>CM057344.1:387628674-388900126 GCA_030015575.1 Agapanthus africanus
CTACACTCTTTCTTTCTCTTTTCTTTCATTTTCTTTTCTTTTCCCTTTCTCTTTATTTATCCAACTCTCAAAACTCACAAGTCATAACCCAACATGCACATGGCACGATGCATAAGTCACGGAAAAATGTAAAAACACGGATTTGACAAAAAATCCGATAAATATCATTTAATCTCCGATAAATTTCCAAATATTGTTCTATACTTATACCACTTTATGAAAACCCCAATTTCGCAAATCGGGTAGTTTTCGCGAAATATATTATTTTAATATTAAATTCCAAAAATAATATTTTATATTTATGAAATGTTACAATTTTCATGTGTTGATCTTCGCCGTTGGGCGTCGTATACTTATATTATGACTTGTGTGGTTGTGATTCCGCCAATTGGCGAAGAGCTAGCTCCCGCTTGGGGATGCCTTTTATATTACCATGTGTAGGTGGTTCTCGATCAAAATATAGAAAGGAGGTGCTGCCCAAATTTTTAAAAGACAAAACATGTTTTTCAACTAGTATCATTTCACTTGCAATTCCATGTTCCATTATCTATGTATTTAAGAAATTTTTTGATTCCATCATACCTTTATTTCAAAACTTCACCTCTTTTATTTTCTTGAAAAAGGTTTAAATTTCTGGGCTTCGACATACTTAATTTACGTTGCGCCTTTAGAGGTTGCGTGATTTAAGTGCCGGTCATGAACTAAATTTCGGGACATGACAGGGAACCACACAGGATTCTATGGCGATCTCAGGTCTACAGACTAACCTGTATCAGTGTCATCAGAGAACT
This sequence comes from Agapanthus africanus, assembly GCA_030015575.1. Lineage (NCBI taxonomy): Eukaryota > Viridiplantae > Streptophyta > Magnoliopsida > Asparagales > Amaryllidaceae > Agapanthus > Agapanthus africanus. Next base: position 387,629,466 of record CM057344.1, read on the forward strand.
GCTATCTGACGATAGGTATAGTACCGAATAGGAGTTCTCGGCTAGTCTCGTTCAGTGTACCCATTCTCTAATGAGCACCTGTGTGATCTTTGATGTCAAACACTAATGGTTATAGGATCAACCATCGCCCCATACGAGTTAAGAAACGTACACACTAGTCTACTCTGGAATATCGATACCCTGTCTCGATACTCCCTCGACTAGGAACATTTAAAGGATGTGCTTGTAGACTACACAAGTCCCAGTATTATGATCCGCGTCATAGTCTTGGTAGTCTAGCAAACATCCTATGGGCTTTATCAACATGTATCAGAGAGATAGTATAATAATACAAGTGTACATGTTAAGATAAAGAGCAACTAGATAGCATACTATCATGTCAAGCAATAAAGTCCTCTATATATATGTCCAAGCATCCACTATATCATACAATAATGGCCTCTAGGGAATATACATTCCTAACACTATCTTTGCTACATATGAATACCCAGCAGCTACCAATCATTATGCCTTGGCGAGGGTTAAAATACATAGCATGATTACTACTAAATACCGATATGAAATAACGGAGGGCTACGAATGGTGTTGGAAAATCGTAAACGTAGTGAACTTGATATAGTTAAAAGAACCATGATAGCTTTTTAAAAGGAGTGGTTTAGGCTCCGCATTTAAAATATTCTTTTTGAAGAAAACCGAGTGGTTCTGAAACTTTTCCAACGATTAAGTTTTGGTTTGTTTTTTCCTTTCATTAATCAATGTTAATGCGGACCCATCATTTAATCCTACCCTTACAAAAAAGAAACGAAAATACAACGTACGCTTATGCCATCTGCATTCGCCACGGAGCCCCGCCATTCACCGTTAGGTTACTTAACTAACGACAGAACGGGGGCTAAACTAGCGCGGGTGCAAAACATAAGTAACGTCTACTATATATCTTATATATATATCCATTCGTCTCATGCAATAATAGACATTCCAGATCACGGATGAATATATTGGATATACTAGGAATTCCGCATTTCGTTCAAGCCTATAATGAAAGACGGGTTCCACGGTCATGATGAATAGCCAAAACCCTACCCTAGCCCACTAAGGGTGCTGCAAACTACCCGTAAAATTCCCGAAGTGAAGCAACCTCCATCAATAAAATGAGTAGGCAACTCGGCACTTCAAGAACCCGGTAGTTTGTGCACCCTGCCTTGGGTATATCCTAGGAGCGAAAACAATAAAAGAAATAATATAACGGTGGCTACAACCTCAACCCGGATGTGTCCCGTAAGATAATATTACATCACTTTACAAATTACATGAATGAAAAAAAAGAAAACACTCTTCTCACAACCCCCGGCTATTCATCCATGACGATCCAATACTCCATATACACAAACCATCAACATAGATCACAGATATGTGCAACCCCAAACTAATCTACGTATAGCAATTAGCGGAGGTTTACGAACACATATATAAACTGATACATTTAAACGACATTAAATCTGCGACTTCGAAACACTCCGAAATTGCCCCAACAGAAAGATAACTAAATATGCAACCTGGGATAAAACAATCATATCCCGAAACCCTAAATCCAAGTGACGAGAACACCAAAAAAAACTCAAGTCAAAATCTCACTTTTGAACCGGCCAGGCCGGTTTTTTCACTACTTTGGCCGTCCAAAACTTTGAGGATTTGTCTCTTTTTTGTGTGGTGTTCATCTCAAAGCTAAAGGAGCACTCCACAATTGTTTAAAAAAAATTTAGAGGCTCTACAAATTTCGACATAAACTTGGATTTTTGATTTCGTGTTTCGGAATTATTTTGGTTTCTTAGTTTTACTTGTCGTTAATTTTGTTAGTTAAGGTTTACTAGGCTTTGATACCACTGTAAGTCGATGTCGCGCACCCCGCGGGTTCGCGGTGAGGTGGAATTTTCAAAAACGATTTTTACAAAGCTCGCAACATCAACTAAACTCTAGGATCTCTTCAAAAACCTTAACTAACAATTAACTATGGAGGTTTAACTACTATGATAGTTGGTTATACCTCCATGACCAAGTACTTCGGGTCTTCTTTGCCTCCACTCCATGGCTCCTGGAAGAAAGGATCGAGCTTGCAACGTCGACCTCCTCGTGTCAAAGATGATCAACCCGAGAGTATGTGCTTCAAGCACCTACTTCTAAACCGAAGTAACTAGGGTACTTAGATCACGAAGCTATATAGCTTAGGTGATGTAGAGTAGTTAAAGGATTGTATTATCTCACTTGATCCGTTGTTTCACAACACATGTGAGGGTAAGGATCACTCGAGGAAAAAGGACAGGAAACTTAAGAGAGAGAATGAGATGATGCAAATGAGCAAATGTTGTGTTTGGCTAAGTGTGGAGAATGGCTAATATTGCTTCTCCCTTATTGAACCATAAAATAAAAATCAATACAATATATCACCCATGCTTCAATAGTGAGACTAAATGAATAAAAAAATACATAATCCATTCCTCACACCATGCCACAAATATCTGTTAGGTTCTGCCGGTGCCCTGGCCATCTACCGTGGCCGGTGCGGAACAAAAACTGGCGTTTAAAAAATTTGGCGCAAAAAAACCTGTCCAAGATCGAAACCATAAACCTATACTAGGAAATACAAAGAGCTTTAAACTACAAGGTTATAATGCTATACCGAATGAACAATGTCCTTTGGTTTTCCATCAACTTCCTTAGCTCTTTGAGGCGTACTGGAACAAACTTTGCCGCCGGTCTTCCATCGTCGAAGATGATCCATCCGAGGGATGTAGCTCATGACTCCAGCTCCACATCGAAAGCAAGTAAGAAACTAGGGATTCTAGGTTTCTAATCTAGAAAACCTAGGATGTAGTGAGTGTTCTAAGTGTTTGTCAATCTCATCTCACCTCCTCACATGATTCTCAACATATGAGAGGGTCAATAGGAGGTGGAAGATGAAGGTGGAGGAACTCAAAAAACTCAATGGAAGAGTGAATCTAAATGGTGAGGGGAAGAGAGCTATCAAAAAGAACCATCTCTCTTCATTTTCCAACCGGTCTCCAAGTTACCATGTGAATAAAAACCAAGTGAAGAATGGTTTTATCAAAACCAATTTTCCAATAAAATATGCAACCTATACTTGAATAGTATGCACAAATGAATTAATAATTCATTTGTCAACACTATGCAAGCATGGTCCTCACCATACTCCCATCAAGTCTATACCACCTCATTTTCGATTTAGAATAAATGGTCACACCGAAAATGAGGTGTCCACCTCCCAGAATATTATTTGTAAAAAATACATATTACATTCTACTGTATATACATACATGTATTCGTACCGAAATACGAATACCCAAAGAGATAGAATAACACAAAGAACATAATACTATAATATACATATCGAAATATATATACGTAAATTATTAAATCAATACCTGATTTAATAATCCGGCTCAAACCCGAGCCAGCTAGTATTATCAACCGTCCGATCGAAAGTCTGGGTACATTATACAATCAATCGATCGGAACCCTGCACGTATCCAATACGGCTACTACATCATTTTGCCTGAACCAGGGATACTTTCTGTGTGGGACTCTAAAGACTCACCAATACACTGGCAGTGGGTTTAACCATAAGCACGTCTACGGCAATATCTTTACGTAACTGCTACCTAGGTATTGAGCGAAAGTAAGGCTGACGAGCAAACTCATCTGAACCCATATTGTGCCTGTCCGTGAAAATCTCCATACAGTCCGGTCTGTTCATCTAAGAGTATCGCATATCGTGTCCAGGGGGTGGATAAAGTTAGACCCCTAATAACGCGATATTTCGTGTCCGTATGAAGCTCATCTCCCACCAAGAAACTACTGATCCAAATCAGTAATTCTCGTCCACCTTGGCTAAGGATTTCTAGTGATGGCCACCCGTACACTACGCGACATCAACCCCCAATACCGAGAGAGACGAATCCCTGGCGATACCCTCACTGCCTCTATGTGGCTCGGGATTGTACCAACTAAAACCTATTTGCACGACTTCTCTAAGCCGTGGTATGGTAGTAATCAAAGCATGGTGGAAACTTACACGAGACAAATAACAATCTCTGGTCGACAGACTAACCTGTACTCATGTCACCTGGGAACTGCTATCTAACAATATGTATAATACCAACTAGCATGTTCCCGGCGAGACCGTCCAGTGTACTCATAACCCATTGAGCACTTGTATACTATCTTAGGTGACTGACTGACACCAATGGCTTGTGAGACCGGCCATCACCCCTCGTCAAGGTCTCGATAAGTATACACTAGTCTACTCCGGAGTATCGATGCCCAGTCACGATACACCCACAACTAGGGACATTTAAGGATGTGCTTATAGACCACCCAGCTCCAACGTATATGATCGCCATCATAATGCTGGTAATCAAGTAAGAATCCTATAGGCTTTATCAACTTCTAATAGTAATATGTAATGCCACGTAATGCATGTACATGATGATAAGACAAACCAGAAAGCATACTATCATTTTGAGTACGACTGTTCTACCCGTATAGGTCCTCCCATAATCATCACAATTGCTTTCCTGCGATTCAATAATTGACTTGAGGGCACTATATCCAACAATCTCCCACTTGGAATTAAGGCTAATTATTACGGTGTCGCATACTCACAGCCCGTGTGATACCGAATACCCAACTTCTATACTAATTAGCCTCACAAAGCCCGTTTGTGAAACTATTGCGTTCGAGAAATAGCATCAGTGAGTGGATCCGCTCCAATGTTTCTTTCATTATCTCTCAATGTCTCAACTTCGCGGAGAAATTGTTATGTCCATGTTACCCACCCCGGTCCTTTCGGGAAGGCAGAATAGGTAAAACGAAAATTTTCCTAACTATGTAACATGGACCGTACAAGAAGGATCGTTGCTAAACAAGAACTAACAAATATTCTACAAGTTCTAACTACTATGTAGAATGGTTATATCTTAACTTGAACTCCTTCTCTTCAACTCCTTGTGGTGGTCGGATCGGCCTCACCTCGTCGTCTCCTTGTGCCAAAGATGGATCCACCCGAAAGCTTCTACCTTTGGCTCCAACCTCAATCTAGAGGAAACTAGAACACTTAGCTTGCTAGACCTTGTATACTAGGATGAGTAGAGAAATGTTTTGGTTTTATCTCTATGGTTCTTATTTCTCAACACATGAGACAATATAACCATGAACTAGAGAGAGAGCAAGAGGAAGAAGGAGAGCTTGAGGATGAAAGAGAATGAGAATGATAGAATGAGTAAGTCTTTTTCCCATCATCCTCTCATAACACAAAAATAATCATAACAATAATAGTAATTGAGTATTATGTGATGGTTCATATCATATCAAATGGCAATATCATTTCATGCACTCATTTTGTAAAGTATAACAAGCAAGCAAAAGTCTTTACCATGAAATGATAGCCATTGTAATGATGATGATCAACAAGTCCAACATAGTCAACCGGTCAACAAAGTCAACAATTCAACAAAGTCAACCTTTCAGCCCAACCATGGCACAATAATACTTAATTAATAATATCATTAATCATATTCTAATTCTCATCAGGGTTTAGCAAAAGTCAACAGTCTACGACCCTAATGAAAATCCTCTGCCTCTGTCTCTGTCAAACGTGCATACACACCCGCATCCCCGTTCCGAGAAAAATGAATACAAATGAGATAAAACCAATCCCAAAATGTATACTAGGATCTGGCTTAAACCAAAGCCCGCTAGTAATAACTTCCCGGACACTAAACGTGCACAAGTGCACGGATGTGACCGAACCCTGTCGCAAAACCATGCGACCTCTACTCTTTTGCCTAAAGGCGAATAGCTCTCTGTGTGGGACTCTAAAGACTCGACATTACGCTGGCAGTGGGTTTAACCACAGACCGCAAGTGGCACTAGCTGTGCGTAACGGCCCCCAGGTAGATGCTGATAAGAAGACGGACGAGGTGAAACCCATCTGAACTCCTACTGATCCTGAATGTGACAATCTCCGTACAGTCGGTCTGTTCGTCTGAGAATATCGCATGGAGGGCCTAGGGGGGCGGTAAACGTCAGTCCCCTAATAGCGGTACAAGTCGTGTTGGAGTGTAGCCCAGAACACCCGGAGATAACACTGGAAACCTACCAGTATATTTCGCTTGCCCTGGCCAGGGAATTTGTGTAATGGCTCTCCTAGACACAGCGTGATATCAACCCCCAATACCGGGAGAGATGAATCCTGTCTAACCGTCACTGCCTCTAAGTGCTTCTGGACTGCACCCAACTACTACCTGTTTGCAGGACTCAGTAGAGCCGTGGTAGGGTAGTAATCTAAGAACAGTGGGAACACACTCGAGATGAAGCGACAGTGTCAAGTCAGTGGAATAAGCTGTACTCATGTCACCTGGGAACTGTTAACTGACGATAGTTATAATACCAACCAACAGTTCCTGACGAGTCATGTCCAGTGTACTCGTAACCTAACGAGCACCTGCATACTATCTCCAGTACGACGAACTGATGGCTGTGGGAAAGACTATCTCTCTTGCTGGGAAGAGAAGCGTATGCACCAGTCTACTCTGGAGTATCGATGCCCTGTCTTGATAATCCTATGACTAGGAACGAAAATAAGGATGTGCTTATAGACTACCCAGCCCCCACTAGTGTGATCGCCATCACAACGCCGGTAGTTAAGAAAAAATCATAAAGGCTCTACCAATATGTTTTTAGCAATATGTTAAAAGAAACATATACACATATTAAGATAGAAACAAACCAAGTAGCATACTAATATATCAAGAAAGACTGTCGTAAAACCATATATATATCCCAAGCCTCCAAAATCTATTATACACACTAGTACTATACAATAATGGCCTCTAGGGCATACATATCTAACAATCTCCCACTTGCACTAAAAGCCAGTAATTGGTGTACCGCATACCCAATGTCTGCACTAAGGCCAGCTGCCAGCGTACCGCATACCCAATAGCTCAAAAAGTCGCTCGAACTGTGTTTGAGGGAGGGCCTTCATGAATGGATCCGCTGTGTTTTCTTTTGTGTCCACTCTCCGTACCTCGATCTCCTGGCGATCAATGATCTCCCAGATCAGGTGATACCGCCTTAAGATGTGTCTGGATTTGTGATGTGACCTTGGTTCCTTCGCTAAAGCTATACCCCCATTGTTATCGCAATACAAAGGTATTGGGTCAACAATGGACAGAACCACCTGAAGATCACTAATGAACTTCTTCATCCAGACCGCCTCTTTTGCGGCATCGCTTGCAGCAATGTATTCAGCCTCCATCGTCGAGTCTGCGACGGTATCCTGTTTGGAACTCCTCTAACATACCGCCCCTCCATTGAGGGTAAACATAAAACCCGAGACAGACTTGCTGTCATCCTTGTCACTCTGGATGCTTGAATCGGTAAAGGACTCGACCCTGAGGTCTCCACTACCGTAAACCAGGAACATCACCTTAGTCCTTCTCCGGTACTTTAGAATGTTCTTCACTGCCGTCCAGTGGTCCTCACCTGGGTCTGACTAATACCGGTTCACCACGCTCAGCGCGTAAGCTACATCTGGTCTTGTACATTGCATCGCGTACATTATAGATCCTACCGCCGAAGCATAGGGTATAGTTCTCATGCGAACCCTCTCCTCGTCAGTCTTAGGAGACATCTTCTTGGAGAGGGTGATTCCGTGCAGTGCGGGTATGTTACCGCGCTTGGAATCTTCCATACTAAATCTCTTTAGTACGGTCTCTATGTACCTGGACTGTGAAAGTCCCAGTAGTCTCTTGGATCTATCTCTGTAGATCTTGATCCCCAGATTGTACAAGGCATCACCCCGGTCCTTCATAGAGAACCGTTGTGACAAGAATAGCTTGACCGATTGTAGCATAGGAATGTCATTTCCAATCAAAAGAATGTCGTCCATGTACAAGATTAGGAAACGACAGTTCATTCTACAATCTTCTTATAGACACAAGGTTCATCTTCGTTCTTGATGAAATCAAATTCCTTAATTGCCTCATCAAAACAGATGTTCCAGCTCCGCGATGCCTGCTTCAATCCATAAATGGATTTAAGTAACTTGCACACCTTCCCGCTGCTCACACTGTCTAAGAAACCTTCTGGGTGATCCATGTAAACGCACTCTTCCAAACAGCCGTTTAGAAAAGCCGTTTTAACGTCCATCTGCAAGATTTCATAGTCATGGAAGGCTGCAATGGCAAGTAGGATCCGAATGGATTTGAGCATAGCCACTGGAGGAAAAGTTTCGTCATAGTCCACACCAGGTCTTTGACGAAAACCTTTTGCAATGAGTCTAGCCTTATAGGTTTCCACCTGCCCATCTACACCAAGTTTCCTTTTGTAGATCCATTTGCATCCAACGGGTTTTACCCCAGTTGAAGCAATATCCAAGGTCCACACTTTATTGGTGTACATGGACTCCATTTCGGATTGCATTGCATCCAGCCACTTATCCGAGTCCCTACTGATAATGGCCTGCCTTAAACTGGTAGGGTCATCTTCTTCCAAGATGCAATCCTCTCGATCCCCGTCTAAGAGAAAACCGTAGTATCTCTCGGACGGATGAGAAATCCTACCAGATCTGCGGAGTGGCTGAGGATCGTCTTGGGTTATTGAATCCTGAGGTTCTGTCAAATCTTCAGTTTCAGTTTGTGGTCGCTGAATTTCTTCCAATTCTACCGTGCTCCCAATAATTTCTTTTGCAAGAAACTCCGTTTCTAAGAAAACGGCATGCTGAGCAACAAACACCTTCTGTTCCTCGGTATGGTAGAACAGATATCCATAACCATTCTTTGGATATCCCACAAACTTACATAAAACTGACCGTGCCTCCAGTTTATCTGGTTTATGCTTTTTAACAAAAGCCGAACAACCCCATATCTTAAATGTTTTAAGATATGGCCTTTTTCCATTCCATATCTTGAATGGAGTCTTAGACACCGATTTAGACGGAACATCATTAATAGGTATGCTGCTGTTAAAAGCGCAAGTCCCCAAAATGAAAGAGGGAACTCGGCACTACTCATCATGGAGCGAACCATATCCAATAGGGTATGATTCCTCCGTTCCGATACACCGTTGTGCTGTGGTGTATAAGGAGGAGTAAGCTGAGAGAGAATACCATTCTCTTTTGAGTAATCTAGGAATTCCGTGCTTAAGTACTCCCCTCCTCTATCCGATCGGAGGATCTTGATACTTTTGCCAGTTTGGTTCTCTACTTCGTTTCTGAATTACTTGAATTTCTCAAAAGCATCAGATTTGTGTTTCATCAGATACACATATCCGAACCTAGAGAGACCGTCAGTGAATGTGATGAAGTACGAGAACCAACCCCTTGCATGTATAGACATCGGACCACATACATCACTGTGTATGAGTCCCAAGAGCTTCGCTGCCCTTTCTCCATGTCCGGTGAACGGAGATTTGGTCATCTTTCCTTTGAGACAAGACTGAAAAGTTTCATAAGATGAAAACTCAAACGTATTCAGTAGTACATCTTTATGCAACTTACTTAGTCTTTTCTCCCCGATATGACCAAGTCTACAATGCCACAAGTAGGATTCATTCATATCTGAATTCTTCCTCTTGCGTGTGTTTTGTACATTGAGAACTGTATTCTGATTGAGAACGTAGATACCATTACACAGTGTACCTTCTGCAACCAGTACCTTATGAAGGTAGATGTTCATGATATTTCTATCAAGAACAAAGTTATATCCATCTTTATCGAGTAAAGAAACTGATATGATGTTGCAAACCATGGAAGGTACATAGTAGCAATCGTTCAAAATCATAGTATTGCCATTTGGCAACACTAGGTGATATTCACCGACGGCTGCAGCATTAACTTGTGCTCCGTTCGCTACTCTGAGCGACATATCACCAGGTACAACTCTCCTACTTTTTCTCAGTCCCTGCAATAGATTACAGATATGAGATCCTTATCCGGTATCAAGTACCCAGTAGGTAGGGCTGACCGTAAAGCAGTTCTCAATTACAAGAACAGCTGAAGTAGATGCAAAACCATGCTTCTTCTTCAACTGGGTATCCTTGGAATCCATACAATCCTCTTTCCCTTGCTCATACTTATGACTATTGTCGTAAGTTAGAGCCGAACCAACGTTCCCCAGCCACGAATAAGAATTCGGATCGGTCAAGCGATACATTTTATTATCTTGATTAGGGCATGAAATGGTTGCTACCTGGAGAGAGAAAGAAACACTCAGTGTGCGCTCTTGCAAGATTAGATTGGTTTATTGATTTATCTAACCAGGATGGCTCCCACTATTTCCTCAAATTCTTCTTCAAACCCTAAAAGAAGAACTAGTCAGGATTAATCGCACGTCAAAATACATGCTTAACCTTTCAGCCAGGCTGGTGTTGGTACTTCGAGGGAGCTATTCCAACGCTTTCGCAAAGTTCCTTAATTAAATAACCTCTTTTCCCTGGAGGCGTAGCCCCGCTAACACCTTTCTAGACACCTACTTGGTTTATAGCATTGATTGTTAAGTGAAATATTCTCCCGAGAGTAATCCAACTCATCAGTGGGATCGGGATCCAACTATCATTGTGCGATGACCTAGATGGAATCCGCTCTAGTCACCACACTCCAGAAGGTATGCTAAATCTGCAAGTTTCAGTTTCTTTAGAAACTCCCGATGTGGTTTTTGCCCCTAACGGTTTATGACCTTAACTAGGTCAACAAAGCATAAACCTCCAGTCAAGTTCTACCCGTCATAATCTTGATTGCATTAAACCCATCCGTACGTGCCCTTGACTAGGTCAACAAGGCTGCACGACTGTTCTAACCAATCATATTTGGCAATGCACAGAAAAATATCACTTAGCTACCGTTCACTACGCCTTGACTAGGTCAACAAACGCAGCACGAATACTAAATAATACCAATCCGAAATGACGGAGGGCTACGGCTGGGTTTTTGGCGAAAAACCCGTTAACGTAATGAACTTGATATAGTTGAAGGAACATGATTGCCCTTTATGAAAATATAGTGGCGAAAACTTTTGCTAAAGAGGTCACTCCTTGTGAAGGGATCTCGGCTCTTTCCTCGTCGAATGAGGTGCAGGATATTCCAAACTGAATACCTCGATGCAAAGCAAGAATAATCGACTATACTGAAGTTATTACCCTGACGCAAACTTTTTGTCCAAGGGGTCACTCCCGATGAAGGGATCTCGGCCCTTGCCTCGTCGAATGAGGTGTTGGGCATTCATGACCGAATACCTCTATGAAAAACAAAAGGGAGCGTCTTTGCAATAACAGCTTTTTGAAAAATTGTTCCAACAACGTTCTTTTTAGGTTTGTTTTCTTGCATTAATTTAATGCGCCCCATCAATTAATCCTACCGTTGCAGAAAACAACGAAAATATGACGTACGCTTTTGCCATCCGCATTCGCCACGGGGCCCCGTCATTACCCGTTAGGTTACTTAACTAACAACAGAGCGGGGGCAGGACTAGCGCGGATGCAAAACATAAGCAACGCCTAAATAGATATCATATAGATATATATACACATTCGTCAGATGCAATGATAGCCATTCCAGATCACAGATGAACACATTGGATATACTAGGAATCCGCGTTTCGTTCGAGCCTGCAACGAAAGACGGATTACACGGTCGCGATGAATAGCTAAAGACCCCACCCTAGACCCCTACAGGTGTGGCAAACTACCCGCCAAATACCCGAAGTGAAGCAGCCTCCCTCAACACCGTGAGTAGGCCACTCAGCACTTCAACGTACCCGGTAGTTTGTGCACCCCACCTTGGGTCTATCCTAAGAGCAAAAACAATAAAAAAAATAATATACAATGGCGGCTACAACCTCATCCCGGATGTGCGGCCATACAAATAATATTACATCAATTACAAATTACATGAATTGAAAGATAAAGAAAACTCTCATCTCACAACCCCCCGGCTATTTATCCGCGACAATCCAACGAATTCATATACACAAACCATCAATATTACAGATCACAAATATGTATAACCCCCACTAATCGACGTATAGCGATTAGCAGACGTTCAATACATAAATCACATCACAGATATAACCTGTTAGCTAAAGTCTATAGAAGTTCGATCAAAATACGGATTTGTAACCACCCAAAACAAATAAATTTTTTCTGGAAAATCTGGGCAGGAAAAACATATTGTAAAAATCCCAAAACACCCCACTTAACACACTGCAGGAAATATTGCCCACGGCCGAGTCAACTAGGCCGCGGATCCGCGGCAGGAGCATGCTTCTGCCGCGGTTCCGCAGCGCTTTAACCGAGTCGCTCGACCATTTTTCTTGGGTGTGCTATAAAAACCCTGAACCGATTTTTAGTGTATGATTTATTAATTTTTGAACAGAAAACAAAATCGTCAGAAAGTTGATATTTCGGGCATGTTTTGTGATTTTTTCTCCGATCGAACTTCTAATTACTTTGCTAACATGCTAAAAAGTGTTTAGCTAGGCTCTGATACCACTGTTAGGTCCATGTTACCCACCCCGGTCCTTTCGGGGATGAGGAATAGGTAAAACGAAATTTTTCCTAACTAGGTAACATGGACCTTACAAGAAGGATCGTTGCTAAACAAGAACTAACAAATATTCTACAAGTTCTAACTACTATGTAGAATGGTTATACCTTAACTTGAACTCCTTCTCTTCAACTCCTTGTGGTGGTCGGATCGGCCTCACCTCGTCGTCTCCTTATGCCGAAGATGGATCCACCCGAAAGCTTTTACCTTTGGCTCCAACCTCAATCTAGAGGAAACTAGAACACTTGGCTTGCTAGACCTTGTATACTAGGATGAGTAAAGAAGTGTTTTGGGTTTTATCTCTATGGTTCTTGTTTCTCAACACATAAGACAATAGAACCATGAACTAGAGAGAGAGAGCAAGAGGAAGAGGGAGAGCTTGAAGATGAAAGAGAATGAGTAAGTCTTTTTCCCACCATCCTCTCATAACACAAAAATAATCATAACAATAATAGTAATTGAGTATTATGATGGTTCATATCATATCAAATGGTAATATCATTTCATGCACTCATTTTGTAAAGCATAACAAGCAAGCAAAAGTCTTTGCCATGAAATGATAGCCATTGTAATGATGATGGTCAACAAGTCCAACCTAGTCAACCGGTCAACAAAGTAAAAAAGTTAACAAAGTCAACCTTTCAACCCAACCATGGCACAATAAAACTTAATTAATATTATCATTAATCATATTTCTAATTCTCATCAGGGTTTAGCAAAAGTCAACAGTCAACAACCCTAATGAGAATCCTCTGCCTCTGTCTCTGTCAACCGTGCATACACACCCGCATCCGCGTTCCGAGGAACACGAATACAAACGACATAAAACCAATCCCAAAACGTATACTAGGATCTGGCTTAAACCAAAGCCCGCTAGTAATAACTTCCCGGACACTAAACGTGCACAAGTGCACGGATGTGACCGAACCCTGTCGCAAAACCATGCGACCTCTACTCTTTTGCCTAAAGGCGAATAGCTCTCTGTGTAGGACTCTAAAGACTCGACATTATGCTAGCAGTGGGTTTAACCACAGACCGCAAGCGGCACTAGCTCTGCATAACGGCCCCAAGGTAGATGCCGATTAGAAGACGGACGAGGTGAAACCCATCTGAACTCCTACTGAGCCTGAATGTTACAATCTCCGTACAGTGCGATCTGTTCGTCTGAGAATATCGCATGGCGGGCCTAGGGGGCGGTAAACGTCAGTCCCCTAATAGCGGTACAAGTCATGTCAGAGTGTAGCATAGAACACCCTGAGATAACACTGGAAACCTACCGGTATATCCCGCTTGCCCTGGCCAGGGACTTTGTGTAATAGCTCTCCTAGACACAGCGTGATATCAACCCCCAATACCGGTAGAGACGATTCCTGTCTAACCGTCACTGCCTCCAAGTGCTTCGGGACTGCACCCAACTACTACCTGTTTGCACGACTCAGTAGTGCAATTGTAGGGTAGTAATCTAAGAACAGTGGGAACACACTCGAGGCGAAGTGACAGTGTCAAGTCAGTGGACTAAGCTGTACTCATGTCACCTGGGAACTGTTAACTGACGATAGGTATAATACCAACCAACAGTTCCCGACGAGTCCTGTCCAGTGTACTCGTAACCTAACGAGCACCTGCATACTATCTCCAGTACAACGTACTGATGGCTATGGGACAGACCATCTCCCTTACTGGGAAAGGAAGCGTATGCACGAGTCTACTCTGGTGTATCAATGCCCTTTCTCGATAATCCTACGACTAGGGACCAAAATAAGGATGTGCTTATAGACTACCCAGCCCCCACTAGTGTAATCGCCATCACATCACCGGTAGTCAAGCAAAAATCCTAAGGGCTCTACCAATATGTTTTTAGCGATATGCTAAATGAAACATATACACATATTAAGAAAGAAACAAACCAACTAGCATACTACTATATCGAGCAAGACTGTCATAAAACCATATATATATCCCAAGCCTCCAAAATGTATTATACAAACTAGTACTATACAATAATGGCCTCTTGGGCATACATATCTAACAGAAATACTATCTCCCGAAATGAGCGATACCTGTCTTAGAATTTGTCTGGATATCTGATGGGACCCAGTTCATAAATGAACTCCAAATCCAAAAAAACTTCTTATACTGTATCTTCCACAGAATTTAATTAGTCTTCTGCGCCATGCCTTCCACAGTATCCTCTTGGACTACCTGTCCAACATACTGTCCATCAAAAGAGGGAAAACTATAACTCTGACAGCCACTCTATCATCCAGGTCACCTTGGAAGCCTGAAATGATAACCACCACCCGAAGGAGGCTGTCGTTACTATATACCAAGAACATCCACTTATGTTCATAACTGCTTGCCAACGTTTCTCCAAGATTGGATTAACATATATGCTCATTGCAACTAGTGAAAAAGAAAAATCTGGTGTGGTACTTGACATTTCATAATTGACTCAATTGCATAAGCAAGTGATATGTCAATCATGCAAATCCCTCTCCTCATCAGTCTAGAAGACATCTCTTTAGAGAGGGTGACTCTGTCACCTACGGGTACACCACCACTCTAGGAGTCGTCCATTCTAAAACACTTTACAATAGTGTTAAGTATGTAAATTGGGACACTTCCCGAATCTAGATCTAAAACTAAAGATCTAATGACCAGAAACCCTGATATTTTATCCAGATCCTATATGGAGAAACACCTTGTGACAACCACAGTATAACCGATCGTACTATAGGAATATCATTTTCTATCAAGAACATGTCATCCAAAAACCAGTACATCACTCCCTACCACCTTCTTATCAGGGCCATCTGTTGTTCTGATGAAGTCAAACTCTATGACTGTCACATCAAAACTAGATGATCTATCTCTGTTATACCTTCTTTAGTCTATAAATAGACATAAGCTACTTGCTCACTACGCTTCCGCTGCTCCCACTGACTGCAACAACCCTCTGGCATAGTCATATACACGTGCATTTCTAAAGCTAATTTAGAACGACGTTATACTCATCCTCCTGCCAGATCTCATAGTCTAGAATAGTAGTAGTGGCAAGTTTTAGTGATAAAAAACCTCCGTACCACCATCTTTAAGGAGACCGAAGTACCTCTCGGTTGCCTGAGATTACCCACCAAATCAGCAGAGTGGCTATTGGATTGTCGAAACCAATTGAATCCTTAGGTTCTTCTAAATTTTCAGTAATCGTTTGTGGTTCTGGAATAACTTCCAGTTCTACCATACTCTGACTAATGTTTTCATAAAAGAATCCATTTTACTAAACCTGTGGTGAGTCAAGAACAATTTAATTATTGATCTACCAGATGGTAGAATATTAACCTCGTCAAAGCCCGGTATAACCCACAAACTTCCATTACTAAATCGTGCCAAGAGTTTATCCGGCTTCTGATTTTAAGTATAACCCGGACAACTACATATACCTTATCATCGTTAAGATATGGATCCATTCTATATCCAATATAGAAACAAAGACAATAATTTAATTGGAACTAGATTCAAAATACATGCAGCCGTTTCCAGTGCATATCAGCTAAATTGAAAGAGGCCAAGCAGCATTACTCATCAAGGAATGCACCCACGCATGAGTAACCTAAAAGAGAAGCAATTTCTCAAAACTAATACTTACAATGGAATACCAAACACAAGTATCCACATCTTCGATCACCTTGAAGAATCCTGATACTTGCAACATATGATTATCTACTTTATTCTTATACATATATCTTCTCAAAATCTGGACCTTATATTTCAACGAAATACTTGTCTAAAACTAGTGAAGTCACGATTAAACAAAATATAATAAGAGTACCAACCCTTCCTAACGGACACCGGACAACATACAATACTCTGTAGAAGTCCAACGAGTTTAATAACTCAAACCATGTGCGTCGTAGGTTGAAAACTATACTATGGTTAAGAAGAATTACACCGTTGTTGAATACTCCTTACGTAACCATCAACTGATATAGGTAAATGTCATAGACATAATTTCAAAAAGTTATATCTAACTTTATAAAATAAACATACAGATATATCAGTTTGAAATTGGTGCATAACAACGGATATTCAAAATCAAATATTTGCTGTCAAGCAAAACCCAAGTGATTTCCTGAAATATCACAATTACAAAGAATTCTGATATATAAAGGATCTAATCACCCTGTTGGGGTAAAAATTTACACCCCGGTTGACCGAGTCAAAGTCAGGTCAACCCCCAAGCTAGGTGGGCCCAAGCCCAGGTCAAGCGGGCCCATGCCCAGGTCGAGCCCGCGGCCAGCCTTCCCATGCCAACAACGAAATCATGTCATAAATAATTTTTATGTAATTTTTTATGCTTGAATGTAAACAAAATGGGCATAAAGCCAATATTTTGTAAGCCCATGGCATATGTGCAAAAATGAAATGGCACATGAGCCATCGGATGGCTAAAATGCCATTTTTGTAAAGCCCAAGGGGCTATATGTAAATATGTAAGCCTATATAAGGCAAAATGATAATGAATAAAAGATACACTTTTCATTCCCCCAAAACCTAGGGTTCTTTGTGCCTCCTGCTCCTTCTCCAAGGTTCTAAATCTTCTTATTTCTTTTGAATTAAATCAAGAGTTTTACTCTTTCTTTTCCAAAACTAAGTAGTTTTCCACCACAAAACCCACAAAGGGGAACTCAGATCTCCCATCAGATCTCAAAAAGGAGTGATTTTTAAAATCTCTTACTTCTTGATCTTCAAGATCCGGCCAAACAACAGTAGGAAGAAGAAGAACCCCCTTCATCAGCTTCAAAACATCGCAGGAGTTTAACTCCATACATATATACATAACAAATATTTCTTTTTTGAAGCACAGCTTCTGTTTCTTAGGCTAAAAGCCACTTTTTCTCGCCGGTGCTCAAGCGCAGAGCGCCCGCGTGTCGACACGTGGCGCGCTTGCGCTCACGCGCAAGCGCCCGAGCGCAAGTCGCCTACGTGCCAACACGTGGCGCGCTTGCGCTCAGGCGCAACCGTCTGGGCGCAAGTCGCCTCGGTGCCGACACGTGGCGCGCTTGCGTTCAAGTGCAAGCGCCCGAGCGCAAGTCGTCCCGGTGCCGACACGTGGCGCGCTTGCGCCCAAGCACAAGCGCTCGAGCGCAAGTCTCCCCCGTGCCGACACGTGGCGCGCTTGTACTCAAGCGCATGCGCTCAAGCGCAGAGCGCCCACGTGCCGACACGTGGCACTCTAGCGCCTGAGCGCACAGCACCTAGGCGCACAGCGCCCAAGGTGCTACCCCTACACATCCTTTGGATGCCTTTTCCCCCTCTTTCTTTTATATATATACATATATACACATATACATATATATATATATACATATGTATACATATTTGCACACACACGTGCTCCACGACACTGTTCCTGTTAGAAAAAAAATTCTAACGGGAAGCTGCCCCGCACCCCGCAAGGGGGCTGCTTGCCCCCTTGACCCCCAGCCCGCTATCCGTGTAGCGGGACCCCCGTAAAAAACTCTGCGTGTCTCCCGATATATCCAAACCCCCTTTCAATACACACCGCACGTACACCGCACATTGAGTTCGCATGACAAGTTTAACCCGTCAATCGGAGGTTCCCCCGCTCCAAAGGCGAGGGGTAATTAACGGCAGCTTTGTCCGCGGCTGCCGGAGATTCGGATCCCCACAATCATTAAACCCCGGCCTACCCTAGGCAGGGGGAATCTGTAGTACGCCTGACAAGCGCGCGCGTATTCCCATCTCAATGCGGTGACGAAAAACACCCTACAGATTCTGGCACGCCCGGTGGGACCAATCTCTCCTCCCATATTTCGGGTTAAACGTTCATGCGAACTCAATCAATATACATACCTGTATTTATACTAAAAATAATTCTTTTTCATGCAGGTTTTCAAGCAATCACTTCTCGACGATGTCTCCAAAAACCTGCTCAGCTCTCAACATGGCTCCCATCTCATACACGATGAAGATGGACTCCAGAACGATCCTCCCGGCCAGTCTCGGGCGACAATGGGAGGAGCCGCTGCTACCTTTCGGCTCTATTATGTTCATGCCTCTTGGAGCCATCCCAGCTCCTCAAGCCCCGGTGGCAGACAAACCGTTCTCGAAAGGCAGGAGACCAAATGTGGTGATCTCAAGGGCGCCCCAACCCAAACGCAAGTCGGTGTCTGAACGACTTTCCTTGGCCCCAGCTGGGGGTAAGGACATCAACACCAACAAAAATACAACGCGTCCCGAGCAAGCTCCAGCGGTGCCATTGACCACTACTCGATTGGGTGCTTTCTCTGAGCTCCCTGCAAATGAGAAAGAGACAACTGGATATGAGGTCCACACTGTCTACATGGTGGGCACGCGCAGCAAGAGCAAGGACGGTGCCACTACATCCCAAATCCAATCTGGCTTGAATGTGGTGGCCGCTTCCTAAGAACAGCCGCCTCTGCTGGGTGATGAAGACCCTCTCGATGAGGATGATGGGCAGAAAGACCCTTCGGTCCATGAGGAGTCGGGCTCGGAAAGCGAAGAAGAGCTGACTTTCCGCCCCAGAACCGCGGAGCAAGAGCTGCTTCAGAAGCTCCGAAAGCAGCTCAGAAACAAAGACAAGGAGATGGCCAAGCTCTACTCAAAAATTGACGACTTGACAAACGTCGTCTTACAGCTTACGGCCCAACTTGCTTCTCAGCTGCCCAATCAAGCACAGGGCTCTGCTCGTGAACCGGGAAGTGGTGTCCCAAAGCAGTCGACGCCTATTCCCTCAAATCCAAAAGTGGACGAACTACATGAAAATCAGTCGCATCCTATCTCGGGAAATGTCTTGGCTACCGATGACAGTAGCCCGCTAACTCAAGATCAAATCATGGATTTGGTTGCCAGCAAAGTCAAAACATTGGTGGCCGAAGCCGAAGCGCAAAAAGATATCAGCAGTAGTGGGAGACCATATCCTGCTCAGTATGATCTAGTGGAATTCCCTAGCGGCTATGTCATCCCCAAATTTGGAAGATTCGACGGGACGGGAAACGCGAATCAGCACATCGCCCACTTCAAAGCCTCATGCAGGAATACTGGGGGTAATGATGCGTTTCTCCTACGCCAGTTCGTTAATAGCCTGACCGATGTTGCTTTCGACTGGTACGCGAGCATACCAGATGGCTCTGTCACAACTTTTGTCCAAATAGAGTCTCTGTTTCGGCAGAGGTTCATGAGCGTCAGCGATAAGATTTCCATTGCCGAGCTCGTAAGGACCAAGCCCAAGAGCGACGAAAGCAGCACGGATTTTATAACCCGATGGCGTAATCTCTCCGTCAAATGCGAACCCCCGATAGAGCAGGACCAATCTGTCAGTCTCCTTGTCGGAAATCTCAACAACTGGATGGCCCCGTTTCTATGTACCACGGGTCTCAAAACATTCCAAGAGCTGACCAAAAAGTTCCAAACGTTGGAACGATCAAAGCCCGAGTCCGTTCAGGATCTTCAGTTCACAAGCAGACCGAAACCTTGGAGGGACGACAACCGAAAAGGCGGAAGTTCTAACATCACCGATTCTCCAAATAAGCATAGAACGGACGGAGCAAAAACTGACCAGTCTCGAGAGCCAACTTTGGAGGAAAGAAGAAATAAGGTCTACTCATTCCGAAGGGACAAGGTCCACAAAATTTTTAAAGATGCTCTGAAGAATGGCCTACGGCTACCAGAACCGAAAAGGCTAAGTGAAGCGAACAAGACTGATCATCCTAACTTTTGCCCGTACCACCGAGTGCTGGGTCACACTATTGAAGACTGTTGCATCTTCAAGGATTGGGTCGAGAAACAATACAAGGCGGGAGAAATATCATTTTCCCCTGGCGTGTTAACAAACAATCAAGCTGCGATCGCCAATTTCATACACACGGGGACCGAAGTCCTTCAGGGACCTGATTCTCTCAAACACCCGCATTTCTCTGGAAACAATCGACCACCACGTCATTAAACTGGGAACAGTCGACCTCTAAGTCATTAAACTGGGAATGTTCAAAATATATATATATATATATGTGTGTGTGTGTGTGTGTGTAAATAAACAAAAAATGTGTAAATAAAAGAAAAATAGAGAAAAGCCGAAATGATTGGGCAACCGCGAATAAAAGCCGAAAGGATAAGGCAATCGCGACCTTCACGATAAGAAAAGCTGAAATGATAGAGCAATCACGGTAAAACAAAAACAAAAACAAAAAAAACAAGGGCGGATGATGAGTTGCTCCTGGCATTATTCCAGTGCAGCAATGCAGACGCCGACAAAAATCCAGTTTCCCGAAATTCATCCGGCCCTACGGCCAGTCCCCAAATTGACTTCCGTATAAAATCCACTGGCTCAAATAATCCTCAGCATACCCATGCCCCACCACAACCACCAGTTACGCGGCTGGCCTCCGCCTTTGGAATTATACTCCATTGGGAAGACCCACTCATGTATCCTGGCACATGTGCTTCAGTGTTAACAACGCTGATGCCGGCCCCTATCCCAAAATTCCAAACCAATCCAATAGACCTCTAAGTCTTTAAACTAGAAACAGATGACCACTACGTCGTTAAACTGGAAACAGATGACCTCCAAGTCGTTAAACTGGAAACGGTAGACCTCTAAGTCTTTAAACTGGAAACAGATGACCACTATGTCGTTAAACTGGAAACAGATGACCTCTAAGTCTTTAAACTGGAAACAGATGACCACCACGTCGTTAAACTGGAAACAGTTGACCTCTAAGTCATAAAACTGGGAACGAGGGAAATCCATCCATGTGTCCTCACGATACATGAGGAGAACAAACCTTTGTGGGATCCTTACGGCTCACGAAGGAAAAACACACTTGGGAGTCCTCACGACTCCTAAGGAGAACATACACCTGCGAGATCCTTACGGCTCGTAGGGAGAAAATGCTTTTATGGGACCCCCACGGCCCATAAAATTGAAAAGTCTTAGGTGACAGGGATCTAAACCTGTCTCCTAAGCCATCGCTCCCCATACCCCAAAATGGCGAATGATGAGTCGCTCCTGGTACCACATTCCAGTGCAGCGATGCAGACGCCAACCAAATTCCAAACTCAATTTCGCAAGCGGCGAATGATGAGTCGCTCCTGGTACCATATTCCAGTGCAGCGATGCAGATGCCAACAAAGTCCCGAAATGTCTTTGGCCTTACGGTCTGGATCATACATCCTACAAAACCGTAAACAATCCACGGGCGTACAACAATCCCAATCCCTAAAAAAAAATGCACTCGCGAAGTCCTCTCGACTTTGTGAGGAGAAAATTCCCGCGTGAGATCCTTACGACTCACAAAGGAGCAACACACTTAGGAGTCACCACGACTCCTAAGGAGAAAATACACCTACGGGATCCTTACGACCCGCAGGGAGAAAATGCTTTTATGGGACCCTTACGGCCCATAAAATTGATAAGTCTTAGGTGATATGGATCTAAACCTGTCTCTTAATCCACCAACTCCCAAATCCTCTCGGGGCAAATGATGAGTTGCTCCTGGCATTATTCCAGTGCAGCAATGCAGATGCCAAAACAAAACCAATTCTCAAATCCTCCCGGGGCAAATGATGAGTTGCTCCTGGTATTATTCCAGTGTAGCAATGCAGATGCTAAAACAAAACCAATTCCCAAATCCTCCCGGGGCACATGATGAGTTGCTCCTGGCATTATTCCAATGTAGCAATGCAAATGCCGATAGAAAACCAATTCCAAAATCCTCTCAAAGACAGATGATGATTCGCTCCTGGTACCATATTCCAGTATAGCGATGCTGATGTCAACTCAAATCAAACAAATCAAACCAACCAATTCCAACATCGACCTCTGCGTCCAACAACATACACTCCGTCTCGGGGAAACGTCCTACAACAGACACTCCGTCTCGGGGAAACGTCCAACAGCAGACACTCCATCTCGGGGATACGTCCTACCACAGGCACTACGTCTCGGGGAAACGTCCTACCGCAGGCACTCCGTCTCGGGGATACGTCCAACAACAGGCACTCCGTCTCGGGGATACGTCCTACAGCAGGCACTCCGTATCGGGGAAACGTCCTACACCAGGCACTCCGTATCGGGGAAACGTCCTACCACAGGCACTCCGTATCGGGGATACGCCCTACAACAAGCACTCCGCGCCAGGGAAAAGTCAACCCGACACTCCGCGCCGGGGAAACGTCAAGCAGACACTCCGTGCCGGAGACACGTCAGCAAGCGACACTCTACATCGGGGAAACGTCCAACACAGACACTCCGCATCAGGGAAACATCCAACACAGACACTCCGTCTCGGGGACACGTCAACCAGCCGATACTCCGCCTCAGGGAAACGTCAAGCAGACACTCCGTGCTGGGGCACATCGCCAGCAGACACTCCGTGCCGGTAATACGTCAACCAACAGGCACTCCGCCTCGGGGAAACGTCGGCCAGCGACACTCCGTGCCGGAGACACGTCTACCAGATCGCTCCGGATTAGAGCGTCGACCGTCCATGTCGTAAAAAGGGCAGTGCATCCCAAAAATTGGGAACCAAAGCAAGTCGCCTCCACGTGAAAGAAGATCCATCAATTTCATGCACACGACCCACATGTGCGGTGTGCATTTATTAATGGGGGGCAATTTGTTGGGGTAAAAATTTACACCCCGGTTGACCGAGTCAAAGTCAAGGTCAACCCCCAAGATAGGTGGGCCCAAGCCCAGGTCAAGCGGGCCCATACCCAAGTCGAGCCCGCGGCCAGCCTTCCCATGCCAACAACGAAATCATGTCATAAATAATTTTTATGTAATTTTTTATGCATGAATGTAAACAAAATGGGCATAAAGCCAATATTTTGTAAGCCCGTGGCTTATGTGCAAAAATGAAATGGCACATGAGCCATGGGATGGCTAAAATGCCATTTTTGTAAAGCCCAAGGGGCTATATGTAATTATGTAAGCCTATATAAGGCAAAATGATGATGAATAAAAGATACACTTTTCATTCCCCCAAAACCTAGGGTTCTTTGTGCCTCCTGCTCCTTCTCCAAGGTTCTAAATCTTCTCATTTCTTTTGAATTAAATCAAGAGTTTTACTCTTTCTTTTCCAAAACTTAGTAGTTTTCCACTACAAAACCCACAAAGGGGAACTCAGATCTCCCATCAGATCTCAAAAAGGAGTGATTTTTAAAATCTCTTACTTCTTGATCTTCAAGATCCGGCCAAACAACAGAAAGAAGAAGAAGAACCCCCTACATCAGCTTCAAAACATCCTAGGAGTTTAACTCCATACATATATACATAACAAATATTTCCTTTCTGAAGCACAGCTTCTGTTTCTTAGGCTAAAAGCCACGTTTTCTCGCCGTCCCTCAAGCGCAGAGCGCCCGCGTGCCGACACGTGGCGCGCTTGCGCTCAAGCGCAAGCGCGAGTTGCCCACGTGCCGACACGTGGCGGGCTTGCGCACAAGCGCAAGCGTCCGAGCGCAAGTCGCCCCGGTGCCGACAAGTGGCGCGCTTGCGTTCAAGCGCAAGCGCCCGAGCGCAAGTCGCCCCGGTGCCGACACGTGGCGCGCTTGCTCCCAAGCGCAAGCGCTCGAGCGCAAGTCTCTCCCGTGCCGACACGTGGCGCGCTTCCGCTCAAACGCAAGCGCTCGAGCGCAAGTCTCCCCCATGCTGACACGTGGCGCGCTTGCGCTCAAGCGCAGAGCGCCCACGTGCCGACACGTCGCACTCTAGCGCCTGAGCGCACAGCACCTAGGCGCACAGCGCCCAAGGTGCTGCCCCCACACATCCTTTGGATGCCTTTTACCCCTCTTTCTTTTATATATATACATATATACACATATACATATATATATACATATGTATACAAATTTGCACACACATGTGCTCCACGACACTGTCCCTGTTAGAAAAAAATTTCTAACGGGGCGCTGCCCCGCACCCCGCAAGGGGGCTGCTAGCCCCCTTGACCCGCAGCACGGTATCCGTGTAGCGGGACCCCCGTAAAAAACTCTGTGTGGCTCCCAATATATCCAAACCCCCCCTTTCAAAACACACCGCACGTACACCGCACATTGAGTTCGCATGACCAGTTTAACCCGTCAATCGGAGGTTCCCCCGCTCCAAAGGCGAGGGGTAATTAACGGCATCTTAGTCCGCGGCTGCCGGAGATTCGAATCCCCATAATCATTAAACCCCGGCCTACCCTAGGCAGGGGGAATCTGTAGTACGACTGAGAAGCGCGCGCGTATTCCCATCTCAATAGGGTGACGAAAAACACCCTACACACCCAATTCCCAATATCTTACTCCCACTCAGCATCCTTAACGCCATACAGATGTGAGAATCAAATCTGGTAAATACATACCCTGGAGTTGGGATCTAATTAGGAAAACAATTTTCAATCAACATCACACAGTGAAACTGAAACATGAAAATGTTTCGAAGGGGTGGCTGGATATTCCTAGTATTGCCTCTTCCACTATCCAGATTCATGACAGTAACCGTATATTTCCTTTCCTTCACTCCAATCCCTTTATATGTCTTTACTTCTTACCTTCTGTGCTCCATACATAGGCTAATTGGTTTTCTTCCTTCCCTACCTTTAGGCATTATCCTAAGGTTTGGAAGATGACTATCCAATAAGCGTAATTTGTGTACTCTCCTAATCCCAGGAGCCCTTGCAACCTAAGAGAAGCTAAAGTGAATAATCCCAATTCTATTTCTCCTGAACCGGAAACAATCCTCGAACTAGAACAAGTTCATTCGAGTTCGTATGTAACTAAACGATTGCATATCCAAGAAATGTTGATCTTCGTAGTGATACAGAGTGTTCTGGAGAAATACAAAGGTGATATAGGAGTGGCAGGGGTATAAGTGGTTTCATCGTGAATGATAGCAGTCGCAATTTCCTTTTCCCTTCTCTAATCCCTTTATTTGCCTTTACTTATTACCTTCTGTACACCACACTTAGGCTAATTGGTTTTCTTGCTTCCCCACCTTTCGGCACCTACCTATGGTTTGGAAGAAGATTATCCAATAAGTGTAATATGTGTACTCTCCTAATACCAGGAGCCCTCGCAACCTGAGAGAAGGTAAAGAGAAAAGACAACTGAATAATCCTTATTCTATTTCTCCAGAACCGGACACTATCCTCGAATTGAAACAAGTTTCTTCGAGTTTGTACGTAACTATACGATGGCATATCCAATAAATGTGGATATTCGAAGTGATACGAAGTGTTCCGGAGAAATGCAAAGGGAATGTAAGAGTGGCAATGATATATGTGACTAAATGACAATCCAAAAGACAAAGTGTTTTAAGAAGGTTCGGTTAACTAGGTTCATGAGTTTTAGTTTGAGATCGGATCATGGTCGCTGCCAAAGAGAGAGAGAAAAGAAACACTCAGCGTGCACTCAAACGTAGATTAGATTGGTTAATCACTTTATCTAATCAGGATGGCTCCGACTGTTTCCTCGGATTCTCCTTCAAACCCTAAAAGGAGAATTAGTCGGGATCATCTAAAATCACCCGAGGAGTAACACCTACACATCACTGGGAATCGGGATCTAACTTTCATCGCATGATAACTTGATGGAAGCCACTCAAGTCACCACACTCCAGAAGGTATGCACATTCCAGGCAAGTTTCCTGTATATTTGAAACTCCCGATGTGTTTTTTACCCCTATGACCCAAGTGACCTTGACACAGTCAACAAATCAAATAGTCCTAGTCAAGTTCATCCTGAAAGTGTACGCTAGCACCCCACTGGGTTTTACAAGCATCAAGCATGCCATTTTTTAAAATTTCGGGGTGCTAATCTACACCAAACAAGATCGTTAACTAGATGATTAGGGTTTTAGGTTTGATATCTACTAAACTATAAGAAATGAAGATGGCTATACCCTCGTAGATCGAGTCCTTCACTTCACTTGCTCCGTGTAATAGTCTCGTGACTCCATTAGGCTCCACTTGAGGATTTGGACAAGCTTCCTCCAATGGCCTTCGTGCCGAAGATAATCCACACGAAGTCCTTCCAACTCAAGCTATCTCTACACTAAACTCTTTTAGTGTAGGAGAAAGGCTACACTTAATCGCTAGTCTAGTATAGGATGGTGAAGTAGGTGTTATGAGGCTCACTAATTTGTGTTCAAGCTTCATGATTCACATCACAGGTGAGGGTTGAAACTTGAACCATGGAGGCATGAATAAGAGGAAGAAGATGAGAGCAAGAGAGCAACTAAAGAAATGAGCTCTAGTGTTGAATGAATGAGTGTGAATGGAAACCCTTGACCCTCACTCATTAAAGTATGGAATTATTGCAATATAAAATTACAACCATGCTTGAATAGTGAGTCAAGATGAATAAACAAATGGAAATGCCATACTTTCAACCATGCTCCTAATTTCCACCTCATTTCTATTTTCACAAAATAGAATTTATGACAAGCTACATATATATATATTTATATATATATCGTATATATATATATTAATACATATTAGAAAATATTTAGTGAGCTAATTATATTAGTTAAGATATAATTATATCAAATATAATATATATCACATTATTAAATCAACACTTGATTTAATAATCCGGTTATATCACATATGACCGATTATTATCATTTATCTGTATATCACATTATCAAATCAACACTTGATTCGATAATCTGGTCATATTACATATATCCTAACTGATAACAAATAACTGTCAGATTACAATACGGTGTCACATACACATATTTAATCAGGCCCCGCACACATATCACATATGTGTCCTACTTCTTTTCGCTTGAACCAGGGAACTTCTGTGTGGACTCTAAAGACTCGTCAATACGCCAGCAGTATGTGATAATCACATCAGTCAGCTACAAACTGTCAGCTGTACTAGCTGGATGTAACAGATACCCGGTTATTGAGCGATATGAAGATCAACAAGCAAGCTTGTCCATATTCTCCATGTAGCCTATCAGTAACACAACCATACAGTCCGGTCTCTTCGTTTGATATGTTGCATATCATGTCTAGGGGTGGTCGACAGACCCCAGTAACGTGATAAGTCATGCCAATGTATGGCCTATAACGGTTCGAGAAACAACTGATAACTCTTATCAGTAAATCTCAGTAGCAGCCCAGGCCAGGGACTTCTAGTTATAGCCAATCGAGCAAAACGCAACATCAACCCCCAATACCAGGAGAGACGAAACCCCTCCTATCGCTCATTGCCTCCATGTGACTCGGGACTGTACCCAAAATTCACCTGTTTGCATGTCTCCTTTGACCGTGGTAGGGAGGAAATAAAAGCACAGCGGGAGCCACACAAGACTCTATGACGATCTGGGTTCTACAGACTAACTTGTACCAGTGTCACCAGAGGACTTCTATCTGACGATAAGTATACTACTAACTCGGAGTCCTCGGCGAGTCCTGTTCAGTGTACCCATTCTCCAATGAGTACCTGTGTACAATCTTTGATGTCATACACCAATGGTTGTAAGATCAACCATCGCCCTCTAAGGGACAAGAACGTACACACTAGTCTACTCTGGAATATCGATGCCCTAGTCTCGATATTCCCTCGACTAGGAACTGATTAAAGGATGTACTTTTGGACCACCCTGGCCCTACTAGTATGATCACATCATAATCCTGGTAGTCAAGTACATATCCTAAGGGTTTTATCAACATATGAGAGAAAAACAGTAAATAATACCAGTCAACATGTTACGATAAAGAGTAACCAGATAGCATACTATCATGTCAAGCAAGAAAGTCCGCTATATATATGTCCAATCGTCCACTATAATATACGGTAAAAAACGATTTTTACGGTGAAGGTAACATGGACTTTAGAACAGGATCTTTGCTAAACAAACATCTAGCAACCTAACTACAAGTTTAACTACTATGTTAGGGGTTATCCCTAGGTCTTGAACTCCTTCTCTTCTTGCTCCTTGGAGTGGTTGGATCGGCCTCACCTCATCGTCTTTTTGTTGTCGAAGATGGATCCACTCGAAAGCTTCTACCTTGCGCTCCTACCTCAACCGAGAGGAAACTAAAGTCCTCGGCTTGCTAGACCTTGAACTTTAAAATGAGTAGAGAAGTGTTTTTAGGGTTTTATCTCAATGGCTCATGTTTCTCAACTCATGAGACATGAAAGCCATGAGTAAGAGGAAGAGGGAGAGCTTGGATGAGAGAGAATGAGAATGATAGAATGAGAAAGACTATTTACAACCATGCTCTCAAAAATAAAAATAATCATGATAATAATAATAATTAAGTATTTGCGATGGTTCATGTCAATGGAATTATTATTTCATGCATTTAATGCATTTTGTAAACAACAAGCAAGCAAAAGTCATAGCCATGAAATGATGGTCAACAAGTCTAAAATAGTCAACCGGTCAACAAAGTCAACAAGTCAACAAAAGTAAAAATTTCAACTCAACCATGGCATAATAATACTTAATTATTATTATTATTAATCATATTTCTTATTCTCATTAGGATTTAGAAAAGGTCAACAGTCAACAACCCTAATGAGAATCCTCTGCCTCTGTCTCTGTGAACCGTGCATACACACCCGCATCCGTGTTCCGAGGAACACGAATGCAATCGATATAAAACCAATCCTAAAACGCATACTAGGATCTGGCCTAAACCAAAGCCCACAAGTAATAACTGCCCAGACACCAAACGTGCACAAGTGCGCGGATGTGAACGAACCCTGTCGCAAAACCATGCGACTTCAACTCTGTTTTGCCCAAAGGCGAATAGCTCTCTATGTGGGAATCTAAAGACTCGACACTATGCTGGCAGTAGGTTTAACCCCAGGCCGCAAGCGGTACTAGCTGTACGTAACGGTCCCCACGTAGATGCCGATAAGGACTGATGAGGTGAACCCATCCGAACTCCTACTAAGCCTGAATATGACAATCTCCGTACAGTCCGGTCTGTTCTTATGAGAATATCGCATGGAGGGCCTAAGGGGGCGGTGAATGTCAGTCCCTTAATAGTGGTACAAGTCGTGTCGGAGTGTAGCCTAGAACACCCTGAGATAACACTAGAAAACCTACCAGTATATCCCGCTTGACCTGGCCAAGGACTTTATGTAATGGCTCTCCTAGACACGGCGCGATATCAACCCTCAATACTGGGAGAGACGAATCCTGTCTAACCGTCACTGCCTCCAAGTGCTTCGGGACTGCACCCAACTACTACATGTTTGCACGACTCCTTTGACCCATGGTAGGGTAGTAATCAAAGTACAGTAGGAACACACTCGAGGAGAAGTGACGGTGTCAAGTCAGCGGACTAAGCGGTACTCATGTCACCTGGGAACTGATAACTGACGATAGGTATAGTACCAACCAACAGTTCCCGAAGAGTATTGTCCAGTGTACTCGTAACCTAACGAGCACCCGCATACTATCTCAAGTATGACGTACTGACGGCTGCGGGACAGACGGTCTCCCCTGCTTGGATGAGAAGCTCATACGCTTGTCTACTCCGGAGTATCGATGCCCTGTCTCGATAGTCCTACGACTAGGAACCTGTATATGGATGTGCTTGTAGATTCCCCAGCCCACACAAGTGTAACTGCCGTCACAACGTTGGTAATCAAGCAAAGATCCTAAGGGCTCCACTAATGTGTATAGGCGATATGCTAAAAGAAACACATGTACACATTAAAGTAGAAACAAACCAAGTAGCATACTACCATTTCGAGCAAGGTTGTCTATACAACTGTGAATATCCTAAGCATCCATCAAGTAGTATACAAACTAGTATGATACAGTAATGGCCTCTAGGACATATACACTAACACATCACGTGTAGAATAATGGCCTCTAGAGCATACATATTCCTAACATATCCCTTTAATATCTTGATTGCATTAAATCCACACATACGAGCCCTTGACACTGTCAACAAGGCCGCACGACTGTCCTAACCAATCGCATTGCATGCTACAAACAAGCATAACATTGCTACCGCACACTACGCCTTGACACAGTCAACAAATGCAACACGAATACTAAGTACTACTCGTAGGAAATGGCGGAAGGCTACGGCTGGTTTTTGGCGAGAAACCTTTAACGTAATGAACTTGATATCGTTGAAGGAATCTAAGTGGTTTTACAAATATATAGTGGCGAAAACATTTGCTATAGAGGTCACTCCCTGTGAAGGGATCTCGGCCCTTTCCGTATTGAATGAGGTGCCGAATATTCCAAAATGAATATCATGAAGCAAAGCAGAAGAATCGACTATAATGAAGTTAGTACAATGACGCAAACTTTTACTCAAGAAGTCACTCCCGATGAAGGGATCTCGGCTCTTGCCTCATGGAATGAGGTGCTGGATATTCATAACCGAATACCACTGTGCAAGGCAAACAAAAAATGTCTGTAATGTCTGTTTTTAAAAAATTTAGTTCGAACAACATCGTATAGGTTTGTTTTCCTTGCATTCATCAAAATTAATGCAGTCCCATCAATTAAAACATATCACACAACAGAAAAGGAACGAAAATAAAATGTACGTATATGCCATCAGCATTCGCCACTTGTCCCCATCATGCACCGTTAGGTTACTTAACTAACGGCAGAGCTGGGGTTGGACTAGCTCGTATGCAAAACATATACAACATCTACTAGTATATATAAATATATATAACATTCATCCCATGCATGATATAAGCAACATCACAGAATCTCAGCAAGCAACACATAATGGTGGATAATCTTGGAGCCTCGGGATCCATTTGAGCCACAAGTGAGACCCGACGTTTCCGGTCGTGTGGATATCCCGTGCAATGAAAACCTGGACCCCTACGAGCGTGGCAAGTTACCCGCCAATTCCATAAGTGAGGCAACCCCAATCAACAAAGTGAATGGGCCACCCAGCACTTCACGGGATCCGGTAACTTCAGCACCCCTCCGTGGGTCATCCTATACCCCCTACGAGTGCGGCGATTAGCCCGCTAATTCTAGAATAAGGCCCACTCCATCTCAACGCCATGAGATGCGGGCCCGTTGCCCTCTAGAACCCGGCTATTCGTGCACTCCACCGCGGGGTAAACCTAGTACAGAAAAGAAAAATATATATATACAATGGTGACACCAACCTCAACCCGGTCGTGCCCCAATAAAAATATATACAATCTGGCAGAGATGGTTGTCCACATGTCGGACGCTCGCCCCACAATACTGAATATATAAATGAATCTGAACTGTACTTCTACCATTGCACCACTGGCTATCCACCACGACAATCCAACCACAATATCAGCACAATACAGAATATCAATGTGAATATCACATTCGCAAACCCGTCTAGTTGAACATACAACAACTAGTCGGGTTGTACTGCTCAATGATATTCACGGTCGCTGATATCATCACAAGTACTGATAATCACACACTTAAAATTTCGATCAACTAAACTTTTCTGTAATTGGCCCCAAATGCAAACTAGCACTCAAACAAATCTTGGCCAAAATTAAACATCCCAAAAATCAAATTTCCATGCCAGAGAGTGCCTGAAGAAATTTGGAGCGCAACGGCCACAAATCGGCCGCAGAACCGCGGCAAATGTGCATGAAATGCCGAGATTCCGCGGCCATTTGGTGGGGTCACGTGCTCAAATTTGTTGAGGTGCCCTAGAATTGCCTGCACGTGTTTTTAAGATACCCAGAAAGATTTTTTGAACAATTTTCAAATTCGACAGCAAGCATGTGAAAATGGAATTTTGATTCGGAAAAATTGGTCGATCGATATTCTAACCTTGTGCAAACTAGGTAGTATTGGTTTATGGGTTGCTCTGATACTATTTTGGGTTCTGCTGGCGCCTTGGACATCTACCATGGCCGGTGTGGAACAAAAACTGGCATTTAAAAAATTTGGCGCAAAAAAACCCTCCTAAGATCGAAACCATAAACCTATATTAGCAAATAAAAAGAGCTTTAAACTACAAAGTTAGAATGTTATACCGAATGAACCAAGTCCTTCGGTCTTCCATCAACTTCCTTAGCTCTTTGAGGCGTGCTCGAACAAACTTGGCCGCTGGTCTTCCTCCGTCGAAGATGATCCACCCAAGGGTTGTAGCTCATGGCTCTAGCTTCACATCGAAAGCAAGTGAAGCAACTACGGATTCTATGATGCTAATCTAGAAAACCTAGAATGTAGTGAGTGTTCTAAGTGTTTGTCTATCTCATCTCACCTCCTTTCGTTATTCTCAACACATGAGAGTGTTGAGAGGAGGAGGAAGTTGAAGGTGGAGGAACTCAAAAAACTCAGTGGGAGAGTGAAGGCAAATGGTGAGGGGAAGAGAGCTATCAAAGAAGAACCATCACTCTCCATTTTCCAACAAGTGTCCAAGTTACCAAGTGAAGAAAAACCAAGTGAAGAATGGTTTTATCGAAACTGATTTTCCAATAAAATATGCAACCCATACTTGAATAGTATGGAAAAATGAATTAATAATTCATTTGTGCACACTATGCAAGCATGGCCCTCACCAAACTCCCATTAAGTTTATGCCACCTCATTATCCATTTGGAATAATTGGTCAAACCCAAAATGAGGTGTCCACCTTCTATAATGTTATCTGTAAAATATACGGATTACATTCTACTATATATACATACATGTATTCGTACCGAAATATGAATACCCGAAAAGATAGAATAACAAAAGAACATAATACTAGAATATACATATTGAAATATATATACGTAAATTATTAAATCAATACCTGATTTAATAATCCGGCTCAAACCTGAGCCGGCTAGTATTATCAAACGTCCGATCGAAAGTCCGGGTATATAATACAATCAATCAATCGAAGCCCTGTACGCATCCAATACGGTTACTACATCATTTCGCCTGAACCATGGATACCCTCTATGTGAGACTCTAAAGACTCGTCAATACGCTGGTAGTGGGTTTAACCACAAGCACGTCAGCGGCACTAGCTGTAAGTAATGGCCACAAAGGTATTGAGCGAAATGAAGGCCGACGAGCAAACTCATCCGAACCCCTACTGACCCTGTCCGTGACAATCTCCATACAGTCCGGCCTGTTCGTCTAAGAGTATCGCATAACGCATCTAGCGGGTGGATAAAGTCAGACCCCTAATAACGCGATATTTCGTGTCGGTATGAACCCCATCACCCACTGAGAAACTACTGACCCAAATCCGTAATTCTCGTCGACCTTGGCCAAAGATTTCTCATGATGGCTACCCGTGAACTGCGCGATATCAACCCCCAATACCGAGATAGACGAATCTCCGACGATCCACTCGCTGCCACCATGTGGATTGGGACAGTACCCAACTAAAACCTGTTTGCACAACTCCTTTGAGCCGTGGTAGGGTAATAATCAAAGCACGGTGGGAACTCACACGAGACAAATGATGATCCCAGGTCGACAAACTAACCTGTACTCATGTCACCTAGGAACTGCTATCTGGCAATAAGTATAATACCAACTAGCATGTTCCCGACGAGTCCGTCTAGTGTACTCATAACCCAATAAGCACCTGTATACTTTCTTATGTGACTAACTGACACCAATGCTTTATGAACCGGCCACTACCCTCGCCGGGGTCTTCATATGTATACACTTGTCTACTCCGGAGTATCGATGTCCAATCTCGATATTCCCACGACTAGGGACATTTAAGGATGTGCTTATAGACCACTCATCTCGCACGTATATGATCGCCATCATAATGCTGCTAGTCAAGCAAGAATCCTATGGGCTCTATCATCATGTAATAGTGATCAGTAATGCCACCTAATGCATGTACATGATGATAAAGACAAACCAAATAGCATACTTATAACGTTTTGAAAATCGTTTAGGTGAAATTTCGGAAAATCGGTAAAATAACGGGTGTTTTCGTAAAAATCAAGATGTAAATATCTTTTAATACAAAATTAAATATACATATTCTAGCTATGTAATTGCTAGTATTTGTTGTTTATTGAGCCACTCGTAAAATTTCTAATTTTCTAAAAAAATTTCCGAAAATAATTATTTTAATATTATTTTATGTCGTCACTAATATATTTAATTGGGGAAAATTACAAATTGGATTTGGTTAATAAAAATTTTGTGCATCATGATAAACTAAATTAGCATGTAAAATATTGTTTCTAAAATGAAATGAAGTTGTTAAACGGTTTTAGAAATATCGAAGAAAAAGGCTTAATATTAGTGTAAATAGAATTGGGGTATAACATTTATCATTTTTCTCACCAACACAAACCCACACCCATCCTTATGTCTTGCAGGCCGAGCCCCTTGGTAGCCCATTCCCAATTTTTCACCACTTGGAAAGGGTTTTGAAAGAAAAGAAAACAAAGGAAATGAGAGAAATAGAAAAATGAGTATGGGCTTTGACTTTGGTGGACTTTGGACTTTCCTCACTTGACTTTTCCCCACCTCACCCTCTCTCCTCTCTTCCCCAATGCTGCAGCCGAGCCCCCCCTCATCTGCCCTCCTCTTTTCCTCCTCTCATTCCACTCTAAAACCCTTCAAAAAAATCTCCAAAATTCCATCACAAATCAAACTAAAACTCAAATCCAACCTCGACCCATTATTTCCTTGCCTATGCTAGCTTGAATCCTTAGAGCAAGATGACATTTTGGGGGCTATGTTTTGGGAAGTGTGGATCTCATTTCAAACTAGTTTGAGGTATAACCCTTTTCCAATTGATACTTGTTATAATCTAAGATTTCAATTAAGTGTTAATTAGGTTTTAAATGGGTTCAATTGCATGATTAAGAAATTCAAGTTAGGGTTTTGTTTTGTAGTTGGGTTGTGATCATTTGTTTATGGTTGTGTGATGTGGGCTAGCATCTTAAAACTTGTTAAAACTAATCTTGTTGCTAATTACAAGTTGTTACTTGAAAAATGTCCAAACTTATGTTTTTTTAACAAACTAGGTTTTTGTAAACTATGAATATAACTAAGAGAAAAATCCAATTAGGTTATTCATGAAATTATTAACATTTTAAATTGTAGTTTATTACTTTAGATCATGCAAATCCAAGCTAAATTGTTGATTGTGCATTTTTTCTATAAAATGGTTGAAATTGGATAAAATTGCAAACTAGGTTTTTAAAAATAAAACGATTTGTTTAATTTTATGATCTTGGTTGCATTAAACACTAATTCTCATATAATTAGTGAGTTTTGAAATCATGATTGGTGTGTTTTGGTTTTTCTCGATGCTTTGACGTTTGTACATCGACATCGAGGGTTGGTATGGCTATTCCGGCATGCGTAGGCGATAGGTTTTGACCTGTGCGTGATATGTGTGCCGATTTGGTTTTCGTATGCTGTTTCGATTTCGAATTGGGTTTTTATGCTATACGATACGTCGTGACATGTAGGTACCCCCATGTGGACTTCAAGGCGACAAGCAAGCATGTGGCGACGTCGGCACCGGCGAGCGAAGATCAGGTGAGTAGATTTATATCTACGGGGAGAAGTCGGGTGGATGGCGTATAGCACCCCCGCAAAGTTATGAGAAATGATGTGATGTGGTAACAATATACTTTTATAAGTTAATGTGAGATATGTGCACCTAGTTAGAGGAGCTTTATGAGCGTATGGATTAGTGCTAGCGAGGAACGGAGGAAGGTTTTGGTTGGTTTCTAAATTGCAGCCGTAGAGTAAAGATTTGCATACACGCACACATATACCCTTGCATCCACCATTTTCTTATGCATATATAGGAATGTATATATATGTATATACGCATGGGTATTGGACTATGCATATATATATACATATACACATGCATGAATGTTGAGGATAATGTATGATATTTGGAGATGAATCGATGAGATTGGGCTTGAGGCCATGAGATCGGTGATATGATATGGTCCGTATTTGAGATACGACACGATATTTTAGCGGGTCCTTTAGGCATGGTGTTTTCATACATACGCATGCATACATTATAGGGTTACTAGGCAGTATCACAAGAGTCTATAAGGCATCAACCATGCCCGATTTAAATTTTAGACGTGCCGAACAATCCTAACCAAGATCTTAGACTAGAGATTAGGAGAAACAAAGCAAGTAAACAACTTTACTTATAAGAGTTATGGATAACAACCTTTGTAGTCCGTTCCTTCACTTCTAAAGCTCCGTGTTGAGGTCCCTTCAATGCGATCATCGAGTACCCGGACTCTAGAGAGGATCCATGAAGAGAAAGATGCAAGCTTGCTTCCTATCATCGATAACAAAGATGATCTACCTTGAGGAAACTCAAGCCAAAGCTTTTGCTTTGCTAATCATGTATTAACAAAGCAAACACTTTAATCTAAGTGGCTAGAATAGATTAGGATGATGATGTAGGAATTTAGCTCTCATTTGTTTTCTATTTCTCACTCATTTTCATCACATTAGAAAAAGCTAGTAAGCTTTTTCCAAGAAAAACGAAGAAGAAGATGATCAAATCCTTTTGTGATGAATAATGAATCAAGTGTGTGTGGTTAGAAAAGCAACCATGGTTTAAGTGAGAAGACTTAACCCTTGAAGAGATTTAACTAAGGTTAAAGGGTTTGATTGGGTTAAACAAATATCTTTGCAAAATATCACAAAATATCAAGGTCAAAATCAAAGCTTCAAGAAGCTTCTTGAAAGCTTCACGAATGTTTAACCCTAATCCAAACCCTAACCATATTTAAACTCCACAAATCATGTTGCATTTATAACCATAACATGTTACAATATTATATATCACATATACAATATTTATTGTAACAAAATAAAATAATACAATTAATATATATCACATATATATCAATGTATTACCCGAGTGAGAAAAAGAATCTTTAAGTGAGCTTATATTAGTTAACGTAATTTAATATAGCAAATATATAATTATATATTAAATTATCGAATCAACACTTGATCCGATAATCCGGCTATTTCACAAATAACTGACTAATATAATCTGTATCAGTTCATCGAATCAACACTTCATCCGATGACCCGGCTATATCACATATACCCGGCCGATATCTCATATCGCGAGAATCTAATACGGTATCACATACACGTATTGTTCTCGGTCCCGCACATATCATATATGTGCTCCTACTCCGTTTTGTCCGAGCCTGGAAACCTCTGTGTAGGACTCTAAAGAATCGTCAATACGCCGGCAGTAGGTGACGATCATATCAAACACTCACAAGCTGCAAGCGGTCAGCTAAATGTAACAGCCACCCAGTTATTGAGCAATCAGATGATCAACAAGCAAGCCTGTAAATTCTCCCGGGAATCCAACCAGTAACACTCCCGTACAGTCCGGTCTCTTCGTCTGATATGTCGCATATCTCGCCTAGGGGTGGCAAACGTCAGACCCCAGTAGCTTGATAAGTCATGTCGATATAAAGGCTATCACAGTTCGAGAAACTACTGATAACACTTACCAGTAAATCTCTGCAACCCTGGGCAGGGATTTCCAGTTATAGCCAATCGAACACAGTGCAACGTCAACTCCCTATATCGGGAGAGACGAAACCCCTCCTATCGCTCTTTGCCTCCATGTGATTCGGGACTGTACCTAAAAGCCACCTTTTTGCACGCCCTCTTGGACGTGGTATGATGGAAATCAAATCACAGTGTGAATCACACAAGACTCTATGACGATCTCGGG
This sequence comes from Agapanthus africanus, assembly GCA_030015575.1. Classification (NCBI taxonomy): domain Eukaryota; kingdom Viridiplantae; phylum Streptophyta; class Magnoliopsida; order Asparagales; family Amaryllidaceae; genus Agapanthus; species Agapanthus africanus. Next base: position 387,667,797 of record CM057344.1, read on the forward strand.
TCTACAGACTAACCTGTTACCAGAGGACTGCCATCTGATGTGAGGTATAATACCATCTTGGAGTTCTCGGCGAGTCTGTCCAGTGTACCCAGTCTTCACTGAGCACCTGTATACCTTCTCTGATGTCAAACACTAATGGATATGTGATCATCCATCGCCTATCATATGGGTCAAGAAGCGCATACACTAGTCTACTCTGGAGTATCGATGCCCTGTCTCGGTACTCCCACGACTAGGAACATTTGAAGGATGTACATGACGACTATACTATCCCCACAAGCATGATCCGCATCATAGTCCTGGTAGTCAAGTACTCATCCTAAGGGGTTTATCAACATATAACATAGAGACAATCAGAGTACATGTTAAGATAAAGTGTAACCAGATAGCATACTATCATGTGGAGCAAGAAAGTCCTCCCTATATATGTCCAAGCATCCACTACAATATACAACGTATGTATAGTAAAAGCCTCTAGGGCATACATATAACTAACATACATAGATGGTATCAGTTTTTTACTAGACGTAGGTCGGTACCCCGATCATGATATTTGATAGAGAGGATACCAGATGAATAATGTGATAAATGCGATATTTGACCCGTACCTAGATTTGGGATGCCGTACAACGGATTTATCGTACGAGCTATATATTGATGATAGATCCGCACTCTTGACTCGAGGTTGTCATATTATAGATATTGGATCGTACAGAATACTTTTGAGGCGGGATCACTGACTATTATATGTATATATATGTATCGACTCAGATGTTAGGCGGTTTCCTTACCTTTCAATCAGCCTGTTTAGTTTGGCCCTGTAGTGTACTTGTAAATGATAGATTAGATTCGACTCATACCTATTTCAAAAACTAACGAATCGTGTGTATTTTAAAGACGGGACAAGGGATTCTACGGATATTTCAAATGACGTATCTTCTCATAAAAACACCGTAGCCCTTACTTTCAAAACACCACGATTCGTGTTAATTCAAATGGCACCACTGTTTGACTCATATTTATATAAATGCAGATTAGTTATCATTGTGTTTATCATTCAGCTCCCGCATATTACTACTGTTCGCATCGCATTTGCATGTTTATATTGTACTTCCATATGCCATTTTTGAGATCATGCTGTCAGGACACCAGCACCATTACCGATGATGCGTGTGTTCCGCATACACTTACTTGTCGGCTCACACACATCATCATCGGTAATTTGCATATCACGTACACATTAGAAAATACATTTTCATTGACATAGCTTGATAACTAATAGTCGCAATATGTTATAGCTTCCATATGCTAGTTTAAATATTGCAGTAATTGCATGATATTAGGTGCATTCATATATTCATTGGTTATGCAGTATTACGGAGATTTATGCCGGTATTAACTGTTTATTGGTATCATGAATTTGATGATTTCGGATTTACATGAGATTTCTGGATTTGGCGGAAAACCGCAAGAATTTAATAAAAACTTAGTATCATCATTTTAAAATGCAAATTGCGGTTTTCTCATGAGGTATGAGTCGTCCACCATGAGTTTTCATAATTGCTGTTGGATTTCGAGACCCGATTCGAGGAGTTGGATGAATCGTCTCGGGTACATGGTGGGCCCGGTATGGTACCCGGGGCAAGAAGTTCGAGTTGTATTCGATGAGCCTAGCAGGGGAGCACTACCTACCGGTGATATTATTTGGACTCGTCGGTTAGCGGGAGGATACCGGCCAGAGTCATGAAATGGATACAGGCTGATCCGTTCTGCCGGAGCCCCCGGGCCGATCCCCAGATGATACGGATGCCTGAGATATTGATATTTGAGATCTGAGATTTGAGATATTGAGATTTGAGATTGAGATACTGAGACTTACATTTTGTGTCGATGCTGACACTGATTTCTCTGTTGCTTTCATTGATATACATATAGAAATCGCATTGATTAAAGAAAACAGTTGTCTCACTCATGATATATTCTGTTTCCATTCGTAATGCATTCATACATCATATATATCTGATATGTTGCTATCTGAGGCACTGACACGAGCTGTGTAGTATTGCACTTATTTGTAGATGGATCAGGATATTATTTATGGATATTGCCAGATATGACCTAGGATAGCGTTATGCGTGCGATTTCTACTCGTAGATGTTTTCTACTCACGAGTTGAAAACTCACCCCCGTTGTGCCACAGTTCCTTGCAGGTTTTACCGTAAAGGTTTCGTTGCGGCTTACTGGCACACTGTTCCTTCCGGGTGATTGCTTTGGTAGGTGGGTTCTTTGTATGAGGACCACCTTTAGTTATTCATTATTTCAGTTGTATCTAGAAACTCCATCAACCAGATTGTATATTTGATAGTGATAGAAGTCAAGACATGTATTTATTTCAGACTTAGAGACTAGGCTTGTTATTATTTCGACCTTAGTGTCGCGTGTTGTATTATTATGGTTTTCATGCTGATTTTGGGTTTTCTTTTGAGTTTTGATCCTCGCCCTTCGGCGTTGTATATTATATTTCTTGCGTGGTTGTGACCGTCGATTAACGAAGAGCTAGCTCCCGCTTAGGGATTCCTTTTTGTTGCATTTTGTATAATATCCATGTTGTATCCCTTTTGGGGCCAGTATTTACAAAGGAGACTCTGCCGAATTTTTCAGAAAATACTTGAGATTTTAAAAATACATACTGCGGCCTATGTTGATTAAAACTACTTGCTTTTAATTGGTTTTTCCTTCACTCTACTTCTTCTTTGGTTTTGATTTCTCGGTTTTAGCTTACTTAGATTACGTACGCCTCGAGACGTTTCGTAATTTAAGTGCCGGTCATGTTCCATACTTTTCGGGTCATGACAAAGTTGGTATCAGAGCGTTAGGTTTCACCTTCTGAGTGTAGGATGACCCTTGGTTGATGGAATACGTGACTCAAGTAGAGTGACGTATCGTACGTGTGTTCCGCGACATATTTAAGATACGATACTCCACTTAAGAAGCCTTAGGATGTACATTTCTTTACACAACATTATATTCGTTCCTATGATCTAGACTCATCGGTACTAGTTTATGGTTTTGTTTTCACGTACGGGCGTGGAGAGCTACGGCTAGAGTTACGTCAGCACGAGTTCGTCACAGATGAAGACTGACCATGGCGTGATTCCATGGACATACGTTTGCCTAGAGGCGCTATTTTATTGTGTTTTCGCGCCACGAGCGTTTGATGGATCGCTTTTACGAGATTTCTCGGATGTGCAGATCGGCACCAGTGGATTGAGCCACTGACAGAGGCCAGCCAGATTGTGATGACCGTCAGAGCATAAATTATTTTGATGATTGAGGCACTGTTCAGCGTGCGGACGAATGAGCCAGTGCTTTCGGCGAATGAAAAGATATTGCCCCAGATGTTTGGAGCTAATGCCGCATGAGTTACACTTCGAGATATGATAGAAGGTCGCTAGTCACCTGAGGATGAATGACTAGGACATGTGAGTCATTGCCTACCCCGATGCGAGATCGATAGATTGATTGATTCCAGCTAGAGACGACTTCACGCTGATAGGTTGAGAGTCGATATAGACGATCGAATGTCAGGAACCCATTTTCCAAATTTAAAGTATTCGAAAAACAATGCAAGCAATTCTACGGACCCTCTAGAAGAATCAAACCCTAACTCGACGTAATGACTATGAAACATCGATGAACTATACGGTTTGCGGCAATTCAGCGGTGCCATTAGTGAGGCTTGGGTCTGCCTTTCTACGGTTGGTCCATAGGTGACGTGGCATATATTCGATACTATTAAACTGTACCCAAGATGTTGAGCTCTTGGGGGATTATAAGGTTTTGTCAAATTGATCGGATGATTCGACTTCATACGGATATCAGGTGATGAGATGCATTGCTTGGGAGACTCCAGATACGAGTATAGCCGTTGGAGCTAAGTCCATGCAGCCACGAAGAGACGAGTCCGAAGCAGTCAACATTAGAGAAAAATGGAGTAAGAGGTTCGTACGAGATCTTGAGGAGATGACATTCCACTCCGCAGACATCAGAGATATGATACGCATGCAGAGGTGATGTATATGAATATATCTTCCAGAAGGAGCCGTGATGAGTATGCAGCCGTTCCAGAACCAGATATAGATTTAGTAAGAGATGATAACTTCCGGGCAACTCGGCAGGAACGAGATTTGGGAGAGACCCCGACAAGATCTTTCTGGAAATACTAAACAAGAAGACATAGACCCAGGAGCGGTCATATGACGCACACCCAGTAGGCCAGAGTTCGGCATCGTCGACGAGACATGTTATGAGGAACCATGAGAGTTGGCCAGAGATCTTTATAGGATGTGCCAGAGCGGACTACTTCCATAATCATTTCTATATCGGACCGTTCAGCCGAGGAGCTATGTACTCAGCAATCTGTAGTGAGAGACGGGAGCCTAAGGGCACTAGGCGACAGGCCATGAGCAGAAGGCAACTAGATATCTTGCTCTGCTAGCATTTGATGCACCGACATCTTCTTGACCTTGAAGGACGGACATATCGACGACATCATTTATGATTTGTGATTTTGTGATTGAGTATCACGTATCCGTCACTTTGGATTTCAGTATTTTGGGTTATTTATTTCATGATTGAGTTTTGATGACCGAGTTTCATGATATTTGATTTCATGCCTAGGGCATGCATATGGTTTGACTTATGCTTTCGGCATAGTTTCCATGCACTTTTAGGATGGTGAGATTTTATACCACGGTATACCTGATTGGGATTTTGATTGAAATGTGTTGTATACTGTCGATTTCGATTGTGATATTCGATATTCGTTTTCGTGCACATTGTGCACTTGATTTGGATTTGCGCAAACTTAACGCGCTTGATGCGATTTAGGTGCACACTAGATGCACTAAATCGAGATTCTACGTGCATATCCGATGCATCTGGTTTGCTGTCAGGAACACACGTTGCTTTTGACAGGTGTTTTCGTGCACACCCGTTGAACTCAGATTTTGTTTCCGTGCACATGTACGGCACATTCAGAGATTTCGATTTCCGTGCGCACCAGACGCATGAGGCATTCATATATATATTTAGGATTGATTCCTTTTGGAGCAGTATATTTTATGATACTTACTATTTGGTTTAGTACTAAGCAGGACTAGTCAGAGGACAGTACCTGAGTATTATTTTTGCATGCATTGATAGTTATCGAAGGGATTTCTAAGGAGGAGCTATTGTCTCAGTACTTACCTACGTGTCAGTGATGACACGAAACTGTCTAAAAGAGAAACCCCTCAAAAATTGTTTCAAAACAGCGGGACGTGTATGTTAAACAATGGATATATATATATATATAGTTATTTTCTCACAATGGACGTCCGCCATTGTGCAGTGATACACACATCGCACAGCGATTTGAAAAAGCTTTGGCATGCAGTGCTTCCAGATGTTTTAATGGTGTTTACCTGTATAGTTTTGACGTTTACAGGTATAGTTTTAATGTATAAAATATTGATTTTTGTTTTGGATCTTGACATTAGTGTCTTCATCATAACTCCGATAATTGCGGGATGCTTGACGGAGTTTTGATTTTGGTTTATATATCTGTTTTTCATGCGCATGCATTGCGTTACGATATGTTTTATGTATTTATGATTTCGGAGCCCCGACGACTTGATGGTTTTGCTGAAATGTTTTAGTATTTGGGGGAGTTTTAATTTAAATTCGGAGACCAAATTTCTTTAAGGGGGGAAGATTGTAACGTTTTGAAAATCGTTTAGGTAAAATTTGGGAAAATCGGTAAAATAACGGGTGTTCTCCGTAAAAATCAAAATTTAAATATCTTTTAATATAAAATTAAATATACATATTCTAGCTAAGTAATTGCTAGTATTTGGTGTTTATTGAGCCACTCGTAAAATTTCTAATTTTCTGAAAATTTTTCCGAAAATAATTATTTTAGTATTATTTTAAGCCGTCACTAATACATTTAATTAGGGAAAATTACAAATTGGATTGGGTTAATACAAATTTTGTTCATCATGACATACTAAACTAACATGTAAAATATTGTTTCTGAACTGAAATGAAGTTGTTAAACGGTTTTAGAAATATCGAAGAAAAATGCTTAAATAGTGATATTATTGTAAATAGAATTGGGGTATAACATTTATCATTTTTCTCACCCACACAAACTAACACCCTTACCCATGTCTTGCTGCCCGAGCCCCTTGGAAGCCCATTCCCAATTTTTCTCCACTTCAAAAGGGTTTTGAAAGAAAAGAAAACAAAGGAAATGAGAGAAATTGTAAAATGAGTATGGGTTTTGACTTTGGTGGACTTTGGACTTTCCTCACTTGACTTTTCCCCACCTCACCCTCTCTCCTCTCTTCCCCAATGCTACAGTCGAGCTCCCCTCATCTACCCTCCCCCTTTTCTCCTCTCATTCCACTCCAAAACCCTTCAAAAAAATCTCCAAAATTCCATCACAAATCAAGCTAAAACTCAAATCCAACCTTGACCCATTATTTCCTTGCCCATGCTAGCTTGAATCCTTGGAGCAAGATGACATTTTGGGGGCTATGTTTTGGCAAGTGTGGATCTCATTTCAAACTATTTTGAGGTATAACCCATTTCCAATTGATTCTTGTTCTAATCTAAGATTTTAATTAAGTGTTAATTAGGTTTTAAATGGGATCAATTGCATGATTAAGAAATTCAAGTTAGGGTTTTGTTTTGGAGTTGGGTTGTGATCATTTGTGTATTGTTGTGTGATGTGGGCTAGCATCTTAAAACTTGTTAAAACTAATCTAGTTGCTAATTACAAGTTGTTACTTGAAAAATGTCCAAACATAAGCTTTTTTAACAAACTAGCTTTTTGTAAACTATGAATACAACTAAGAGAAAAATCCAATTAGGTTATTCATGACATTATTAATATTTTAAATTGTAGTTTAATACTTTAGATCATGCAAATCCAAGCTAAATTGTTGTTTCTGCATTTTTGCTATAAAATGGTTGAAATTGGATACAATTGCAAACTAGGTTTTTAAAAATAAAACAATTTGTTTAATTTTATGGTCTTGATTGCATTAAACACTAATTCTCATATAATTAGTGAGTTTTGAAATCACGATTGGTGTGTTTGGGTTTTTCTCGATATTTTGACGTTTGTACATCGACATCGAGGGTTGATTTGACTATTCCGGCATGCGTAGGCGATAGCTTTTGACCTGTGCGTGATACGCATGCTGATTTGGTTTTCGTATGCCGTTTCGATTTCGAATTGGATTTTTATGCGATACGATACGTTGTGATATGTAGGTACCCCCATGTGGACTTCGAGACGCCAAGAAAGTGCGTGGCGATGTCGGCACCGGCGAGCGAAGATCAGGTGAGTAGATTTATATCTACGGGGAGAAGTCGAGTGGATGGCGTATAGCACCCCCCAAAGTTATGAGAAATGATGTGATGCGGTAACGATATACTTTTATATGTTAATGTGAGATATGTACACCTAGTAAGAGGAGCCTTATGAGCGTATGGATTAGTGTTAGCGAGGAACGGAGGAAGGTTTTGGTTGGTTTCTATATTGTAGCCCTAGTGTAAGGATTTGCGTACACGCACACATATACACTTGCATACACCATTTTCTTATGCGTATATGGGAATGTATATATATGTATATACGCATGGGTATTGGACTATGCATATATACATATATACATATACATATACATATGCATGAATGTTAAGGATATTGTGTGATACTTGGAGATGAGTGGATGAGATTGGGCTTGAGTCCATGAGATCGGTGATGTGATATGGTCCGTATTTGAGATACGACATGATATTTTAGTGGGTCCTTTAGGCATGGTGTTTTCATACATACGCATGCACACATAGATGGTATCAGTTTTGTACTAGACGTGGGTCAATACCCCCATCATGATATTTGACAAAGCGGATACCAGATGAATAATGTGATGAATGTGATATTTGACCCGTCCCCAGATTTGGGATGCCGTACGACGGATTTATCGTACAAGCTATATATTGATGATAGATCCGCACTCTTGACTCGAGGATGTCATATTATAGATATTGGATCGTATGGAATACTTTTGAGGCGGGATCACCGACTATTATATGTATATATATATGTATCGACTCAGATGTTAGGCGGTTTCCTTACCTTTCGATCAGCCTGTTTACTTTGGCCATATAGTGTACTTGTAAATGATAGATTAGATTCGACTCATACCCATTTCAAAAACTAACGAATTGTGTGTATTTTAAAGACGGGACAAGGGATTCTACGGATATTTCAAATGACGTATTTTTCTTAAAAACACCATAGCCCTTACTTTCAAAACATCACGATTCGTGTTATTTCAAATGGCACCACTGTATGACTCATATTTATATAAATGCAGATTAGTTATCATTGTGTTTATCATTCAGCTCCCGCATGTTATTACTGTTCGCATTGCATTTGCATGTTTATATTGTACTTCCATATGACATTATTGAGATCATGTTGTCAGGACTCCAGCACCATTACCGATGATGCGTATGTTCCATATACACTTACTTGCTGGCTCACACACATCATCATCGGTAATTGCAATGTCACGTACACTTTAGAAAATTCCTTTTCATTGACATGGCTTGATAACTGATAGTCGCAATATGTTATAGCTTCCATATGCTAGTTTAAATATTGCATTCATTGCATGATATTTGGTGCATTCATATATTCATTGGTTATGCATATTATGGAGATTTATGCCGGTATTCAGTGTTTATTGGTATCATGATTTTGATGATTTCGGATTTACATGAGATTTCTAGATTTGGGGGAAAACTGCAAGAATTTAATAAAAGCTTAATATCATCATTTTAAAATGCAAATTGTGGTTTTCTCATGATGTATGAGTCGTCCACTATGAGTTTTCATGATTGCTGTTGGATTTCAAGACCAGATTCAAGGAGTTGGATGAACCGTCTCGGTACATGGTGGGCCCGGTATGGTACCCCGGGGCAAGAAGCTCGAGTTGTATTTGATAAGCCTAGCAGAGGAGCACTACCTACCGGTGATATTGTTTGGACTCGTCGGTTATCCGGAGAATACCGGCCAGAGTCATGAGATGGATACAGGCTGATCCGTTCTGCCGGAGCCCGCGAGCCGATCCCGCAGATGATACGGATGCCTGAGATATTAATATTTGAGGTCTGAGATTTGAGATATTCAGATTTGATATTGAGATACTGAGACTTACATTTTGTGTCGATGCTGACACTGATTTCTTTGTTTCCTTCATTGATATACATATAGAAATCGCATTGATTAAAGAAAACAGTTGTCTCTCTCATGATATATTCTGTTTCCATTCGTAATGCATTCATACATCATATATATCTCATATGTTGCTATCTGAAGCACTGACACGAGCAGCGTAGTGTTGCACTTATTTGTAGATGGATCATGATATTATTTGAGGATATTGCCTGATATGACCTCGGATAGCATTATGCATGCGATTTCTATTTGTTGATGTTTTCTACTCACGAGTTGGCAACTCACCCCCGTTGTGCCACAGTTCCTTGCAGGTTTTGCCGTACAGGTTTCGTTGCGTCTTGCTGGCACACTGTTCCTTCCGGGTGATTGCTTTGGTAGGTGGTTTCTTTGCATCAGGACCACCTTTAGTTATTCATTATTTCAGTTGTATCAAGAAACTCCATCAAGCAGATTGTATATTTGATAGAGATAGAAGACCAGACATGTATTTATTTCAGACCTAGAGATTAGGCTTGTTATCATTTCGACCTTAGAGTCGTGCGTTGTATTATTATGGTTTTCATGCTGATTTTGAGTTTTCTTTTGAGTTTTGATCCTCGCCCTTCAGCGTTGTATATTATATTGCTTGCGTGGTTATGACCGTCGATTGACGAAGAGTTAACTCCCGCTTGGGGATGCCTTTTGGTTGCAATTTGTATACTATTCATGTTGTATCCCATTTGGGGCCAGTATTTACAAAGGAGACTCTGCCGAAATTTTCAGAAAATACTTGAGAATTTAAAAATACATACTTCGGCCTATGTTGATTAAAACTACTTGCTTTTAATTGGTTTTTCCTTCACTCTACTGCTTCTTTGGTTTTGATTTCTAGGTTTTGGCTTACTTACATTACGTACGCCTCGAGACGTTTCGTAATTTAAGTGCCGGTCATGTTCCGTACTTTTCAGGTCCTGACAATACTATCATTTTAGTAAGACTGTTCTACCCGTATATGTCCTCCTTTAATCATCACAATCGCTTACCTACGATACAATAATTTACTTGAGGGCACTATATCCAACAATATCTCCACAAAATCCACCTCATTAATCTATTTTGGAAAATAGATAAATCAATAATGAGGTGTCCCCTTCTAGAAGAATGTCTTGCCAAATTACATGAATGCCCTCCCCGTATATACATACCCGTATTCGTATTCCGGAAAATACGATTTCAATGAAATGATAACAATCTAATAAAACAATACTAGGATCCGGCTTAAACCAAAGCCCGCTAGTATTATCTTCCCAAACATCATCCGTGCATAAGTACACGTATGTGATCGAACCCTGCCGTAAAACCATACAGGCTCTACATCGTCTTGCCCGAAGAAGGGAAACCCTCTGTCTGGGACTCTAAAGACTCGACAGTACGCCGGCAGTGGGTTTAACCACAAGCACGTCAGCTGTACTAGCTGCACGTAACGGCTACCCAGGTATCTGTCGATAAGAAGGCCGATGAGCAAACTCATCCGAACTCCTACTGAGCCTGTCTGTGACAATCTCCATACAGTCAGGTCCGTTCGTCTGAGATACTCGCATATCGTGTCTGGGGGGATGGTAAATGTGAGACCCCTAATAGCGCAATAAGTCATGCCGGAGCATAGCCTAAAACACCCTGAGAAACTACTGGAGTACCTACCAGTAAATCTCGCTTGCCCTGACTAGGGACATTGTGTAATGGCTTTCCGAACACAGCACGATATCAACCCCCAATACCGAGAGAGACGAATACTATCTAACCGCTACTTCGTCCAAGTGCTTCAGGACTGCACCAAACTACTACCTTTTTGCACGCCTCTTTTTAGCTGTGATAGGGTAGTAATCAAAGTACAGTGGGAACACACTCGAGTCGAAGTGCGATGTCAAGTCAACAGACTAAGCAGCACTCATGTCACCTGGGATCTGCAACCAGACGATAGTTATAATACCAACCAGCAGTTCCCGACGAGTCTTGTCCAGTGTAACTCATAACCTAATGAGACCTGCATACTATCTCCAGTACGACGCACTAATGGCTGTGGGACAGACCATCTCACCAACTGGGATGAGAAGCGTACACACTTGTCTACTCTGGAGTGCCGATGCCCCGTTTCGATAATCATATAATTAGAGACTTGTATAAGGATGTGCTTATAGACTACCCAACCCCCACTAGTGTGACTCCCATCACAACACTGGTATTCAAGCAAAGATCCTAAAGGCTCTACTAATATGTATAAGTAATATGCTAAAAGAAACAAATGTACATATTGAGGTAGATACAATCCAAGTAGCATACTACTATATCGAGCAAGACTGTTATTATAACTGTGAATATCCCAAGCTTTCAATATGTAATATACAATCTAGTATGATACAATAATGGCTTTAGGGCATATCTAACTAACAAGTACACCTGTTACGCTTATTGGATAGTCTTCTTCCAAATCTCAGGCTGGTGCCGAAAGGTAGGGAGGGAAGAAAACCAATTAGCCTAAGGACGGTGTTGTCACGATCCGAAATAGCCCGTGACTGGCACTTGAATCATATGAAGTCTATAGGACCCCATCTAATCCAAGTAAGCCAAAAAGCCCAGAAATCTAAAACCATTTATGAGTAATAAATAAAGGAAATAGTTTTAAGAAGTGAAGAAAACAAGTTTCTAAAACAATGTTTTTAAAATAGCTAAGCTGAATATGCATTTTAAATCCTCCATATCTTTTCTAAAAATTTCGGCAGAGTTCCCTTTGTAAATACTGGCCCCGAACGGGGTACAACAAGAATAATATATATGCAATGATAAAAAGCATCCTCAAGCGGGAGCTAGCTCTTCGTCAATTGACGGTCACAACCACGCAAGCAATATAATATACAATGCCAAAGGGCAAGGATCAAACTCAGAAAGAAACACAAAACAGCATGAAAACCGTAATATTACAACGCGCGACTCTAAGGTCGAAATAATACATAACTGGTTTTCTAAGTCTGAAACAATATACAAGTTTTGGTTGATGGAATTTTTAGATACAACTGAACAAAATAAATACAAGGGTGGTCACGATGCGAGTGAAGCCACCTACCAATGCAATCACCCAGAAAGGAAGAAAGGTGCCAGAAAAGCCGCAATGAAACCTGTACGGCAGAACCTGCAAGAAACTGTGGCACAACGGGGGTGAGTTGCCAACTCGTGAATAGAAGATATCACAGAGCAGAAATCGTATGCATGACATAATCCTAGGTCAATAGGATCAGATATAATATAACCTCGAATGAATAAGTCTGAAGCAAGATAAGGTGGCAACATAACATCTATACATGTATGTGGTGCCAAGTGCTCGTGCCAGTGCCTCAAGTAATAACATATCATAAATATGAGGTATGATCAATGTAATCAAGTCTGTATGTATGTGGATCCCGTCCACGTGTCACCCAATGACAATAACCATCATACATGTAAATATCATAAAGCAAATGCATGGAAATATGAAGATATAAATCAACATGTGTCACTCGCGATATATCAAAATCATGGAACCTGAGTGTTAAGCATCGACACTCGAAAACATCATGAAACCTGTGCCTAACATCGGCACGTAAATCCTCATATATCGGACTCCGTCTGCGGAATCGGCCCTCGGCCCCGGTAGTACGGGTCGTCCCATATCCATCTATCGACTCTGGTCAGTATCCTCCGGATAACTGCCAGGTCCAACCAATCACCAGTAGGTACTCGCCACCCTTCTAGGCCCATCGTCTGCTCCACGAAAAACATTTCTTGCCCCGGAGAACCATACCAGGTCCACCTTGCACCCGCAAACGGATCATCCAACTACTCGAATCGGGTTTCACATATCGCTCTCAGCACACAGAAAACGCATGGTGGACACACTGAAATATCATATCAAGGGTAACCGGGTTTTTAAAACAATTACATACTCTTTTTGAAATTCCCACGGTTCCCAAATCCAGAAATATCATGGAAACAACATATCTCAATGCGTATAATCGAAAGGCATGATGTTTGCGACATATAAAAGAATGTATGCATATCTGTATGTCATGCAAGGGTTCATATCCTGAATGCAACAGTCCTACAGTGTAGTGACATGTCAATTATCGATGATGAAGTGTGTGAGCCGGCAAGAAAGTGTACATGGAACATACGCATTATCGATAATGGTGCTGGTTTCTTAACAGCATGAGTTTAATATAACAATAACCTTTTGCACAGGCAATGCGATGCAAATAACAAGAATAGGCAAGAATCGAGTAATAAATGCAACTGTGACGCATCTGCATTAATATAAAAAGTCACACAGTTAGCCATTTGAAATAAGATGAATCAGGTTTTTTTTAGTAAAATAAGGGCTACGGTGTTTTCAAGAAAAGATGCGTATTTTAAAAATATCCATAGAATCCCTTTTCCTGTCTTTAAAATACTCCCGATTCGTTAGTTTTGAAACAGGCATGATATCATCCTAGCCTAACATCTACTAGCAAAACTACGGTTCTAACTAACAACTCAATCAGGAGGGGTATGGAAACCACCTAAATCTGAGTCGATACATATATATGTATATAATAGTCGGTGTGTAGGGTTCCTAGGCACACTATAGAGGTCTCACAAGGCATCGAACATGCCAATTTAAAATTTTATGGGTGCCGAGAAACCCTAATACGGATCGTCGGCTAGATTTCTAGGCGAAAAGATAAACTAGTTAACTACTTAACTAAAAATTAGATGCTACAACCTTTGTAGATCCGGTTCCCTACTTCCTTAGCTCCACGTGGGTGTCCTCTCGCTGTCCATCATGAATCCCGAACTCAATTGTCGGCTTCATCGGAGAAACGGGCGAGCTAGGTCGTCGGCTTCGTGTCAAAGACGATCTACGTCGAGGCATCACAAGTTCAAGCTCCGACTTCACAAAGTTGTGAAACTTGTGAAGAAAACACCCAAAACAACTTGGCAAGAGGTAGAGGGTGAAGAAATAGGAGGTGGGTTCACTTTAGAATTGGATTTTTCTCACTTTAGCTCAAGTTGCCATTGATAGACCTTAAGCTTTTCTTGAAGAAGAAGAAGGAGAAGAAGAAAGAATATGATAAGTATTGTGAAAAAGGAATAATAAAATCAACACTTATCATCTTCTAACCTAGGTTAAGTGTAGAGAATAAACCATGGTCAAATGAGAATGGTTAGGGTTAAGGATGATGACAAAATAGTCACTTTAGTCAAAGCTTCATGAAGCTTCATCAAGCTTCATGAAAGAAACCATTTTGTTATCATATATATTTATTTATCAAAAAGAATAGATAGATAAATAAATAAGTAAATAAATAAAAATCCTAACTATTATCATAACCATGGTTTAAGTCTTAACACAACACCAAACTACATGTATCATCAAACATGACACAAAGTAGTGCACAAAAGTATATCATATATACTTCTTGCACATCGAGTGAGAAAATCCATATAAAGTGAACCAATACTAGCTAATGCAAAGTAATATATCAAATATATAATTATACATTAAATCATTAAATCAACATTTGATTCAATGATCTGGTCATGTCGCACATAACCGACCAGTATCCAATGTATCGACTTATCGAATCAATGATTCGATAACTAGGTCATATCGAATATAACAAATCGAAACATTTATCGCGAGAATGAAATGCGGTATCACATACACGCATTATTCTCGGTCCTGCACATATCTCATATGCGCTCCTATTTCGTTTCGCTTGAGCCAGGAAACCTCTGTGTAGGACTCTAAAGACTCGTCAATACGCCGGTAGCAGATGATGATCATATCAAGCACCCACAAGCCGCAAGCGGTCTGCTAAACGTAACGGCCATCCGGGTATTGAGCGATCAGAAGATCGACGAGCTAGCCTGCTCACACTCCTGTGAATCCAACCAGTAACACTTATCGTACAGTCCAGTCTGTTCGTCTGATATGTCGCATATCAAGTCTAGGGGTGGTATACGTCAGACCCCAATAACCGATAAGTCATGCCGATGTGAGGCTCATAACGGGTCGAGAAACTACTGGTAACACTTACCAGCAAATCTCTGATCAGCCCTGGCCAGGGACTTCCCTGTTACGGCCAATCGAGCACAGCGCAACATCAACCACCAATACCGGGAGAGACGAAACCCCTCCTATCGCTCATTGCCTCCATGTGACTCGGGACTGTACCCAAAGACCACCGTTTTGCACGCCCTCATGGACGTGGTAAGGTGGAGATCAAAGCACAGTGGGAATCACACAAGACTCTATGACGATCTCGGGTCTACAGACTAACCTGTATAAGTGTCACCTGAGAACTGCCATCTGACGTGAGGTATAATACCATCTGGGAGTTCTCGACGAGTCCGTCCAGTGTACCCAGTCTCCACTGAGCACCCGTATACCATCTCTGATGTCAAACACCAATGGATATGGGATCATCCATCGCCCATCTCATGGGTCGAGAAGCATATACGCTAGTCTACTCTGGTATATCGATGCCCTGTCTCGATACACCCACGACTAGGGACCTTGAAGGATGTACTTATGGACTACCATGTCCCCACTAGTATGATCTGCATCATATTCCAGGTAGTCAAGTACATATCCTAAGGGCTTTACCAATATGTAACTATAAGACAGTTTAAAGAGACTAGTGTACATGTTAAGATAAAGAGTAACCAGATAGCATACTATCATATCGAGCAAGAAAGTCATCTCTATATATGTCCAAGCATCCAATATAATATACATCATCTGTATAATACTGGCCTCTAGGGCATACATACAACTAACAATCTCCCACTTGCACTAGGGCCAGCTGCTCTAGTAGCGCATACCGAGCATCCCGAAGAGTCTCTCAAACTGTATCTGGGGAATGGCCTTCGTGAGTGGATCCGCCGTGTTTTTCTTCGTGTCAACCCTCCTGACCTCGATCTCCCGGCGATCAACTATCTCCCGGATCAGGTGATACCGCCTCAGAATATGCCTGGACCGCTGATGGGACCTGGGTTCCTTGGCCAAAGCCACCGCTCCATTGTTATCGCAATACAAAGGTATTGGATGCTCAATGGATGGAACCACTCCAAGTTCAGCAATGAACTTCTTGATCCAGACAGCCTCTTTGGCAGCATCGTTGGCAGCGATGTATTCAGCCTCCATCATCGAGTCTGCCACGGTTTCCTGCTTGGAACTCTTCCAGCTAACCGCCCCTCCGTAAAAGGTAAAGACAAATCCCGACTGCGACTTAGAGTCGTCCTTATCACTCTGGAAGCTCGAATCGGTAAAGGACTCCACTTGGAGTTCTCCGTTACCATACACCAAGAGCATCTCTTTAGTCCTTCGTAAGTACTTGAGAATGCTCTTCACAGCTGTCCAGTGACTCTCTCCAGGATCAGCTTGATACCTGCTCACTATACTTAGTGAGTATGCAACATCGGGTCTGGTACATAGCATCGCATACATGATAGAGCCTACTGCCGAAGCATAGGGTAAACCTTGCATGCGAGCTCTCTCCAAATCAGTCTTGGGAGACATCTCTTTGGAGAGAGTGACTCCAGAGATCGTGGGTAAGTTCCCACGCTTGGATTCTTCCATACTAAACCTCTTTAGTATGGTGTCAATGTACCTGGATTGGGACAATCCCAATATCCGTTTGGATCTATCTCTATAGATCCTAATTCCCAATATGCAGGAGGCATCACCAAGATCTTTCATTGAGAATCTTTGTGATAAGAAGAGCTTGACCGATTGCAGCATAGGAATATCATTTCCTATCAAGAGTATGTCGTCCACGTACAATACGAGGAAGACAACCTTACTCTCTGCCACCTTCTTGTAGATACAAGGTTCATCTGGGTTTTTGACGAAATCAAACTCTTTGATAACGACGTCAAAGCAGATGTTCCAACTCCACGATGCTTGCTTTAATCCATAAATGGATTTAAGCAGCTTGCACACCTTGCCGCTACTCCAACTGTCTACGAAGCCCTCTGGCTGAGTCATATACACGCACTCTTCTAAATCACCATTTAGAAAGGCGGTCTTAACATCCATTTGCCAGATTTCGTAATCATGGTATGCAGCGATGGCAAGCATGATCCGGATGGATTTAAGCATAGCCACTGGAGAAAAGGTCTCGTCATAGTCCACACCTGGTCTTTGACGAAAACCTTTTGCTACAAGTCTAGCTTTGAAAGTCTCCACTTTCCCATCTACACCAAGTTTCTTCTTGAAGATCCACTTGCTCCCAATGGGTTTTACCCCTTCAGGAGCAACTTCCAAAGTCCATACTTTGTTGGTGTACATGGATTCCATCTCGGACCGCATAGCATCCAGCCATTTCACTGAGTCCCTACTCGTGATGGCCTGCTCGAAGCTAGTTGGGTCATCATCCTCCATGATGCAATCCTCGCAGCCTCCATCCATGAGAAAACCGTAGTATCTCTCAGGCTGGCGAGGAACCCTACTAGATCGGCGGAGAGGCTGAGGTTCATTGGGAACTACTGAATCTTCTGGTTCCACTAAATCTTCAGTTACGGTTTGTGTATCTGGAACTTCTTCCAGCTCTACCACTTTGCCACTAATTTCTTTTTCAAGGAATTCCTTTTCTAAAAAGGTGGCATGTTGAGCAACAAACACTTTTTGTTCCTCACTGTGGTAGAAAAAATACCCATAGGAGTTCTTTGGATATCCTACAAACTTGCAAAGAACTGACCGTGCCTCGAGCTTGTCCGGATTTTGTCTTTTGACATAGGCTGGACAACCCCATATCTTAACTCGTTTAAGATATGGCCCATTCCCACTCCATATCTCATATGGTGTGGTAGGTACAGATTTAGATGGAACTTGATTCAATAGGTATGCTGCTGTCTCCAGTGCATATCCCCAGAAGGAAATAGGTAACTCAGCTGTGCTCATCATAGAGCGCACCATATCTAATGGGGTGCGGTTCCTCCGTTCTGATACACCGTTGTGCTGTGATGTATATGGAGTAGTCAGCTGAGAGAAAATCCCATTCTCTTTTAGGAAGTCCAGGAATTCATTGCTCAAGTATTCACCTCCTTGATCAGATCGTAGGATTTTAATACTTTTTCCGGTTTGGTTCTCAACTTCTTGTTTATATTCTCTAAATTTCTCAAAAGCTTCTGATTTGTGTTTCATCAGGAACACATATCCGAATCTAGAGAGATCGTCAGTGAATGTAATGAAGTATGAAGAACCATCCCTGGCATGTGTAGACATGGGACCGCATACATCACTATGTATTAGTCCCAAGAGTTCGGTAACTCTTTCTCCGTGTCCCGTAAACGGAGTTTTGGTCATCTTTCCTTTGAGACAGGACTGGCAAGTGTCATAAGATGAAAATTCGAACGGTTTCAAATATCCATCTTTATGCAACTTAGCTAGTCGTGTCGCATTGATGTGACCCAGTCTACAATGCCACAAGAAGGATTCGTTCAGTTCAGAACTCTTCCTCTTGTGTGTGTTTGTTATACTTAGAACTGTTCATTGATTTAGAACATAAATGCCATTGCACAACGTGCCTGATCCAACCAACTTTTGGTTATGGAAAATGTTCATAACATTGTCCTGTAATACAAAATTATATCCCTCTTTACTCAGTAAAGAAACCGATATAATGTTGCATATCAGGTTCGGCATGTAATAGCATTCGTTCAGAACCAATATATTACCAGTTGGTAATACAAGGTGATATTCCCCGACAGTCTTAGCTGCAACAATTGCACCATTTCCAACTCTAATGTCTTTATCACCTTCTCCAAGTTCTCTACCTTTCCTGAGCCCATGTAACTGATTACATATATGGGATCCTGACCCGGTATCTAATACCCAGGACATAGATCAAATGGAGAAACAGTTCTCAGTAACGAACACACCCGAAGAAAATGCATCAACATGTACTTTCTTCATTCGGGTGGCATGGGAATCCTGGTATTCCCCTATATCCTGTTCATTCCTATAACTCTTATAAGAAAGAACGGAACCAACGTTCCCCAGCACAGTATAACATGCGGGTTCGGTCAATACATCCATATTATTATCTTTATTAAGGCATGAAATGGTCGCTACCTGGAGAGAGAGAGAAGAAAACACTTTAGCGTAAGCTCGTGCAAGATCAGATTGGTTATTATCTTATCTAATCAGGATGGCTCCCACGGCTTTTTATCAAATCTTCCTTCAAACCCTAAAAGGAAAGACTAGCCGGGATTAATTACACACTACAAGTTCGCCAATCTTTCAGCCAGGCCAGTGTCGGTAGTTTGAGGGAGGTCCCCCGTGCTTTCGCACGAACCTAATTACTGTAAACCTCATTTTCCCAGAGGCGTAACCTCGTTAACACCTTTCTAGACACCTACTTGATCGGCTAATTGTAATGTGTAAAACTCTCCCAGGAGTAACTCTTAGTCGCAGTGGGTATCGGGATCCAACTATCTCATAGAAGGTATGCAATCTCATTGCAAATTTCAACACTTGAAATTCCCGATAATGCTTTTGCCCCAAACAATCTATGACCTTGACAAGGTCAACAAACCATAGACCGTAAGTCAAGTTCAACCCGTCATTTCTTGATTGAATTAAACCCAACCGCACGACCCTTGACAAGGTCAACAAGGCCGTACGACTACCCTAACTCAATCTGCATCATATGCATAAGCTGATAAATACTGGTTAGCTACCGCACACCGCGCCTTGACAAGGTCAACAAACGCAGCACGAATACTAAACAGGACTTATCTGAAATGACGGAGGGCTACGACAGGTTTTTCTGAAAACCTATTGCGTAATGAACTTGATATCGTTGAAGAATCAAATGAAGTTTTAAAATGGAATGATTTTGAGGCTTTTCTAGTTTTGCTAAAAGGGTCACTCCCGGTGAAGGGATCGTCGACCCTTTCCTCGTCGAATGAGGTGCGGGATATATCATATATATCACTGTGCAAAGCAAAAACTCTTAAAAGCAATCAAAGCCAAACCGAGTGTGTAGCATCTGCCAGTTATTGCTAAAGGAGTCACTCCCGGTGAAGGGATCTCGGTCCTTTCCTCAACGAATAAGATGCAGGGTATATCATATATACCGCTATGCAAAGCAAAAACTGTAGCTACCTGTTTTGTTTAAAATCTGATTCTACAACATCTTAGGTTTCTTTTCTTTCATTAATCACATTAATGAAGTCCCATCATTTAAATACCTAAACATCACAGATAGATATGACGTACACTTATGCCATCCGCATTCGCCTCGATGTCCCCTTGTGCACCGTTAGGTTAGGTAACTAACGACAGAGCAGGGCAGGGCTAGCGCGGGTGTAAAACATAAGTAACGTCTATATAATATATCATATATACTATATCCATCACAGAATCATAACACAGATATCGCAGCAGAAGAAACATATGAAATATTGGATATACTAGGACGTCCGTATTTTCAATACGAGCCAGTATAAAACACGGATTCCACGGTCGTGATGAATAGCCAATCCCACACCCCTAGACCCCTACGAGAGCGGCAAGCAACCCTGCCAATTCTAGGGTTAAGAGACCCGGACTCGACTCCTCGAGTTGGTCTCCCTCTGGACCCCAGAACCCGGTTACTTGTGCTCCCCTCCTTGGGTCTATCCTAATGCGGAAAAGTAAATAATATACAAAAGGTGACGACTTCCGCTACCTGGAAGTGCCCCAAATAAAAGAATATTACATACAAGTTTTTACATGAATGAAAATGAAAAACACTCATCTCACATAAAAACACCCGGCTATTCAAACACGACAATCCAATATAACATATCCAGCAACACATAACATCACATGTCATCAACGTAAGTAAATATGCGCATCCCAATTGTCGTTGACATATAGCAACGAAACCGGCGATTCACATATTACACTTACGGTCACAGAAAAGAAAGTGTAAAAGTACAACAATTGGAATCCACAACCTCATTGGACATCGCATGCCTAATCAAATGAAATACTTAGACATCACATGCCTAACAAATATAAATCCCGCATTTTAGTCTCATTATCGAAAACTCTTTTCAATATCATGTGGGACTAAACTGCTTGATTTATAACATTCATTCAGTTATCTCATAACTGTTTGTGAATTCCAATTATCGTATCACATTCCAGATAAACAGAAAATGTTAAACTTTCCGATCGAACACTCGAACACCCAAGTTTTCCCGATACAGTCCAACACTTGAAATAAGTCTAGCAACATTCAGTTCGTGCCTCAGTACCAACGGTCCAGCCGTAGAAGGGTCAAGCCAACGCCTCACATGTGGCACGCCGTACTGCCCCAAACCCGAAGGTTCAAAGGGCAGTTCAAGACGGTCATATAATCGAGTTAAGGTTTGTTGTCTTCTAGAGGGTCCATCGCGTTACTTGCACTACTTAGAACGTCGTTAAACTACGGAAAAATCCAACACTTGGAAATTTCCCGACAGGGGAAAAATTGGGTATTTATATCCGGTCAAACATTTTAACATATTCTAAAAAATTATCCGGAAAAACACAAAGACGAAATTTGATAATCCGATCGAAACATCGAAGCTCTAAAACACCACAGAAAATTCAACTCTTGAATAAATTTTAAAAATTCCCAGAAAATCCAACACCAGAAGATATCAGTTACTGTGCAAAAATTATATAATAATTTAATAAAGCTGCCGCGGAACCGCCGCCTAAGGAGGCCTAGGCCGCGGTTCCGCCGCACTTTAGACCGTTCATCAAGAAATTTTTGCACCGTAATTCATATATTTCCCTGCTAAATTTTTTAGCAATTTTTAATATGGAAAAATCCCAGAATTTAGAAAAAGTCCAGAGAGCATCTTAAAGTTAGGTTTTCGGGTTCGATCGGGTTTCAAACATCGTCTAGACTTCGCCTAAGGCTCTAGCTAGGCTCTGATACCACTGTAGGGTTCCTAGGCACACTATAGAGGTCTCACAAGGCATCGAACATGCCAATTTAAAATTTTATGGGTGCCGAGAAACACTAATACGGATCGTCGGCTAGATTTCTAGGCGAAAAGATAAACTAGTTAACTACTTAACTAAAAGTTAGATGCTACAACCTTTGTAGATCCGGTTCCCCACTTCCTTAGCTCCACGTGGGTGTCCTCTCGCTGTCCATCATGAATCCCGAACTCAATCGTCGGCTTCATCGGAGAAACGAGCGAGCTAGGTCGTCGGCTTCGTGTCAAAGACGATCTACGTCGAGGCATCACAAGTTCAAGCTCCGACTTCACAAAGTTGTGAAACTTGTGAAGAAAACACCCAAAACAACTTGGCAAGAGGTAGAGGGTGAAGAAATAGGAGGTGGGTTCACTTTAGAATTGGATTTTTCTCACTTTAGCTCAAGTTGCCATTGATGGACCTTAAGCTTTTCTTGAAGAAGAAGAAGGAGAAGAAGAAAGAATATGATAAGTATTGTGAAAAAGGAATAATAAAATCAACACTTATCATCTTCTAACCCAGGTTAAGTGTAGAGAATAAACCATGGTCAAATGAGAATGGTTAGGTTAAGGATGATGACAAAATAGTCACTTTAGTCAAAACTTCATGAAGCTTCATCAAGCTTCATGAAAGAAACCATTTTGTTATCATATATATTTATTTATCAAAAAGAATAGATAAATAAATAAGTAAATAAATAAAAACCCTAACTATTATCATAACCATGGTTTAAGTCTTAACACAACACCAAACTACATGTATCATCAAACATGACACAAAGTAGTGCACAAAAGTATATCATATATACTTCTTGCACATCGAGTGAGAAAATCCATATAATGTGAACCAATACTAGCTAATACAAAGTAATATATCAAATATATAATTATACATTAAATCATTAAATCAACATTTGATTCAATGATCCGGTCATGTCGTACATAACCGACCAGTATCCAATGTATCGACTTATCGAATCAATGATTCGATAACTAGGTCATATCGAATATAACAAATCGAAACATTTATCGCGAGAATGAAATGCGGTATCACATACACGCATTATTCTCGGTCCTGCACATATCTCATATGCGCTCCTATTTCGTTTCGCTTGAGCCAGGAAACCTTTGTGTAGGACTCTAAAGACTCGTCAATACGCCGGTAGCAGATGATGATCATATCAAGCACCCACAAGCCGCAAGCGGTCTGCTAAACGTAACGGCCATCCGGTTATTGAGAGATCAGAAGATCGACGAGCTAGCCCGCTCACACTCCTGTGAATCCAACCAGTAACACTTACCGTACAGTCCGGTCTGTTCGTCTGATATGTCGCATATCAAGTCTAGGGGTGGTATACGTCAGACCCCAA
Organism: Agapanthus africanus; assembly: GCA_030015575.1. NCBI lineage: Eukaryota > Viridiplantae > Streptophyta > Magnoliopsida > Asparagales > Amaryllidaceae > Agapanthus > Agapanthus africanus. The sequence continues at coordinate 387,691,485 of CM057344.1, forward strand.
TAACCGATAAGTCGTGTCGATGTGAGGCTCATAACGGGTCGAGAAACTACTGGTAACACTTACCAGCAAATCTCTGATCAGCCCTGGCCAGGGACTTCCCTGTTACGGCCAATCGAGCACAGCGCAACATCAACCCCCAATACCGGGAGAGACGAAACCCCTCCTATCGCTCATTGCCTCCATGTGACTCGGGACTGTACCCAAAGACCACCGTTTTGCACGCCCTCATGGACGTGGTAAGGTGGAGATCAAAGCACAGTGGGAATCACAGAAGACTCTATGACGATCTCGGGTCTACAGACTAACCTGTACAAGTGTCACCTGAGAACTGCCATCTGACGTGAGGTATAATACCATCTGGGAGTTCTCGGCGAGTCCGTCCAGTGTACCCAGTCTCCACTGAGCACCCGTATACCATCTCTGATGTCAAAAACCATTGGATATGGGATCATCCATCGCCCATCTCATGGGTCGAGAAGCATATACGCTAGTCTACTCTGGTATATCGATGCCCTGTCTCGATACACCCACGACTAGGGACCTTGAAGGATGTACTTATGGACTACCATGTCCCCACTAGTATGATCTGCATCATAGTCCAGGTAGTCAAGTACATATCCTAAGGGCTTTACCAACATGTAACTATAAGACAGTTTAAAGAGACTAGTGTACATGTTAAGATAAAGAGTAACCAGATAGCATACTATCATATCGAGCAAGAAAGTCATCTCTATATATGTCCAAGCATCCAATATAATATACATCATCTGTACAATACTGGCCTCTAGGGCATACATACAACTAACACGGTGATCTCGCCTCAAAGGTACCACGTACGATACAATATCATAAGACATCCTCGAGTCATGAGTGCGGATCTATCTGTTGGAGATAGCCCTCAGAGTCAATTATTGGATCACAGGCACGTGATTGCAATGATTGAGGGGGGACCTATCCCGGTAGGACAGTCTTACTCGAGATGATAGTATGTTATCTGGTTTATCTTTATCATTGTGTACTGCTTTAGGTGACCTTACGAGTCGCTATCACACGTTGATAGAGCCCCTAGGATTCTTGCTTGACTACCAGCAGTATGAGGGCGATCATATAAGTGAGAGCTGGACTCTATAAGCACATCCTTAAAAGGTCCCTAGTCGTGGGAGTTTCGAGACAGGGCATCGATTCTCCAGAGTAGACTAGTGTATACAGTCGAGACCCCGACGAGGGGCGGTGGCCGGTCTCACAAGCCACTGGTGTCAGTTGGTTCACCTAAGATGTATACAGGTGCTCATTGGGTTATGAGTACACCGGACAGGACTCGCCGGGAACCTGCTAGTTGGGATTATACCAGACGTCAGATAGCAGTTCCTTGGTGACATGTGTACAGGTTAGTTCATCGACCTGAGATCGTCATTTGTCTCGTGTGAGTTCCCACTGTGCTTTGATTACTACCCTAGCACGGCTCAAAGGAGTCGTGCAAACAGGTTTTAGTTGGGTACAGTCCCGAGCCACATGGAGGCAGTGAGCGGATCTGCAGGGGTTCGTCTCTCCCGGTATTGGGGGTGAGGTCGCGCTGTGTCTAGGAGAGCCAGAACATGAAAAGTCCTTGGCCAAGGCAGGAGATTTGCTGGTAGGTATTCCAGTAGTATCTCTGGGTGTTCTGGGCTACACTCCGACATGACTTGTACCGCTATTGGGGGTCTTACTTTTACCAACCCCCTAGGCCCGCCATGCGATACTCATAGACAAACGGACCGGGCTGTACGGATATTGTCACTGACAGGCTCAATAGGGTGTCAGGATGAGTTCGCTCATCGACGTCCCTTTTGGTCAATACCTGGTAGCCCGTCATGTATTGGCTTATACCTCTGACGTGCTAGTGGTTAAATCCACAGCCATAGCATTGACGGGTCTTTAGAGTCCACCACACTCTGTTACTCAGGTTTCGGGCGAAACGCTGTAGAGCCCGTATGGAGATATGGCAGGGTTCGATCAGATACGTACGGTATTGCACGGATCGTGATCGGACGGATTTTACTAGCCGGCTTTGGCTTAAGCCGGATCCTAGTATTAGATAGTGTAGTTTTGTCTCTTTGTATTTGTGTTCAGTGGGAATACAAATGCAGGCATGTATTTTCTGTAGCGGGGTTTTTCCTGTAATTTATTACGGGATCAGTTTTCTGAAGTTGCCAGCTTGCATTCCGTTCCGGCCGGTTTTTCTTTGTTCCTTTACGGCTGGACTTTTCGTTGGAGGGGGTTAATTGCATGTTTGCAATTAACTTACTTGTGAGGGGATTTCTTGCATTTGTGGCTTTATGATGAGACTAGCATCATGATGAGATTCCGTTTGAGTCCATTCCTTTGCTTTTCATATGATGGTTTGTGAGTGGATTGAAATGGAAATTGGTTTTGACCATTTTCTCCCACATTTATTCCCTTTCTTCTCTTGGATTGATATGATTCATTTTGACTCCACCATTTTTTCCTTTGAGGAAAAGAGGCCGGCCACTTTGGAGAGGGGTGAGAATGAGAGGGGTTCATTTTGGTGTGGCATTTTTTTTTCCTTCATCATTTTTCCTAGCTTGCTAAAAATTCCTCACCTCTCCAAAAGATGATTTCTCCACATACCATGGCAACTTCACTAAAACCCTAAAGAGACAATCCACTACCCTATTCTACAGCAAGCCTTGGACGCGTCGGCTAGCCAACTTCGCGCCCGAGTTGCCTCGGTCAAGAGGTGGGAGCCCGTAAAAGATTCCGGCTTTGTGGTGCCCGTTTCGACGAGGAGGTGACGAACGAAGTATCCGTGGGAGATCGGAGTTGAGACGAAGACCAAAGGACACGGATCGCTTGGTATAGCTTCTCTACTCTTTTCTATTTTGCTAGTAGCTAGGTTAATGGCCCGATCCGGGTGAAAAGTGCGCGGTGGTGCCGGTTCAATAGTTTTTGAAAGTTTTTGTTTCCGCATTTCCGGCGTTGGTTCGACGGCCGGGGCGCCCCCGCGGACTTACATTGGTATCAGAGCCTCGCCATTAACCATGCCTAGCTTGCTCTAGTGTGTTTAAAACCCGATCGAAAAAATTCGCAAAAACCGTATTTTCAGTGCACTGTTCTCTGTCGAAATTTTTTTAGCTCCAAAAATTTTTCAGGTTGTCTCAGAATACTGTGCATGGATATAGAAGCAATCTGTGAAAATTTGGTCGCGCGATCTCTTCATACCGCCGCGGAACCGCGGCCAAACCCATGCTTGGGCCGCGGTTCCGCCGCGCTTTTGATTGATCACTTGATCAAAATTTTGCAGATTGCTTCTGAGTTGGAAATAGGGATTTTGGGATATTCCTTTTGGGCCCAGATTTTCTGTAAGTGCTACAGTACTGCTTGGGGCCCATTTGATAAAATTTGGTCGATCGGATATTTTAAACATGCTAGTTCACAGTATTTACATTATATCTGCGACCGTGAATGTCATTTGATCGGTAAATCCTGTCTAACTGCTATAGCCCGGTTAGACGGACTTGCGAACGTGACATTCACGTTGATGTTCTGTGTTGTGCTGTGATGTTGCGGATCGGTCGTGGGGGATAGCCTGGATGCAATGTTAGTATAGTTTTGTTTTTATATGTACATTTATTATTGCGGGGCGAGCGTCCGACATGTGGACTGCCGTCACTGCCTGTTTGTATTATTCTTTTGGGGCACGACTAGGTTGCGGTCGATGTACCCGTTGTATGTATATTTTACTTTCTGTACTAGGATTACCCCGCAGAGGGGTGCACGGACAGCAGGGTTCTAGAGGGCAACGAGCCCGCATCTCATGGCGTTGAGACGGAGGGGGCTTTACTCTAAAATTGGCGGGCTATTCGCCGCACTCGTAGGGGGTATAGGGTTGACCCAAGAGGGGTGCCCAAGTTACCGAATTCCGTGAAGTGCTGGGTGGTCCATTCACGTTGCTGAAAGGGGCTGCCTCGCTTCAGGTTTTGGCGGGTAACTTGCCGCGCCCGTAGGGGTCTAGGATTTTCATTGCACAGGCTATCCACATGACCAGGGGAACGTCGGGTTTTAGTAGCGGATCTGTGAAACCCGGGGATCCCAGATATCTGTACTGATCTGTGATGCTATACTTTTCTGTGCTGCTGCACTTTTTATCACGCCTTGAGCGAAAATTATATATTATATATACTAGTAGATGTTGTATATGTTTTACATCCGCACTAGTCCAGTCCCCGCTCTGTCGTTAGATAGCTAACCTAACGGGTGATGACGGGACCCAGTGGCGAATGCGGATGGCATATACGTACGTCAGTATATTTTCGTTCTTTGTGGTGTGATCAATTGATGGGATTGCATTGATTCGGATCAATGCAAGATAAACAAACCTATTTGATGTTGTTGGAACATTTTTCAAAAAGCTGTTATTGCAAGGGTGTTCTCTTTTGTTTTGCATCGTGGTATTCAGTTGGAATATCCTGCTCCTCAGTCGACGAGGCAAGGGCCGAGATCCCTTCACCGGGAGTGACCCCTTGGACAAAAAGTTTGCGTCAGGGCAATAACTTCACTATAGCCGATTACTTTTGCTTTGCATCGTGGTATTCAGTTGGAATATCCTGCACCTCATTCTACGGGGAAAGAGCCGAGATCCCTTCACCGGGAGTGACCTCTTTAGCGGAGGTTTTCGTTACTGTATTTTCTAAAAAGCTATCCGTTCCTTCAACGATATCAAGTTCATTACGTTAAAGGTTTTCGCCAGAAACCATTCGTATCCCTCCATCATTTCAGTTAAATATTCGGTAGTATTCAAGCTTTGTATTTTGACCTCACGCAAAGGCATAGTGTTTGGTAGCTGCCGGGTATTTATCTGTTGCATAGATAGATGCGTTGGTTTGGGACAGTCGTACTACTATTTTGGCCTACGTCAAGGGTATGTACGGGTGGGTTCAAATTAACCTGGACAATGATGGGTAGAACTTGACATGTGACTTATGATATTTTGACCTCACGCCAAGGTCATAAGAGCATGGGGCAAAAATCAACATCGGGAGTTTCAAAAGAACTGAAACTTGCCAGATATGCGCATACCTTCTGGAGTGTGATAGCGTGAGCGGATTCCGTCACGTTATCATGCGATGATAGTTGGATCCCGATTCCCACTGATGAGTTGGTTTACTCCTCGGGTGATCCCGGCTAATTCTTCTTTCAGGTTTACGGAAGAGTTTGACGTTACAGTGGGAGGTTTCCAGATTAGATAAAGTGATAACCATTCTGATCTAGGTTAGAGTGCACGCTGAGTGTTTCTTTTCTCTCTCTCTTTGGCAGCGACCATTGACCCGACCCTAGACTATGACTCAGTGACTAAGTTGACCGAACCTTCTTAACACTGGCTTTTGGATTGTCAGAGTTGCAAACCTCTTTGCCACTCCTACTTTTACCCTTTTCTCCAGGACACCCCGTATTACTACGAACGTCCACTTTCATTGGACAAAACCATCGTATGGTTATATACGAACTCGAAGGACTTCGAGGATGGTTTCAGGTTCTGAAGAAAACGAATAGGATTATTCAGTTGCCTTTTCCTTTTACCTTCTCTCAGGTTGAGAGTACTCCTTGGTTTAGGAGCAGTACACCTATTACGCAAATTGGATAGTCTTCTTCCAAACCTTAGGCTGGTGCCGACCGGTAGGGAATGAAGAAAGCCAATTAGCCTAAACGGTGTACAGAAGGTATTAAGTTCAGACAAAGAAAGGGATTAGTAAGAGGGCAAAGTAAATTGCGACTGCTATTCACGACCAAACCAAGTATTTCTTCGCCAATCCTAAATCACCTTTGTATTTCTCCAGGACACTCCGTATCACTACGAAGATCCCAAGTTTATTGGATAATCCATCGTATGGTTATATACGAACTCGAAAGGAACTTGTTCCAGTTCGAGGATGGATCCTGGTTCAGGAGAAATAGGAATTAAGTTCATTCGGTTGTCTTTTATCCTCACCTTCTCTCGCATTGCGAGTGCTCCTAGGATTAGGACAGTACACCCATTATGCTTATTGGATAGTCTTCTTCCAAACCATAGGCTGGTGCCGAACGGTACGGAAGGAAGAAAACCATTTGGCCTAAAGGGGTGTACAGAAGGTAATGACTAAAGACATATAAAGGGATTTGGTGAAATGGCAAAGAATTATACGGTTATAGTTGTGAATCTGGATAATGGAAGAGGCATTACTAGGAATACCAGGATATCCCATCGAAACATTTCATTGTTTCAGTTTCACTGTGTAATGTTAAAAGAAAACTGATTTCCCAATTAGCCCTTGCTCCAGGGTATGTATTTACCAGGTAGGATTCTCACATCTGTATGGTTTTACAGATGATGAGTGAGAGTAAGTTATTGGGAATTAGGTGATCATCCTCATTATATCGGGATTCGTTGTGATTGGTGATATTTGAGGAAGTCACCTGGGTTGTTTGCCGGTCGGCAAATATTTGGTTTTGAATATCCGTTGTTGTGCACCAATTTCAAATTGATATATCTGTTCATCTATTTTTATAGAGTGAGATATACCTTTTTGAAATTATGTCTATGACATTTACCTATATCAGTGGATGGTTAGGTAAGAAGCATTGAACAGCGGTGTAATTCTTTATAACCATGGTACAGTTTTCAACCTACGACACACAGGGAATGAGTCACTTGACTCAGGGGACTTATACAGAGTATTGTATATTGTCCAGTGTCCATAAGGACAGAGGGGTTGGTCCTCATACTATATTCTGTTTACTTTTAACTTCTCTAGTTCTTAGACATATGTTTCGTAGAAACACAGGATCTAAGTTTTGAGGAGTTATAGGTATAAGAATAAAGTAGAGAACCAGGTATAGCAAGTATCGGGATTCTTCAAGGTGATCGAACATGTAGATACTTGTGTATGGTATTCAGTTGATAGTAATTTTGTCACGACCCGAAAGTACGGAACGTGACCGGCACTTAGATTACGAAGCGTCTAGAGGCGCCACGTAACCTAAGTAAGCCGAAGCCCAGAAATCTAAACCATAAGAGAAGAAAAAGAAGAAAAGAAAAAAAAACAAGTATAAAAACATTAGCAAATTTTACCAAAAAATTCGGCAGAGTCTCCTCTGTAAAAACTGGCCCCCAAACGGGTACAACAAGTATAATATACATAAACAATAAAAAGCATCCCCAAACGGGAGCTAGCATCAATGCCAACAGGCGGAAACAACCACAGCAAGCACAATAATATACAACGCCAATAGGCGAGGCTCAAAACTCAAAAGAAAACAAAACCACCAGATCTGAATAATACATGCGCGACTCTAAGGTCGAAATAAAAGACTGGTCCTATAAACTTATCAAGTAATACAAATATGGTTGATGGAGCTTACTAGATACAAATGAATGAATAAAAGTACAATGGTGGTTCGGATACAAGTGAACCAACCTACCGTGCAAATCACCCTGAAGAAAAGATGTGCTAACAAGCTGCCACGAAAACCTGTACATCGAACCTGTAAAGAATTTGGCACAACGGGGGTGAGTTGCCAACTCGTGAGTAGAAGACATCTACGAAAAGAAATCGAATGCACGACGCTATCCTAGGTCATAATAATACACTACTATATCCCAAACATCCAGTAATAGCAGGGTAATACTACGTGTAAGTGCAACTACTCCGTGTCGTGTCAGTACCTCATATAATACTATGTCATATGAATGAAATGCATGCACCATGAATGTAAAGTAACAAATCCTGAAATCCAGATATATATGTATAAGAAATCTTTAGCTGTTATCATAGTAAAATGTGTATAAGAATCTGAAATCTCAATAATGAAATCCATGGAAATCCGTGTCAAACATCGACACAACACATGTAATCTCAAGTCTCAATATCTCGGTCTCCGTCAGTCCGGATCGGCCCATATCATCAAATCTCACGACAACGGTCGGTATCCTCCGGATATCCGCCGCGCCAGACATCACCGGTAGGTAGCCTTCCCCTGCCAGGCTCAACGTCTACAACTCGATCTTCTTGCCCCGGGGTACCATACCGGGCCCACCATGTACCCGAGACGGTTCATCCACTCCTCGAATCGGGTCTCGAAATCCAACAGAAAACATGAAATCTCATGGTGGATGACACATACATCACGAGAAAACCGCATCTTATTTTAAAAAGAGGAGGAGAGAGAGAGAAATTTTTATATATTTTTGCGGTTTTCCCCAAAAATCCAGAAATCTCATAGAAATCCAAATCTCAAAATCATGAGTAAGTATATGATAAGTGTCGGCATATGCCCATAATACTGCATAATAACATGAAAATATGAATGCATGAATGTCTAAGCAATAAATATCATGTCTGTACTAATGTCAGAGAATAATCACAATATTATAGCGGTCTAGTTGTTAACTGATTCTATCCATAAAAGTCAATATGATCTAAAGTGTACGTGACATAGCAATTACCGATGATGATGTGTGTGAGCCGGCAAATAAGTGTGCGTGGAATATGCGCATCATCGGTAATAGTGTTGGTGTCCTAACAGGTAAAGTTTATACTGATTATAGCAACATATAAAAGAACATGCACCATGATAATTACAATATGAATGTAAATACAGATGTGCATTATCCACTCCTCTGCGAGATACGAGTACAACTACCACTATGTGAGTCGAACCTAAACCAGTGTCCATCTAACTTCCTAAGGAACTAAACCTAATAGACTAGTCAGTAAGAAACTAGAGTCTACCTAAGGTCTGAATCAATATCTCTAATAGTCGGCGATCCCGCCTCAATAGCGTCACGTACGTAGTACGGCTTTCTCGGATCAAGAGTGCGGATCAATCATCAAATCTAAGCCTCGTACGGTAAAATCCATCGTACGGCATCCCAATATCGGGGTAGGGTCAAGTATCTCCTAGGTGTCTCCTCATTCGTATAATGTCATCATCAGCACATCTCATGATCAAGGTGTTAAACTGTGATCGCATACATCAATCATATATCATTGCCATCATGATAAGCATCATTAGTTTATCCTCAGAAATATCATGTCATATGTATCATATTGTGACTAGGTCATACTTATATGATATCGACATCAGGTCACACCAATATAATGTTGTAATCAAGTTATACATATATCATATCGTGATCAGTCACAAGTTACAGTCCGGGTACTATTCTAGCGTCCCATGTACATCAATATCACCACCACTCTTTATAATTTATATATTCATGTTCATTATCTCATTCTCTAATGATCCGCTAACACTTTAATACGACTGTATAGTCAAGAATCACGGCATCAAGCCCAGTTATACTGTTTCACCCTGCCTCAAATATCATATCACATCAATGAATCCCATATACGTGTTGTATATATATATACACCTATACCTAGTTTTATATACGTATACACATATACGTATACTCCATGTCGAGTTTTAGTGTGTGCGTGTGTGTTTCTATCAGAAACCTACGAACCTTTCCCAAAGTACTCATCCTCTGATATGGTTTTCCTAAATCAGTCTAGTCCAGCCTAGGGTCAATACTAGGGTCCTACTGATTAAGAATCTAGGGTCACATCTGGTTTCCTAATGTCAAAAAGCACTATTCCTATTCTACGTTGCGGGGGTGCTAAACGCCATCCACCCGACTTCCCCCCGTAGATATGCATCTACTCACCTGGTCCATGTCTGCCGAAGACGGTGTCGCCATCCTCCTCTTCATCGCCCGCAGTCCACGTGAGGGGTACCTAAACGCAAACATATAAATAGCATCGTAAACTGAATCACATACAAAAGTCAAAACGACGCAATGAACCAGCATAGGTTAAAGCCTATGTCCCGTCCACGCAAAAGAACCAAATATCGCTCGATATCGGCGTACAAACTCCGATGGATCGAGATAACATCATCAAATAACTTGTAGTTTTAAAACACATTACTTATACCATAAAACACGATTAAATCCATCGAAACCCTAAAATCCATCAAACCGTCCAATTTCGTAAAACCCGAAAATGCCAGTATACCGTTTTTCATCAAAACTTGACATTTAAATGAAACTAATGGTCATAAAACTCATTAAATAGCATTACTAGACTATACAAACCATTACTATATTTTTATTACACAATTTTGCATTTATTTGAAATTTCTAGTTTGCAACTTTCAACAATTTTAACATTTTTCAAGCAAAACACCACAATTCCACCACAAAACATGATTTGCATGAATTAATGTATTAAACAACAATTCATAATGATAATGATTCAATGAAACCATAAACTATATTTTTAATCACATTTATTTAGAAATTCCTAAAATTTGGTTTACAAATAATAGCATTTTATTACTATTTTTCCAATTATCAAAGTAATCTAGTGATCTAACTAAGTTTTTCATTCAACTAATATGCTAATATTCTCACTAAAACTACAATCTAATGATAGCAACTTTAAATGGGAATTTTATATTACCCACAAACACATTTTAGAAAAATCTAGTTAGCTAATTTCCTTATTTAAAACAATTTTAAATGAAAATTTTACAATTTAACAACCATGCAATATTTTCCAGTTCTAAAAGTGTTAAACTAACTATTATAACCCTAATTAATTATTAAAAAACCTAACTTGAATTTACAACCCTAACTTGCATTTTTAAAAAAAATATAGAATTAATTCATTAAATCTAATTAAGCTTAAATGAACATCTAAAACAATAAATCAAAAGAAAGAAATTATACCTCCCAAAATATGAAATCCCAACAAGAAATGAGCCTCCAAAATACATGCTTTCCCACTCCAAAATCCATATAAAAAAGGGTAGAGAATAAAGGGTATGAAGAGATTAGGATTTTGTGTATTTTTTGTTGAATTTTTGATGTATTTTGATGGATTTTTGTGCAAAAATGAGGTGGGAAATGGGGGGGCAGCCATGGGGGGTTGTGGCCGGCCTTGGTGAGGTGAGGGAGAGAAAGAAGTGAGTGTGAAAGTGTGTAGAAATTTCAAGAGGAGAAATATCACTTAAAGGTCTTTTCATGGTTTATTTAATTATTTATTTATTTGTTTACTATAGCAACTCAAGAAAGCTCTAGAAAATAGGAAAAATTTGCAAATAAATTTTGCAAGATACACACTAATTTCTAATATGCCATGGTTCATTTTTACAAATTAAAACCATTTTAATTTGTAATTTACACTAATTTAGTGTAAAAATAAAGCTTATGTTAATATTTAAAATAATTAATTTAGGAAAAATATTTTATTAAACTAAAAATTTATAAGTGGATAAATAAACACCATTTACTAGTAATTTCATAATTAAAATAGATATTTTAAAATTTATAATGAAAACAATCACGGTTTGGTTTTACGAAAAATACATTTTACTTTACCGAAAATCCTAAAATTCACTTAAACACTTTTATTCATTTAATTATTTATTTAATCATTTTTAAAACGTTACAATCTTACCCCCTTTAAGAAATTCGGTCCCCGAATTTAAATTAAAACTCCCCCTTCAAATACTAAAACGTTTAGCAAAACATCCTAATCGTCGGGGCTCCGAAATCATCAATACATAACAAAAATCAACTCCGTCAAGCATAACGCAATCATCGGAGTTATGGCGAGAATAAAATATCAAAACTCAATATGAAAACCATCATAATATAAATCAATCTGTAACTTATATATAGTGCGCATCATAGTAAAACCGTACAAATATCTAGATAAGGCAATATGCAAACACCCCTTTTTGAAAATTGCCGTGTGATGCACGTGTCACGGCATAAGTAGCGGACGTGTAAATAAAAAAAAATAGCTATATATATATCTTTTATTTAACATACACGTCCCGCCTGGTTACTAAATCAAATAATAATGATTATGAAAACATACTGCTCAAACTGAAATCAATCCCAATCACATCATAAAAATATCATGTGCGTCCGATGCGCACTGAAATCGAAACCAACTAAAGATACCATGAATACACACAAAAACAAAAGTAAGTGCAACAGGTGTGCACCAAAAACATCTGTCAAGTGCAACGGGCGTGCACGACTCAATATCAGGTGCATCTAATCTGCACAAAACCCCGATTTAGTGCATCTGGTGTGCACAAAATCGCATCAAGTGCGCCAAGTATGCACAAGAATCCTAATCAGTTGCACATGGTGCAAGAAAACATACATTGAATATCAAAATCGAAATCACAGTACAAAAATGCATGTAAACTAGGTCGAAACATATGTAAAAATCATGTGTAACCCCTATGCACGAAATCAATCAAAAATCCCAAAATATATATAAAACCAAATCAAGTGTACTGGGTGTGTACTAAACAACATCAATACAACTGATATATGAAACACAAATAGAATGAAGGTACACACATGAAATACCAATCGTAGAACAAAATCCTCAAAATACAAAAATCCAATCAATGAAAATCTGAAATTCAAATCACTAAATCACAATTGTAAACACTATCGTCAATGTGCGCCTCTTTCCTCTGATGTCGACTGCTTCGAACTCGTTCTTTCATAGGTATGCTGACTGCGCTACCAACGGCAATCCTCATGTCTAGAGTCTCACACATAGTCGATCCCTTCACTTGATATCCAGACTACGTTAAACTTTTCGATCGATCCATCGAAATCCCATAATTCCCCGAGAGCTCAACACTCAAGTACAGTTTAAAAATATCCGGTACATACCCCAGCATCGATGATCCAGCCGTAGAAGGGCAAACCCAAGCCTCACTAATGGCACCGCGGAACTGCCGTAAACCCTAAGGTTCAAGGGCGTTCTCGTGGTCATTATGTCGAGTTAGGGTTTCATTCTTCTAGAGGGTCCATCGAAATACCTTCATGTTCTTCCGAATACCTTAAACTTAGGAAAATGGTTTTCTGATAATCGTTCGAACCCTTTAACTTCATCCGGACGACATGTGAATACCCTTCGTCCGCACGCTAAGCAATGCTTTAATCCCCAAGAATAACCAATACTCAAATGGTTATCGCATTCGAGCCGTAGCTCCCTCTGCCCGTGCGCCCGTGGTAACAGAACCACCCTCCGGCGTCGACGAAGATAGATCAAAGGAACGAATGAAATACGGTGCAAACAAATGTATATCCTAAGGCTCCTTAAGCAGAGTAGCGTATCGTAAGTATGCCGCGGACCATACCCACGGTACGTTACTCTACCTAAATCGCCTACTCCATCAACCAAGGGTCACCTAGACTTATACAAGGTTAAACCCAGCGCTCTGATACCAACTTTGTCACGGCCCGAAAGTACGGAACGTGACCAGCACTTAGATTACGAAGCGTCTAGAGGCGCCACGTAACCTAAGTAAGCCGAAGCCCAGAAATCTAAACCATAAGAGAAGAAAAACAAGAAAAGAAAAGAAAACAAGTATAAAAACATCCGCAAATTTTACCAAAAAATTCGGCAGAGTCTCCTCTGTAAAAACTGGCCCCCAAACAGGTACAACAAGTATAATATACATAAACAATAAAAAGCATCCCCAAACGGGAGCTAGCATCAACGCCAACAGGCGGAAACAACCACAGCAAGCACAATAATATACAACGCCAATAGGCGAGGCTCAAAACTCAAAAGAAAACAAAACCACCAGATCTGAATAATACATGCGTGACTCTAAGGTCAAAATAAAAGACTGGTCCTATAAACTTATCAAGTAATACAAATATGGTTGATGGAGCTTACTAGATACAAATGAATGAATAAAAGTACACTGATGGTTCGGATACAAGTGAACCAACCTACCGTGCAAATCACCCTGAAGAAAAGATGTGCCAACAAGCTGCCACGGAAACCTGTACATCGAACCTGTAAAGAATTTGGCACAACGGGGGTGAGTTGCCAACTCGTGAGTAGAAGACATCTAAGAAAAGAAATCGAATGCACGACGCTATCCTAGGTCATAATAATACACTACTATATCCCAAACATCCAGTAATAGCAGGGTAATACTACGTGTAAGTGCAACTACTCCGTGTCGTGTCAGTACCTCATATAATACTATGTCATATGAATGAAATGCATGCACCATGAATGTAAAGTAACAAATCCTGACATCCAGATATATATGTATAAGAAATCTTTAGCTGTTATCATAGTAAAATGTGTATAAGAATCTGAAATCTAAATAATGAAATCCATGGAAATCCGTGTCAAACATCGACACAACACATGTAATCTCAAGTCTCAATATCTCGGGCTCCGTCAGTCCGGATCGGCCCATATCATCAAATCTCACCACAATGGTCGGTATCCTCCGGATATCCGCCGCGCCAGACATCACCGGTAGGTAGCCTTCCCCTGCCAGGCTCATCGTCTACAACTCGATCTTCTTGCCCCGAGGTACCATACCGGGCCTACCATGTACCCGAGACGGTTCATCCACTACTTGAATCGGGTCTCGAAATCCAACAGAAAACATGAAATCTCATGGTGGACGACACATACATCACGAGAAAACCGCATCTTATTTTAAAAAGAGGAGAGGAGAGAGAGAGAAGTTTTTATATATTTTTGCGGTTTTCCCCAAAAATCCAGAAATCTCATAGAAATCCAAATCTCAAAATCATGAGTAAGTATATGATAAGTGTCGGCATATGCCCATAATACTGCATGATAACATGAAAATATGAATGCATGAATGTCTAAGCAATAAATATCATGTCTGTACTAATGTCAGAGAATAATCACAATATTATAGCGGTCTAGTTGTTAACTGATTCTATCCATAAAAGTCAATATGATCTAAAGTGTACGTGACATAGCAATTACCGATGATGAAGTGTGTGAGCCGGCAAATAAGTGTGCGTGGAATATGCGCATCATCAGTAATAGTGCTGGTGTCCTAACAGGTAAAGTTTATACTGATTATAGCAACATATAAAAGAACATGCACCATGATAATTACAGTATGAATGTAAATACAGATGTGCATTATCCACTCCTCTGCGAGATACGAGTACAACTACCACTATGTGAGTCGAACCTAAACCAATGTCCATCTAACATCCTAAGGAACTAAACCTAATAGACTAGTCAGTAAGAAACTAGAGTCTACCTTAGGTCTGAATCAATATCTCTAATAGTCGGTGATCCCGTCTCAATAGCGTCACGTACGTAGTACGGCTTTCTCGAATCAAGAGTGCGGATCAATCATCAAATCTAAGCCTCGTACGGTAAAATCCATCGTACGGCATCCCAATATCGGGGTATGGTCAAGTATCTCCTAGGTGTCTCCTCATTCGTATAATGTCATCATCAGCACATCTCATGATCAAGGTGTTAAACTGTGATCGCATACATCAATCATATATCATTGCCATCATGATAAGCATCATTAGTTTATCCTCAGAAATTGTAAGTGCACGGCGGCGCCCCGGCCGTCAAACCGACGGCCAAATGCGGAAACGGTGATAAACTTTAATTTTGCGAACTTTGCAAACCGGCACCACCGCGCACTAAACACCCGGATCGGGCCATTAAAATTGTCCTAGCTAACTAACAAGATAGGGAAGAGATATACCGAGTGATCCGAGTCCTCCGGTCTTCTCGTCATCGTCCCGATCTCCCGCGGAAACTCCGGTCGTTGCCTCCTCGCCCGAAGGGCACCACATCGCCTGCATCTTTTACGGGCTCCCGCCTCAATACCGAGGCAACTCGGGCATGAAGCCGGCAAGTCGACATGCCCAAGATGTGCCGTAGGAAGTGTAGTGCTTTGTCTCTTTGGGGTTATGTTTGCTTTGGAGGATGGAGGGATCATGAATGGACTTTGGAATAAAGTGTAGAATTTTGCAAGCATGAAAATGATATGAACCAATCTTTTCTCAAAATGAACTCTCTCCCTCTCTTCCACAAAATGTGGCCGGCCTCTCATCAAGAGAAATGGTGGAGGAAAAATGAAATCAACCATACTTAAACCATGAAGGAGAGTGAGTGTAGTAGAAAGCAAGGGGTGACCACAAACAAACATCATGATAACAAAACCCATATCCAAAACAAATCCTATCAAATCTCATTAATGCAAAAGCATGGATGAAAGATATCATAATCAATACAATTGCAAGAAACCCCCTCCACAAATGTTATTTGCACAATTGCAAATAACCCCCTCCATCGGAAAAGTCCGGCCGGGAAAGAACAAAGGAAAACCGGCCGGAACGGAATGCAAACTGGCAACTCCAGAAAACTGGTCCCGTAATAAATTACAGGAAAACCCCGATACTGTGCATACACACCCGCATCTGTATTCCGTCCGGATACAAATGCAAAGAGACAAAATCTACACTGTACTAAACTAGGATCCGGCTTAAACCAAAGCCGGCTAGTAATGTTCGTCCGATCCTGATCCGTGCAATACCGCATGTATCAGATCGAACCCTGCCATATATCCATACGGCCACTAGTACAAACTGTCCGATCCTGATCCGTGCAATACCGCACGTATCTGATCGGACCCTGCCATATCTCCATACGGCCTCTACAGCGTTTTGCCCGAAAGCTGAGTAACTGAATGTGTGGTGGACTCTAAAGACTCGTCAATACAATGGCTGTGGATTTAACCACTAGCACGTCAGAGGTATAAGCCAATACGTAACGGGCCACCAGCTATTGACTAAAAGGGACGTCGATGAGCGAACTCATCCTGACACCCTACTGAGCCTGTCAGTGACAATATCCGTACAGTCCGGTCCGTTCATCTATGAGCATCGCATGTCGGGCCTAGGGGGTTGGTAAAAGTCAGACCCCCAAAAGCGGTACAAGTCGTGTCGGAGTGTAGCCCAGAACACCCTGAGATACTACTGGAATACCTACCAGTAAATCTCCTGCCTTGGCCAAGGACTTCGTGTAATGGCTCTCCTAGACACAGCGCGACCTCACCCCCAATACCGGGAGAGACAAACCCCCGAAGATCCGCTCACTGCCTCCATGTGGCTCGGGACTGTACCCAACTAAAACCTGTTTGCACGACTCCTTTGAGCCGTGGTAGGGTAGTAATCAAAGCACAGTGGGAACTCACACGAGACAAATGACGATCCCCAGGTCGATGAACTAACCTGTACACATGTCACCTGGGAACTGCTATCTGACGTCAGGTATAAGACCAACTAGCATATTCCCGGCGAGTCCTGTCCGGTGAACTCATAACCCAATGAGCACCTGTATACATCTTAGGTGAACCAACAGACACCAGTGGATTGTGAGACCGGCCACCGCCCCTCGTCGGGGTCTCGACTGTATACACTAGTCTACTCTGGAGAATCGATGCCCTGTCTCGAAACTCCCACGACTAGGGACCTTTTAAAGATGTGCTTATAGACCCCAGCTCCCACTTATATGATCGCCTCATACTGCTGGTGGTCAAGCAAGAATCCTAGGGGCACTATCAACGTGCAATAGTGACCTGTCAGGTCACCTAAAGCAGTACACGATGATAAAGATAAACCAGATAGCATACCATCATCTCGAGTAAGACTGTCGTACCGGGATAGGTCATCCCTCAATCATTGCAATCACGTGCCTGTGATCCAATAATTGACTCTGAGGGCACTATCTCCAACAATCTCCCACTTGCACTCAAGGCTAATTATTGCGATGTCGCATACTCACTGCCCGTGTGATACCGAACACCCAACTCCTCTACAAGTCAGTCTCACAAAGCTCGTTTGCGAGACTATTGCGTTCTAGGAATAGCCTCAGCGAGTGGATCCGCTCTGAAGTATCTTTCTATGTCTCTCTATATCTCAAGTTCGCAGAGAAAGCCATCTCCCGAAATGAGCAATACCTGTCTTAGAATGTCTGGATGTCTGATGGGACCCAGTTCATAAATGAACTTCAAATCCAAACTTCTTAGACTGTATCGTCAACTGAACTTAATCAGCATCCTGCGCCATGCCACCCTCAGTATTTCCTTGGTCCACCTGTCCAAAATACTGCCCCTTGTCAGAAGGAAAAATATAACTCTGACAACCTCCTTGTCGTCCATGTCACCTTGGAAGCCTGGAATGATAACTGTCTCCCAAATGAGGCTGTCGTTATCATATCCCTAGAACATCCACTTATGTTCTAAAACTGCTTCCGACTGTTTCTCCAGGATTGGATCAATGTCAACTTATTGCATCTAGTGCAAGAACAACATCTGGTGTGGTACTTGACATCTCATGATTGACACAATTGCCTAAGCAAGTGATCTGCCAATCATGCACATCCCTCTCTACTTTAGTCTATAAGACACCTTTAGAGAGGGTGACTCCATTACCTGCAGGTACACTACCGTGCCAGGAGTCGTCCATTCTAAATACTCTTAGAATGCTGTCAAAGTACCCTGATTGGGAAACCACCCAAATCTAGATCTAAAACCATAGATCTAGTAACCAGTATGTCTTATATAATGTCCAAGTCCTTTGTGGAGAAACCACTGTGTGACGACCAAAGTATAACCGATCGCAGTATAGGAGTTTCTTTTCCTACTCTGTGTATGTCATCCAAATACCAGGATATCACACCCTACTACCTTCTCAACAGATCCATCCCCTATTCTGATGAAGTCAAACCTATGACTGTCACATCAGAAATAGATGATCTATCTCCGCTACATCTGCTTTAGTCTATAAATAGACATAAGCCTGATGTCCACCAATGCTTCCGCTGCTCCCACTGATTACGACAACCCTCTCGCAGAGTCATATAGACGTGTACTTCTAAAGCTAGTTTAGAACGACGCTATACTCATCCTCCTACCGGGTCTCGCAGCCTGGAACAACAGCAATGGCAAGTGTGGGTAAACAAGAACTTCCCTGTCACCGTCCTTAAGGCTACCGGAGTACCTCTCGGGTGCCTGAAGTTACCCACCTTATCTACGGAGTGGCCAATGGAATGTCAAAACAGATTGAATCTTTAGGTTCCTTATCAAATCTTCAGTAATCGTTTGCGGTTCTGGAATCACTTCCAGTTCTACCATACTCCCACTACTGTTTTTGAAAAAATCCAATTTTTTTTTTAATAAAACTGTGGCGAGTCTAGAACAATACTTCTATTGATCTGCCAGATGGTAGAAAATCAACCCTCGTCATAGCCTGGGTCAACCCACAAACAGCCATTACAGAAACGTGCCTTGAGTTATCCAGAGTCTGGTTTTAATCATAAGCCGGACAACTCCCCGCACCTTAACAATGTTAAGATATGAACTGTACTATATCCAATATAGAACCAGAGGCACTGATTTAATTGAACCAGATTCAAATCATGCAGCTGTCTCCAGTGCATGTCAACTAAATGGAGAGAGGCCGATCAGCGTTACTCATCTTAGGAATGCTTCCAATTATGAGTAACCTGAAAGAGAAGCAATTTCTCTTTATCATTACTATCAACTGAATACCATACACAGGTATCTACATCTTCGATCACTTTGAAGAATCCCGATACTTTCTACACCTGGTTCTCTACTCTATTCAAATACCTATAACTCCTCAAAACTTAGACCCTGTGTTTCTACGAAACACATGTCTAAGAACTGGAGAAGTTAAAAGTAAACAGAATATAGTATGAGGACCAACCCCTCTGTCCTAATGGACACTGGACAACATACAATACTCTGTATAAGCCCGCTGAGTCTAACAACTCTTTCACTGTGTGTCGTAGGTTGAAAACTGTACTTATGGTTAAGAAGAATTACACCGCTGTTTAATGCTCCTTACCTAACCATCCACTGATATAGGTAAATGTCATCGACATAATATCAAAAGGTATATCTCACTCTATGAAAATAGACGTACAGATATATCAATTTGAAATTGGTGCACAACAGCGGATATTCAAAACCAAAAATTTGCCGACCGGCAAACAGCCCAGGTGATCTCCTCAAATATCACCGATTACAACGAATCCCGATATAATGAGGATGATCACCCAATTCCCAATAACTTACTCCCACTCATCATCTGTAAAACCATACAGATGTGAGAATCAAACCTGGTAAATACATACCCTGGAGCAAGTGTCCAATCGGGAAATCAGTTTTCTTTTAACAGTACACAGTTGAACTGAAACACTGAAATGTTTCGATGGGGTATCCTGGTATTCCTAGTAATGCCTCTACCATTATCCAGATTCACAACTATAACCGCATAATTCTTTGCCACCTCTCCAAATCCCTTTATATGTCTTTAGTCATTACCTTCTGCACACCCCTTTAGGCCAATTGGTTTTCTTCCTTCCCTACCGTTCGGCACAAGCCTATGGTTTAGAAGAAGACTATCCAATAAGCATAAAAGGTGTACTGTCCTAATCCTAGGAGCACTCGCAATGCGAGAGAAGGTGAAAAGAAAAGACAACCGAATAAACCGTATTCCTATTTCTCCTGGACCAGAATCCATCCCCAAACTGGAACAAGTTCCTTTCGAGTTCATATATAACCATACGATGGAGTATCCAAAAAACTGTGGATCTTCGTAGTGATACGGAGTGTCCTGGAGAAATACAAAGATGATTTAGGATTGGCGAAGAAATACTTGGTTTGGTCGTGAATATCAGTCGCAATTTACTTTGCCCTCTTACTAATCCCTTGCTTTGTCTTAATCTTAATACCTTCTGCACACCGTTTAGGCTAATTGGTTTTCTTCATTCCCTACCGGTCGGCACCAGCCTAAGGTTTGGAAGAAGACTATCCAATTTGCATAATAGGTGTACTATCTCCTAAACCAAGGAGTACTCACAACTTGAGAGAAGGTAAAAGGGAAAAGACAACTGAATGATCCTATCCGTTTTCTCCAGAACCGGAAACCATCCTCGAATTCCTTCGAGTTCGTATCTAACCATACGATGGTTTTGTCCAATGGAAGTGGACGTTCGCAGTAATACGGGGTGTCCTGGAGAAAAGGGTAAAAGTAGGAGTGGCAATGAGGTCTGCAACTCTGACAATCCAAAAGCCGGTGTAAAGAAGGTTCGGTTAACTTGGTCACTGAGTCATAGTCTTGGGTCGGGTCAATGGTCGCTGCCAGAGAGAGAGAGAAAAGAAACACTCAGCGTGCACTTTAACCTAGATCAGAATGGTTACCAATTTATCTAATCTGGAAACCTCCCACTGTACCTCAAACTCTCCTCCAAACCTGAAAGAAGAATTAGTCGGGGTCACCCGAGGAGTAAACTAACTCATCTGTGGGAATCGGGATCCAACTCTCATCGCATGATAACGTGACGGAATCCGCTCACGCTATCACACTCCAGAAGGTATGCGCATATCTGGCAAGTTTCAGTTCTTTTGAAACTCCCGATGTGGATTTCTACCCCATGCTCTTATGACCTTGACTTTGGCCAACATATCATAAGTCACATGTCAAGTTCAACCCGTCATTCTCCAGGTTAATTTGAGCCCACCCGTACATACCTTTGACTTGGGCCAAAATGGCAGTACGACTGCCCCAAACCAACACATCTATCTATGCTGCATATGAATACCCAATAGCTACCAATCACTCTGCCTTGACTTTGGCCAACATACACAGCTTGAATACTATTGACTACCCATATAAAACGACGGAGGGCTACGAATGGTTTCTGGCGAAAACCTTTAACGTAATGAACTTGATATCGTTGAAGGAACGGATAGCTTTTTAGAAAATATAGTGACGAAAACCTTTACTAAAAAGGTCACTCCCGGTGAAGGGATCTCGGCTCTTTCCCCGTAGAATGAGGTGCAGGATATTCCAAATGAATATCACGATGCAAAGCAAAAGTAATCGGCTATAGTGAAGTTAATGCCCTGACGCAAACTTCTGTCCAAGGGGTCACTCCCGGTGAAGGGATCTCTGCCCTTGCCTCGTCGACTGAGGAGCAGGATATTCCAAATGAATACCACGATGCAAAACAAAAGTGAACGTCCTTGCAATAACAGCCTTTTGAAAAGTGTTCCAACAACATCAGATTAGGTTTGTTTAACTTGCATTGATCCGAATCAACGCAGTCCCATCAATTGATCACACCACAAAGAACGAAAATATACTGACGTACGTATATGCCATCCGCATTCGCCACTGGGTCCCGTCATCACCCGTTAGGTTAGCTAACTAACGGCAGAGCGGGGACTGGACTAGCGCGGATGAAAAACATATACAACATCTACTAATATATATACCAATATATAGTATTTCGCTCAAGGCGTGAATAAAATGCAACAGCACAGAAATGTACAGCATCACAGAACAATACAGATATCTGGGATCCCCGGGTTTCACAGAGCCACTACTGAAAACCCGACGTTCCCCTGGTCGTGTGGATAGCCTGTGCAATGAAATCCTATACCCCCTACGAGTGCGGCGAATAGCCAGCCAATCCTGGAGTGAAGCCCCCTCCGTCCCAATGCCATGAGATGCGGGCTTGTTGCCTTCTAGAACCCTGCTATCCGTGCACCCCTCCGCGGGGTAAACCTAGTACAGAAAGTAAAATATACATACAATGGGTACATCGACCGCAACCAGGTCGTGCCGCAAAAGAATAATACAAACAGGCAGTGACGGCAGTCCACATGTCGGACGCTCGCCCCGCAATATCAAAAGTACATAATACAACAGAAACTGTACTAGCATTGCATCCAGGCTATCCCCCACGACCGATCCGCAACATCACAGCAAAACACAGAACATCAACGTGAAAGTCACGTTCGCAAATCCGTTTAACCGGGCTATAGCAGTTAGACCGGATTTACCGATCGAGTGACATTCACGGTCGCAGATATAATGTAAATACTGTGAAAAATATGTTTAAAATATCCGATCGATCAAAAAATTAACAAGTGGGCCCTCAAGCAATACTGTAGCACTTACAGAAATAATTGGCCCAATTTTAATATTCCAAAACCCCTTCAATCAGCCCAGAAGCCCACTGGAAAATTTGTACACAGTGAGGACACCAATGTGCGGCGGAACCGCGGCCCAAGGGGGGGTTTGGCCGCGGTTCCGCGTTACAGTGGTCGACTGACTGTGTCGAACTTTTCCAGTATGCTTAGAATTTCTTGTAAATCAGTTTTCTACAACCTGAAAAATTTTTAGGGACAGGAAAAATTCGACAGAAAACTGATGCGAAGGAAAATGTAGATTTTGGAATTTTGGTCGATCGGAAATGCAAAACACATCAAACGAAGCTAGACGAAGTTAATGGCGAGGCTCTGATACCACTGTAAGTGCACGGCGGCGCCCCGGCCGTCAAACCGACGGCCAAATGCGGAAACGGTGATAAACTTTAATTTTGCGAACTTTGCAAACCGGCACCACCGCGCACTAAACACCCGGATCGGGCCATTAAAATTGTCCTAGCTAACTAACAAGATAGGGAAGAGATATACCGAGTGATCCGAGTCCTCCGGTCTTCTCGTTATCGTCCCGATCTCCCGCGGAAACTCCGGTCGTCGCCTCCTCGCCGGAAGGGCACCACATCGCCTGCATCTTTTACGGGCTTCCGCCTCAATACCGAGGCAACTCGGGCATGAAGTCAGCAAGTCGACATGCCCAAGATGTGCCGTAGGAAGTGTAGTGCTTTGTCTCTTTGGGGTTATGTTTGCTTTGGAGGATGGAGCGAACATGAATGGACTTTGGAATGAAGTGTAGAATTTTGCAAGCATGAAAATGATATGAACCAATCTTTTCTCAAAATGAACTCTCTCCCTCTCTTCCACAAAATGTGGCCGGCCCCTCATCAAGAGAAATGGTGGAGGAAAAATGAAATCAACCATACTTAAACCATGAAGGAGAGTGAGTGTAGTAGAAAGCAAGGGGTGACCACAAACAAACATCATGATAACAAAACCCATATCCAAAACAAATCCTTTCAAATCTCATTAATGCAAAAGCATGGATGAAAGATATCATAATCAATACAGTTGCATGAAACCCCCTCCACAAATGTTATTTGCACAATTGCAAATAACCCCCTGCATCGGAAAAGTCCGGCCGGGAAAGAACAAAGGAAAACCGGCCGGAACGGAATGCAAACTGGCAACTCCAGAAAACTGGTCCCGTAATAAATTACAGGAAAACCCCGATACTGTGCATACACACCCGCATCTGTATTCCGTCCGGATACAAATGCAAAGAGACAAAATCTACACTGTACTAAACTAGGATCCGGCTTAAACCAAAGCCGGCTAGTAATGTTCGTCCGATCCTGATCCGTGCAATACCGCATGTATCAGATCGAACCCTGCCATATATCCATACGGCCACTAGTACAAACTGTCCGATCCTGATCCGTGCAATACCGCACGTATCTGATCGGACCCTGCTATATCTCCATACGGCCTCTACAGCGTTTTGCCCGAAAGCTGAGTAACTGAATGTGTGGTGGACTCTAAAGACTCGTCAATACAATGGCGGTGGATTTAACCACTAGCAAGTCAGAGGTATAAGCCAATACGTAACGGGCCACCAGCTATTGACTAAAAGGGACGTCGATGAGCGAACTCATCCTGACACCCTACTGAGCCTGTCAGTGACAATATCCGTACAGTCTGGTCCGTTCGTCTATGAGCATCGCATGTCGGGCCTAGGGTGTTGGTAAAAGTCAGACCCCCAAAAGCGGTACAAGTCGTGTCGGAGTGTAGCCCAGAACACCCTGAGATACTACTGGAATACCTACCAGTAAATCTCCTGCCTTGGCCAAGGACTTCGTGTAATGGCTCTCCTAGACACTGCGCGACCTCACCCCCAATACCGGGAGAGACAAACCCCCGAAGATCCGCTCACTGCCTCCATGTGGCTCGGGACTGTACCCAACTAAAACCTGTTTGCACGACTCCTTTGAGCCGTGGTAGGGTAGTAATCAAAGCACAGTGGGAACTCACACGAGACAAATGACGATCCCCAGGTCGATGAACTAACCTGTACACATGTCACCTGGGAACTGCTATCTGACGTCAGGTATAAGACCAACTAGCATGTTCCCGGCGAGTCATGTCCGGTGTACTCATAACCCAATGAGCACCTGTATACATCTTAGGTGAACCAACAGACACCAGTGGCTTGTGAGACCGGCCACCGTCCCTCGTCGGGGTCTCGACTGTATACACTAGTCTACTCTGGAGAATCGATGCCCTGTCTCGAAACTCCCACGACTAGGGACCTTTTAAGGATGTGCTTATAGACCCCAGCTCCCACTTATATGATCGCCCTCATACTGCTGGTGGTCAAGCAAGAATCCTAGGGGCTCTATCAACGTGCAATAGTGACCTGTCAGGTCACCTAAAGCAGTACACGATGATAAAGATAAACCAGATAGCATACTATCATCTCGAGTAAGACTGTCGTACCGGGATAGGTCATCCCTCAATCATTGCAATCACGTGCCTGTGATCCAATAATTGACTCTGAGGGCACTATCTCCAACAGAAATATCATGTCATATGTATCATATTGTGACTAGGTCATACTTATATGATATCGGCATCAGGTCACACCAATATAATGTTGTAATCAAGTTATACATATATCATATCGTGATCAGTCACAAGTTACAGTCCGGGTACTATTCTAGCGTCCCATGTACATCAATATCACCACCACTCTTTATAATTTATATATTCATGTTCATTATCTCATTCTCTAATGATCCGCTAACACTTTAATACGACTGTATAGTCAAGAATCACGGCATCAAGCCCAGTTATACTGTTTCTCCCTGCCTCAAATATCATATCACATCAATGAATCCCATATACGTGTTGTATATATATATACACCTATACCTAGTTTTATATACGTATACACATATACGTATACTCCATGTCGAGTTTTAGTGTGTGCGTGTGTGTTTCTATCAGAAACCTACGAACCTTTCCCAAAGTACTCATCCTCTGATATGGTTTTCCTAAATCAGTCTAGTCCAGCCTAGGGTCAATACTAGGGTCCTACTGATTAAGAATCTAGGGTCACATCTGGTTTCCTAATGTCAATAAGCACTATTCCTATTCTACGTTGCGGGGGTGCTAAACGCCATCCACCCGACTTCCCCACGTAGATATGCATCTACTCACCTGGTCCATGTCTGCCGAAGACGGTGTCGCCATCCTCCTCTTCATCGCCCGCAGTCCACGTGAGGGGTACCTAAACGCAAACATATAAATAGCATCGTAAACTGAATCACATACAAAAGTCAAAACGACGCAATGAACCAGCATAGGTTAAAGCCTATTTCCCGTCCACGCAAAAGAACAAAATATCGCTCGATATCGGTGTACAAACTCCGATGGATCGAGATAACATCATCAAACAACTTCTAGTTTCAAAACACATTACTTATACCATAAAACACGATTAAATCCATCGAAATCCTAAAATCCATCAAACCGTCCAATTTCGTAATACCCGAAAATGCCAGTATACCGTTTTTCATCAAAACTTGAAATTTAAATGAAACTAATGGTCATAAAACTCATTAAATAGCATTACTAGACTATACAAACCATTACTCTATTTTTATTACACAATTTTGCATTTATTTGAAATTTCTAGTTTGCAACTTTCAACAATTTTAACATTTTTCAAGCAAAACACGACAATTCCACCACAAAACATGATTTGCATGAATTAATGTATTAAACCACAATTCATAATGATAATGATTCAATGAAACCATAAACTATATTTTTAATCACATTTATTTAGAAATTCCTAAAATTTGGTTTACAAATAATAGCATTTTATTACTATTTTTCCAATTATCAAAGTAATCTAGTGATCAAACTAAGTTTTTCATTCAATTAATATGCTAATATTCTCACTAAAACTACAATCAAATGATAGAAACTTTAAATGGGAATTTTATATTACCCACAAACACATTTTAGAAAAATCTAGTTAGCTAATTTCCTTATTTAAAACAATTTTAAATGAAAATTTTACAATTTAACAACCATGCAATATTTTCCAATTCTAAAAGTGTTAAACTAACTATTATAACCCTAATTAATTATTAAAAAACCTAACTTGAATTTACAACCCTAACTTGCATTTTTTAAAAAAACATAGAATTAATTCATTAAATCTAATTAAGCTTAAATGAACATCTAAAACAATAAATCAAAAGAAAGAAATTATACCTCCCAAAATATGAAATCCCAAGAAGAAATGAGCCTCCAAAATACATGCTTTCCCACTCCAAAATCCATATAAAAAAGGGTAGAGAATAAAGGGTATGAAGAGATTAGGATTTTGTGTATTTTTTGTTGAATTTTTGATGTATTTTGATGGATTTTTGTGCAAAAATGAAGTGGGAAATGGGGGGGCAGCCATGGGGGGTTGTGGCCGGCCTTGGTGAGGTGAGGGAGAGAAAGAAGTGAGTGTGAAAGTGTGTAGAAGTTTCAAGAGGAGAAATATCACTTAAAGGTCTTTTCATGGTTTATTTAATTATTTATTTACTTGTTTACTATAGCAACTCAAGAAAGCTCTAGAAAATAGGAAAAATTTGCAAATAAATTTTGCATGATACGCACTAATTTCTAATATGCCATGGTTCATTTTTACAAATTAAAACCATTTAAATTTGTAATTTACACTAATTTAGTGTAAAAATAAAGCTTATGTTAATATTTAAAATAATTAATTTAGGAAAAATATTTTATTAAACTAAAAATTTATAAGTGGCTAAATAAACACCATTTACTAGTAATTTCATAATTAAAATAGATATTTTAAAATTTATAATGAAAACAATCACGGTTTGGTTTTACGAAAAATACATTTTACTTTACCGAAAATCCTAAAATTCACTTAAACACTTTTATTTATTTAATTATTTATTTAATCATTTTTAAAACGTTACAGTAATGAGAACTTGCTTCTCTTTCAGGTCACTCATAATTGGAAGTATTCCTAAGTTGAGTAACGCTGATCGGCCTCCTTCCATTTAGTTGACATGCACTGGAGACAAATGCATGATTTGAATCTGGTTCAATTAAATCAGTACCTCTGTTTCTATATTGGATATAGAACAGTTCATATCTTGACATTGTTGAGGTACGGGGAGTTGTCCAGCTTATGCTTAAAACCAGACTCTGGACAACTCAAAGCACGTTTCTGTAATGGCTGTTTGTAGGTTGACCCGGGCTATGACGAGGGTTGATTTTCTACCATCTGGAAGACCAATAGTGATATTGTTCTTGACTCTCTACAGTTTTAATAAAAGTAGAATTTTTCAGAAAACAGTAGTGGGAGTATGGTAGAACTGGAAGTGATTCCAGAACCGCAAACGATTACTGAAGATTTGATAAGAACCTAAAGATTCAATCTGGTTTGACATTCCATTGGCCACTCCGCAGATATGGTGGGTAACCTCAGGCACTCGAGAGGTACTTCGGTATGCACAAGGACGGTGGCAGGGAGGTTCTTGTTTACCCATACTTGCCATTGCTGTTGTTCCAGACTGTGAGACCCGGCAGGAGGATGAGTATAGCGTCGTTCTAAACTAGCTTTAGAAGTGCACGTCTGTATGACTCTGCTAGAGAGTTGTCGTAGTCAGTGGGAGCAGCGGAAGCATCGGTGGACATCAGGCTTTTGTCTATTTATAGACTAAAGCAGATATAGCGGAGATAGATCATCTATTTCTGATGTGACAGTCATAAGTTTGACTTCATCAGAATAGAGGATGAATCAGTTGAGGAGGTAGTAGGGTGTGATGTCCTGGTATTTGGATGACATACACGGAGTAGGAAGTGATATTCCTATACTACGATCGGTTATACTTTGGTCGTCACACAGTGGTTTCTCCACACAAGACTTGGATATTATATCAGACATTCTGGTAACTAGATCTATGGTTTTAGATCTAGATTTGGGTGGTTTCCCAATCAGGGTACATTAACAGCATTCTATGAGTATTTAGAATAAACAACTCCTAGCACGGTAGTGTACCTGCAGGTAATGGAGTCACCCTCTCTAAAGGTGTCTTACAGACTATGAGGGAGATGGATGTTCATGATTGGCAGATCACTTGCTTAGGCAATTGAGTCAATCATGAGATGTCAAGTACCACACCAAATGTTGTTCTTGTAGTAGGTGCAATAAGTTGATATACATCCTGTTAGTTGTGTGTATGCCCTAGAGGCCAGTATTGTACAGATGATGTATATTATATTGGATGCTTGGACATATATAGAGATGACTTTCTTGCTCGATATGATAGTATGCTATCTGGTTACTCTTTATCTTAACATGTACACTTGTCTTTTTAAACTGTCTTATAGTTACATGTTGGTAAAGCCCTTAGGATGTGTACTTGACTACCTGGATTATGATGCAGATCATACTAGTGGGGACATGGTAGTCCATAAGTACATCCTTCAAGGTCCCTAGTCGTGGGTGTATCGAGACGGGGCATCAATATACCAGAGTAGACTGGCGTATACGCTTCTCGACCCATGAGATGGGCGATGGATGATCCCATATCCATTGGTGTTTGACATCGGAGATAGTATACGGGTGCTCAGTGTAGACTGGGTACACTGGATGGACTCGCCGAGAACTCCCAGATGGTATTATACCTCACGTCAGATGGCAGTTCTCAGGTGACACTTGTGCAGGTTAGTCTGTAGACCCGAGATCGTCATAGAGTCTTGTGTGATTCCCACTGTGCTTTGATCTCCACCTACCACGTCCATGAGGGCGTGCAAAACGGTGGTTTTTGGGCACAGTCCCGAGTCACATGGAGGCAATGAGTGATAGGAGGGGTTTCGTCTCTCCCGGTATTGGGGGTTGATGTTGCGCTGTGCTCGATTGGCCGTAACAGGGAAGTCCGTGGCCAGGGCTGATCAGAGATTTGCTGGTAAGTGTTACCAGTAGTTTCTCGACCTGTTATGAGCCTCACATTGGCACGACATATCGGTTATTGGGGTGTGACATATACCACCCCTAGACTTGATATGCGACATATCAGACGAACAGACCGGACTGTACGGTAAGTGTTACTGGTTGGATTCACAGGAGTGTGGGCGGGCTAGCTCGTCGTTCTTCTGATCGCTCAATATCCGGGTGGCCGTTACGTTTAGCAGACCGCTTGTGGCTTGTGGGTGATTGATATGATCATCATCTGCTGCCGGCGTATTGACGAGTCTTTAGAGTCCTACACAGAGGTTTCCTGGCTCAAGCGAAACGAAATAGGAGCGCATATGAGATATGTGCGGGACCGAGAATAATGCGTGTATGCGATATCGCATTTCATTCTCGCGATGAATGTTTCGAATGGTTGTATACGATATGACCTAGTTATCGAATCATTGATTCGATAAATCGATACATAGGATACTAGTCGGTTATATGCGATATGACCGGATCGTTAAATCAAGTGTTGATTTAATGATTTAATGTATAATTATATATTTGATATATTACTTTGCATTAACTAGTATTGGTTCACTTTAAATGGATTTTCTCACTTGATGTGCAAGTTGTATATGTGATATACTTTTGTGCACATGTTTGTATCATGTTTGATGATGCATGTTTAATTGGTTAAGTGTAAAGAATCAAACCATGGTTAAAAAGATGATTAGGGTTTTGCTTATTCATTTATTTATTTATTCATTTATTTGGAAAAGATTTTGGAGAGAATGGTGGCTTTCTTTGTTTCTAGTTGAAGCTTCATGAATCTTTGACTTTGTAACCATTCTTGTCTTCATGCTTAACCCTAACCATTCCAAGTAACCATGATCTATTCTCTACACTCTACCATAGTTAGTATATGATAAGTATCTATTTTCTTTTCATTTTTAATTAAGGCTTTTCATATTCTAGCTTCATCTTCTTCTTCATCTTCAAAGAAAAAGCTTAAGTCCATTAATGGCAACTTGAGCTAAAGTGTGAGAAATCCAATTCTAAAGTGAGCCCACCTCCTATTTCTTCACCCTCTACCTCTTGCCAAGTAGTATAGGGTGTTTTCTTCACAAGTTTCACAACTTGATGGAGTTGGAGCTTGAACTTGTGATGCCTCGACGTAGATCATCTTCGGCACGAAGCCGACGACCTAGCCCGCCCATTTCTCCGATCAAGCCGACGATTGAGTCCGGGATTCAAGATGGACAGCGAGAGGATGCCTACGTGGAGCTAAGGAAGTGGAGAACCGGATCTACAAAGGTTGTAGCCTCTCTCCTTTAGTTAAGATGTTAACTTGTTTCGTTTTTCGCCTAAACTCTAGTCAACAATCCGTATTAGGGTTTCTCGGCACCCGTAAAATTGTAAATTGGCATGGTTAATGCCTTGTGAGACTTCATTTGCGTGCCTAGGAACCCTACAGTGGTATCAGAGACTAGCTAGAGCCTTAGGCGAAGTCTAGACGACGTTTGAAACCCGATTGAACCGAAACCCTAATTCCCGATATGCTCTCTGTACTTTTTCTAAAATCTGGGATTTTTCCATATTAAAAATGCTTAAAAAATTCAGCAGGGAATTCTAAGAATTACGGTGCAAAAATTATCTCACGAAGCCTCTAAAGCGCGGCGGAACCGCGGCAGAAGCCTGGCTTCTGCGGCGGTTCCGCGGCCACTTGATAGGATTTGCCTCCATACTTTGCACAGTAATTCATGGTTTCAGCAGCTGAGTTTTCTGGGAATTTTTAAATTTAACTCAAGAGTTGAGTGTTTTGGGTTGTATTGGGAGTTCGTAGATTCGATCGGATTATCAGACTTCGTCTATGTGTTTTTCCGGATATTTTAGAATATGTTAAAAAGTTCGACCGGATGTAAATACCCAATCTTTCCCCTGCCGGGAAATTTCCAATTGTTGGACTTTTCTGCTATTTAAGGACGTTCTGAGTAGTGCAAGTAACGCGATGGTCCCTCTAGAAGACAACAAACCTTAACTCGATTATGTGACCCTCCTGAACTGCCCTTTGAACCTTCGGGTTTGGGGCAGTACGGCGTGCCACATGTGAGGCGTTGGCTTGACCCTTCTACGGCTGGACCGTTGGTAATGAGGCATGAAGTGAATGTCTTTGAACTTATTTCATGTGTTGAACGGTTTCAGGAAAACTTGGGTGTTCGAATGTTCGATCGGAAAGTTTAATATTTTCTATTTGTCCGGAATGTGATACAATAATTGGAATTCACAAACAGTTATGAGATAACTGGATGAATGTTATAAATCTAGAGGTTTAGTCTCACTTGATATTGAAAAGAGTTTTCGATAATGGGACTAAAATGCGGGGTTTATAATTGTTAGGCATGTGATGTCTAAGTATTTCATTTGATTAGGCATGCGATGTCTAAGGAGGTTGCGGATTCCAACTGTTGTAGTTTTACACTTTCTTTTCTGTGACCGTAAGTGTAATATGTGATATCGCCGGTTTCGTTGCTATATGTCAACGACAATTGGGATGCGCATATTTACTTACATTGATGACATGTGTTGTTATGTGTCGCTGGATATGTTATATTGGATTGTCGTGTTCGAATAGCCGGGGGTTTTTATGTGAGATGAGTGTTTTTCATTTTCATTCATGTTAAAACTTGTATGTAATATTCTTTTATTGGGGCACTTCCAGGTTGCGGAAGTTGTCACCTTTTGTATATTATTTACTTTTCCGCATTAGGATAGAACCAAGGAGGGGAGCACAAGTAACCGGGTTCTAGGGTTCAGTGGGAGACCATTTCGAGGAGTCGAGTCCGGGTCTCCTAACCCTAGAATTGGTAGGGTTGCTTGCCGCTCTCGTAGGGGTCTAGGGGTGTGGGATTGGCTATTCATCACGACCGTGGAATCCGTGTTTTATACTGGCTCGTATTGAAAACACGGACGTCCTAGTATATCCAATGTTTCATATGTTTCTTCTGCTGCGATATCTGTGATGTGATCATGTGATGTTCTGTGATAGATACAGTATATAGTATATATGATATATTATATAGACGTTAATTATGTTTTACACCAACGCTAGCCCTGCCCTGCTCTGTCGTTAATTACCTAACCTAACGGTGCATGAGGGGACATCGAGGCGAATGCGGATGGCATACGTGTACGTCGTATTTATCTGTGATGTTTAGGTATTTAAATGATGGGACTTCATTAATGTGATTAATGAAATAAAAGAAACCAAAAGATGTTGTAGAATCAAAATTTAAATAAAACAGGTAGCTACAGTTCTTGCTTTGCATAGCGGTATATATGATATACCCTGCACCTTATTCGATGAGGAAAGGACCGAGATCCCTTCACCGGGAGTGACTCCTTTAGCAATAACTGGCAGATGCTACACACTCGGTTTGTTTTTAATTGCTTCTATAGTTTCTGCTTTGCACAGTGATATATATGATATATCCCGCACCTCATTCGACGAGGAAAGGGCCGACGATCCTTTCACAGGGAGTGACCCCTTTAGCAAAACTAGAAAAGCCTCAAAATCATTCCATTTCAAAACTTCATTTGATTCTACAACGATATCAAGTTCATTACGCAATAGGTTTCCAGAAAAACCTGTCGTAGCCCTCCGTCATTTCAGATAAGTCCTGTTTAGTATTCGTGCTGCGTTTGTTGACATTGTCAAGGCGCAGTGTGCGGTAGCTAACCAGTATTTATCTGTTTATGCATATAATGCAGATTGAGTTAGGGTAGTCGTACGGCCTTGTTGACCTTGTCAAGGGTCATGCGGGTGGGTTTAATTCAATCAAGAAATGACGGGTTGAACTTGACTTACGGTCTATGGTTTGTTGACCTTGTCAAGGTCATAGATCGTTTGGGGCAAAAGCATTATCGGGAATTTCAAGTGTTGAAATTTGCAATGAGATTGCATACCTTCTATGAGATAGTTGGATCCCGATACCCACTGCGAGTAAGAGTTACTCTTGGGAGAGTTTTACATATTACAATTAGCCGATCAAGTAGGTGTCTAGAAAGGTGTCAACGGGGTTACGCCTCTGGGAAAACGAGGTTTACATTAATTAGGTTCGTGCGAAAGCACGGGGGACCTCCCTCAAAGTACCGACACTGGCCTGGCTGAAAGATTGGCGAACTTGTAGTGTGTAATTAATCCCGGCTAGTCTTTCCTTTTAGGGTTTGAAGGAAGATTTGATAAAAACCAGTGGGAGCCATCCTGATTAGATAAGATAATAACCAATCTGATCTTGCAAGAGCATACGCTAAAGTGTTTTCTTCTCTCTTTCTCCAGGTAGCGACCATGTCATGCCCTAATAAAGATAATAATATGGATGTATTGACCGAACCCGCATGTTATACTGTGCTGGGGAACGTTGGTTCCGTTCTTTCTTATAAGAGTTATAGAAATGAACAGGATATAGGGGAATACCAGGATTCCCATGCCACCCAAATGAAGAAAGTACATGATGATGCATTTTCTTCGGGTGTGTTCGTTACAGAGAATTGTTTCTCCATTTGCTCTACGTCCTGGGTATTAGATACCGGGTCAGGATCCCATATATGTAATCAGTTACATAGGCTTAGGAAAGGTAGAGAACTTGGAGAAGGTGATAAAGACATTAGAGTTGGAAATGGTGCAATTGTTGCAGCTAAGACTGTCGGGGAATATCACCTTGTATTACCAACTGGTAATACATTGGTTCTGAACGAATGCTATTACATGCCGAACCT
This sequence comes from Agapanthus africanus, assembly GCA_030015575.1. Classification (NCBI taxonomy): domain Eukaryota; kingdom Viridiplantae; phylum Streptophyta; class Magnoliopsida; order Asparagales; family Amaryllidaceae; genus Agapanthus; species Agapanthus africanus. Next base: position 387,726,130 of record CM057344.1, read on the forward strand.
GATATGCAACATTATATCGGTTTCTTTGTTGAGTAAAGAGGGATATAATTTTGTATTACAGGACAATGTTATGAACATTTTCCGTAACCAAAAGTTGGTTGGATCAGGCACGTTGTGCAATGGCATTTATGTTTTAAATCAATCAACAGTTCTGAGCATAACAAACACACACAAGAGGAAGAGTTCAGAACTGAACGAATCCTTCTTGTGGCATTGTAGACTGGGTCACATCAATGCGACACGACTAGCTAAGTTGCATAAGGATGGATATTTGAAACCATTCGACTTTTCATCTTATGACACTTGCCAGTCATGTCTCAAAGGCAAGATGACCAAAACTCCGTTTACGGGACACGGAGAAAGAGTTACTGAACTCTTGGGACTAATACATAGTGATGTATGTGGTCCCATGTCTACACATGCCAGGGATGGTTCTTCATACTTCATTACATTCACTGACGATCTCTCAAGATACGGACATGTGTACTTGATAAGACACATGTCTGAAGCTTTTGAGAAATTTAGAGAATATAAATAAGAAGTCGAGAACCAAACCGAAAAAAGTATTAAAATCCTTCGATCTGATCGAGGAGGTGAATACTTGAGCAATGAATTCCTGGACTTCCTAAAAGAGAATGGGATTCTCTCTCAGCTGACTCCTCCATATACACCACAGCACAACGGTGTATCAGAACGGAGGAACCGCACCCTATTAGATATGGTGCGCTCCATGATGAGCACAGCTGAGTTACCTATTTCCTTTTGGGGATATGCGCTGGAAACAGCAGCATACCTACTGAATCAAGTTCCATCTAAATCTGTACCTACCACACCATATGAGATATGGAGTGAAAAAAGGCCATATCTTAAACGAGTTAAGATATGGGGTTGTCCAGCCTATGTCAAAAGACAAAATCCGGACAAGCTCGAGGCACTGTCAGTTCTTTGCAAGTTTGTGGGATATCCAAAGAACTCATATGGGTATTTTTTCTACCACAGTGAGGAACAAAAAGTGTTTGTTGCTCAACATGCCACCTTTTTAGAAAAGGAATTCCTTGAAAAAGAAATTAGTGGCACAGTGGTAGAGCTGGAAGAAGTTCCAGATACACAAACCGTAACTGAACATTTAGTGGAACCAGAAGATTCAGAAGCTCCCAATGAACCTCAGCCTCTCCGCCGATCTAGTAGGGTTCCTCGCCAACCTGAGAGATACTACGGTTTTCTCATGGATGGTGGGAGCGAGGATTGCATCATGGAGGATGATGAACCAACTAGCTTCGAGCAGGCCATCACGAGTAGGGACTCAGTGAAATGGCTGGATGCAATGCGGTCCGAGATGGAATCCATGTACACCAATAAAATATGGACTTTGGATGTTGCTCCTGAAGGGGTAAAACCCATCGGGAGCAAGTGGATCTTCAAGAAAAAACTTTGTGTAGATGGGAAAGTGGAGACTTTCAAAACTAGACTTGTAGCAAAGGGTTTTCGTCAAAGACAAGGTGTGGACTATGACGAAACCTTTTCTCCAGTGGCTATGCTTAAATCCATCCGGATCATGCTTGCCATCGCTGCATATCATGATTACGAAATCTGGCAAATGGATGTTAAGACCGCCTTTCTAAATGGTGATTTAGAAGAGTGCGTGTACATGACTCAGCCAGAGGGCTTCGTAGACAGTGGGAGCAGCGGGAAGGTGTGCAAGCTGCTTAAATCCATTTATGGATTAAAGCAAGCATCGCGGAGTTGGAACATCTGCTTTGACGTCGTTATCAAAGAGTTTGATTTCGTCAAAAACCCAGATGAACCTTGTATTTACAAGAAGGTAGCAGAGAGTAAGGTAGTCTTCCTCGTATTGTCCGTGGACGACATACTCTTGATAGGAATTGATATTCCTATGCTGCAATCGGTCAAGCTCTTCTTATCACAAAGATTCTCAATGAAAGATCTTGGTGATGCCTCCTGCATATTGGGAATAAGGATCTATAGAGATAGATCCAAACGGATATTGGGATTGTCCCAATCCAGGTACATTGACACCATACTAAAGAGGTTTAGTATGGAAGAATCCAACCGTGGGAACTTGCCCACGATCTCTGGAGTCACTCTCTCCAAAGAGATGTCTCCCAAGACTGATTTGGAGAGAGCTCGCATGCAAGGGATACCCTATGCTTCGGCTGTAGGCTCTATCATGTACGCGATGCTATGTACCAGACCCGATGTTGCATACTCACTAAGTGTAGTGAGCAGGTATCAAGCTGATCCTGGAGAGAATCACTGGACAGCTGTGAAGAGCATTCTCAAGTACTTGCGAAGGACTAAAGAGATGCTCTTGGTGTATGGTAACGGAGAATTCCAAGTGGAGTCCTTTACCGATTTGAGCTTCCAGAGTGATAAGGACGACTCTAAGTCGCTGTCGGGCTTTGTCTTTACCCTTTACGGAGGGGCGGTTAGCTGGAAGAGTTCCAAGCAGGAAACCGTGGCAGACTCGACGATGGAGGCTGAATACATCGCTGCCAACGATGCTGCTAAAGAGGCTGTCTTGATCAAGAAGTTCATTACTGAACTTGGAGTGGTTCCATCCATTGAGCATCCAATACCTTTGTATTGCGATAACAATGGAGCGGTGGTTTTGGCCAAGGAACCCAGGTCCCATCAGCGATCCAGGCATATTCTGAGGCGGTATCACCTGATCCGGGAGATAGTTGATCGCCGGGAGATCGAGGTCAGGAGAGTTGACACGAAGAACAACACGGCGGATCCACTCACGAAGGCCATTCCCCAGATACAGTTTGAGAGACTCTTCGGGATGCTCGGTATGCGATACTACAGCAGCTGGCCCTAGTGCAAGTGGGAGATTGTTAGTTGTGTGTATGCCCTAGAGCCAGTATTGTACAGATGATATATATTATATTGGATGCTTGGACATATATAGAGATGACTTTCTTGCTCGATATGATAGTATGCTATCTGGTTACTCTTTATCTTAACATGTACACTTGTCTCTTTAAACTGTCTTATAGTTATATGTTGGTAAAGCCCTTAGGATGAGTACTTGACTACCTGGATTATGATGCAGATCATACTATTGGGGACATGGTAGTCCATAAGTACATCCTTCAAGGTCCATAGTCGTGGGTGTATCGAGACGGGGCATCGATATACCAGAGTAGACTGGCGTATACGCTTCTCGACCCATGTGATGGGCGATGGATGATCCCATATTGATTGGTGTTTGATATCAGAGATTGTATACGGGTGCTCAGTGTAGACTGGGTACACTGGACGGACTCGCCGAGAACTCCCAGATGGTATTATACCTCACGTCAGATGGCAGTTCTCAGGTGACACTTGTGCAGGTTAGTCTGTAGACCCGAGATCGTCATAGAGTCTTTTGTGATTCCCACTGTGCTTCGATCTCCACCTTACCACATCAATGAGGGTGTGCAAAACGGTGGTTTTTGGGCACAGTCCCGAGTCACATGGAGGCAATGAGCGATAGGAGGGGTTTCGTCTCTCCCGGTATTAGGGGTTGATGTTGCGCTGTGCTCGATTGGTTGTAACAGGGAAGTCCCTGGCCAGGGCTGATCAGAGATTTGCTGGTAAGTGTTACCAGTAGTTTCTCGACCCGTTATGAGCCTCACATCGGCACGACTTATCGGTTATTGGGGTCTGACGTATACCACCCCTAGACTTGATATGCGACATATCAGACGAACAGACCGGACTGTACGGTAAGTGTTACTGGTTGGATTCACAGGAGTGTGAGTGGGCTAGCTCGTCGATCTTCTGATCGCTCAATACCCGGGTGGCCGTTACGTTTAGCTGACCGCTTGCGGCTTGTGGGTGATTGATATGATCATCATCTGCTGCCGGCGTATTGACGAGTCTTTAGAGTCCTACACAGAGGTTTCCTGGCTCAAGCGAAATGAAATAGGAGCGCATATGAGATATGTGCGGGACCGAGAATAATGCGTGTATGCGATACCGCATTTCATTCTTGCGATGAATGTTTCTAATGGTTGTATACGATATGACCTAGTTATCGAATCATTGATTCGATAAATCGATACATAGGATACTAGTCGGTTATATACGATATGACCGGATCGTTAAATCAAGTGTTGATTTAATGATTTAATTTATAATTGTATATTTGATATATTACTTTGCATTAACTAGTATTGGTTCACTTTAAATGGATTTTCTCACTTGATGTGCAAGTTGTATATGTGATATACTTTTGTGCACATGTTTGTATCATGTTTGATGATGCATGTTTAATTGGTTAAGTGTAAAGAATCAAACCATGGTTAAAAAGATGATTAGGGTTTTGCTTATTCATTTATTTATTTATTCATTTATTTGGAAAAGATTTTGGAGAGAATGGTGGCTTTCTTTGTTTCTAGTTGAAGCTTCATGAAGCTTTGACTTTGTAACCATTCATGTCTTCATGCTTAACCCTAACCATTCCAAGTAACCATGGTCTATTCTCTACACTCTACCATAGTTAGTATATGATAAGTATCTATTTTCTTTTCATTTTAATTAAGGCTTATCATATTCTAGCTTCATCTTCTTCTTCATCTTCAAAGAAAAAGCTTAAGTCCATTAATGGCAACTTGAGCTAAAGTGTGAGAAATCCAATTCTAAAGTGAACCCACCTCCTATTTCTTCACCCTCTACCTCTTGCCAAGTAGTATAGGGTGTTTTCTTCACAAGTTTCACAACTTGATGGAGTTGGAGCTTGAACTTGTGATGCCTCGACGTAGATCATCTTCGGTACGAAGCCGACGACCTAGCCCGCCCATTTCTCCGATCAAGCCGACGATTGAGTCCGGGATTCGAGATGGTCAGCGAGAGGATGCCTACGTGGAGCTAAAGAAGTGGATAACCGGATCTACAAAGGTTGTAGCCTCTCTCCTTTAGTTAAGATGTTAACTTGTTTCGTTTTTCGCCTAAACTCTAGTCAACAATCTGTATTAGGGTTTCTCGGCACCCGTAAAATTGTAAATTGGCATAGTTGATGCCTTGTGAGACTTCATTTGCGTGCCTAGGAACCCTACACATCCAATCTTGGAGAAACAATCGGAAGCAGTTTTAGAATATAAGTTGATGTTCTAAGGATATGATAACAGCATTCTCCTTCGGGAGACAGTTATCATTCCAGGCTTCCAAGGTGACCTAGATGGCAGAGTGGCCGTCAGAGTTAGTTTTCTCTCTGACGAGGGGCAGTAGTATGGACAGATGGTCCAGGTGGATACTGAGGGAAGGCATGGCGCATGATACTGATTAAGTTCAGTTGACGATACAGTCTAAGAAGTTTGGATTTGGAGTTCATTTATGAGCTAGGTCCCATCAGACATCCAGACACATTCTAAGACAGGTATTGCTCTTTTCGGGAGATGGCTTTCTCCGCGAACTTGAGATAAAGAGAGACATAGAAAGAAACACCAAAGCGGATCCACTCACTGAGGCTATTCCTCGAACGCAATAGTTTCGCAAACGAGGTTTGTATGACTGACTAGTAGAGGAGTTGGGTGTTCGGTATCACACGGGCTGTGAGTATGCGACATCGCAATAATTAGCCTTGAGTGCAAGTGGTAGATTGTTGGAGATAGTGCCCTCAGAGTCAATTATTGGATCACAGGCACGTGATTGCAATGATTCAGGGAGGACCTATCCCGGTAGGACAGTCTTACTCGAGATGATAGTATGCTATCTGGTTTATCTTTATCATCGTGTACTGCTTTAGGTGACCTTACGAGTCACTATCACACGTTGATAGAGCCCCTAGGATTCTTGCTTGACTACCAGCAGTATGAGGGCGATCATATAAGTGAGAGCTGGAGTCTATAAGCACATCCTTAAAAGGTCCCTAGTCGTGGGAGTTTCGAGACAGGGCATCGATTCTCCAGAGTAGACTAGTGTATACAGTCGAGACCCTGACGAGGGACGGTGGCCGGTCTCACAAGCCACTGTTGTCAGTTGGTTCACCTAAGATGTATACAGGTGCTCATTAGGTTATGAGTACACCGGACAGGACTCGCCGGGAACCTGCTAGTTGGGATTATACCAGTCGTCAGAGAGCAGTTCCTTGGTGACATGTGTACAGGTTAGTTCATCGACCTGAGATCGTCATTTGTCTCGTGTGAGTTCCTACTGTGCTTTGATTACTACCCTACCACGGCTCAAAGGAGTCGTGCAAACAGGTTTTAGTTGGGTACAGTCCCGAGCCACATAGAGGCAGTGAGCGGATCTGCAGGGGTTCGTCTCTCCCGGTATTGGGGGTGAGGTCGCGCTGTGTCTAGGAGAGCCAGAACATGAAAAGTCCTTGGCCAAGGCAGGAGATTTGCTGGTAGGTATTCCAATAGTATCTCAAGGTGTTCTGGGCTACACTCCGACACGACTTGTACCGCTATTGGGGGTCTGACTTTTACCAACCCCCTAGGCCCGCCATGCGATACTCATAGACGAACAGACCGGACTGTACGGATATTGTCACTGACAGGCTCAATAGGGTGTCAGGATGAGTTCGCTCATCGACGTCCCTTTTGGTCATTACCTGGTAGCCCGTCACGTATTGGCTTATACCTCTGACGTGCTAGTGGTTAAATCCACAGCCATAGTATTGACGAGTCTTTAGAGTCCACCACACTCTGTTACTCAGGTTTCGGGCGAAACGCTGTAGAGCCCGTATGGAGATATGGCAGGGTTCGATCAGATACGTGCGGTATTGCACGGATCGTGATCGGACGGATTTTACTAGCCGGCTTTGGCTTAAGCCGGATCCTAGTATTAGATAATGTAGTTTTGTCTCTTTGTATTTGTGTTCAGTGGGAATACAATTGCGGGCATGTATTTGCAGTAGCGGGGTTTTCCTGTAATTTATTACGGGATCAGTTTTCTGAAGTTGCCAGCTTGCATTCCATTCCGGCCGGTTTTTCTTTGTTCCTTCACGGCCAGACTTTTCGTTGGAGGGGGTTAATTGCATGTTTGCAATTAACTTACTTGTGAGGGGCTTTCTTGCATTTGTGGCTTTATGATGAGACTAGCATCATGATGAGATTCCATTTGAGTCCATTCCTTTGCTTTTCATATGATGGTTTGTGAGTGGATTGAAATGGAAATTGGTTTTGACCATTTTCTCCCACATTCATTCCCTTTCTTCTCTTGGATTGATATGATTCATTTTGACTCCACCATTTTTTCCTTTGAGGAAAAGAGGCTGGCCACTTTGGAGAGGGGTGAGAATGAGAGGGGTTCATTTTGGTGTGGCATTTTTTTTTCCTTCATCATTTTTCCTAGCTTGCTAAAAATTCCTCACCTCTCCAAAAGATGATTTCTCCACATACCTTGGCAACTTCACTAAAACCCTAAAGAGACAATCCACTACACTATTCTACAGCAAGCCTTGGACGCGTCGGCTAGCCAACTTCGCGCCCGAGTTGCCTCGGTCAAGAGGTGGGAGCCCGTAAAAGATTCCGGCTTTGTGGTGCCCGTTTCGACGAAGAGGTGATGGACGAAGTATCCGCGGGAGATCAGAGTGGAGACGAAGACCGAAGGACACGGATCACTTGGTATAGCTTCTCTACTCTTTTCTATTTTGCTAGTAGCTAGGTTAATGGCCCGATCCGGGTGAAAAGTGCGCGGTGGTGCCGGTTCAATAGTTTTAGAAAGTTTTTGTTTCCGCGTTTCCGGCGTCGGTTCGACGGCCGGGGCGCCCCCGTGGACTTACACTATCATCAATATGTAGCTCATACGGTAAATCATCGTACGGCATCCCAAAAGCTGGGTACAGTCAATATCACAATCCTCTCATCAATTATCAGGTATTCTTATCATCATATCTCATGATCTGGGCTACTGATCTAAGTCCAGTACAAATCGATACCATCTATATAAATATAAATGCTTTTATGCAACACACGTCTAAAGGCCCGCAAAAATCACCTGTCGTATCCAAATACGAATCACAATATATCACTGATCTCATGGCACTCTGCCCAATATCATCGACTCATCTCCAAATATCATCCACTATTCTCATCATGTAGGTATATATATAACAAATATGCATGTGTGTGCGTGGGGGTGTAAACCTATTCTAGGGTTCGCAACTAGGAACTATACTAGTTTACATCTAAACCCTATTCTATCCATAGTACACCTAATCTCATCTCAATTATCCATATCGCACCTAATGCTATCAAACACATATATAATATAAATATAGTATACTAAAGCTCGAACTGCGGGGGTTCTATACGCCATCCACTCGACTTCCCCCGTAGATATAATCTACCCACCTTGTATCCTGCATGTCAGTGTCGATGTCGCCTTCGTCTTCTTCATCGTATGGAATCCACATGATGGTACTTACATAGATAACATAATCGGAATCCGTATTAAAATCACATCGGGAATAGCCAAAACGACACGCTAATGCCTATAGACTACGCTTTCAAAACCATCAAACGACCCTCGATCACGTCGTACAAACATCAACGGATCGAGGTAAAACACCAATACGAAATTCCAAAATTCAAAATACGAGAAACGAAAACACGAATCAAAACAACAACTCAGGAAACGGGCTCCATATTCTACCCTAGGTCAAATTGGACAATATTGCATATTCCATGGGTCTAATTTACTGGAGATGGGGCTACTGAACCAAAAAGAGTCAATTCTACCCTGGTCTGGTCGCAAATTGCGGCCAGAATGAATTAATTAGCGGCCTCGTTAAAGGATAGGGGCTAAGGTTTTGGTGGAAGGTTCCTAGGTGCCTGCATGTATCACAGTCAAAGCCAAATAATTTTAGGAGTCTCGGGGTGATAGCAGATTCCAATTTACCCTTCACAGAATCACAGTTTTTCCGATATCGGTTTCTAAATCCGTATTCTGGGATTCAAATCTCTGGTTTAGCTCTTAATTCTATCACTAGAGGGTTTGTATGGCCTCTACTGAGCTCAATTGCTCACCACAACTCACAATTCCTTCAAACCCTAACTAGGTTTTTCCTAAGTCCACCAAATCACACGATATCGATTCAATCTTAACATGGGGGTATAAGAAATGCAGAAACTAAGCTATTGGTTCAGAAAATACCTCATTTAGCAACTCAAGAATTTTCTTGAGTTGCCCCTAGTGACCAAAGTCCGTGCTTTCTTGGTCCAATGTGTTTGCCTTGAGCTTGTGCATCTTTTTAGTGAAATGAGGGTGGGGTTTTGAGGTGATCTTCAAATTGTTTTGGAGGTTGAGATGGAGGAGGAGGGGGAGGTAGCAGCAGCAGCAGGGGAAAGAGTTGAGGGGGAGAGGAAATGAGAGGAAGAAATGAAGAAGGATGGCCAAGTCAAGCACCCTCACCTACTCTCTCTCTCTCTCTCTCTCACCGTACCTATTATTCAAATTCAAAACCTTTTTCTTTTCTTTTCTTTTCTCTAAATCCTTCTCACATCAATAGTAAACCCAAGGAACCATGGTAGAAAATGTACAAGTGAAGAAAAATGATATGTGCATGTTTTGCACAAAACCCGCTTAAAATCCGATTAGCGATTTTTAATCGCGATTAGCACTAAGTTAGCATATAATTAAACATAAAAACTTAAAAATGGAATAATTCCATAAAACACCCTCTTTTAAATAATTTCCATAATTTTCCAAATTTTTGCCCAATTTATCGGTATTTAGTTATACCGAAATATTAAAATATTCATTAAAATAATATTAAATTATAAAAATTCCCAAAATAATATTTTATTTTTTTGAAATGTTACAATCTTCCCCCCGTAAAGAAATTCGGTCCCCGAATTTAAATTTAAACCCCAAATTCTAAAACATTTCAATAAAAGTCTAAGTTGTCGAGGCTCCGAAATCATCAATACATAAAACGCATAATAGTGCAATGCATGCGCAAGAACAATGAGCAGATCACTCAGAAACAAAACTTCGTCAAGCATCCCGCAATCATCGGAGTCATGGTAAAGACACAAATGTCAAATCCAAAATAAAACCAATATGGTATAAATCAGAACTGTACATGTAGACATCAAATCTATACATGTAAATAACTGAAGTAAATGCACGCCAAATCTTTTTAAGTCGCTGTGCGATGCACATAACACTGCACAGTGGTGGACGTCTATTATAATAAAATAACCATATAAGTATATATGCTTTGCTTAATATGTACGTTCCGCCGTCTTGAAAACAATTTAGAAAGGTTTCCTCGTTTTAAACGTTTCATGTCAATCGGACATGTAAGTATATACTGAGACTATAGCTCGCTTTTTGGAAATCCCTTCAATAACTATCAATGCATGGAAAATATGTCCAGGTACTGTCCTCTGACTAGTCCTACTCAGTACGAAAACAAATAGCAAATATCATAAAAACGTACTGCTCCATAAGGGATCAATCCCAAAAATTTATATATGAATACACTGTGCGTCTGGTGCGCACGGAAATCAAAATCCCTATATGTGCCATACATGTGCATAGAAACAACATCAAGGTGCAACGGGTGTGCACGAGACATCTGTCAAGGCCAACGGGCGTTCCAGACAGCAAAATCAGGTGCATCTGACATGCACAAAGAATACCGATTTAGTGAATCTGGTGTGCACCAAAAACGTATCTCAAAACATGCGCTCATCACGTGCGAAAATCCAAATCAAATGCACGGAGTGCAAGAAATCAACATCTATATAAGAATCAAGGTCGACGGTATACAATACGGCTCAATCAAAATCAGGTATACCGCAGTGTATATAAGTTCACAATCATGTGCATCAACGTGCACAAATCAAATCAAAACACTAAAAGTGCATGAAAACTATGCTGGAAGTGTAAATCAAATCACCGGCATGAAATAGGCATGAAATCACAATCAATACCACAAGCATAATAACTATGCACAAAATATAAATAACCAGTTGGTGCAACCATGGTGCACGAAACAAATATCATGGAGCTCAGCCATCAAGACTAAATCATGCGAATAGATCGCCCAAAATACCGAAATCCAAGGTGACGTATACGTGATAATCGAATCACAAAATCACAAATCATAAAAACCGCCGTCGATGTATCCTCATTGAAAGTCGAGAAGGTATCGGTGCATCCAATACTAGCAGCGCAAAATATCTACTTGCCTCCTGTTCATGGTCTGGTGTCCTCTGTCTCTGAGTCCCTATCTTCTCTGTGGATTGCCTATCTCGCAATCAATCGGCTCATCGGCCCTGTTAGGTGTGCTAACGGAGGCGATTCCGTTCTTGTACTTCTCTGGTCAATCTGCGTCCTCAGCACTGCATTTCCTCGTAAACTGGTCGCATCCCAACGCCTCTGTAGACATATCCGACCTTTAACCTTAACGGGGAGTAACAACAGCTCGTCAGCATCTCGCACGAACCTCTTGTCCCACTTGTCTATGTCAACGTCTACTCCGATGTCATGTCTCTACCTGCGCACTGCAAATGTTCTCGGCTACGGTCAATCTGAAGTCTCTCAGACGGACTCGAAATCACGAACTCGGTGTCTTCATCACTATGTAGAAGATACCTGGCCGAACACGTCCTCAGGAACTCGTCCCAACCCGCGGAGGTATACTCCATACTCGTCCTTTCTTGATCAATTCACAATGCATCTGGGTGAGGTCCTCTATCCTAACCTGGTCAACTATCTCGTCGACGATGCCGAACTCTGGCCTGCTGGGTGTGCGCAATATGACTACTCCTGGATCCAAGTCTTCTCTTATAGTATTCCAGAAAGGTCCTGTCGAAGCCCCTCTCAAATCTCTTTTCTTCCGAATTTCCCGGAAATCATCGTCCTTTACTAAAGCTATTTCTTTTTTTGGAACGGCTGCATACTCATCGCGACTCCGAAGATATATCCATAATCAACGCCTCTGCATGCGTATCACATCTCTGATGTTGGCGGAGTGGAACGTCATCTCGTCGAAATCTCATGCGAACTCTTTACTCCACTCTGCTCCAATGTCGACTGATTCGGACTCGTCTTCTCGTGGCTACATGGACTGTGCTCCAACGGCTATACTCGTGTCTGGAGTCTCCCAAGCAATGTATCCCATCACGAACCATCCGATCGATTTGTCAAAACCTCATGATCCCCCAGAGCTCAACATCTTGGGTACAGTTAATAGTATCGAATACATACCACAGCATCGGTGGTCCAGCCGTAGAAGGGCAAACCCAAGCCTCACTAATGGCGCCGCGGAACTGCCGCAAACCCTAAGGTTCAAAGGCTTTCACACGGTCATTATGTCGAGTTAGGGTTTCATTCATCTAGAGGGTCTATAGAATCGCTTCCATGTCTTTCCGAGTACTTTAAACTTGGAGTATGGGTTTCTGACATTAGATCGTCTCTATCGACTCTCAACGAATCTACGTGAAGTCGTCTCTAGCTGGAATCAATCCATCTGATCACCTCGCATCGGGGTAAGTGAACGAACCACATGTCCTAGTCCTTCATCCATGGGTGACTAGCGACCTTCCATCGTATCTCAAAGTACATACTCATGCTGCAGTAGTTCCAACATCTGGGCGATATCTCGTCATTTGTAGCAGCAACTGGCTCACTCGTCTGTACGCTGAACAGCACCTCAATCATCATGTATAAGCGATATATCAATGGTCATCACATCCTGGATGTCCTCTGGCAGTAGTCTGATCCTCTGGTGCCGATCAGCACATCCGGGAAATCTCGTAACAGCGATCGGTCAAACGCTCATGGCGCGAAAACACACTAAGACGACGACTCCATATGCAATCATGTCTCTAGAATCAAGCCCTGGTCAGTCCTCGTCCGTGATGAGCTCAATCTGACGCAACTCTAGTCGTTGCTCTTTCTGCCCATGTAATCGTGGCAGCAAAATCATAACCAGTACCGATGAGGATAAATCATAGGAATGAATATAATACTATGCAAGGAAATGTACATCCTAAGGTTTCTTAAGTGGAGTAGCGTATCGTAAATATGCCGCGGAACAAAATATGCCGCGGAACATACGTACGGTACGTCACTCTACTCAAGCTACCTACTGCATCAACCAAGGGACATCCTATGCGACGAAAGTTTGGGTATAATACCCCCTCGACTATGTCTATGCTCCGTAAGGTCAAGCCTAAGTTCCGTATATATATAAACGCTCTAGGCTCCACATAGTCAAACATAGACTCGAACCAAGGTTAACCTAGCGCTCTGATACCAACTTTTTCACGACCCGAAATAGCCAGTGACTGGCAATTGAATCATATGAAGTCTATAGGACCCCATCTAATCCAAGTAAGCCAAAAAGCCCAGAAATCTAAAACCATTTATGAGTAATAAATAAAGGAAATAGTTTTAAGAAGTGAAGAAAACAAGTTTCTAAAACAAGGGTTTTAAAATAGGTAAGCCGAATATGCATTTTAAATCCTCCATATCTTTTCTATAAATTTTTGAAGTTCCCTTTGTAAATACTGGCCCCGAACGGGATACAACCAGAATAATATATATGCAATGATAAAAGGCATCCCCAAGTGGGAGCTAGCTCTTCGTCAATCGACGGTCACAACCACGCGAGCAATATAATATACAACGCCGAAGGGCGAGGATCAAAACTCAGAAAGAAACTCAAAACAGCATGAAAACTGTAATACTACAACGCGCGACTCTAAGGTCGAAATAATACATAACTGGTTTTCTAAGTCTGAAACAATATACAAGTTTTGGTTGATGGAATTTTTAGATACAACTGAATAAAATAAATACAAGGGAAGTCACGATGCGAGTGAACCCACCTACCAATGCAATCACCCAGAAAGGAAGAAGGGTGCCAGAAAAGCCGCAATGAAACCTGTACGGCAGAACCTGCAAGAAACTGTGGCACAATGGGGGTGAGTTGCCAACTCTTAAATAGAAGATATCACAGAGCAGAAATCGTATGCATGATATAATCCTAGGTCAATAGGATCAGATATAATATATCCTCAAATGAATAAGTCTGAAGCATGATAAGGTGGCAACGTAATATCTATACATGTATGTGGTGCCAAGTGCTCGTGCCAGTGCCTCAAGTAATAACATATCATAAATATGAGGTATGATCAATGTAATCAAGTCTTTATGTATGTGGATCCCGTCCACGTGTCACCCAATGACAATAACCATCATACATGTAAATATCATAAAGCAAATGCATGGAAATATAAAGATATAAATCAACATGTGTCACTCGCGATATATCAAAATCATGGAACCTGAGTGTCAAGCATCGATACTCGAAAACATCATGAAACCTGTGCCTAACATTGGCATGTAAATCCTCATATATCGGGCTCCGTCTGCGGAATCGGCCCTCGGCCCGGGCAGTGCAGGTCGTCCCATATCCATCTATCGACTCAGGTCAGTATCCTCCGGATAACCGCCAGGTCCAACCAATCACTGGTAGGTACTTGTCACCCTACTAGGCTCATCGTCTGCTCCACGAAAAACATTTCTTGCCTCAGGGAACCATACCGGGTCCACCATGCACCCGCTAACGGATCATCCAACTGCTCGAATCGGGTTTCACATGTCGCTGTCAGCACCGAGAAAACGCATGGTGGACGCACTGAAATATCATATCAAGGGTAACCGGGTTTTTAAAACAATTACATACTCTCTTTAAAATTCCCACGGTTCCTAAATCCAGAAATATCATGGAAACAACAAATCTCAATGCGTATAATCGAAAGGCATGATGTATGCGACATATAAAAGAATGTAAGCATATTTGTATATCATGCAAAGGGTCATATCCTGAATGCAACAGTCCTACAGTGTTGTGACATGGCAATTATCGATGATGAAGTGTGTGAGCCTGCAAGCAAGTGTACGTAGAACATACACATCATCGATAATGGTGCTGGTGTCCTAACAGCATGAGTTTAATATAACAAAAACCATTTGCACATTGAATGCGATGAAAATAACAAGAATTTGCAAGAATCGACTAATAAATGCAACAGTGACGCAACTGCATCAATATAAAAATTTACACAGTTTGCCATTTCAAATAAAACGAATCGGGTTTTTTTTTAGTAAAATACGGGCTACGGTGTTTTTAAGAAAAGATGCGTCTTTTGAAAATATCCGTAGAATCCCTTTGCCTGTCTTTAAAATATTCCTGATTCGTTAGTTTTGAAACAGGTATGATATCAACCTAGCCTAACATCTACTAGCAAAACTACAGTTCTAACTAACAAGTCAGTCAGGAGAGGTATGGAAACCACCTAAATCTGAGTCGATACATACATACACACACACACACACACACACACACACACATATATAATAGTCGGTGATCCCACCTCAAAGGTACCGCGTACGATACAATATCATAAGACATCCTCGAGTCATGAGTGCTGATCTATCATCAATATGAAGCTCGTACAGTAAATCATCGTACGACATCCAAAAAGCTCGGTTCGGTCAATATCATAATCCTCTCATCAATTATCAGGTATCCTTATCATCATATCTCATGATCTGGGCTACTGATCTAAGTCCAGTACAAATCGATACCATCTATATAAATATAAATGCGTGTGTGCAACACACATCTAAAGGCCCGCTAAAATCACCTGTCGTATCCAAATACGAATCACAATATATCACTGATCTCATGGCACTCTGCCCAATATCATCGACTCATCTCCAAATATCATCCACTATTCTCATCATGTAGGTATATATATAACAAATATGCATGTGTGTGCGTGGGGGTGTAAAGCTATTCTTAGATTCGTAACTAGGAACTATACTAGTTTACATCTAAACCCTATTCTATCCATAGTACACCTAATCTCATCTCAATTATCCATATCGCACCTAATGCTATCAAACACATATATAATATAAATATAGTATACTAAACCTTGAACTGCGAGGGTGCTATACGCCATCCACCCGACTTCCCCCGTAGATATAATCTACTCACCATGTATTCTGCGTGTCGGTGTCGATGTCACCTTCGTATTCTTCATTGTATGGAATCCATATGATGGTACCTACATAGATAACATAATCGGAACGCGTATTAAAATCACATCGGGAATAGCCAAAACGACACACTAATGCCTATAGGTTAGAACCTATAGACTACGCTTTCAAAACCATTAAACGACCCTCGATCTCGTCGTACAAACGTCAAGGGTGTTAGTTATATGTATGCGCTAGAGGCCATTACTATACATAGGATGTATAATGTAGTGGATGCTTGGACATATATAGGGATGACTTTCTTGCTCGATATGATAGTATGCTATCTGGTTACTCTTTACCTTAACGTGTACAATGATTGTCTCTCTGTTACATGTTGGTAAAGCCCTTAGGATGTGTACTTGACTACCTGGACTATGATGCGGATCATACTAGTGTGGACATGGTAGTCGATAAGTACATCCTTCAAAGTCCCTAGTCGTGGGTGTATCGGACGGGGCATCGATATACCAGAGTAGACTAGCGTGTAGCTTCTCGACCCATATAGATGGGCAATGGATGATCCCATATCCATTGGTGTTTGAAATGAGAGATGATATACGGATGCTCAGTGGAGACTGGGTACACTGGACGGACTCGCCGAGAACTCCCAGATTGTATTATACCTTACGTCAGATGGCAGTTCTCTGGTGACAATGGTACAGGTTACTCTGTAGACCCGAGATCGTCATAGAGTGTTGTGTGATTCCCACTGTGCTTTGATTTCCATCATACCACGTCCAAGAGGTCGTGCAAAAAGGTGGCTTTCGTGTACAGTCCCGAATCACATGGAGGCAATGAGCGATAGGAGTTTCGTCTCACCCGGTATAGGGAGTTGATGTTGCGCAGTGCTCGATTGGCTATAATAGGAAGTCCTTGGCCAATGCTGTTTTAGGGATTTACTGGTAAGTGTTACCAGTAGTTTCTCGACCCGTTATGAGCCACATATCGACACGACTTATCGAGTTATTAGGGTCTGACGTTTACCACCCATAGACGAGATATGCGACATATCAGACGAACAGACCGGACTGTACGGTAGTGTTACTGGTTGGATTCACAGGAGTGTGAGTGGGCTTTCTTGTTGATCATCTGATCGCTCAATACCCGGGTGGCCATTATGATTAGCAGACCGCTTGCGGCTTATGGGTGTTTGATATTATCATCACCTACTGCCGGCGTATTGACGAGTCTTTAGAGTCCTACACAGAGGTTTCCTGGCTCAAGCGAAACGAAATAGGAGCGCATATGAGATATGTGCGGGACCGAGAATAATACCAGTATGTGATACTGAATTCTATTCTCGCGATTTGTATCATCGGACGGTTATATAAGATATAGCCGGGTTACCGAATCGATTGTTGATTCGATACATTGATACACTTGATATTAGTCGGTTATATGCAGTATGACCGGAACATTAAATCAAGTGTTGATTTAATGATTTAATGTATAATTATATATTTGATATATTACTTTACATTAACTAGTATTGGTTCACTTAAGATTATTTTCTCACTTGATTATGCACATTGTATATATGATATATGTTTGTGCACTAGTTTATATCATGTTTGATGATACATACAAACTTGGGTGTGTGTTTACTTTAAACCATGTTTAGGTTAATGGTTAGGGTTTTAACTTAATTATTTATTTTATTCATTTATTTTTGGCAAGAATAAAATGGTGGCTAACTTTGTTTTATTCTTGAAGCTTCATGAAGCTTTGAAAGTCTTGACCATTTTGTTTCTTTCCTTAACCTAACCATTCATCTAAACTCTAGTTTATTCTCTACATGTGTTAAACTCACCCATGGTTGCATTATGATAAGGCTTCACTTGATTTTCTATTTTTGATAATTCTTTTCCATTCTTTTCTTCTTCATCTTCTTCAAGAAAAGAAAAAAAACTTGCTAGAAAATTTCAAGTGTTGAAATCAAGTGAAAAATCCAATTCTAAAGTGAACCCACTTCCTATTTCATCATCCTCTACCACTTGCCATATTGTATAGGGTGTTATCTTCATAAGTTTCATGACCTGGTGAAGATGGAGCTTGGGTTTGAGTCGCCTCGACGTAGATCATCTTCGGCATCGAAGTCAACGACCTAGCTCGATAATTTCTCCGATGAAACCATCGCTAGAGTCCGGGATCCCGATGATCGCAACGAAGGGACGTCGTCACTGAGCTTTGGAAGTGGAGAACCGGATCTACAAAGGTTGTAATCCCTTTCACTTATTATCAAAGTTGTTTGCTTGCTCATACTTTTCGCCTAATCTCTAGTTAACGATCTTACATAGAGTTGTTAGGCACATAAAAATTTGAATTTGGCATGTTAGATGCCTTTTAGAACCTCTTGAGTGTGCTTAGGAACTCTACAGGTTTATCAGAGCCTAGCTAGAGCTTTAGGCGAAGTGTAGACGAAGTTAGAGATCCGATCGAACCTCGAAACCCCGATCAAAACCCTTCTCTATATATTTTTTCATACTGTAGATATTTGTGAATTAAAAATGCTCAGAAAATTAAGCAGGAAAATATAAGAATTACTGTGAAGTACGGACCCCTAACTCAAAAATTTGACCGCGGAACCGCGGCCAAACCAAGGGTTTGGCGGCGGTTCCGCGGCCAAACCAAGGGTTTGGCGGCGGTTCCGCGGCCAAACCAAGGGTTTGGCGGCGGTTCCGCGGCCCAAATTGTGAATTAGTCCCTCAAACTTCACTTATTTATTCTTATGTCCTTTCTTGTCAATTTTTTCTGGAAATTTTTTAATTCCACTAAAGTGTTGAGGTTTCTAGGGTTTTATTGGGGACTCGTTAATTCAATCGGATAATTTAACTTCGTTTATGTTTTTCCAGATATTTTAGAAACTGGTAAAAAGTTCGACCGGATATAAATACCCATTTTTCCCCTGCCGGGAAATTTCCAAGTGTTGGATTTTTCCGTATTTTAAGAACGTTCTAAGTAGTGCAAGTAACGCGATGGACCATCAAGAAGACAACAAACCTTAACTCGATTATGTGACCGTCTTGAACTGCCCTTTGAACCTTAGGGTTTGGGGGCAGTACGGCGTGCCACATGTGAGGTGTTGGCTTGACCCTTCTACGGCTGGACTGTTGGTACTGTGGCATGAAGTGGATGTTTTTAAACTTATTTCATGTGTTGAGCTTTTCGGGAAAACTTGGGTGTTTGATTATTCGATCGGAAATTTTAACATTGTCTATTTATCTGGAATGTGATACAATATTTGGAATCCACAAGTAGTTATAAGATAACTGAATGAATGTTATAAATCTAGCACTTTAGTCTCATTTGATCGGTTGCCACAGAATTTTGATGTGATCAAAAGTCCGTTGCAATCATGTAGCATACGTGGATACTCGCCGGGTAAACTTAATAGGCAGCTACACCCCATAGCCCCGACGAAGTGACTGTAGGAGAACCCCGTCGCCGAAAGCATCCGCTCGGGTGCTCGCGGCGGCGGTGTTCCGCCTTGGTGCACTTCGTCGACGGCATCGGGGGTGCGGCCGTCTACTGAAGTTTACGACGAGCATTCGATCAGTATGTCGGGATTCTTGTTGAATTGCCCGACTTGATATTGAAAAGTGTTTTCGATAATGAGACTAAAATGCGGGGTTTATAATTGTTAGGTATGCGATGTCTAAGGAATTCATTTTATTAGGCATGCGATGTCTAAAGAGGTTGCGGATTCCAACTGTTGTAGTTTTACACTTTCTTTTCTGCGACCGTAAGTGTAATATGTGATATCGCCGGTTTCGTTGCTATATGTCAACGACAATTGGGATGCGCACATTTACTTACGTTGATGACATATGATGTTATGTGTTGCTGGATCTGTTATATTGGATCGTCGTGTTTGAATAGCCGGGGAGTTTTTATGTGAGATGAGTTTTTTTTCATTTTCATTCATGTAAAAACTTATATGCAGTATTCTTTTATTGGGGCACTTCCAGGTTGCGGAAGATGACACCATTGTATATTATTTTCTTTTCCGCACTAGGATAGACCCAAGGAGGGGAGCACAAGTAACCGGGTTCTGGAGTCCAGTGGGAGACCAACTCGAGGAGTCGAGTCCGGGTTTCCTAACTCTAGAATTGGTAGGGTTGCTTGTCGCTCTCGTAGGGGTCTAGGGGTGTGGGTTTGGCTATTCATCGCGAACGTGGAATCCGTGTTTTATACAGGCTCGTGTTAAAAACACGGACGTCCTAGTATATCCAATGTTTCATATGTTTCTTCTGCTGCGATATCTGTGATGTGATCATTTGATATGTGATGATCGATACCGTATATGATATATATGATATATTATGTAGACGTTACTTATGTTTTACACCCGCGCTAGCCCTGCCCCGCTCTGCCGTTAGTTACCTAACCTAACGGTGCACAAGGGGACATCGAGGCGAATGCGGATGGCATAAGTGTACGTTGTATTTATCTGTGATGTTTAGGTGATTTAAATGATGGGACTTCATTAATATGATTAATGAAAGAAAAGAAACCTAAAAGATGTTGTAGAATCGAATTATCAAATAACAGGTAGCTACAGTTCTTGCTTTGCATCGCAGTGTTCCTTGTAGAACATCCTGCACCTTATTCGATAAGGAAAGGGCCGAGATCCCTTCACCGGGAGTGACACCCTTAGCAATAACTGGCAGATGCTACAACCCTCGGTTTTTCTTTTGATTGCTCCTATAGTTCTTTCTTTGCACAGCGGTATATATGATATATCCTGCACCTTATTCGATGAGGAAAGGGCCGACGATCCCTTCACCGGGAGTGACCCTTTTAGCAAAACTGGAAAATCCTAAAAAACACTCCATCTTAAAATTATTTGATTCTACAACGATATCAAGTTCATTCCGCAATAGGTTTTCAGAAAAACCTGTCGTAGCCCTCCGTCATTTCAGGTAAGTACTACTTAGTATTCGTGCTGCGGTAGTTTGGCATGCGTCAAGGCGTAGTGTACGGTAGCTAACTAGTGCTTATCTGCTAGCATACGATGCGATTGGATTAGGGTATTCGAACGGCGTTGTGTGGCATGCGTCAAGGGTCGTGCAGGTGGGTTTAATTCAATCAAGAAATGTACGGGTTAAACTTGACTAGCGGATTATGGGTTGTTTGCCATGCGTCAAGGTCATAGCACGCTAGGGGCAAAATTTTATCGGGAATTTCAAGTCTTGAAATTTGCAATGAGATTGCATACCTTCTATAAGATAGTTGGATCCCGATACTCACTGCGAGTAATTGTTACTCCTGGGAGAGTTTTACACATTACAATTAGCCGATCAACTAGGTGCCTAGAAAGGTGTCAACGGGGTTACGCCTCTGGGAAAACGAGGTTTACTTTAATTAGATCCGTGCAAAAACACGGGGAACCTCCCTCAAAGTACCGACACTGGCCTGGATGAAAGATTGGCGAACTTGTAGCGAGTAATTAATCCCGGCTAGTCTTTCTTTTTAGGGTTTGAAGGAAGATTTGATAAAAATAGTAGGAGCCATCCTAATTAGATAAAATAATAACCAATCTGATCTTGCAAGAGCATACGCTGAGTGTTTTCTTCTCTCACTCTCCAGGTAGCGATCATATCACGCCCTAATCAAGATAATAATACGGATGGATTGACCGAACCCGCTTGTTATACTGAGCTGGGGAACGTTGGTCCCGCTCCAACTTATAATTGTTATAAGACCGAGCAGGATTAGGGGAATACCAGGATTCCCATGCCGCCCAAACGAAGAAAGTGCATGAGATGCATCTCCTTCGGGTGTGTTCATTACAAAGAACTATTTCACGGTATCCTCTGCGTCCTGGATATTTGATACTGGATCAGGATCCCATATATGTAATTTGTTTTATGGGCTACAGAAAGGTAGAGAACTGAGAACGGGTGATAAGTTTCATGAGGCAGAAAACGGTGCAAGTGTTGCAGCCAAGTCTGTTGGTCACTGTCACCTTGCATTACCAGAATATATTGATTCTGAACAAATGTTATTAGATACCGAACCTGATATACAAAATCATATCAGTCTCTTTATTTAGATAAAGAGGGATATAATTTTGTATTGATTGGATAATGTTTTGAACATTTCCTAAATCAAGAGTTGATCGGTTCAGGCACGTTATCTAAAAGCAGTAACGTTCTAAATCAAACTACAGTTCTTAGTATACAGAACACACACAAGAGGAAGAGTTCAGAAATGAACGAATCCTTCTTGAGGTATTGTAGACTAGGTCATATCAATGCGACCCGACTAGCTAAAGTTACATTAAGATGCATATTTAAATCAGTTTGAATTTACATCTAGTGAAACTTACCAGTCATGTCATAAAGATAAGATGACCATAGCTCTGTTTATAGGAAACAGAGAAAGAGTTAGTGAACTCTTGGGATGATACATATTGATGTATGAGGGTCCCCTGTTTACACATGCCAAGACCGGTTCTTTGTACTTCATTACATTCTCTGATAATCTCTCGAGATTCAGACATATGTTCCTGTTGAAACACAAGTCCGAAGCTTTTGAGATATTCACAGAATTTAATTTAGAAGTAGAAAACCAAAAATGGGTATAAGTATTATGTCCTTTGATGTGATCAAGGAGGAGAATACTTGAGCACGAGATTCCTGGACTATTCTAAGAATGAGATTCTCTCTCAGCATTATTCCTCCGCTTACACCACAGCACTTCGGTGTATCGGGACGGAGCAATCACACCCTATGTGATATGGTGTGCTCTATGATGAGTACTACTGAGTTTCCTATTTCCTTTTAGGGAGTTATGCACTTATGAAGTTGCATACCTATTGAATAGGGTTCCGATCAAATCAGATGCCTACCATTTCATATGAGATATGGAAAGGGAAGAGCCCATCTCTTATGTCGGTTAAGATTTGGGGTTGTCCAGCCTATGTCTAAAAGCATAATCCGGACAAGCTTGAGGCAAAGTCAGTTCTGTGGAAGTTTGTTGGATATCCCAAGCATTTCGCAAGGGAATATCTTCTACCAAACCGAGGAACAAAAGATGTTTTGTTACTCAGCATGCTACCTTTGTGAAAGGGAATTTCTTATGAAGAAATTTATGGACATGAGGTAGAACTGGAAAGAGTTCCAGCTATACAAACTGCAGCTGATGATTTGGTAGAACCAAAGGATTCAATAGCAACCAACATACCTCAGACTCTCCGCCGTTCTAGTAGGGTTCCTCACCCACCTGAGAGATACTTCGATTTCTCTATGACAGTGGGAGCAAGGATTGCATCATGAGATGATGACCCAACTAGTTTCGGGCTGGCCATCAGGAGTGGGACTCTATAAGAATGGCTGGATGCTTAGCGATCTGAGATGGAATCCTTATACACCAACAAAGTATGGACTTTGGTTGTTTTATCTGAAGGGTTAAATCCCCATCAGGAGCAAGTATATCTTGAGAAGATTACTTGGTGTACATGGAAAAGTTAAGACTTTCAAAGCTAGACTTGTTAAAGGTTTGCATCATTGACCAAGTATGGATTATAATGAAACCTTTTCTAAGTAACTATGCTTAAGTCCATCCAGATCCTACTTACCACGGCTACATACCATGACTACGATATCTGGCGGTTGGGTGTCATGACTGCTTTTCTAAATAATGATTTAGAAGACAGAGTCTATAAGTACACAATCAGAGGGCTTCGTAGACAGTGGGAGCAGCGGAAACGTGTGCAAGATGTTTTATGTGATAGAGCAGGCATCGCGGAGTTGGAACATCTGTTTTGATGAGTTAGTCAAAGAGTTTGACATCATCAAAATGGTATATGAACCTTGTATATACAAAAAGGTAGTAGGGAGTATGGTGGTGATTCTCGTATAGTACGTGGATGACATACTCATGATAGGGAAGTAGTTTCCTATGCTACGCTCGGTCAATCTCCGCTTATCACAAGGATTCTCCATATAGGATCATAATGATACCTCCTGAATCCTGGATTTTGGATATATGAGATAGATCTAATTGGATATTAGGATACTCACTAGTTGTAGTGAGATGGTATCAATTGATCCTGGGGAGAATCACTGGAAAGGTTCCAGGGTGATAAAGATGACTGAATGTCAGTCACAGGCATTGTTTTTACCCTCAGTAAAGGGACGGCATGTTGGAAGAGTTCCAAGCTAGATACCGTGACATACTAGACGATTAAAGGCAAGATACATCGTTACCAAAGATGCTACCAAAGAGGCAGTCTGTGTGTATAATAGTTCATGAGATGAACTTCATTCCTCCCATTGTGTGACAATGGAGTTGTGGCTTATGCCGAGGGGCACCCGTCCTACCAGTGATCCAGACATATTCTTAGGCAGTATCACCTGATCATGGAGATGGTTGATCTCCAGAGGATCGAGGTTAAGAGAGTAGACTCAGAGGACTACACGGCGGATCCACTAACAAAGTCCTTTTCCCAGAGAGAGACTTTTATGGGATGGTTGAGTATGAGATACTACAACCACTGCTATCAGATGGCCCTAGTGCAAGTGGGAGATTGCTAATTATATGTATGCCCTAGAGGCCATTACTATACATAGGATGTATATTGTAGTGGATGCTTGGACATATATAGGGATGACTTTCTTGCTCGATATGATAGTATGCTATCTGGTTACTATTTACCTTAACGTGTACAATGATTGTCTCTCTGTTATATATTGGTAAAGCCCTTAGGATGTGTACTTGACTACCTGGACTATGATGCGGATCATACTAGTGTGGACGTGGTAGTCCATAAGTACATCCCTCAAAGTCCCTAGTCGTGGGTGTATTGAGACGGGGCATCGATATACTAGAGTAGACTAGCGTGTAGCATCTCGACCCATATAGATGGGCAATGGATGATCCCATATCTATTGGTGTTTGACATCAGAGATGATATATGGGTGCTCAGTGGAGACTGGGTACACTGGACGGACTCGCCAAGAACACCCAGATGGTATTATACCTTACGTCAGATGGCAATTCTCTGGTGACACTGGTACAGGTTAGTCTGTAGAACCGAGATCGTCATAGAGTCTTGTGTGATTCCCACTGTGCTTTGATTTCCATCATACCACGTCCAAGAGGGCGTGCAAAAAGGTGGCTTTTGGGTACAGTCCCGAATCAGATTGAGGCAATGAGCGATAAGAGGGGTTTCGTCTCACCCGGTATAGGGAGTTGATGTTGCACAGTGCTCGATTGGCTATAACAAGAAGTCCTTAGCCAAGGCTGTTTTAGGGATTTACTGGTAAGTGTTACCAGTAGTTTCTCGACCCGTTATGAGCCTCATATCGACACGACTTACCGAGTTATTGGGGTCTGACGTTTACCACCCCTAGACAAGATATGCGACATATCAGACGAACAGACTGGACTGTACGGTAGTGTTACTGGTTGGATTCACAAGAGTGTGAGCGGGCTTGCTCGTTGATCATCAGATCGCTCAATACCCGGGTGGCCGTTACATTTAGCAGACCGCTTGCGGCTTGTGGGTGTTTTATATGATCATCACCTACTTCCGGCGTATTGACGAGTCTTTAGAGTCCTACACAGAGGTTTCCTGGCTCAAGCGAAATGAAATAGTAGCGCATATGAGATATGTGCGGGACCGAGAATAATACCAGTATGTGATACTAAATTCTATTCTAACGATTTGTATTATCGGACGGTTATATAAGATATAGCCGGGTTACCGAATCAAGTGTTAATTCGATACATTGATACACTTGATATTAGTCGGTTATATGCAGTATGACCGGATCATTATATCAAGTGTTGATTTAATGATTTAATGTATAATTATATATTTGATATATTACTTCACATTAACTAGTATTGGTTCACTTAAGATTATTTTCTCACTTGATTGTGCACATTGTATATATGTTATATGTTTGTGCACTAGTTTGTATCATGTTTGATGATACATGCAAACTTGGGTGTGTGTTTACTTTGAACCATGTTTAGGTTAATGGTTAGGGATTTAACTTAATTATTTATTTTATTCATTTATTTTTGGCAAGAATAAAATGGTGGCTAACTTTGTTTTATTCTTGAAGCTTCATGAAGCTTTGAATGTCTTGACCATTTTGTTTCTTTCCTTAACCTAACCATTCACCTAAACCCTAGTTTATTCTCTACATGTTTTAAACTCACCCATGGTTACATTATGATAAGGCTTCACTTGATTTTCTATTTTTGATAATTCTTTTCCATTCTTTTCTTCTTCATCGTCTTCATGAAAAGGAAAAAGCTTGCTAGAAAATTTCAAGTGTTGAAATCAAGTGAGAAATCCAATTCTAAAGTGAAGCTACTTTCTATTTCATCATCCTCTACCACTTGCCATGTTGTATAGGGTGTTATCTTCATTAGTTTCATGACCTAGTGAAGTTGGAGCTTGGGTTAGAGTCGCCTTGACGTAGATCATCTTCGGCATCGAAGTCAATGACCTAGCCCGATCATTTCTCCGACGAAACCATCGCTAGAGTCCGGGATCCCGATGATCGCAGCGAAGGGACGTCGTCACGGAGCTTTGGAAGTGGAGAACCGGATCTGCAAAGGTTGTAATCCCTTTCACTTATTAGCAAAGTTGTTTGCTTGCTCATAGTTTTCGCCTAATCTCTAGTTAACGATCTTACATAGAGTTGTTAGGCACATAAAAATTTGAATTTGGTATATTAGATGCCTTCTGGAACCTCTTGAGTGTGCCTAGGAACCCTACAAAGGGATCGAGGTAAAACACTAATACGAAATTCCAGAATTCAAAATACGAGAAACGAAAACACGAATCAAAATAGCAACTCAGGAAAAAGGCTCCAGAATCTACTCTAGGTCAAATTGGACAATTTTGAATATTCTAGGGGTCTAATTTACTGGAGATGGGGCTACAGAACCAAAACGTGTCAATTCTACCCCGGTCTAGGCACATATTGCGGCTAGAATGAATTAATTGGCGGCCTCATTTAAGGGATATGGGCTAAGGTTTTGGTGGTAACTTCCTAGGTGCCTGCATGTATCACTGTCAAAGCAAAATAATTTTAGGAGTCTCAGGGTGATAGCAGATTCCAATTTACCTTCACAGAATCACAGTTTTTCAGATATCGGTTTCTAAATCCGTATTCTGGGTTTCAAATCTCTAGTTTAGCTCTTAATTCTCTCACTATGGAGTTTGTATGGCCTCTACTGAGCTCAATTACTCACCACAACTCACAATTCCTTCAAACCCTAACTAGGTTTTTCCTAAGTCCACCAAATCACCGATATCGATTCAATCTTAACATGGGGGTATAAGAAATGCAGAAACTAAGCTAATGGTTCAGAAAATACCTCATTTGGAAACTCAAGAATTTTCTTAAGTTGCCCCTAGTGACAAAAATCCTTGCGTTCTTGGTCCAATGTGTTTGCCTTGAGCTTGTGCATCTTTTTAGTGAAATGAGGGTGGGGTTTTGAGGTGATCTTCAATGTGTTTTGGAGGTTGGAGATGGAGGAGGAGGGGGAGGTAGCAGCAGCAGCAGGGAGAGAGTTGAAGGGGAGAGGAAATGAGAGGAAGAAATGAAGAATGATGGCCAAGTCAAGCACCCTCACCTACTCTCTCTCTTTCACCATACCTATTATTCAAATCCTAAACCTTTTTCTTTTCTTTTCTTTTCTCTAAATCCTTCTCACATCAATAGTAAACCCAAGGAACCATGGTAGAAATTGTACAAGTGAAGAAAAATGATATGTGCATGTTTTGCACAAAACCCGCTTAAAATCCGATTAGCGATTTTTAATCGGATTAGCACTAAATTAGCATATAATTAATAATAAAAACTTAAAAATGGCATAATTTCATAAAACACCCTCTTTTAAATAATTTCCATAATTTTCCAAATTTTTGCCCAATTTATCGGTATTTAATTATACCAAAATATTAAAATATTCAATAAAATAATATTAAATTATAAAAATTCCCAAAAATAATTTATTTTTTTTGAAATGTTACAGGTGTGCAGAAGATAAGATGTAGAGACATAAAATGGGACTGAAGTGAGGGCAAAGGAAATTGCGACTACTGTCACGAATCTGGATAATGGAAAAGGCATTACTAGGAATACCTGACCATCCCCTATGAATCATTTTTCAGGTTTCAGTATATGTGTAATAGAGAACTATTTTCCCAATCAATTCTGACTCCAGAGTATGTATTTACCAGTTTTGGATCTCACATCCGTGCGGTGTTACAGATGATGAGTAGGAGCAGAATATTGCGAAATAGGCAATTTGATCCTCAATATCGGGATTCGTTTTAATTGGTGATATTGGATTAAATCGCCTGGTTTTTGTCTAACGGCAAATATTTGGTATCGAATAATGGTGCCAGACATTCTTAACCAAGTTACAGTTTTCAATTTACAAGACATGGAATTTGAGTTAGTATACTCTTGGGAATTATACATGAAAGTGTATGTTGTCCAGTGTCCTTCGGGACAAGAGGTTGGTACTCTTACTTCATTCAGGATTACCTATAAGTTCTCAAGTTTCAGACACGCATTCGTAGTAATGCAAGGTCAAAGATTTTGAGAACTTTGTAGGTATAAGAATAAAGTAGAGAACCATACGTTGGAAATATCGAGATTCTTCGAGGTGATAGAAGATGTAGATACATATGCTGGGTATTCTATTATAGTAATATCGAGAACTTGATTCCTTTATAGGTTACTCATCTGTAGACGCGCTCCATGATAAGTAATGCTACATTTTTCCATAAGGTAATATGCACTAGAAACAGCTGCATGACTTTTGAAACCGGTTCCATCTAAATTAGTGCCTTGATTCTGTATGGATATAGAATGGTTGAATATCTTATGGTTGTTAAGATATGGAGTTATCTATTTTCTGTCTAAAAACAGAATCCGGAAAAACTCAAGGCATGCTTCGGTAATGGCAGTTTGTGGATTATCCAGAGCATTCGGTAGGATTTTGTTTCTACCATTTTCAGGATCAATAGTTATATTGTTCTTGACTCGCCACATTTTTATGAAAAGAATCTTTTTGCGAAAGAAACTAGTGGGAGTATGGTAGAATTGGAAGTAATTCCAGGACCACAAACGGTTACTGAAAATTTAGTAGAATCTAAGGATTCAATTGGACTTGACAAATCGTTGGCTACTCCGCAGATTTTAGTAGGTGACCTCAGACACCCAAGAGATGCTTTGTTTTTCTCGTAGACAGTGACAGGGAGGTCAGTATCATGGTAATGATGGATCTACTAGTTGTTAGAAGGTCATAGGAAGTGGAAACTTCCAGTTGAACAGATGCTTCATATCTAAGATGGACTCCACGCACTTCAGCAAATTATCGATTTTGGATTTTCCTGGGTACTCCTTAAAGGGTATAACCTATTAGGAGCAGGTAGATCTTTTGAGATCTGTGCAGGTGAAAAGGTATTATGCTAAAATCCATATGGATATGACTTGACACTACTATTCCCCTACTTGTTATCAACAGGTCATAAGAAGTTGTAACGTCCAGGTGACCAGGTATTTCATACACAAAATAGACTCCACGTACTTCAGCAAATCATGGATTTTGGACATCGCTGGGTGCCCCTGAAGGGGTAAAACCCATTAGGAGAAAGTATATCTTTCGAGATCTGTGCAGGTGGAAAGGAGCTTACCTAATAAGGATAGACTTGTTGTAAAGAGTTTTCATCAAATACCCGTTGTGGATTGTGATATGACTTTTACTTCAGTGTCTATACTGAAGTCCATATGGATATGTTTTGGCACTGATGCAGTTCATGGCTATGATATCTGGCAGGTGGATGACTATAACGTCTTTCTAAATGGGATTTTGGAAGTGGACATGTATATGACTCTGCCATAGGGTTATCGTAGTCAGTAGGAGCAGCGGATGGTGTGGAAGATGCTTATGTCTATTCGTAGACTAAAGCAAAGATAGCGGAGACGGATCATCTATTATTGATGTGACAGTCAAGGTGATTGACTTCATCAAAACAAAAGATGAACCTAGTAAGAAGGATGTAGGGAGTATTGTCCATGTTTTAGATGACATACTCCGGATAGGAAGTGATGTTCCTATATTACAATCGGGCAGATTTTGGTTGTCACGTAGTGTTTTTTCCACGTTGAATATTGATATTGTATCAAGAATTATGGTGACTAGATCTATGGTTTTAGATCTAGATTTGAGAAGTTTCGCAAATCAGGTACTTAGACAATATTCTAAAGGTATTTTACAATGGATGACTCCTGGGGTGGTGGTGTACCCGTAAGTGATGGAGTCACCCTATCTAAAGAGATGTCTTTTAGACCGATGAAGAGAGGGGCAGGCATGAATGACATATAATTTGCTTAAGCAATTGAGTCTATCATTCATAGTCTTGTACAACACTATATATTGCTTTTGCACTAGTTGTAATAAACAGATATTAATCCAATCCTTGAGAAA
Source organism: Agapanthus africanus (assembly GCA_030015575.1). Taxonomy (NCBI): domain Eukaryota; kingdom Viridiplantae; phylum Streptophyta; class Magnoliopsida; order Asparagales; family Amaryllidaceae; genus Agapanthus; species Agapanthus africanus. The sequence goes on from CM057344.1 coordinate 387,756,625, forward strand.
CAAAAGGAAGCAGAAAAGACATTAGAGGATGTTTTTGGTATTTGGTAACGGCAGCTTCCTCCGGGAGGTGGTTATCAGTTATGGGTTCCAAGGTGATCTGGTTGACAGAGATGCTGTCAAGTTTTGAGTTTAGCCTCTTCTAAGAATCGGTATATTGGATAGTGTTCCGATAGGGATACAGAGATAGGTATGGTTCAGGATGCTGGTTATAACTCATCAGAGGATACAACCAAAGAAATTTGTTGGATAGGAGTTGTTCATTGATGAACTTGGTCCCATCAGGTATCCAGACAAATTCTTGTGGCGGGGTATTGCTCAGATTGGGTGATTGTTGATCTTTGCATTGTTAAGATATAGAGAGAAGAAGTTGAAGCATTTTAGAGGATCCACTCACTGAGGCTATTTCTTGAACACGGATGTTTCTCAAACGAGATTTAAGAATCTGATTAGTAGAGAAGTTGGGTATTCGGTAACACATGAGCTGTGGGTACGCGATACCGCAATAATTAGCCTTAAGTGCAAGTGGGAGATTGTTGGATATATTGCCCTCAGGTCAATTATTGTAATCGCAGGCACGCGATTGTGATGATTGAAGGAGGACCTATATGGGTAGGACAGTCTTACTCAAAATCATAGTATGCTATCTGGTTTATCTTTATCATCATATGCATGCATTATGTGGTATTGCATATCACTATTACATATTGATATAGCCCATAAGATTCTTTCTTGACTACCAGTATTATGATGGCGATCATATACGTGAGAGCTGGATAGCCTATAAGCACATCCTTAAATGTCCCTAGTCATAGGAGTATCGAGACTGGCATTGATATTCCGGAGTAGACTGGTGTATACGCTTCGAGACCCCAAAGAGGGGCATGGCCAGTCTCACAATCCATTGGTGTTGTGTCACCCAAGATAGTATACAGGTGCTCACTGGAGGTGAGTACACTTGACGGACTCGCCGAGAAATTCTAGATGGAATTATACCAATCGTCATATGGAAGTTCTCAGGTGGTATGAGTATATGTTAGTCTTTTGTCCTGAAGTCGTCATTTGTCTCATGTGAGTTCCCATTATACTTTGATTACTACCATACCACGGTTCAAAGAAGTCATGCAAACAATTTTTAGTTGGGTACAGTCCCGAGCCAAATGGAGGCAGTGGTCGACTGACAGGGAGTCGTCTCTCCTGGTATTAAGAGTTGACGGCGCGCTGTGTTCAGTTGGCTATCACCAGAAATTCGTGGCCACAGTAGGGGAGATTTACAGATAGTTGGTCAGTAGTATCTCAGTTGGTGATAAGCTTGATTTAGACACGACTTATCGGGTTACTAGGGGTCTGACGTTACACATCCCTAGACCCGATATGCGATACTCTTGGACGAAGAGACCGGACTGTACGGAGATTGTCACATTCAGTCTCCGTATGGTAAGGACACACTTGATTGTCGACCCCCTTTCGACAAGTACCTGGGTAGCCGTTACATACAGCTAGTGCCGCTGACGTGCTTGTGGTTAAACCCGCTGCCATCCTATTGTCGAGTCTTTAGAGTCCCGCATAGAGGGTTTCCCTGGTTCAGGCGACAGATGTAGGAGCCGTACGTTGGTATGTGCAGGGGGTCTGATTAAATATGTTTACGCGATACACGGATTTTAATCGGGCGGTTGATAATACTAGCCGGCTTAGGATTAAGCCGGATTATTAAATCAGGTTTTGATTTAATAATTTATATATGTATTTTGATACATATATTTTAGTATTATTGTTCACTATTCATTTTCTCTCTTTGGTGCTATCCGTATTTTTATACTGATACGTGTATGTGTAGTGATACATAGAATAGGTGAAGTATTCCGTATTTATATGGGAATGCTTCTAGAAGAAGGACACCTCATATTTCATTTTCTTTTTTGGAAAATTAAATAGGAAATGAGGTGGCAAGTTGAGAAAGGGAAGCATGGTTGCATTCATTGTAGAGAGGCATGGCTATGTATTTTTATATTATTATTTGATTTGGTTGCACTATTCCATCATAGTTCAAATATTATAGCCATTCCTTTCTACACTAGTTGACTTGATGAGATTTTCTTCATCTCCTCCATGGTTGCATCGTCTTCTCCATATCCTTTTTCTTCTTGCTTCCATTTTTTACCAAGATCCTAGAGGGAAAAATATAGTGAAGTATTCCTACATCATCGGCCATATAAACCTTGCAACTTTGGACCTTCGGTTTGAGCCTCCTCCGTGTTCCCTCAGGCGGATCGTCTTAGGCAAGGGTGATCGATTCTCAAGCACGTTCCCGGCGGCAACGAGCTTGGATGGGTCTTCCACAATTGGGTGGACACGCTACAAAGGTTGTATTTCTTAACCTTGCATGTTTTAGCTTACTAGTTTAGGCTGTTTGGTTCGTATCTTGGGTTCGAGTGTCCAGTGCCCGCTAAAAGTTTTTGTTTTCACTTCCGCATTGCCCGCGGCCTCCACGGTGTGGGAACCGGATCATAACACCTAGTCGTGGGAGTATCGAGACTGGGCATCGATATTCCGGAGTAGACTGGTGTATATGTTTCTAGACCCCGATGAGGGGCGATGTTTTTGTAGGGTTTCTAAGCACGACAGCAAGGTTTCGGGTGGCATCATCCATGCCAAATTAAATTTTTTGTCATGCTAAAAAACTCTAACCTAGGATGTTTAACTAGAGAATCATACGGAAACATAAAGTAAACAACTTTACTTCTAAGTGATTAGGGATTACAACCTTTGTAGTCCATTCCTTCACTTCATTAGCTCCAAGTAGTGGTCCCTTCGCTGCGATCAAAGAACTCCCAGACTCTTGAGAAGCTCCACAAGGTTAATGATGCATGCTTGCTTGTAGACTTCGAAATCAAAGATGATCTACTTCAAGGAAACACGAACTCAAGCTATCTCTTCACTAATAATGAATTGGTGAAGCCAACACACTGAATTATATGGCTAGTATAGAAGAGGATGATGAAGTAGGAATACTGCTCACTTTAGAAATTATTTTCTCACTATTTTTCTTAATCTCTTCAAAGAAAAGAGAGAGAGCTTGAAAGAGATGAAGGAGGAGGAAGATGAATGAATAATGAGCTTGAGGTTAGAAATGTAACCATGGTGAGTATATGTCATGGCTAACCCATGAAGAGAATAAACCATGGCTAATAAATTAGGGTTAGGTTAATAAATATCTTAGTCAAACAAAAAACAAGTGGACTTTAGTCATTGGTTATACAAGCTTCATCCATGCTCAACCATGACATTATTCTAAGTTTTTTTGAATTATCTAAAATAAAAATAAACATGACATTATCATAAAGCTTGGTATCATTCTCATACACCTATGTAGCATGTATAACCTAGCATGTCACAATATTATATATCACATATATAATATTTATGTAACAAAAAAAAGAATACAAATAAACATATATCACATATATGATAAATGTATCAAAAGTGAGAAAAAGGAATATTTAAGTGAGCTTATATTTGTTAATGTAATTTAATATATCAAATATATAATTATACATTAAATTATTAAATCAATACTTGATTTAATAATCAGGCTATATTACATATAATCGACTAATATAATATGTATCATTTTATCGAATCAACATTTGATCCGATAACCCGGCTATATTGTTGTGCCACGGCAGTGAACGGCCTTCTACTCGAGGCCAACAAGCGGAATCAAAAATTTTCTTAACTTTAAACCGGCACTACCGCAGACAATAAGCCCGGATCGTAACCATTAACCTAATCCAAGCAAACAAGAGAATGGGTGAAGAGATATACCAAGCGATCCGTGTCCTTCGGCCTTCTCGTCGTCGTCCCGATCTCCCGCGGAATCTCCGTCCGTCACCTCCTCGTCGGAAAGGGCACCACGTAGCCGGATTCTTTTACGGGCTCCAATCTCTGGACCGAGGCAACTCGGGCGCGAAGTTAGCTAGCCGACGCGACCAAGATTTGCTGTAGATATAGTGTAGTAGGCTATGTCTCTTTGGGGTTTGAGAAGTTGCATTAATGGAGGTAGGAATCAAGAACTTTGGAGAGGGATTTTTCTTTTGTTGCAACAATGGAATAATGAGATAGCATAAAGAATGAGAACCACAATAATCTCCCTCCCTCTCTCTAGTGGCCGGCCCCTCTTGAAAATGGTGGAGATGAGATAAGGAACCAAGAAAGAAAAGAATATGTATGATAGAAAATAAAAGGATTAAAGTCACACTAACGTCAAAAACCGATCCAACTCAATCCCTTTCTCATTTAATGCAAGACATGAGATTAAAATGGAATCTCATGATGATAGAAGCCACAAATGCAAGAAAACCCCTCCATAAAATGTTATTTGCACACTTGCAAATAACCCCCTCCATCTAAAAGTCCCGCCGCGAAGGAACAACGGAAAACCGGCCGGAACGGAATGCAAACTGGTAAACTCAGGAAACTAATCCCGTAATAAATTACAGGAAAACCCCACTACTGCATATACATGCCTGCATTTGTATTCCCACTGAACACAAATGCAAAGAGACAAAGCTACACTGTCTAATACTAGGATTCGGCTTAAACCAAAGTCGGCTAGTAAAAACCGTCCGATCACGATCCGTGCAATACCGTACATATCTGATCGAACCCTGCCATATCTCCATACGGCCTTTACAGCGTTTCTCCCGAAACTTGAGTAACTGTGTGTGGTGGACTCTAAAGACTCGTCAATACTATGGCTGTGCATTTAACCACTAGCACGTCAGAGGTATTAGCCATACGTGACGGGCTAACAGCTATTGACCAAAGGGACGTCAATGAGCGAACTCATGCTGACACCCTACTGAGCCTGTGAGTGACAATATCCGTACAGTCCGGTCCGTTCGTCTATGAGCATCACATGGCAGGCCTAGGGTGTTGGTAAAAGTCAGACCCCCAAAAGCGGTACAAGTCGTGTCGGAGTGCAGCCGAGAACACCCTGAGATACTACTAGAATACCTACCAGAAAATCTCCTGCCTTGGCTAAGGACTTTTCATGTGCTGGCTCTCCTAGACACAGCGCGACCTCACCCCCCAATACCGGGAGAGACGAACCCCTGCAGATCCGCTCACAGCCTCCATGTGGCTCGGGACTGTACCCAACTAAAACCTGTTTGCACGTCTCCATTATGCGTGGTAGGGTAGTAATCAAAGCACAGTGGGAACTCTCACGAGACAAATGACGATCTCAGGTCGATGAACTAACCTGTACACATGTCACCAGGGAACTGCTATCTGACGTCCGGTATAATCCCAACTAGCAGGTTCCCGGTGAGTCCTGTCCGTTGTACTCATAACCCAATGAGCACCTGTATACATCTTAGGTGAACCAACTGACACCAGTGGCTTATGAGACCGGCCACCACCCCTCGTCGGGTCTCTACTGTATACACTAGTCTACTCTGGAGAATCGATGCCCTGTCTCGAAACTTCCACGACTAGGGACCTTTTAAGGATGTGCTTATTGACTCCAGCTCTCACGTATATGATCGCCCTCATACTGCTGGTAGTCAAGCAAGAATCCTAGGGGCTCTATCAACGTGTAATAGCGACTCGTAAGGTCACCTAAAGCTGTACACGATAATAAAGATAAACCAGATAGCTTACTGTCATCTTGAGTAAGACTGTCCTACCGGGATTCGTCCTCCCTCAATCATTGCAATCACGTGCCTGTAATCCAATAATTGACTCTGAGGGCACTATCTCCAACAATCTCCCACTTGCACTCAAGGCTAATTATTGCGATGTCGCATACTCACAACCCGTGAGATACCGAACACCCAACTCCTCTACTAGTCAGTCTCACAAAGCTCGTTTGCGAAACTATTGCGTTCGAGAAATAGCCTCAGTGAGTGGATCCGCTATGGTGTTTCTTTCTATGTCTCTCTTTATCTCAAGTTCGCGGAGAAAGCCATCTCCCGAAATGAGCAATACATGTCTTAGAATGTGTCTGGATGTCTGATGGGAGCTAGCTCATAAATGAACTCCAAATCCAAACTTCTTAGACTGTATCGTCAACGGAACTTAATCAGTATCCTGCGCCATACCTTCCCTCAGTATCCACCTGGACCATCTGTCCATAATACTGCCCCTCGTCAGAGGGAAAACTATAACTCTGACAATCACTCTGTCATCCAAGTCACCTTGGAAGCTCGGAATGATAACTGTCTCCTAAAGGAGGCTGCCGTTATCAAATCCCTAGAACATCAACTTATGTTCTAAAACTGCTTCCGACTGTTTCTCCATGATTGGATCAATATCTGTTAGTTATATGTATGCCCTAGAGGCCATTACTGTACATATGATGTATATTGTAGTGGATGCGAGGACGTATATAGGGAGGACTTTCTTGCTCGACATGATAGTATGCTATCTGGTTGCACTTTACCTTAACGTGTATACTGATTGTCTCTCTGTTACATGTTGGTAAAGCCCTTGGGATGTGTACTTGACTACCTGGACTATGATGCGGATCATACTAGTGGGGACATGGTAGTCCATAAGTACATCTTTCAAAGTCCCTAGTCATGGGTGTATCGAGACGGGGCATCGATATACCAGAGTAGACTAGCGTATACCTTCTCGACCCATACAGATGGGCGATGGATGATCCCATATCCATTGGTGTTTGACATCAGAGATGATATACGGGTGCTCAGTAGAGACTGGGTACACTGGACGGACTCGCCGAGAACTCCCAGATGGTATTATACTGTTAGTTGTATGTATGCCCTAGAGGCCAGTATTGTACAGATGATGTATATTATATTGGATGCTTGGACATATATAGAGATGACTTTCTTGCTCGACATGATAGTATGCTATCTGGTTGCCATTTATCTTAACATGTACACTAGTCTCTTTATACTGTCTTATAGTTACATGTTGGTAAAGCCCTTAGGATTTGTACTTGACTACCTAGACTATGATGCAGATCATACTAGTGGGAACATGGTAGTCCATAAGTACATCCTTCAAGGTCTCTAGTCGTGGGTATCTCGAGACGGGGCATCGATTTACCAGAGTAGACTAGCGTATACGCTTCTCGACCCATGTGATGGGCGATGGATGATCCCATATCCATTGGTGTTTGACATCAGAGATGGTATACGGGTGCTCAGTGGAAACTGGGTACACTGGACGGACTCGCCGAGAACTCCCAGATGGTATTATACCTCACGTCAGATGGCAGTTCTCAGGTGACACTTGTACAGATTAGTCTGTAGACCCGAGATCGTCATAGAGTCTTGTGTGATTCCCACTGTGCTTTGATCTCCACCTTACCACGTCCATGAGGGCGTGCAAAACGGTGGTCTTTGGGTACAGTCCCGAATCACATGGAGGCAATGAGCGATAGGAGGGGTTTCGTCTCTCCCGGTATTGGGAGTTGATGTTGCGTAGTGCTCGATTGGCCGTAACAGGGAAGTCCCTGGCCAGGGCTGATCAGAGATTTGCTGGTAAGTGTTGCCAGTAGTTTCTCGACCCGTTACGAGCCTCATATCAGCACGACTTATCGGGTTATTGGGGTCTGACGTATACCACCCCTAGACTTGATATGCGACGTATCAGACGAAGAGACTTGACTGTATGGTAAGTGTTACTGGTCGGATTCGCAGGAGTGTGAGCGGGCTAGCTCGTCGATCTTCTGATCGCTCAATACCCGGGTGGCCGTTACGTTTAGCAGACCGCTTGCGGCTTGTGGGTGCTTGATATGATCATCATCTGCTACCGGCGTATTGACGAGTCTTTAGAGTCCTACACAGAGGTTTCCTGGCTCAAGCGAAACGAAATAGGAGCGCATATGAGATATGTGCAGGACCGAGAATAATGCGTGTATGTGATACCGCACTTCATTCTCGCGATATATGTTTCGATTGGTTATATTCGATATGACCTAGTTATCGAATCATTGATTCGATAAATCGATACATTACATACTAGTCGGTTGTATGCGATATAACCGGATCATTGAATCAAGTGTTGATTTAATGATTTAACGTATAATTATATATTTGATATATTACTTTGCATTAACTAGTATTGGTTCACTTTAAACGGATTTTTCTCACTTGGATTGCACATTGTATATGTGATATACTTTCGTGCACTTTTCTGTATCATGTTTGATGATACTTGATCATTTAGTTAAGTGTATAAAATTAATCCATGGTTAATATGATAATTAGGGTTTTGCATTTTCATTTATTTACTTATTTATTTATTTATTTATTTGGAAAACAATAAGATGAGAATGGTGGCTTTCTTTGTCATTTTATTGAAGCTTCATGAAACTTTGACTATGCTAACCATCCTTATCTTCATGCTTAACCCTAACCCATCAAAGTGACCATGGTTAATTCTCTACACTTAACCCTAGTTCAAGTTATGATAAGTATTTGTTTTATATTTATTTTTAGGAGAATACTTATCATAATTTTTCTAGAACTCATCTTCTTCTTCTTCTTCAAGCTTGCTACTCCAATGGCAACTTGAGCTTTAGTGAGTTAAATCCAAATCCAAAGTGAACCCACCTCCTATTTCTTCACCCTCTACCTCTTGCCAAGTTGTTTTGGGTGTTTACTTCACAAGTTTCACAAGTTTGTGAAGTCGGAGCTTGAGTTTGTGCAACCTCGACGTAGATCGTCTTTGACACAAAGCCGACGAGCTATTCCGCTTGCTTTCCCGATGAAGACGATGATCGAGTCGAGGATTCATGATGGACAGCGAGGACATGACGTTGCGGAGCCGTGGAGGTGGAAATCCGGATCTACAAAGGTTGTATATCCGTATCATAGTAGTTAACTGTTAACTAGCTTTCTTTTTCGCCTAAACATCTAGTTAAAGATCCGTAGTCTAGGGTTTCTCGGCACTAAAAATTTTAATTTGGCATGTTCGATGCCTTGTGAGAACCCACTAGGGTGCCTAGGAACCTTTCACTGGTATCAGAGCCTAGCTAGAGCCTTAGGCGAAGTCCCGACGACGTTTGAAACCCGATCGAACCGAAATCCAAAACCTAAAATTGCTCTCTGGACTTTTTCTAAAAATTCGGATTTTTGTCAATTAAAAATATGTAGAAAATCAAGCAGGGTGTTATATGAATTACTGTGAAATACGAGGACTTGATTCAAATTTTCCACCGCGGAAACGCGGCACATGCTAGGCATGTGCGGCCCTTCCGCGGCGGTACTGTTCCTTTATGCAATTTTTTCTTCACAGTAACTCATATAATTAAATGCTGTGTTTTCTGGGATATTTTTATTGTGACTTTACAGAAGAGTATTCTGGGGTACTATTGGGAATCTGTATTTCGATCGGATTATCAAATTTCGTCTTTTAGAGTTTTTCCAGATAATTGTAGAATATGTTAAAGAGTTCGACCGGATATAAATACCCAGGTTTTCCCCTGCCGGAATATCCAAGTGTTGGATTATTGTGTGGTTAAAAGACGTTCTGAGTAGTGCAAGTAACGCGATGGTCCCTCTAGAAGACACAAACCTTAACTCGATTATGTGACCGTCTTGAACTACCCTTTGAACCTTCGGGTTTGGGGCAGTACGGCGTGCCACATGTGAGGCGTTGGCTTGACCCTTCTACGGCTGGACCGTCGGTACTGAGGTATGAAGTGAATGTCTTTGAGCCTATTTCATGTGTTGATCGGTGTCGGGAAAACTTGGGTGTTCGAATGTTCGATCGGAAAGTTTGATATATTCTATTTATCCGGAATTGGATACAATAATTGGAATTCACAAACAGTTATGTGATAACTGAATGAATGTTATAGATCTAGCAGTTTAGTTTCACAAGATATCGAAAAGAGTTTTCGATGATGGGACTAAAATGCGGGGTTTATAACTGTTAGGCATGTGATGTCTAAAGAGGTTGCGGATTCCAATTGTTGTAGTTTTACACTTTCTTTTCTGTGACCGTAAGTGTAGTATGTTCATATCGCCGGTTTCGTTGCTATACGTCAAGGACAATTGGGGTATGCATACTTACTTACGTTGATGACATGTGATGTTATGTGTTGCTGGATATGTTATATTGGATCGTCGTATTTGAATAGCCGGGGTTTTTATGTGAGATGAGTGTTTTTCTTTTTCTTTCATGTAAAAACTTGTATGTAATATTCTTTTATTCGGGGCACTTCCAGGATGCGGGAGTTGTCACCCTTTGTATATTATTTACTTTTCTGCACTAGGATAGACCCAAGGAGGGGAGCACAAGTAACCGGGTTCTGGGGTCCAGTGGGAGACCAACTCGAGGAGTCGAGTCCGTGTCTCCTAACCCTAGAATTGGCAGGGTTGCTTGCCGCTCTCGTAGGGGTCTGGGGGTGTGGGATTGGCTATTCATCACGACCGTGGAATCCGTGTTTTATACTGGCTCGTATTAAAAACACGGACGTCCTAGTATATCCAATATTTCATATGTTTATTCTGCTGCGATATCTGTGATGTGATTCTGTGATGGATATAGTATATAGTATATATGATATATTATATAGACGTTACTTATGTTTTACACCCGCGCTAGCCCTGCCCTGCTCTGTCGTTAGTTACCTAACCTAACGGTGCACGAGGGGACATCGAGGCGAATGCGGATGGCATAAGTGTACGTCATATCTATCTGTGATGTTTAGGTATTAAATGATGGGACTTCATTAATGTGATTAATGAAAGAAAAGAAACCTAAGATGTTGTAGAATCAGATTTTAAATAAAACAGGTAGCTACAGTTTTTGCTTTGCATAGCGGTATATATGATATACCCTGCACCTCATTCGACGAGGAAAGGACCGAGATCCCTTCACCGGGAGTGACTCCTTTAGCAATAACTGGCAGATGCTACACACTCGGTTTGCTTTTGACTGCTTTTGGGTTTTTGCTTTGCACAGCGATATATATGATATATCCCGCACCTCATTCGACGAGGAAAGGACCGAGATCCCTTCACCGGGAGTGACTCCTTTAGCAAAACTAGAAAAGCCTCAAAATCACTCCATTTCAAAACTTTATTTGATTCTACAACGATATAAAGTTCATTACGCAAAGGGTTTTCTTAAAAACCTAACGTAGCCCTCCGTCATTTCAGATAAGTAATAGTTAGTATTCGTGCTGCGTTTGTTGACTCAGTCAAGGCGTAGTGTGCGGTAGCTAATTACTATTTATCTGTTTATGCATATGATGCAGATTGGATTAGGGTAGTCGTGCGGCCTTGTTGACTTAGTCAAGGGTCGTGCGGGTGGGTTTAATTCAATCAGGAAATGACGGGTTGAACTTTACTTGCGGTCTATGGTTTGTTGACTCAGTCAAGGTCATAGATCGCCTGGGGCAAAATATTATCGGGAATTTCAAGTGTTGAAATTTGCAATGAGATTGCATACCTTCTATGAGATAGTTGGATCCCGATACCCGCTGCGAGTAAGAGTTACTCCTGGGAGAGTTTTACACAGTGCAATTAGCCGATCAAGTAGGTGTCTAGAAAGGTGTTAACGAGGTTACGCCTCTGGGAAAACGAGGTTTACAGTAATTAGGTTCGTGCGAAAGCACGGGGGACCTCCCTCAAAGTACCGACACTGGCCTGGCTGAATGATTGGCGAACTTGCAGTGTGTAATTAATCCCGGCTAGTCTTTCCTTTTAGGGTTTGGAGGAAGATTTGATAAAAAGCAGTGGGAGCCATCCTGATTAGATAAGATAAAAACCAATCTGATCTTGCACGAGCTTACGCTAAAGTGTTTTCTTCTCTCTCTCTCCAGGTAGCGACCATTTCATGCCTTAATAAAGATAATAAAATGGATGTATTGACCGAACCCGCATGTTATACTGTGCAGGGGAACGTTGAACCCGTTCTATCTTATAAGTGTTATAAGACTGAACAGGAAACAGGAGAATATCTGGATTCTCACACCGCCCAAACGGAGAACATGCATGATGATGTATCATCTTCGGGTGTGTTTGTCATTGAGAACTGTTTCTCAGTTCACCCTACGTCCTGGGTATTAGATACCGGGTCAGGATCCCACATATGTAAGATGTTACATGGGCTGAGAAAAGGTAGAGAACTGAGAAAAGGTGAACATTCCGTTCATGTAGGGAATGGGGCAAATGTTGCAGCCAAAGCAGTTGGCATATATCACCTAGTATTACCAAATGGTGATACACTAGTCTTGAATGAATGCTATTATATACCGAACATGATGTGCAACATTATATCAGTTTCTTTATTAAGTAAAGAAGGTTATAATTTTGTAGTAAAGGATAATGTTATGAACATATTCCTAGATCAAAGGTTGATTGCATCAGGCTCGCTACATAATGGCATATTCATTCTCAATCAAAATACAGTCTTCAATATACAAAACACACACAAAAGGAAAAGCTCAGAAATGAACGACTCCTTCTTGTGGCACTGTAGACTTGGCCATATCAATGAGACACGACTAGCTAAGTTGCATAAGAACGGATATTTGAATTCATTCGAATTATCATCTTATGACACTTGCCATTCATGTCTCAAAGGAAAAATGACCAAAACTCCGTTTAAAGGACACGGAGAAAGAGTCACTGAACTCTTAGGACTGGTGCATAGTGATGTATGCGGTCCAATGTCTACACACGCCAGAAATGGTTCTTCCTACTTCATTACATTCACTGACGATCTCTCTAGATACGGGCATGTGTTCCTGTTGAAACACAAGTCTGAAGCTTTTGAGAAATTCAAAGAATATAAGCATGAGGTAGAAAACCAAACGGGCAAAAGTATTAAGGTTCTTCGATCTGATCGAGGAGGTGAATACTTAAGCAGTGAATTCCTGGATTATCTAAAAGAGAATGGGATTCTCTCTCAGCTTACTCCTCCTTATACACCACAGCACAACGGTGTATCGGAACGAAGGAATCGCACCCTATTAGATATGGTGCGTTCAATGATGAGTAATGCTGAGTTACCTATTTCCTTTTGGGGGTATGCGCTTGAGACAGCCATATACCTATTGAATCTGGTTCCGTCTAAATCTGTACCTACCACACCATATGAGATATGGAGTGGGAAGAGACCATATTTTAAGCGAATTAAGATATGGGGTTGTCCGGCCTATGTCAAAAAGCAAAATCCGGACAAACTCGAGGCACGATCAGTCCTTTGCAAGTTCGTGGGATATCCTAAGAATTCTCAAGGATATTTTTTCTACCAAGCTGAGGAACAAAGAGTGTTTGTTGCTCAGCATGCCACCTTTTTGGAAAGGGAATTTCTTGCAAAAGAAACTAATGGCAAAGAGGTAGAACTGGAAGAGGTTCCAGCACCACAAACTGCAACTGACAATTTACTAGAACCAGAGGATTCAGTGGTGCCCGACGTACCCCAGCCTCTCCGCCGATCTAGTAGGGTTTCTCGTCCACCTGAGAGATACTATGGTTTTCTCATTGATGGTGGAAGTGAGGATTGCATCATGGAGGATGATGACCCAACTAGCTTCGAGCAGGCCATCACGAGTGGGGACTCAGTGAAATGGCTGGATGCTATGCGGTCCGAGATGGATTCCATGTACACCAACAAAGTATGGACTTTGGAAGTTGCTCCTGAAGGGGTAAAACCCATTGGGAGCAAGTGGATCTTTAAGAAGAAACTTGGTGTAGATGGGAAAGTAGAGACTTTCAAAGCTAGACTTGTAGCAAAGGGTTTTCGTCAAAGACCAGGTGTGGACTATGACGAGACCTTTTCTCCAGTGGCTATGCTTAAATCCATCCGAATCATGCTTGCCATTGCTGCCTTTCATGACTACGAAATCTGGCAAATGGATGTTAAGACCGCCTTTCTAAATGGTGATTTAGAAGAGTGCGTGTACATGACTCAGCCAGAGGGCTTCGTAGACAGTGGGAGCAGCGGGAAGGTGTGCAAGCTGCTTAAATCCATTTATGGATTAAAGCAAGCATCGCGGAGTTGGAACATCTGCTTTGACGTCGTAATCAAAGAGTTTGATTTCGTCAAAAATCCAGATGAACCTTGTATCTACAAGAAGGTGGCAGAGAGTAAGGTTGTCTTCCTCGTATTGTACGTGGACGACATACTCTTGATAGGAAATGACATTCCTATGCTGCAATCGGTCAAGCTCTTCTTATCACAAAGATTCTCAATGAAAGATCTTGGTGATGCCTCCTGCATATTGGGAATCAGGATCTATAGAGATAGATCCAAACGGATTTTGGGATTGTCTCAATCCAGGTACATTGACACCATACTAAAGAGGTTTAGTATGGAAGAGTCCAAGCGTGGGAACATGCCCACGATCTCTGGAGTCACTCTCTCCAAAGAGATGTCTCCCAAGACTGATTTGGAGAGAGCTCGCATGCAAGGGATACCCTATGCTTCGGCGGTAGGCTCTATCATGTATGCGATGCTATGTACTAGACCCGATGTAGCATACTCACTAAGTGTAGTGAGCAGGTATCAAGCTGATCCTGGAGAGAGTCACTGGACAGCTGTGAAGAGCATTCTCAAGTACTTGCGAAGGACTAGAGATATGTTCTTGGTGTATGGTAACGGAGAACTCCAAGTGGAGTCCTTTACCGATTCGAGCTTCCAGAGTGATAAGGACGACTCTAAGTCGCAGTCGGGTTTTGTCTTTACCCTTTACGGAGGGGCGGTTAGCTGGAAGAGTTCCAAGCAGGAAACCGTGGCAGACTCGACGATGGAGGCTGAATACATCGCTGCCAACGATGCTGCCAAAGAGGCTGTCTGGATCAAGAAGTTCATTACTGAACTTGGAGTGGTTCCATCCATTGAGCATCCAATACCTTTGTATTGCGATAACAATGGAGCGGTGGCTTTGGCCAAGGAACCCAGGTCCCATCAGCGGTCCAGGCATATTCTGAGGCGGTATCACCTGATCCGGGAGATAGTTGATCGCCGGGAGATCGAGGTCAGGAGAGTTGACACGAAGAACAACACGGCGGATCCACTCACGAAGGCCATTCCCCAGATACAGTTTGAGAGACTCTTCGGGATGCTCGGTATGAGATACTACAGCAGCTGGCCCTAGTGCAAGTGGGAGATTGTTAGTTGTATGTATGCCCTAGAGGCCAGTATTGTACAGATGATGTATATTATATTGGATGCTTGGACATATATAGAGATGACTTTCTTGCTCGACATGATAGTATGCTATCTGGTTGCCATTTATCTTAACATGTACACTAGTCTCTTTATACTGTCTTATAGTTACATGTTGGTAAAGCCCTTAGGATTTGTACTTGACTACCTAGACTATGATGCAGATCATACTAGTGGGAACATGGTAGTCCATAAGTACATCCTTCAAGGTCCCTAGTCGTGGGTATCTCGAGACGGGGCATCGATTTACCAGAGTAGACTAGCGTATACGCTTCTCGACCCATGTGATGGGCGATGGATGATCCCATATCCATTGGTGTTTGACATCAGAGATGGTATACGGGTGCTCAGTGGAAACTGGGTACACTGGACGGACTCGCCGAGAACTCCCAGATGGTATTATACCTCACGTCAGATGGCAGTTCTCAGGTGACACTTGTACAGATTAGTCTGTAGACCCGAGATCGTCATAGAGTCTTGTGTGATTCCCACTGTGCTTTGATCTCCACCTTACCACGTCCATGAGGGCGTGCAAAACGGTGGTCTTTGGGTACAGTCCCGAATCACATGGAGGCAATGAGCGATAGGAGGGGTTTCGTCTCTCCCGGTATTGGGAGTTGATGTTGCGTAGTGCTCGATTGGCCGTAACAGGGAAGTCCCTGGCCAGGGCTGATCAGAGATTTGCTGGTAAGTGTTGCCAGTAGTTTCTCGACCCGTTACGAGCCTCATATCAGCACGACTTATCGGGTTATTGGGGTCTGACGTATACCACCCCTAGACTTGATATGCGACGTATCAGACGAAGAGACTTGACTGTATGGTAAGTGTTACTGGTCGGATTCGCAGGAGTGTGAGCGGGCTAGCTCGTCGATCTTCTGATCGCTCAATACCCGGGTGGCCGTTACGTTTAGCAGACCGCTTGCGGCTTGTGGGTGCTTGATATGATCATCATCTGCTACCGGCGTATTGACGAGTCTTTAGAGTCCTACACAGAGGTTTCCTGGCTCAAGCGAAACGAAATAGGAGCGCATATGAGATATGTGCAGGACCGAGAATAATGCGTGTATGTGATACCGCACTTCATTCTCGCGATATATGTTTCGATTGGTTATATTCGATATGACCTAGTTATCGAATCATTGATTCGATAAATCGATACATTACATACTAGTCGGTTGTATGCGATATAACCGGATCATTGAATCAAGTGTTGATTTAATGATTTAACGTATAATTATATATTTGATATATTACTTTGCATTAACTAGTATTGGTTCACTTTAAACGGATTTTTCTCACTTGGATTGCACATTGTATATGTGATATACTTTCGTGCACTTTTCTGTATCATGTTTGATGATACTTGATCATTTAGTTAAGTGTATAAAATTAATCCATGGTTAATATGATAATTAGGGTTTTGCATTTTCATTTATTTACTTATTTATTTATTTATTTATTTGGAAAACAATAAGATGAGAATGGTGGCTTTCTTTGTCATTTTATTGAAGCTTCATGAAACTTTGACTATGCTAACCATCCTTATCTTCATGCTTAACCCTAACCCATCAAAGTGACCATGGTTAATTCTCTACACTTAACCCTAGTTCAAGTTATGATAAGTATTTGTTTTATATTTATTTTTAGGAGAATACTTATCATAATTTTTCTAGAACTCATCTTCTTCTTCTTCTTCAAGCTTGCTACTCCAATGGCAACTTGAGCTTTAGTGAGTTAAATCCAAATCCAAAGTGAACCCACCTCCTATTTCTTCACCCTCTACCTCTTGCCAAGTTGTTTTGGGTGTTTACTTCACAAGTTTCACAAGTTTGTGAAGTCGGAGCTTGAGTTTGTGCAACCTCGACGTAGATCGTCTTTGACACAAAGCCGACGAGCTATTCCGCTTGCTTTCCCGATGAAGACGATGATCGAGTCGAGGATTCATGATGGACAGCGAGGACATGACGTTGCGGAGCCGTGGAGGTGGAAATCCGGATCTACAAAGGTTGTATATCCGTATCATAGTAGTTAACTGTTAACTAGCTTTCTTTTTCGCCTAAACATCTAGTTAAAGATCCGTAGTCTAGGGTTTCTCGGCACTAAAAATTTTAATTTGGCATGTTCGATGCCTTGTGAGAACCCACTAGGGTGCCTAGGAACCTTTCATATACCTCACGTCAGATGGCAGTTCTCTGGTGACACTGGTACAGAGTAGTCTGTTGACCCGAGATCGCCATAGAGTCTTGTGTGGTTCCCACTGTGCTTTGATTTCCATCTTACCACGTCCAAGAGGGCATGCAAAACGGTGGTTTTTGGGTACAGTCCCGAGTCACATGGAGGCAATGAGCGATAGGAGGGGATTCGTCTCTCCCGGTATAGGGGGTTGATGTTGCGCTGTGTTCGATTGGCTATAACAGGAAATCCCTAGCCAGGGTTGCTGAGATTTACTGGTAAGTGTTACCAGTAGTTTCTCGAATTGTTATAGACCTCATATCGACACGACTTATCGAGCTATTGGGGTCTGACGTTTACCACCCCTAGGCGAGATATGCGACATATCAGACAATCAGACCGGACTGTACGGTAGTGTTACTGGTCGGATTCACTGGAGTGTGAGCGGGCTTGCTCGTCGATCTTCAAATCGCTCAATACCCGGGTGGCCGTTACGTTTAGCAGACCGCTTGCGGCTTGTGGATGCTTGATATGATCATCACCTGCTACCGGCGTATTGACGAGTCTTTAGAGTCCTACACAGAGGTTTCCTGGCTCAAGCGAAACGAAATAGGAGCGCATATGAGATATGTGCGGGACCGAGAATAATACGAGTATGTGATACTGTATTCGATTCTCGCGATGTGACATTGATCGGTTATATGTGATATAGCCGGGTTATCGGATCAAGTGTTGATTCGATAAGTTGTTACTAATGATACTAGCCGGTTATATGCGATATGACCGGATCGTTAAATCAAGTGTCGATTTAATGAATTAATGCATAATTATATATTTGATATATTACTTTGCATCAACTAGTATCGGTTCACTTTATAATGGATTTTCTCACTCGGATGTGCGCATTACATATGCGATATGATTTTTGTGCACTAGATTGTATCATGTTTGATGATGCATGTTTACTTGGTTAAGTGTAAAGAATTAAACCATGGTTAAACTTATGATTAGGGTTTGATTTCCTTTTCTCATTTATTTATCTATTTATTCATTTTGGAAAATAGATGGAAAAAGGAGAAAAGAATGGTGGCTTTTTTTTGTTGTTTAGTGGAAGCTTCATGAAACCTTAACCCTAACCATTCCTTTAACCTTGGTCAATTCTCTACACATAACCATAGTTACTATTATGATAAGGATGGTTTTTCTTTTCTTTTCTAATTAATTCTTATCATAATATTCTTCTTCTTCTTCCTTGAACTCAAGAAGAAACCTTCACTTCATCAATGGTGGATTGATGAAATGAGTGAGAAATCCAAAACTAAAGTCTACCCACTTCCTATTTCTTCATCCTCTACCTCTTGGGAAGTAGTAGAGTGTGTTTCCTTCACAAGTTTTTAGGGCTTGGTAAAGGTGGAGCTTGATTTAGCGATGCCTCGACGTAGATCATCTTCTGCATGGATATCGACGACCTAGCTCGCTTTTTCTCCGACGAATCCGACTCTAGAGCCCGGATTCCTTTTGGACAGCGGAGACGACTTCGTTGCGGAGCAATGGAGGTGGAGCACCGGATCTACAAAGGTTGTATTTCCGATATCCCATTAGTTAAGTTGTTAACTAGATTGTTTTTCACCTAAACTTCTAGCCGACGATCCGTAGTCGGGTCTCTCGGCACCTAGAATTTTTGAAATTGGCATGGTTGATGCCTTGTGAGACCTCACTAGTGTGCCTAGGAACCCTACAGTGGTATCAGAGCCTAGCTAGAGCCTTAGGCGAAGTCTAGTCGGAATTTGAACTCCGAACGAACCCGAAACCCCGAATCAAACTTGCTCTCTGTCCTTTTTTCAAAAACTGGGATTTTTCCAAATTAAAAATATGCAGAGAAATGTGCAGGAAATTCTTAGAAAAACTGGAGAAAACGACAACCTAATTCAACAGTACGACCGCGGAACCGCGGCGTTGACCCCCCTTTTGCGGCGGTTCCGCGGCCGTCTGTGATGATCAGGATGTGTTTTTTCTTCAGTTATTTCTGTTGGTGTTTCTTGTGTGTTCTTGATGTTTTTAATATTTTTTCAAGAGTTGAATTTTCTGCAGTTGTTTTGGTGATTCGTATGTTCGATCGGATTATCAAATTTTGTCTGTGTGGCTTTCCGGATAAATTTTTAGAATATGTTAAAAAGTTCGTCCGGATATAAATACCCAATTTTTCCCCTGTCGGGAAATTTCCAAGTGTTGGATTTTTCCGTAGTTTAACAACGTTCTAAGTAGTGCAAGTAACGCGATGGACCCTCTAGAAGACAACAAACCTTAACTCGATTATGTGACCGTCTTGAACTGCCCTTTGAACCTTCGGGTTTGGGGCAGTACGGCGTGCCACATGTGAGGCGTTGGCTTGGCCCTTCTACGGATGGACCGTTGGTACTGAGGCATGAACGGAATGTTGTTATACTTGTTTCATGTGTTGATCAGTTTCGGGAAAACTTGGGTGTTCGATTGTTCGATCGGAAAGTTTAACATTTTCTATTTATCCGGAATGGGATACAATAATTGGAATTCATAATGGGTTATGAGATAACTGAATGAATATTATAAACATCGCAGTTTTGTCTCACTTGATCGGTTGCCACGGAATTTTGATGTGATCAAAAGTCCGTCGCAATCACGTAGTGTACGCGGATACTCGCCGGGTAAACTTAATAGACAGCCTCACTCCATAGCCCCGACCAAGTGACTGTAGGAGAACCCCGTCGCCGAAAGCATCCGTTCGGGTGCTCGCGGCAGCGGTGTTCCGCCTTGGTGCACTTCGTCGACGGTATCGGGGGTGCGGCCGCCTACTAAAGTTTGCGAAGAGCATTCGATCAGGATGTCGGGAATCTTGTTGAATTGCCCGACTTGATATTGAAAAGTGTTTTCGATTTTGAGACTAAAATGCGGGGTTTATAATTGTTAGGCATGTGATGTCTAAGGTATTCATTTGATTAGGCATGCGATGTCTATGCAGATTGCGGATTCCAACTGTTGTAGTTTTACACTTTCTTTTCTGTGACCGTAAGTGTAATATGTGATATCGCCGGTTTCGTTGCTATATGTCAACGACAATTGGGATGGACATATTTACTTACGTTGATGACATGTGATGTTATGTGTTGCTGGATATGTTGTATTGGATCGTCGTGTTTGAATAGCCGGGGGTTTTTATGTGAGATGAGTGTTTTTCATTTTCATTCATGTAAAAACTTGTATGTAATATTCTTTTATTTGGGGCACTTCCAGGTTGCGGAAGTTGTCACCTTTTGTATATTATTTACTTTTCCGCACTAGGATAGACCCAGGGAGGGGAGCACAAGTAACCGGGTTCTGGAGTCCAGTGGGAGACCAACTCGAGGAGTCGAGTCCGGGTCTCCTAACTCCAGAATTGGTAGGGTTGCTTGCCGCTCTCGTAGGGGTCTAGGGGTGTGGGTTTGGCTATTCATCGCGACCGTGGAATCCGTGTTTTATACTGGCTCGTATTGAAAACACGGACGTCCTAGTATATCCAATATTTCATATGATTCTTCTGCTGCGATATCTGTGATGTGATCATGTGATGTTCTGTGATAGATATAGTATATAGTATATATGATATATTGTATAGACGTTACTTATGTTTTACACCCGTGCTAGCCCTGCCCTGCTCTGTCGTTAGTTACATAACCTAACGGTGCACGAGGGGACATCGAGGCGAATGCGGATGGCATAAGTGTACGTCATATCTATCTGTGATGTTTAGGTATTTAAATGATGGGACTTCATTGATGTGATTAATGAAATAAAAGAAACCTAAGATTTTGTAGAATCGAATTTCAAAATAAAACAGGTAGCTACAGTTCTTGCTTTGCACAGCGGTATATGTGATATATCCTGCACCTTATTCGATGAGGAAAGGACCGAGATCCCTTCACCGGGAGTGACTCCTTTAGCAATAACGGGCAGATGCTACACACTCGGTTTGTCTTTTGATTGCTTTTAAGAGTTTTTGCTTTGCACAGTGATATATATGATATATCCAGCACCTCATTCGACGAGGAAAGGACCGACGATCCCTTCACTGGGAGTGACTCCTTTAGCAAAACTAGAAAAGCCTCAAAAACACTCCATTTCAAAATTCATTCGATCCTACAACGATATCAAGTTCATTAAGCAATAGGTTTTCAGAAAAACCTGTCGTAGCCCTCCGTCATTTCAGATAAATCCTGTTTAGTATTCGTGCGGCGTTTGTTGACCTTGTCAAGGCGCAGTGTGCGGTAGCTAACCAGTATTTATCTGCTTATGCATATGATGCAGATTGGGTTAGGGTAGTCGTGCGGCCTTGTTGACCTTGTCAAGGGTCGTGCGGGTGGGTTTGATTCAATCAAGAAATGACGGGTTGAACTTGACTTGCGGTCTATGGTTTGTTGACCTTGTCAAGGTCATAGATCGTTCGGGGCAAAATATTATCGGGAATTTCAAGTGTTGAAATTTGCAATGAGATTGCATACCTTCTATGAGATAGTTGGATCCCGATACCCGCTGCGAGTAAGAGTTTCTCCTGGGAGAGTTTTATACATTACAATTAGCCGATCAAGTAGGTGTCTAGAAAGGTGTTAACGAGGTTACGCCTCTGGGAAAACGAGGTTTACATTAATTAGGTTCGTGCGAAAGCACGGGGGACCTCCCTCAAAGTACCGACACTGGCCTGGCTGAAAGATTGGCGAACTTGTAGTGTGTAATTAATCCCGGCTAGTCTTTCCTTTTAGGGTTTGAAGGAAGATTTGATAAAAAGCAGTGGGAGCCATCCTGATTAGATAAAATAATAACCAATCTATTCTTGCAAGAGCGCACGCTGAGTGTTTTCTTCTCTCTCACTCCTGGTAGCGACCATATCACGCCTTAATCAAGATATTAAAACGGATTGTTGACCGAACCCGCTTGTTATACTGGGCTGGGGAACGTTGGTCCCGCTCCAACTTATAATTGTTATAAGACATAGCAGGAAATTGGGGATTACCAGAATTCCCGTGGGGCCCAAACGAAGAGAGTGCATGCTGATGCATCATCTTCGGGTGTGTTCATTACAGAGAACAGTTTCTCAGTATCCTTTACGTCCTGGGTATGTGATACCAGATCAGGATCCCAGATATGTAATCGTTACATAGGGCTACAAAAGGGTAGAAAAATTGAGAACGGGTGATAAGTTTCATGAGGCAGAAAACGGGGCAAGTGTTGCAGCCAAGTCTGTTGGTCACTGTCACCCTGTATTATCGATACATTGATTCTAAACGAATGTTATTAGATACCGAACCTGATATACAAAATCATATCTCTCTCTTTATTAGTAAAGAAAGGATATAATTTTGTATTGTTGGATAATGTTTTGAACATTTCCTATATCAAAAGTTGATCGGTTCAGGCACGTTATCTAAAAGCGTTGATGTTCTAAATCAAACTATAGTTCTTAATATATGGAACACACATAAGAGGAAGAGTTCAGAAATGAACGGATCCTTCTTAAGGCATTGTAGACTAGGTCAGATCAATGTGACCCGACTAGCTAGAGTTACATATAGATGCATATTTAAATCAGTTTGAATTTACATCTTGTGAAACTCGCCAGTCATGTCACAAAGATAAGATGACCATAGCTCCGTTTACTGGAAACAGAGAAAGAGTTAGTGAACTCTGGGGATGATACATGTTGATGTATGTAGGTCCCCTGTCTACACATGCCAGGAATGGTTCTTTATACTTCATTACGTTCTCTGATGATCTTTCGAGTTTCAGACCTATGTTCCTGTTCAAACACAAGTCTGAACCTTTTGAGATATTCACAGAATATAAGTTAGAAGTAGAGAACCAAAATACGGGTATAAGTATTATGTCCTTTGATGTGATCAAGGAGGAGAATACTTGAGCACGGAAATCCTGGACTATTCTAAAGGAGAATGAGATTCTCTCTCAGCATTACTCCTCCGAATACACCATAGCACGATGGTATATCGGGGCGGAGCAATCACACCCTATATGATATGGTGTGCTCTATGATGAGTAATACTGAGTTACCTTTTTCCTATTGGGTGTTATGCACTTGAGAAGTTGCATACCTATTGAATAGGTTCGAATCAAATCAGTTGTCTACCACTCCATATGAGATATGGAAAGGGAAGAGCCCATGTCTTAAGCTAGTTAAGATTTGGGGTTGTCCGGCCTATGTCTAAAAGCAAAATCCGGACAAGCTCGAGGCAAGGTCTGTTATGTAGAACTGGAAGTGTTCCAGCTATACAAACTACAGCAGATGATTTGGTACAACCAGAGGATTCAGTAGAAACCAACGAACCTCAGCCTCTCCGCCGATCTAGTAGGGTTCCTCACCCACCTGAGAGATACGTCGGTTTCTCTATGACAGTGGGAGCGAGGATTGCATCATGAGATGATGACCCAACCAGCTTCGAGCTGGCCATCGAGAGTAAGACTCTGTAAGAATGGCTGGATGTTTAGCGATCTGAGATGGAATCCTTATACACCAACAAAGTATAGACTTTAGTTGCTATATCTGAAGGGTTAAATCCCCATCAGGAGCAAGTATATCTTGAGAAGATTACTTGGTGTACATGGAAGAGTTGAGACTTTCAAAGCTAGACTTGTTAAAGGTCTACATCATTGACCAGGTATGGATGATGATGAAACCTTTTCTAAGTAGCTATGCTTAAGTCCATCCAGATCCTACTTGCCACGGCTACATACCATAACTACGATATCTGGCGGTTGGGTGCCATGACTGCTTTTCTAACTAATGTTTTTAGATGAGTGTGTCTATAAGTACACAGCCAGAGGGCTTCGTAGACAGTGGGAGCAGCGGAAACGTGTGCAAGATGCTTTATAGGATTAAAGTAGGCATCGCGGAGTTGGAACATCTGTTTTGATGGATTAGTCAAAGAGTTTGACATCATCAAAATGGTAGATGAACTTGTATAAACAAAAAGGTAGTAGGGAGTATGGTGACGATCCTCGTAGAGTACGTGGATGACATACTCTTGATGGGGAAGGAGTTTCCTATGCTACGCTCGGTCAATCTCCGCTTATCACCATAATTCTCCGTATAGGATCAAAATGATACCTCCTAAATCCTGGATTTTGGATCTATGAGATAGATCTAAATGGATGTTAGGATACTCACTAGCTGTAGTGAGAAGGTATCAATCGATCCAGGGAAGAATCACTGGAAAGGTTCCAGGGTGATAAAGACGACTGAATGTCAGTCGCAGGCATTGTCTTTACCCTTAGTAAAGGGACGGTATGTTGGAAGAGTTCCAAGCTAGATACCGTGAAATACTAGACGATAAAGGCTGGATACATCGCTACTTAAGATGCTACCAAAGAGGATGTTTGGATGTATAATGCTTCATGAGATGAACTATGTTCCTACCATTGTGAGACAATGGAGTTGCGGCTTATGCCAAGGAAAGCCGGTCCCATCAGGGATCCAGACTTATTCTAAGGCAGTATCACCTGATCATGGAGATGGTTGATCTCCAGGGAGATCGAGGTTAGGAGAGTAGACTCAGAGGACAACACAGCGGATCCACTCACAAAGGCCTGTTCCCAGAGAGAGACTTTTATGGGATGGTTGAGTATGAGATACTACAACCACTGCTACAGATGGCCCTAGTGCAAATGGGAGATTGTTAGTTATACGTATGCCCTAGAGGCCATTACTGTACATATGATGTATATTGTAGTGGATGCTAGGACGTATATAGGGAGGACTTTTTTGCTCGACATGATAGTATGCTAGCTGGTTGCACTTTACCTTAACGTGTATACTGATTGTCTCTCTGTTACATGTTGGTAAAGCCCTTGGGATGTGTACTTGACTACCTGGACTATGATGCGGATCATACTAGTGGGGACATGGTAGTCCATAAGTACATCCTTCAAAGTCCCTAGTCGTGGGTGTATCGAGACGGGGCATCGATATACCAGAGTAGACTAGCGTATACCTTCTCGACCCATACAGATGGGCTATGGATGATCCTATATCCATTGGTGTTTGACATCAGAGATGATATACGGGTGCTCAGTAGAGACTGGGTACACTGGACGGACTCGCCGAGAACTCCCAGATGGTATTATACCTCACGTCAGATGGCAGTTCTCTGGTGACACTGGTACAGAGTAGTCTGTTGACCCGAGATCGCCATAGAGTCTTGTGTGGTTCCCACTGTGCTTTGATTTCCATCTTACCACGTCCAAGAGGGTGTGCAAAACGGTGGTTTTTGGGGACAGTCCCGAGTCACATGGAGGCAATGAGCGATAGGAGGGGATTCGTCTCTCCCGGTATAGGGGGTTGATGTTGCGCTGTGTTCGATTGGCTATAACAGAAAATCCCTGGCCAGGGTTGCTGAGATTTACTGGTAAGTGTTACCAGTAGTTTCTCGAATTGTTATAGACCTCATATCGACACGACTTATCGAGCTATTCGGGTCTGACGTTTACCACCCCTAGGCGAGATATGCGACATATCAGACGATCAGACCGGACTGTACGGTAGTGTTACTGGTCGGATTCACTGGAGTGTGAGCGGGCTTGCTCGTCGATCTTCAAATCGCTCAATACCCGGGTGGCCGTTACGTTTAGCAGACCGCTTGCGGCTTGTGGATGCTTGATATGATCATCACCTGCTGCCGGCGTATTGACGAGTCTTTAGAGTCCTACACAGAGGTTTCCTGGCTCAAGCGAAACGAAATAGGAGCGCATATGAGATATGTGCGGGACCGAGAATAATATGAGTATGTGATACTGTATTCGATTCTCGCGATGTGACATTGATCGGTTATATGTGATATAGCCGGGTTATCAGATCAAGTGTTGATTCGATAAGTTGTTACTAATGATACTAGCCGGTTAAATGCGATATGACCGGATCGTTAAATCAAGTGTTGATTTAATGAATTAATGCATAATTATATATTTGATATATTACTTTGCATCAACTAGTATCGGTTCACTTTATAATGGATTTTCTCACTCGGATGTGCGCGTTACATATGCGATATGATTTTTGTGCACTAGATTGTATCATGTTTGATGATGCATGTTTACTTGGTTAAGTGTAAAGAATTAAACCATGGTTAAACTTATGATTAGGGTTTTATTTCCTTTTCTCATTTATTTATCTATTTATTCATTTTGGAAAATAGATGGAAAAAGGAGAAAAGAATGGTGGCTTTTTTTTGTTGTTTAGTGGAAGCTTCATGAAACCTTAACCCTAACCATTCCTTTAACCTTGGTCAATTCTCTACACATAACCATAGTTACTATTATGATAAGGATGGTTTTTCTTTTCTTTTCTAATTAATTCATATCATAATATTCTTCTTCTTCTTCCTTGAACTCAAGAAGAAACCTTCACTTCATCAATGGTGGATTGATGAAATGAGTGAGAAATCCAAAACTAAAGTCTACCCACTTCCTATTTCTTCATCCTCTACCTCTTACCAAGTAGTAGAGTGTGTTTCCTTCACAAGTTTTTAGGGCTTGGTGAAGGTGGAGCTTGATTTAGCGATGCCTCGACGTAGATCATCTTCGGCATGGACATCGACGACCTAGCTCGCTTTTTCTCCGACGAAGCCGACTCTAGAGCCCGGATTCCTTTTGGACAGCGGAGACGACTTCGTTGCGGAGCAATGGAGGTGGAGCACCGGATCTACAAAGGTTGTATTTCCGATATCCCATTAGTTAAGTTGTTAACTAGATTGTTTTTCGCCTAAACTTCTAGCCGACGATCCGTAGTCGGGTCTCTCGGCACCTAGAATTTTTGAAATTGGCATGGTTGATGCCTTGTGAGACCTCACTAGTGTGCCTAGGAATCCTACAATATCAACTTACTGCATCTATTGCAAGAACAACATCTGATGTGGTACTTGACATCTCATGATTGACTCAATTGCCTAAGCAAGTGATCTGCCAATCATGCACACCCCTCTCCCCTTTAGTCTGTAAGACACCTTTAGAGAGGGTGACTCCATTACCTGCAGGTACACCACCATGCCAGGAGTCGTGCATTCTAAATACTCATAGAATGTTGTCAAAGTACCCAGATTGTGAAACTACCCAAATCTAGATCTAAAACCATAGATCTAGTGACCAGAATGTCTGATATAATATCCAAGTGCTATGTGGAGAAACCACTGTGTGACGACCAAAGTATAACCGATTGTAGTATAGGAATATCACTTCCTACTCTGTGTATTTCATCCAAATACCAGGACATCACACCCTACTACCTTCTTAACAGATCCATCCCCTATTCTGATGAAGTCAAACCTATGACTGTCACATCAGAAATAGATGATCTATCCCCGCTATATCTGCTTTAGTCTATAAATAGACATAAGCCACCTGTCTACCAATGCTTCCGCTGCTCCCACTGACTACGACAACTCTCTGGCAGAGTCATATAGACGTGCACTTCTAAAACTAGTTTAGAACGACGCTATACTCATCCTCCTGCCGGGTCTCACAGTCTGGAATAACAGTAATGGCAAGTCTGGGTAAACAAGAACCTCTCTGTCACCGTCCTTGAGGCTACTGGAGTATCTCTCGAGTGCCTGAGGTTACCCACCATATCTGCGGAGTGGCCAATGGAATGTCAAACCATTTTGAATCTTTAGGTTCTTATCAAATCTTCTGTAATCGTTTGCGGTTCTGGAATCACTTCCAGTTCTACCATATTCCCACTACTGTTTTCTGAAATGATTCATTTTTATTAAAACTGTGGCGAGTTAACAACAATATCACTATTGATCTTCCAGATGGTAGAAGGTCAACCCTCGTCATAGCCCGGGTCAACCCACAAACAGCCATTACGGAAACGTGCCTTGAGTTATCCGGAGTCTTGTTTTAAGCATAAGCCGGAAAACTCCCCGTACCTTAACTATGTCAAGATATGAACTGTTCCATATCCAATACAGAAATAGAGGCACTAATTTAATTGAACCAGATTCAAATCATGCAGCTGTCACCAGTGCATGTCAACTAAATGGAAGAAGGCCGATTAGCATTACTCAACTTAGGAGTACATCTAATTATGAGTAACCTGAAAGAGAAGCAAGTTCTCTTAATCATTACTATCAACTGAATACCATTCACAAGTATCTACATCTTCGATCCCCTTGAAGAATCGCGATACTTGCAATACCTGGTTCTCTACTTTACTCTTATACCTATAACTTCTCAAAACTTAGACCCTGTGTTTCTACGAAACACTTGTCTAAGAACTAGAGAAGTCATAAGTAAACTGAATATAGTACAAGGACCAACCCCTCTGTTCTAATGGACACTGGACAAGATACAATACTCTGTATAAGTCCCCTGAGTCTGATAACTCATTCACTGTGTGTCGTAGGTTGAAAACTGTACTTATGGTTAAGAAGAATTACACCGCCGTTTAATGCTCCTTACCTAACCATCCATTGATATAAGTAAATGTCATAGACATAATTTCAAAAAGGTACATCTCACTCTATAAAAATAGAGGTACAGATATATCAATTTGAAATTGGTGCATAACATTGGATATTCAAAACCAAATATTTGCCGTCCGGCAAACAACCCTGGTGACTTCCTCAAATATCACCAATTACAACGAATCCTGATGTAATGAGGATAATCACCTAATTCCTAATAACTTATTCCCACTCATCATCTGTAAAACCATACAGATGTGAGAATCAAACCTGGTAAATACGTACCCTGGAGCAAGTGTCTAATTAGGAAATCAGTTTTCTTTTAACAATACACAGTGAAACTTAAACATTGAAATGTTTCGATGGGGTATCCCGGTATTCCTAGTAATGCCTCTTCCATTATCTAGATTCACAACTGTAACCGTATAATTCTTTGCCACTTCTCCAAATCCCTTTTTATGTCTTTAGTCATTACCTTCTGCACACCCTTTTAGGCCAAATGGTTTTCTTCCATCCCTACCGTTCGGCATCAGCCTATGGTTTGGAAGAAGACTATCTAATAAGAATAATGGGTGTACCGTCCTAATCCCAGGAGCACTCGCAATGCGAGAGAAGGTGAAGATAAAAGACAACCGAATGAACCTTATTCCTATTTTTGCTGAACTAGGATCCATCCCCGAACTGGAACAAGTTCCTTTCGAGTTCGTATATAACCATACGATGGATTATCCAATAAACTTGGGATCTTCGTAGTGATACGGAGTGTCCTGGAGAAATACAAAGGTGATCTAGGATTGGCGAAGAAATATTTGGTTTGGTCGTGAATAGCAGTCGCAATTTACTTTGCATTCTTACTAATCCCTTGTTATGTCTTTACTTAATACCTTCTGTACACCATTTAGGCTAATTGGTTTTCTTCAATCCCTACCGGTCGGCACCTGCCTATGGTTTGGAAGAAGACTATCCAATTTGCGTAATAGGTGTACTATCTCCTAAACCAAGGAGTACTCGCAATAAGAGAAGGTGAATGGAAAAGACAACTGAATAGTCCTATTCGTTTTCTCCAGAACCGGAAACCATCCTCGAATAAATTCCTTCGAGTACGTATATAACCATACGATGGTTTTGTCTAATGGAAGTGGACGTTCGTAGTAATACGGGGTGTCCTGGAGAAAAGGGTAAAAGTAGGAGTGGCAATGAGGTTTGCAACTCTGACAATCCAAAAGCCAGTGTTAAGAAGGTTCGGTCAACTTGGTCACTGAGTCATAGTCTAGGGTCGGGTCAATGGTCGCTGCCAAAGAGAGAGAGAAAAGAAACACTCAGCGTGCACTCTAACCTAGATCAGAATGGTTATCACTTTATCTAATCTAGAAACCTCCCACTGTAACGTCAAATTCTTCCCCAAACCTGAAAGAAGAATTAGTCGGGATCACCCGAGGAGTAAACCAACTCATCAGTGGGAATCGGGATCCAACTATCATCGCATGATAACGTGACGGAATCCACTCACGTCACCACACTCCAGAAGGTATGCGCATATCTGGCAAGTTTCAGTTTCTTTTGAAACTCCCGATGTGGATTTTTGCCCCTAGGACCCAAGTGACCTTGACGGAGTCAACAAATCAAAGAGTCCTAGTCAAGTTCAACCCGTCATTATCTGGATTGCATTAAACCCACCCGTACATGCCTTTGACGGAGTCAAAAAGGCCGCACGACTGTCCTAACCAATCCCATTTATGCAACAAACAAGCACCACTTAGCTACCGTACATTACGCCTTGACGGAGTCAACAAACGCAGCACGGTTACTAAACAATACCCATAAGAAATGACGGAGGGCTACGGCTGGTTTTTGGCGAAAAACCTTTAACGTAATGAACTTGATATAGTTTAAGGAACTGCATAGCCTTTTATAAAATATAGTGACGAAAACCCTTTGCCAAAGAGGTCACTCCCGGTGAAGGAATATCGGCTTTTTCCCCGTAGAATGAGGTGCAGGATATTACAACTGAATACCACGATGCAAAGCAAAAGGCAGTCGGCTATAGTGAAGTTATTGCCCTGACGTAAACTTCTGTCCAAGGGGTCACTCCCGGTGAAGGGATCTCGGCCCTTGCCTCGTCGACTGAGCAGCAGGATATTCCAACTGAATACCACGATGCAAAACAAAAGTGAACGTCCTTGCAATAACAGCTTTTTGAAAAATGTTCCAACAACATCAGAATAGGTTTGTTTATCTTGCATTGATCCGAATCAACGCAGTCCCATCAATTGATCACACCATAAAAGAACGAAAATAATGATGTACGTATATGCCATCCGCATTCGCCACTGGGTCCCGTCATCACCCGTTAGGTTACTTAACTAACGACAGAGCGGGGACTGGACTAGCGCGGATGCAAAACATATACAACATCTACTAGTATATATGTAATATATAATTTTCGCTCAAGGTGTGATAAAATGCAACATCACAGAAATGTAACCAGCATCACAGAACAATGCAGATACCTGGGATCCCCGGGTTTCATAGAGCCGCTACTGAAACCCGACGTTCCCCTGGTCGTGTGGATAGCCTGTGCAATGAAAATCCTAGACCCCTACGGGCGCGGCAGGTTACCCGCCAAAATCTGAAGCGAGGCAGCCCCCTTCAGCAACGTGAATGGACTACCCAGCACTTCACGGAATCCGGTGACTTAGGCACCTTTCCTGGGTCAACCTGAACCCCCTACGAGTGCGGCGAATAGCCCGCCAATTCTAGAGTGAAGCACCCTCCGTCTTAATGCCATGAGATGCGGGCTCGTTGCCCTCTAGAACCCGGATATCCGTGCACCCCTCCGTGGGGTAAACCTAGTACAAAAAGTAAAATATACATACAAAGGGTACATCAACCGCAACCTGGTCGTGCCCCAAAAGAATAAAACAAACAGGCAGTGATGGCAGTCCACATGTCGGACGCTCGCCCCGCAATATCAAATCTACATATAAAAAAAAACTGTACTACCATTGCATCCAGGCTATCCTCCACGACCGATCCGCAACATCACAGCACAACACAGAACATCAACGTGAATGTCACGTTCGCAAATCCGTCTAAAAGGGCTATAGCAGTTAGATAGGATTTACAGATCAAATGACATTCACGGTCGCAGATATAATGTAAATACTGTGAACTAACTTGTTTAAAATATCCGATCGAACAAATTTATCGAAGTGGGCCCCAAGAACAACTGTAGCACTCACAGAAAATCTGGGCCCAAAAAGAATGTCCTAAAACCTATAATTCCATGTCAGAAGCCCACTGGAAAAAATTTGTGAAATGAAGCCTAAATACTGCGGCGGAACCGCGGAAAAAGTGGGGTTATGGCCGCGGTTCCGCGGCCCTTTTGAAGGATCATATTACCAAATTTTTCCAGTGATCTTACAAAACCCTGCACATAATTCTGCAACAACCTGAAAAATTATTGGAGCCAAAAAAATTTCGACAGAAACTGATATATATGAAAATGCGGTTATGGGATTTTTGTTCGATCGAAGCATTAAACATACTAGTACAAGCTAGACTAGGTTAATGGCGTGGTTCTGATACCATGTTGTGCCACGGCAGCGCCCCGGCCTTCTACTTGAGGCCAAAATACGGAATCAAAAATTTTCTTAACTTTAAACCGGTGCTACTGCGGACAATAAACCCGGATCGTAACCATTAACCAAATCCAAGCAAACAAGAGAATGGGTGAAGTGATATACCAAGCGATCCGTGTCCTTCGGTCTTCTCGTCGTCGTCCGGATCCCCCGCGGAATCTCCGTCCGTCACCTCCTCGTCGGAAAGGGCATCACGTAGACGGATTCTTTTACGGGCTCCCACCTCTGGACCGAGGCAACTCGGGCGCGAAGTTGGCTAGCTGACGCGACCAAGATTTGCTGTAGATATAGTGTAGTAGGCTATATCTCTTTGGGGTTTGAGAAGTTGCCTTAATGGAGGTAGGAATCAAGAACATTGGAGAGGGATTTTTCTTTTGTTGCAACAATGGAATAATGAGATAGCATAAAGAATGAGAACTATAATAATCTCCCTCCCTCTCTCTAGTGGCCGGCCCCTCATGAAAATGGTGGAGATGAGATAAGGAATCAACCAAGAAAAGAATATGTATGATAGAAAATAAAAGGATTAAAGTCACACCAAGGTCAAAAACCAATCCAACTCAATCCCTTTCTCATTTAATGCAAGACATGAGATTAGAATGGAATCCCATGATGATAGAAGCCACAAATGCAAGAAAACCCCTCCACAAAATGTTATTTGCACACTTGCAAATAACCCCATCCATCTAAAAGTCCCGCCGCGAAGGAACAACGGAAAACCGGCCGGAACGGAATGCAAACTGGCAACCTCAGGAAACTAATCCCGTAATAAATTACAAGAAAACCCCACTACTGCATATACATGCCCGCATTTGTATTCCCACTGAACACAAATGCAAAGAGACAAAACTACACTGTCTAATACTAGGATTCGGCTTAAACCAAAGCCAGATAGTAAAAACCGTCCGATCCCGATCCGTGCAATACCGCACGAATCTGATCGAACCCTGCCATATCTCCATACGGCCTATACAGCGTTTCGCCCGAAACTTGAGTAACTGTGTGTTGTGGACTCTAAATACTCGTCAATACTATGGCTGTGGATTTAACAACTAGCACGTCAGAGGTATTAGCCATACGTGATGGGCTACCAACTATTGACCAAAAGGGACGTCAATGAGCGAACTCATCCTGACACCCTACTAAGCCTGTCAGTGACAATATCCGTACAGTCCGGTCAGTTCGTCGATGAGCATCGCACGGTGGGCCTAGGGGGTTGGTAAAAGTCAGACCCCCAAAAGCGGTACAAGTCGTGTCGGAGTGCAGCCGAGAACACCCTGAGATACTACTGGAATACCTACCAGCAAATCTCCTGCTTGGCCAAGGAATTTTCATGTACTGGCTCTCCTAGGCATAGAGCGACCTCACCCCCCAATACCGGGAGAGACGAACCCCTGCAGATTCACTTAAAGCCTCCATTTGGCTTGGGACTGTACCCAACTAAAACCTGTTTGCACGTCTCCTTTGAGTGTGGAAGGGTAGTAATCAAAGCACAGTGGGAACTCACACGAGACAAATGACGATCTCAGGTCGATGAACTAACCTGTACACATGTCACCAGGGAACTGCTATCTGACGTCTGGTATAATCCCAACTAGCAGGTTCCCGGCGAGTCCTGTCCAGTGTACTCATAACCCAATGAGTACCTGTATACATCTTAGGTGAACCAACTGACACCAGTGGCTTGTGAGACCGGCCACCGCCCCTCGTCGGGGTCTCGACTGTATACACTAGTCTACTATGGAGAATCGATGCCCTGTCTCGAAACTCACATGACTAGGGACCTTTTAAGGATGTGCTTATAGACTCCAGCTCTTACGTACATGATCGCCCTCATACTGCTGGTAGTCAAGCAAGAATCCTATGGGCTCTATCAACGTGTAATAACGACTCGTAAGGTCACCTAAAGCAGTACACGATGATAAAGATAAACCAGATAGCATACTATCATCTTGAGTAAGACTGTCCTACCGGGATAGGTCCACCCTCAATCATTGCAATCACGTGCCTGTGATCCAATAATTGACTCTGAGGGTACTATCTCCAACATATATCACATATAACCGGCCGATATCTCATATCGCGAGAATAGAATACTGTATCACATACACGTATTAATCTCGATCCTGCACATATAACATATGTGCTCCTACTTCGTTTTGCCTAAGACAGGAAACCTCTGTGTAAGACTCTAAAGATTCGTCAATACGCCAGCAGTAGGTGATGATTATATCAAACACCCACAAGCGGTCAGCTAAGCGTAACGGCCACCCGGGGATTGAGCGATCAGAAGATCAACAAGCAAGCTGTTAGTTATATATATGCCCTAGAGGCCATTGTTATACATATGATGTATATTATAGTGGATGCTTGGATATATATAGAGAGGACTTTCTTGCTCGACATGATAGTATCCTATTTGGTTTCACTTTATCTTAACATGTTGACTTGTATTAGTTTACTGTCTTACTCTCACATCTTGATAAAGCCCTTAGGATATGTACTCGACTACTAGGAGTATGATGAGATCATACTAGTGGGGCCAGGGTAGTCAAAGTGTACATCTTATAACTGTTCCTAGTCGAGGGAGTAACGAGACAGGGCATCGATACTCCAGAGTAAACTAGCGTATACGCATCTTGACCCATATGATCGGCGATGGATGATCCCATATCCATCGGTGTTTGACATCAAAGATGGTATACGGGTGCTCAGTAGAGACTGGGTGCACTGAACGGACTCGCCGAGAACTCCTAGATGGTATTATACCTATCGTCATATAGCAGTTCTCCGGTGACACTGGTACAAGTTAGTTTGTAGACCTGAGATCGTCATAGAGTCTTGTGTGATTCCTACTGTGCTTTGATTTCAACCTTACCACGTCTAAGAGGACGTGCAAAACGGTAGCTTTTGGGTACAGTCCCGAATCACATGGAGGCAATGAGCGATAGGAGGGGTTTCGTCGCTCCCGGTATAGGGAGTTGATGTAGTGCTGTGTTCGATTGGCTATAACTGGAAGTCCCTGGCCAGGGCTGATATGGAGTGCTACTGGTAAGTGTTATCAGTAGTTTCTTGACCTGTTATGAGCCTCACATCGACACGACTTATCGGTCACTGGGGTCTGACGTTTACCACCCCTAGACTTGATATGCGACATATCAGACGAAGAGATCGGACTGTACAGTAGTGTTACTGATTGGATTCACAGGAGAATGTACAGGCTTGCTAGTTGATCATCTGATTGCTCAATACCTGGATGGCTGTTACGTTTAGATGACCGCTTCCAGCTTGTGGGTGTTTGATATGATCATCACCTACTGCCGGCGTATTGACGATTCTTTAGAGTCCTACACAGAGGTTTCCTGGCTCAGGAAAAATGGAGTAAGAGCCCATATATGATATGTGCGGGACCGAGAATAATACGATATGAGATACCGTATTCTATTCTCGCGATATGTGATATCGGCCGGGTATATGTGATATAGCCGGGTCATCGGATCAAGTGTTGATTCGATGAATTGGTACATATTATATTAGTCGGTTATATATCGGGTTATCGGATCGAGTGTTGATTCAATAATTTAATGTATAATAATATATATGATATATTACATTACGTTAACTAATATAAGCTTGCTTTATTGATTCATTTTCTCACGGGATAATACATTGATATATATATGCGATATATGTTAATTGTATTATGTTCTTTTGTTACAAAATATATTGCATATGTGATATATAATATTGTAACATGTTAGGGTTACAAATTTAACAAAGGATTAGGGTTTAAACTTTGTTTGGGTTTGGATAAGGGTTAGCTTTGTTGGATATAGTGCCCTTAGAGTCAATTATTAGATCGCAGGCACATGATTGCAATGATTTAGGAAGGACCTATGCCAGTAGGACAGTCTTACTCAAGATGATAGTATGCAATCTGGTTTATCTTTATCATCGTGTACATGCTTTAGGTGACCTTACAGGTTGCTATTACACGTTCATAGAGCCCTTAGCATTCTTGCTTGACTGCCAGCAGTATGATGGCGATCATATACGTGGGAGCTGGGGTCTAACAGCACATCCTTAAAGTGGTCCCTTGTCATGGGAGTTTCGAGACTAGGCATCGATACTCCATTAGTAGACTAGTGTATACAGTCGAGACCCCGACGAGGGGCGGTGGCCGGTCTCACAAGCCATTGGTGTCAGTTGGATCACCTAAGATGTATACATGTGCTCATTGGGTTATGAGTACACCGGACAGGACTCGCCGGGAACATGCTAGTTGGTATTATACCTGACGTCAGATAGCAGTTCCCTGGTGACATGTGTACAGGTTAGTTCATCGACCTGATATCGTCATTTGTCTCGTGTGAGTTCCCACGGTGCTTTGATTACTACCCTACCACGGCTCAAAAGAGTCGTGGAAACAGGTTTTAGTTGGGTACAGTCCCGAGCCAAATGAAGGCAGAGAGCGGATCGGCAGGGGTTTCGTCTCTACTGGTATTGGGGGTGAGATCGCGCTGTGTCTAGGAGAGCCATTACACCGGGACCTTAGCCAAGGCAGGAGATTTACTGGTAGGTATTCCAGTAGTATCTCAGGGTGTTCTGGGCTACACTCCGACACGACTTGTATCGCTTTTGGGGGTCTGATTTTTACCAACCCCCTAGGCCCGCCATGCGATGCTCATAGACGAACGGACCAGACTGTACGGATATTGTCACTGACAGGATCAGCAGGGTGTCAGGATGAGTTCGCTCATCGACCACCCTTTTGGTCAATACCTGGTAGCCCATTACGTACGGCTAGTACCTCTGACGTGCTAGTGGTTAAATCCACAGCCAAAGTATTGACGAGTCAATAGAGCCCCCCATAGACAGTTTCTCAAGTTTCGGGCGAAACGTTGTAGAGGTTGTATGATATATGGCAGGGTCCGATCATATACGTGCAGTAGTGCACGGATCATGATCAGGCGGATCATACTAGTGGGCTTTAGTTTAAGACGGATCCTAGTATTAGATTTGTTGGATTACTTTAGTCTTATCGCATTCGCATTCAGTCGGAATGCGGATACAGGTATGTATATACAGGTGAGGGGTATCCTTGTGATCCGTCACGAGTTTACTTTAGATGTTGCAGTATCTTTTTATTGTTGTAAACATTTGGGTTATTGTTTACAAATGGAAATTGTGAGCTTAAGTCATTATTAGAAGCCTTAATTGTGACACATGCACAAGTGATGACTCATGGTCTTTTTCTTTGTGCATGTGTCACATTTTTTGATGGATTTGAGTCTTTATATGATAAGGGGAGAGAGAGGGGCTGCCATGATATGGTTTTGGTCTTGTATTTTTCAAAACACTCTCTTTTTATCATAAGAATACAACTCAAGAAAGAAAAGGCTTCTTCTTCTTCTTCTTGCTCTAGCTCACAACCTCCATTAAATGGCATCATCTCTAACCTCCATCCATACACTCTCATGTGATGAGAATCAATGGATTCTTGAGACAAAGTTATCACACACATTCTCTAAATCGCCTTAGACACGTTGGCTAGCGAACATCGAGCCCGAGGTTCTTCGGACGAAGCGGGAGCCCGTAAAAAGACTCGAAGATGTGGTGCCCTTTTCTGACGAGGAGATCGAGATCGGAGATGCCGCGAGGAGCTTGGGATGGTGGCCAAAGACCGAAGGACATGGATCGATCAGTATAGCTTTTCCAACCCTTTCTCTAGTTGCTATTTATAGGTTAATGGTTCGATCCAGGTTTATAGTATACGATAGCGCCGGTTTCAAGTTATGAAAAAGTTTTCGTTTCCGCATTTTGGCCTCGGACAGACGGCCAGGGCACTACCGTAGACTTACATAGTATAAGAGACACGCCATTAACCTTTACTAGCTTGTTCTAACGTATTTAAAACATCGATCGATCAAAATTTCCGAAACCACGTTTTCATTTTCTGAGTTTCTGTCGAATTTTTTTTATCGTCCAAAAATTATTTTGAGTATTGCAGAAAATCAGGCAGGCTTTTTTAAGAAATCTGAGAAAATTTAGTACCCTGGTTTCACTGTAGCGCCGCGGAACCGCGGCCGTTCCCACGTTTTGGCCGCGGTTCCGCCGCCGTACTGTAGCTTCACTTCACCAAATTTTCTACAGTGGTTTCTGACTTGGAAATGGGGTTTCTGGAATATTTTGTTTTGGCCCAGATTATTTTGAGTACTGGAATTGTGCTTGGGACCCACTTCGGGAAATTTTGTCGATCGAAAATTTTAAATATGCTAGTTCACTGTATTTACATTATATCTACGACCGTGAATGTCATTTGATCGGTAAATCTTGTCTAATTGCTATAGCCCTTTTAGACGGATTTGCGAACGTGACATTCAAGTTGATGTTCTGTGTTGTGCTGTGATGTTGAGGATTTGTCATGGTGGATAGCCTTGAGCAACGGTAGTACAGTTTTGTTGTATTTGTACATTTGATATTGCGGGGCGAGCGTCCGACATGTGGACTGCCGTCACTGCATGTTTGTATATTATTCTTTTGGGGCACGACCGGACTGAGGTCGATGTACCCGTTGTATATATTTTACTTTCTGTACTAGGATTACCCTCCGGTGGGGTGTACGGATAGCCGGGTTCTAGAGAGCAATGGGCCCGCATCTCATAGCTTTGAGACGGAGGGGGCTTCGTGTAAGTGCACGGCGGCGCCCCGGCCATCAATCCGAAGCCGGAATGCGGAAACGAAACTTTTTACAAAACTTTTAAACCGGCACCACAGCGCACTTTAAACCCGGATCGAACCATTAACCTACTCCTAGCTAACTAGAGAAGGGGTAGAGAGATATACCGAGCGTTCCGTGTCCTTCGGTCTTCTCGTCGTCGTCCCGATCTCCCCACGGAATCTCCGGTCTTCATCTCCACGTCGGAAGGGCACCACATCGCCGGGTTCTTTTACGGGCTCCCACCTCTGGACCGAGGCAACTCGAGCATGAAGTTGGAGA
Organism: Agapanthus africanus; assembly: GCA_030015575.1. NCBI lineage: Eukaryota > Viridiplantae > Streptophyta > Magnoliopsida > Asparagales > Amaryllidaceae > Agapanthus > Agapanthus africanus. Next base: position 387,796,077 of record CM057344.1, read on the forward strand.
GTCGACGTGTCCAAGAATTGCTGTAGAAAATCTGTAGAACTTATGTCTCATGGCGTTGTATGAAGTTGCCCTTTTTAGTGGAGGAATGAGATATACTTTGGAGATGAGCTAAGGGGTTTTTGTGCAAGCCAATAGAGGTGAAAACCCCACACTAAAAAATTGGACAGCCCCTATCAAAATATGGCCAGCCAATGCATGGTGAACGGAGTGAGAGAAAAGTCAAGGGGTTGGGAAAAAAAACTAATGCAAGCAAAAGGAAAATGGTTATCATAACAAATGATGATCACAATCCAATCCATACCAACTCCCATCACAAAAGTCAAGCCATCATGAACTAAAGAAAGTCAAGGGATGGTGCAACCATCATGAAACCATTATGATGCAACTACTTGCAAAAACAACCCTCCAAAATACAAATTTGCATGCTCGGTAATAAGCCCTCCTCCACCAATTTTCAGCCAAGGAAAGAACAATGGAAAATGGCCGAAACGGAAAGCAAACTGCTAACTTCAAAAAATGATCCCGTAATAAATTACAGGAAAACTCCGCGACTGTATATACAAACCTGCATTTGTATTGCAACCGAATACAAATGCAAAGAGACAAAATCTACACTGTACAATACTAAGATCCGGCTTAAACCAAAGCCCGCTAGTATTATCCGTCCGATCATGATCCGTGCAATACTGCGCCTATCTGATCGAACCCTACCATATCTCCATACGGCCTCTACAGCGTTTCGCCCGAAACTTGAGAAAACGGTCTGTGGGGGACTCTAAAGACTCGTCAATACTTTGGTTGTGTATTTAACCACTAGCACGTCAGAGTTATTAGCCATACGTAACGGGCTACTAGGTATTGACCAAAAGGGACGTCGATGAGCGAACTAATCCTGACACCCTACTGATCCTGTCAGTGACAATATCCGTACATTCCGGTCCGTTCATCTATGAGCATCGCATGGCGGGCCTAGGGGGTTGGTAAAAGTCAGACCACAAAAAGCGGTACAAGTCGTGTCGGAGTGTAGCCCAGAACACCCTGAGATACTACTGGAATACCTACAAGTAAATCTCCTGCCTCAGCCAAGGACTTCGTGTAATGTCTCTTTTAGACACGGCATGACCTCACCCCCAGTACCGGGAGTGACGAACCCCTGCAGATCCGCTCACTGCCTCCATGTGGCTCGGGACTGTACCCAACTAAAACCTGTTTCCACGTCTCCTTTGAGCGTGGTAGGGTAGTAATCAAAGTACAGTCGGAACTCACACGAGACGAATGACGATCTCAGGTCGATGAACTAACCTGTATATATGTCATCAGGGAACTGCTATCTGATGTCAGGTATAAGACCAACTAGCATGTTCCCGGCGAGTCCTGTCCGGTGTACTCATAACCCAATGAGCACCTGTATACATCTTAGGTGAACCAACCGACACCAGTGGCTTGTGAGACCGGCCACCGCCCCTCGTCGGGGTCTCGACTGTATACACTAGTCTACTCTGGAGTATCGATGCCCTGTCTCGAAAACTCCCACGACTAGGGACCTTTTTAAGGATGTGCTTATAGACCCCAGCTCCCACGTATATGATCGCCATCATACTGCTGGCCGTCAAGCAAGAATCCTAAGGGCTCTATCAACGCGCAATAGTGACCTGTAAGGTCACCTAATGCAGTACACGATGATAAAGATAAACCAGATAGCATACTATCATCTTGAGTAAGACTTTCCTATCGGGATAGGTGCTCCATCAATCATTGCAATCACGTGCATGTGATCCAATAATTCACTCTGAGGGCACTATCTCCAACAATCTCCCACTTGCACTCAAGGCTAATTATTGCGATGTCGCATACTCACTGCCCGTGTGATACCGAACACCTAACTCCTCTACTAATCAGTCTCACAAAACCAGTTTGCGAAACTAATGTGTTCAAGGAATAGCCTCAGTGAGTGGATCCGCCTTGATGTTTCTTTCTATGTCTCTCTTTATCTCAAGTTCGCGGAGAAACCCATCTCCCGAAAAGAGCAATACCTGTCTTAGAATATGTCTGGATATCTGATGGGACCTAGCTCATAAATGAACTCCAAATCCAAACTTCTTAGACTGTATCGTCAACTGAACTTAATCAGTATCCTACGTAATGCCTCCCTCAGTGTCTGCTTGGATCACCTGTCCAAAACACTGCCCTCGTCAGAGGGAAATCTATAACTCTGACAGTCACTCTGTCACCCAGGTCATCTTGGAAGCCTGGAATGATAACCGTCTCCTGAAGAAGGCTGTCGTTATCGTATCCCTAGAACATCCACATATGTTCTAAAACTGATTCCGAATGTTTCTCCAGAATTGGATTAATATCAACTTATTGCATTTACTGCAAAAAACAACATCTGGTGTGGCGCTTGACATCTCATGATTGACTCAATTGCCTAAGCATGTTATATGCCAATCATGCACATCCCTCTCCACTTTAGTCTGTAAGACACCTTTAGAGAGGGTGACTCCATCACCTGTAGGTACACTACCGTGCTTGGAGTCGTCCATTCTAAAACACCTTCAGAATGTTGTCTAAGTACCCTAATTGGGAAACTACCCAAATCTAGATCTAAAACCATAGATCCGGTAACCAGAATGTCTTGATATTATATCCAAGTCCCATGTGGAGAAACCACTGTGTGACGACCAAAGTATAACCAATCGTAGTATAGGAACATCACTTCGTACTCTGTGTATGTCATCCAAATACCAGGACATCACACCCTACTACCTTCTTAACAGATCCATCCCCTATTCTGATGAAGTCAAACCTATGTCTGTCACATCAAAAATTGATGATCTATCTCCGCTATTTCTGCTTTAGTCTATAAATAGACATAAGCCACTTGTCCACCAATGCTTCCGCTGCTCCCACTGACTACGATAACCCTCTGGCAGAGTCATATACACGTACACTTCTAAAGCTAGTTTAGAACGACGCTATACTCATCCTCCTGCCGGGTCTCACAGTCTGGAACAACAGCAATGGCAAGTCTGGGTAAACAAGAACCTCCCTGTCACCGTCCTTGAGGCTACCGGAGTACCTCTCGGGTGCCTGAGGTTACCCACCATATCTGCGGTGTGGCTAATGGAATGTCAAATCAGAATGAATCTTTAGGTTCTTATCAAATTTTCAGTAATCGTCTGCGGTTCTTGAATCACTTCCAGTTCTACCATACTCCCACTACTGTTTTCTGAAAAAAAAATACATTTTTGTTAAAACTGTGGCGAGTCAAGAACAATATCACTATTGATCTTCCAGATGGTAGAAAGTTAACCCTCGTCATAGCCTGGGTCAACCCACAAACAGCAATTACAAAAACATGCATTGAGTTATCCAAAGTCTGGTTTTAAGCATAAGCCGGACAACTCCCCGTACCTTAACAATGTCAAGATATGAACTGTTCTATATCCAATACAGAAAAAAAAGGCACTGATTTAATTGAACCAGATTCAAATCATGCAGCTGTCTCCAGTGCATGACAACTAAATGGAGAGAGGCCGATCAGCGTTACTCAACTTAGGAATTCTTCCAATTATGAGTAACCCGAAAGAGAAGCAAGTTCTCTTAATCATTACTATCAACTGAATACCATTCACAAGTATCTACATCTTCGATCACCTTGAAGAATCCTGATACTTGCAACACCTGGTTCTCTACTCTATTCTTATACCTATAACTTCTCAAAACTTGGACCTTGTGCTTCTACGAAACACATGTCTATGACCCAGAGGAGCCACAAGTAAACAGAATCTAGTACGAGTACCAACCCCTGTGTCCTTATGGACACTGGACAACATACAATACTCTGTATAAGTCCCCTGAGTCTAATAACTCATTCCCTGTGTGTCGTAGGATTAAAACTGTACTTATGGTTAGGAAGAATTACACCGCTGTTTAACGCTCCTTACCTAACCAACCACTGATATAGGTAAATTCATAGACATAATTTCAAAAAGGTATATCTCACTCTATAAAAATAGACGTAGAGATATATCAATTTGAAAATGGTGCATAACAGCGGATATTCAAAACCAAATATTTGCCGTTCGGCAAACAACCCAGGTGACTTCCTCAAATATCACCAATTTCAACGAATTCCGATATAGTGAGGATGATCACATAATTCCCAATAACTTACTCCCACTCATCATCTGTAAAACCATACAGATGTGAGAATCAAACCTGGTAAATACATACCCTGGAGCAAGGACTAATTGGGAAATCAGTTTTCTTTTAACAGTACACAGTGAAACTGAAACATTGAAATGTTTCGTAGGGGTATCCGGGTATTCCTAGTAATGCCACTTCCATTATCCAGATACACAACTGTAACCGTATAATTCTTTGCCATCTCTCCAAATCCCTTTATATGTCTTTAGTCATTACCTCATGTACACCCTCTTAGGCTAAATGGTTTTCTTCCTTCCCTACCGTTCGGCACCAGCATATGGTTTGGAAGAAGACTATCCAATAAGCATAATGGGTGTACTGTCCTAATCCTAGGAGCGCTCACAATGCGGGAGAAGGTGAAGATAAAAGACAACCAAATAAACCTTATTCCTATTTCTCTTGAACCAGAATGCATCCCCGAACTGGAACAAGTTCCTTTCGAGTTCGTATATAACCATACGATGGAGTAACCAATAAACTGTGGATCTTCGTAGTGATACGGAGTGTCCTAGAGAAAAACAAAGGTGATTTAGGATTGGCGAAGAAATACTTGGTTTGGTCGTGAATAGCAGTCACAATTTACTTTGCCCTCATACTAATCCCTTGATATGTCTTTACTTAATACCTTCTGTACACCATCGTTATGCTAATTGGTATTCTTCATTCCCCACCGTTCGGCACCAGCCTAAGGTTTGGAAGAAGACTATCCAATTTGCGTAATAGGTGTACTATCTCCTAAACCAAGGAGTACTCGTAACCTGAGAGAAGGTAAAAGGAAAAGACAACTGAACAGTCCTATTCGTTTTCTCCAGAACCGGAAACCATCCGCGAATAAATTCCTTCGAGTTCGTATATAACCATAAGATGGTTTTATCCAATGGAAGTGGACGTTCGTAGTAATACGGGGTGTCCTGGAAAAAAGGGTAAAAGTAGGAGTGGCAATGAGGTTTGCAACTCTGACAATCCAAAAGGCAGTGTTTAAGAAGGTTCGGTTAATTTTGGTCACTGAGTCATAGTCATGGGTCGGGTCATGGTCGCTGTCAATGAGAGAGAGAAAAGAAACACTCAGCGTGCACTCTAACCTAGATCAGAATGGTTATCACTTTATCTAATCAGGAAACCTCCCACTGTAACGTCAAATTCTCCTCCAAACCTGAAAGGAGAATTAGTCGGGATCACCCGAGGAGTAAACCAACTCATCAGTGGGAATCGGGATCCAACTATCATCGCATGATAACGTGACCGAATCCACTCACCTTATCACACTCCAGAAGGTATGCGCATATCTGGCAAGTTTCAGTTTCCTTAGAAACCCCCGATGTGATTTTTGCCCCATGCTCTTATGACCTTGACTAAGGCCAACAAATCATTAGTCACATGTCAAGTTCTACACGTCATTGTCCAGGTTAATTCGAACCCACCCGTACAAGCCCTTGACTAGGGCCAACAAGGCTATACGACAATCCCTGATCAATGCATCTATCTATGCAGCAGAAAGGTAACAAGCAGCTACCATACACTATGCCTTGACTAAGGCCAAACAAACATAGCATGAATACTACATGCTACCCGTCTGAAATGACGGAGGGCTACGAATGGTTTTTGGCGAAAAACCTTTAACGTAATGAACTTGATATCGTTGAAGGAATCGAATAGCTTTATAAAAATATAGTGACGAAAACCTTTGCTAAAGAGGTCACTCCCGGTGAAGGGATCTCGGCTCTTTTCCCGTAGAATGAGGTGCAGGATATTCCAACTGAATACCACAATGCAAAGCATAAAGTAATCGGCTATAGTGAAGTTATTACCCTGACGCAAACTTCTGTCCAAGGGGTCACTCCCGGTGAAGGGATCTCGGCCCTTGCCTCGTTGACTGAGGTGCAGGATATTCCAACTGAATACCACTGTGCAAAACAAAAGAGAACACCCTTGCAATAACAGCTTTTTGAAAAGTGTTGCAACAACATCAGAATAGGCTTGTTTATCTTGTATTGATCCGAATCAACGCAGTCCTATCAATTGATCACACCACAAAGAACGAAAATAATGATGTACGTATATGCCATCCGCATTCGCCACTTGGTCCCATCATTACCCGTTAGGTTACTTAACTAACGACAGAGCGGGGACTGGACTAGCGCGGATGCAAAACAAATACTACATCTACTACTATAAATATCAATATATAATATTCACTCAAGGCGCGATTAAATGAAACATCACAGAAATGTAATAAGCATCACAGAACAATACAGATATCTGGGATCCATGGGTTTCATAGAGCCGCTACTGAAACCCGACGTTCCCCTGGTCGTGTGGATAACCTGTGCAATGAAATCCTAGACCCCTACGGGCGCGGCAAGTTACCCGCCAAATCCTGAAGCGAGTCAGCCCCCTTCAGCAACGTGAATGGACCACCCAGCACTTTACGGAATCCGGTAACTTGGGCACCCCTCCTGGGTCAACCTGTGCCCCTTACGAGTGCGGCGAACAACCCGCCAATTCTAGAGTGAGGCCCCCTCTGTCTCAACGCCTTGAGATGCGGGCCCGTTGCCCTCTAGAACCCGGCTATCCGCGCACCCCACCTTGGGGTAATCCTAGTATAGAAAGTAAAATATACATATAACGGGTACATCGACCTCAGCCCGGTCGTGCCCCAAAAGAATAATATACAAACAGGCAGTGACGGCAGTCCACATGTCGGACGCTCACCCCGCAATATCAAATGTACATGAAAATACCAAAACTGTACTACCATTGCATCCAGGCTATCCACCAGGACAATCCGCAACATCACAGCACAACACAGAACATCAACGTGAATGTCACGTTCGCAAATCCGTCAAAAAGGGCAATAGCAGTTAGACAGGATTTACCGATCAAATGACATTCACGGTCGCAGATATAATGTAAATACTGTGAACTAACATGTTTAAAATTTTTGATCGATCAAATTTACCGAAGTGGGCCTCAAGCACTACTGTAGCACTCAAAGAAAATCTTGGCCCAAAAAGAATATTCCAAAAACCCCATTTTCAACTCAGCAGCCCACTGTAAAAATTTGATGCAATGAACTGTCAAAGTAGCTGCGGAACCGCGGCCAATGAGTGTGTTTGGCTGCGGTTCTGCGGTGGAAAACTGACTTCACGCGACCATATTTTCACAGAATGCTTAGAATTCCCTGCACGTATTTCTGCAATGTACTAAAAAAATTTTCGAGCCAAAAAAATTCGATAGAAAACTGATGCATGAGAAACACGGTTTTTGGAAAATCCGATCGATCGAACTTGTAAACATGTTACAGCAAGCTAGACTAGGTTAATGGCGTGGCTCTGATACCAGTGTAAGTGCACGGCGGCGCCCCGGCCGTCAATCCGACGTCGGAATGCAGAAACGAAACTTTTTACAAAACTTGTAAACAGGAACCACCACGCACTTTAAACCCGGATAGAGCCATTAAGCTACTCCTAGCTAACTAGAGAAGAGGTAGAGAGATATACCGAGCGATCCATGTCCTTCGTGTTGGAGATAGTGCCCTCAGAGTCAATTATTGGGTCACAGGCACGTGATTGCAATGATTGAGGGAGGACCTATCCCGGGAAGACAGTCTTACTCGAGATGATAGTACGCTATCTGGTTTACCTTTATCATCGTGTACTGCTTTAGGTGACCTGACATGTCGCTATTGCACGTAGATAGAGCCCCTAGGATTCTTGCTTGACTACCGGCAGTATGAGGGCGATCATATACGTGGGAGCTGGTAGTCTATAAGCGCATCCTTAAAAGGTCCCTAGTCGTGGGAGTTTCGAGACAGGGCATCGAAACTCCAGAGTAGACTAGTGTATACAGTCGAGACCCCGACGAGGGGCGGTGGCCGGTCTCACAAGCCACTGGTGTCAGTTGGTTCACCTAAGATGTATACAGGTGCTCATTGGGTTATGAGTACACCGGACAGGACTCGCCGGGAACATGCTAGTTGGTCTTATACCTGACGTCAGATAGCAGTTCCCTGGTGACATGTGTACAGGTTAGTTCATCGACCTGGGGATCGTCATTTGTCTCGTGTGAGTTCCCACTGTACTTTGATTACTACCCTACTACGGCTCAAAGGAGTCGTGCAAACAGGTTTTAGTTGGGTACAGTCCCGAGCCACATGGAGGCAGTGAGCTGATCTTCAGGGGTTCGTCTCTCCCGGTATTGGGGGTGAGGTCGCGCTGTGTCTAGGAGAGCCATTACACGAAGTCCTTAGCCAAGGCAGGAGATTTACTGGTAGGTATTCCAGTAGTATCTCAGGGTGTTCTGGGCTACACTCCGACACGACTTGTACCGCTTTTGGGGGTCTGATTTTTACCAACCCCCTAGGCCCGACATGCGATGCTCATAGACGAACGGACCGGACTGTACGGATATTGTCACTGACAGGCTCAGTTGGGTGTCAGGATGAGTTCGCTTATCGACGTCCATTTTAGTCAATAGCTGGTGGCCCGTCACGTATCGGCTTATACCTCTGACGTGCTAGTGGTTAAATCCACAGCCATTGTATTGACGAGTCTTTAGAGTCCACCACACTTTCAGTTACTCAAGCTTTCGGGCGAAACGCTGTAGAGGCCGTATGGAGATATGGCAGGGTCCGATCAGATACGTGCGGTATTGCACGGATCAGGATCGGACAGTTTTTGTACCAGTGGCCGTATAGTTATATGGCAGGGTTCGATCTGATACATGCGGTATTGCACGGATCAGGATCGAACGGATTTTACTAGCCGGCTTTGGTTTAAGCCGGTACTAGTTTAGTACAGTGTAGATTTTGTCTCATTGCATTTGTATCCGGTCAGAACACAGATGTGGGTGTGTATGCACAGTATCGGGGTTTTCCTGTAATTTATTACGGGACCAGTTTTCTGGAGTTGCCAGTTTGCATTCCGTTCCGGCCGGTTTTTCCTTTCTTCTTTCCCGGCCGGACTTTTCCGATGGAGGGGGGTAATTTGCAGTTTTGCAAATTACACTTTGTGGAGGATTTTCTTGCATATGTATTTATCATGATAGCATCTTTTCTTTTCATGCTTTATTATGATTTGAAGTGAGTTGAAAGTTGATGAGAAAGGATTAGAGTTGATGTGAGGTTGTGATGATGAGGTTTAGGATATGGTCACCCTTCATGCTCTCCTACACTCCCTCCCTCTTGTTTGATATACATTCTTTCCTCCACCATTTATTTAGAGATGATAAGTTTTTGATGGTTGAGAGAAGAAGAAGAAGAGAGCTTCATTCTTGAGAGTTTCTTTCTTGATCTCATTTTCATGCAAGAAAAATGCAAGCACCATTTTTCTAATCCTTGTTTCCTCCATCATCCTCAATGGCAACAACATAACCCCAAAGAGACAAGCATCTTCTACACTACATTCTACAGCATATCTTGAGCATGTCGAGTTGCCGGCTTCATGCCCGAGTTGCCTCGGTATTGAGGGGGAGCCCGTAAAAGACGCAGGCGATGTGGTGCCCTTCCGGCGAGGAGGCGACGATGTGGAGGAAAGACTTTCCGCAGGAGATCGGGACGATGACGAGAAGACCGGAGGACTCGGATCTCTCGGTATACTTCTCTTCCCTTTCTTGTTAGTAGCTTAGACTTGTTAATGGTTACGATCCGGATGTTTAGTGCGCGGTGGTGCCGGTTTGCTAAGTCCGCAAAAATTAAAGTTTATCACCGTTTCCGCATTTGGCCGTCGGATTGACGGCCGGGACGCCGCCGTGCACTTACAGTGGTATCAGAGCCTCGCCATTAACGTCGTCTAGCTTCGTTTGATGTGTTTTGCTTTTCCGATCGACAAAAATTCCAAAATCTACCTTTTTGTTAACATCAGTTTTCTGTTGAAATTTTTTTAAGCCCAAAAATTTTTCAGGTTGCAAAAATGTGATGTACTTGAAAACCTAAGACAACTGCAGAAATCCGAGTCATTGATCTTTCATCAAGAGCGCGGAACCGCGGCCAATACCCACTTTGGGCCGCGGTTCCGCCGCAACATGAAAGGATCAATGGGCCAGGTTTTTCCAGTGGGCTTCTGGGTTAATTTTAGGGGTTTTGGAATATTAAATTTGGGCCCAGAATTTCTGTGAGTGCTACAGTATTGCTTGGGGGCCCACTTGTTAATTTTTGTTCGATCGGATATTTTAAACACATTTTTCACAGTATTTACATTATATCTGCGACCGTGAATGTCACTCGATCGGTAAATCCGGTCTAACTGCTATAGCCCGGTTAGACGTATTTGCGAACGTGACTTTCACGTTGATGTTCTGTGTTTATGCTGTGATGTTGCGGATCGGTCGTGGGGGATAGCCTGGATGCAATGCTAGTACAGTTTTGTTGTATTATGTACATTTGATATTGCGGGGCGAGCGTCCGACATGTGGACTGCCGTCACTGCCTGTTTGTATTATTCTTTTGGGGCACGACCTGGTTGCGGTCGATGTACCCGGTGTATGTATATTTTACTTTCTGTACTAGGATTACCCCGCGGTGGGGTGCACGGATGGCCGGGTTCTAGAGGGCAACAAGCCCGCATCTCATGGCATTAGGACGGAGGGGGCTTCACTCTAGGATTGGCAGGCTATTCGCCGCACTCGTAGGGGGTACAGGTTGACCCAGGAGGGTGCCCAAGTTACCGGATTCCGTGAAGTGCTGGGTGGTCCATTCACGGAGCTGAAAGGGGCTGCCTCGCTTCAGGTTTTCGCGGGTGACTTGCCGCGCCCGTAGGGGTCTAGGTTTTCATTGCACAGGCTATCCACACGACCAGGGGAACGTCGGGTTTCAGTAGTGGCTCTGTGAAACCCGGGGATCCCAGATATCTGTATTGTTCTGTGATGCTGTACATTTCTGTGATGTTGCATTTCTTTTCACGCCTTGAGCGAAATATAATATATTGGTATATATATTAGTAGATGTTGTATATGTTTTTCATCCGCACTAGTCCAGTCCCCGCTCTGCCGTTAGTAAGCTAACCTAACGGGTGATGACGGGACCCAGTGGCGAATGCGGATGGCATATACGTACGTCAGTATATTTTCGTTCTTTATTGGTGTGATCAATTGATGGGACTGCGTTGATTCGGATCAATGCAAGTTAAACAAACCTATTCTGATGTTGTTGGAACACTTTTCAAAAAGCTGTTATTGCAAGGACGTTCTCTTTTTTTTTGCATCGTGGTATTCATTTGGAATATCCTGCTCCTCAGTCGATGAGGCAAGGGCCGAGATCCCTTCACCGGGAGTGATCCCTTGGACAGAAGTTTGCGTCAGGGCATTAACTTCACTATAGCCGATTACTTTTGCTTTGCACCGTGGTATTCAGTTGGAATATCCTGCACCCCATTCTACGGGGAAAGAGCCGAGATCCTTTCACCGGGAGTGACCTCTTTAGTAAAGGTTTTCGTCACTATATTTTCTAAAAAGCTATCCGTTCCTTCAACGATATCTAGTTCATTACGTTAAAGGTTTTCGCCAGAAACCATTCGTAGCCCTCCGTCGTTTCATATGGGTAGTCAATAGTATTCAAGCTGTGTATGTTGGCCAAAGTCAAGGCACAGTGATTGGTAGCTATTGGGGTATTCATATGCAGCATAGATAGATGCGTTAGTTTGGGACAGTCGTACTGCCATTTTGGCCAAAGTCAAGGGTATGTACGGGTGGGTTCAAATTAGCCTGGAGAATGACGGGTAGAACTTGACATGTGACTTATGATATGTTGGCCAAAGTCAAGGTCATAAGAGCATGGGGTAAAAATCACATCGGGAGTTTCAAAAGAACCGAAACTTGCCAGATATGCGCATACCTTCTGGAGTGTGATACCGTGAGCGGATTCCGTCATGTTGTCATGCGATGATAGTTGGATCCCGATTCCCACTGATGAGTTGGTTTACTCCTCGGGTGACCCCGACTAATTCTTCTTTCAGGTTTGGAGGAGAATTTGAGGTACAGTGGGAGGTTTCCAGATTAGATAAATTGGTAACCATTCTGATCTAGGATAGAGTGCACGCTGAGTGTTTCTTTTCTCTCTCTCTCTGGCAGCAACCATTGACCCGACCCTAGACTATGACTCAGTGACCAAGTTGACCGAACCTACTTAACACTGGCTTTTGGATTGTCAGAGTTGCGAACCTCATTGCCACTCCTACTTTTACCCTTTTCTCCAGGACACCCCGTATTACTACGAACGTCCACTTCCATTGGACAAAACCATCGTATGGTTATATACGAACTCGAAGGAATTTATTCAAGGATGGTTTCCGGTTCTGGAGAAAACGGATAGGACTATTCAGTTGTCATTTCTTTTCACCTTCTCTCAGGCTGCGAGTACTCCTTGGGTTAGGAGTAGTACACCTATTACGCAAATTGGATAGTCTTCTTCCAAACCATAGGCTGGTGCCGACCGGTAGGGAATGAAGAAAACCAGTTAGCCTAAAACGGTGTACAGAAGGTATTAAGTTCAGACAAAGCAAGGGATTAGTAAGAGGGCAAAGTAAATTGCGACTGATATTCACGACCAAACCAAGTATTTCTTCGCCAATCCTAAATCACCTTTGTATTTCTCCAGGACACTCCGTATCACTACGAAGATCCACAGTTTATTGGATACTCCATCGTATGGTTATATACGAACTCGAAAGGAACTTGTTCCAGTTCGGGGATGGATTCTGGTCCAGGAGAAATAGGAATAAAGTACATTCAGTTGTCTTTTATCTTCACCTTCTCTCGCATTGCGAGTGCTCCTAGGACTAGGACAGTACACCCATTATGCTTATTGGATAGTCTTCTTCCAAACCATAGGCTGGTGCCGAACGGTAGGGAAGGAAGAAAACCATTTGGCCTAAAGGGGTGTACAGAAGGTAATGACTAAAGACATATGAAGGGATTTGGAGAGGTGGCAAAGAATTATACGGTTACAGTTGTGAATCTGGATAATGAATGAGGCATTACTAGGAATACCAGGAAACCCCAACGAAATATTTCAATGTTTCAGTTTCACTGTGTACTGTTAATGGAAAACTTATTTCCCGATTAGACACTTACTCCAGGGTATGTATTTACCAGGTATGATTCTCACATCTGTATGGTTTTACAGATGATGAGTGGGAGTAAGTTATTGGGAATTGGGTGATCATCCTCATTATATCGGGATTCGTTGTAATTGGTGATATTTGAGGATGCCACCTGGGTTGTTTGCTGGTCGGCAAATATTTGGTTTTGAATATCCGCTGTTGTGCACCAATTTCAAATTGATATATCTGTACGTCTATTTTCGTAGAGTGAGATATACCTTTTGATATTATGTCGATGACATTTACCTATATCAGTGGATGGTTAGGTAAGGAGCATTGAACAGCGGTGTAATTCTTCTTAACCAAAAGTACAGTTTTCAACCTACGACACACAGTGAATGAGTCACTAGACTCAAGGGACTTATACAGAGTATTGTATGTTGTCCAGGGTCCATAAGGACAGAGGGGTTGGTCCTCGCACTACATTCGGTTTACTTATAACTTCTCTAGTTCTTAGACAGGTGTTTCGTGGAAACACAGTGTCTGAATTTTGAGAAGTTATAGGTATTTGAATAAAGTAGAGAACCAGGTATTGCAAGTATCGGGATTCTTCAAAGTGATCGAAGATGTAGATACTTGTGTATGGTATTCAGTTGATAGTAATGATTAAGAGAACTTGCTTCTCTTTCAGGTTACTCATAATTGGAAGCATTCCTAAGTTGAGTAACGCTGATCGGCCTCCTTCCATTTAGTTGACATGCACTGGAGATAGCTGCATGATTTGAATCTGGTTCAATTAAATCAGTGCCTCTGGTTCTATATTGGATATAGAACAGTTCATATCTTAACGTTATTAAGGTACGGGGAGTTGTCCGGCTTATGATTAAAACCAGACACTGGACAACTCAAGGCACGTTTCTGTAATGGCTGTTTGTGGGTTGACCCAGGCTATGACGAGGGTTGATTTTCTACCATCTGGCAGATCAATAGAAATATTGTTCTAGACTCGCCACAGTTTTATTAAAAATTGATTTTTTCAAAAACAGTAGTGGGAGTATGGTAGAACTGGAAGTGATTCCAGAACCGCAAACGATTACTGAAGATTTGATAAGGAACCTAAAGATTCAATCTGATTTGACATTCCATTGGCCACTCCGCAGATAAGGTGGGTAACTTCAGGCACCCGAGAGGTACTCCGGTAGCCTCAAGGACGGTGACAGGGAAGTTCTTGTTTACCCACACTTGCCATTGTTGTTGTTCCAGGCTGCGAGACCCGGCAGGAGGATGAGTATAGCGTCTTTCTAAACTAGGTTTAGAAGTGCACGTCTATATGACTCTGGCAGAGAGTTGTCGTAGTCAGTGGGAGCAGCGGAAGCATTGGTGGACATCAGGCTTATGTCTATTTATAGACTAAAGCAGATGTAGCGGAGATAGATCATCTATTTCTGATGTGACAGTCATAGGTTTGACGTCATCAGAATAGGGGATGGATCTGTTGAGAAGGTAGTAGGAAGTGATATTCCTATACTACGATCGGTTATACTTTGGTCGTCACACAGTGGTTTCTCCACAAAGGACTTGGACATTATATCAGACATACTGGTTACTAGATCTATGGTTTTAGATCTAGATTTGGGTGGTTTCCCAATCTGAGTACCTTGACAGCATTCTATGAGTATTTAGAATGGACGACTCCTGGCACGGTAGTGCACCTGCAGTTGATGGAGTCACCCTCTCTAAAGGTGTCTTATAGACTAAAGAGGAGAGGGATACTCATGATTGGCAGTTCACTTGCTTAGGCAATTGAGTCAATCATGAGATGTCAAGTACCACACCAGATGTTGTTCTTGCACTAGATGCAATAAGTTGACATTGAACCAATCCTGGAGAAACAGTCGGAAGCAGTTTTAGAACATAAGTGGATGTTCTAGGGATATTATAACGACTGCCTCCTTTAGGAGACGGTTATCATTCCAGGCTTCCAAGGTGACATGGACGACAAGGAGGTTGTCAGAGTTATAGTTTTCCTTCTGACGAGGGGCAGTATTTTGGACAGGTGATCCAAGGCAATACTGAGGGTGGCATGGCGCAGGATATTGATTAAGTTCAGTTGACGATACAGTCTAAGAAGTTTGGATTTGGAGTTCATTTATGAGCTACGTCCCATCAGACATCCAGACATTCTAAGACAGGTATTGCTCATTTCGGGAGATGGTTTTCTCCGCGAACTTGAGATATAGAGAGACATAGAAAGAAACATCCAGGCGGATCCACTCACTGAGGCTATTCCTCGAACGCAATAGTTTCACAAACGGTTTTTGTGAGACTGACAAGTAGAGGAGTTGGGTGTTCGGTATCACACGGGCTGTGAGTATGCGACATCGCAATAATTAGCCTTGAGTGCAAGTGGGAGATTGTTGGAGATAGTGCCCTCAGAGTCAATTATTGGGTCACAGGCACGTGATTGCAATGATTGAGGGAGGACCTATCCCGGGAAGACAGTCTTACTCGAGATGATAGTACGCTATCTGGTTTACTTTTATCATCGTGTACTGCTTTAGGTGACCTGACATGTCGCTATTGCACGTTGATAGAGCCCCTAGGATTCTTGCTTGACTACCGGCAGTATGAGGGCGATCATATACGTGGGAGCTGGTAGTCTATAAGCGCATCCTTAAAAGGTCCCTAGTCGTGGGAGTTTCGAGACAGGGCATCGAAACTCCAGAGTAGACTAGTGTATACAGTCGAGACCCCGACGAGGGGCGGTGGCCGGTCTCACAAGCCACTGGTGTCAGTTGGTTCACCTAAGATGTATACAGGTGCTCATTGGGTTATGAGTACACCGGACAGGACTCGCCGGGAACATGCTAGTTGGTCTTATACCTGACGTCAGATAGCAGTTCCCTGGTGACATGTGTACAGGTTAGTTCATCGACCTGGGGATCGTCATTTGTCTCGTGTGAGTTCCCACTGTACTTTGATTACTACCCTACCACGGCTCAAAGGAGTCGTGCAAACAGGTTTTAGTTGGGTACAGTCCCGAGCCACATGGAGGCAGTGAGCGGATCTTCAGGGGTTCGTCTCTCCCGGTATTGGGGGTGAGGTCGCGCTGTGTCTAGGAGATCCATTACACGAAGTCCTTGGCCAAGGCAGGAGATTTACTGGTAGGTATTCCAGTAGTATCTCAGGGTGTTCTGGGCTACACTCCGACACGACTTGTACCGCTTTTGGGGGTCTAATTTTTACCAACCCCCTAGGCCCGACATGCGATGCTCATAGACGAACGGACCGGACTGTACGGATATTGTCACTGACAGGCTCAGTAGGGTGTCAGGATGAGTTCGCTCATCGACGTCCATTTTAGTCAATAGCTGGTGGCCCGTCACGTATCGGCTTATACCTCTGACGTGCTAGTGGTTAAATCCACAGCCATAGTATTGACGAGTCTTTAGAGTCCACCACACTTTCAGTTACTCAAGCTTTCGGGCGAAACGCTGTAGAGGCCGTATGGAGATATGGAAGGGTCCGATCAGATACGTGCGGTATTGCACGGATCAGGATCGGACAGTTTTTGTACTAGTGGCCGTATAGTTATATGGCAGGGTTCGATCTGATACATGCGGTATTGCACGGATCAGGATCGAACGGATTTTACTAGCCGGCTTTGGTTTAAGCCGGTACTAGTTTAGTACAGTGTAGATTTTGTCTCATTGCATTTGTATCCGGTCAGAATACAGATGCGGGTGTGTATGCACAGTATCGGGGTTTTCCTGTAATTTATTACGGGACCAGTTTTCTAGAGTTGCCAGTTTGCATTCCGTTCCGGCCGGTTTTTCCTTTCTTCTTTCCCGGCCGGACTTTTCCGATGGAGGGGGGTAATTTGCAGTTTTGCAAATTACACTTTGTGGAGGATTTTCTTGCATATGTATTTATCATGATAGCATCTTTTCTTTTCATGCTTTATTATGATTTGAAGTGAGTTGAAAGTTGATGAGAAAGGATTAGAGTTGATGTGAGGTTGTGATGATGAGGTTTAGGATATGGTCACCCTTCATGCTCTCCTACACTCACCTCCCTCTTGTTTGATATACATTCTTTCCTCCACCATTTATTTAGAGATGATAAGTTTTTGATGGTTGAGAGAAGAAGAAGAAGAGAGCTTCATTCTTGAGAGTTTCTTTCTTGATCTCATTTTCATGCTAGAAAAATGCAAGCACCAATTTTCTAATCCTTGTTTCCTCCATCATCCTCAATGGCAACAACATAACCCTAAAGAGACAAGCATCTTCTACACTACATTCTACAGCATATCTTGAGCATGTCGAGTTGCCGGCTTCATGCCCGAGTTGCCTCGGTATTGAGGCGGGAGCCCGTAAAAGACGCAGGCGATGTGGTGCCCTTCCGGCGAGGTGGCGACGATGTGGAGGCAAGACTTTCCGCGGGAGATCGGGACGATGACGAGAAGACCGGAGGACTCGGATCTCTCGGTATACTTCTCTTCCCTTTCTTGATAGTAGCTTAGACTTGTTAATGGTTACGATCCGGATGTTTAGTGCGCGGTGGTGCCGGTTTGCTAAGTCCGCAAAAATTAAAGTTTATCACCGTTTCCGCATTTGGCCGTCGGATTGACGGCCGGGGCGCCGCCGTGCACTTACACTTCGTTCTTCTCGTCGTCGTCCCGATCTCCCCGCGGAATCTCCGGTCTTCATCTCCTTGTCGTAAGGGAGGCACATCGCCGGGTTCATTTACGGGCTCCCACCTCTGGACCGAGGCAACTCGGGCATGAAGTTGGCGAGTCGACGTGTCCAAGAATTGCTGTAGAAAATCTGTAGAACATATGTCTCATGGGGTTGTATGATGTTGCCCTTTTTAGTAGAGGAATGAGATATACTTTGGAGATGAGCTAAGGGGTTTTTGTGCAAGCCAAAAGAGATGAAAACCCCACACTAAAAAATTGGACAGCCCCTATGAAAATGTGGCTGGCCAATGCATGGTGAAGGGAGTGAGAGAAAAGTCAAAGGGTGGGGAAAAAAACTAATGCAAGCAAAAGGAAAATGGTTAACATAACAAATGTTGATCACAATCCAATCCATACAAACTCCCATCACAAAAATCAAGCCATCATGAACTAAAGAATGTCAAGGGATGGTACGACCATCATGAAACCATCATGATGCAACTACTTGCAAAAACAACCCTCCAAAATACAAATTTGCATGCTCGCAAATAAGCCCTCCTGCACCAATTTTCAGCCAAGGAAAGAACAATGGAAAATGGCCGAAACAGAAAGCAAACTGGCAACTTCAAAAAACGATCCCGTAATAAATTACAGGAAAACCTCGCGACTGTATATACATACCTTCATTTGTATTGCAACCGAATACAAATGCAATGAGACAAAATCTACGCTGTACAATACTAGGATCCGGCTTAAACCAAATCCCGCTAGTATTATCCGTCCGATCATGATCCGTGCAATACCGCACCTATCTGATCGAACCCTGCCATATCTCCATACGGCCTCTACAGCGTTTCATCCGAAACTTGAGAAAACGGTCTGTGGGGGACTCTAAAGACTCGTCAATACTTTGGTTATGGATTTAACCACTAGCACGTCAGAGTTATTAGCCATACGTAACGGTCTACCAGGTATTGACCAAAAGGGACGTCGATGAGCGAACTGATCCTGACACCCTACTGAGCCTTTCAGTGACAATATCCATACAGTCCGGTCCGTTAGTCTATGAGCATCGCATGGCGGGCCTAGGGGGTTGGTAAAGTCAGACCCCCAAAAGCGGTACAAGTCGTGTCGGAGTGTAGCCCAGAACATCCTGATATACTACTGGAATACCTACCAGTAAATATCCTGCCTTGGCCAAGGACTTCGTGTAATGGCTCTCCTAGACACAGTGCGACCTCACCCCCAATACCCGGAGAGACGAACCCCTGCATATCCGCTGACTGCCTCCATGTGGCTCGGGACTGTACCCAACTAAAACCAGTTTGCACGTCTCCTTTGAGCGTGGTAGGGTAGTAATCAAAGTACAGTGGGAACTCATACGAGAAAAATGATGATCTCAGGTCGATGAACTGACCTATACACATGTCACCAGGGAACTGCTATCTGACGTCAGGTATAAAACCAACTAGCATATTCCCGGCGATTCATGTCTGGTGTACTCATAACCCAATGAGTAGTTGTATACATCTTAGGTGAACCAACTGACACCAGTGGCTTGTGAGACCGGCCACCGCCCCTCGTCGGGGTCTCGACTGTATACACTAGTCTACTCTAGAGTATCGATGCCCTGTCTCGAAAACTCTCACGACTAGGGACCTTTTAAGGATGTGCTTATAGACCCCAGCTCCCACGTATATGATCGCCATCATACTGCTGGCCGTCAAGAAAGAATCCTAAGGGATCTATCAACGCGCAATAGTGACCTGTAAGGTCACCTAAAGCAGTACACGATAATAAAGATAAACCAGATAGCATACTATCATCTTGAGTAAGACCGTCCTATTGGGATAGGTCCTCCATCAATCATTGCAATCACGTGCCTGTGATCCAATAATTGACTCTGAGGGCACTATATCCAACACTTCACTCTAGAATTGGCGGGCTATTCGCCGCACTCGTAAGGGGTACAGGTTGACCCAAGGATGGATGCTCAAGTTACCGGATTCCATGAAGTGTTGGGTGGTCCATTCACTTTATTGAAGGGGGCTGCCTCGCTTCAGGTTTTGGCGGGTAACTTGCCGCACCCATAGGGGTCTAGGATTTCATTGCACAGGCTATCCACATGACCAGGGGAACATCGGGTTTCAGTAGCGGCTCAATGAAACCCGGGGATCCCAGATTATCTGTATTGTTCTGTGATGCTTATTACATTTCTGTGATGTTGCATTTTATCACGCCTTGAGCGATTATTATATATTGATATATATACTAGTAGATGCTGTTTATGTTTTGTATCCGTGCTAGTCCAGTCCCCGCTCTGTCGTTAGTCAAGTAGCCTAACGGGTAATGACGGGTCCCAGTGGCGAATGCGGTACGTACATCATATTTTCGTTCCATT
Source organism: Agapanthus africanus (assembly GCA_030015575.1). NCBI lineage: Eukaryota > Viridiplantae > Streptophyta > Magnoliopsida > Asparagales > Amaryllidaceae > Agapanthus > Agapanthus africanus. The sequence goes on from CM057344.1 coordinate 387,816,400, forward strand.
GTGGTGTGATTAATTGATGGGGCTGTATTGATTCGGATCAATGCAATCTAAACAAACCTGTTTGATGTTGTTGGAACATTTTTCAAAAAGCTGTTATTGCAAGGAAGTTCTCTTTTGTTTTGCACAGTAGTATTCGGTTATGAATATCCAGCACCTCAGTCGACGAGGCAAGGGCCGAGATCCCTTCACCGGGAGTGACCCCTTGGACAGAAGTTTGCGTCAGGGTAATAACTTCACTATAGCCGATTGCCTTTTTGCTTTGCATCGCGGTATTCAGTTGGAATATCCTGCACCTCATTCTACGGGGAAAGAGTCGAGATCCCTTCACCGGGAGTGACCTATTTAGCGAAGGTTTTCGCCAGTATATTTTTATAAAAAGCTATGCAGTTCCTTCAATGATATCAAGTTCATTACGTTAAAGGTTTTTCGCCAAAAACCAACCGTAGCCCTCCGTCATTTCTTACGGGTATTATTTAGTATTCATGCTGCGTTTGTTGACCTAGTCAAGACGTAGTATTCGGAAGCTAAGTGGTGCTTGTTTGTTGCATAAATGGGTTGGGTTTAATGCATTCCAGAATAATGACGGGTTGAACTTGACAGCGGTTTATGGTTTGTTGACCTAGTGAAGGTCATAAGCCGCTTGGGGTAAAAATCACATCGGGAGTTTCTAAAGAAACTGAAACTTGCCAGATATGCGCATACCTTCTGGAGTGTGATAACGTGAGTGGATTCCATCACGTTATCATGCGATGATAGCTGGATCCCGATTCCCACTGATTAGTTGGTTTACTCCTCGGGTGATCCCGACTAATTCTTCTTTCAGGTTTGGAGGAGAATTTGATGTTACAGTGGGAGGTTTCCTGATTAGATAAAGTGATAACCATTCTGATCTAGGTTAGAGTGCACGCAGAGTGTTTCTTTTCTCTCTCTTTTTGGCAGCGACAATGGCCCGACCTTTGACTATGACTCAGTGACCAAGATTAACCGAACCTTCTTAAACACTGGCTTTTGGATTGTCAGAGTTGTATACCTCATTGCCACTCCTACTTTTACCCTTTTTCTCTAGAACACCCCGTATTAATGCGAACATCCCCTTCCATTGGATAAAACCATCGTATGGTTATATACGAACTCGAAGGAACTTATTCGAGGATGGTTTCCGGTTTTGGAGAAAACGAATAGGACTACTGAGTTGTCTTTTCCTTTTACCTTCTCATATGTTGCGAGTGCTCCTTGATTAGGACAGTACACCTATTACGCTGATTGGATACTCCTCTTCAAAACCATAGGCTGGTGCCGAACGGTAGGGAATGAAGAAAACCATTTAGCCTAAAAGGTGTACAGAAGGTATTTAGTAAAGACAAATAAAGAGATTAGTAAGAAGGCAAAGTAAATTGCGACTGCTATTCAGGACCAAACCAAGTATTTCATCGCCACTCCTACTTCACCATTGTATTTCTCCGGAACACCCCGTATCACTATGAAGATCCACAGTTATATTGGATACTCCATCATATGGTTATATACGAACTCGAAGGAACTTGTTCCAGTTCGGGGATGCATTCTGGTTAAGGAGAAATAGGAATAAGGTTTATTCAGTTGTCTTTAATCCTCACCTTCACTTAGGTTGCTAGTGCTCCTAGGATTAGGACAGTACACCTATTACGCTTATTGGATAGTCTTCTTCTAAACCATAGCATGGTGCCGAACGGTCGGGAAGGAAGAAAACCATTTCGCCTAAAGGGGTGTACAGAAGGTAATTACTAAAGACATATAAAGGGATTTAGAGAGATGGCAAAGAAATATACTGTTACAGTTGTGAATCTGATAATGGAAGAGGCATTACTAAGAATACACGGATACCCCTTCGAAACATTTACATGTTTCAGTTTCACTGTGTATTGTTAAAAGAAAACTAATTTCCCAATTAGTCCTTTCTCCAAGGTATGTATTTACCTGGTTTAATTCTCACATCTGTATAGTTTTACAGATGATGAGTGGGAGTAAGTTATTGGGAATTGGGTGATCATCCTCATTATATCGGGATTCGTTGTAAATGGTGATATTTGAGGAAATCACCTGGGTTGTTTGCCGGACGGCAAACATTTGGTTTTGAATATCCGTTGTAATGCACCAATTTTAAATTGATATATCTGTACGTTTATTTTTATATAAAGTGAGATATAACTTTTTGAAATTATGTCTATGACATTTACCTATATCAGTGGATGGTTAGGTAAGGAGCATTAAACAGCGGAGTAATTCTTCTTAACCATAAATACAGTTTTCAACCTACGATACACAGGGAATGAGTTATTAGACTCAAGGGACATATACAGAGTATTGTATGTTGTCCAGTGTCCATTAGGACAGTGGGGTTGGTAATCGTACTATATTCTGTTTACTTATGACTTCTCTAGTTCTTAGTGTAAGTGCACGACGGCGCCCCGGCCGTTAATCCGACGCCGGAATGCGGAAGCCGTGATTAACTTTAACTTTTCAAACCGGCACCACCGCGCACTATAAACCCTGATCGGGCCATTAAACTAGTCCTAGCTACCTAGAGAGGGCGTTGAGAGATATACCGAGCGATCCGTGTCCTTCGGTCTTCCCGTCGTCGTCCCGATCTCCTGCGGAATCTCCGGTCTCCACCTCGTCGCCGGAAGGGCACCACGTCGCCAGATTCTTTTACGGGCTCGCACCTCTGGTCCGAGGCAACTCGGGCACGAAGTTGGCGAGTCGACGTGCCCAAGGTTTGCTGCAGAATTTATTGTAGAAAGCCATGTATCTCTAGGGGTTGAAGTTGCCATATTTGGTGGTGGAGAATGAGATGTGAATTTTCTTGATGGCTTGGGAATTTCTAGCAAGCAAATGAGACTAAAAAGCCATCCCCAAAAATTGGACAGCCCCTCTTCAAAGTGGCCGGCCTCTCTTTGGCAAAGGGGGAGAGAAGTCAAGTGGGGGGGGGGAAAGCCATAATACAAGCACGAGAAAAACATGATGATTATGAACAATGACCACAAAGCAAACCCTCACTCCAAAACAACCATCATCAGATCCAAAGTCAAGCAATCATGGAAAAGGAAAGTCAAGTGAGGTCAATGGATGGTGCACCATCATGAAAACCATCATGATGCAACTATATGCAAAGAGAACCCTCCATAATGCTTATTTGCACAAATGCAAATAAGCCCTCCTCCACCAAACTTCGGCCAATGAAAGATACAAAGAAATATGGCCGAAACGGAAAGCAAACTGGCAACTCCAGAAAACTGGCCTCGTAATAAATTACAGGAAAACCCCGATAATGTGTATACACACCCGCATCTGTATTCCGACCGAATACAAATGCAATGAGACAAAATCTACACTGTACTATACTAGGATCCGGCTTAAGCCAAAGCTCGCTAGTATTATCCGTCCGATCAGGATCCATGCAATACCGCACATATCTGATCGAACCCTGCCATATCTCCATACGGCCTCTACAGCGTTTCGCCCGAAAACTTGAGCAACTGAATGTGGGGGACTCTAAAGACACGTCAATACTATGGCTGTGGATTTAACCACTAGCACGTAAGAAGTTTTAGCCATACGTGACGGGCTACCAGCTATTGACCAAAAGGGACGTCGATGAGCGAACTCATCCTGACACCCTACTGAGCCTGTCAGTGACAATATCCGTACAGTCCAGTCCGTTCGTCTATGAGCATCGCATGGCGGGCCTAGGGGATTGGTAAAAGTCAGACCCCCAAAAGTGGTACAAGTCGTGTCAGAAATCAGCCCAGAACACCCTGAGATACCACTGGAATACCAACCAAGAAATCTCCTGCCTTGGCTAAGGACTTTTCATGTTCTGGCTCTCCTGGACACAGCGCGACCTTACCCCCAATACCGGGAGAGACGAACCCCTGAAGATCCACTCACTGCCTCCATGTGGCTCGAGACAGTAACCAACTAAAACCTGTTTGCAAGTCTCCTTTGAGCATGGTAGGGTAGTAATCAAAGTACAGTGGGAACTCACACGAGACAAATGACGATCCCTAGGTTGATGAACTAACCTGTACATATGTCACCAGAGAACTGCTATCTGACGTCAGGTATAAGACTAACTACCATGTTCCCGGCGAGTCATGTCCGGTGTACTCATAACCCAATGAGCACCTGTATACATCTTAGGTGAACCAACTGACACCAGTGGCTTGTGAGGCCAGCCACCGCCCCTCGTCGGGGTCTCGAATGTATACACTAGTCCACTCTGGAGTATCGATGCCCTGTTTCGAAACTCCCACGACTAGGGGCCTTTTAAGAATGCGCTTATAGACCACCAGCTCCCACGTATATGATCGCCCTCATACTGCTGGTAGTCAAGAAAGAATCCTAGGGGCTATATCAACGTGCAATAGTGACATGTAAGGTCACCTAAAGCAGTACACGATGATAAAGGTAAACCAGATAGTATACTATCATCTTGAGTAAGACTGTCCTACCGGGATAGGTCCTCCCTCAATCATTGCAATCACGTGCCTGTGATCCAATAATTGACTCTGAGGGCACTATCTCCAACAATCTCCCACTTGCACTCAAGGCTAATTATTGCGATGTCGCATACTCACAGCCCGTGTGATACCGAACACCCAACTCCTCTACTAGTCAGTCTCACAAAGCTCGCTTGCGAAACTATTGCGTTCGAGGAATAGCCTCAGTGAGTGGATCCGCCTTGATGTTTCTTTCTATGTCTCTATATATCTCAAGTTCGCGGAGAAAGCCATCTCCCGAAATGAGCAATAGCTGTCTTAGAATGTGTCTGGATGTCTGATGGGACCTAGTTCATAAATGAACTCCAAATCCAAACTTCTTAGACTGTATCGTCAACTGAACTTAATCAGTATCCTGCGCCATGCCTCCCTCAGTATTGCCTTGGATCACCTGTCCAAAATTCTGCCCCTCGTCAGATGGAAATCTATAACTCTGACAACCTCCTTGTCGTCCAGGTCACCTTGGAAGCCTGGAATGATAACTGTCTCTCGAAAGAGGATGTCGTTATCATATCCCTAGAACATCCACTTATGTTCTAAAACTGCATCCGACTGTTTCTCTTGGATAGGATCAATGTCAACTTATTGCATCTTGTGCAAGAACAACATCTGGTGTGGTACTTGACATCTCATGATTGACTCAATTGCCTGAGCAAGTGATCTGCCAATCATGCACATCCCTCTCCCCTTTAGTCTGTAAGACACCTTTAGAGAGGGTGACTCCATCACCTGCAGGTATACTACCGTGCCAGGAGTCGTCCATTCTAAATACTCGTAGAATGCTGTCTAAGTACCCAGATTGGGAAACTACACAAATCTGGATCTAAAACCATAGATCTAGTAACCAGTATGTCTGATATAATGTCCAAGTCCTATGTGGAGAAACTACTGTGTGACGACCAAAGTATAACCGATCGTAGTATAGGAATATCACTTCCTACTCTGTGTATGTCATCCAAATACCATGACATCACACCCTACTACCTTCTTAACAGATCCATCCCCTATTCTGACGAAGTCAAACCTGTGACTGTCACATCAGAAATAGATGATCTATCTCCGCTATATCTGCTTTAGTCTAAAAATAGACATAAGCTACATGTCCACCAATGCTTCCACTGCTCCCACTGACTACGACAACCCTCTGGCAGAGTCATATACACATACACTTCTAAAGCTAGTTTAGAACGACGCTATACTCATCCTCCTGCCGGGTCTTGCAGCCTGGAACAACAGCAATGGAAAGTGTGGGTAAACAAGAACTTCCCTGTCACCGTCCTTGAGGCTACCAGAGTACCTCTCGGGTGCCTGAAGTTACCCACCTCATTTGCGGAGTGGCCAATGGAATGTCAAACCAGATTGAATCTTTAGGTTCCTATCAAATCTTCAGTAATCGTTTGTGGTTATGGAATTACTTCTAGTTCTACCATACTCCCACTAATGTTTTCTGAAAAAATCCATTTTTATTAAAACTGTGGCGAGTCTAGAACAGTATCACTATTGATCTGCCAGATGGTAGAAAGTCAACCCTCGTCATAGCCTGGGTCAACCCACAAACAGCCATTACAGAAAACGTGCCTTGGGTTATCCAGAGTCTGGTTTTAAGCATAAGCCGGACAACTCCCCGTACCTTAACATCGTTAAGATATGAACTGTTCTATATCCAATATAGAACCAGAGGCACTGATTTAATTGAACCAGATTCAAATCATGCAGCTGTCCCTAGTGCATGTCAACTAAATGTAATGCTTCCAATTATGAGTAACCTGAAAGAGAAGCAAGTTCTCTTAATCATTACTATCGACTAAATACCATACACAAGTATCTACATCTTTGATCACTTTGAAGAATCCCGATACTTGCAATACCTGGTTCTCTACTTTATCCATATACCTATAACTTCTCAAAATTCGGACCCTGTGTTTCCATGAAACACCTCTCTAAAAACTAGAGAACTCATAAGTAAACCGAATATAGTACGAGAACCAACCCTTATGTCCTGATGGACCCTGGACAACATACAATACTCTGTATAAGTCCTTTGAGTCTGATAACTCATTCACTGTGTGTCGTAAGTTGAAAACTGTACTATGGTTATAAAAAATTACACCGCTGTTTAATGCTCCTTACCTAACCATCCACTGATATAGGTAAATATCATAGACATAATTTCAAAAAGGTATATCTCACTCTATGAAATTAGAAGTACAGATATATCGATTTGAAAAAGGTGCATAACAGCGGATATTCGAAACCAAATATTTGCCGACCGGCAAACAATTCAGGTGACTTCCTTAAATATCACCGATTACAACGAATCCCGATATAATGAGGATGATCACCTAATTCCCAATAACTCACTCCCACTCATCATCTGTAAAACCATACAGATGTGAGAATCATACCTGGTAAATACATACCCTGGAGTAAGGACTAATTAGGAAATCAGTTTTCCTTCAACAGTATACGGTGAAACTGAAACATTGAGATGTTTCGATGGGGTATCCCGGTATTCCTAGTAATGCCTCTTCCATTATCCAGATTCACAACTATAACCGTGTAATTCATTGCCACCTCTCCAAATCCCTTTTTATGTCTTTAGTCATTACCTTCTGCACATCCCTTTAGGCCAAATGGTTTTCTTCCTTCCCTAACGTTCGGCACCAGCCTAAGGTTTGGAAGAAGACTATCCAATAAGCTTAATGGGTGTACTGTCCTAATCCTAGGAACACTCGTAATGCGAGAGAAGGTGAAGATAAAAGACAACCGAATGAACCTCATTTCTATTTCTCCTGAACCAGAATCCATCCCCGAACTGGAACAAGTTCCTTTCGAGTTCGTATATAACCATACGATGGAGTATCCAATAAACTGTGGATCTTCATAGTGATACGGAGTGTTCTGGAGAAATACAAAGGTGATTTTAGGATTGGCGAAGAAATACTTGGTTTGGTCATGAATATCAGTCGCAATTTACTTTGCCCTCTTACTAATTCCTTGATATGTCTTTACTTAATACCTTCTGTACACCATCGTTATGCTAATTGGTTTTCTTCATTCCCTACTGGTCGGCACCTGCCTATGGTTTGGAAGAAGACTATCCAATTTGCATAATAGGTGTACTATCTCCTAAACCATGGAGCACTCGCAACCTGAGAGAAGGTAAAAGGAAAAGACAACTGAATAGTCCTATCCGTTTCCTCCAGAACCGGAAACCATCCTCGAATAAATTCCTTCGAGTTCGTATATAACCATACGATGGTTTTGTCCAATGGAAGTGGACGTTCGTAGTAATACAGGGTGTCCTGGAGAAAAGGGTAAAAGTAGGAGTGGCAATGAGTTTTGCAACTCTGACAATCCAAAAGCCAGTGTTTAAGAAAGTTCGGTAAATTTTGGTCACTGAGTCATAGTCATAGGGTCGGGTCAATGGTCGCTGCCAAAGAGAGAGAGAAAAGAAACACTCAGCGTGCACTCTAACCTAAATCAGAATGGTTACCAATTTATCTAATCTGGAAACCTCCTACTGTACCGTCAAATTCTCCTCCAAACCTGAAAGAAGAATTAGTCGGGGTCACCCGAGGAGTAAACTAACTCATCAGTAGGAATCGGGATCCAACTATCATCGCATGATAATGTGACGGAATTTGCTCACATCATCACACTCCAGAAGGTATGCGCATATCTGGCAAGTTTCATTCTCTTTAGAAACTCCCGATATGATTTTTGCCCCATGATCTTATGACCTTGACATTGGCCAACAAATCATAAGTCACATGCCATGTTCTACCCGTCATTCTCCAGGTTAATTTGAACCCACCCGTACATACCCTTGACTTTGGCCAACAAGGTAGTACGACTGTCCCAAACCAACGCATCTATCTATGCTGCATATGAATACCCAACAGCTACCAAACACTGTGCCTTGACTTTGGCCAACAAACACAGCTTGAATACTATTGACTACCCATATGAAACGACGGAGGGCTACGAATGGTTCCTGGCGAAAACCTTTAACGTAATGAACTTGATATCGCTGAAGGAACGGATAGCTTTATAAAAATATAGTGACGAAAACCTTTGCTAAAGAGGTCACTCCTGGTGAAGGGATCTCTGCTCTTTCCCCGTAGAATGATGTGCAGGATATTCCAACTGAATACCACGATGCAAAGCAAAAGTAATCGGCTATAGTGAAGTTATTGCCCTGACGCAAACTTTTGTCCATGAGGTCACTCCCGGTGAAGGGATCTCGGCCCTTGCCTCGTCGACTGAGGAGCAGGATGTTCCAACTGAATACCACGATGCAAAACAAAAGAGAACGTCCTTGCAATAACAGCTTTTTGAAAAATGTTCCAACAACATCAGAATAGGTTTGTTTTTAACTTGCATTGATCCGAATCAACGCAGTCCCATCAATTGATCACACCAATAAAGAACAAAAATATAATGATGTACGTATATGCCATCCGCATTCGCCACTGGGTCCCGTCATTACCCGTTAGGTTAGCTAACTAACGACAGAGCGGGGACTGGACTGGCGCGGATGCAAAACATATACAACATCTACTAGTATATATATCAATATATAATTTTCACTCAAGGTGTGATAAAATGCAACATCACAGAAATGTACAGCATCACAGAACAATACAGATATCTGGGATCCCCGGGTTTCACAGAGCCACTACTGAAACCCGACGTTCGCCTGGTCGTGTGGATAGCCTGTGTAATGAAATCCTAGACCCCTACGGGCGCGGCAAGTCACCCGCCAAAACCTGGAGCGAGGCAGCCCCCTTCAGCAACGTGAATGGACCACCCACCACTTCATGAAATCCGGTAACTTGGGCACCCCTCCTGGGTCAACCTGTACCCCCTACGAGTGCGGCGAATTGCCCGCCAATTCTAGAGTGAAGCCCCGTCCGTCTCAATGCCATGAGATGCGGGCTTGTTACCCTTTATAACCCGGCTATCCGTGCACCCCTGCTCGGGGCAATCCTAGTACAGAAAGTAAAATATACATACAACGGCTACATCGACCGCAACCTGGTCGTGCCCCAAAATAATAATACAAACAGGCAGTGACGACAGTCCACATGTCGGACGCTCGCCCCGCAATATCAAATGTACATAATACAACAAAATTGTACTACCACTGCAACCAGGCTATCCACCACGACCAATCCGCAACATCATAGCACAATCACAGAACATCAACATGAAAGTCACGTTCGCAAATCCGTCTAACCGGGCTATAGCAGTTAGACAGGATTTACCGATCAAGTGATATTCACGGTCGCAGATATAATATAAATATTGTGAACAAATGTGTTTAAAATATCCGATCGATTAAATTTTACCAAGTGGGCCCCCAAGCAATACTGTAGCACTCACAGAAATTCTGGGCCCAAACAAAGTATACCAAAACCCCTATTTTCAGCCCAAAAGCCCACTGCAAAAAACTGGTGGAATGAAACCAAATTCCTGCGGCGGAACCGCGGCCAAAGAGGGGTTATGGCCGCGGTCCCGCGGTCGTTTGGAAAGATCAGATCACCTAATTTTTACAGTGTTCTTAGGATTCTCTGCACATCATTCTGCAACATACTGAAAAAAATTTCGAGCCAGAAAAAAATTGACAGAAACTGATGCTAGGAAAAATACGGGTTTTGAAATTTTGTTCGATCCGAAACGTAAAACACATTAGACAAAGCTAGACTATATTAATGGCGTGGCTCTGATACCACTGTAAGTGCACGGCGGCGGCCCGGCCGTCAATCCGATGCCGGAATGCGGAAGCGGTGATTAACTTTAACTTTTCAAACCGGCACCACCGCGCACTATAAACCCGGATCGGGCCATTAAACTAGTCCTAGCTATCTAGAGAGAAGGTTGAGAGATATACCGAGCGATCCGTGTCCTTCGGTCTTCTCGTCGTCGTCCCGATCTCCCGCGGAATCTCCGGTCTCCACCTCGTTGCCGGAAGGGCACCACGTCGCCAGCTTCTTTTACGGGCTCCCACCTCTGGTCCGAGGCAACTCGGGCACGAAGTTGGCGAGTCGACGTGCCCAAGGTTTGCTGTAGAATGTAGTGTAGAAAGCCATATGTCTCTAGGGGTTGAAGTTGCCATATTTGGTGGTGGAGAATGAGATGTGAATTTTCTTGATGGCTTGGGAATTTCTAGCAAGCAAATGAGACTAAAAAGCCATCCCCAAAAATTGGACAGCCCCTTTTCAAAGTGGCCGGCCTCTTTTTGGCAAAGGGAGAGAGAAGTCAAGTGGGGGGGGGGGAACCATAATACAAGCAAGAGAAAAACATGATGATTATGAACAATGACCACAAAGCAAACCCTCACTCCAAAACAACCATCATCACATCCAAAGTCAAGCAATCATGGAAAAAGAAAGTCAAGTGAGGTCAATGGATGGTGCACCATCATGAAAACCATCATGATGCAACTATATGCAAAGAGAACCCTCCATAATGCTTATTTGCACAAATGCAAATAAGCCCTCCTCCACCAAACTTCGGCCAATGAAAGATACAAAGAAATATGGCCGAAACGGAAAGCAAACTGGAAACTCCAGAAAACTGGTCCCGTAATAAATTACAGGAAAACCCCGATACTGTGTATACACACCCGCATCTGTATTCCGACCGAATACAAATGCAATGAGACAAAATCTACACTGTACTATACTAGGATCCGGCTTAAACCAAAGCCCGCTAGTATTATCCGTTCGATCAGGATCTATGCAATACCGCACGTATCTGATCGAACCCTGCCATATCTCCATACGTCCTCTACATCGTTTCGCCCGAAAACTTGAGCAACTGAATGTGGGGGTCTCTAAAGACTCGTCAATACTATGGCTGTGGATTTAACCACTAGCACGTCAGAGGTATTAGCCATACGTGACGGGCTACCAGCTATTGAACAAAAGGTACGTCGATGAGCGAACTCATCCTGACACCCTACTGAGCCTGTCAGTGACAATATCCGTACAGTCCGGTCCGTTCGTCTATGAGCATCGCATGGCGGGCCTAGGGGTTGGTAAAAGTCAGACCCCCAAAAGCGGTACAAGTCATGTCAGCGATCAGCCCAGAACACCCTGAGATACCACTGGAATACCTATAAGTAAATCTCCTGCCTTGGCCAAGGACTTTTCATGTTCTGGCTCTCCTAGAAACAGCGCGACCTCACCCCCAATACCGGGAGAGACGAACCCTTGAAGATCCGCTCACTGCCTCCATATGGCTCGGGACTGTACCCAACTAAAACCTGTTTGCACGTCTCCTTTAAGCGTGGTAGGGTAGTAATCGAAGTACAGTGGGAACTCACACGAGACAAATGACGATTCCCCGGTCGATGAACTAACATGTACACATGTCACCAGGGAACTGCTATCTGACGTCAGGTATAAGACCAACTAGCATGTTCCCGGCGAATCCTGTCCGGTGTACTCATAACCCAAAGAGCACCTGTATACATCTTAGGTGAACCAACTGACACCAGTGGCTTGTGAGACCGGCCATAGCCCCTCGTCGGGGTCTCGAATGTATACACTACTCTACTCTGGAGTATCGATGCCCTGTCTCGAAACTCCCACGACTAGGGACCTTTTAAGGATGTGCTTATAGACCACCAGCTCCCACGTATATGATCGCCCTCATACTGCTGTTAGTCAAGCAAGAATCCTAGGGGCTCTATCAACGTGCAATAGTGACCTGTAAAGTCAGCTAAAGCAGTACACGATGATAAAGGTAAACCAGATAGCATACTATCATCTTGAGTAAGACTGTCCTACCGGGATAGGTCCTCCCACAATCATTGCAATCACGTGCCTGCGATCCAATAATTGACTCTGAGGGCACTATCTCCAACACTTAGGCATGTGTTTCACAGAAATACATGGTCCAAGTTTTGAGAAATTATAGATATATGAATAAAGTAGAGAACCAGGTATTGCAAGTATCAGGATTCCTCAAGGTGATAGAAGATGTAGATACTTTTGTATGGTATTCAGTTGATAGTAATGATTATGAGAACTTGCTTCTCTTTCAGGTTACTCATATCTGGATACTTTCCTAAGTTGAGTAACATTGATCGGCCTCCTTCCATTTAGTTGACATGCACTGGAGACAACTGCATGATTTGAATCTGGTTCCAATTAAATCAGTGCCTCTGTTTCTATATTGGATATAGAACGGTTCATATCTCAACGATGTTAAGATACGGGGAGTTATCTGGCTTATGCTTAAAACCAGACTCTGGATAACTCAAGGCACGTTTCTGTAATGGCTGTTTGTGGGTTGACCCGGGCTATGACGAAAGTTGACTTTCTACCATCTGGAAGATCAATAGTGACCATTACCTTTTGGGAGGCCTACGTGTAGGGTTCCTAGGCACCCTAATGAGGTCTCACAAGGCATCGATCATGCCAATTTCAAAAATACGGTGCCGAGAAACCCTAGACTACGGATCGTTAACTAGATATTTAGGCGAAACGATAACAAGTTAACACTTAACTATAAGAAAACGGAAATACAACCTTTGTAGATCCGGTGCTCCACTTCCATAGCACCGCAATGAAGTCCTCTCGCTGTCCAAAACAAATCCCGGGCTCTAGCTAGGCTTCATCGGAGAATAGACGAGCTAGGTCGTCGATGTCCATGCCGAAGATAATCTACGTCGAAGCATCGCTAGATCAAGCTCCACCTTCACCAAGCCATGAAAACTCGTGAAGGAAACAGACTATACTACTTGGCAAGAGGTAGAGGATGAAGAAATAGGAAGTGGGTAGACTTTAGATTTGGATTTCTCACTCTTTTTCATCACTTGCCATTGATGGAGGCAAGCTTTCTTCACTTGAAGAAATGAAGAAGAAGAAGGTAAATGTTATGATAAGTTAATTCCAAAAAGAAAATTAAAAGAATACTTATCATAACCAAACCATGGTCAAGTGTAGAGAATAAATCATGGTTAGTGGGATGGTTAGGGTTAAGCATGAGACAAAATGGTCACTTGGTCAAAGTCTTCATGAAGCTTCATGAACAAAACAAAACATGCCACCATTTTCTCATTTGCTTTTCTCTTTCCAAAAGAATAAATAAATGAATAAAATGAATAAGGAAAAGGTAAACCCTAACCATTTCATTAACCAAGGTTTAATTCTTTACACTTAACCAAAAGGCATGCATCATCAAACATGATACAAGCAAGTGCACAAAATCATATCGCATATGCAATGCGCACATCCGAGCGAGAAAATCCATTTAAAGTGAACCGATACTAGTTAATGCAAAGTAATATATCAAATATATAATTATGCATTAAATCATTAAATCAACACTTGATTTAACGATCCGGTCATATCGCATATAGCCGACTAGTATCCTATGCATCGGCTTATCCAATCAATACTTGATTCGATAACTAGGTTATATCGCATATAACCAATCGATACATTTATCGCGAGAATGAAATACGGTATCACATACACGCATGATTCTCGGTCCCGCACATATCTCATATGCGCTCCTATTTCGTTTCGCTTGAGCCATGAAACTTCTGTGTAGGACTCTAAAGACTCGTCAATACGCCGGCAGCAGGTGATGATCATATCAAACACCCACAAGCCGCAAGCGGTCTGCTAAACGTAACGGCCACCCGGGTATTGAGCGATCAGATGATCGACGAGCAAGCCCGCTCATACTCCTATGAATCCAACCAGTAACACTACCGTACAGTCCGGTCTGATCGTCTGATATGTCGCATATCTTGCCTAGGGGTGGTAAACGTCAGACCCCAATAGCTCGATAAGTCGTGTCGATATGAGGTCTATAACATTTCGAGAAACTACTGGTAACACTTACCAGTAAATCTCAGCAACCCTGGCCAGGGATTTCCTGTTATAACCAATCGAGCACAGCGCAACATCAACTCCCTATACCGGGAGAGACGAATCCCCTCCTATCGCTCATTGTCTCCGTGTGACTCGGGACTGTACCCAAAAACCACCGTTTTGCACGCCCTCTTGGACGTGGTAAGATGGAAATCAAAGCACAGTGGGAACCACACAAGACTCTATGACGATCTCGGGTCAACAGACTACTCTGTACCAGTGTCACCAGAGAACTGCCATCTGACGTGAGGTATAATACCATCTTGGAGTTCTCGGCGAGTCCGTCCAGTGTACCCAGTCTCTACTGAGCACCCGTATATCATCTCTGATGTCAAACACTAATGGATATGGGATCATCCATCGCCCATCTGTATGGGTCGAGAAGGTACACGCTAGTCTACTCTGGTATATCGATGCCCCATCTCGATACACCCACGACTAGGGACTTTGAAGGATGTACTTATGGACTACCATGTCCCCACTAGTATGATCCGCATCACAGTCCAGGTAGTCTTGTACACATCCTAAGGGCTTTACCAACATGAAACAGAGAGACAATTAGTGTACACGTTAAGGTAAAGATCAACCAGATAGCATACTATCATGTCGAGCAAGAAAGTCCTCCCTATATATGTCCCAGCATCCACTACAATATACATCCAATGTACAGTAATGGCCTCTAGGGCATACATATAACTAACAATCTTCCACTTGCACTAGGGCCATCTGTAGCAGTGGTTGTAGTATCTCATACTCAACCATCCCATAAAAGTCTCTCTCTGGGAATAGGCCTTCGTGAGTGGATCCGCCGTGCTGTCCTCTGAGTCTACTCTCCTAACCTCGATCCCTTAGAGATCAACCATCTCCATGATCAGGTGATACTGCCTTAGAATATGTCTGGATCACTGATGGGACCTGCGTTCCTTGGCATAAGCCACAACTCCATTGTCACACAATGGGAGGAACATAGTTCATCTCATGAACCAATATACACCCAAACAGCCTCTTTGGTAGCATCTTAAGTAGCGATGTATCCTGCCTTTATCGTCTAGTATGTCACGGTATCTAGCTTGGAACTCTTCCAACATACCGTCCCTTTACTAAGGGTAAAGACAATGCCTGTGACTGACACTTAGTCGTCTTTATCACCCTGGAACACTTCCAGTGATTCTCCCCAGGATCGAATGATACCATCTCACTACAGCTAGTGAGTAGCCTAACATCCATTTAGATCTATCTCATAGATCCAAAGTCCAGGATTTAGTAGGTATCACTTAGATCCTATATGGAGAATCATAGTGAGAAGCGGAGATTGATCGAGTGTAGCATAGGAAACTCCTTTCTTATCAAGAGTATGTCATCCACGTACTCTACGAGGATCATCACCATACTCCCTACCACCCTTTTGTTTATACAAGGTTCATCTACCATTTTGATGATATCAAACTCTTTGACTACTTCATCAAAACAGATGTTCCAACTCCGCGATGCCTGCTTTATCCTATAAAGCGTCTTGCACACGTTTCCGCTGCTCCCACTGTCTACGAAGCCCTCTGGCTGTGTACTTATAGACGCTCTCTTCCAAATCATCATTTAGAAAAGCAGTCAAGACACCCAACCACCAGATATCGTAGTCATGGTATGTAGCCGTGGCAAGTAGGATCTGGATGGACTTAAGCATAGCTCCTTAGAAAAAGGTTTCCTCATGATCCACACCTGGTCGATGACGAAAAGATTTAACAAGTCTTGCTTTGAAAGTCTCAACTTTTCCATCTACACCAAGTAATCTTCTCAAGATATACTTGCTCCTGATGGGGATTTAACCCTTCAGATATAGCAACCAAAGTCCATACTTTGTTGGTGTATAAGGATTCCATCTCAGATCGCTAAGCATCCAGCCATTATTATAGAGTCACACTCCTGATGGCCAGCTCGAAACTAGTTGGGTCATCATCTCATGATGCAATCCTCGCTCCCACTGTCATAGAGAAACCGAAGTATCTCTCAGGTGGGTGAGGAACCTTACTAGATCGGCGGAGAGGCTGAGGTTCGTTGGAATCTACTGAATCCTTTGGTTCTATCAAATCATCTTCTGTAGTTTGCATAGCTGGAACCTTTCCAGTTCTACATAACAGACCTTGCCTTGAGCTTGTCCGGATTTTGCTTTTAGACAAAGGCTGGACAACCCCAAATCTTAACTAGCTTAAGATATGGGCTCTTCCCTTTCCATATCACGTATGAAGTGGTAGGCATCTGATTTGATTCGAACCCTATTCAATAGGTATGCATCTTCTCAAGTGCATAACTCCTAAAAGGAAAAAGGTAACTCAGTAGTACTCATCATAGAGCACACCATATCATATAGGGTGTGATTGCTCCGTCCCGATATACCATCGTGCTATGGTGTATACGGAGAAGTAATGCTGAGAGAGAATCTCATTCTCCTTCAGATTAATCCAGGAATTCCATGCTCAAATATTCTCCTCCTTGATCTCATCAAAGGACATAATACTTATACCCGTTTTGGTTCTCTACTTCTAACTTATATTCTGTGAATATCTCAAAAGGTTCGGACTTGTGTTTCAGCAGGAACATAGGTCTGAATCTCGAAAGATCATCAAAGAATGTAATGAAGTATAAAGAACCGGTCTTGGTATGTGTAGACAGGGGACCTACATACATCAACATGTATCATCCCAAGAGTTCACTAACTCTTTCTCTGTTTCCAATAAACAGAGCTGTGGTCATCTTATCTTTGTGACATGACTGGCGAGTTTCACAAGATGTAAATTCAAACTAATTTAAATATGCATCTTTATGTAACTCTGCTAGTCAGGTCGCATTGATATGACCTAGTCTACAATACCTCAAGAAGGATCCGTTCATTTCTGAACTCTTCCTCTTGTGTGTGTTCTGTATACTAAGAACTGTAGTTTGATTTAGAACATCAATGCTTTTAGATAACGTGCATGAACCGATCAACTTTTGATATAGGAAATGTTCAAAACATTATCCAACAATACAAAATTTTATCATTTCTTTACTAATAAAGAGATAGATACGATTTTGTATATCAGGTTCGGTATCTAATAACATTCGTTCAGAATCAATGTATTTGTAATACAGGGTGACAGTGACCAACAGACTTGGCTGCAACATTTGCCCCGTTTTCTGCCTTATGAAACTTATCACCCGTTCTCAGTCCTCTACCTTTCTGTAGCCCTATGTAACAGATTACATATCTGGGATCCTGATCCGGTATTATATAGCCAGGATGTAGAGGATACAGAGAAACAGTTCTTTGTAACGAACACACCAGAAGATGATGCATCAGCATGCACTCTCTTCGTTTGGGCGGCACGGGAAATCTGGTATTCCCCAATTTCCTGCTCTGTCTTATAACAATTATAAGTTTGAGTGGGACCAACGTTCCCCAGCTCAGTATAACAAGCGGGTTCGGTCAATATTCCGTATTATTATCTTGATTAAGGCGTGATATGGTCGCTACCTGGAGAGAGAGAAGAAAACACTCAGCGTGCACTCTGTCAAGAATAGATTGGTTATTATTTTATCTAATCAGGATGGCTCCCACTGCTTTTTATCAAATCTTCCTTCAAACCCTAAAAGGAAAGACTAGCCGGGATTAATTACACACTACAAGTTCGCCAATCTTTCTGCCAGGCCAGTGTCGGTACTTTGAGGGAGGTCCCCCGTGCTTTCGCACGTACCTAATTAATGTAAACCCCGTTTTCCCAGAGGCGTAACCCCGTTGACACCTTTCAAGACACTTACTTGATCGGCTAATTGTAATGTATAAAACTCTCCCAGGAGTAACTCTTACTCGCAGCGGGTATCGGGATCCAATTATCTCATAGAAGGTATGCAATCTCATTGCAAATTTCAACACTTGAAATTCCCGATAATTTTGCCCCTAGCGTCCTATGACCTTGACGCAGGCCAACAAACCATAGTGCGCTAGTCAAGTTCAACCCGTCATTTCCTGATTGAATTAAACCCACCCGCACGACCCTTGACGCAGGCCAACAAAGTCGCACGACTACCCTAATCCAATCTGCATCATATGCATAAGCAGATAAATACTAGTTAGCTACCGCACACTACGCCTTGACGCAGGCCAACAAACGTAGCATGAATACTAACTACCACTTATCTGAAATGACGGAGGGCTACGACAGGTTTTTCTGAAAACCTATTGCGTAATGAACTTGATATCGTTGTAGAATCAAATGATTTTGAAATGGAGTGCTTTTGAGGCTTTTCCAGTTTTGCTAAAGGAGTCACTCCCGGTGAAGGGATCGTCGGTCCTTTCCTCGTCGAATGAGGTGCGGGATATATCATATATATCACTGTGCAAAGCAAAAACACTTAAAAGCAATCAAAAGACAAACCGAGTGTGTAGCATCTGCCAGTTATTGCTAAAGGAGTAACTCCCGGTGAAGGGATCTCGGTCCTTTCCTTATCGAATAAGGTGCAGGATATATCACATATACCTCTGTGCAAAGCAAGAACTGTAGCTACCTGTTTTATTTTGAAATTCAATTCTACAACATCTTAGGTTTCTTTTATTTCATCAATCACATTAATGAAGTCCCATCATTTAAGTACCTAATCATCACAGATAAATACGACGTACACTTATGCCATCCACATTCGCCTCGATGTCCCCTCGTGCACCGTTAGGTTAGGTAACTAACGGCAGAGCGGGGCAGGGCTAGTGCGGGTGTAAAACATAAGTAACGTCTATATAATATATCATATATACTATATTCAAGTATCTATCACAGAACATCACATGATCATATCACAGATATCGCAGCAGAAGAATCATATGAAATATTTGATATACTAGGACGTCCGTGTTTTCAATACGAGCCAGTATAAAAAACGGATTCCACGGTCGCGATGAATAGCCAAACCCACACCCCTAGACCCCTACGAGAGCGGCAAGCAACCCTACCAATTCTGGAGTTAGGAGACCCGGACTCGACTCCTCGAGTTAGTCTCCCACTGGACTCCAGAACCCGGTTACTTGTGCTCCCCTCCTTGGGTCTATCCTAGTGCGGAAAAGTAAATAATATACAAAGGGTGACAACTTCCGCAACCTGGAAGCGCCCCAATAAAAGAATATTACATACAAGTTTTTACATGAATGAAAATGAAAAACACTCATCTCACATAAAAACCCCCGGCTATTCAAACACGACGATCAAATATAACATATCCAGCAACACATAACATCACATGTCATCAACGTAAGTAAATATGCGCATCCCAATTGTCGTTGACATATAGCAACGAAACCGGCGATATCACATATTACACTTACGGTCACAGAAAAGAAAGTGTAAAACTACAACAGTTGGAATCCGCAACCACCTTAGACATCGCATGCCTGACCAAATGAATTACTCAGACATGGCATGCCTAACAATTATAAACCCCGCATTTTAGTCTGATTATCGAAAACACTTTTCAATATCAAGTCGGGCAATTCAACAAGATTCCCGACATTCTGATCGAATGCTCGTCGCAAACTTCAGTAGACGGCCGCACCCCTGACGCCGTCGACAAAGTGCACTATGGCGGAACGCCGCCACCGCGAGCACCCGAACGGATGCTTTCGGCGACGGGGTTCTCCTACAGTCACTTGGTCGGGGCTATGGAGTGAGGCTGTCTATTAAGTTTACCCGGCGAGTATCCGCGTACGCTACGTGATTGCGACGGACTTTTGATCACATCAAAATTCCGTGGCAACCGATCAAGTGAGACTAAACTGCTATGTTTATAACATTCATTCAGTTATCTCATAACTTATTATGAATTCCAATTATTGTATCCCATTCCAGATAAACAGAAAATGTAAACTTTCCGACTGAACATTCGAACACCCAAGCTTTCCCGATACAGATCAACACATGAAACAAGTCTAACAACATTCAGTTCGTGCCTCAGTACCAATGGTCCAGCCGTAGAAGGGTCAAGCCAACGCCTCACATGTGGCACGCCGTACTGCCCCAAACCCGAAGGTTCAAAGGGCAGTTCAAGACGGTCACATAATCGAGTTAAGGTTTGTTGTCTTCTAGAGGGTCCATCGAGTTACTTGCACTACTTAGAACGTCGTTAAACTACGGAAAAATCCAACACTTGGAAATTTCCCGACAGGGAAAAAATTGGGTATTTATATCCGGTCGAACTTTTTAACATATTCTAAAAATTATCCGGAAAGCCACACAGACAAAATTTGATACTCCGATCGAAACACCGAATCCCCAAATCAATCCCAGAAAATTCAACTCTAGAAAAAATATTAAAAATTCCCAGAAAAATCACCACTGGAAATTAAGAATTACTGTGCAAAATAATTTAAATACTGTGGCCGTACGGCCGCGGATCCGCCGCATGAGCCTTGCTCATGCCGCGGAACCGCGGTGGGAAAGTTGAATTAGGTCCACGAAATTTACAGTAATTCCTAGAAAACCCTGCTTGAATTTCTGCATATTTTTAATTTCGAAAAATCCACGTTTTTAGAAAAAGTACAGAGAGCATTTTCCGGGTTGGGTTTTCGGTTCGATCGGGTTTCAAATTCCGTCTAGACTTCGCCTAAGGCTCTAGTTAGGCTCTGATACCACTGTAAGGTTCCTAGGCACCCTAATGAGGTCTCTTAAGGCATCGATCATGCCAATTTCAAAAATACGGTGTCGAGAAACCCTAGACTACGGATAGTTAACTAGATATTTAGGCGAAACGATAACAAGTTAACACTTAACTATGAGAAAACGGAAATACAACCTTTGTAGATCCGGTGCTCCACCTCCATAGCTCCGCAATGAAGTCCTCTCGCTGTCCAAAACAAATCTCGGGCTCTAGCTAGGCTTCATCGGAGAATAGGCGAGCTAGGTCGTCGATGTCCATGTCGAAGATGATCTACGTCGAAGCATCGCTAGATCAAGCTCCACCTTCACCAAGCAATGAAAACTCGTGAAGGAAACACACTATACTACTTGGCAAGAGGTAGAGGATGAAGAAATAGGAAGTGGGTAGACTTTAGATTTGGATTTCTCACTCTTTTTCATCACTTGCCATTGATGGAGGCAAGCTTTCTTCACTTGAAGAAATGAAGAAGAAGAAGGTAAATGTTATGATAAGTTAATTCCAAAAAGAAAATTAAAAGAATACTTATCATAACCAAACCATGGTCAAGTGTAGAGAATAAATCATGGTTAGTGGGATGGTTAGGGTTAAGCATGAGACAAAATGGTCACTTGGTCAAAGTCTTCATGAAGCTTCATGAACAAAACAAAACATGCCACCAATTTCTCATTTGCTTTTCTTTTTCGAAAAGAATAAATAAATGAATAAAATGAATAAGGAAAAACTAAACCCTAACCATTTCATTAACCAAGGTTTAATCTTTACACTTAACCAAAAGGCATGCATCATCAAACATGATACAAGCAAGTGCACAAAATCATATCGCATATGCAATGCGCACATCCGAGCGAGAAAATCCATTTAAAGTGAACCGATACTAGTTAATGCAAAGTAATATATCAAATATATAATTATGCATTAAATCATTAAATCAACACTTGATTTAACGATCCGGTCATATCGCATATAGCCGACTAGTATCCTATGCATCGGCTTATCGAATCAATACTTGATTCGATAACTAGGTTATATCGCATATAAACAATCGATACATTTATCGCGAGAATGAAATACGGTATCATATACACGCATGATTCTCGGTCCCGCACATATCTCATATGTGCTCTTATTTCATTTCGCTTGAGCCAGGAAACCTCTGTGTAGGACTCTAAAGACTCGTCAATACGCCGGCAGCAGGTGATGATCATATCAAACACCCACAAGCCGCAAGCGGTCTGCTAAACGTAACGGCCACCCGGGTATTGAGCGATCAGAAGATCGACGAGCAAGCCCGCTCATACTCCTGTGAATCCAACCAGTAACACTACCGTACAGTCCGGTCTGATCGTCTGATATGTCGCATATTTTGGCTAGGGGTGGTAAACGTCAGACCCCAATAGCTCGATAAGTCATGTCGATATGAGGTCTATAACATTTCGAGAAACTACTGGTAACATTTACCAGTAAATCTCAGCAACCCTGGCCAGGGACTTCCTGTTATAGACAATCGAGCACAGCGCAACATCAACTCCCTATACAGGGAGAGACGAATCCCCTCCTATCGCTCATTGTCTCCATGTGACTCGGGACTGTACCCAAAAACCACCGTTTTATACGCCCTCTTGGACGTGGTAAGATGGAAATCAAAGCACAGTGGGAACCACACAAGACTCTATGACGATCTCGGGTCAACAGACTACTCTGTACCAGTGTCACCAGAGAACTGCCATCTGACGTGAGGTATAATACCATCTGGGAGTTCTCGGCGAGTCCGTCCAGTGTACCCAGTCTCTACTGAGCACCCGTATATCATCTCTGATGTCAAACACCAATGGATATGGGATCGTCCATCGCCCATCTGTATGGGTCGAGAAGGTACACGCTAGTCTACTCTGGTATATCGATGCCCCATCTCGATACACCCACGATTAGAGACTTTGAAAGATGTACTTATGGACTACCATGTCCCCACTAGTATGATCCGCATCACAGTCCAGGTAGTCTTGTACACATCCTAAGGGCTTTACCAACATGTAACAGAGAGACAATTAGTGTACACGTTAAGGTAAAGATCAACCAGATAGCATACTATCATGTCGAGCAAGAAAGTCCTCCCTATATATGTCCCAGCATCCACTACAATATACATCCAATGTACAGTAATGGCCTCTAGGGCATACATATAACTAACACTACGCCCCATAGAAACTGTTTTCCTGAGAATTGTTCTTGACTCACCACAGTTTTAGTAAAATGGATTTTTTTTCAGAAAATAGTTGTTGGAGTATGGTAGAACTGGAAGTGATTCCAGAACCGCAAACGATTACTGAAAATTTGATAAGAACCTAAAGATTCAATCTGTTTTGACATTCGATTGGCCACTCCGCAGATATTGTGGGTTGTTAGTTATATGTATGCCCTAGAGGCCATTACTATACAGAGGATGTATATTGTAATGGATGCTTGGACATATATAGGGAGGACTTTCTTGCTCGACATGATAGTATGCTATCTGGTTATGTTCATCACAGAATACTGCATTTTATACCGCCCATTCTTACGCTCGGTTGTTTATAGGTAATTGCTTTTAATCCGTGTTTGTTACATATTTGCAGAATACAGGTTCTCGGTTCTAAAACGGTGAAATTCATGGAAAACACGACAAAATCCGGGTTCCTGCCAACCCCAGATAAAACACGGTCTCCGCTCTTCATCCGTATGTTGCCAGTTAACAGTTTAGGAAGACAAAATGTCAAATCAATGTCACCTTCATGCACAAGGCTCAATGGCAACAACAAGTTCCATGAAATCTACGCGGAGCTCGAGGCAATCATTCCAAATCTTGACAAAAAGTCCACCTTTCCCTCAATAGAAATTCTGGAAGAAATATGGAGGTATTTTCAGAATACACATATGCCATACTGAAGTACACTGAAGACCAGGGAAGTACTGAAAAACTCATGCCCCAAATCCATAATAGGGCCGCGGATCCGCGGCCAAAGGGGGGTCTAGGCCGCGGATCCACGGCCGTACAGGCACCGCATGTAGGGTTCCTAGGCACCCTAGTGAGGTCTCACAAGGCATCAAACATGCCAATATAAAATTTTATGGGTGCCGAGAGACCCGACTACGGATCGTTTGCTAGAAAACTAGGCGAAAAAGCTAACTAGTTAACACTTAACTACAAGATACGGAAATACAACCTTTGTAGATCCGGTGCTCCACCTCCATAGCTCCGCAACGAGGTCCTCTCCGCTGTCCAAATCAAATCCGGGCTCAAGCGTTGGCTTCGTCGGAGAATGGGCAAGCTAGGTCGTCGATGTCCATGCCGAAGATGATCTACGTCGAGGCATCGCTAAATCAAGCTCCGACTTCACCAAGTCCAAAAACTTGTGAAGAGAACACACTCTACTACTTGGCAAGAGGTAGAGGATGAAGAAATAGGAAGTGGGTAGACTTTAGAATTGGATTTCTCACTTGTTTTCATCAATCACCATTGATGAAGTGAACTTTCTTCATGTGAAGAAGATGAAGAAGAAGAAGAAAGAAATATGATAAGTTAATTATATTTTTGAAAAGAAAATGAATACTTATCATATTAGAACTGTAGGGTGTTTTTCGTCACCCCAGTGAGATGGGAATACGCGCGCGCTTGTCAGGCGTACTACAGATTCCCCCGGCCTAGGGTAGGCCGGGGTTTAATGATGGTGGGGATCCGAATCTCCGGCAGCCGCGGACTAAGCTGCCGTTAATTACCCATCGCCTTTGGGGCGAGGGAACCTCCGATTAACGGGTTAAACTTGTCATGCGAACTCAATGTGCAGTATACGTGTGTTCAATTCTGAAAGGGGGGGTTTGGATATATCGGGAGCCACGCAGAGTTTTTACGGGGGTCCCGCTACCCGGATAGCGGGCTGGGGGTCAAGGGGGCTAGCAGCCCCCTTGCGGAGTGCGGGGCAGCGCCCCGTTAGAAATTTTTTTCTAACAGGGACAGTGTCGTGGAGTACGTGTATGTATAAATTTGTATACATATGTATATGTGTATATATGTACACGAAAGAGGGGGAAAAGACATCCAAGGGATGCGCAGGTGCGCAAGCGCGCGCCACGTGTCGGCACGCGGGCGCCTTGCGCACTTGCGCAGTTACGCAAGCGCGCGCGCCACGTGTCGGCACGCGGGCGACTTGCGCACTTGCGCAGTTGCGCAAGCGCGCGCGCCACGTGTCGGCACGCGGGCGACTTGCGCACTTGCGCAGTTGCGCAAGCGCGCGCCACGTGTCGGCACGCGGGCGCCTTGCGCACTTGCGCAGTTGCGCAAGCGCGCGCGCCACGTGTCGGCACGCGGGCGACTTGCGCACTTGCGCAGTTGCGCAAGCGCGCGCGCCACGTGTCGGCACGCGGGCGACTTGCGCACTTGCGCAGTTGCGCAAGCGCGCGCGCCACGTGTCGGCACGCGGGCGACTTGCGCACACAACAGGCTTTTAGCCTAAAAAGATTTCTCTGAAGAGAAATCAGAGAGGAGTTAGACTCCTGAGTGTGTGTTGTTTTTTTTTTTTTATTGGGTTAATGGAAGGGTTCTTCTTCTTCCTCCTGTTGCTTGCTGGATCTTGAAGATCAAGAGATGTAAAATCTCAAAATCTCTCCTTTTTAAGATCTGATGGCAGATCCAAGTTCCCCTTTGTGGGTTTTGTGGTGGAAAACTATTTAGTTTTGAAAAAGGAAGAGTAAAACTCTTGATTTAATTCAAGAGAAAGAAGAAGGTTTTGGAACCTTGAAGAAGGAAGAAAGAGCTCAGCTCTAATTTTTTTTGGAGAGAGAAAAAAGTTGTTGAGATATTTCATTATCTTTGCCTTTATAGGCTATACACTTTACACATAGCCCCTTGGGCTTCACAAAATGGTATTTTGCCTATCCCATGGGTCATGTGCCATTTCTTTTTGCACATAAGCCATGGGCTTTACAAAACTTTGGCTTTATGCCTATTTTTCTTACATTTATCCGAAAATAAAATAAACGAAAATGCAACAAAATTATTTATTACAAAATTTTTATCTTGGCATGGGGGGAGACCGGCCGCTTCATGTTCGGGCTCGACCCGGGCATGGGCCTACTGGATCTGGGCTTGGACCCACTTGGCTTGGGGTTGACTTTGATTTTGACTTGGTCAACCGGGGTGTAAATTTTTACCCCAACAAATTGCCCCCCATCAATAAATGCACACCACATATGTGGGTCGTGTGCATGAAATTGATGGATCTTCTTTCACGTGGAGGCGACTTGGTTTGGTTCCCGCTTTTTGGAAAGCTGGCACTGCCCATTTTACGACATGGACGGTCGTTGCTTGACATGTCTCCGAGACGGAGTGTCCGTGATAGACGTTTTCCCTGGCCCGGAGTTATTTGGTTCCCGCTTTGTAGGAATCCTGCGCTGCCCTTTTTGCGACTTGGACGGTCGGTGCTGCCCTTTTCGCGACTTGGACGGTCGTTGCTGCCCTTTTAGCGACGTGGACGGTCGATGCTGCCCTTTTAGCGACGTGGACGGTCGGTGCTGCCCTTTTAGCGACGTGGACCGTCGGTTCTGCCCTTTTTGCGACGTGGACGGTCGATGCTGCCCTTTTAGCGACGTGGACGGTCGTTGCTGCCCTTTTAGCGACTTGGACGGTCGATGCTGCCCTTTTAGCGACTTGGACGGTCGGTGCTGCCCTTTTAGCGACGTGGACGGTCGGTTCTGCCCTTTTTGCGACGTGGACGGTCGATGCTGCCCTTTTAGCGACGTGGACGGTCGTTGCTGCCCTTTTAGCGACTTGGACGGTCGATTCTGCCCTTTTTGCGACTTGGACGGTCGGTGCTGCCCTTTTAGCGACGTGGACGGTCGTTGCTGCCCTTTTAGCGACTTGGACGGTCGATTCTGCCCTTTTTGCGACTTGGACGGTCGGTGCTGCCCTTTTAGCGACGTGGACGGTCGTTGCTGCCCTTTTAGCGACTTGGACGGTCGATGCTTGATTTGACTTTCTCTGCTTCTTGCAGTGTCAGGGGTAGACTTGACTTGCTCCGCTTCTTGCGGTGTCGGGTGGAAGTTGACTTGTTGATTTTGATTGGGTTGACATCAGCATCGCTATACTGGAATATGGTACCAGGAGCGAACCATCATCTGTCATGGAGAGGATTTTGGGATTTTGGTTTTTGTTTGGCATCTGCATTGCTGCACTGGAATAATGCCAGGAGCAACTCATCATTTGCCCCGAGAGAATTTGAGAATTGATGGCTTAGGAGGCAGGTTTAGATCCCTATCACCTAAGACTTTTCAATTTTATGGGCCGTGAGGGTCCCATAAAAGCATTTTCTCCCTACGAGTCGAAAGGATCTCGTAGGCGTATTTTCTCCATAGGAGTCGTGGGGACTCCTAAGTGTGTTGCTCCTTTGTGAGTCGTAAGGATCTCACGCGGGAATTTCCTCCTCTCAAAGTCGAGAGGACTTTGAGAGTGCATTTCATCTTCTTTTCACGAGTTTGCGCCCTTTCAGGTTTTCACAAACTCGTCGGCAGTCCTGCTGTTTTTACTCACGGAGCCCTTTCGGGTTTTCCTCCGTGCCCATTTTGCTTGTGGACATACCCCTTTTTTTTTTTTTATTTAGTGGGACTTTGAATGTGGTCTCACCGGTAGGACTTAGGAGAGATTGGGATTGTTTTACGCCCGTGGATTGTATACGGTTTTGCAGGATGTATGATCCAGACCGTAGGGCCAGAAAGATTTCAGGGATTTGTTGGCGTCTGCATCGCTGCACTGGAATGTGGTACCAGGAGCGACTCATCATTCGCCGTTGGGGTATGGGATTTGGAATTTGGTTGGCGTCTGCATCGCTGCACTGGAATATGGTACCAGGAGCGACTCATCATTCGCCATTTAGGGACTTGGAATTTGGATCTTGTTTGGCATCAGCATTGCTGCACTGGAATAATGCCAGGAGCAACTCATCATTTGCCTTGGGAGGACTTGGGATTTGGGTTTTTGGTCGGCATCAGCACCGCTAACACTGAAGCGAAATGCCAGGAGCGACTCATCATTTGCCGTTGCCCGTTGGGAAACGATGGCTTAGGAGATAGGTTTGGGTCCCTACCACCCAAGGCTTTTCAATTTTATGGGCCGTGAGGGTCCCATAAAAGCATTTTCTCCCTACGAGTCGTAAGGATCCCGCAGGTGTATTTTCTCCTTAGGAATCGTGAGGATTCCTAAGTGTGTTGCTCCTTTGTGAGTCGTAAGGATCTCACGCAGGGGTTTTCTCCTCGCAAGGTCGAGAGGGCTTTGCGAGTGTATTTCATCTCTTTTCACGAGTTTGCGCCCTTTCGGGTTTTCACAGACTCGCCGGTAGTCCTGCTGTTTTTACTCACGGAGCCCTTTCGGGTTTTCATCCGTGCCCGTTTTGCTTGTGGACATACCTTTTTTTTTTTTTTTTTTGTTCTTTTTTTTTTTTTTTTTTTTTTTTTGTTGCCGCTGGTGGGACTTTAAAAGTAGTCTCACCGGAAGGATTTGGGAGAAATAGGGGTCATTTACGCCCGTGGATTGTATACGGTTTTGCAGGATGTCTGATCCAGACCGTAGGGCCGATGTGCTCAATTCGCCTGCGACTTGGAGCATTCATGTGTAGTATTTCTTGAGATATCGGCCATTGATGGGTGGCATGGGCCTTTCTCCCTCGGCACTTATTAGTTGGTAGGATCCTCCGTCGAACACTTTCTCGATGACGTATGGTCCTTCCCAGTTCGGCTCGAATTTTCCCTTGGCATGTCGATTGGGGATGATCGGTCTTTTGAGGACCAACACCAATTCACCTTTCTTAAAAGCGCGGAGACGGGTTATCTTGTCATAGGCCCGTGACATTTGGGCTCGGTATAGCTCCAGATTTTGCTGCACCGCGAGCCTCTTTTCTTCGAGGGCATCGAGTTCTTCAAGTCGAAGGAGCACGTTTTCTTCCTCCGTCAACTCATGTTGGACGGCCATTCTTAAGCTTGGAACTTCAACTTCGAGGGGGAGGACCGCCTCCACTCCGAAGAGCAATGAGTATGGAGTGGACTGAGTTGGAGTACGGTGTGTGGTACGATATGCCCACAACGCCTCGTGAAGTTTGAGATTCCAGTCTCTCTTGTTGGCTGAAGCATTTTTCCTCAGGAGCTTGCATAGAGTCTTATTGAAGGCTTCGGCTAGCCCGTTGGCTCTTGGATTATAGATGGAGGAATATCTCCAGTCTATCTTGTGCTGAGTAGCGAACCTTGAGACATTGAAGCTCTTGAAAGAAGGCCCGTTGTCAGAAATGATTCTTCTTGGTGTACCGAAGCGGTATAGAATATTATGCTGGAAGAATGTCAGAATATCCTTTGTCTTAACTTCTTTTAGCGGGACAGCTTCAGCCCATCTGGAGAAGTAGTCTGTCGCGGCCAGTATAAACCGATGGCCTTTGGATGACGGAGGATCAATTGGGCCAACAATGTCGGTGCCCCAGACTTCGAAGGGCCACGACGCCACTGTAGGATGCAATGGATTGGGATGCTTGTGAATAAAATCACCGTGAATTTGGCAGATATAACATTTCTTTGCATGCTCTCCGCAATCCCGTATCATGGTGGGCCAGTAATACCCAAGCCGTTTGATTTGAAGTCGCATCTTGGGGCCAGATTGGTGAGCACCGCAAACGCCCGAGTGGACATCTTTCATGACCTTTTGGGCTTCGGCCAATGACAGACACCTGAGCCATAGTTGGTCGTATGACCTGCGGTATAACGTGTCATTTACAAACACGTATCGGAGAGCTCTTTTCTTCAGCTGAATCCTCGCAGATTTTTCTTCGGGCAGCTTGTCGTATCGGAGGTACTCTATGAAGGGTTCTCTCCAATCGGGCGCGTCTTGGATGATCGAAGCTTCTTCCGCAGGACTGCTCTTCTGTTCCGCGCTTTCCTCTTCTCGTAGAGAGACTGGGGGTAGAATTTGTCGGCTCCTGACTGTGATCAGAATTTCGTCCATGTCAGGATCAGCCAGCTCCTTGGCTAGGCGAGCGAGTATATCGGCTTTTCCGTTCAATGCTCTAGGGACTCTTGTTAGTTCGATATAAGTGAACCGTTTCATGAGTTCCACCACCCGGCTTCTGTATCGAGCCAACTCGGGTTTGTATATCTTATAGTCGCCGCTTACTTGGTTGACGACAAGCTGGGAATCACCGTAAACCCGTAGCCGAAGGATTTCCATTTCTATGGCGAGCTCCAAACCAGCTATCAGAGCTTCATACTCGGCCTCATTGTTTGTGCGAGGCTCGGTGAGAGCAAAAGAACGCCGTAGGGTTCCCATTGATGGTGTGATAAACACCAATCCTATCCCTGCTTTTATCTCCGGGACGCTTGATTTACTGGAGGTTCTTATCGATGAGGCCCCATCGAAGTAGAGCTCCCAACATGGCTCGTCATTCTCGAGATGCAGCACTTGTTCGTCGGGTAACTCACAATTTAGTGGCGACCCTTCTGGTATGGGATGAGCAGCGAGAAAGTCTGCAAGAGCTTGCCCTTTTACTGCTTTCTGAGGAGTGTAAACTATGTCAAACTCAAGTAGCATGACAGCCCATCTTGCCATTCTGCCGGCTAGGCTTGCTTTGGTCATCAAGTGTTTGAGCGGGTCGACCTTGGAGATCAGCATAACCCGATGAGCGAGCAGATAGTGCCTCAGCTTCTTCACAGCAAATATCAGAGCCAGGCATTGCTTTTCGATTGGGGAGTAGTTGTGTTCCGCCCCGACTAGAGTTCGACTGAGGTAGTAGAGGGCATTTTCTTTTCCCTCCTCGTTATTCTGGGCAAGGAGCGCACCGAGTGACTCGTCCAGCGCGGCAGTGTAGAGAATCAGCGGTTTATTTGGAATGGGAGCGGCCAGCACTGGAGGGTGCAACAAGTACTGTTTGATGCTTTCGAAAGCTGCTTGACATTCGGCATCCCAGATAAAAGGAGCTCCTTTCTTCATGAGCTTTGAGAGGGGCCTGCATCTCCCTGATAAATTTGAGATAAACCTCCGTATATAAGCAAGCTTGCCTTGAAAAGATCTTAGCTGCGTCAGACTCTTCGGAGGAGGCATCTCCATAATGGCCTTTATCTTCGACGGGTCAACTTCGATCCCTCGATGTCGGACTATGAAGCCCAGGAATTTTCCCGATGACACGCCAAAAGCGCATTTCAGAGGATTCATCTTCAGATCAAATTCCCTCAGTCTGGTGAGAACGGTCCTAAGATCCTGGATATGATCGGCCTTGGTTTCAGTCTTAACGACCAGATCATCAACATAACATTCGACGACTTTATGAATTAGGTCATCGAAGATATTGGTCATTGCCCTTTGATATGTAGCACCTGCGTTCTTCAGTCCGAACGGCATCACCTTGTAGCAATATATTCCGATCGGAGTTCGAAATGCTGTGTGCTTCTCATCCTCAGGCGACATCTTGATCTGATTATATCCAGACGAGCCGTCCATAAAGGTGAACAGTTCGTAATTTGAGGTGTCATCGACCATCATTTCCATGACCGGTAGCGGGAAGTCATCTTTAGGACATGCCTTATTGAGGTCCCTGAAATCGACACAGACTCGGATCTGCCCATTTTTCTTCTTCACTGGGACTATGCATGCGATCCAGTCTGCATATTTCTCTTCCCTGATGAAGCCGGCATCGATGAGCTTCTTAGTTTCCTCGATGACCTTTTCTTCTAGTTCCCTTCTCATTCTTCGAGGAGCTTGTTTGACTGGCTTAGCATCAGGAGATATAGCCAACTTATGTACGGCCACTTCAGGGGAAAGGCCAGGCATTTCTTTGTACGTCCACGCGAAGCAGTCGACGAACTCACGCAGCAGGGCAATTATCTGCTCTTTCATTTCCTCCGACAAGAGTGAGCTGATGTAGGTCGGCCTTGGATTATCGGGCGTTCCTAAGTCAATCTCGGTTAGCTCGTCAAAGGTTGCTTGTCCGCCATCTTCGAGCTCTTGAGGAGCTTCTTCTGGCTCGGCTATCTCGTCATCATCTTTTGATCTTTCGCTGGCCTCACCAACATGGATCATGTAGCACGCTTTGGAATCAGGTTGAATGTAGCCTATGCCCCGTCTATCTGGAATTCGTCCATCGATGAGTGCTCGGACCGGGGGCGGATGCCATAGCCCTTCGTAAAACTTTGCTTCGGACTCCGTTTGATATAACCGGCATCCGCACTTCTTAAAGTATTCCCGCATCTCAGGCGCATAGTATCTGGGATTGAGGACGGCTCTTATGCCTCTCTCATATGGAAGGCACGCGACAGACAAATCGTCCGGGTGCGCAACGGGGTTTGACCCATAAAACAAGATGCCCTTCTGTCCACTTTTCCTCCCGGGAACGTAGAAAGTTTTCAGCTGGTCCACGGTGGATATTGATAATGCATCGAGCTCTTTGCACATTTGCTCTGGTACCCTTGTAACGGCTAGGGATCCTTCTGCAACTTCGAAGGTCTCTCGCAGTTTCGCTTGTTGCGTGGGGGTCCAATCTGCACCGCTATTGCACGACAGGTCCTCCTCCTCTGACTCTTCAGTGTCGCTGCCAAGATGAGGGCGGACTTTACTGCTAGATGGGCCTTCGGTAACAGATTCGTCCGTATCGCTGCCGAAACGAGGGCGAGTTTTACGGGAGGACGGGCTTCCAGCATCGGACTCATCAGTGTCGCTGCCGAAATGCGGGCGCACTTGGGTATTTTTGCTTTTGAAAGTGACAGCCGGTGCAGATTTGCTTTTGAGTTTTGGGGCCGGTCTATCCTCGGTCAGTTGTAGCTTAGCATTTTGGTGGTTCATAAAGTACCGAGAATCTTCATAGCGGACTTCATGCACACCGAACGGCTGGATGTCTCCGTCAATACGTCTTTCTTCGCCATTTTTAGTATACTTCATGCATTGATGGAGAGTCGACGGAATGATGCCGTAATCATGGATCCACGGCCGCCCCAAGAGAATCTTATAAGATGTGTCGGCGTCGATCACGTATATCTTAGCTTCAGTTTGCAGATCCCCAAATTTGATTGGCAAAGCTATAGACCCTAGAACTTGCTGGCAATTTTGGTTGAACCCTTGAATGACAATCCTTTCCCTCGACAGGTGTCGGACGTCCATTGACAAACTCTTCAGAGTTCGCAAGTTCATGATGTTCACTGAGGACCCCGGATCAATCAATATACGATTAATTCGATCTCCGTCGTTGTACCCGGTCACGTAAAGCGGCCGATTATGCTCAGCCGTTCCCAGTAGCAAGTCTTCATCCTTAAATGTGACTGCGGCGGCATGCAAAGCGTGCTGGGCTTCTTTCATATTAATTTCCGCAAAGTGAGCCTGATACCTCTCGGGGTTTTGTAGACCGTGAATGAGAACGTCTCTAAGCTCCTTAGATAGGACCAAGGCGTCGTAGATGCTCAGGAGAGATGGAAGCTTCCGGAGATGTGCCAAGACATTATAGTCCACCGAGGAAGGACTTATGTTTTCATCGGCCGGTTCTCTGCCATCTTCTTCATTAGCGACATGTTTTTCCTTCCCTTTTGGGGCGTTGCCCTGATTTTGCGGTAGAGCCCTGCCGCTTCTGAGCTGGATTTGATTAGCCTTTGTGGTGAGCTCCTCGTCCTCTTCCGGAAAACAGAGATCATCCTCGGAGTCGCTGCCAAGATGGATGGCATAGCAGGTCACTACTGGGATCTCTTCATTGGAGTCTTCTTCTAACTCCTCCAGAATTTCAGCCGCTTGTACAGGGAAGAACTCCTTCAATTGAATCAATGTTCTTTCCTTTTGTTCATATTCTTCAAGGGAATCGATATATTTTTGAATGGTCGATCTCCCTGCAGACTCTTTTTCGCGCCGAGCTGCACTTTTCTTCTTCTTAAGCTTCTTGGATTTTGAGCCTGATGGAGCCGCATTGGAAGCTGGACTGGTAGGCTTCTTCTGTCCTTCCCATTTCATCCTGGGCTCTTTCTGAAGCAGCTTTAGCATCTTCTTCGTCTTATTAGATATGTGTGTACTCCACGGAGGCCGCGATGAGTCCATCTCATTTCTCGGGGAAGCGGGTTCGGCTATCTGCTCCCAGAAGGCTTCAGCTTCTGTCTGTATAAAGTTGGTGGTTGCAACTTGGTTGTTCACCAACACGCTTTTAGACAGCTCGATCTCTCCAGCCTTGTACTGCTTCTCGACCCAGTCTTTGAAGATATAGCAATCCTCGATCTCATGGCTCACTACTCGGTGGTACGGGCAATACAGAGGATTGTCGGTCATTTTTGCTTCTTGGGGTCTTTTCGACTCCGGCAATTGTAGGCCGTTGTTCAAGGCATCTTTAAATATCTTGCGAACCTTGTCCCTTCTGAAAGAGTAAACCTTGTTCTTTTTCTCCTCTAGGGTGGGCCCATCTCCTCCCAGCAATGGCTTTCGAGACCGATTAGTTTTGGATTCGCCCGCCCTTCGCTTTTCTTCATTATCGGAGGCATTGAAGACATTGGTACTGCTGGAACTCCCGCTTCTACGGTTGTCGTCCCGCTTGCTTTTCCAAGTTTTGTCTCTCTGAGAGTCTGGCGGGGACTCTTGCTTCGAGCGTTCCAGCATTTGGACTTTCTTGGTTAGCTCCTGGAATGTTTTGAGGCCTGCTGTACACAAGAATGGGACCATCCAATTGCTGAGGTTCCCAATGAGAAGGCTAACGGACTGGTCCTGC
The DNA here is from genome assembly GCA_030015575.1 of Agapanthus africanus. Taxonomy (NCBI): domain Eukaryota; kingdom Viridiplantae; phylum Streptophyta; class Magnoliopsida; order Asparagales; family Amaryllidaceae; genus Agapanthus; species Agapanthus africanus. The sequence goes on from CM057344.1 coordinate 387,851,236, forward strand.
TCCAGCGGCGGTTCGCACTTGACCGTGAGATTACGCCATCGGGCGATAAAGTCAGTGTTACTTTCATTCTTCCCCGGCTTAGTCCTCACAAGGTCGGCAATGGAGATTTTATCACTGACACTCATGAACCTTTGCCGAAACAGGGACTCCATTTGGGCAAAGGTAATGACGGACCCGTCCGGTATACTCGCATACCAGTCGAAGGCGACGCCGGTCAGGCTGTTGACAAACTGACGAAGAAGGAGCGCGTCATTGCCCCCTGTATTTCCGCACGATGCTTTGAAGTGGGCGACGTGCTGGTTTGCATTCCCCGTTCCATCAAATCTTCCGAACTTAGGAATGACGTAGCCGCTTGGGAACTCAATCAGATCGTACTGCGCGGGATATGGCCGCCCACTACTGCCGATTTCTTTCTGAGCTTCAGCCTCGGCCACCAATGTTTTAACCTTGCTGGTGACCAAATCCATTATCCGATCCTGTGTTAGCGGGATGGTGCTATCTGGGGCCAAGGCGTCCCCAGAAGCGGAATGTAGCCGGCTTTCATTTGGCTCGACCAGTTTGGTCCCAAAGGAACATGCATTGGCTGCCTCGGATTGTCATCACCCGGCTGATTAGTAGCGGCTTGTGCTTGATTAGGAGGCGCTCGAGCAATTTGAGCCGTAAGCTGCATCACCACGTTCGTTAAGTCGTCAATCTTCGAATAGAGCTTGGCCATCTCTTTATCTTTGCTCCTGAGCTGTTTTCGAAGCTCTTGAAGCAGCTCTTGCTCCGCAGTCCTGGGGCGGAAAGTCGGCTCTTCCTCGCTGTCCGAGCTTGACTCTGCATGGACCGAGGGGTCTTTCTGCCTATCATCCTCATCGAGAGGGTTTTCTTCATCCAGCAGGGGCGGCTGTTCTTGGGCAGCGGCAACCACATTCGGGCTAGATTGAGCTTGGGATGTGGTGGCCCCATCCTTGCTTTTGCTGCGAAGGTTGTCGCTGGGGCGTCCTCCAGCCATATAGACCGTATGGATGATATATCCGGCCGTCTTTCTATCATTGGCAGTTGATTTCGTGGATCGCTGTCTTGACCCCCTTGTTTCGGTAGCTGGTAGTCGATTGAAGGCGTCTGGCTTAACCAGTTTCTTGAATGGTGCTGGCGCTTCTTTTCTGGGTTTTCCCCGCTGCTTTCGTGCGGCACAGAGTGCTTCATAGACTCTTGATGAGACAGTGTCATACTTTTTCTGTTGGGGCCGGGACACGTCTCTTTGCGGCACTATTCGGACTGCTGTCTTCTTGATTCTGGCGGTCATGGCATTGTTCTGAACCCACTTTAGAGGCTCGAAGGAATTGCTGATTCTTACGTCCGACTCAGCCGTCGTCGCGGGGCAACTCTGCACTTGGAACTTCACACGATTGCATTTGGCCGAAGCCTTGGCCCTTTTGTTGGCTCGATACCTGAGCCGCTTCTGCCTTAACTTTTCTGTTCTAAGCACCTGGCAGACTTCAACTCTTTGGGAAGACGTCGCAGACCGGGCGATGGAAGGCCTTGGAGATACGCTCAATTGTGCATTTGTTGGAGTAATCGCGTGAGCTCGTCCGCAACATTGGATGTTGCCCTTTGTACCGGAGTTCTTGCCCCATGCTGGAGCACCAGAGAATCGTTCACACACCGTCTTGAGTTTTGGTTGTGGTGCCTTGGCGATCACGACATTCAGCCTCTTGCCCCTTGGGACCGGCTTGGCCACCTGTTCCGCTGGGATCTCTGCCAGATGAGCGCTCCCGGCAGGGTAGATGATGACGGAGCCAAACTGGCGGGGCGGCTCCTCCCATTGTCGACTGAGGCTTGCGGGGAGAACCACACGAGCGTTGATCTTGACCACGTACGGAATCGGGGTCACGTTGGAAGCTGAATTCGTCTGGGGAGACATTGTCGTCGAAGGTTGATTGCTGCACGGGAAAAAAAACATCATTTCAGTATGGGCAATCGACATGTATATTGATTGAGTTCGTATGAACGTTTAACCCGAAATATGGGAGGAGAGATTGGTCCCACCGGGCGTGCCAGAGTCTGTAGGGTGTTTTTCGTCACCCCAGTGAGATGGGAATACGCGCGCGCTTGTCAGGCGTACTACAGATTCCCCCGGCCTAGGGTAGGCCGGGGTTTAATGATGGTGGGGATCCGAATCTCCGGCAGCCGCGGACTAAGCTGCCGTTAATTACCCATCGCCTTTGGGGCGAGGGAACCTCCGATTAACGGGTTAAACTTGTCATGCGAACTCAATGTGCAGTATACGTGTGTTCAATTCTGAAAGGGGGGGTTTGGATATATCGGGAGCCACGCAGAGTTTTTACGGGGGTCCCGCTACCCGGATAGCGGGCTGGGGGTCAAGGGGGCTAGCAGCCCCCTTGCGGGGTGCGGGGCAGCGCCCCGTTAGAAATTTTTTTCTAACAGGGACAGTGTCGTGGAGTACGTGTATGTATAAATTTGTATACATATGTATATGTGTATATATGTACACGAAAGAGGGGGAAAAGACATCCAAGGGATGCGCAGGTGCGCAAGCGCGCGCCACGTGTCGGCACGCGGGCGACTTGCGCACTTGCGCAGTTGCGCAAGCGCGCGCGCCACGTGTCGGCACGCGGGCGCCTTGCGCACTTGCGCAGTTGCGCAAGCGCGCGCCACGTGTCGGCACGCGGGCGCCTTGCGCACTTGCGCAGTTGCGCAAGCGCGCGCGCCACGTGTCGGCACGCGGGCGCCTTGCGCACTTGCGCAGTTGCGCAAGCGCGCGCGCCACGTGTCGGCACGCGGGCGCCTTGCGCACTTGCGCAGTTGCGCAAGCGCGCGTGCCACGTGTCGGCACGCGGGCGACTTGCGCACTTGCGCAGTTGCCCAAGCGCGCGCGCCACGTGTCGGCACGCGGGCGACTTGCGCACACAACAGGCTTTTAGCCTAAAAAGATTTCTCTGAAGAGAAATCAGAGAGGAGTTAGACTCCTGAGTGTGTGTTGTTTTTTTTTTTTTTTTGGGTTAATGGAAGGGTTCTTCTTCTTCCTCCTGTTGCTTGCTGGATCTTGAAGATCAAGAGATGTAAAATCTCAAAATCTCTTCTTTTTAAGATCTGATGGCAGATCCAAGTTCCCCTTTGTGGGTTTTGTGGTGGAAAACTATTTAGTTTTGAAAAAGGAAGAGTAAAACTCTTGATTTAATTCAAGAGAAAGAAGAAGGTTTTGGAACCTTGAAGAAGGAAGAAAGAGCTCAGCTCTAATTTTTTTTGGAGAGAGAAAAAAGTTGTTGAGATATTTCATTATCTTTGCCTTTATAGGCTATACACTTTACACATAGCCCCTTGGGCTTCACAAAATGGCATTTTGCCTATCCCATGGGTCATGTGCCATTTCTTTTTGCACATAAGCCATGGGCTTTACAAAACTTTGGCTTTATGCCTATTTTTCTTACATTTATCCGAAAATAAAATAAAAGAAAATGCAACAAAATTATTTATTACAAAATTTTTATCTTGGCATGGGGGGAGACCGGCCGCTTCATGTTCGGGCTCGACCCGGGCATGGGCCTACTGGATCTGGGCTTGGACCCACTTGGCTTGGGGTTGACTTTGATTTTGACTTGGTCAACCGGGGTGTAAATTTTTACCCCAACAAGAACCATGGTCAAGTGTAGAGAATTAACCAAGGTTAGATTAATGGTTAGGGTTTAAGATGAAGACAAGAATGGTTACAAAGTCAAAGCTTCATGAAGCTTCAACTAAACTCCAAAATTAGCAACCATTCTTTTCTTATCTATTCAAAATAAATAAATAAATAAATAAGTAATAAAAAGAAAACCCTAATCATTAGTTTAACCATGGCTTAATTCATTACACTTAACTATAGTTAAACATGTATCATCAAACATGATACAATCAAGTGTACGAAAGTATATCACATATACAATGTGCACAAACCAAGTGAGAAAATCCGTTTAAAGTGAACCAATACTAGTTAGTGCAAAGTAATATATCAAATATATAATTATGCATTAAATCATTAAATCAACACTTGATTCAATGATCCGGTCATGTCGCACACAACCGACTAGTATTCAATGTATCGGCTTATCGAATCAATACTTGATTCGATACCTAGGTTATATCGCATACAACCATTCGATACAATCATCGCGAGAATAGAATATGGTATCACATACAGGCATTATTCTCGGCCCCTTACATATCTCATATGCGCTCCTATTTCGTTTCGCTTGAGCCAGGAAACCTCTGTGTGGGACTCTAAAGACTCGTCAATACGCCGGCAGCGGATGATGATCATATCAAGCATCCACAAGCCGCAAGCGGTCTGCTAAACGTAACGGCCACCGGGGTATTGAGCGATCAGAAGATCGACGAGCAAGCCCGCTCACACTCCTGTGAATCCAACCAGTAACACTACCGTACAGTACGGTCTGATCGTCTGATATGTCGCATATCTTGCCTAGGGGTGGTAAACGTCAGACCCCAATAGCTCGATAAGTCATGTCGATATGAGGCTCATAACGGGTCGAGAAACTACTGGTAACACTTACCAGCAATTCTCTGAGCAGACCTGGCCAGGGACTTCCTGTTATAGCCAATCGAACACAGTGCAACATCAACTCCCTATACCGGGAGAGACGAATCCTCTCCTATCGCTCATTGCCTCCATGTGACTCGGGACTGTACCCAAAAACCACCGTTTTGCACGCCCTCTTGGACGTGGTAAGATGGAAATCAAAGCACAGTGGGAACCACACAAGACTCTATGACGATCTCGGGTCAACAGACTACTCTGTACCAGTGTCACCAGAGAACTGCCATCTGACGTGAGGTATAATACCATCTGGGAGTTCTTGGTGAGACCGTCCAGTGTACCCAGTCTCTACTGAGCACCCGTATATTATCTCTGATGTCAAACACCAATGGATATGGGATCATCCATCGCCCATCTGTATGGGTCGAAAAGGTATACGCTAGTCTACTCTGGTATATCGATGCCCCGTCTCGATACACCCTCGACTAGGGACATTGAAGGATGTACTTATGCACTACCATGTCCCTACTAGTATGATCCGCATCATAGTCCAGGTAGTCAAGCACACATCCTAAGGGCTTTACCAACATGTAACAGAGAGACAATCAGTATACACGTTAAGGTAAAGTTCAACCAGATAGCATACTATCATGTCGAGCAAGAAAGTCCTCCCTATATATGTCCCAGCATCCACTACAATATACATCCTATGTACAGTAATGGCCTCTAGGGCATACATATAACTAACAATCTCCCACTTGCACTAGGGCCATCTGATAGCAGTGGTTGCAGTATCTCATACTCAACCATGCCATAAAAGTCTCTCTCTGGGAACAGGCCTTTGTGAGTGGATCCGCTGTGTTGTCCTCTGAGTCTACTCTCCAAACCTCGATCACTCTGGACATCAACTATCTCCATGATAAGGTGATACTGCCTTAGAATATGTCTGGATCACTGATGGGACGGACGTTCCTTGGCATAAGCCACAACTCCATTGTCACACAATGGTAGGAACATAGTTCATCTCATGAACCTATATACACCCAAACAGCCTCTTTGGTAGCATCTTAAGTAGCGATGTATCCTGCCTTTATCGTCTACTATGTCACGGTATCCAGCTTGGAACTCTTCCAACATACCGTCCCTTTACTGAGGGTAAAGACAATGCCTGTGACTGACATTCAGTCGTCTTTATCACCCTGGAACCCTTCCAGTGATTCTCCTCAGGATCGATTGACACCACCTCACTACATCTAGTGAGTTTCCTAACATCCATTTAGATCTATCTCATAGATCCAAAATCCAGGATTTAGTAGGTATCACTTTGATCCTATATAGAGAATCTTTGTGATAAGCGGAGATTGATCGAGCGTAGCATAAGAAACTCCTTTCTTATCGAGAGTATGTCATCCACGTACTCTACGAGGATCGTCACCATACTCCCTACTACCTTTTTGTATATACAAGGTTCATCTACCATTTTGATGATGTCAAACTCTTTGACCGCTTCATCAAAACAGATGTTCCAACTCCGCGATGCCTGCTTTATCCTATAAAGCATCTTGTACACGTTTCCGCTGCTCCCACTGTCTACGAAGCCATCTGGATGTGTACTTATAGACACTCTCTTCTAAACATCATTTAGAAAAGCTGTCATGACACCCAACCACCAGATATCGTAGTCATGGTATGTAGCCGTGGCAAGTAGGATCTGGATGGACTTAAGCATAGCTACTTAGAAAAGGTTTCATCATCATCCACGCCTGGTCGATGACGAAAAGCTTTAACAAGTCTAGCTTTGAAAGTCTCAACTTTTCCATCTACACCAAGTAATCTTCTCAAGATATACTTGCTCCTGATGGGGATTTAACCCTTCAGATATTGCAACCAAAGTCCATACTTTGTTGGTGTATAAGGATTCCATCTCAGATCGCTAAGCATCCAGCCATTCTTACAGAGTCTTACTCCTGATGGCCAGCTCGAAGCTAGTTGGGTCATCATCTCATGATGCAATCTTCGCTCCCACTGTCATAGAGAAACCGAAGTATCTCTCAGGTGGGTGAGAAACCCTGCTAGATCGGCGGAGAGGCTGAGGTTCGTTGGAATCTACTGAATCCTTTGGTTCTATCAAATCATCAGCTGTAGTTTGTATGGTTGGAAATTTTCCAGTTCTACATTACAGATCTTGCCTCGAGCTTGTCCGGATTTTGCTTTTAGACATAAGCCGGACAACCCCAAATCTTAACAAGCTTAAGACATGGGCTCTTCCCTTTCCATATCACATATGAAATGGTAGGCAACTGATTTGATTGGAACCCTATTCAATAGGTATGCAGATTCTCAAGTGCATAACTCCCTAAAAGGAAACAGGCAACTCAGTAGTACTCATCATAGAGCGCACCTTATCATATAGGGTGTGATTGCTCCGCCCCGATATACCATCGTGCTATGGTGTATACAGAGGAGTAATGCTGAGAGAGAATCTCATTCTCCTTTAGAATATTCCAGGAATTCCATGCACAAGTATTCTCCTCCCTGATCTCATCATAGGACATAATACTTATACCCGTATTTTGGTTCTCTACTTCTCGCTTATATTCTGTGAATATCTCAAAAGGTTCGGACTTGTGTTTCAACAGGAACATAGGTCTGAATCTTGAGAGATCATCAGAGAACGTAATGAAGTATAAAGAACCAGTCTTGGCATGTGTAGACAGGGGACCTAACATACATCAACATGTATCATCCCAAGAGTTCAGTAACTCTTTCTCTGTTTCCAGTAAACGGAGCTATGGTCATCTTATCTTTGTGACATGACTGGCGAGTTTCACAAGATGTAAATTCAAACTGATTTAAATATGCATCTAAATGTAACTTCAGCCAGTCGGGTCGCATTGATCTGATCTAGTCTACAATGCCTCAAGAAGGATTCGTTCATTTCTGAACTCTTCCTCTTGTGTGTGTTCAGTATACGAAGAACTGTAGTTTGATTTAGAACATTAATGCTTTTAGATAACGTGCCTGAACCGATCAACTTTTGATATAGGAAATGTTCAAAACATTATCCAACAATACAAAATTTTATCATTTCTTTACTAATAAAGAGATAGATATGATTTTGTATATCAGGTTCGGTATCTAATAACATTCGTTCAGAATCAATGTATTGGTAATACAGAGTGACAGTGACCGACAGACTTGGCTGCAACACTTGCCCAGTTTTCTGCCTCATGAAACTTATCACCCGTTCTCAGTTCTCTACCTTTCTGTAGCCCTATGTAACAGATTATATATCTGGGATCCTGATCTGGTATCATATACCCAGGACGTAAAGTATACTGAGAAACAGCTCTTTGTAATGAACACACCCGAAGATGATGCATCATCATGCACTCTCCACGTTTGGGCGGCACGGGAAATCTGGTATTCCCCAATTTCCTGCTCTGTCTTATAACAATTATAAGTTGGAGCGGGACCAACGTTCCCCAGCTCAGTATAACAAGCGGGTTCGGTCAATATTCCGTATTATTATCTTGATTAAGGCGTGATATGGTCGCTACCTGGAGAGAGAGAGAAGAAAACACTCAGCGTGCGCTCTGTCAAGAATAGATTGGTTATTATTTTATCTAATCAGGATGGCTCCCACTGCTTTTTATCAAATCTTCCTTCAAACCCTAAAAGGAAAGACTAGCCGGGATTAATTACACACTACAAGTTCGCCAATCTTTCAGCCAGGCCAGTGTCGGTACTTTGAGGGAGGTCCCCCGTGCTTTCGCACGAACCTAATTAATGTAAACCTCGTTTTCCCAGAGGCGTAACCCCGTTGACACCTTTCTAGACACCTACTTGATCGGCTAATTATAATGTATAAAACTCTCCCAGGAGTAACACTTACTCGCAGCGGGTATCGGGATCCAACTATCTCATAGAAGGTATGCAATCTCATTGCAAATTTCAACACTTGAAATTCCCGATAATATTTTGCCCCTAGCATCCTATGACCTTGACGCAGGCTAACAAACCATAGTCCGCTAGTCAAGTTCAACCCGTCATTTCCTGATTGAATTAAACCCACCCGCACGACCCTTGACGCAGGCCAACAAAGTCGCACGACTACCCTAATCCAATCACATCATATGCTTATGCAGATAAGCACCAATTAGCTACCGCACACTACGCCTTGACGCAGGCCAACAAACGTAGCACGAATACTAACTACTACTTATCTGAAATGACGGAGGGCTACGACAGGTTTTTCTGAAAACCTATGGCGTAATGAACTTGATATCGTTGTAGGATCGAATGAATTTTGAAATGGAGTGTTTTTGAGGCTTTTCTAGTTTTGCTAAAGGAGTCACTCCCGGTGAAGGGATCGTCGGTCCTTTCCTCGTCGAATGAGGTGCGGGATATATCACATATATCACTGTGCAAAGCAAAAACAATTAAAAGCAATCAAAAGACAAACCGAGTGTGTAGCATCTGCCAGTTATTGCTAAAGGAGTCACTCCCGGTGAAGGGATCTCGGTCCTTTCCTCATCGAATAAGGTGCAGGATATATCGCATATACCGCTGTGCAAAGCAAGAACTGTAGCTACCTGTTTTATTTTGAAATTCGATTCTACAACATCTTAGGTTTCTTTTATTTCATTAATCACATTAATGAAGTCCCATCATTTAAATACCTAAACATCACAGATAAATACGACGTACACTTATGCCATCCGCATTCGCCTCGATGTCCCCTCGTGCACCGTTAGGTTAGGTAACTAACGGCAGAGCGGGGCAGGGCTAACGCGGGTGTAAAACATAAGTAACGTCTATATAATATATCATATATACTATATACTGTATCTATCAAAGAACATCACATGATCACAAATAAATCACAGCAGAAGAAACATATGAAATATTGGATATACTAGGACGTCCGTGTTTTCAATACGAGCCAGTATAAAACACGGATTCCACGGTCGCGATGAATAGCCAAACCCACACCCCTAGACCCCTACGAGAGCGGCAAGCAACCCTACCAATTCTGGAGTTAGGAGACCCGGACTCGACTCCTCGAGTTGGTCTCCCACTAGACTCCAGAACCCGGTCACTTGTGCCCTCCTCCTTGGGTCTATCCTAGTGCGGAAAAGTAAATAATATACAAAAGGTGACATCTTCCGCAACCTGGAAGCGCCCCAATAAAAGAATATTACATACAAGTTTTTACATGAATGAAAATGAAAAACACTCAACTCACAAAAAAAAACCCCGGCTATTCAAACACGACAATCCAATATAACATATCCAGCAACACATAACATCACATGTCATCAACGTAAGTAAATATGCGCATCCCAATTGTCGTTGACATATAGCAACAAAACCGGCGATATCACATATTACACTTACGGTCACAGAAAAGAAAGTGTAAAACTACAACAGTTGGAATCCGCAATCTTCATAGACATCGCATGCCTAATCAAATGAATACCTTAGACATCACATGCCTAACAATTATAAACCCCGCATTTTAGTCTCATTATCGAAAACACTTTTCAATATCGAGTCGGGCAATTCAACAAGATTCCCGACAGTCTGATCGAATACTCGTCGTAAACTTCAGTAGACGGCCGCACCCCTGATATCGTCGACGAAGTGCACCAAGGCGGAACACCGCTACCGCGAGCACCCGAACGGATGCTTTCGGCGACGGGGTTCTCCTACAGTCACTTGGTCGGGGCTATGGAGTGAGGCTGTCTATTAAGTTTACCCGGCGAATATCCGCGTACGCTACGTGATTGCGACGGACTTTTGATCGTATCAAAATTCCGTGGCAACCGATCAAGTGAGACTAAAGTGCTATGTTTATAACATTCATTCAGTTATCTTATAACTTTTGTGAATTCAAATTATTGTATCCCATTCCAGATAATTAGAAAATGTTAAACTTTCCGGTTGAACATTCGAACACCCAAGTTTTCCCGATACAGATCAACACATGAAACAAGTCTAACAACATTCCGTTCGTGCCTCAGTACCAACGGTCCAGCCGTAGAAGGGTCAAGCCAACGCCTCACATGTGGCACGCCGTACTGCCCCAAACCCGAAGGTTCAAAGGGCAGTTCAAGACGGTCACATAATCGAGTTAAGGTTTGTTGTCTTCTAGAGGGTCCATCGAGTTACTTACACTACTTAGAACGTCGTTAAACTTCGGAAAAATCCAACACTTGGAAATTTCCCGACAGGGGAAAAATTGGGTATTTATATCCGGTCGAACTTTTTAACATATTCTAAAAATTTATCCGGAAAGCCACACAGACAAAATTCGATAATCCGATCGAACATTCGAATCCCCAAAACAACCCAGAAAATTCAACTGTTGAATAAATTTTAAAAATTCCCAGAAAATCCAGAAGAATTTATCAGGTATTACTGTGTAAACAGTAAGGGATGACGTCATGATTGGGCCGCTGATCCGCCGCAGAAGCCATGCTTCTGCCGCGGATCCGCCGCGAAAATTACTGTTCACCAGAAACTTTTTGCACCGTAATTCTTATTTTTCCCTTCTGAATTTTTTAGCAATTTTTAATTTGGAAAAACTCACTGTTTTCACAAAAGTACAGAGAGCAAGATTGATTTGGTGTTTCGGGTTCGTTCGGACTTCAAATTCCGTCTGGACTTCGCCTAAGGCTCTAGCTAGGCTCTGATACCACTGTAGGGTTCCTAGGCACCCTAGTGAGGTCTCACAAGGCATCAAACATGCCAATATAAAATTTTATGGGTGCCGAGAGACCCGACTACGGATCGTTTGCTAGAAAACTAGGCGAAAAAGCTAACTAGTTAACACTTAACTACAAGATACGGAAATACAACCTTTGTAGATCCGGTGCTCCACCTCCATAGCTCCGCAACGAGGTCCTCTCCGCTGTCCAAATCAAACCCGGGCTCAAGCGTCGGCTTCATCGGAGAATGGGCAAGCTAGGTCGTCGATGTCCATGCCGAAGATGATCTACGTCGAGGCATCGCTAAATCAAGCTCCGACTTCACCAAGTCCAAAAACTTGTGAAGAGAACACACTCTACTACTTGGCAAGAGGTAGAGGATGAAGAAATAGGAAGTGGGTAGACTTTAGAATTGGATTTCTCACTTGTTTTCATCAATCACCATTGATGAAGTGAACTTTCTTCATGTGAAGAAGATGAAGAAGAAGAAGAAAGAAATATGATAAGTTAATTATATTTTTGAAAAGAAAATGAATACTTATCATATTAGAACCATGGTCAAGTGTAGAGAATTAACCAAGGTTAGATTAATGGTTAGGGTTTAAGATGAAGACAAGAATGGTTACAAAGTCAAAGCTTCATGAAGCTTCAACTAAACTCCAAAATTAGCAACCATTCTTTTCTTATCTATTCAAAATAAATAAATAAATAAATAAGTAATAAAAAGAAAACCCTAATCATTAGTTTAACCATGGCTTAATTCATTACACTTAACTATAGTTAAACATGTATCATCAAACATGATACAATCAAGTGTACGAAAGTATATCACATATACAATGTGCACAAACCAAGTGAGAAAATCCGTTTAAAGTGAACCAATACTAGTTAGTGCAAAGTAATATATCAAATATATAATTATGCATTAAATCATTAAATCAACACTTGATTCAATGATCCGGTCATGTCGCCCACAACCGACTAGTATTCAATGTATCGGCTTATCGAATCAATACTTGATTCGATACCTAGGTTATATCGCATACAACCATTCGATACAATCATCGCGAGAATAGAATACGGTATCACATACACGCATTATTCTCGGCCCCGCACATATCTCATATGCGCTCCTATTTCGTTTCGCTTGAGCCAGGAAACCTCTGTGTAGGACTCTAAAGACTCGTCAATACGCCGGCAGCGGATGATGATCATATCAAGCATCCACAAGCCGCAAGCGGTCTGCTAAACGTAACGGCCACCCGGGTATTGAGCGATCAGAAGATCGACGAGCAAGCCCGCTCACACTCCTGTGAATCCAACCAGTAACACTACCGTACAGTACGGTCTGATCGTCTGATATGTCGCATATCTTGCCTAGGGGTGGTAAACGTCAGACCCCAATAGCTCGATAAGTCGTGTCGATATGAGGCTCATAACGGGTCGAGAAACTACTGGTAACACTTACCAGCAATTCTCTGAGCAGCCCTGGCCAGGGACTTCCTGTTATAGCCAATCGATCACAGTGCAACATCAACTCCCTATACCGGGAGAGATGAATCCCCTCCTATCGCTCATTGCCTCCATGTGACTCGGGACTGTACCCAAAATCCACCATTTTGCACGCCCTCTTGGACGTGGTAAGATGGAAATCAAAGCACAGTGGGAACCACACAAGACTCTATGACGATCTCGGGTCAACAGACTACTCTGTACCAGTGTCACCAGAGAACTGCCATCTGACGTGAGGTATAATACTATCTGGGAGTTCTCGGCGAGTCCGTCCAGTGTACCCAGTCTCTACTGAGCACCCGTATATCATCTCTGATGTCAAACACCAATGGATATGGGATCATCCATCGCCCATCTGTATGGGTCGAGAAGTTATACGCTAGTCTACTCTGGTATATCGATGCCCCGTCTCGATACACCCTCGACTAGGGACTTTGAAGGATGTACTTATGCACTACCATGTCCCTACTTGTATGATCCGCATCATAGTCCAGGTAGTCAAGCACACATCCTAAGGGCTTTGCCAACATGTAACAGAGAGACAATCAGTATACACGTTAAGGTAAAGTTCAACCAGATAGCATACTATCTTGTCGAGCATGAAAGTCCTCCCTATATATGTCCCAGCATCCACTACAATATACATCCTATGTACAGTAATGGCCTCTAGGGCATACATATAACTAACACCGCAGGCAGAGAATTTTGGGGGGTATTTGTGTCTTTGTATATGTGTTCTGGTGGTTGCCCTAGATCTTCAACTCCCTGCCTATAAATACAGCAGAACTGAGCTCAACCAAGGGTCATTCTTTTGTTCCACTTTTTGTTAGGATTTAGTCTTTTTCTTCTTCTTCTTCATTTCTTTTTCCATGAAAATTGTAGTGAGAGCTTTTTGAGTGGGAGATCAATGAAGATGAGGGTTTTGTATCATTCTCTTTTGTTTCTTCTTCCCCTTGAGATTCTTGCTTTCTCTTGATCATTCAACCTCTTCATTGAGCTTGAATGGTTAAGGGTTAGTTATTGATCTCAAAGGTCATATTTTCTTATGGAATTAGCGCTTCATTTCACATGCGTTCTCTACCCTTCTCTTGATCTTGCAACCTCTTGATTGAGCTTGCAAGTTTAAGGGTTGGCTATTGATCCCATGCTTGTCTTGAGTTCTAGTTTCTAATTCTTTTTATTGCTTATCTATTACTTGCTTTTTATTACCTTGCTTTATTTTCTTGCAATTCAATTCATGCACTTAATTACTTGTAATCTTTTCTTTTCTTTTGCTCTTTTTGGTTCTTTTTGTGATGTAATTATCGTTGTTGTTAAGAATCAATACGGTATTGTAAGTTAACACTTCTTCCCTCATTTCTTTTTCCCGTTATTTTCCATTTGAACTCCGCCCAAACGTTACGCAAGCGCTCCGTTAGGCACCCTACCCTAACAAGGTAACGGTGATTCCTAACCGCGACCCGTTGCGTTCGGTTTGGCCGGAGGCGAAAACAAGAGACAAGAACGGAAGGACAAGGGTAAATAAGCCGGATTCCACGAATACCGCGCTTAAATCCCCTAATCCACGTTGTTGCCGATTGCTCTAGCTTCAATTGGTTAAGACTCGGCTCAAAGGTTTTGAGTTCGGATTTGTTTAGCTTACATTATCGTATCTTTTCTTAACAACTTTACACTTGCAAATAAACACATAGGTTAGAATCAAACAAACATACACAAATTCTTTATTGACTCGTCTAAGACAAGAACGGAAATACAACCATCTCCCTGTGGATCGACCCGTGCTCAACCGGCTAGCTGCATAGCGACACCGTCTTGATTGCGGTTAACTTAAATTCTTTCAATCAAATGGCGCCGTTGCCGGGGAGACGGTAACGTATTTCTTTTCTTGTTATTCGGGTTAATATTCTTTTTGTATATATATATATAAAAAATAAAAAAAATAAAAAATATTCTTTTTGTTTTTTTTGATCATTTTTGTGGGCAAGAGTGCAGATTTTTGCAGATTTGCAAACTGCGATTGTGGGGAGCAAATTGTACATTCAAGGCTAAGGTGATTGCAAAGTACAGTGCCAAAGATCCGGGTAATTTGACCCGTGCAAGCGAACTTTTCAAGCTTACCAGATTTGATTCAACGGGGGTTTCCTAACCCAAAACTTAACGGTACGTACTTTACTAACACCTTCTTCTCAAATCCGACGCTTCCAATATACTACTCTTTGCAGGATTCTTTGCAAGTTCGCTAGCAAACGCTAAAAATTGACTAACCCGTATTTGTTGCAGTGCCGCGCTTAAACTAAAAAACGATTTTTTGATTCTTTATAGAATTTTTATTGAATTGCGCATTGCATCAACTAATACGGACTTAAGGGCAAGCGAACCCCACAATATACGGTAAAGGATTTCATCACCTTTTCCGTGGCCCACAAATCACGAACTTGAGCATAACGTTTACCCGCACAAATTTTAAAAGAAATTAGACTTTAAGCCTTAAGGACTTCGCGCTCACTAGGAGAAGTTGACTGTGTTTAGAACCTCGCTTAACGGTATATTGTTTACGAGGTGTCTAGGAAAGTGTTAACGGCGCAACCGCCAAAAGAGAAAGGGTTATTTAATTAAGGAACTTCGCGAAAGAGTTGGAAAACCTCCCCTTATCTCTGCACTTACCTGGCCTCGTGATCAGTGTATCTTGAGCCCGTTTCTCGACACAGTTTTACTTGGACAATCAAGTTCTGGAGCAGGTCTAGTTGACCTAGGTGAACCCTAGAACGATTAGGTGTGTGGTATTTTTGTGTCGTGATTGTTTTTGTCCATATTCGTTTTTGTGTGTATATTTCATTCTTTTGTTAATATCTAAAAAAAAAACTATAAAAAAAATAACACATTCTTTTTCCCTTCCTTTTCTCTACCTTTCTTTCTCTCTCTTCATATCATGGGTACCCCACCTCGAAAAAATCTTGCCGAACTTTGGTACCCACAACCAGACATTACTTCTTACGGTTCTTGCTTTGGCCGAACTTCAAACGACCCCTCCATGCCCAAAATTTCATTGAGAGATCGGATAGACGCGTCTAGGACAAACAATTTGACTCCGCAATCCACTTCGTATCAACCTTTTCATACATTCACCCCTTCTTATGTTGATACCCCTTCTTCGAGTCATGTTGCAACTCCAAGACCTATGTCTATTGCAGAACGTATTGAACAATCTCGTACCCGATCTTTCACTCCTGGCACCACTTCAAATTCTTGGGATCAACAATTTCATTCACCTTCTTATCCAAATGTTGATCTTACCCCTGTCCAACCATTCAATTCCTACCAGTCCTACCTTACTTTTGCACCTTCCCTAGATATTGCTTCAGAACCGCCATTTGGGAGTTTTCCGTATCCAAACGACTTTGAATCTTTTACTGAAACCCCTTCACAACCCATGTCTAGTCTGGAACAGTCGTTGGAAGACTTTAGGGTAGCGTCAAGCCAACAGATGATGGATTTGGATGCGTCCATGGCCGCCCTCATACAACCTAGTGACCCGGTAGCTAGTTTTCAACTAGCTCCAAATTTTCCAATGTATGAAGAGGCGGTCGGACAGGCTGTGAATTTGAGTGCAGAGAGTGAGCTGTACCCCCTTCCAAATCAAACCTACCCGTTTCAAATTGAATCCCACAACTCCTGTGTTGAATGTCTATCAAGTGTCCCAACTGAATTATCAATTGAAGATAGAATGTTTAATGAGTTGTGCGATTTGCCAGATTATGAAGGGACCTTGCCAAGTGAAACCACAAACAATCCTTTTGACCTCTACACCTCCATCTTAGAACCTGAATTGATTGGAATCCATGCTTTTGATGAGATGTCGGAGAAAATTGACTTTCACTTGATTAAGGATATTGACGCCGGGAATATTTTGGATGATGAACCTGTAGATCTGGCAGAGTTTTTCTCTCCAATTCATCATCCCGAGTCATTTACTGTTTTTCCCGAACCCCATATGCGTCTGAATTTTGAAGAGAAATGCATGGATGTGCTAAATTTTGAGGAGAATTTTGAGGATAGCTTTGAGGATGAACCAGTTTTAGTTGATGAGTCGGATTTTCTAATTCATCCTGTCCCTTCCACTGACTGTGTACACCCTCCCGAACCTTTAACCGATAACCTTCCTCAATCACTTCGCCCCACCCTTTCCATCGTTCCGACCATGCAAGAAACCGTCTCACTTTCATTTCGTATGTCTGGTTTACCAAGTTCGGCGTACCCATGGTTTCTCACGAATCTTGAGGGATTTGACCCCATTTCTCGACGAATAAATATATTAGCACAATCGCTTTTCACACATCGGTCATCCCAAATTGTGCTAATCTATTTACTCCATTTGCACCCTCAAGTTCGTACTTCACTTCTTTTTCCCTTCAGCCATTCTTCTTCCTCTCATATACCGAGACCGTATCCCGCTTCTCTCCGCATACGGTCTCGCGTACTCTCCATCTCTTTTCTCTACGCCTTCTTTCACCAACCAGCACATTATAGAGATAAAATCATTGAATGGTTGGTACTAACTTTTGGCCTTTGTAAGGCCTTGTATAGCTTGATACTGTTCTCTTTCCCCCCTAATCCTGAATTTCAACGCTTAACAGTGGAAACACTGTTTTACTTAAGTTTGGGGGGGACTCCTTTTTTGTATATATTTTTTGTTTTCCTTTTTGTTTTGTATATAATTTATTTCTAGGGAGCGCCGACAATTTTGACCCTCTTGGTGTAGCCTGACAGTGAGGGCACTGTCAAGTTTAAGTTTGGGGGTGTGCTCGGTAAGCTTTCTTCCTTCGCATTCATATGTATATTTTGCATTTGCATACCTTATTTAAAAACCCACAAAAATTGAAAATTTTCCAAAAATATAAAAACTTTGTCGTCAAGTTAGCTAATAGGGTAACTTAGATCTTTATAACGAAAGTTTAGTTGATATGATAGAAATAACTAAATTCTAGGCTTAGGAATTGAAAACCCTAAAAATAACCCTCTTTCTGTTTAAACTTGGTAAGTATACGTCCTTACAGTTTTTTTTGAGAACTAGGTAATCTTGAGTTCAGTTCTTGAGTAAAGTCAAGATGAAGGGGAAGTATTGATGTTTTACTGAAGGATAAGTCTGAAAAATAGTTTCTTTTCTCGAGTTCAAATTTAGAAAGTATATACCCTACAGACTGCACTTACACGCACCTTGAAACTTGGGATAGTAGAGGATACCTTGAAATACTCTTGCCTGAAAGCCTAGTATGAAAGAAAAAACGGTATTTAAAGCTAAACACCAAAAGAGCATGTTGAAAAATATATCCGGTCTTGAAAAAGAGAAAGAAAATGAAAAAGAAAAAGAAAAAAATAGAATAAAGTCAAGACCTGGAAACTGCTATTTACGCTTTAATGTTCACACATTCAGTAATCGGCCGTTAGTGCCTCAAGAAGCATTAATAGTCGCATGAAAGGTGTGTGAGCAAATCCGTCCATCCTTAATGAAAAGAAGTAGTATTAGGTATTAGGGCAAGGGTATTATAGCTTGAATTGAATTCTTGAGTGTAGGGGTGCAAATATACACACACGTAGGGGTATACAATCGATGTTTGAATAAAAGATAGAAATAACGAATAAGACTTATGTTTTCTGTAAAGTTGATAAAAATCCCTAATTTGAGGCAGCACTTTAGAAGGAAAACTCAGGGGAACCAACATCTTTCTAAACTTTTTTGGAACGTATATGATCTAAGAATAAATAGATTAGAGGTGTGAAGCATAAGGGTTGGATATTTCTAACTTAGGATGATAGAATTTCTAACGTAAATACTAAACTGTAGGAGTAGAATCGACGTTAACTTATGACACTAGCTTGACGGGATTTTGTGGGTAGTATCCGCTGAAAACCCTCAGGAGACAACACTCCTCCTACTAGGGACACCTAGAGGTTTAACGGCTTGTTGCACGCGCTCAGTGCAATCGCGTTCCCTGCGAAAGTGCGGTTAGGATTTTATTTTTGTGAATAATTGGTTTTGCTCGGGACGAGCAAAAGTTAAGTTTGGGGGTATTTGTTCATCACAGAATACTGCATTTTATACCGCCCATTCTTACGCTCGGTTGTTTATAGGTAGGTGCTTTTAATCCGTGTTTGTTACATATTTGCAGGTTACAGGTTCTCGGTTCTAAAACGGTGAAATTCATGGAAAACACGACAAAATCCGGGTTCCTGCCAACCACAGATAAAACACGGTCTCCGCTCTTCATCCGTATGTTGCCAGATAACAGTTTAGGAAGACAAAATGTCAAATCAATGTCACCTTCATGCACAAGGCTCAATGGCAACAACAAGTTCCAAGAAATCTACGCGGAGCTCGAGGCAATCATGCCAAATCTTGACAAAAAGTCCACCTTTCCCTCAACAGAAATTCTGGAAGAAATATGGAGGTATTTTCAGAATACACATATGCCATACTGAAGTACACTGAAGACCAGGGAAGTACTGAAAAACTCATGCCCCAAATCCATCATAGGGCCGCGGATCCGCGGCCAAAGGGGGGTCTAGGCCGCGGATCCGCGGCCGTACAGGCGCCTCAGGCAGAGAACTTTGGGGGGTATTTGTGTCTTTGTATATGTGTTCTGGTGGTTGCCCTAGATCTTCAACTCCCTGCCTATAAATACAGCAGAACAGAGCTCAACCAAGGGTCATTCTTTTGTTCCTCTTTTTGTTAGGATTTAGTCTTTTTCTTCTTCTTCTTCATTTCTTTTTCCATGAAAATTGTAGTGAGAGCTTTTTGAGTGGGAGATCAATGAAGATGAGGGTTTTGTATCATTATCTTTTGTTTCTTCTTCCCCTTGAGATTCTTGCTTTCTCTTGATCATTCAACCTCTTCATTGAGCTTGAATGGTTAAGGGTTAGTTATTGATCTCAAAGGTCGTATTTTCTTATGGAATTAGCGCTTCATTTCACATGCGTTCTCTACCCTTCTCTTGATCTTGCAACCTCTTGATTGAGCTTGCAAGTTTAAGGGTTTGCTATTGATCCCATGCTTGTCTTGAGTTCTAGTTTCTAATTCTTTTTATTGCTTATCTATTACTTGCTTTTTATTACCTTGCTTTACTTTCTTGCAATTCAATTCATGCACTTAATTACTTGTAATCTTTTCTTTTCTTTGTTCTTTTCTTTTGCTCTTTTTGGTTCTTTTTGTGAATGTTGTAATTATCGTCGTTGTTAAGAATCAATACGGTATTGTAAGTTAACACTTCTTCCCTCATTTCCTTTTCCCGTTATTTTCCATTTGAACTCCGCCCAAACGTTACGCAAGCGCTCCGTTAGGCACCCTACCCTAACAAGGTAACGGTGATTCCTAACCGCGACCGGTTGCGTTCGGTTTGGCCGGAGGCGAAAGCAAGAGACAAGAACGGAAGGACAAGGGTAATTAAGCCGGATTCCACAAATACCGCGCTTAAATCCCCTAATCCACGTTGTTGCTGATTGCTCTAGCTTCAATTGGTTAAGACTCGGCTCAAAAGTTTTGAGTTCGGATTTGTTTAGCTTACATTATCGTATCTTTTCTTAACAACTTTACACTTGCAAATAAACACATAGGTTAGAATCAAACAAACATACACAAATTCTTTATTGACTCGTCTAAGACAAGAACGGAAATACAACCATCTCCCTGTGGATCGACCCGTGCTCAACCGGCTAGCTGCATAGCGACACCGTCTTGATTGCGGTTAACTTAAATTCTTTCTATCAGGTTACTCTTTACCTTAACGAGTACACTGATTGTCTCTCTGTTACATGTTGGTAAAGCCCTTAGGATGTGTACTTGACTACCTGGACTATGATGCGGATCATACTAGTGGGGACATGGTAGTCCATAAGTACATCCTTCAAGGTCCCTAGTCGTGGGTGTATCGAGACAGGGCATCGATATACCAGTGTAGACTAGCGTATACTTTCTCGACCCATACAGATGGGCGATGGATGATCCCATATCCATTGGTGTTTGACATTAGAGATGATATACGGGTGCTCAGTGGAGACTGGGTACACTGGACGGACTCGCCGAGAACTCCCAGATGGTATTATACCTTACGTCAGATGGCAGTTCTCTGGTGACACTGGTACAGAGTAGTCTGTTGACCCGAGATCGTCATAGAGTCTTGTGTGATTCCCACTGTGCTTTGATTTCCACATTACCACGTCCAAGAGGGCGTGCAAAACGGTGGTTTTTGGGTACAGTCCCGAATCACATGGAGGCAATGAGCGATAGGAGGGGATTCGTCTCTCCCGGTATAAGGAGTTGATGTTGCGCTGTGTTCGATTGGCTATAACCGGAAATCCCTGGCCAGGGTTGCTGAGATTTACTGGTAAGTGTTACCAGTAGTTTCATGAACTGTTATAGACCTTATATCAACACGACTTATCGAGCTACTGGGGTCTGACGTTTTCCACCCCTAGGCAAGATATGCGACATATCAGACGATCAGACCAGACTGTACGGTAAGTGTTACTGGTTGGATTCACAGGAGTGTGACCGGGCTTGCTCGTCGATCTTCTGATCGCTCAATACCCGGGTGGCCGTTACGTTTAGCAGACCACTTGCGGCTTGTGGGTGCTTGATATGATCATCATCTGCTGTCAGCATATTGACGAGTCTTTAGAATCCTACACAGAGGTTTCCTGGCTCAAGCGAAACGAAATAGGAGCGCATATGAGATATGTGCGGGACTGAGAATAATGCGTGTATGTGATACCGTATTCCATTCTCGCGATGAATGTATCGATTGGTTGTATGCGATATAACCTAGTTATTGAATCAAGGATTGATTCGATAAGCCGATACATTGGATATTAGTCGGTTATATGCGATATGACCGGATCCTTAAATCAAGTATTGATTTAATGATTTAATGCATAATTATATATATTTGATGTATTATTTTGCATTAACTAGTATTGGTTCACTTTAAATGGATTTTCTCACTTGAATTACACAAGTTGTATATGTGATATATTTTTGTGCACTTGTTTGTATCATGTTTGATGATACATGCATACTTGGGTTTGTGTAAAGACTTAAACCATGGTTATGTTAAAGGTTAGGGTTTTGATTTAGTCACTTATTCATTTATCTATTTATTTTGGTTAAAAAAGGAAAAGGAAAACAAAAAAGGGTGCTTTCATTCAAGAAACTTCTTGATGCTTCATGCATCTTTGACTAAAGTAACCATTCTTGTCTTCTTCTCCTAACCCTAACCATTCAACTTAACCCTAGTTAGTTCTCTACACTAAACCATGGTTGAAATTATGATAAGTATCATTTTGTTTTCTATTTTAAAGAATAACTTATCATAATTCTTTTTCTTCTTCAACAAAGAAAAAGCTTGCAACCATTAATGGCAACAAGAGAAAAAGAGTTAGAAATCCAATTCTAAAGTGAACCCACTTCCTATTTCTTCATCCTCTACCACTTGTCAAGTAGTATAGGGTGTTTTCTTCACAAGTTTCATTACTTGGTGAAGTTGGAGTTTGATCTTGAGTTGCCTCGACGTAGATCATCTTCGGCATCAAGGTCGACGACCTAGCCCGATCTTTTCTCCAATGAAACCACCGCCAAAGTCCAGGATCCGATTGGTACAGCGGAGGGACGTCATCACGGAGCCAAGGAGGTGGTGGACCGGATCTACAAAGGTTGTAGTCACTTCACTCTTAGTTAAGTTGTTATCTAGTTGCTTGTTTCCCCTAAACTCTAGTCAACGATCCGTATTAGGGTTTCTCGGCACTTGTAAAATTTGAATTTGGCATGGTTGATGCCTTGTGAGACCTCTTGAGTGTGCCTAGGAACCCTACAGTGGTATCAGAGCCTTAGGCGATGGGTTGACGAAGTTAGAAACCCGATCGAACCCGAAAGCCTAATCCCAATTTGCTCTCTGTACATTTTTTAAAACAGTGAGATTTTCTATATTAAAAATATGCGGAAAATTAAGCAGGGTCTTATATGAATTACTGTGAAATACGGGGGCCTAATTCGATTAAACCGCCGCGGAACCGCGGCAAGATCGTGGCATATGCGGCGGTTCCGCGGCCGTACGGTCTCCTCTTGCATTGAATTTCGCACAGTAATTCCTATTTTGTGGTGCTGAGTTTTCTGGGAATTTTTAATTTGCACTCTAGAGTTGAGTTTTCTGGGATGCTTTTGGGCTTCGATGATTCGATCGGAATTTTTGATTTTGTCTATGTGTTTTTCCGGGTAACTTAAGAATATGTTAAAAAGTTCGACCGGATAAAAATACCCACTTTTTCCCCTGCCGGGAAATTTTCGATTGTTGGATATTTCCGTAGTTTAATCACGTTCTTAGTGTAGGGTTCCTAGGCACCCTAATGAGTACTCACAAGGCATCGATCATGCCAAATTAATATTTTAACGGTGCCGAGAGACCCGACTACGGATCGTTTGCTAGAAATCTAGGCGAAAAAGTAATCTAGTTAACAATTAACTAAGGGATACGGATATACAACCTTTGTAGATCCATTTGTCCACCTCCATAGCTCCATGAAGAAGTCATCTCCACTGTACAAATCCGAAATCCGGGCTCTTGCGTCGGCTTCATCGGAGAAGAAGCGGGCTAGGTCATCGACGACGTGCCGAAGATGATCTACGTCGAGGCATCGCTAAATCAAGCTCCGACTTCACCAAGTCAAGAAACTTGTGAAGTAAACACACTCTACTACTTGGCAAGAGGTAGAGGATGAAGAAATAGGAGTTGGGTTCACTTTAGAATTGGATTTCTCACTCATCTTCATCAATCACCATTGATGAAGTGGAGGTTTCTTCATGGAAGAAGATGAAGAAGAAGAAGAAAGAATTATGATAAGTTATTTAAAAAGAAAAGAATTTCCAAACTTATCATAATCCTAACTATGGTTATGTGTAGAGAATTAACCAAGGGTTAAAGGAATGGTTAGGGTTAAGGATAAGATAAGAATGGTGGACAAAGTCAAAGCTTCATGAAGTTTCAACTAAACAACAAATAAAGCCACCATTCTTTTCTCTTCTCATTTATTTTCCAAAATGAAATGGATAAATAAATAAGTGAATAAAACAAAACCCTAACCATAATCATGTAACCATGGTTTGATCTTTACACAAAAAACCCTAGCATGACATGTATCATCAATCATGATACAATCAAGTGCACAAAAGTATATCGCATATACAATGCGCACATCCGAGTGAGAAAATCCATCTTAAGTGAACCGATACTAGTTAACGCAAAGTAATATATCAAATATATAATTATGCATTAAATCATTAAATCAACTCTTGATTTAACGATCCGGTCATATCGCATATAACCGGCTAGTATCTAATGTATCGGCTTATCGAATCAATCCTTGATTCGATAATTAGGTTATATCGCATACAACCATTCGACACATTGATCGCGAGAATGAAATACGGTATCACATACACGCATTACTCTCGGTCCCACACATATCTCATATGCGCTCCTATTTCGTTTCGCTTGAGCCAGGAAACCTCTGTGTAGGACTCTAAAGACTCGTCAATACGCCGGCAGCGGATGTTGATCATATCAAACATCCACAAGCCGCAAGCGGTCTGCTAAACGTAACGGCCACCCGGGTATTGAGCGATCTGAAGATCGACGAGCAAGCCCGCTCACACTCCAGTGAATTCGACCAGTAACACTACCGTACAGTCCGGTCTGATCGTCTGATATGTCGCATATCTCGCCTAAGGGTGGTAAACGTCAGACCCCAATAGCTCGATAAGTCGTGTTGATATGAGGCTCATAACGGGTCGAGAAACTACTGGTAACACTTACCAGCAATTCTCTGATCAGCCCTGGCCAGGGACTTCCTGTTATTGCCAATCGAACACAGCGCAACATCAACCCCCTATACCGGGAGAGACGAATCCCCTCCTATCGCTCATTGCCTCCATGTGACTCGGGACTGTACCCAAAAACCACCGTTTTGCACGCCCTCTTGGACGCGGTAAGATGGAGATCAAAGCACAGTGGGAACCACACAAGACTCTATGACGATCTCGGGTCAACAGACTACTCTGTACCAGTGTCACCAGAGAACTGCCATCTGACGTGAGGTATAATACCATCTGGGAGTTCTCGGCGAGTCCGTCCAGTGTACCCAGTCTCTACTGAGCACCCGTATATCATCTCTGATGTCAAACACCAATGGATATGGGATCATCCATCGCCCATCTGTATGGGTCGAGAAGGTATACGCTAGTCTACTCTGGTATATCGATGCCCCGTCTCGATACACCCTCGACTAGGGACTTTGAAGGATGTACTTATGGACTACCATGTCTCCACTAGTATGATCCGCATCATAGTCCAGGTAGTCAAGCACACATCCTAAGGGCTTTACCAACATGTAACAGAGAGACAATCAGTATACACGTTAAGGTAAAGAGCAACCAGATAGCATACTATCATGTCGAGCAAGAAAGTCCTCCCTATATATGTCCCAGCATCCACTACAATATACATCCTATGTACAGTAATGGCCTCTAGGGCATACATATAACTAACAATCTCCCACTTGCACTAGGGCCATCTGTAGCAGTGGTTGCAGTATCTCATACTCAACCATCCCATAAAAGTCTCTCTCTGGGAAAAGGCCTTTGTGAGTGGATCCGCCGCGTTGTCCTCTGAGTCTGCTCTCCTAACCTCGATCACCCTCGAGATCAACCATCTCCATGATCAGGCGATACTGCCTTAGAATATGTCTGGATCACTGATGGGACAAGCGTTCCTTGGCATAAGCCACAACTCCATTGTCACACAATGGGAGGAACATAGTTCATCTCATGAACCAATATACACCCAAACAGCCTTTTTGGTAGCATCTTTAGTAGCGATTTATCCTGCCTTTATCGTCTAGTACGCCACGGTATCTAGCTTGGAACTCTTCCAACATACCGTCCCTTTACTGAGGGTAAAGACAATGCCTGCGACTGACATTCAGTCGTTTTTATCACCCTGGAACCCTTCCAGTGATTCTCCCCAGGATCGATTAATACCATCTCACTATAGCTAGTGAGTAGCCTAACATCCATTTAGATCTATCTCATAGATCCAAAATCCAGGATTTTGTAGGTATCACTTTGATCCTATGTGGAGAATCCATGTGATAAGCGGAAATTGATCGAGCGTAGCATAGGAAACTCCTTCCCTATCAAGAGTATGTCATCCACGTACTCTACGAGGATCACCACCATACTCCCTACTACCTTTTTGTTCATACAAGGTTCATCTACCATTATGATGATGTCAACTTCTTTGACTAATCCATCAAAACAGATGTTCCAACTCCGCGATGCCTGCTTTATCCTATAAAGCATCTTGCACATGTTTCCGCTGCTCCCACTGTCTACGAGGCCCTCTGGCTGTGTACTTATAGACGCACTCTTCTAAATCATCATTTAGAAAAGCAGTCAAGACACCCAACCACCAGATATCGCAGTCATGGTATGTAGCCGTGGCAAGTAGGATCTGGATGGACTTAAGCATAGTTACTGGAAAAGGTTTCATCATTATCCACGCCTGGTCGATGACGAAAACCTTTAACAATTCTAGTTTTGAAAGTCTCAACTTTTCCATGTACACCAAGTAATCTTCTCAAGATTTACTTGCTCCTGATGGGGATTTAACCCTTCAGATATAGCAGCTAAAGTCCATACTTTGCTGGTGTATAAGGATTCCATCTCAGATCGCTAAGCATCCAGCCATTCTTACAGAGTCTCACTCCTGATGGCCAGCTCGAAACTAGTTGGGTCATCATCTCATGATGCAATCCTCGCTCCCACTGTCATAGAGAAACAGAAGTATCTCTCAGGTGGGTGAGGAACCCTACTAGATCGGCGGAGAGGCTGAGGTTCGTCGGTGACTATTGAATCTTTTGGTTTTATCAAATCATCTGCTGTAATTTGTATAGCTGGAACCATTCCAGTTCTACATAACAGTATTTGCCTCGAGCTTGTCCGGATTTTGCTTTTAGACATAGGCCGGACAACCCCAAATCTTAACCAACTTAAGATATGGGCTCTTCCCTTTCCATATCACATATGAAGCAGTAGGCAACTGATTTGATTTGAACCCTATTCAATAGGTATGCATCTTCTCAAGTGCATAACTCCCAAAAAGAAATAGGTAACTCAGTAGTACTCATCATAGAGCACACCATATCAAATTGGGTGTATCTGCTCCGCCCCGATATACCATCGTGCTATGGTGTATACGGAGGAGTAATGCTGAGAGAGAATCTCATTCTCCTTTAGAATAGTCCAGGATTTCCGTGCTCAAGTATTCTCCTCCTTGATCACATCAAAGGACATAATACTTATACCCGTATTGGTTCTCTACTTCTAACTTATATTCTGTGAATATCTCAAAAGGTTCGGACTTATGTTTCAACAGGAACGTATGTCTGAATCTTGAGAGATTATCAGAGAATGTAATGAAGTATAAAGAACCGGTCTTGGCATGTGTAGACAGGGGACCTACATACATCAACATGTATCATCCCAAGAGTTCACTAACTCTTTCTCTGTTTCCAATAAACGGAGCTTTGGTCATCTTATCTTTGTGACATGACTGGCGAGTTTCACAAGATGTAAATTCAAACTTATTTAAATATGCATCTATATGTAACTCTAGCTAGTCGGGTCACTTTGATCTGACCTAGTCTACAATGCCTCAAGTAGGATTCGTTCATTTCTGAACTCTTCCTCTTGTGTGTGTTCAGTATACTAAGAACTGTAGTTTGATTTAGAACATCAATGCTTTTAGATAACGTGCCTGAACCGATCAACTTTTGATCTAGGAAATGTTCAAAACATTATCCATTCATACAAAATTATATCCTTTCTTTTCTAACAAAGAGAGTGATATGATTTGGTATATCAGGTTCCGTATCTAATAACATTCGTTCAGAATCAATGTATTGGTATTACAGGGTGACAGTGACCGACAGACTTGGCTGCAACACTTGCCCCGTTTTCTGCCTCATGAAACTTATCACCCGTTCTTAGTTCTCTACCTTTCTGTAGCCCTATGTAACAGATTATATATCTGGGATCCTGATCTGGTATCACATACCCAGGACGTAAAGGATACTGAGAAACAGTTCTGTGTAATGAACATACCCGAAGATGATGCATCAGCATGCACTCTCTTCGTTTGGGCGGCATGGGAATCTTGGTATTCCCCAATTTCCTGCTCTGTCTTATAACTATTATAAGTTGGAGCGGGACCAACGTTCCCCAGCTCAGTATAACAAGCGGGTTCGATCAATATTCCGTATTATTATCTTGATTAAGGCGTGATATGGTCGCTACCTGGAGAGAGAGAAGAAAACACTCAGCGTGCGCTCTGTCAAGAATAGATTGGTTATTATTTTATCTAATCAGGATGGCTCCCACTGCTTTTTATCAAATCTTCCTTCAAACCCTAAAAGCAAAGACTAGCCGGGATTAATTACACACTACAAGTTCGCCAATCTTTCAGCCAGGCCAGTGTCGGTACTTTGAGGGAGGTTCCCCGTGCTTTCGCACGAACCTAATTAATGTAAACCTCGTTTTCCTAGAGGCGTAACCCCGTTGACACCTTTCTAGACACCTACTTGATCGGCTAATTGTAATGTATAAAACTCTCCCAGGAGTAACTCTTACTCGCAGCGGGTATCGGGATCCAACTATCTCATAGAAGGTATGCAATCTCATTGCAAATTTCAACACTTGAAATTCCCGATAATATTTTGCCCCGAACGATCTATGACCTTGACAAGGTCAACAAACCATAGACCGCAAGTCAAGTTCAACCCGTCATTTCTTGATTGAATCAAACCCACCCGCACGACCCTTGACAAGGTCAACAAGGCCGCACGACTACCCTAACCCAATCTGCATCATATGCATAAGCAGATAAATACTGGTTAGCTACCGCACACTGCGCCTTGACAAGGTCAACAAACGCAACACGAATACTAAACAGGATTTATCTGAAATGACGGAGGGCTACGACAGGTTTTTCTGAAAACCTATTGCGTAATGAACTTGATATCGTTGTAGGATCGAATGATTTTAAAATGGAGTGATTTTGAGGCTTTTCTAGTTTTGCTAAAGGAGTCACTCCCGGTGAAGGGATCGTCGGTCCTTTCCTCGTCGAATGAGGTGCGGGATATATCATATATATCACTGTACAAAGCAAAAACACTAAAAGCAATCAAAAGACAAACCGAGTGTGTAGCATCTGCCAGTCATTGCTAAAGGAGTCACTCCCGGTGAAGGGATCTCGGTCCTTTCCTTATCGAATAAGGTGCAGGATATATCATATATACCGCTGTGCAAAGCAAGAACTGTAGCTACCTGTTTTATTTTGAAATTCGATTCTACAACATCTTTAGGTTTCTTTTATTTCATTAATCACATTAATGAAGTCCCATCATTTAAGTACCTAAACATCACAGATAAATACGACGTACACTTATGCCATCCGCATTCGCCTCGATGTCCCCTCGTGCACCGTTAGGTTAGGTAACTAACGACAGAGCGGGGCAGGGCTAGCGCGGGTGTAAAACATAAGTAACGCCTATATAATATATCATATATACTATATACTGTATCTATCAAAGAACATCACATGATCACATCACAGATATCGCAGCAGAAGAATCATATGAAATATTGGATATACTAGGACGTCCGTGTTTTCAATACGAGCCAGTATAAAACACGGATTCCACGGTCGTGATGAATAGCCAAACCCACACCACAAGACCCCTACGAGAGCGGCAAGCAACCCTACCAATTCTGGAGTTAGGAGACCCGGACTCGACTCCTCGAGTTGGTCTCCCACTGGACTCCAGAACCCGGTTACTTGTGCCCTCCTCCTTGGGTCTATCCTAGTGCGGAAAAGTAAATAATATACAAACAGTGACTACTCCCGCAACCTAGAAGCACCCCAATAAAAGAATATTACATACAAGTTATTACATGAATGAAAATGAAAAACACTCATCTCACATAAAAACCCCCGGCTATTCAAACACGACGATCCAATATAATATATCCAGCAACACATAACATCACATGTCATCAACGTAAGTAAATATGCGCATCCCAATTGTCGTTGACATATAGCAACGAAACCGGCGATATCACATATTACACTTACGGTCACAGAAAAGAAAGTGTAAAACTACAACAGTTGGAATCCGCAATCTCTTCAGACATCGCATGCCTGACCAAATGAATTCTTTAGACATCGCATGCCTAACAATTATAAACCCCGCATTTTAGTCTCAAAATCGAAAACACTTTTCAATATCGAGTCGGGCAATTCAACAAGATTCCCGACATGCTGATCGAATGCTCGTCGCAAACTTCAGTAGATGGCCGCACCCCCGATACCGTCGACGAAGTGCACCAAGGCGGAACACCGCTACCGCGAGCACCCAAACGGATGCTTTCGGCGACGGGGTTCTCCTACAGTCACTTGGTCGGGGCTATGGAGTGAGGCTGTCTATTAAGTTTACCCGGCGAGTATCCGCGTACGCTACGTGATTGCGACGGACTTTTGATCACATCAAAATTCCGTGGCAACCGATCAAGTGAGACTAAACTGCTATGTTTATAACATTCATTCAGTTATCTCATAACTACTTGTGAATTCCAATAATTGTATCCCATTCCGGATAAATAGAAAATGTCAAACTTTCCGATCGAACAATCGAACACCCAAGTTTTCCCGAAACGGATCAACACATGAAATAAGTCTAACAACATTCAGTTCGTGCCTCAGTACCGACGGTCCAGCCGTAGAAGGGTCAAGCCAACGCCTCGCATGTGGCACGCCGTACTGCCCCAAACCCGAAGGTTCAAAGGGCAGTTCAAGACGGTCACATAATCGAGTTAAGGTTTGTTGTCTTCTAGAGGGTCCATCGCGTTACTTGCACTACTTAGAACGTCGTTAAACTACGGAAAAATCCAACACTTGGAAATTTCCCGACAGGGGAAAAATTGGGTATTTATATCCTGTCGAACTTTTTAACATATTCTAAAATTTATCCGGAAAGCCACACAGAAAAAATTTGATACCCCGATCGAAACACCGAATTCCCAAAACAACTCCAGAAAAATCAACTCTTGAATAAATTTTAAAAATTCCCAGAAAATCCAGCACAATTTATCAGGTATTACTGTGCAAAAAGTACGGAATGATCCATCAATATTGCCGCGGAACCGCCGCAGAAGCAATTCTCCTGCCGCGGTTCCGCCGCAAGTATTACTGTTCAGTGAAAAATTTTTGCATCGTAAATCATAAATTTCCCTGCTGAATTTTTTAGTAATTTTTAATTCTGGAAAAACCCAGATTTTCGAAAAAGTCCAGAGAGCTCATTTCCGGGTAGGGTTTCGGTTCGATCGGGTTTCAAATTCCGTCTGGACTTCGCCTAAGGCTCTAGCTAGGCTCTGATACCACTGTAGGGTTCCTAGGCACCCTAATGAGTACTCACAAGGCATCGATCATGCCAAATTAAAATTTTAACGGTGCCGAGAGACCCGACTACGGATCGTTTGCTAGAAATCTAGGCGAAAAAGTAATCTAGTTAACAATTAACTAAGGGATACGGATATACAACCTTTGTAGATCCGTTTTTCCACCTCCATAGCTCCATGAAGAAGTCATCTCCGCTGTACAAATCCGAAATCCGGGCTCTTGCGTCGGCTTCATCGGAGAAGAAGCGGGCTAGGTCATCGACGACGTGCCGAAGATGATCTACGTCGAGGCATCGCTAAATCAAGCTCCGACTTCACCAAGTCAAGAAACTTGTGAAGTAAACACACTCTACTACTTGGCAAGAGGTAGAGGATGAAGAAATAGGAGTTGGGTTCACTTTAGAATTGGATTTCTCACTCATCTTCATCAATCACCATTGATGAAGTGGAGGTTTCTTCATGGAAGAAGATGAAGAAGAAGAAGAAAGAATTATGATAAGTTATTTAAAAAGAAAAGAATTTCCAAACTTATCATAATCCTAACTATGGTTATGTGTAGAGAATTAACCAAGGGTTAAAGGAATGGTTAGGGTTAAGGATAAGATAAGAATGGTGGACAAAGTCAAAGCTTCATGAAGTTTCAACTAAACAACAAATAAAGCCACCATTCTTTTCTCTTCTCATTTATTTTCCAAAATGAAATGGATAAATAAATAAGTGAATAAAACAAAACCCTAACCATAATCATGTAACCATGGTTTGATCTTTACACAAAAAACCCTAGCATGACATGTATCATCAATCATGATACAATCAAGTGCACAAAAGTATATCGCATATACAATGCGCACATCCGAGTGAGAAAATCCATCTTAAGTGAACCGATACTAGTTAACGCAAAGTAATATATCAAATATATAATTATGCATTAAATCATTAAATCAACTCTTGATTTAACGATCCGGTCATATCGCATATAACCGGCTAGTATCTAATGTATCGGCTTATCGAATCAATCCTTGATTCGATAATTAGGTTATATCGCATACAACCATTCGACACATTGATCGCGAGAATGAAATACGGTATCACATACACGCATTACTCTCGGTCCCGCACATATCTCATATGCGCTCCTATTTCGTTTCGCTTGAGCCAGGAAACCTCTGTGTAGGACTCTAAAGACTCGTCAATACGCCGGCAGCGGATGATGATCATATCAAACATCCACAAGCCGCAAGCGGTCTGCTAAACGTAACGGCCACCCGGGTATTGAGCGATCTGAAGATCGACGAGCAAGCCCGCTCACACTCCAGTGAATCCGACCAGTAACACTACCGTACAGTCCGGTCTGATCGTCTGATATGTCGCATATCTCGCCTAGGGGTGGTAAACGTCAGACCCCAATAGCTCGATAAGTAGTGTTGATATGAGGCTCATAACGGGTCGAGAAACTACTGGTAACACTTACCAGCAATTCTCTGATCAGCCCTGGCCAGGGACTTCCTGTTATTGCCAATCGAACACAGCGCAACATCAACCCCCTATACCGGGAGAGACGAATCCCCTCCTATCGCTCATTGCCTCCATGTGACTCGGGACTGTACCCAAAAACCACCGTTTTGCACGCCCTCTTGGACGCGGTAAGATGGAGATCAAAGCACAGTGGGAACCATACAAGACTCTATGACGATCTCGGGTCAACAGACTACTCTGTACCAATGTCACCAGAGAACTGCCATCTGACGTGAGGTATAATACCATCTGGGAGTTCTCGGCGAGTCCGTCCAGTGTACCCAGTCTCTACTGAGCACCCGTATATCATCTCTGATGTCAAACACCAATGGATATGGGATCATCCATCGCCCATCTGTATGGGTCGAGAAGGTAAACGCTAGTCTACTCTGGTATATCGATGCCCCGTCTCGATACACCCTCGACTAGGGACTTTGAAGGATGTACTTATGGACTACCATGTCTCCACTAGTATGATCCGCATCATAGTCCAGGTAGTCAAGCACACATCCTAAGGGCTTTACCAACATGTAACAGAGAGACAATCAGTATACACGTTAAGGTAAAGAGCAACCAGATAGCATACTATCATGTCGAGCAAGAAAGTCCTCCCTATATATGTCCCAGCATCCACTACAATATAAATCCTATGTACAGTAATGGCCTCTAGGGCATACATATAACTAACACTAAGTAGTGCAAGTAACGCGATGGTCCCTCTAGAAGACAACAAACCTTAACTCGATTATGTGACCGTCTTGAACTGCCCTTTGAACCTTAGGGTTTGGGGCAGTACGGCGTGCCACATGTGAGGCGTTGGCTTGACCCTTCTACGGCTGGACCGTTGGTACTGAGGCACGAAGTGAATGTTTTTAAACTTATTTCATGTGTTGAGCTGTTTCGGGAAAACTTGGGTGTTTGATTGTTCCATCGGAAAGTTTAACATTTTCTATTTGCCCGGAATGTGATACAACATTTGGAATTCACAAGTAGTTATGAGATAACTGAATGAATGTTGTAAACATAGCAGTTTAGTCTAACTTGATCGGTTGCCGCGGAATTTTGATGTGATCAAAAGTCCGCCGCAATCACGTAGCGTACGCGGATACTCGCCGGGTAAACTTAATAGACAGCCTCACTCCATAGCCCCGACCAAGTGACTGTAGGAGAACCCTATCGCCGAAAGCATCCTTTTGGGTGCTCGCGGCAGCGGTGTTCCGCCTTGGTGCACTTCGTCGGCGGTATCAGGGGTGCGGCCGCCTACTAAAGTTTGCGACGAGCATTCGATCAGAATGTCGGGAATCCTGTTGAATTGCCCGACTTGATATTGAAAAGAGTTTTCGATAATGAGACTAAAATGCGGAGTTTATAATTGTTAGGCATGCGATGTCTAAGTATTTCATTTGATTAGGCATGCGATGTCTAAAGAGGTTGCGGATTCCAACTGTTGTAGTTTTACACTTTCTTTTCTGTGACCGTAAGGGTAATATGTGATATCGCCGGTTTCGTTGCTATATGTCAACGACAACTGGGATACGCATATTTACTTACGTTGATGACATGTGATGTTATGTGTTGCTGGATATGTTATATTGGATCGTCGTGTTTGAATAGCCCGGTTTTTTTTATGTGAGATGAGTGTTTTTCATTTTCATTCATGTAAAAACTTGTATGTAATATTCTTTTATTTGGGCACTTCCAGGTTGCGGAAGATGTCACCTTTGTATATTATTTACTTTTCCGCACTAGGATAGACCCAAGGAGGATGGCACAAGTAACCGGGTTCTGGAGTCCAGTGGGAGACCAACTCGAGGAGTCGAGTCCGGGTCTCCTAACTCTAGAATTGGTAGGGTTGCTTGCCGCTCTCGTAGGGGTCTAGGGGTGTGGGTTTGGCTATTCATCACGACCGTGGAATCCGTGTTTTATACTGGATCGTATTGAAAACACGGACGTCCTAGCATATCCAATATTTCATATGATTCTTCTGCTGCAATATCTGTGATGTGATCATGTGATGTTCTGCGATTGATACTATATATAGTATATATGATATATTATATAGGCGTTACTTATATTTTACACCCGCGCTAGCCCTGCCCCGCTCTGCCGTTAGTTACCTAACCTAACGGTGCATGAGAAGACATCGAGGCGAATGCGGATGGCATAAGTGTACGTCGTATTTATCTGTGATGTTTAGGTACTTAAATGATGGGACTTCATTAATGTGATTAATGAAAGAAAAAAGAAACCTAAAGATGTTGTAGAATCGAATTTCAAAAATAAAACAGGTAGCTACAGTTCTTGCTTTGCACAGCGGTATATATGATATATCCTGCACCTTATTCGATAAGGAAAGGACCGAGATCCCTTCACCGGGAGTGACTCCTTTAGCAATAACTGGCAGATGCTACACACTCGGTTTGTCTTTTGATTGCTTTTAAGAGTTTTTGCTTTGCACAGTGATATATATGATATATCCCGCACCTCATTCGACGAGGAAAGGGCCGACGATCCCTTCACCAGGAGTGACCCCTTTAGCAAAACTAGAGAAGCCTCAAAAACACTCCATTTCAAAATTCATTCGATCCTACAACGATATCAAGTTCATTACGCAATAGGTTTTCAGAAAAACCTGTCGTCGCCCTCCGTCATTTCAGATAAGTCCTGTTTAGTATTCGTGCTGCGTTTGTTGACCTTGTCAAGGCGCAGTGTGCGGTAGCTAACCAGTATTTATCTGCTTATGCATATGATGCAGATTGGGTTAGGGTAGTCGTACGGCCTTGTTGACCTTGTCAAGGGTCGTGCGGGTAGGTTTGATTCAATCAAGAAATGACGGGTTGAACTTGACTTACGGTCTATGGTTTGTTGACCTTGTCAAGGTCATAGATCGTTTGGGGCAAAATATTATCGGGAATTTCAAGTGTTGAAATTTGCAATGAGATTGCATACCTTCTATGAGATAGTTGGATCCCGATACCCACTGCGAGTAAGAGTTACTCCTGGGAGAGTTTTACACATTACAATTAGCCGATCAAGTAGGTGTCTAGAAAGGTGTTAACGAGGTTACACCTCTGGGAAAACGAGGCTTACATTAATTAGGTTCGTGCGAAAGCATGGGGGACCTCCCTCAAAGTACCGACACTGGCCTGGCTGAAAGATTGGCGAACTTGTAGTGTGTAATTAATCCCAGCTAGTCTTTACTTTTAGGGTTTGAAGGAAGATTTGATAAAAACAGTGGGAGCCATCCTGATTAGATAAAATAATAACCAATCTATTCTTGCAAGAGCGCATGCTGAGTTTTTTCTTCTCTCTCTCTCCAGGTAGCGACCATATCACGCCTTAATCAAGATAATAATACGGATAATTGACCGAACCCGCTTGTTATACTGAGCTGGGGAACGTTTGTCCCGTTCCAACTTATAATTGTTATAAGACAGAGCAGGAAATTGGGGATTACCAGAATTCCCGTGCCGCTCAAACGAAGAAAGAGCATACTGATGCATCATCTTCGGGTGTGTTCATTATAAAGAACTGAGAACGGGTGATATGTTTCATGAGACAGAAAACGGGGCAAGTGTTGCAGCCAAGTCTGTTGGTCACTGTCACCCTGTATTACCAATACATTGATTCTGAATGAATGTTATTAGATACCGAACCTGATATACAAAATCATATCACTCTCTTTATTAGTAAAGAAATGATAAAATTTTGTATTGTTGGATAATGTTTTGAACATTTCCTATATCAAAAGTTGATCGGTTCAGGCACGTTATCTAAAAGCATTGATGTTCTAAATCAAACTACAGTTTTTAGTATACAGAACACACACAAGAGGAAGAGTTCAGAAATGAACGAATCCTTCTTGAGGCATTGTAGACTAGGTCATATCAATGCGACCCGACTAGCTGAAGTTACATGTAGATGCATATTTAAATCAGTTTGAATTTACATCTTGTGTAACTTGCCAGTCATGTCACAAAGATATAATGACACCAGCTCTGTTTATTGGAAACAGAGAAAGAGTCAGTGAACTCTTGGGTTGATACATGTTGATGTATAAAGGTTCCCTGTCTACACATGCCAAGACCAGTTCTTTGTACTTCATTACATTCTCTGATGATCTCTCAAGATTCAGACATATGTTCCTGTTGAAACACAAGTCAGAACCTTTTGAGGTATTCACAGAACATAAGTTAGACGTAGAGAACCAATACGGGTATAAGTATTATGTCCTTTGATGAGATCAAGGAGGAGAATACTTGAGCACGGAATTCTTGGACTTTTCTAAAGGAGAAAGAGATTCTCTCTCAGCATTACTCCTCCGTATACACCATAGCACGATGGTATATCGGGGCAGAGCAATCACACCCTATATGATAAGGTGTGCTCTATGATGAGTACTACTGAGTTACCTATTTCCTTTTTGGGGGTTATGCACTTGGGAAGTTGCATACCTATTGAATAGGGTTAAAATCAAATCAGTTGCCTACCACTTCATATGTGATATGGAAAGGGAGGAGCCCATATCTTAAGTTAGTTAAGATTTAGGGTTTTCCAGCCTATGTCTGAAAAGCAAAATCCGGACAAGCTCGAGGCAAGGTCAGTTATGTATAACTGGAAAGGTTCCAGCTATACAAACTACAACAACTGATTTGGTATAACTAAAGGATTCAGTAGATACCAACGAACCTCAGCCTCTCCGCCGATCTAGTAGGGTTTCTCACCCACCTGAGAGATACTTCTTTTTCTCTATGACAGTAGGAGCGAGGAATGCATCATGAGATGATGACCCAACT
The DNA here is from genome assembly GCA_030015575.1 of Agapanthus africanus. Taxonomy (NCBI): domain Eukaryota; kingdom Viridiplantae; phylum Streptophyta; class Magnoliopsida; order Asparagales; family Amaryllidaceae; genus Agapanthus; species Agapanthus africanus. Next base: position 387,888,871 of record CM057344.1, read on the forward strand.
AGTTTCGAGCTGGCCATCAGGAGTGGGACTCTGTAAGAATGGCTGGATGCTTTGCGATCTAAGATGGGATCCATGTACACCAACAAAGTATGGACTTTGGTTGCTATATCTGAAGGGTTAAATCCCCATCAGGAGCAAGTATATCTTGAGAAGATTACTTGGTGTAGATGGAAAAGTTGAGACTTTCAAAGCTAGGCTTGTTAAAGGTTTTCGTCATTGACCAGACATGGCTAATGATGAAACCATTTCTGGGACCTATGCTTAAGTCCATCCAGATCCTACTTGCTACGGCTACATACCATGACTACGATATCTGGTGGTTGGGTGTCATGACTGCTTTTCTAAATGATGTTTTAGAAGAGAAAGTCTATAAGTACACAGTCAGATGGCTTCGTAGACAGTGAGAGCAGCGGAAACGTGTGCAAGATGTTTTATGTGATGAAGCAGGCATCGCGGAGTTGGAACATCTGTTTTGATGAGTTAGTCAAACAGTTTGACATCATCAAAATGGTAGATGAACCTTGTATATACGAAAAGGTAGTAGGGAGTATGGTAGTGATCCTCGTAGAGTACGTGGATGACATACTCTTGATAGGGACGGAGTTTCCTATGCTACGCTCGGTCAATCTCCGCTTATCACAAGGATTCTCCATATAGGATCAAAATGATACCTCCTAAATCATAAGTATTCATCTATGAGATAGATGTAATTGGATGTTAGGATACTCAGTAGATGTAGTGAGATGGTATCAATCGATCCTGGAGAGAATCACTGAAAAGGTTCCAGGGTGATAAGGACGACTGAATGTCAGTCACATGCATTGTCTTTACCCTTGGTAAATGGATGGTATGTTGGAAGAGTTCCAAGCTAGAAACCGTGGCATACTAGACGATTAAGGCTGGATACATCGCTACTTAAGATGCTACCAAAGAGGCTGTCTCGGTGTATAATAGTTCATGAGATGAACTTAGTTTCTCCCATTATGTGACAATGGAGTTGTGGCTTATGCCAAGGAATGTCCGTCCCATCTGGGATCCAGAAATATTCTAAGGCAGTATCACCTGATCATGAAGATGGTTAATCCCCAAGGAGATCGAGGTTAGGAGAGCAGACTCAGAGGACAACACGGCCGATCCACTCACAAAGGCCTTTTCCCACAGAGAGACTATTATGGGATGGTTCAGTATGAGATACTACAACCACTGCTATAGATGGCCCTAGTGCAAGTGGGAGATTGTTAGTTATATGTATGCCCTAGAGGCCATTACTATACATAGGATGTATATTGTAGTAGATGCTTGGACATATATAGGGAGGACTTTCTTGCTCGACATGATAGTATGCTATCTGGTTACTCTTTACCTTAACGAGTACACTGATTGTCTCTCTGTTACATGTTGGTAAAGCCCTTAGGATGTGTACTTGACTACCTGGACTATGATGCGGATCATACTAGTGGGGACATGGTAGTCCATAAGTACATCCTTCAAGGTCCCTAGTCGTGGGTGTATCAGACGGGGCATCGATATACCATTGTAGACTAGCGTATACCTTCTCGACCCATACAGATGGGTGATGGATGATCCTATATCCATTGGTGTTTGACATCAGAGATGATATACGGGTGCTCAGCGGAGACTGGGTAACTGGACGGACTCGCTGAGAACTCCCAGATGGTATTATACCTTACGTCAGATGGCAGTTCTCTGGTAACACTGGTACAGAGTAGTCTGTTGACCCGAGATCGTCATAGAGACTTGTGTGATTCCCACTGTGTTTTGATTTCCACCATACCACGTCCAAGAGGGCGTGCAAAACGGTGGTTTTTGGGTATAGTCCCGAATCACATGGAGGCAATGAGCGATAGGAGGGGATTCGTCTCTCCCGGTATAGGGAGTTGATGTTGCGCTGTGTTCGATTGGCTATAACCGGAAATCCCAGGCCAGGGTTGCTGAGATTTACTCGTAAGTATTACCAGTAGTTTCTCAAACAGTTATAGACCTCATATCGACACGACTTATCGAGCTATTGGGGTTTGACGTTTACCACCCCTAGGCAAGATATGCGACATATCAGACGATCAGACCGGACTGTACGGTAAGTGTTTCTGGTTGGATTCACAGGAGTGTGAGCGGGCTTGCTCGTCGATCTTCTGATCGCTCAATACCCGGGTGGCCGTTACGTTTAGCAGACCGCTTGCGGCTTGTGGGTGCTTGATATGATCATCATCTGCTACCGGCGTATTAACGAGTCTTTAGAGTCCTACAGAGAGGTTTCCTGGCTCAAGCGAAACGAAATAGGAGCGCATATGAGATATGTGCGGGACCGAGAATAATGCGTGTATGTGATACCGCATTCCATTCTCGCGATGAATGTATCGATTGGTTGTATGCGATATAACCTAATTATCGAATCAAGGATTGATTCGATAAGCCGATACATTGGATATTAGTCGGTTATATGCGATATGACCGGATCGTTAAATCAAGTATTGATTTATTGATTTAACGCATAATTATATATATTTGATGTATTACTTTGCATTAACTAGTATTGGTTCACTTTAAATGGATTTTCTCACTTGAATTACACAAGTTGTATATGTGATATATTTTTGTGCACTTGTTTGTATCATGTTTGATGATACATGCATACTTGGGTTTGTGTAAAGACATAAACCATGGTTATGTTAAAGGTTAGGGTTTTGATTTAGTCACTTATTCATTTATCTATTTATTTTGGTTAAAAAAGGAAAAGGAAAACAAAAATGGTTGCTTTCATTCATGAAACTTCTTGATGCTTCATGCATCTTTGACTAAAATAACCATTCTTGTCTTCTTCTCCTAACCCTAACCATTCAACTTAACCTTAGTTAGTTCTATATACTAAACCATGGTTGAAATTATGATAAGTATCATTTTGTTTTCTATTTTAAAGAATAACTTATCATAATTCCTTTTCTTCTTCTTCTTCTTCAACAAAGAAAAAGCATGCAACAATTAATGGCAATAAGAGAAAAAGAGTAAGAAATCCAATTCTAAAGTGAACCCACTTCCTATTTCTTCATCCTCTACCACTTGCCAAGTTGTATAGGGTGTTTTCTTCAGAAGTTTCTTGACTTGGTGAAGTTGGAGTTTGATCTTAAGTTGCCTCGACGTAGATCATCTTCGGCATCAAGGTCGACGACCTAGCCCGATCTTTTCTCCAATGAAACCACCGCCAGAGTCCAGGATCCGATTGGTACAGTGGAGGGACGTCATCACGGAGCCAAGGAGGTGGAGGACCGGATCTACAAAGGTTGTAGTCACTTCACTCTTAGTTAAGTTGTTATCTTGTTGCATGTTTCGCCTAAACTCTAGTCAACGATCCGTATTAGGGTTTCTCGGCACTTGTAAAATTTGAATTTGGCATGGTTGATGCCTTGTGAGACCTCTTTAGTGTGCCTAGGAACCCTACATGGAGGTACTTCAGTAGCCTCAAGGACGGTGACAGGGAGGTTCTTGTTTACCCAGACTTGCAATTGTTGTTGTTCCAGACTGTGAGACCCGGTAGGAGGATGAGTATAGCGTCGTTCTGAACTGGCTTTAGAAGTGTACGTGTATATGACTCTTCCAGAGGGTTGTCGTAGTCAGTGGGAGCAGTGGAAGCATAGTGGACAAGTAGCTTATGTCTTTTTATGGACTAAAGCAGATATAGCGTGTTAGTTATATGTATGCCCTAGAGGCCATTACTGTACATTGGATGTATATTGTAGTGGATGCTGGGACATATATAGGTAGGACTTTCTTGCTCGACATGATAGTACGCTATCTGGTTGCTCTTTATCTTAACATGTATACTTTCTGTCTCTCTGATTACATGTTGATAAAGCCCATAGGATGTGTGCTCGACTTCCAGGACTATGATGAAGATCATACTAGTGGGGCCTGGGTAGTCCAAGAGTACATCCTTGAATTGTTCCTAGTCGTGGGAATATCGAGACGGGGCATCGATATTCCAGAGTAGACTAGCGTATATCTTCTCGACCCATGCGATGGGCGATGGATGATCCCATATCCATTGGTGTTTGACATCGAAGATGGTATGCGGGTGCTCAGTGGAGACTGGGTACACTGAACGGACTCGCCGAGAACTCCCAGATGGTATTATACCTCACGTCAGATGGCAGTTCTCTGGTGACACTGGTACAGCTTAGTCTGTTGACCCGAGATCGTCATAGAGTCTTGTGTGTCTCCCACTGTGCTTTGATTTCCACCCTACCACGGCTCTACTGAGTTGTACAAACAGGTGGTTTTTGGGTACAGTCCCGATTCACATGGAGGCAATGAACGATAGGAGGGGATTCATCTCTCCCGGTATTGGGGGTTGATGTTGTGCTATGCTCGACTGGCCATAACAGGAAATCCCTGGCCAGGGTTGCAGTGATATACTGGTAAGAGTTATCAGTAGTTTCACGAATGTTATGGACCCTACGTCGGCATGACTTATCGAGCTATTGGGGTCTGACGTTTACCACCCCTAGGCGAGATATGCGACATATCAGAGGAACAGACCGGACTATACGATAAGTGTTACTGGTTGGATTCGCAGGAGTGTGAGCGGGCTTGCTCGTCGATCTTCTGATCGCTCAATACCCGGGTGGCCGTTACGTTTAGCAGACCGCTTGCGGCTTGCGGATGTTTGATATGATCATCATCTGCTACCGGCGTATTGACGAGTCTTTAGAGTCCTACAAAGAGGTTTCCTAGCTCAAGCGAAACGAAATAGGAGCGCATATGAGAAATGTGCGGGATCGAGAATAATGCGTGTATATGATACCGTATTCTATTCTCGCGATCAATGTATCGAATGGTTATATGCGATATAACCTAGTTATCGAATCAAGGATTGATTCGATAAGCCGACACATTGGATACTAGCCGGTTATATGCGATATGACCGGATCGTTAAATCAAGTGTTGATTTAATGATTTAATACATAATTATATATTTGATATATTGCTTTGCATCAACTAGTATCGGTTCACTTTAAATGGATTTTCTCGCGTGGATGTGCATTTTCTCGCGCGGATGTGCACATTGTATATTCGATATAGTTTTGTGCACATGATTGTATCATGTTTGATGATACATTCTAGCTTGGTTTTGTGTAAAGTGTTAAACCATGGTTAATTAGTGATTAGGGTTTCTTTTTCATTTACTTAATCATTTATTTATTCCTTTTTTTTATTTTGGAAAAAGAAAAGATAAAGAGATAAGAATGGTTGCTAGTTTTTGTTTTTATTTGAAAGCTTCTTGAAGCTTTGAACTTAGTCCACCATTCTTGTCTTTTATCTAACCCTAACCACTCTCTAACCTTAGTTAAAACTCTACACTAAACCATGGTCAAAGAGATGATAAGTATTCATTTATTTTATTTTTCTTTTAAGGAATTAACTTATCATATCTTCTTCTTCATCTTCTTCTTCAATGGAGAAAGCTTGCTACTCCAATGGCAAGTCATGAAATCTAGTGAGAAATCCAAAACTAAAGTTTACCCACTTCCTATTTCTTCATCCTCTACCTCTTGCCAAGTAGTATAGGGTGTTTCCTTCACAAGTTTTTCCGACTTGGTGAAGTTGGAGCTTGTTCTAGCGATGCCTCGACGTAGATCATCTTCGGCATCGAACCGACGATCAAGCCCGCCCATTCTTCGACGAAGCCGACGTTGGAGTCCGGATTCTTTTTGGACAGCGGAGGGGACTTCGTTACGGAGCCGTGGAGGTGGTGGACCGGATCTACAAAGGTTGTATGTCCGTTCCCTTAGTTAAAATGTTAACTAGTTTGTTTGTTTCGCCTAAACATCTAGTAAACGATCCGTAGTCGGGTTTGTAGGCACCCATAAAATTTTATTTGTGCATGTTTGATCACTTGTGAGACCTCACTAGAGTTCCTAGGAACCCTACAGTGGTATCAGAGCCTAGCTAGAGCCTTAGGCGAAGTCTAGACGGATTTTGAAACCCGAACGAACCCGAAAACCCAAAACCAAAATGCTCTCTGTCCAGATTTTAAAATCGTGGATTTTTCCGTATTAAAAATGCCTAAAAAATTCAATAAATAATTATAAGAATTACTGTGCAAACTCAGGAGAAAGATTCATCCAACAGAGCGCGGAACCGCGGCAGAAGCCCAGCTTCTGCGGCGGTTCCGCGGCTAGGTGATGACGTCACCTCCCAATTGCTGCACAGTAATTCCTATTTTAATTTGATGGGTTTCCTGGGAATTTTTAATAATTTTTCAAGAGTTAAATTTTCTGCAGTTGTTTTGGGGATTCGGTGTTTCGATCGGATTATCAAAATTTTGTCTGTGTGGCTTTCCGGATAAATTTTAGAATATGTTAAAAAGTTCGACCGGATATAAATACCCAATTTTTCCCCTATCGGGAAATTTCCAAGTGTTGGATTTTTCCGTAGTTTAACGACGTTCTATGTAGTGCAAGTAACGCGATGGTCCCTCTAGAAGACAACAAACCTTAACTCGATTATGTGACCGTCTTGAACTGCCCTTTGAACCTTCGGGTTTGGGGCAGTACGGCGTGCCACATGTGAGGCGTTGGCTTAACCCTTCTACGGCTGGACCGTTGGTACTGAGGTACGAACTGAATGTTGTTAGACTTGTTTCATGTGTTGATCTATATTGGGAAAACTTGGGTGTTCGATTGTTCGATCGAAAAGTTTAGCATTTTCTATTTATCTGGAATGTGATACAATAATTGGAATTCACAATAGTTATGAGATAACTGAATGAATGTAGTAAATCTAGCAGTTTAGTCTCACTTGATCGGTTGCCACGGAATTTTGATGTGATCAAAAGTCCGTCGCAATCACGTAGCGTACGCGGATATTCGCCGGGTAAACTTAATAGACAGCCTCACTCCATAGCCCCGACCAAGTGACTGTAGGAGAACGCCGTCGCCGAAAGCATCCGTTCGGGTGCTCGCGGCAGCGGTGTTCCGCCTTGGTGCACTTCGTCGACGGTATCGGGGGTGCGGCCGCCTACTGAAGTTTGCGACGAGTATTCGATCAGAATGTCGGGAATCTTGTTGAATTGCCCGACTTGATATTGAAAAGAGTTTTCGATAATGAGACTAAAATGCGGGGTTTATAATTGTTAGGCATGCGATGTCTAAAGTAATTCATTTGGTCAGGCATGCGATGTCTGAGGAAGTTGCGGATTCCAACTGTTGTAATTTTACACTTTCTTTTCTGTGACCGTAAGTGTAATATGTGATATCGCCGGTTTCGTTGCTGTATGTCAACGATAATTGGGATGCGCATATTTACTTACGTTGATGACATGTGATGTTATGTGTTGCTGGATATGTTATATTGGATCGTCGTGTTTGAATAGCCGGGTTTTTTTATGTGAGATGAGTGTTTTTCATTTTCATTCATGTAAAAACTTGTATGTAATATTCTTTTATTGGGGCGCTTCCAGGTTGCGGAAGTCGTCACCCGTTGTATATTATTTACTTTTCTGCACTAGGATAGACCCAAGGAGGGGAGCACAAGTAACCGGGTTCTGGGGTCCAGTGGGAGACCAACTCGAGGAGTCGAGTCCGGGTCTCCTAACCCTAGAATTGGTAGGGTTGCTTGCCGCTCTCGTAGGGGTCTAGGGGTGTGGGATTGGCTATTCATCACGACCGTGGAATCCGTGTTTTATACTGGCTCGTATTGAAAACACGGACGTCCTAGTATATCCAATATTTCATATGTTTCTTCTGCTGTGTTTTATCTGTGATCATTCGATGTTCTGTGCTCTGTGACAGATATTATAGTATATATGATATATTATATAGACGTTACTTATGTTTTACACCCGCGCTAGCCCTGCCCCGCTCTGCCGTTAGTTACCTAACCTAACGGTGCACGAGGGGACATCGAGGCGAATGCGGATGGCATAAGTGTACGTCATATCTATCTGTGATGTTTAGGTAACTTAATATGATGGGATATTCATTAATGAGATTAATGAAAGAAAATAAACCTAATTGATGTTGTGGAATCGAATTTCAAAATAAAACAGGTAGCTACAGTTCTTGCTTTGCATCGGGGTGTTCATTGTAGAACATCCTGCACCTTATTCGATAAGGAAAGGACCGAGATCCCTTCACCGGGAGTGACTCCTTTAGCAATAACTGGCAGATGCTACAACCCTCGGTTTGTCTTTGATCGCCTCTATAGTTTCCGCTTTGCACAGTGATATATATGATATATCCCGCACCTCATTCGACGAGGAAATGGCCGACGATCCCTTCACGGGGAGTGACCCCTTTAGCAAGACTAGAAAAGCTTCAAAAACATTCCATTTAAAAACCATTTGATTCCGCAACGAGATCAAGTTCAAAGCGTTAAAGGTTTTCACAAAAACCAGCCGCAACCTTCCGTCATTTTAGGAAGTAGAGTACTTAGTATTCGTGCTGTGTTTGTTGACCATAGTCAAGGCACAGTGTACGGTAGCTAAGTGATGTCTTCCTACACCGCATATGATGCGATTAGTTAGGACAGTCGCGTGACTTTGTTGACCTTAGTTAAGGGTCATGTGGGTGGGTCTAATTAATTACGAAATGACGGGTAGAACTTGACTAGTACTTATGATTTGTTGACCATACTTAAGGTCATAGGTGCTAGGGGTAAAAACCTTTATCGGGAGTTTCAAGTGTTGAAATTTGCAATGAGATTGCATACCTTCTATATGATAGTTGGATCCCGATACCCACTGCGAGTAACTGTTACTCCTGGGAGAGTTTTGCACTTTACAATTAGCCGATCAAGTAGGTGTCAACGGGGTTACGCCTCTGGGAAAACGAGGTTTACAGTAATTAGGTCCGTGCGAAAGCACGGGGAACCTCACTCAAAGTACTGACACTGGCGTGGCTGAAAGATTGGCGAACTTGTAGAGTGTAATTAATCCCGGCTAGTCTTTCCTTTTAGGGTTTGAAGGAAGATTTGATAAAAACAGTGGGAGCCATCCTGATTAGATAAAATACATAACCAATCTAATCTTGCAAGAGCGCACGCAGAGTGTTTTCTTCTCTCTCTCCTGGTAGCGACCATATCACGCCTTAATCAAGATAATAATATGGATGTATTGACCGAACCCGCTTGTTATTCTGAGCTGGGGAACGTTGGTCCCGCTCCAACTTATAATTGTTATAAGACAGAGCAAGAAATTGGGGAATACCAGAATTCCTATGCCGCCCAAACGAAGAAAGTGCATATGATGCATCTCCTTCGGGTGTGTTCATTACAAATAACTGTTTCTCAGTATCCTCTGAATCCTGGGTATATGATACCGGATCAGGATCCCAGATATGTAATCTGTTACATAGGGCTACAGAAAGGTAGAAAAACTGAGAACGGGTGATAAGTTTCATGAGGCAGAAAACGGGGCGAGTGTTGCAGCCAAGTCTGTTGGTCACTGTCACCCTGTATTAAGAATACATTGATTCTGAACAAATACTATTAGATACCGAACCTGATATACAAAATCATATCAGTAAAGAAAGGATATAATTTTGTATTGATGGATAATGTTTTGAACATTTCCTATATCAAAAGTTGATCGGTTCAGGCACGTTATCTAAAAGCATTGACGTTCTAAATCAAACTACAGTTCTTAGTATTCAGAATACACACAAGAGGAAGACTTCAGAAATGAACGAATCCTTCTTGAGGCATTGTAGACTAGGTCATATCAATGCGACCCGACTGGCAGAAGTTACATTTAGATGTATATTTAAATCAGTTTGAATTTACATCTTGTGAAACTTGCCAGTCATGTCACAAAGATAAGATGACCATAGCTCCGTTTACTGGAAACAGAGAAAGAGTTAATGAACTCTTGGGACTGATACATGATGATGTATGTAAGGTCTCCAGTCTACACATGCCAGGACTAGTTCTTTATACTTCATTATATTCTCTGATAATCTCTCAAGATTCAGTCGTATGTTCCTGTTGAAACATAAGTCCGAAGCTTTTGAGGTATTCACAGAATATAAGTTAGAAGTAAAGAACCAATAACCGGGTATAAGTATTATGTCCTATGATGAGATCAGGGAGGAGAATACTTGTGCATAGAATTCCTGGACTATTCTAAAGGAGAATGAGATTCTCTCTCAGCATTACTCCTCCGTATACACCATAGCATGATGGTATATCAGGGCGGGGCTATCACACCCTATATGATAAGGTGTGCTCTATGATGAGTACTACTGAGTTACCTTTTTCCTTTTGGGAGTTAGGCACTTGAGAAGCTGCATACCTATTGAATTAGGTTTGAATCAAATCACTGCCTACCACTCCATATAAGATATGGTATGGGAAGAACCTATCTCTTAAGTAAGTTAAGATTTGGGATTGTCCGGCCTATGTCAAAAGCAAAATCCGGACAAGATCGAGGCAAGATCAGTTCTGTAGAACTGGAAAGGTTCCAGCTGTACAAAACTGATAATGATTTGGTAGAACCAAAGGATTCAATAGTTTCCGACGAACCTCAGCCACTCCGCCGATCTAGTAGGGTTCCTCATCCGCCTGAGAGATACCTCTGTTTCTCGATGACAGTGGGAGCAAGGATTGCATCATGAGATGATGACCCAACTAGTTTCGAGCAGGCCATCGAGAGTAGGGACTCTGTAAGAATGGCTGGATGCTTAGCGATCTGAGATGGAATCCATGTACACCAGCAAAGTATGGACTTTAGCTGCTATATCTGAAGGGTTAAATTCCCATCAGGAGCAAGTAAATCTTGAGAAGATTACTTGGTTTAGATGGAAAAGTTAAGACTTTCAAAGCTAGACTTGTTAAAGGTTTTCGTCATCGACCAGGCGTGGATAATGATGAAACCTTTTTCCAGTAGCTATGCTTAAGTCTATCCAGATCCTACTTACCAAGGCTACATACCATGACTACGATATCTGGCGGTTGGGTGCCATGACTGTTTTTCTAAATACTGATTTAGAAGAGAACGTCTATAAGAACACAGCCAGAGGTCTTCGTAAACAGTGGGAGCAGCGGAAACGTGTGCAAGATGCTTTACATGATGAAGCAGGCATCGCGGAGTTGGAACGTCTGTTTTGATGTGATAGTCAAAGTGTTTGACTTCATCAAAATGATAGACGAACCTTGTATATACAAAAGGGTAGTAGAGAGTAAGGTGGTCATCTTCGTATTGTACGTAGACAACATACTCTTGATAGGAAAAGAGTTTCCTATACAACGATCGGTCAATCTCCTATTATCACTAGGATTCCCCAAATAGGATCAAAGTGATACCTCCTAAATCCTGAGTTTTCATCTATGAGATAGATGTAATTGGATGTTAGGATTCTCACTAGATGTAGTGAGATAGTATCAATCGATCCTGAGGAGAATCACTGGAAGTGTTCCAGGGTGATAAAGACGACTGAATGTCAGTCACGGGCATTGTCTTTACCCTCAATAGAGGGACGGTATGTTGGAAGAGTTCCAAGCTAGATACCGTGGCAAACTAGACGATAAAGGCTGGTAACATCGCTATTGTAGATACTACCAAAGAGGATGTTTGGGTGTATATTGGTTCATAAGATGAACTAGGTTCCTGCCATTGTATGACAATGGAAGTGTGGCTTTGGCCCTGGAACCCTGGTCCCATCAGTGACCCAGATATAATCTAAGGCAGCATCACCTGATCATGGAGATAGTTGATCTCCAGGGTGATCGAGGTTAGGAGAGTAGACTCAGAGGACAACACGGCGGATCCACTCACGAAGGCCCTTTTCCCAAAGAGAGACTTTTAGGGGATGGTTGAGTATGTGATACTGCAACCACTGCTACAGATGGCCCTAGTGCAAGTGGGAGATTGTTAGTTATATGTATGCCCTAGAGGCCATTACTGTACATTGGATGTATATTGTAGTGGATGCTGGGACATATATAGGTAGGACTTTCTTACTCGACATGATAGTACGCTATCTGGTTGCTCTTTATCTTAACATGTATACTTTCTGTCTCTCTGATTACATGTTGATAAAGCCCATAGGATGTGTGCTCGACTTCCAGGACTATGATGAAGATCATACTAGTGGGGCCTGGGTAGTCCAAGAGTACATCCTTGAATTGTTCCTAGTCGTGGGAATATCGAGACGGGGCATCGATATTCCAGAGTAGACTAGCGTATATCGTCTCGACCCATGCGAAGGGCGATGGATGATCCCATATCCATTGGTGTTTGACATCGAAGATGGTATGCGGGTGCTCAGTGGAGACTGGGTACACTGAACGGACTCGCCGAGAACTCCCAGATGGTATTATACCTCACGTCAGATGGCAGTTCTCTGGTGACACTGGTACAGCTTAGTCTGTTGACCCGAGATCGTCATAGAGTCTTGTGTGTCTCCCACTGTGCTTTGATTTCCACCCTACCACGGCTCTACTGAGTTGTGCAAACAGGTGGTTTTTGGGTACAGTCCCGATTCACATGGAGGCAATGAGCGATAGGAGGGGATTCGTCTCTCCCGGTATTGGGGGTTGATGTTGTGCTATGCTCGACTGGCCATAACAGGAAATCCCTGGCCAGGGTTGCAGTGATATACTGGTAAGAGTTATCAGTAGTTTCACGAATGTTATGGACCCTACGTCGGCATGACTTATCGAGCTATTGGGGTCTGACGTTTACCACCCCTAGGCGAGATATGCGACATATCAGACGAACAGACCGGACTATACGGTAAGTGTTACTGGTTGGATTCGCAGGAGTGTGAGCGGGCTTGCTCGTCGATCTTCTGATCGCTCAATACCCGGGTGGCCGTTACGTTTAGCAGACCGCTTGCGGCTTGCGGATGTTTGATATGATCATCATCTGCTACCGGCGTATTGACGAGTCTTTAGAGTCCTACACAGAGGTTTCCTAGCTCAAGCGAAACGAAATAGGAGCGCATATGAGATATGTGCGGGACCGAGAATAATGCGTGTATATGATACCGTATTCTATTCTCGCGATCAATGTATCGAATGGTTATATGCGATATAACCTAGTTATCGAATCAAGGATTGATTCGATAAGCCGACACATTGGATACTAGCCGGTTATATGAGATATGACCGGATCGTTAAATCAAGTGTTAATTTAATGATTTAATACATAATTATATATTTGATATATTGCTTTGCATCAACTAGTATCGGTTCACTTTAAATGGATTTTCTCGCGCGGATGTGCACATTGTATATTCGATATAGTTTTGTGCACATGATTGTATCATGTTTGATGATACATTCTAGCTTGGTTTTGTGTAAAGTGTTAAACCATGGTTAATTAGTGATTAGGGTTTCTTTTTCATTTACTTAATCATTTATTTATTCCTTTTGTTTATTTTGGAAAAAGAAAAGATAAAGAGATAAGAATGGTTGCTAGTTTTTGTTTTTATTTGAAAGCTTCTTGAAGCTTTGAACTTAGTCCACCATTCTTGTCTTTTATCTAACCCTAACCACTCTCTAACCTTAGTTAAAACTCTACACTAAACCATGGTCAAAGAGATGATAAGTATTCATTTATTTTATTTTTCTTTTAAGGAATTAACTTATCTTATCTTCTTCTTCTTCATCTTCTTCTTCAATGGAGAAAGCTTGCTACTCCAATGGCAAGTCATGAAATCTAGTGAGAAATCCAAAACTAAAGTTTACCCACTTCCTATTTCTTCATCCTCTACCTCTTGCCAAGTAGTATAGGGTGTTTCCTTCACAAGTTTTTCCGACTTGGTGAAGTTGGAGCTTGTTCTAGCGATGCCTCGACGTAGATCATCTTCGGCATCGAACCGACGATCAAGCCCGCCCATTCTTCGACGAAGCCGACGTTGGAGTCCGGATTCTTTTTGGACAGCGGAGGGGACTTCGTTGCGGAGCCGTGGAGGTGGTGGACTGGATCTACAAAGGTTGTATGTCCGTTCCCTTAGTTAAAATGTTAACTAGTTTGTTTGTTTCGCCTAAACATCTAGTAAACGATCCGTAGTCGGGTTTGTAGGCACCCATAAAATTTGATTTGTGCATGTTTGATCACTTGTGAGACCTCACTAGAGTGCCTAGGAACCCTACATAGCGGAGATAGATCATCTATTTCTGATGTGAAAGTCATAGGTTTGACTTCATCAGAACAGAGGATGGATCTGTTAAGAAGGTCGTAGGGTGTGATGTCATGGTATTTAGATGACATACACCGAGTAGGAAGTGATATTCCTATACTACGATCGGTTATACTTTAGGTGTCACACAGTGGTTTCTCCACATGGGATATAGATATAATATCAGACATTCTGGTTACTAGATCTATGGTTTTAGATTTAGATTTTGGTTGTTTCCCAATCTGGGTACTTAGACAACATTCTAAAAGTGCTTTAGAATGGACGACTCCAGGCATGGTAGTGTACCTGCAGGTGATGGAGTCACCTTCTCTAAAGGTCTCTTACAGACTAAAGGGGAGAGGGATGTGCATGATTAACATATCACTTGCTTAGGCAATTGAGTCAATCATGAGATGTCAAGTACCACACCAGATGTTGTTTTTGCATGAGATGCAATAAGTTGATATTTATCTAATCCCGGAGAAACGTTCGGAAGCAGTTTTAGAGCATAAGTGGATGTTCTAGGGACATGATAACGACAGCCTCTTACGGGAGACGGTTATCATTCCAGGCTTCCAAGGTGACCTGGATGACAGAGTGACTGTCAGAGTTATAGTTTTTCCTCTGATGAGGGGCAGTTGTTTGGACAGGAGGTCCAAGTGGATACTGAGGGAGGCATGGCGCAGGATACTGATTAAGTTCAGTAGACGATACAGTCTAAGAAGTTTGGATTTGGAGTTCATTTATGAACAAGGTCCCATCAGATATCAAGACATATTCTAAGACAGGTATTGCTTATTTCGGGAGATGGCTTTCTCCGCGAACTTGAGATAAAGAGAAACATAGAAAGAAACATCAGAGCGGATCCACTCACTGAGGCAATTCCTCGAACGCAATAGTTTCGCAAACAGGCTTTGTGAGACTAATTAATAGAGGAGTTGGGTGTTCGGTATCACACGGGCTGTGAGTATGCGACATCGCAATAATTAGCCTTGAGTGAAAGTGGGAGATTGTTGAATATAATGCCCTCAGAGTCAATTATTAGATTGCAGGCCCGTGATTGCAATGATTGAGGGAGGACCTATGCCGGTAGGACAGTCTTACTCAAGATGGTAGTATGCTATCAGGTTTATCTTTATCATCGTGTACATGCTTTAGGTGAACTTACAGGTCACTATTAGACGTTGATAGAGCCCTAAGGATTCTTGCTTGACTGCCAGCAGTATGATGGCGATCATATACGTGGGAGCTGGGGTCTATAAGAACATCCTTAGAGTGGTCCCTAGTCGTGGGAGTTTCGAGACTGGGCATCGATACTCCATTAGTAGACTAGTGTATACAGTCGAGACCCCGACGAGGGGCGGTGGCCAGTCTCACAAGCCATTGCTGTCAGTTGGTTCACCTTAGATGTATACAGGTGCTCATTTGTAGGGTTCCTAGGCACACCTATGGGGTTCTACAAGTGATCAAACATGGCCAATTCAAATTTTTCCTTGTGCCTACAAACCCTAATATGGATCGTTAACAAGATTTATAGGCGATGCAATGCAAGTTAACGACTTAATAGCTAAAGGAAAGTGACTACAACCTTTATAGATCCGGTCCTCCACTTCCTTAGCTCCGTGATAAAGTCCCCTCGCTGCGATCATCGGATCTCGGGCTCTAGCGTCGGCTTCATCAGAGAAATGGGCGGGCTAGGTCGTCGACTTCGATGCCGAAGATGATCTACGTCGAGGCAACACAAGATCAAGCTCCAACTTCACCAAGCCATGAAACTTGTGAAGAAAACACCCTATACTGCTTGGCAAGTGGTAGAGGATGAAGAAATAGGAAGTGGGTTCACTTTAGAATTGGATTTCTCACTCTTTTTCTCAAGTTGCCATTGATGGAGGCAAGGTTTCTTCTTGTTGAAGATGAAGAAGAAGAAGAAAAGCAATATGATAAGTATTTTTCAAATAGAAAATAAAAAATGAATACTTATCATATACCAACCATGGTTAAGTGTAGAGACTAAACTAGGGTTAGGTGAATGGTTAGGTTAAGGGAAGCAAACAAAAATCGTCAAGCTTTCAACACTTCATGAAGCTTCATGAAAGAAACAAAGAAAGCCGCCATTTCTATTTATCTTTTCCACAATAAATAAACAAAATAAATAAATGAATAAATAAATAAACAAAATCCTAACCATTCATATAACCATGGTATAATCATACACTCAAACTCAAGTTAGCATGTATTATCAAACATGATACAAACAAGTGCACAAAAGTATATCTCATATACAACTTGTGTATTTCAAGAGAGAAAATCCATCTAAAGTGAACAAATACTAGTTAATGCAAAGTAATATATCAAATATATTATACATTAAATCATTAAATCAACACTTGATTAAATGATCAAGTCATGTCGCATATAACCGACTAGTATCCAATGTATCGACTTATCGAATAAATCTTCGATTCGACAACTAGGTTATATCGCATACGACCATTCGATACATCCATCGCGAGAATAGAATACGGTATCACATACACGCATTATTCTCGGTCCCGCACATATCTCATATGCGCTCCTATTTCGTTTCGCTTGAGCCAGGAAACCTCTGTGTAGGACTCTAAAGACTCATCAATACACCGGCAGCAGGTGATGATCATCTCAAACACCCACAAGCCGCAAGCGGTCTGCTAAACGTAACGGCCACCCGGGTATTGAGCGATCAGAAGATCGACGAGCAAGCCCGCTCACACTCCTGTGAATCCAACCAGTAACACTTACCGTATAGTCCGGTCTGTTCGTCTGATATGTCGCATATCCCACCTAGGGGTGGTAAACGTCAGACCCGAATAGCTTGATAAGTCATGCCGACGTGAGGTCCATAACAATCATGAAACTACTGATAACTCTTACCAGTATATCACTGCAACCCTTTCCAGGGATTTCCTGTTATGGCCAGTCGACCATAGCGCAACATCAACCCCCAATACCGGGAGAGACGAATCCCCTCCTATCGCTCATTGCCTCCACGTGAATCGGGACTGTACCCAAAAACCACCTGTTTGCACGACTAAGTAGATCAGTGGTAGGGTGGAAATCAAAGCACAGTGGGAGACACATAAGACTCTATGACGATCTCGAGTCAACAGACTAAGCTGTACCAGTGCCACCAGAGAACTGCCTTCTGACGGGAGGTATAATACCATCTGGGAGTTCTCGGCGAGTCCGTTCAGTGTACCCAGTCTCCACTGAGCACCCGCATACCATCTCTGATGTCAAACACCAATGGATATGGGCTCATCTATCGCCCATCACATGGGTCGAGAAGATATACGCTAGTCTACTCTGGAATATCGATGCCCCGTCTCGATATTCCCACGACTAGGAACATTGAAGGATGTACTCATGGACTACCCAGGCCCCACTAGTATGATCTACATCATAGTCCTGGAAGTCGAGTACACATCCTAAGGGCTTTATCAACATGTAATCAGAGAGACAGAAAGTATACATGTTAAGATAAAGAGCAACCAGATAGCGTACTATCATGTCGAGCAAGAAAGTCTTACCTATATATGACCCAGCATCCACTACAATATACATCCAATGTACAGTAATGGCCTCTATGGCATACATATAACTAACAATCTCCCACTTGCACTAGGGCCATCTGTAGCAGTGGTTGCAGTATCACATACTCAACCATCCCATATAAGTCTCTCTCTGGGAAAATGCCTTTGTGAGTGGATCCGCCGTGTTGTCCTGTAAATCTACTCCCCAACCTCGATCACCCTAGAGATCAACTATCTCCATGATCAGGTGATGCTGCCTCAGAATATGTCTGGGTCACTGATGGGACCAGGGTTCACGGGCCAAAGCCACACTTCCATAGTCACACAATGGTAGGAACCTAGTTCATCTTATGAACCAATATACACCCAAACTGCCTCTTTGGTAGTATCTTTAATAGCGATGTTACCAGCCTTTATCGTCTAGTTTGCCACGGTATCTAGCTTGGAACTCTTCCAACATACCGTCCCTTCACTTAGGATAAAGACAATGCCTGCGACTGACATTCAGTCATCCTTATCACCCTGGAACCTTTCCAGTGATTCTCCCCAGGATCGATTGATACCATCTCACTACAACTAGTGAGAATCCTAACATCCATCTAGATCTATCTCATAGACCCAAAACCCAGAATTTAGGTGGTATCACTTTGATCCTATATGGAGAATCCATGTGATAAGAGGAGATTGACCGTGCGTAGCATAGGAAACTCTTTTCCTATCAAGAGTATGTTGTCCACGTACAATACGAGGATGACCACTTTACTCTCTACTACCTATTTGTATATACAAGGTTCGTCTACCATTTTGATGAAGTCAAACACTTTGACTATCACATCAAAACAGACATTCCAACTCCGCCATGCCTGCTTTATCCTGTAAAGCAACTTGCACATGTTTCCGCTGCTCCCACTGTTTACGAAGCCCTCTGGCTGGGTACTTATAGATATTCTCTTCTAAATCATTATTTAGAAAAATAGTCATGGCACCCAACCTCCAGATATCGTAGTCATGGTATGTAGCTGTGGCAAGTAGGATCCGGATGGACTTAAGCATAGCCACTGGAAAAGGTATTATTATTATCCACGCCTGGTCGATGACGAAAACCTTTAACAAGTCTAGATTTGAAAGTCTCAACTTTTCCATCTACACCAAGTAATGTTCTCAAGATATACTTGCTCCTGACGGGGATTTAACCCTTCAGATATAGCAAACCAAAGTCCATACTTTGTTGGTGTACATGGATTCCATCTTAGATCGCTAAGCATCCAACCATTCTTACAGAGTCCCTACTCTCGATGGCCTGCTCGAAACTAGTTGGTTCATCATCTCATGATGCATTCCTCGCTCCCACTGTAATCGAGAAACCGAGGTATCTCTCAGGCGGATAAGAAACCCTACTAGATCGGCGGAGAGGTTGAGGTTCGTCGGGAACTATTGAATCCTTTGGTTCTATCAAATCATCAGCTGCAGTTTTGTATAGCTGGAACCTTTACAGTTCTACAGAACTGACCTTGCCTCGATCTTGTCCGGACTTTGCTTTTGACATAGGCCGGACAACCCCAAATCTTAACTTACTTAAGAGATGGGCTCTTCCCATACCATATCACATATGAAGCGGTAGGCACTGATTTGATTCGAACCCTATTCAATAGGTATGCAACTTCATAAGTGCATAACTCCCTAATAGGAAACTCAGTATTACTCATCATAGAGCGCACCATATCATATAGGGTGTGATTGCTCCGCCCCGATATACCTGTTAGTTATATGTATGCCCTAGAGGCCATTACTGTACATTGGATGTATATTGTAGTGGATGCTGGGACATATATAGGGAGGACTTTCTTGCTCGACATGATAGTATGCTATCTGGTTGCTCTTTACCTTAACGTGTACACTGAATGTCTCTCTGTTACATGTTGGTAAAGCCCTTAGGATGTGTACTTGACTACCTGGACTGTGATGCGGATCATACTAGTGGGGATATGGTAGTCCATAAGTACATCCTTCAAATTCCCTAGTCGTGGGTGTATCGAGACGGGGCATCGATATACCAGAGTAGACTAGCGTGTACCTTCTCGACCCATACAGATGGGCAATGGATGATCCCATATCCATTGGTGTTTGACATCAGAGATGATATACGGGTGCTCAGTAAAGACTGGGTACACTGGACGGACTCGCCGAGAACTCCCAGATGGTATTATACCTCACGTCAGATGGCAGTTCTCTGGTGACACTGGTCCAGAGTAGTCTGTTGACCCGAGATCGTCATAGAGTCTTGTGTGGTTCCCACTGTGCTTTGATTTCCATCTTACCACGTCCAAGAGGGCGTGCAAAACGGTGGTTTTTGGGTACAGTCCCGAGTCACATGGAGGCAATGAGCGATAGGAGGGGATTCGTCTCTCCCGGTATAGGGAGTTGATGTTGCGCTGTGTTCGATTGGCTATAACAGGAAATCCCTGGCCAGGGTTGCTGAGATTTACTGGTAAGTGTTACCAGTAGTTTCTCGAATTGTTATAGACCTCATATCGACACGACTTATCGAGCTATTGGGGTCTGACGTTTACCACCCCTATGCAAGATATGCGACATATCAGATGATCAGACCGGACTGTACGGTAGTGTTACTGGTTGGATTCACTGGAGTGTGAGCGGGCTTGCTCGTCGATCTTCAGATCGCTCAATACCCGGGTGGCCGTTACGTTTAGCAGACCGCTTGCGGCTTGTGGGTGTTTGATATGATCATCATCTGCTGCCGGCGTATTGACGAGTCTTTAGAGTCCTACACAGAGGTTTCCTGGTTCAAGCGAAACGAAATAGGAGCGCATATGAGATATGTGCGGGACCGAGAATAATGCGTGTATGTGATACCGTATTCTATTCTCGCGATGGATGTATCGATTGGTTATATGCGATATAACCTAATTATCGAATCAAGGATTGATTCGATAAGCCGATACATAGGATACTAGCCGGTTATATGCGATATGACCGGATCGTTAAATCAAGTGTTGATTTAATGATTTAATGCATAATTATATATTTGATATATTACTTTGCATTAACTAGTATTGGTTCATTTAAAATGGATTTTCTCACTCGGGTGTGCGCATTGCATATGCGATATGATTTTGTGCACTTGCTTGTATCATGTTTGATGATACATGCCTTATTTGTTAAGTGTATAGAATTAAACCTTGGTTAATGGAATGGTTAGGGTTTACTATTGGATTATTCATTTTTATTCATTTGTTTATTCTTTTTGGAAAAGAATAAGAGCATGATAAAATGGTGGCATTTTTTGTTTTGTTCATGAAGTTTCTTGAACACTTTGACTTTGTAACCCTTTTGTCTCATGCTTAAACCTAACCACTTCATTTAACCCTAATTAGTTCTCTACACTTAACCATGGTCATGTTATGATAAGAATTGATTTCTTTTCCTTTTTTGATAATAACTTATCATAACTTTCTTCTTCTTCTTCTTCATAACTTATCATAACTTTCTTCTTCTTCTTCTTCATATCTATCATGAAGAAAGCTTAGGTCATCAATGGTGATTGATGATAAAGAGTGAGAAATCCATTTCTAAATTGAACCCACTTCCTATTTCTTCATTCTCTACCTCTTGCCAAGTAGTAGAGTGTGTTTTCTTCACAAGTTTTCATGACTTGGTCAAGTTGGAGCTTGATCTAGCGATGCTTCGACGTAGATCATCTTCGGCATGGACATCGACGACCTAGCTTGCCCATTCTCCGACGAAGCCGACGCTAGAGCCCGGGAACGCATTTGGACAGCGAGGGGACTTCGTTGTGGAGCTATGAAGGTGGAGCACCGGATCTACAAAGGTTGTATTTCCGTATTCTTTATAGTTAAGTTGTTAACTAGTTTCTAGTTTCGCCTAAACTTTAGCCAACGATCCGTATTAGGGTTTCTCGGCACCTAGATTTTTTGAAATTGGCATGGTTGATGCCTGGTGAGACCTCTTGAGAGTGCCAAGGAACCCTATAATACCATCGTGCTATGGTGTATACAGAGGAGTAATGCCGAGAGAGAATCTCATTCCCCTTTAGAATAGTCCAGGAATTTCATGCACAAGTATTCTCCTCCCTGATCTCATCATAGGATATAATACTTATACCCGGTTTTGGTTCTCTACTTCTAACTTATATTCTGTGAATATCTCAAAAGCTTCGGGCATATGTTTCAACAGGAACATATGTCTGAATCTTGAGAGATCATCAGAGAACGTAATGAAGTACAAAGAACCGGTCCTGGCATGTGTAGACAGGAGACCTTACATACATCATCATGTATCAGTCCTAAGAGTTTACTAACTCTTTCTCTATTTCCAATAAATATAGCTATGGTCATCTTATCTTTGTGACATGACTGGCAAGTTTCACAAGATGCAAATTCAAACTGGTTTAAATATGCATCTAAAATGTAACTTCAGCCAGTCGGGTCGCATTGATGTGACGTAGTCTACAATGCCTTAAGAAGGATTCGTTCATTTCTGAACTCTTCTTCTTGTGTGTGTTCTGAATACTAAGAACTGTAGTTTGATTTAGAACGTCAGTGCTTTTAGATAACGTGCCTCAACCGATCAACTTTTGATGTAGGAAATGTTCAAAACATTATCAATCAATACAAAATTATATGCTTCTTTACTAATAAAGAGACTGATATGATTTTGTATATCAGGTTCGGTATCTAATAGCATTTGTTCAGAATCAATGTATTGGTAATACAGGGTGACAGTGACCAAAAAACTTGGCTGCAACACTTGCCCCGTTTTTTGTCTCATGAAACATATCACCCGTTCTCAGTTTTTCTACCTTTTTGTAGCCCTATGTAACAGATTACATATTTGGGATCCTGATCCGGTATCAAATACCCAGGATGCAGAGGATACTGAAAAACAGTTCTTTGTAATGAACACACCCGAAGGAGATGCATCATATGCACTTTCTTCGTTTGGGCGGGATAAGAATTCTGATATTCCCCTATTTCCTGCTCTGTCTTATAAGAATTATAAGTTGGAGCGGGACCAACGTTCCCCAGCTCAGTATAACCAGCGGGTTCGGTCAATACATCCATATTATTATCTTGATTAAGGCGTAATATGGTCGCTACCTGTAGAGAGAGAGAAGAAAACACTTTGCGTGCGCTCTTGCAAGATTAGATTGGTTATTTATTTTATCTAATCAGGATGGCTCCCACTGTTTTTATCAAATCTTCCTTCAATCCCTAAAAGGAAAGACTAGCCGGGATTAATTACACTCTACAAGTTCGCCAATCTTTCAGCCAGGCCTGTGTCGGTACTTTGAGGGAGGTTCCCCGTGCTTTCGTACGGACCTAATTACAGTAAACCTCGTTTTCCCAGAGGCGTAACCCCGTTGACACCTTTCTAAACACCTACTTGATCGGCTAATTGTAAAGTGCAAAACACTCCCAGGAGTAACAATTACTCACAGTGGGTATCGGGATCCAACTATCACATAGAAGGTATGCAATCTCATTGCATGTTTCAACACTTGAAACTCCCGATAATGGTTTTTACCCCTAGCACCTATGACCTTGGCTAAGGTCAACAAATCATAAGTACTAGTCAAGTTCTACCTGTCATTTCGTGATTAATTAGACCTACCCACATGACCCTTGGCTAAGGTCAATAAAGCCACATGACTGTCCTAACTAATCGCATCATATGTTGTATAGGAAGACATCACTTAGCTACCGCACACTACGCCTCGGCTATGGTCGACAAACGTAGCACGAATACTAAGTACTCTACTTCATAAAATGACGGAGGGTTGCGAATGTTTTTTTGTGAAAACCTTTAACGCTTTGAACTTGATCTCGTTGCGGAATCAAATAGTTTTTAAATGGAATGTTTTTGAAGCTTTTCTAGTTTTGCTAAAGGAGTCACTCCCGGTGAAGGGATCGTTGGCCCTTTCCTCGTCGAATGAGGTGCGGGATATATCATATTTATCACTGTGCAAAGCGAAAACTATAGAAGCATTCAAAAGACAAACCGAGTGTTGTAGCATCTGCCAGTTATTGCTAAAGGAGTCACTCCCGGTGAAGGATCTCGGTTCTTTCCTTATCGAATAAGGTGCAGGATGTTCTACAAGGAACACCGCGATGCAAAACAAGAACTGTAGCTACCTGTTTTTATTTTGAAATTCGATTTCACAACATTAATTAGGTTTATTTTCTTTCATTAATCTCATTAATGAATATCCCATCATTTAAGTCTACCTAAACATCACAGATAAATATAACGTACGCTTATGCCATCCGCATTCGCCTCGATGTCCCGTCTGCACCGTTAGGTTAGCTAACTAACGCCAGAGCGAGGCAGGGCTAGCGCGGGTGTAAAATATATGCAACGTCTATATAATATATCATATATACTATATATATAATATCTATCTGAACAAATCACATGATCACATCACAGATAACGCAGCAGAAAATATCATATGAAATATTCGATATACTAGGACGTCCGTGTTTTTAATACGAGCAAGTATAAAACACGGATTCCATGGTCATGATGAATAGCCAATCCCACACCCCTAGACCCCTACGAGAGCGGCAAGCAACCCTACCAATTCTAGGGTTAGGAGACCCGGACTCGACTCCTCGAGATGGTCTCCCACTGGTCCCTAGAACCCGGTTACTTGTGCTCCCCTCCTTGGGTCTAACATAATGCGGAAAAGTAAATAATATACAAATGGTGACATCATCCGCAACCTGGAAGTGCGCCAAAAAAAGAATATTACATACAAGTTTTTACATGAATGAAAATGAAAAACACTCATATCACATAAAAAAAAACCCGGCTATTCGAACACGACGATCCAATATAACATATCCAGCAACACATAATATCACATGTCATCAACGTAAGTAAATATGCGCATCCCAATTGTCGTTGAAATATAGCAACGAAACCGGCGATATCACATATTACACTTACGGTCACAGAAAAGAAAATGTAAAACTACAACAGTTGGAATCCGCAAACTCTTCAGACATCGCATGCCTAATCAAATGAAACACTTACACTTCACATGACTAACAATTATAAACCCTGCATTTTAGTCTCATTATCGAAAACTCTTTTCAATATCAAGTCGGGCAATTCAACAAGATTCCCGACATTTTGATCGAATGCTCGTCGCAAACTTTAGTAGGCGGCCGCACCCCCGATACCGTCGACGAAGTGCA
This sequence comes from Agapanthus africanus, assembly GCA_030015575.1. NCBI lineage: Eukaryota > Viridiplantae > Streptophyta > Magnoliopsida > Asparagales > Amaryllidaceae > Agapanthus > Agapanthus africanus. Next base: position 387,913,819 of record CM057344.1, read on the forward strand.
CTAAGGCGGAACACCGCTACTGCGAGCACCCGAACAGATGCTTTCGGCGACGGGGTTCTCCTACAGTCACTTGGTCGGGGCTATGGGGTGAGGCTGTCTATTAAGTTTACCCGGCGAGTATCCGCGTACGCTACGTGATTGCGATGGACTTTTGATCACATCAAAATTCCGTGGCAACCGATCAAGTGAGACTAAACCGCTATGTTTATAACATTCATTCAGTTATCTCATAACTGCTTGTAAATTCCAATTATTGTATCACATTCCGGATAAGATAGAAAATGTTAAACTTTCCGATCGAACAATCGAACACCCAAGTTTTCCCGAAACTGCGCAACACATGAAATAAGTTTTAAAACATTCACTTCGTGCCACAGTACCAACGGTCCAGCCGTAGAAGGGTCAAGCCAACGCCTCACATGTGGCACGCCGTACTGCCCTAAATCCTAAGGTTCAAAGGGTTGTTCAAGACGGTCACATAATCGAGTTAAGGTTTGTTGTCTTCTAGAGGGACCATCGCGTTACTTGCACTACTTAGAACGTCATTAAACTACGGAAAAGTCCAACAATTGGAAATTTCCCGGCAGGGGAAAAAGTGGGTATTTATATCCGGTCGAACTTTTTTAACATATTCTAAAATTATCCGGAAAGGCACACAGACAAAATTAGACAATCCGATCGAAACACCGTGTCCCCAATACAACCCAGAAAACTCAACTCTTGATTAAATATTAAAAATTCCCAGAAAACTCAGCATTTAAATAAAGAAATTACTGTGCAAAAATGGTTGACTAAAGAGACTAACTGGCCGTGGAACCGCCGCATTAGCCAAGCTAATGCCGTGGTTCTACCGCGCTTTAGACACATCATTAGGTAATTTTTGCACCGTAATTCTTAGAATTTCCTGCTGAATTTATTAAGCATTTTTAATTTACAAAATTCCACGAATTTCAAAAATGTACAGAGAGCATTTTGCAGTTAGGATTTCGGTTCTATCGGACTTCTAACTCCGTCTACGCATCGCCTAAGGCTCTAGCTAGGCTCTGATACCACTGTTAGTCAGGAAGCCATCCCATCTAATGGGGTCACCGTGGCACCAACAGGTCCCTCAGCAGCTGCTTTTTACGCATGCCCCCTCGCGAGGACTACAACCCGCCGGAACACCTTCCGGTCTCGGGACACCCTGGGGGTAAGAGCCTTTGCTTCGCCACACTGTCACACAGTGAGAACCCCCCATAGGTCGACATCTAATGCCTAGTAGCTCTGATACCACTATAGGGTTCCTAGGCATACCCATGAGGTTCTACAAGTGATCAAACATGGCCAATTCAAATTTTTCGTTGTGCCTACAAACCCTAATACGGATCGTTAACTAGATTTATAGGCGATGCAATGCAAGTTAACGACTTTATAGCTAAAGGAAAGTGACTACAACCTTTGTAGATCCAGTCCTCCACTTCCTTAGCTCTGTGATGAAGTCCCCTCACTGCGATCATCGGATCCCGGGCTCTAGCGTCGGCTTCATCGGAGAAATGGGCGGGCTAGGTCGTCGACTTCGACGCCGAAGATGATCTACGTCGAGGCAACACAAGATCAAGCTCCAACTTCACCAAGCCATGAAACTTGTGAAGAAAACACCCTATACTGCTTGGCAAGTGGTAGAGGATGAAGAAATAGAAAGTGGGTTCACTTTAGAATTGGATTTCTCACTCTTTTTCTCAAGTTGCCATTGATGGAGGCAAGGTTTCTTCTTGTTGAAAATAAAGAAGAAGAAGAAAAGCAATATGATAAGTATTTTTCAAATAGAAAATAAAAAATGAATACTTATCATATACCAACCATGGTTAAGTGTAGAGACAAAACTAGGGTTAGGTGAATGGTTAGGTTAAGGGAAGCAAACAAAAATGGTCAAGCTTTCAACACTTCATGAAGCTTCATGAAAGAAACAAAGAAAGCCACCATTTCTATTTATCTTTTCAAAAATAAATAAACAAAATAAATAAATGAATAAGTAAATAAACAAAACCCTAACCATTCGTATAACCATGGTTTAATCATACACTCAAACTCAAGTTAGCATGTATCATCAAACATGATACAAACAAGTGCACAAAAGTATATCGCATATACAACTTGTGTATTTCAAGTGAGAAAATCCATCTAAAGTGAACAAATACTAGTTAATGCAAAGTAATATATCAAATATATTATACATTAAATCATTAAATCAACACTTGATTCAATGATCTGGTCATGTCGCATATAACCGACTAGTATCCAATGTATCGACTTATCGAATCAATCTTCGATTCGACAACTAGGATATATCGCATACGACCATTCGATACATCCATCGCGAGAATAGAATACGGTATCACATAAATGCATTATTCTCGGTCCCGCACATATCTCATATGCGCTCCTATTTCGTTTCGCATGAGCCAGGAAACCTTTGTGTAGGACTCTAAAGACTAGTCAATACGCCGGCAGCAGGTGATGATCATATCAAACACCCACAAGCCGCAAGCGGTCTGCTAAACGTAACGGCCACCCGGGTATTGAGCGATCAGATGATCGACGAGCAAGCCCGCTCACACTCCTGTGAATCCAACCAGTAACACTTACCGTACAGTCTGGTCTGTTCATCTGATATGTCGCATATCTTGCCTAGGGGTGGTAAACGTCAGACCCCAATAGCTTGATAAGTCATGCCGACATGAAGTCCATAACAATCGTGAAACTACTGATAACTCTTACCAGTATATCACTGCAACCCTGGCCAGGGATTTCCTGTTATGGCCAGTCGAGCATAGCGCAACATCAACCCCAAATACCGGGAGAGACGAATCCCCTCCTATCGCTCATTGCCTCCATGTGAATCGGGACTGTACCCAAAAACCACCTGTTTGCACGACTCAGTAGAGCCATGGTAGGGTGGAAATCAAACCACAGTGGAAGACACACAAGACTCTATGACGATCTCGGGTCAACAGACAAAGCTGTACCAGTGTCACCAGAGAACTGCCATCTGACGTGAGGTATAATACCATCTGGGAGTTCTCGGCGAGTCCGTTCAGTGTACCCAGTTTCCACTGAGCACCCGCATACCATATCTGATGTCAAACACCAATGGATATGGGATCATCCATCGCCCATCACATGGGTCGAGAAGATATATGCTAGTCTACCCTGGAATATCGATGCCCCGTCTCGATATTCCCACGACTAGGAACATTGAAGGATGTACACATGGACTACCCAGGCCCCACTAGTATGATCTACATCATAGTCCTGGAAGTCGAGCACACATCCTAAGGGCTTTATCAACATGTAATCATAGAGACAGAATGTATACATGTTAAGATGAAGAGCAACCAGATAGCGTACTATCATGTCGAGCAAGAAAGTCCTATCTATATATGACCCAGCATCCACTACAATATACATCCAATGTACAGTAATGGCCTTTAGGGCATACATATAACTAACATTATTGGGTTATGAGTACACCGGACAGGACTCGCCAGCAACATGCTAGTTTGTATTATACCTGACGTCAGATAGTAGTTCCCTGGTGACATGTGTACAGATTAGTTAATTGACCTGAGATCGTCATTTGTCTCGTGTGAGTTCCCACTGTGCTTTGATTACTACCCTACCACGGATCAAAGAAGTCGTGCATACAGGTTTTAGTTGGGTACAGTCCCGAGCCACATTGAGGCAGTGAGCGGATCGGAAGGGGTTTCGTCTCTCCCGGTATTAGGGGTGAGATCGCGCTGTGTCTAGGAGAGCCATTACACGAAGTCCTTGTCCAAGGCAGGAGATTTACTGGTAGGTATTCCTGGAGTATCTCAGGGTGTTCGGGGCTACACTCCGACACGACTTGCACCGCTTTTGGGGTTCTGACTTTTACCGGCCCCCTAGGCCCGCCATGCGATGCTCATAGACGAACGGACCGGACTGTACGAATATTGTCATTAACAGGCTCAGTAGGGTGTCAGGATGAGTTCGCTCATCGACATCCCTTTTGGTCAATACATGGTAGCCCGTTACGTACGGCTAGTACCTCTGACGTGCTAATGGTTAAATCCACAGCCAAAGTATCCCCCACAGACAGTTTATCATGTTTCGGGCGAAACGTTATAGAGGTTGTATGATATATGGCAGGGTCTGATCATATACGTACAGTAGTGCACAGATCATGATCGGGCAGATCATACAAGTGGGCTTTGGTTTAAGCCGGATCCTAGTATTAGATTTGTTTGATTACTTTAGTCTCATCGCATTCGCATTCAGTTGGAATGCGGATGCAGGTATGTATATACAGGTGAGGAGTATCCTTGTGATCCGTCACGAGTTTACTTTAGATGTTGCCGTATCTTTTTATTTTTGTAAACATTTGTGTTAATGTTTACAAATAGAAATTGTGAGCTTAAGTTATAAAGAGAAGCCTCAATTGTGACACATGCACAAGTGATGACTCATGGTCTCTTTCTTTGTGCATGTGTCACATTTTTTTGATGGATTTGAGTCTTGATATGATAAGGAGAGAGGGGGGCTGCCATGATATGGTTTTGGTCCTGTATTTTTGAAAACACTCTCTCTTTTTATCATAAGAATACAACTCAAGAAAGAAAAGTCTTCTTCTTCTTCTTCTTCTTCTTCTTGCTCTAGCTCACAACCTCCATTAAATGGCATCATCTCTAACCTCCATCCATACACTCTCATGTGATGAGAATCAATGGATGCTTGAGACAAAATTATCACACACATTCTCTACATCGCCTTGGACACATCGGCTAGCGAACTTCGTGCCCGAGTTGCTTCGGACGAAGCGGGAGCCCGTAAAAAGACTCGAAGATGTGGTGCCCTTTTCCGACGAGGAGATCGAGATCGGAGATGCCGCGAGGAGGTTAGGATAGTGGCCAAAGACCGAAGGACATGGATCGATCGGTATAGCTTTTCCAACCCTTTCTCTAGTGGCTAGTTGTAGGTTAATGGATCGATCCGAGTTTATAGTATACGATAGCGTCGGTTTCAAGTTATTTTCATCATTTTGGCCTCGGACAGACGGCCGGGGCGCTACCGTAGACTTACATTTTGCATGAAGCTTCCATGAAGCTTCATAAAGCTTTGACTTTGTCTTTAGCTTGATATTTTGTGAAGATATTTTTTAACCCAATCCAAACCATTAACTCTAGTTAATTCTCTACAAGGGTTAACTCCTTCATACATAACCCATGGTTAGATTTGTAACCACAACAATAATTCATTATTCATCACAAAAGGTTTAGCTCATTATTCTTCTTCTTCTTCCTTTGTGAAAAAGCTTCACTTCGTTTTTGATTTGTGATGAATAAGTTTGAGAAATAGAAAACAAAAGAGTGAAAAATTCCTATTTCATCATCCTCATCTATTCTAGCTACATAGATTAGGGTGTTCACTTCTCTAATAAGTTGTTTAGTGATGTGTTGGCTTGGGTTAGAGATTCTTCAAGGTAGATCATCTTGGATCATGAAGACTACAAGCAAGGTGTCTCATTTACCTCAGGAAGCCACTCGAGAGTCGGAGTTCATGTTGATTGCAGCGAAAGGACCTCAACACGGAGCTTACGAAGTGAAGGAATGGACTACAAAATTTGTAATCCCTATCTCTTTACTTCTTTGTATGTGATACAATTTTGTTACCCTAGAAATTCTAGCAAGATTCATGGTTAGTTAGCTTTGCACCTCTCTAAATTCTAAAATGGAATGAGTGATGCCACCAAACCCTAGACTAGGTGCAAGGGTAAACCAACAGTGGCATCAGAGCCAAACTAGAATTCTAGATACGGTGTTATAACAATTACAAAAACGAAAACCATTCTGAAATACGATATTATGCTAACCCTATTTTGCTCTCTGTAAATTTTCTAAAAAGTCCTCTAAAATTTTTTCAAATGAGTGCAGAATGATAATTGGACCAAGATATGAACATGGGTGAAATACGGGAGTGGGGGATCGGATTCCAACTGGCCACAGGAGGCCAAATTCTGGCCAAGCCGACCCCACCAGCTCCTCTGGTCCCCGTATTCCATTTGTGGTCTTTTGGGTCTAGTTTGGGTTTCCTAGTATTGTTTATTTAGCCCAATTTTCATGTGATGATCTGTTTGACCTGGCACTAATTCATAGTGCTTCGTAGTCGTATAATTTCAAACTGTATTGGTAACCTTGACTATTTTTAGCAGTTCAATCGAATATCGCACACCACATTTTGTACCCCGCTGAAATATCCAAGTGTTGTAATTTTCTGAAGTTAATTATACTCGTAAAATCGTGCAAGTAACCCTATGGAACCCCAGAAGACATAATAACCTTAACTCGATTCTGTGCCCACGGAACCGCGTTCGAACCTTCGGGTTTGCCGTAGTCCCGTGGTGTCATAGGTGAGGCGTTGGTTAACTCCTTCTACGGCTGGTCCATGGACACTATGGCACGGTTTTTGAGTGTTTTAACTTTGCTCAAGTGTTGAGCTCATAGGGGTAATTTGTGTGTGTATGTTGATTCGATCGAAACATTAAACATCGTCATGATATTCTGTAATGTGATATAATATGTGGAATTCATATAGTTAGACATGAAATCCGTAATATGTGATATTTCGGGTTTATGATGTCTAAGTTGATTGTGGATTCCAAATGTTCTAGTTTTACACTTTCTTTTCTGCGACCATAAATGTAGTATGTGGGGTATTGACGGCTTCGTTGCTATACATCAACGACAATCGGGATACGCATACTTGCTTATGTTGATGATATGAGATATTATGTGTTTCTATGATACGTTATATTGGATCATCGTGTTCTGAAAAGCCGGGGTTTTATGTGAAATGAGGGTTTTTATTTTCATTCATGTAAAATTCATTGTATGTAATATTCTTTTATTGGGACACTTCCGGGTTGAGGATGATGTCACCAATGTATATTATTAACTTTTCCGCATTAGGATAGACCCAAGGAAGGGAGCACAAGTAACCGGGTTCTAGGGTCCAGTGGGAGGCCATCTCGAGGAGTCGAGACCGGGTCTCCTAACCCTAGAATTGGCAGTGTTACTTGCCGCTCTCGTAGGGGTGTAGGGATGTGGGTTTGGCTAATCATCGCGACCGTGGAATCCGTGGTTTATACAGGCTAGATATAAAACACGAACCTCCTAGCATATCCAATATTTCATATCTTTCTTCTGCTGTTGATATAATGTGATGTGATCATTTTATATGCGTTAGACAAATGCTTTATTATTGTATATATGATATATAATAAACGTTGCTTATGTTTAACACCCGCGCTAGTCCCGTCCCGGTATGCCGTTAGTTAAGTAACTTAACGGTGCATAAAAGAACATTGTGGCGAATGCGGATGGCATAAGCGTACGTTGTATTTTCGTTTCTTCTATGATGCTTAGGAAGCATAAATGATGGGATTTATTAATGAGATTAATAAAAGAAAAGAAACCTAAAAGATGTTTTAGAATCAAAACTTTATAAAAAGGGGTAGCTACAGTTTTTCTTTGCATAGCGGTATATATGATATACCCTGCACCATATTCGTTGAGAAAGAGCCGAGATCCCTTCACCGGGAGTGACCTCTTTAGCAAAACTGGCAGATGCTACAAACTCACGGTTTAGTTTTTGACTACTTCTATAGTTCTTGCTTTGGACCGCGGTATATATGATATACCTTGCACCTTATTCGATAAGGAAAGAGCCGAGATCCCTTCACCGGGAGTGACCTCTTTAGAGAAACTAGAAAAGCCTCAAAAATACTACTTTTCAAAATCACTTGTTTCTACAACGATATCAAGTTCATTACGCTTATGGTTTTCTGAAAAACCTGCGTAGCCCTCCGTCATTTGAGATAAAGACTATTTAGTATTCGTTCTGCGTTTGTTGGCCTTTGTCAAGGTGTAGTGTGCGGTAGATGACTAATACTTATCTGCTTAAACTTGAGATGTGATTGGATTAGGGTAGTCGTACGACCTTGTTGGCCTTTGTCAAGGTTCGTGCGGGTGGGTTTATTTCAATCAAGAAATGATGGGTTGAATTTGACTAGCTTCCTATGGTTTGTTGGTCTTTGTCAAAGTCATAGAAGGTTAGGGGTAAAAGCATTATCGAGAATTTCAAGTGTTGAAATTTACAATGAGATTGCATACCTTCTATGAGATAGATGGATCCAGATACCCACTGCAAGTAACAGTTACTCCTTGGAGAATTTTACACAGGACAATTAGCCGATCAAGTAGGTATCTAGAAAGGTGTTAACGGGGTTATGCCTATGGGAAAACGAGGTTTATTTTAATTAGGTCCGTGTGAAAGCACGGGGAACCTCTCTCAAAGTACCAACACTGGCTTGGCTGAAAGATTAGCGAACTTGTAAGGTGTAATAAATCCCGACTAATCTTACCTTTTAGGGTTTTAAGGAAGATTTGATAAAAAGCAGGGGGAGCCATCCTGATTAGATGAGATAATAACCAATCTAATCATGCAAGAGCATACGCTAAAGTGTTTTTCTTCTCTCTCTCTCTCTAGGTAGCGACCATATCAGGCCTTAATCAAGATAATAATATGGATGTATTGACTGAACCCGCTTTTTATACTGAGCGGGGGAACGTTGGTCCTGCTAGTGTATATGCCCTAGAGGCCATTACTGTATCATTCTAGTTTATATATTACTTAATGGAAGCTTACGATATTCATGGTTGTATAGACAATCTTGCTCAAAATAATAGTATGCTACTTGGTTTGTTTCTACTTTAATATGTGCATGTGTTTCTTTTGGCATATCGCTTATACATATTAGTGGAGCCCTTAGGATCTTTGCTTGATTACCAGCATTGTGATGGTAGTCACACTAGTGGGGGCTAGGTAATCTACAAGCACATCCTTGCACAGGTCCCTAGTCGTAGGATTATCAAGACAGGGCATCGATACTCCAGAGTAGACTAGTGTATATGCTTCTCAACCCAGGAGGGGAGATGGACTGTCCCACAGCCATCAGTATGCGTACAGGAGATAGTATGCAGGTGCTCGTTAGGTTACGAGTACACTGGACAGGAATCGCTGGGAACTGTTGGTTGGTATTATGTCTATCGTCAGTTATCAGTTCCCAGGTGACATGAGTACAACTTAGTCTGTTGATTTGACACTGTCACTTCTCCTCGACTGTGTTCCCACTGTTCTTAGATTGCTACCCTACCACGGCCCAAATGAGTCGTGCAAACAGGTAGTAGTTGGGTGCAGTCCCGAAGCACTAGGAGACAGTGACGGTTAGACATGATTCATCTCTCCCGGTATTGGGGATTGATATCGCGCTGTGTCTAGGAGAGCCATTACACAAAGTCCTTGTCCAGGGCAAGCGAGATATACTGGTAGTATTTCCAATGTTATCTCAGGGTGTTCTGGGCTACACTCCGACATGACTTATACCGCTATTAGGGGACTGACGTTTACCGCCCCCTAGGCCCGCCATGCGATACTCTCAGACGAACAGACCGGACTGTACGGAGATTGTCACATTCAGGCTTAGTAGGAGTTCGGATGGGTTCACCTCATCGGTCTTCTTATCGTCATCGACCTGGGGACCGTTACGTACAGCTAGTACCGCTTGCGGCCTGTATTTAACCCACTGCCAGGATAGTGTCGAGTCTGTAGAGTCCCACACAGAGGGCTATTCGCCTTTGGACAAAACAGAGTATAGGTCGCATGGTTTTATGACGGGGTTCGTTCACATCCGCGCACTTGTGCACGTTTGGTGTCCGGGAAGTTTTTACTAGCGGGCTTTGGTTTAAGCCAGATCCTAGTATTTGTTTTGGTATTGGTTTTGTCGCATTGTATTCATGTTCCTCGGAACACGGATGCGGGTGTCTATGCACAGTTGACAGAGGCAGAGGAATCTCATTAGGGTTATTGACCGTTGACTTTTTCTTAACCCTAATGAGAATGAGAAATATGATTAATGATATTAATTAAGGATAATTGTGCCATGGTTAGGTTGACCATTTGACTTTGGTTGACCGGTTGATTTTTGTTGACCTTTTGACCATCATCATTTCATTTGCAAGATGCTTCTTGTTTCATGCAAAATGCATTTAATGTTGAAATGATAATGGTCATTCCAAACTAACCATCACATTTTCCTTAGTTGTTATTATTATTGTTATTATTGTTCTCAAATGAGAGAGAGGTTGAGGATTATCCTCTCATTCTCTCTTGCTCTTTCTCTGTCATGCTTATCTCTTCCTCTTCCTCTCTCAAAGCTCTCATCATTCATGTGTTGAGAACCATGAGCTTGTGAGATAAAACCATCAAGACTTCTCTCTACTCATTTTAGGGTTCTTAGTTTAAAAAGCCAAGCACTCTAGTTACCTCTTGGTTGAGGTAGGAGCTCAAGGTAGAGGCCTTCGGGTGGATCTTTCTTCGGCAAAGAGAAGACAACGAGGAGGAGCCGTCTACACCACTCCAAGGAGCAAGCAAGAAGGAGGACCACAACAAGAAGAGAAGGAGTTCAAGAACTAGGTATAACCACCTTACCTAGTAGCTAGAACTTGTAGATAGTTTGCTAGTTTTTGTTTAACAAAGAACCTCTAGTTTTAGTCCATGTTACCTTGTATTAAAAATCCGTTTTTTATCTATTCCGCCTCCCCGTAAGCATCGTGGTGGGTAACGTGGACTTACAGTGGTATCAGAGCCAGGCTAAACAATAACTAGCATGTTAGCAAAGTGTTTAGAACTTCGATCCGAGAAAAAATCGCAAAACGCACCGAAATATTGTACTTTCTGCCGTTCTTAAAAACTGGTCTAAAAATATTTCCACAGGCCTTAAAAATACGAGTAGGGTTTTTTAGGAACACCCAAGAAAAACGAACCCACGACTCGATTAGACCACCGCGGAAGCGCGACGAAACCACGCGTTTCGCCGCGGATCCGCGGCCGAGTCAACTCGGTCGTGACTCGGTTTTCCAGCAGTGTTCTCAGTTTGTTGTTTTGTGATTTTTAAGATGATTTGTTTCTGCCCAGATTCTTCAGAGAACAGTGTTGTTTTCGGGGTAGTTTCAAAATGATATATTGATCGAAATTCTATAAACTTTAGCTAAATGGTTATATCTGTAATGTGATATATGTACTGAACGTCGACTAATCACTATACGTCGATTAGTGGGGGTTGCGTATATTTGTGATCTGTAATGTTGGATTGTGTATATGAAATTGTTGGATTGTCGCGGATGAATAGCCGGGGTTTGTGAGATGAGAGTTTCTATATCTTTCATTTGATTTAATATGTAAATTGATGTAATATTATTTTTACGGCCTCACATCCGGGATGAGGTTGTAGCCGCCATTGTATATTATTTCTTTTATTATTTTTGCTCCTAGGATAGACCCAAGGTGGGGTGCACAAACTACCGGGTACTTTGAAGTGCCGAGCGGCCTACTCACGTTGTTGAGGGAGGTTGCTTCACTTCGGATACTTGGCGGGTAGTTTGCCGCACCCATAGGGGTCTCGGGTGGGGTTTGGCAATTCATCACGACCGTGTAATCCGTCTTTCGTTGCAGGCTCGAACGAAACGCGGATTCCTAGTATATCCAGTGTGTTCATCTGTGATCTAGAATGGCTATCATTGCATCTGACGAATGTATATATCTTTATATGATATCTAGTGGGCGTTACTTATGTTTTGCATCCGCGCTAGCCCAGCCCCCGCTCTGTCCTTAGTTAAGTAACCTAACGGGTGATGACGGGGCCCCGTGGCGAACGCGGATGGCAAAAGCATTCGTCATATTTTTGTTGTTTTCTGCAATGGTAGGATTAATTGATGGGACGCATTATTTTAATGCAAAGAAAACAAGCCAAAGTTAAAATCGTTGGAACAATTTCAAAACAACTCGGTTTCTTTTCAAAACAGAAAACTTTTAAAAATGCGGAGCTTAAACCGCTCCTTTTAAAAACTATCAGGTTCCTTCGATTATATCTGTAACACCCGAGCCCAATACTAGCATTTTCTGTTACTGGTTGAGCGTTAGATATTACTCATTTCATTTAGCTTGCCTGTTTGACACTTGCCGTGAAATTTTATCTGGCTAAGTCATTTCTGCATAGAACAAATTTTAGCACCTAAAATAAAATTAAAAATATCCATCTTGGCCTACTCGATACCCCTAGCCGCGTGGTAGCGTCCGTGCATCGAGTTCCCGTCCCGTTCGGTGAAACGGGCGAGTTTGGACGACTACACGCGCGTACAGGTGGCCGACTTGGGGGTATGCTTTTTAATCATAAAACATTTCATTTTAAAATTTGGAACCCGCTTAAAATCCTATTATTTAAATTTTAAATTTTTGGTCCCAACCCGGGCGCGATTTGGAAATGTTTCATTTAGCGCCAAAATCCCAAATTAATAAAATATTCGAAACCATATTATATTCAAATCTTAATGTTAATTTGTTAATTAAAAAAATCTATTAAATCTTTCAAGTATTTTCTTTTAACCTCTTAAATTTTTAATCAGCCAATCACGGGGTTCTTAACCCCCGTGGTCCCCTCCTCTAACGCCCCTCTCTCTCTGGCTCTCTTGTATCTCTCTCTGGCTCTCTTGTATCTCTCTCTCTCTCTCTAACCCTCTCTCTCTCTCTTCCTTATATATATACATCCTTTCCTCATATTTTTCCCAGCACGAGAAAAGCTAAATCCATCGCGAGAAACCCAGCGACCTAACCCTAGCCCTAGCCGCCTTCACCGTCGCCGCCGCAGCTCCGACGCCGGCGCCGGTGCCACCGTCGCCCTCGCCTCCGCCTCCTCTTCCCAACCTCAACATCTTCTTCCTTCTCCCTGTGCGCCCTGAGTAGCCGCAACCCTGCAGAGTTCGCTGCAGTCGCCCGTTCGCCGGCGGCCTTCGTCGTCGACGCCGCGACACCTTTAGCATCTTCTCATCACCTGCGCACTCCGGCCCCCGACGACCTCCTCTCCCTCTCCACCTTCTTCCCCGTTTCCCATACCCGAGCCCTAACCCATCGCCTCACCCTCGCCGAAAACCCATCACCACCGACCACCCGTCATCTCCTCGCCTCCCAGCAAACCCCCTGAACGCCAACACCGCCTCTACCAACCGATTCTGCACCTTCCCCGATCATCTCTACCGAAACCCTTCACGTTGTCGTCACCGTCGAGGCTTGAACCGCCGGTGATCTTGTCGGCACCGTTCGCCTCGCAGCTGGATTGCCGAAAGAACATCCATCTCTGTCCTGATCTCCCGAGCCCTTGCTGTTATCGTGTCGCGTGGGTTCGCGCCTCCGTTTTCGTGTTCGTCGTGTCGTCGAGGCAAGTATTCGATACTTGCTACATGCTATTGCTACTTTATAACTTGATATTCATGCATGATTTAATAATATATCTTTTAGTAAATCACCTTACATACCTTGCTTCATGTCAAATAAATCATTTCCTGATAAACCCGTACATGATAGATTGCATTTGATTCACTGCTATGATGCTTTATTGACAGTTTAGGTTATCAAATATGCATAACCGGCTAAATTACAGTTTGTCACTTTAAGCCTAATAACTAAGTTTACCTGTTAATCATATTTTACAATTTAATAGATGATAGCCCTTACACATGTAGTTCTATTATATTCGGACATTCGTATTCAAGGCTTCATATAACTGTATCACATCATCATTTAATTATTGCACCGCTAAGGGTGCTCAAAACCTGTTAATATAATAAAACAGCTGCACAGTATTACTGTACTCATGTGACTGAATGAAACTGTTGATTGTTGTTTAACTCATTGCTCATTTCCTGCTGTTTTTACCCTGTTCGATTATATATCTGTTTGTGAGCACACCCACGATATGTTCATACCATGACTTGACATTGCTACATGATACATCTGATATGGTACCGTTTACTATTGACTTGACCTGATGTACCATGACCTGACCTGTTACCTGATCTCGGGCTTAATGCCAACAAACCTGAAATGTAGTACTCATGGACCATTCCTGTTGTCTATCCAGACAAACCTGCCGTTACCTGATCCTGTGTTGGCATTAGTGCTTGACTACTAAATACCTGACCTGACACACATAACTTGGGGGTATGGGGAAATCAAGGGTGAACCTGACTTGTAACTCGACAGTTCACTACCTGTTCGAGTATACACATTCCTGTTTTGTGCCTAGCGGCATGTCTCAGCTGCAGCCGAGAATACTGTGGCCGTGATCCCGGGTATGTACGGGATACTATCGAGTGTACACTTTCCTGTTTTGTGCCTAGCGGCATGTCTCGGCTGCAGCCGAGAATATTGCGGCCGTGATCCCGGGTATGTACGGGATACTATTGAGTTACATCGACGATTTATCAAATTGATTTCAAAGACTTTAGAGTAGGAAACCCAATAGAACAGTTTAGTTACCCACTGCACATTACCCTGCACCGCTTGTTTCACATTATTGCTTTATTCATGTTTAGTTCTGCATTGCCTATTACACTGTTTATATTTTATTACTTTATGACATGACGCGCTGACGTCTGGGTTTTGCATAGCCCAGATTCTCTACCACAGTCGCTGTCCGAGCAGGAGTTTTTCAGCCAGCAGGCTGAGTTGTGAGTCCAGTAGTGGTTAGTTTTATTTCCTGCATTTTTATTTCCAGATGTAAGCCCGCATTATGGGACATACTTTTTCGTTATTGTATTGGATCATTTGCTTCCGCTTTTATTTATCATTGACTCTTGTTATTCTGGATTGTGGACATGTTTTTAGATAGTTTTATCTTGATCTTGATATCTTTACAGCCGTAATGTGACTGTGGATGGATACTTCCTACCCACAGGTAGCATGGTTGGTTATGTCACGTGCCCAATCTAGCGTACTCTGGGAAGCGGGGCGTGACATGGTTCTTTTGGTACGAGAGAATAGGTTAGTTGGGTTGATTCTTTTGTAGTTGGGTATTGTACCCAATACACGAATCAGAATACCCGTGTTTAGGAAACATGTCCTACCACCTTGACCGTTTTACCATTCTTGAATCACATTCTTCCTGATTATATCTTTTACGATGTGCAAACTTCCTTTGCATATCGATTCGAAAACCCGATTCCTTGTTATCTCTAGGACTTAGGCGATTTGGGTGGAATTAAGTAATTGTGGCTATGATACCGCGGCATAGTTACAATGCGGTACTCTATTTAAGTATCTTGGAGTTCTAGCCTTGATCTCTATAATGAATCTATCATCATGCTAATGTTGGGTGTTTTTGATTTCAAGAATATGGCAGATAAGAATTTCAAGACATACCAGAGGCGTGTGGACGAAGCCGCCATGCTTGGAGTAATAAGGGGAATGCTGGAAAATCAGAAGAGGCATACTGAGCTGATCCAGCAGCAAGCAGATTCATTTCAGGAAGGTTTGCAGATCGTTCGGCAGTCTGTAAACAACGCTGGAGCTAAACCAATTGACCGAGTAGGGACCGTGGCAGATTTCAGACGTTTGGGTCCGACTACATTCACTGGTTTGGAGGAGCCGTTGCCAGCCGAGCAGTGCCTGGTCGACACGGAGAATTTGCTGATTGCGGCACAGATTCCAGAGGACAAAAGAGTTGATGTGGTGCGCATTCAGTTAGTGGATTACACCCGAGAGTGGTGGCTTGTGGAAGAGACCCGCTTGCCCAAGCCGATCAGTTGGGCAGAGTTTTCTAAGAGTTTCCTGGAGAAATTCTTCCCGTGGACTGCACGGGAGGAAATGGAAGAGAAATTTATTGGGCTGAGGCAAAATGGAGCACCCGTGGACGTGCATGCAGCGGAGTGGACGAGACTCAGCCGATTCGCTGGACCTTTAGTCGCTAACGAGGCAGACAGGGCACGAAGGTTTATGCACAGCTTGGATGTGGACATCCAGAGGCAGAATGTCTCCCTGGGTTTGACCACTTTCTCACAGGTTCTTACGGCAGCTCGGGAACAACAGAGTTTATCTGGGATGAAAGGGAGCTTGCAGCAGACAGTAGTTGCGGCCAGGAAGCCCGCATTTGTACCTAACCGAGATCATGGGCGCAAGAGTATTCCAGTGGACCGTCGTGGTGTAGCACCCATGAAGAAGTCTGTGGTCGTCGATCGAAGAAAGAGCATGAATTGTAACTACTGCAATTTACCTGGCCACATGCAAAGGGATTGTCGATGGAGGCTGGGCCTTTGTTTGGATTGTGGAGCGGCTGATCACGCAGTTGGTGCCTGTCCGTCGAAGTCTCGCACGAGAGATGATATACAGAAGCCTCCGCAGAGACCGTTCCAAGGGCAGAAACAGCTGACTCAAGGACCTAATCAGGCTCGAGCGTTTACCTTGACAGCTGAGGAAGCCAAGGTGTCAGGAGAAGTGGTTTCAGGTACTTTACTCGTTCATGGTTTTCCCGCATTGGCATTATTTGATTCTGGTGCGTCCCACTGTTTTATGTCATCCAAATTTATAACTACACACTCGATTACCTACACGACCCTGTCAAGTTTCTGGGACATACAAACTGGGAATGGGAAAATCATAGCTAGTAGAGAATGTAGAGATTGTACGGTTGTTGTGTGCGGACGGGAACTCTTTGCAGATTTCTTGGCGATAGACACGGGCAGCTATGAAGTTGTCTTGGGAATGGATTTTCTTGGCACTTTCCACGCCCACGTTGACTGTAGAGCAAGGGAAGTAATTTTCTAGATTCCCGGACATCCTGAGTTTACCTTCAATGGAGGAAGCAGTTCTGTCGGGCCAGTCGAGTTTAGGGCTAGGCCGACAAACAATGTTCTTGCAGCTTTGGAAGTTGATGGTTGTGAAGAGCCGGTGGTGGTTCGCGATTTCATGGACATATTTGAAGATATATCGGGTTTACCGCCGAAGCGAGACGTGGAGTTCGCGATTGACCTTATTCCTGGTGCAGCGCCAGTATCTAAAGCGTATTATCCAATGGCGCCAGTGGAATTGGAAGAAGTTAAGAAACCGGTTGCTGAATTGCTTGAGAAGGGTTGGATTCGAAGCAGTAACTCACCTTGGGGAGCTCCAGTTCTTCTAGTAAAGAAAAAGGATGGCACCAGAAGGATGTGCATCGATTATCGAGAATTAAACCGGGTAACTATTAAAAACAAGTACCCGATTCCTCGCATTGGAGAACTTTTTGAGCAGCTTAGTGGCGCGAGGGTATTCTCGAAACTGGATTTGCGATCCGGATATCATCAGGTCCGAGTGAAAGCAGAAGATATTTGCAAGACGGCGTTTCGAACTCGGTATGGACATTACGAGTACCTAGTGATGACCTTCGGAGTAACGAATGCGCCGGCAGTATTCATGGACTTGATGAACCGAATCTTTTCACCGTTCTTGGACCAGTTTATTATGGTATTCTTTGACGATATTCTGGTTTACTCGAAGAGTTTTGAGGAGCATGCTGAGCATTTGAAGATCGCACTGCAGACATTGAGACAGGAGAAAGTGTATGCGAAGATGAGTAAGTGCGAATTTTGGCTGGAAGAAGTGAAGTTTCAGGGGCATGTTGTGTCGGGAAATGGAATCGCCGTCGATCCCGAAAAGATTGCAGCAGTTCGAGATTGGCCGATTCCAAAGAATGTAGCTGAGATAAGAAGTTTCCTTGGATTAGCCGGATATTACAGGAGATTTGTGGAGAACTTCGCTCGTCTGGCAGAACCATTGACCAAGCTTACGCGCAAGGAGGTACCTTTTGTATGGACGGATAAGTGTGCATTAGCTTTTGAGACGTTGAAGCAGAAGTTGATAACCGCCCCAATTCTGACTGTGCCAGACAATTCCGGGGGATTGGTTATTCACAGCGACGCATCTGGGAGAGGATTGGGATGTGTTTGGATGCAGCATGGGAAGGTCGTAGCATACGCATCAAGACAACTGAAGACCCATGAGAAGAATTATCCAACTCATGACTCGGAGCTTGCGGCTGTGATATTCGCTTTGAAGATTTGGAGAGACTACCTTTTGGGCGAGAGAGTCGAAGTTTTTACGGATCACAAGAGTTTGAAGTTTGTGTTCACTCAGAAAGAGTAGAACATGAGGCAGCGTAGATGGTTGGAGCTGATGGCCGACTACGACCTTGATCTTAAGTACCATCCGGGAAAAGTTAACGTCGTGCCGGATGCGCTTAGTCGGTTACCAGCAATTCAGGTGTTAACTACGCAGAGGGAGATCATTGCAGATTTTCGAAGATTTGACTTGGAGGTTGTGCTACCACGTTCTACGGGACAGTTGATGCAGTTGCAAGTACAGTCGTCCTTGGTTGAGAAGATTAAAGCGGCACAATCGCAGGATCCTAGACTGCAAAAGTTTCGAGAACAGGTTGAGGCTGGACTATGAACTGATTTACTGGTCCATGAAGATGGTTCGTTGAGGTATGGTAGCCGTTTATGTGTGCCAAAGGGGGATGTTCGTGAAGAGCATATGAAGGAGGCACACAGTTCAGCTTATTCAATACATCCAGGATGCACAAAGATGTACCGTGATATTCGACAGCATTTCTGGTGGGAAGGCATGAAACGGGAGATTGCTCGCTTCGTGGCTAAGTGCTTGGTGTGTCAGCAAGTCAAGGCTGAACACCAAAGGGTTGCTGGTTTGTTGCAACCACTTCCGATTCCTCAGTGGAAGTGGGAACATATAACCATGGATTTCATGACGGCTTTACCGCGGAGTCCAAAGGGCAACAATGCAGTATGGGTGATTGTCGATCGGTTGACCAAGGCAGCTCACTTTATCCCTTTCTGGGTTGGTCAATCAACAGAGACTTTGGTAGAATGGTACATGCAGGAGATTATAAGATTGCATGGCGTACCGGTGAGCATCGTGTCCGATCGGGTCACTCGGTTCTTATCACACTTCTGGAGGAGTTTACAGGAAAGTTTGGGGACTCGATTGAAGTTTAGCACAGCTTATCATCCTCAAACTGATGGTCAGTCGGAAAGAACGATCCAAACTCTTGAAGACATGTTAAGAGCATGCATGTTGGACTTCAAGGGTTCGTGGGAGGATCATCTACACTTGGTGGAGTTCTCTTACAACAATAGTTTCCAAGCAACCATTCAGATGGCTCCGTTTGAAGCTTTGTATGGTCGTAAGTGCCGTTCACCTGTTTGTTGTGATGATGTTGGTGAACGAAGATTATTGGGACCAGATTTGGTGGTACAGATAGTTGAGAAGGTTAACACAATCAGAAAGCATATGAAGGCAGCTCAAGATAGACAGAAAAGTTGGGCTGACACGTCAAGAAGACCTCTAGAGTTCGCTGTGGGTGATTTGGTATTCTTGAAGATATCACCGACTATAAGGGTGATTCATTTTGGGAGTCGAGGAAAGCTTAGTCCTCGATTCGTTGGACCCTTCGAGATATTAGAGCGCGTTGGAGAGGTAGCGTACCGTTTGGCGTTACCGCAGTCCTTGGCGGGTGTGCACGATTTGTTTCACGTATCTCAACTACGAAGGTATGTTCGAGATGATACACACGTCTTGGATCATTCGGAGTTAACAGTACGGGAAGACCTGGCTTTTGATGAGCGACCGGTTGAAATCAAGGATCGAAGGGAAAAGGTCCTTAAGAATAAGGTTATTCCCCATGTGCTCGTTTCTTGGTGTAATCGATCGCATGGAGAGTCCACTTGGGAGCGAGAAGATGAGATCCGGCAGAAGTTTCCTCACCTTTTTCTGTAGTTTCTATCTTGTATTCTTGGAATTTCGAGGACGAAATTCTTTTTGTAGTTGGGTATAATGTAACACCCGAGCCCAATACTACTATTTTCTGTTACTGGTTGAGCGTTAGATATTACTCATTTCATTTAGCTTTCATGTTTGACACTTGCCGTGAAATTTTATCTGGCTAAGTCATTTCTGCATATAACAAAATTTAGCACCTAAAATAAAATTAAAAATATCCATCTTGGCCTACTCGACACTCCTAACCGCGTGGTAGCGTCCGTGCATCGAGTTCTCGTCCCGTTCGGCGAAACGGGCGAGTTTGGACGACTACACGTGCGTAGAGGTGGCCGACTTGGGGGTATGCTTTTTAATCATAAAACATTTCATTTTAAAATTTGGAACCCGCTTAAAATCCTATTATTTAAATTTCAAATTTTTGGAACCAACCCGGCCGCGATTTGGAAATGTTTCATTTAGCGCCAAAATCCCAAATTAATAAAATATTCGAAACCATATTATATTTAAATCTTACTGTTAATTTGTTAATTAAAAAATCTATTAAATCTTTCAAGTATTTTCTTTTAACCTCTTAAATTTTTAATCAGCCAATCACGGGGTTCTTAACCCCCGTGGGCCCCTCCTCTAACGCCGCTCTCTCTCTGGCTCTCTCGTATCTCTCTCTCTCTCTCTAACCCCCTCTCTCTCTTCCCTATATATATACATCCTTTCCTCATATTTTTCCCAGCACGAGAAAAGCTAAACCCATCGCGAGAAACCCAGTGACCTAACCCTAGCCCAAGCCGCCTTCACCGTCCCCGCCGCAGCTCCGACGCCGGCGCCAGCGTCACCGTCGCCCTCACCTCCTCCTCCTCTTCCCAACCTCAACATCTTCTTCCTTCTCCCTGTGCGCCCTGAGATGCCGCAACCCTGCAGAGTTCGCTGCAGTCGCCCGTTCGCCGGCGGCCTTCGTCGTCGACGCCGCGACACCTTCGGCACCTTCTCATCACCTGCGCACTCCGGCCCCCGACCACCTCCTCTCCCTCTCCACCTTCTTCCCCGTTTCCCATACCCGAGCCCTAAACCATCGCCTCACCCTCGCCGGAAACCCATCACCACCGACCACCCGTCATCTCCTCGCCTCCCAGCAAACCCCCTGAACGCCAACACCACCTCTACCAACCGATTCTGCACCTTACCCGATCATCTCTACCGAAACCCTTCACGTTGTCGTCACCGTTGAGGCTTGAACCGCCGGTGATCTTGTCGGCACCGTTCGCCTCGCTGCTGGATTGCCGAGAGAACATCCATCTCTGTCCTGATCTCCCGAGCCCTTGCTGTTATCGTGTCGAGTGGGTTCGCGCCTCCATTTTCGTGTTCGTCGTTTCGTCGAGGCAAGTATTCGATACTTGCTACGTGCTATTGCTACTTTATAACTTGATATTCATGTGTGATTTAATAATATATCATTTAGTAAATCACCTTAGATACCTTGCTTCATGTCAAATAAATCATTTCCTGATAAACCCGTACATGATAGATTGCATTTGATTCACTGCTATGATGCTTTATTGCCAGTTTAGGTTATCAAATATGCATAACCGGCTAAATTACAGTTTGTCACTTTAAGCCTAATAACTAAATTTACCTGTTAATCACATTTTATTGTTTAATAGATGATAGCCCTTACACATATAGTTCTATTATATTCGG
This sequence comes from Agapanthus africanus, assembly GCA_030015575.1. Lineage (NCBI taxonomy): Eukaryota > Viridiplantae > Streptophyta > Magnoliopsida > Asparagales > Amaryllidaceae > Agapanthus > Agapanthus africanus. The sequence goes on from CM057344.1 coordinate 387,935,245, forward strand.
ACATTCGTATTCAAGGCTTGATATAACTGTATCGCATCATCATTTAATTATTGCACCGCTAAGGGTGCTCAAAACCTGTTAATATAATAAAACAGCTGCACTGTATTACTGTACTCATGTGACTGAATGAAACTGTTGATTGTTGTTTAACTCATTGCTCATTTCCTGCTGTTATTACCCTGTTCGATTATATATCTGTTTGTGAGCACACCCACGATATGTTCATACCTTGACTTGACATTGCTACATGATACATCTGACATGGTACCGTTTACTATTGACTTGACCTGATGTACCATGACCTGTCTTGTTACCTGATCTCGGGCCTAATGCCAACAAACCTGACATGTAGTCCTCATGGACCATTCCAGTTGTCTATCCAGACAAACCTGTCGTTACCTGATCCTGTGTTTGCTTTAGTGCTTGACTACTGAATACCTGACCTGACACACATAACTTGGGGGTATGGGGAAATCAAGGGTGAACCTGACTTGTAACTCGACAGTTCACTACCTGTTCGAGTGTACACATTCCTGTTTTGTGCCTAGCGGCATGTCTCGGCTGCAGCCGAGAATATTGTGGCCGTGATCCCGGGTATGTACGGGATACTATCGAGTGTACACTTTCCTGTTTTGTGTCTAGCGGCATGTCTCGGCTGCAGCTGAGAATATTGTGGCCGTGATCCCGGGTATGTACGGGATACTATTGAGTTGCATCGACGATTCATCAAATTGATTTCAAAGACTTTAGACTAGGAAACCCGATAGAACAGTTTAGTTACCCACTGCACATTACCCTGCACCGCTTGTTTCACATTATTGCTTTATTCATATTTAGTTCTGCATTGCCTATTACACTGTTTATATTTTATTTCTTTATGACATGACGCGCTGACGTCTGGGTTTTGCATGGCCCAGATTCTCTACCACTGTCGCTGTCCGAGCAGGAGTTTTTCAGCCAGCAGGCTGATTTGTGAGTCCAGTAGTGGTTAGTTTTATTTCCTGCATTTTTTTTTCCTGATGTGAGCCCGAATTATGGGACATACTTTTCCGTTATTGTATTGGATCATTTGCTTCAGCTTTTATTTATCACTGACTCTTGTTATTCTGGATTGTGGACATGTTTTTAGATAGTTTTATCTTGATCTTGATATCTTTACAGCCGTAATGTGACTGTAGATGGATACTTCCTACCCACAGGTAGCATGGTTGGCTATGTCACGTGCCCAATCTAGCGTACTCTGGGAAGCGGGGCGTGACAATATCAAATTCACCTCGTTCACGGTTTCGCGAAAACCAGTCGTAGCCCTCCGTAATTTCATATGGATAGTCAATAGTATTCAAGCTGTGTTTGTTGGCCAAAGTCAAGGCATAGTGATTCGTAGCTATTGGATATTTATATGTAGCATAGATAGATGCGTTGGTTTGGGACAGTCGTACTGCCTTGTTGGCCAAAGTCAAGGGCAGGTACGGGTGGGTTCAAATTAACCTGGAAAATGATGGGTAGAACTTGACATGTGACTTATGATTTTGTGGCCAAAGTCAAGGCCATAAGAGTATGGGGCAAAAATCCACATCGGGAGTTTCCAAAGAAACTGAAACTTGCTAGTGCTGCATACCATTTGGAGTGTGATGATTCTGGTAAGATTCCTTCAGCTTTATCACACGATGATATTTGGATCCCGATCCTACTGTGAGTATATGCTACTCCTCGGGAAACTTTCACACTTAACGATCAATGCTATAAACCAAGTAAGTGTTTAGAAAGGTGTTAGCGGGGCTACGCCCACAGGGAAAAGAGGTTACTTAATGAAGGAACTTCGCAAAAGCGTCGGAAAACCTCCCTCGAAGTACCAACAATGGCGTGGCTGAACGGTTGTGCAAGTATTGTACGGTGAGATCGATCCTGACTAATTCTTCTTTTATGGTTTGAGGAAGGATTCGAGAAACAGTGGAAGCCATCCTGTTTAGACAAACTAAAAACCACTCTAAACTTGCAAGAGCATCATGCTAAAGTGTTTTCTTCTCTCTCTCCTAATTGCAGCGACCAAACATCATTACTGGCCTTAAGTACTACTAGATAAAAGTATATTGACAGGGCCAAACTATAAAGATTAGCTCAGGAATGTCAAAATGGCAATCACTTATGACAAGTTGGGGTATCTCCTTACCACCAAAGCTCCCGCTGTCCCAGGTCCTCAATACAGCGTCCCGGATAAGGAAATCCGTAAGACCTGGGAGATTGACTGCGCGAAGGCCAAGTGCCTCGTGCTTGCTTCTATGGACAATGAACATCAGAGGAGGCACGAGGATATGGATCTTGAATCCATATTTCTCTATACAAAGGATCTGTATGGAGAGCAATCCCGTATCGCCAGATACGAAGTCTCGAAAAAGTTTTTTTCAGAGAGATTGGCCGTCGGATCATCTGTAGCGGAACACGTGCTTAAGATGATTGGATACATTGATGATCTCGCGGACCTCGGGACCAAGTCAGAGAACGAGCTCTACACTGACTTGATTCTCCAGCCCCATCCTTCCACTTACGCCCAATTTATCCTGAACATCAACATGCAAGGAAAAGAAGTTGAACTTCCGGAACACCTCAACATGTTGAGGAGTGCAGACGGCACACTATAGAAAGTAAGGGAAACATCCACTTTGTCTGTTGGAAGACCTTCCTCTTCTAGGCCCAAGGAGAAAACCAAAGGAAAGAAGAAGAAGGCCCCCACCAAACCAAGGGGCGGTGTTAGTAAAGTGGAAGCAAAGGGAAATGCAAAGGTAGCAAAGGTAGCGGAACAACTTGTGGGGAAGGAAGAGTGCATTTATTGTCATAAGAAAGGACACTGGAAGAAAGATTGCTGGGCTTGGAAGGCCAAGAACCAGGACCCGAAGCGAGTCGTGGATTCGGCTTCAGGTCTGTATGTTATTGAAAACAGTCTATCAATCAACTCTACCTCCTTGGTATTGGATACCGGATCAGGATCTCATATCTGTAATTCTTTGTAGGCACTGAGAAAGCATAGGGTTTTGAAGGCAGGTGATATGACCCTCAGAGTTGCAAATAGAGCAGGCATGGATGCTGAGCCCGTGTGGGACTATCACCTAGGATTGATAGATAGACATGTTTTGGTTTTGCGTGACGGTTATTTTGTACCCAGTGCGACTTGTAATATCATATCTGTATCTTTAATGTCTAAAGAAGGTTATGATTTTGCATTTGTAAGCAATGTTGTAAACATTCACCTTAATCATGTTTTGATTGGGTCGGGTACATTAAGCAATGGTATATACGTATTGAACCAACCACAGATTTTCAATATCCAGAATACACAAAAAAGAAAGTCTCCAGAAATAAATCATGCTTTCTTATGGCATTGTAGACTAGGTCACATCAATGAGACAAGGTTGACTAAGTTACATAAAGATGGATATTTGGATCTGTTCGAATATCAATCATACGCAACTTGCAAATCATGTCTCAAACGAAAGATGACAAAGACTCTGTTCACTGGACACGGAGTAAGAGCAAGCGAGCTCTTGGGACTCGTACACAGCGATGTATGTGGTCCAATGTCTACACATGCGCGAAGTGGTTATTCTTACTTCATTACTTTTACGGATGATTTTTCAAGGTATGGATATGTCTTCTTAATGAAGCATAAATCTGAAGCCTTTGAAAAATTCTAGGAACACAAGAATGAAGGAGAAAAACAAACAGGCAAAAGTATCAAGACACTGAGATCTGATCGAGTTAGTGAATACTTGAGTGCCGAGTTCCTGGGTTAATTAAAAGAGAATAGAATTCTCTCTCAACTTGCTCCTCCATACACACCACAACATAATGGTGTATCGGAGAGACGGAACCGAACCGTATTGAATATGGTACATTCCATGATGAGTAACGCTGAGTTACCGCGATCTTTCTGGGGATATGCACTAGAATCAACTGTATATCTTTTGAACCGAGTTCCAATTAAGATAGTGCCTTCCACACCATATCATATGTGGAGTGGGAAGAAACCCTATCTTAAACACATTAAGACATGGGGGTGCCAGCTTTTGTCAAAAAGCAGCATACAGACAAACTCGAGGCACGCTCAGTACAGTGTAAATTTATGGGATATCCAAATAACTCCAAGGGATATTTCATCTATTACGCAGAGGAACAAAAGGTATTTGTTTCTCGTCATGCCTGCTTCTTGGGAACTGAATTTTTAGAAAATCAGATAAGTGGGACCGCAATAGAACTGGAAGAAATTCCAGAACCACAAGCTATTACTGAAATCTTAGTAGAACCAGAAGGTTCGAAAGAACAGGACATTCCTGCGCCGCTCCGCAGGAGTAGTAGGCAGTCTCATCCGCGCGAGAGATACTACGGTTTTCTCATAGACGGGGATAGAGAGGATTGCATCATTGATAATGATGAGCCGACAAGCTTCCACCAGGCCATTCAGAGCACTGACTCGGTAAAATGGCTGGATGCAATGCGGACCGAGATGCAGTCCATGTACACCAACAAAGTATGGACTTTGGACGTTGCTCCAGAAGGGGTAAAACCCGTAGGCTGCAAATGGATCATCAAAAGGAAGATTGGTGTAGATGGATAGGTTGAAACCTATAAGGCTAGACTTGTTGCAAAGGGTTTTCGTCAAAGACCTGGTATGGACTATGACGGAACCTTTTCTCCAGTGGCTATGCTCAAATCCATTCAGATCCTTCTTGCCATTGCTGCCTTCCACGATTATAAGATTTGGCAGATGGACGTAAAGACCGCTTTTCTAAATGGAAATTTTGAGGAGTGTGTCTATATGGACCAGCCAGAAAGTTTTATTCAGAGTGGGAGCAGCGAGGAGGTGTGCAAGTTGCTTAAGTCCATTTATGGACTGAAGCAGTCATCGCGGAGTTGGAACATCTGTTTTGATGAGACGGTCAAGAATTTGGCTTTATCAAAAATCCAGATGAACCATGCATCTATAGTAAAATTGTAGCATGAACTGTTGTATTCCTCGTTTTATACGTGGATGACATTCTCTTGATAGGAAATGATATTCCTATGCTACAATCTGTCAAAGGGTTCTTGTCACACAGGTTCTCCATGAAAGACCTGGGTGATGGCTCTTACATTCTGGGGATCTGGATCCATCGTGATTGGTCCAAGAGGATATTAGGACTTTCATAGTCTAGGAACATCGACACCATACTGAAAAGATTCAGTATGGGAGATTCCAAGCGTGGTAATTTACCGGCTTGTCACGGGATCACCCTCTCCAAAGAGATGTCTCCCAAGACTGATTTGGAAAGGGATCGTATATCTATTATACCCTACGCCTCTGCGGTTGGCTCTATAATATATACGATGTTGTGTACCAGACCAGATGTTGCTTATGCACTGAGTGTGGTAAGCCTGTATCAGTCAAACCCTGGGGAGAAGCACAGGATAGCGGTAAAGAACATTCTTAAGTACCTGAGAAGGACTAAGGACATTTTTGGTTTACGACGGAAAAGCCCTCCAGATGGAGGCCTTTGCTGACTCCAGCTTCCAGAGTGACAAGGATGACTCCAAATCCATGTCGGGATATGTCTTTACCCTCAATGGAGGGGCGGTGTGTTGGAAGAGTTCCAAACAGGAAACCGTTGCTGACTCGACGATGGAAGCAGAATATATCGCAGCATCAGATGCCGCAAATGAAGCAGTCTGGATGAGGGTGTTTTTGACAGAACTTCAGGTGGTTCCATCCATTGTTGATCCAATACCCCTGTATTGTGACAACAACGGGGCTATAGCTTTAGCAAAGGAACCCAGGTCCCATCAGAAGTCCAGACACATCTTGAGGCGGTATCACCTGATCAGGGAGATCGTGGATCGCCGGGAGATCGATGTTTGGAGGGTTGCTACAGAAGATAACACTGCAGATCCATTCACTAAGGCCATACCCCAGACTCAGTTCGTGGGGTTGATCGAGATGATAGGTCTTCGATACACAAGTACATGGCCCTAGTGCAAGTGGGAGATTGTTAATGTATATGCCCTAGAGGCCATTACTGTATCATACTAGTTTGTATATTACTTAATAGAAGCTTGGGATATTCACAGTTGTATAGAAAATCTTTCTCAAAATGGTAGTATGCTACTTGGTTTGTTTCTACTTTAATATGTGCGTGTGTTTCTTTTAGCATATCGCTTATACATATTAGTGGAGCCCTTCAGATCTTTGCTTGATTACCAGCGTTGTGATGGCAGTCACACCAGTGGGGGCTGGGTAATCTACAATCACATCCTTGCACAAGTACCTGGTCGTAGGATTATCAAGACGGGGCATCGATACTCCAGAGTAGACTGGTGTATACGCTTCTCATCCCAGGAGGGAAGATGGTCGGTCCTACAGCCATCAGTACGTCATACTAGAGATAGTATGCAGGTGCTCGTTAGGTTGCGAGTATACTGGACAGGACTCGCTGGAAACTGTTGGTTGGTATTATGCCTATCGTCAGTTATGAGTTCCCAGGTGACATGTGTACAACTTAGTCCCTTGACTTGACACTGTCACTTCGCCTCGAGTGTGTTCCTACTGTTCTTAGATTGCTACCCTACCGTGGCTCAAATGAGTCGTGCAAACAGGTAGTAGTTGGGTGCAGTCCCGAAGCACTTGGAGGCAGTGACGGTTAGACAGGATTCGTCTCTCCCGGTATTGGGGGTTGATATCGCGCTGTGTCTAGGAGAGCTATTACACAATGTCCCTGGCCATGGCAAGCGAGATATACTGGTAGCGTTTCCAGTGTTATCTCAGGGTGTTCTGGGCTACACTCCGACACGACTTGTACCGCTATTAGGGGACTGACGTTTACCGCCCCTAGGCCCGCCATGCGATACTCTCAGACGAATAGACCGGACTGTACGGAGATTGTCACATTCAGGCTCAGTAGGAGTTCGGATGGTGTCAAGACCCGAAATTGGCACGTGACGGCCCTAATACTACGCAACGCCTAAAGACGTAACGCATTAAAAGAAAGCCAAAACCAAGAAAAATACGTAAAAGATAATAAAAGTATTTGAAACATTTGAAACCGCAACCCAAATTCTTTAAAAGTCCTACTTTCTTTCTTTAAAATTTTGGCAACACCCCCTTTTGTAAAAACTAGCCTAAGATGAATACAACACAAATATACGACGCCGTGGCGAAGAAATAAAGACAATAGAGAGAAAGCTATATATAAAAGACAACAAATCCACAAATAATATACAATATCGTCCTCACCAAGTCTCTAAGTCAACAACATAATAGTAGATGGAGAGTACAAGATACAACGAATGTACAATACAAAATACAAATAACCACCAAAACCCACCTAAGCAAAATAGTATACTGTGAGCCGATACGGTATCTGTAGAAAAAGATGATAGATGAATAGCTGAATAGCCTGCCTCGACTACTCTGGCGAACAACCTGCAACACCTGTGGCACAACGGGGGCGAGTTGCCAACTCATGAATAATAGATAACATATGCACGTAATCACAGGAATGTACGTACAACATGAATCTAAGATATGCCATTACAGTAATAACAAGTCAAGTGAATGCAGAATAATAGAAAGCACACTAGCAGGTACAATCAATATGTGAAGCACTAGTAACATGACAGTAGTATGCAAAACCATGCAATAGGGATATGAGAATTCAAATATGCAGCAATCATGAAGGGTACAATAACCGGTACTCCAAATACATGGAACAGTGCATAAGTGAAATGGTATGAGGTATGGAGTGAAAAATGTCATCCCACGGAATCCTGTCATCGTGGTAGGATCACAATCCGTCAAGACACTCAAATCCCAATTCCTCAAATCAGCCCCTACGTTGGGATCTCACATCATATAAGTCTCACGTCTCCTCAATGTACAATATCGAGTAATCTCCTATATCCCGAATGTACAAATCAGTAATCCCATATGTATGTCCAATCTCAATGAATCACCTGATATCCCAAGTCAAAATCTCAAGTAAGATTCTAGCATCCTAATTATATATATATATATGCAGAAATAAATATGATGGGGTCAATACACATATATTAGCGTCCCATTCCACTAATATTGGTGTAAGGGTATATATAACAACGGCTAAATCCCCTGTTATATATACAAAGGTGTTTAAAAGAATTATCAAGAAAACAATGTGCCAAGCATCGACACAGAAATCCTGATAGTTACGTATCTTACGCTATCCCGAAAGCACGAGTGCCTAGCTCTGACCCTCGCCTTTCGACGTATGCATACGTGCATGACTCCCAACGGTATTTCCATGATCCCCGCCGAGTCATTGGTACTGTCACCGGTAGGTACTCGCCTGCCTCCAGACTCAATCGGCAAAGTCCATCGATCATCTTGCCGAGGGGAATCATACCGGGCCCCACCATGTACCCTCATACGGCAAACACACCTCGTGTGGAGTATATAATCAGAACCGATAAATCTCATGGTGGCTGCGCAAATAACATATCAAGGAAATCGGGTTTTTCAATGTATGCATAATTTCATGAACTCCCGCGGTTCCCAAATCCAGAAAACATCATGAAAAATCCCAATAAACAATGCGCAAATCCAGGAATAAATATCTGCGATATATCTGAAATGCGGGCATATAGATGTGAATGTGTAGTTGAAACCATATGTATGCGAAATCAATAAGGTACAGCGAAGTAACATCAGTAAAGGTAAATATGTGACTGCAACTGAATATGTGTGTAACATACAGGTGTAGCAATGTATAGGTATCTAACTATAAGAACTGATGAAGTATACCCTCTCCGGGTATGAGTGGAATATGTGAATAAGGTATATCGGTAACAAAATGTTAAAACTTGATAAGTAATGTGAATCGATGTCATAAAGTCCCTAACTAAGCAATATAATGTCTATAATGGTTTGTGTGTGACATGGCAATTATTGACGGTGTGCGTGTAGCATACAATCCGTGCTCGTGCAACATGAACTGTCAATAATATGTGGAGTGTCCTACGGCTGGTAGTCACAGTACAACTATATCAAGGAAATAAGGTAAAGGCGCAATTCTAACAATAACTTAGAATATGCGACAAGTAATAGAATTCTAGCCCAGACGCATAACGCCATGCGGGCGATTCCCCTGTAGATGTTAAATCTACTCAGCTATGCTCCACGCTAGGTGAATCCTACCATCTGTTTCCCCCTGTAGCTGCGTCCGCAGTCCCTGCCTGCAAACCTGCAATTCAGACATGGAAATCATAAATAAGCCAAATATTCCCCAAAACGCGATATCGAACCCAAACGAGAAACTCACATCGCGAACTAAACGCGCGTGTGGACGATACGCTAAAACGTGTGTATACGCGTCTAAAACACGCGCGACACGCTGGATCGCAGAACCCACTCACGTATCGCGCGTATCGCGCAAACACAACGGACATGAAAAACGGTATTTGATCCCAGATTTTCCTACAGGTCAAATCTTACAAAACTATACAAGCCAAAACACTACAATACACTGCAAACTGCCCTACACAAAACCCCAGCATCCAACTCACCTTCCTGGCCGCAATTTGCGGCCAGATTGAATTAATTGGCGGCCTGGGTAGGGAAAGGGTGGCTCGTGTTCTGGTTGTGTGTTCTAGACCTAGTGTGCGTGCCCCAGTTTCTCAATTTTGTCCTGAAGGCCCCGGGTCAAAAGCAGATCACAGATGTCGTAAAACGACGCCAAAATACGATATTTTGCGCACTATGGAAAACCTATGGTATTTTTGTGAAACCTGGGTTGAATCTCAGTTGAGGTGACCTTACAACACTAAAATGAGCTAGGTTAACCAACTCAAACACATTCTAACCAAAATTCCACACAAAACACCATAATCTAGCACTAAACTAGCTAATTAACACAAACCAACGCTAATTAGCACACAAGCTAAGCAAAAGAGAGATGGGGTCAGAAAATATAGCCTATAGGATCTTAAGAAGTAGGAGAAGAAGTGTATGGAGGAGGAAGAGCTTCTGCAAGTGCTCGTGCTGCTGCTGCTACAGCTGCTGATGCTGCTTGCTAATGCTGCTGTCTGCTGCTGCTGCTGATGGCTGCTGCTTCTGCTGATGCTGATGCTGCTATTTGCTGCTGCTCCTTTGCTGCAGGTGAGTGTGTGTGTGTTTGTGAGAGAGAAATGAGAGAATGAGTGATAAATGAGAGAACACACAAAACCCCTCCCATTCTCTTTCTCTTTCTTCATTTAAAGAAGCATGGCTTGGGCCATGTAGCACCATGCTTCTCTCTCTCTCAAGTCAACAATTTAAATCATTTTTAAATCCTTTTTTTCATTTTTAAAAACCCTTTTTAATTTAACAACCATGCACACTTAAAAACCCATAACACCTAAACAATTAATAAAACTAGCTTAAAGGAAAATGGTTAGCTAATCATGATTGCTAATCATGTTTAACCCTAAAATACAACCCTAGTTAACATGCACAAGTGTGTGCAAGCTAAGGAAAAATCTAATAAAATATTCATTAAATAGGTTAAAATAATTAAAAACCAATTTGGTAAACTTTTTTTTAAAAACCCATATATTAAAATATAATTAGCCACAAAACACTGTAACACCTTAGGTCGTGTTTAGGGGTTAATTATATTTTAATAGATAGTTTTTGGTAAAAAGTTTACCAAATTAAGTTTCTGATATTTTATCCTGATTAATGAATATTTTTTTAGGATTTTTCTAGGCACACACACACACTTGTGCATGTTAGCTAGGGTTTAGATTTGGGGTTAAACCATGATTAGCTAGCATGAAGGATTAACCCATTCTCTTTAAGTTAATTGATTTTCATTAGGTGTATTTGGGTTTTATTTATTTGTGTGTTTTGTTTATTTGAATTTCTTTTCTTTTTCTTTTGTTGACTTGGTGCATGAGAGAGAGAGAGTATGGGCATGGCTTGAGCCATGCTCATTAAATGAAGAGAGAAGGAAAGAGAGAGGGAGTTGTTGACTTGGGGCCTCATTTTTTTCCTCACTTTTCCTCACAACTCTTTCGCACACACACACTCAGCTGAGAGAGAGAGAGAGGCAGCAGCTGCAGAAGAAGCCCCAGCAGCAGCAACTAGCAGCAGCAACAGCATCATCATAAGTAGCATCAGCAGCAGCAAGCAGTGGCAGCAGCAACATCAACAGCAGCCCCCAGCAGCTGCAGCAGCACTTTCCATCTTCTCCACCTCCTTTCTCCTTGCACCTAGGGTCTTGTAAGGTATAGAATCTGAGCCCATCTCCTTGTTTGCTCAACGTATGTGTAGTTTAGCTTCGGTTTGTGTAAAAAGTGAGATTTTGTGCTTGAAATGGTGATTTGTGTGGACTTATGGCTAAGTGCTGTTAGTATTGGTTAACCTAGCCTAATTAGGTGTTATTAGGACCATGTAAACCTAGTTAGACCCCAGATTACACCAAAATACCATAGGGTTTCTAATTGTGCAAAATTTAGTGTTTTTAAGTGAAATTTCACCTTTCAGTGATCTGCTATAGGCCCGAGTAGTTCAGGTTAAAATTGAGGAAACTGGAGCTTGTATACAAGGTATAGACCACACCACCAGAGCCCGAGACCCCCACCCCATAGAGAGGCCGACGGTTTAATCTTTCTGGCCGCAATTTGCGGCCAGATAGGGGAATTTTTGGGTTATGTTTGCTTGGATAGGAGTCTGTTGTTATTTCTAGGCCAGTGGTATGTATAGTTTTGTAAGTTGTTAGCCTGGGTAGAATCTGGGACGTTATATCGTATTTCTAGTACGTTTGGTTCGCGCGATACGCGCGATACGCGAGAGGGTTCCACGATTCAGCGTATCGCGGCGTGTCGGGGTTAGTTTTAGACGCGTGCATACGTTTAGCGTATCGTACACATGCGCGTTTAGTTCGCGACGCGAGCGTATCGTTTGAATTCGATATCGCGTTTTGCGAGATAGTTACTTATATTTGGATTCTTGTGTAATTCCTGGTTCGCAGGAGGGTACGTCGGACGAAGCTAAGAAAGGGAAGCAGGTGGTCGGCTACGAGTAGCGTACGACCAGGTGAGTAGATTTAACATCTACGGGGAAATCGCCCTATGGCGTTAAGCGTCAGGGCGAGTTAGGATATTAGATTGTAGATGTTCATATGGACGGTAGTAGCATACATTATTTTTGCATATAGAAATGATAGCATAGAACACTGCACTGTCACTAACGGTTCAAGTCGCACGAGCCCGATTGATATGCTACACTCACACCGTTAGTGATTGCCATGACACTCACATTATAGGATTGCTATAAATCATATATCATACTGATTCTACCTTATTGATGTTGTCATGATTTGCCGCATAACAGCATAAGTTATATCCATATTTGGGCACATATGCATCACATACCCCTACTGGTACTACGCACACATACATTGATATCTTCATACCTGCGCACATGCACACTGTGTACTCATATCTGTGCACAGATACATTGATATCTTCATACCTGTGCACATCCACACTGTATACTCATATCTGTGCACACATACATTGATATCTTCATACCTGCGCACATGCACACTGTATACTCATATCTGTGCACGCATACATTGATATCTTCATACCTGTGCACATGCACACTGTATACTCATATCTGTGCACACAAACATTGATATCTTCATACCTGCGCACATGCACACTGTATGCTCATATCTGTGCACACATACATTGATATCTTCATACTTGCTTAGATTACGCATTGAGATATATTGTTTCCATGTTAATTCTGGATTTGGGGAACCGTGGATATTTCAAAAAGAGAATAGTTAATTATTTAAAAACCCGGTTTCCCTTGATATGATATTTTGGTGCGTCCACCATGTGTTTTCTCGGTACTAGAGTGATATATGTGAACCCGAATCGAGGAGTTGGATGAGGCCGATTACGGGTACATGGTGGACCCGGTATGGTACCCCTGGGCGAGAACGGTTTCGCTGTGTACTAGACGGTGAGCCTGGCAGAGATCCTACTACCTACCGGTGATTGGTTGGACCTGGCGGTTATCCGGAGGATACCGACCAGAGTCGATGGATGGATACGGGACGACTCGTACTGCCGGGGCCGAGGGCCGATACCGCAGACAGAGCCCGTGGGCTGATCCGTACTGACGGATGCCCTATACAGGAGGATTTGCGTGTCGATGCTTGGCACGAGTATTTATTGATATTTTGGGTGCCGATGTTGGGCACTCACGATTATATGAGATTTACAGGATTTGAGGACCGAGGAGGATGGCGACGCCTGAGTAGTATTGGGATTTGGGTGCATTGATGAGTACCGATTATACTTTCCACGATAACATTCCGTGTAGATGTTATATTTCCCATGCTTATTTGTAGTAATCGATATCTCATCCTGTATCTACTGTACCTGATATAGTACATATTGCTATACCTGATCATTGCATACCCTGTTCATTTTATATAAAGTTGTTAGATCGCATTGCTATAACTGATCATTGCATACCCTGTTCATTTTATATAGGGTTGTTAGATCCCATTGCTATACCTGATCATTGCATACCGTGTTCATTTTATATAGGGTTGTTAGATCGCATTGCTATACCTGATCATTGTACACCCTGTTCATTCTATATAGGGTTGTTAGATTGCATTGCTATACCTGATCATTGCACACCCTGTTTATTCTATATAGAGTTGTTAGATTGCATTGCTATACCTGATCATTGCACACCCTGTTCATTCTATATAGGGTTGTTAGATTGCATTGCTATACCTGATCATCACAGTTCTTGCTCATCACATGGAGCTGTTATTAGATCGTACTTGTTGCATGTTTTGAGCATCCAGTTCATCATATAGTTGTTATCTCTTGATATAGGTTAGAGTATCGTTGCACTTGCATACTCGCGATTACCTTTATATGTTTTCTTCTATTCACGAGTTGGCAACTCACCCCCGTTGTGCCACAGTGTTTCCAGGTTGCCCTTCGGAGTAGTCGTGGCAGGCTGCGTTCTTGCATCTTTTGACACAGATACCCCTACAGTTGGTGTACTAGCTCTTTTGCTGATGGTGGGTTTTGTACGGTATCTGGTTATCTTTCAGTTATGTACATTGTTGTATCTAGTACTCTCCATCTACCACTTATGTATTGACTTAGAGACCAGTTGTGAGGACGATGTATATTATTTTGTATTCTGGTGTCGAGCTCGTTGTGAGCCGACTTTACTTATGCAGTTATTCTATCTGTGATGATTCCCACTTGTTGCTCACTTTCTTCGCTATGGCGTCGTATATTGTTATCTTGGTAATTGTCTACTTAAGGTTTCTTGACATCTTAGCAATTAGTTCTATTAAAAGTTTAAATCACTCTATACTTTTACTGGTTTGATTTCTGTGTTTTCGGCTTACTTAGTCGCGTTACGCCTGTAGACGCTACGTGGTTAAGTGCTAGTCACGGGCCAAACTTTGGGTCGTGACAAAGTTGGTATCAGAGCGTAGGTTTTACCTTCGGAGTGTAGGATGACACTGGTATGATGGAGTAGGTAGCTGCAGCAGAGTGGCGTAGCGTGCGTATGTTCCGCGGCATACTCACGACACGGTACTCCGCCTAAGCGACCTTAGGACTTATGGATTGAATTTCCTTTATGATCATAAACAATCTTGTGATTCGATTTTCGTATCCTCATCGAATCCTACCTTCTTTTCAGCCATTATGCCGCCAAGGACTACGAGGGTGCAGAGAGAGGCCGGGAGGGCCGAGGTTCGAGTTGATTTATCTGAGACGAGGACTGATCCGAGTAGTACCCATGTTGTACCAGGACAGGTTGTTTCTCCTACGACAGATCAGATCGCTAGACTAGTGGCAGAGATGCAGAGCTTGCACCAGATGATGAGCTCATTGGTAGAGGTCGTTCGAGCGCAGCGACAGATGGTTGTCACCCCTATTACCCAGTTTTTCCTTGCGATCATCATGCAGTATTCTGTCCCCTACATAGCACCGGTGGAGGCAGCCCCAGTTTACGAGACACGTCTTCCAGAGACCGTGAGAGTTCCGGAACAGTTGTGGAATCGTACTGGTGTACCAGCGCAGAGCAGAGGCTTGGGACCAGGACAGTCGTTTGGCTCTCATCCCCAGGGAGGACAACATTCAGCGTGTAGGTGTTTACGATGCGAAAGCCTTCAACACCTCATCAGGCAGTGTCCGTTCACACCACGTCAGGGTCGTATTCTGAGACGTCGTGGACGCGGAGGGTTCGCACAGAGGGGTCAGGCTAGTAGAGGAGGAGTTCGATCAGTCGCAGATGGAGGGCAGGCCCAAGTTTTCGCTTCGACTCATCGGGATGCGCGGGCATCCAATGCGGAGCCTGCAGGTACTCTTTCAGTATGTCCTTTTGTTGCACTCGTATGTTTACACACTTCGTGCCGAGTTAGGACGAGAGTCGTGCTGGGTAGATTAGCCGTTTGTTGTGTTAACTTCCGTCAGCAATCCTTTTGTTGTGCAACACGTACTTCGGTCTTATGCCCATCGGATAGGAGATAGAGATTCGTCTGTCATTTGAACTTCCTAAAGATGTTGGATTTGGCAATCTCCTGAGCACGGACTGGTTAGCTACGTGCTAGGTGTTGTGGGCTACCGTGAGGAAACAGTTAGGTTTTGTTTTCCTGGGCAAGTCAGTTCTTGTTGTGCAGGTGGATAGTGGTGCCGCCTCTTATAGCTTGAATTCAGCCTTGTTCGCTAGTCGGCTCTGAGGAGATGTCGTGGATTCTTGGCGTTATTCGTGATGCTGTAGCCACAGTTGGTGTGTTGGGCCGGTTTTCTCTAGTGGGGAGAGTTTTCCTACGTTGTTCCAGATGAGCCATCAAAGCTTAAGGAGCTAAGGATCTGCTGCAGAGTTGTTGTTGAGGGAGTTCATGCGTCTGAGTGTTTCGCATTAGGAATTCCTTTTTCTGTTCGTCAAGGAGAAAAACGACAGATTGAGGTTGTGTATTGATGGATCTTCTTTTGAATCGGCTTACGGTGCGGATAAGTATCCTGTATCTCGCACTGACGAATTCTTCGATCAGCACCAGAGTGCGAGACTTTGTCTAAGTTGGTTAGGGATTAGGTCATCTTTGTTGCGGGTCCGGTGTGATGACATTCGGAAGACTGTCTTGTGCGTGCTACGGGCTTTGTGTGTTTTGGGTGTGTCACTGGACTCACCAATACTCTAGCAGCATTCATAGGTGTGATGAGCTGGTTTTCTTAGGGCCGTTCCTCGACTAGTTATTGTTGTGTTATTTACGACATCCTAGTCTTTTTAGTGTGTCTTGAGGGTTAGGGTAGCACTTGAGGATCTGTTATACGGATACTGGGAGAGCCCCAGCTGTTTACTAGATTCTCGGAGTGTTCCCTTCAAGCTTGTTTGTGTTGACTCCTAGGTCTTATAGTTACGGAGACGGTTTTGTATGATTTCGAGGCAGATCGTGGCCGTACAGCTTAGGCTCAAAATTGCGAGCAGGACGGAGGTCCGCAGATTTTTTAGCTTAGCAGGTTCTTAACCACTGTGTCTTCCAGGATTGCTAGTGTAATGCTGCACCGTTGACTAAATTGACTGGAATGGAGGTTCCTTTTCTTTAGACTGAGGCTTGTGTACGGAGTTTCGGCAGTTGAAGACTCGGTTAACAACTGCTTCAGCCTCTTTGCATTTGGTTCGGGCGACCTTGTGGTTTAACAATGATGTTTCGTGAGTAGGACTCGAATGTGTACTATGGTGACACAATAGGGTTATCGCTTTTGCTTCCTCACATTTGGTGGAAGTACGAGAAAGATATCCCACTCAAGATCTGGAGATGGCCGCGATGGTTTTGCGTTGGAGATTAGAGACACCACTTGTTTGAGAGTCGTGTCAGATTTTCACGGACCACCAGAGTTAAAGGTACACCTTCCTGCGGCGGAATTTTATTGTTGTGATAGTCCTCCACAGATTCATAGTTCTTGTGCGATCGTTGAGTACAGCATAAGTTCGGCTCTTCTGAGAAGACAGCTTGCTCATGTCCGCGCCCGACCACTTTTCTTAAATCGCTTTAATGAGACACTGCCCGCCGACGCTCGTTCGTCAGAGATATTGGAGCCTACTCGGCTGGGTAATGATTTGGAATCCTTGACTGGTGACAAGGGTGTGCTGGGTTAGAGACGTGGAATCCTAGGGCAGGCACATCGGACAACTCTCTCTACTCATTCAAGTCCTACTAACTGTTAACATGACTTGTAAGGTAGTTACGGGTGGGCAGGGATAGAACAAGAAGTCTTGGGATTCGTTTCAAGGTGTCTGTCTTGTTGTGTGCTTGAGTTGAGCAACTGAGACTGAAGGGTGAGTTGCAACCTTTAACCGTTCCGAAGAGGGAACGAGAGCAGATCTTCCCGAAATTCGTTATGGTGCCCACCCAGGTTTAGTTAAGATGTGACTCCTTTCGGATGTTTGTCATCCGGTGATACTCAGTTTGCTTAGTTGCTATTGTTAAGTTGTACGTGTGTAGAAATTGTTGTCGGCAGTTGGGGATCGTCGTTTGCCATCGATGGGGTTCTCCTTTGATAGCAGTTATCAGGATGACACTCTAATTGGTAACCTTTAGGTTTAGAGGTTAGGTCGTGTCGATCACCAGTCTGTTTTTCCTAACTCCGTGTTATAGGATTATTGGACCTCAGCTAGTTTAGAAATCTCGGAAATGACTCGGTTGTTTTGGGTCAGGATGAGAACGGTCTTTGCGGATAGAGATCAGATGCTGACCAAGAGGGTCGCAGATTCTAGCTCGCAATGGCAGATCATGTATTCCCACGGAAGTTTCCGATAAATGACATGTTGAGTTTTGGGAAGCTTTCCAGGATAGTAAGTCTTTTTAGGATCCCTAAGGCGAGTTGGTTCGTTGCTTTAAGTTGGGCACTTCCACCCAGATTATTGAATATTCACCCTGTATTTCCTATGTCGATACTTTGTAATTACATTCATGACCTTTCTCATTGGATTCAGCGCCAGACCATTTAGTTCGAGCGTGATCCTTCGTTCACCCAACAGCCAGCCGTAATATTGGACCGGCAGGTGAAGAAACTTCGATCGAAGGTCTTGCCATCAGTGAAGGTATTTTGGTGCATCCCAAACGGTGAAGAGATCACTTGGGAGGCTGAGGGCGAGATGCGGAAGGAGTTTCCTCATCCCTCTGAAGGCATGCGTAGCCTTGTATTTTAAAATTCGGGGACGAATTTTCTTTAAGGGGGGAAGATTGTAACACCTAAGGTCGTGTTTAGGGGTTAATTATATTTTAATAGATAGTTTTTGGTAAAAAGTTTACCAAATTAAGTTTCTGATATTTTATTCTAATTAATGAATATTTTTTTAGGATTTTTCTAGGCACACACACACTTATGCATGTTAGCTAGGGTTTAGATTTGGGGTTAAACCATGATTAGCTAGCATGAAAGATTAACCCATTCTCTTTAAGTTAATTGATTTTCATTAGGTGTATTTGGGTTTTATGTATTTGTGTGTTTTGTTTATTTGAATTTCTTTTCTTTTTCTTTTGTTGACTTGGTGCATGAGAGAGAGAGTATGGGCATGGCTTGAGCCATGCTCATTAAATGAAGAGAGAGGGAGTTGTTGACTTGGGGCCTCATTTTTTTCCTCACTTTTCCTCACAACTCTCTCTCACACACACACACTCAGCTGAGAGAGAGAGAGAGGCAGCAGCTGCAGAAGAAGCCCCAGCAGCAGCAGCACCTAGCAGCAGCAACAGCAGCATGAGCAGCAGCAAGCAGTGGCAGCAGCAACATCAACAGCAGCCCCTAGCAGCTGCAGCAGCACTTTCCATCTTCTCCACATCCTTTCTCCTTGCACCTATGGCCTTGTAAGGTATAGAATCTGAGCCCAACTCCTTGTTTGCTTAACGTATGTGCAGTTTAGCTTCGGTTTGTGTAAAAAGTGAGATTTTGTGCTTGAAATGGTGATTTGTGTGGACTTATGGCTAAGTGCTGTTAGTATTGGTTAATCTAGCCTAATTAGGTGTTATTAAGACCATGTAAACCTAGTTAGACCCCAGATTACACCAAAATACCATAGGTTTTCTAATTGTGCAAAATTTAGTGTTTTTAAGTGAAATTTCACCTTTCAGTAATCTACTATAGGCCCGAGTAGTTCAGGTTAAAATTGAGGAAACTGGAGCTTGTATACAAGGTATAGACCACAACACCAGAGCCCGAGACCCCCACCCCATAGCGAGGCCGCCGGTTTAATCTTTCTGGCCGCAATTTGCGGCCAGATAGGGGAATTTTTGGGTTATGTTTGCTTGGATAGGAGTCTGTTGTTATTTCTAGGCCAGTGGTATGTATAGTTTTCTAAGTTGTTAGCCTCAGTAGAATCTGGGACGTTATATCGTATTTCTAGTACGTTTGGTTCGCGCGATACGCGCGATACGTGAGAGGGTTTCATGATTCAGCGTATCGCGGCGAGTCGGGGTTAGTTTTAGACGCATGCACACGTTTAGCGTATCGTACACATGCGCGTTTAGTTCGCGATGCGAGCGTATCGTTTGACTTCGATATCGCGTTTTGCGAGCTAGTTGCTTATATTTGGATTCTTGTGTAATTCCAGGTTCCCAGGCAGGTACGTCGGACGAAGCTAAGAAAGGGAAGCAGGTGGTCGGCTACGAGTAGCGTACGACCAGGTGAGTAGATTTAACATCTACGGGGAAATCGCCCGTATGGCGTTAAGCGTCAGGGCGAGTTAGGATATTAGATTGTAGATGTTCATATGGACTGTAGTAGCATACATTATTGTTGCATATAGAAATGATAGCATAGAACACTGCACTGTCACTAACGGTTCAAGTCGCACGAGCACGATTGATATGCTACACTCACACCGTTAGTGATTGCCATGACACTCACATTATAGGATTGCTATAAATCATATATCATACTGATTCTACCTTATTGATGTTGTCATGATTTGCCGCATAACAGCATATGTTATATCCATATTTGGGCACATATGCATCACATACCCCTACTGGTACTATGCACACATACATTGATATCTTCATACCTGCGCACATGCACACTGTATACTCATATCTGTGCACACATACATTGATATCTTCATACCAGCGCATATGCACACTGTATACTCATATCTGTGCACACATACATTGATATCTTCATACCTGCGCACATGCACATTGTATACTCATATCTGTGCACACATACATTGATATCTTCATACCTGCGCACATGCACACTGTATACTCATATCCGTGCACACATACATTGATATCTTCATACTTGCTTAGATTACGCATTGAGATATATTAATTCCATGTTAATTCTGGATTTGGGGAACCGTGGATATTTCAAAAAGAGAATAGTTAATTATTTAAAAACCCGGTTTCCCTTGATATGATATTTCGGTGCGTCCACCATGTGTTTTTTCGGTACTAGAGTGATATATGTGATCCCGAATCGAGGAGTTGGATGAGGCCGATTACGGGTACATGGTGGACCCGGTATGGTACCCCGGGGCGAGAACGGTTTCACTGTGTAGTAGACGGTGAGCCTGGCAGAGGGACTGCTACCTACCGGTGATTGGTTGGACCTGGCGGTTATCCGGAGGATACCGACCAAAGTCGATGGATGGATACGGGAAGACTCGTACTGCCGGAGCCGAGGGCCGATACCGCAGACAGAGCCCGTGGGCTGATCCGGGCTGACGGATGCCCTATACAGGAGGATTTGCGTGTCGATGCTTGGCACGAGTATTTATTGATATTTTGGGTGCCGATGTTGGGCACTCACGATTATATGAGATTTACAGGATTTGAGGACCGAGGAGGATGGCGACGCCTGAGTAGTATTGGGATTTGGGTGCATTGATGAGTACCGATTATACTTTCCACGATGACATTCCGTGTAGATGTTATATTTCCCATGCTCAGTATGTAGTAATCCATATCTCATCATGTATCTACTGTACCTAATATAGTACACATTGCTATACCTGATCATTGCATACCCTGTTCATATTATATAGGGTTGTTAGATCGCATTGCTATATCTGATCATTGCATACCTTGTTCATTTTATATAGGGTTGTTAGATCGCATTGCTATACCTGATCATTGCATACCCTGTTCATTTTATATAGGGTTGTTAGATCTCATTGCTATACCTGATCATTTGTAGCGCCTTGAAAAGTCGTTTTGGTGTTTTCCCGAAAATCGGTGAAAATTCGTTATTTTTCCGTAAACCGTCTTTTTGTTATTTTGCAGTTTTGGACTAATTATACCTAAAACGGATAGGTAATTACTTGTTTTTGGTAGCAAATGAGTTACTTATGAAATTCTGGTCGTTTAAAAATTTTCCCTAATTTTTCAATTTTTAATATTATTTTAAGCCGGTAAGAAAATACATTAAATTAGCCATAAATACAAATTTAAATGGGCTAAATTTAAGCTTTAAAATCATGTTAATTAAAATCTAGTTGTAACATAAATTTTTAGTATTTTATTTTAAGTTTTAACTAATTTTTATTATAGAAAACGAAATTTTTTTGAATTTAAGCTTGAACTTGCAATTTTGGACTTGTAGGGGGTCTTTTTGCATAATTTGTTTTGTGCTCTCTCGCACACACATCCTCACATCTCCCTTGGCTGGCCCAAACTGCAGAAAATTCTCCCTCTCTCTTTTTTTTTAAAACTCTTTTGTTAGGGATGAATTGAGTTGAAGTGTAGGTTTTATAATATAATATTTTGGAGGTATGGTGTATTTGACTTTGAGGGGGGTTTGACTTGGTGACATTTCCCACACACCCCACCATTCCCCTCCTCCCTTCTCTGGCCGAAACCTGCAGCCCTCCCCCTTCATTTTTCCCCTCTCTTTTTGTTCACAAATTCATCTCCAAAAACCATCAAAATCCACAAATTTTTTTACAAAACCAAAACAAATCCTTGTGCTACCCCTTCTCAAGCCTAGTTTAGTTGAAAACATGTGGAAAGGAGGAAATTTTAGAGGCAAATGATCATGCTAGATCCATAGATCTTGAGGTATAATTTCCACCATATTATTTTCTTTTGGTTAAATTCCTTTAATTAAATGGTTTTAGTGTCAAAAGCTTAGCAAAATCCTAATCTAGTTTTTTCTAGTTCATGGTTGAAATTAAACTAGGGTTTTAGAAACCATTAATTAGTTAATTAAAGCTATTTTGCTATCTAGTTGTTTACTAAACCAATCTATAAGATTACTTTGCTTAAGTGGCTTCATATTATACTAATCTAAATTAATCTTGTGTGGAATTTTCATTGTAATTGCTAATTACAAAAATCAAGAAAGGGGTTTGTGTATGGAAATAAATTGAAGCATGATTGTTGTGTTGGAATTATGGTTTGATGCTTTGTAAAAGGTTTAAAATTAGTGTAGTGGCTATCTAGTGGGTTAGTTTGGATGTTTGTGTTGGATTGTGAGCACTTTATCGCATAACGGCGATGTTGCGTTATTTTTTTTTTGGAATGTTTGTGCTTACTAGTTTTGTGATAAAAGTATGTGATGAATTATTTTTGATATCTTGATGATTGTATTGGCTTATCCTATGACATTTAGGATGTGTGAGTGTGGATTTTGAGTGGTCAGGTTTTAGTTTTGCCGGACGACCAATCGACGTTTTAGTTAATTTTGCGATTTTCGCGTGTGTTCCGCGCACCTTGTGCACGTTGTACCTAGCTTGTGAACGTTGGTATTTTCGTTCGGGTTTTGCGTCGTTCTTGATATGTAACCTTATGTTTGGTATTGATGTAAATTCCAGGTTCGGTCGCGGAGACGTCAGACGCGGTACGAAAGGGGAAAGCGGTGATTGGACGTGACCAGCTAGGGATTCCGGTGAATAGATGTAACATCTACGGGGGACTATCGTTGGGTGGCGCAAGTCGCCCGATAGTTTTAGTAGCTTAAAAAGATTCTTAGTAATGTTAGTAATTAGGGGTGTAATACTTGTATGATTATTTGCTACAGTCATGCCTTATATTGACATACATATGCGAACCCATTCTATAGGACACCTGCACCATTGTCAGGGTTTTTATATGCAGCACGAGCACTATTCATGCTTACACACATGCCCTGGTAATTGCCATGCCACCACACTAGATAACCTTTAAATTGAAACCTTTTACTATAATTGATACTTAACTTGTGTTATTGCCTTTAATTCCTTAAAATGAAATCGTAGGATTGCTATTCATGTGCATGTACCTCATCATATTATTTGTTCATGCCTAGTCTATTAATCACACATCGCAACTTGATTATTGATACCATATGCATTCATTATCATTGACATATGCACTTATGATGATTTCTTGAGATTTTATGATATTTCTGGATTTCGGGGGAAAGCCGCAAAATTTCTAAACTTATTATATTTTTAAAAATATGTAAATTGCGGTTTTCTAGTGATGTAAGTGTCGTCCACCATGAGTTTGCTGTGGCTTTCGAGACCCGTTTCGAGGAGTTGGATGAACCGTCTCGGGTACATGGTGGGCCCGGTATGGTCCCCCGGGGCAAGAAGCTCGTGTTGCTGACGATGAGCCTGGCAGGGGACATATTACCTACCGGTGACTGTTTGGGACAGCGGATATCCAGAGGATACCGATCGTGGCCGTGAGATGATGAGATATTGATATTGAGATGGGTCAGCCGGATGGCTGAGGCCAGAGATACTATGACATGGATATATGAGATTTGTGATAGTTTTGAGGTGTCGTTGCTGGATACAGGTTCTTGTTGATTCTATTGGTATTGTGCTGGTATTTCAAAAGTGATTCCTAAAGGAAAAACATGATTCTTATACTTACACATTCAGATCATGAGTTGATTCGCATGGCATTCATACCTTCTAGTATATTCATATTGCATACATACCTGCTATTATGTCCTGCCTTACCTGTATTTTAGATGCTAGGATGCTTGTGTGCATGCATTCGATAGCCTGTGTAGATGTTATTTATTACTCACGAGTTGGAAACTCACCCCCGTTGTGCCACAGCCTTTTTCAGGACCGCTCCGTCAGTACAGTAGCGGCGGGCGCACTTGCTTCTTTTGCCTCTTTTGCCTGGACTTGAGGTTTTGCTCTTAGGTGGGTTATATTATTATTTTTGTACCACATTGATATTCTTTGTATCTAGTGTACTCCATCTACTGTATCTACCAGTATTGTTGTATATTGACCGAGAGATGAGACTGTGAGATTTGTGGACTTTTTATGCTGTATTTTGGAGTCGAGCTCACTTGAGTCGACATGCTGTTTTTCTCATGCTTCTTTATGATTATTTTGCATGTTATTGTTTTATATTGCGTGGGATTTGTGACCGCCTTGTGGCGAAGAGTTAGCTCCCGCTTGGGGATGCCTTATTTGTTGGATTTATATATATTCTTGTTGTACCCATTTTGGGGGCCAGTATTTACAAAGGAGACCCTGCCGAAATTTTCGCAAAAAAATTGATATTGTTTTTAAAAAAGGCTTGATATGACTCATTTGATAAACTCGCTTTCAATTGATTGGTTTTCCTTCACTCTTTTGCTTATTTGGTTTTGGTTTCTGAGCTTTGGTTTACTTATTTTACGGACGTCTTGAGACGTTTCGTAAACTTAAATGCCAGTCACGTTCCGTACCCTGTGGGTGGTGACAAAGTTGGTATCAGAGCGATAGGTTTTACCTTTTTGAGTGTAGGATGACCCTCGGTAGATGGAGTAAGTGACTTAAGCAAGGTAACGTAGCGTGTGTATGTCCGCGGCATACTTGCGATACGTTACTCCACCTGAGTGACTTTAGGATATACTTGCTTGAAATTCCTTCTTTATTTCCGTGTATCCTATGATCCTATTGTACTGTTCTTATCATCCTGTTCTTGTAACAGCCACTATGCCGCCGAAGGCTATGAGGGCACAGAGGGCTGCCGCCCGAGACAAGATTCGAGCTGGCTCGTCCGAGACTAGGACTGAGCAGGGTGGTATGCCTACGCCGTAGGGACAGACCGATCCACCTTCCCCAGGCCGTATGGATAGGCTTGAGACTGGTATGGAGGAGTTGCGACAGATGATGGGGAGCATGCAGGAGCTACGTTAGATGGTAGGATCCCTAGTTGCAGCCAGTCGTACACCGAGGCCGGGTGACGTACCTACTACATCAAGGCGACCATGATACCTGCTCCTACTACTACCATCGTGGCCATTCCGGTTTCGCTACAGGATTTCATGAGGCTGAGACCTCCAGTATTCACCGGCACCGAGGCAGCGGAGGACCCACAGACGTTCCTTGACAGTTTAGCCAGGATCTGCCGTTCGCTGAGATGTTTGGATGATCGATAGGTAGAGCTTGCGAGTTTCCGACTAGAGGGTCTCGCGCAGACATGGTGGGAGTCAGTCTTGAGAGGTCGAGCTGCAGGTCTATCGTCTATGACTTGTGCCGAGTTTACAGCGGTCTTTCTAGCTCGTTTCCTCCCAGAGAGCGTTCGTGACACCAGAGCTCGTAGCTTCAAGGCCTTAGTCAAGACACCTGGGATGACGGTGTCGGAGTATGACATCCAGTTTACACAGTTATCCTGATATGCTCCGTATTTGGTGGATACCGAAGAGAAGATGGTGAAGAGGTTCGTACAGGGACTTGATGCCTAGCTATATCTTGCCATTGGCGCCCAGCACTACGACACTTATTCAGCTGCTATGGATACGGCATTACGGATGGAGGCACGCATATCACAGACTTCGGCCGTTTCTGGGCCGAAGAGGATTCGCACCGATGTACCGTCTCAGAGGCAGCGCGCCAGATTCTTTCCGAGAGATAGGCCTGGCAGAGGATTTGGACGGGGACAGTTATATGGTTCTTATCCCCAGGGAAAACAGCCGTCGCCAGGGTGTTTTGGGTGCGGGAGTCCGCACCATCTTGTCAGAGACTGTCCGGCGAGACGACAGGGAGCAGCGACAGTTCCGCATGTGACTCTACCACCATCACCACCCCCACCTCAGAGAGCCCTACTTCCTACCCCAGGCTATGCTCCACGCCAGTTAGGTGCACCCAGAGGCCGTGGACGCGGCGGTCCTGTTCAGAGAGGACGAGGAGGCAGAGGACGAGGTCGAGGTCAGCCCGCTGTCGGTGGAGGACAGGCCCGAGTATTTGCTTTGACACCGCAGGATGCGTAGGCATCCAATGCCGTTGTGACAGGTACCTTGCCAGTTTGTTCTTTCGACGCACGGGTATTATTCGACCCAGGTTCCACACATTCGTACGTCTCTACACACTTTGCACCGATGTTGGGCCGTGAGTCGTCGTCGTTAGATCATCCGCTTGTTGTTGTTACTTCGGTAGGCGAGTCGTTTGTCGCTCGTTTTGTATTTTGATTGTGTTCCGTTCGTATCGGGGAGAGGGATTCATCAGTTGATTTTATTCTCCTCGATATGTTGGACTTTGATGTGCTTCTGGGCATGGATTGGCTAGCCACTTATTATGCTTCGGTGGACTGCCGTGAGAAGGCAGTCATATTTAGCTTTCCGGGAGAGCTAGTCCTTGTTATTCAGGGAGATCGCAGCGTCACCCTTCCCAGCTTGATTTCGTCTCTTCGCGCTGGCCAGCTCTTGCGGAAGGGATGTCAGGGATTCTTAGCGTATATTTGTGATACTCGAGCTGCAGAGGTTCCGTTGGACCGGGTCCCGATTGTTTATGAGTTCCCTGATGTTTTCCCTGATGAGCTACCTGGGCTACCACCTGAGCGCGACGTTGAGTTCTGCATCGATTTGATTCCCGGCTCGGGGCCTATTTCTATACCGCCTTATCGGATGGCCCCGGCAGAGCTTCGAGAGCTGAAGGATCAGTTGCAGGATTTGTTAGAGAAGGGGCTTATTCGACCTAGTGTTTCTCCGTGGGGTGCTCCGGTCCTGTTTGTCAAGAAGAAGGACGGAAGTTTGCGCTTATGTATCGACTACCGCCAGATGAACAAAGTTACCGTTCGGAACAGATATCCGTTTCCACGCATTGATGATTTGTTCGACCAGCTACAGGGTGCGGGATATTTTTCGAGGATCGACTTGCGATCAGGATACCATCAGCTGCGAGTTCGACAGGAGGATATACCGAGGACAGCTTTCTGCACGCGCTACGGCCACTACGAGTTTTTGGTGATGTCGTTCGGACTCACCAATGCCCCAGCAACATTCATGGATTTGATGAACCGTACATTCTGGCCGTATCTTGACTTGTTCATCATCGTGTTTATCGACGATATCTTGGTGTACTCCCGGAGCAGAGAGGAGCACGAGCAGCACTTGCGGATTACGTTACAGACTCTGAGGGAGCACCAGCTGTTCGCAAAGTTCTCCAAGTGTGCATTCTGGCTGGACAGCGTCGGATTCTTGGGTCACGTGATTACGAGAGACGGCATATGTGTGGACCCGAAGAAGATTGAGGCTGTTCAGCAGTGGCCCCGACCTACATCGGTTACTGAGATCCGTAGTTTTCTAGGCCTGGCGGGCTATTACAGCCGTTTTGTTCAGGACTTCTCCCGTATAGCTGCACCTTTGACCGGTTTGACCCGGAAGGGAGTTCCTTTCGTTTGGATAGAGGAGTGCGAGCGCAGTTTTCAGCAGCTATGGACTTGTTTGACTACGGCGCCGGTATTATCTTTGCCTTCGGGATCAGGTGGATTTGTGGTCTACTGTGATGCTTCGCGAGTGGGGTTAGGATGCTTATTGATGCAGCATGGCCGGGTGATCGCTTATGCTTCTCGGCAGTTGAAGAAGCATGAACAGAACTACCCCACTCACGATTTGGAGATGGCTGCAGTGGTCTTTGCATTGAAGATTTGGTGACATTACCTATACGGCGAGTCGTGCCAAATATTCACAGACCACAAGAGCTTAAAATACATATTTCAGCAGCGAGACCTGAACCTTAGACAGCGTCGTTGGATGGAGTTGGTGAAAGACTACGACTGCGAGATCTTATATCACCCAGGTAAGGCGAATGTGGTGGAAGATGCTTTGAGCAGGTGGCCCGGGGGTAGTCTATCGTGTTTGCGCGCAGTGCAGAGGCAGTCGTAAGCAGATTGGCAGATGTTATGCGACAGCCGAGTTGAGTTCGAGTTCACTCAGACAGGGAGACAGCTCGCGCATGTTCGTGCATGCCCACAGTTGCTTGACCGTATATATGAGGCACAGCGCAGTGACGACCGTTGCTCAGAGATCATGGCACATATAGGACAGGGCAGATTTTCCGAGTTCGTGATTGACGATCAGGGGATTTTACGCTATGGATCTAGACTGTGCGTACCAGATGCTGATGGATTGCGGCGCGACATTCTTGAGGAGGCACACCGATCAGTGTATAGTGTCCACCCCAGTTCCACCAAGATGTACCATGATATGAGAGAGACCTACTGGTGGGACGGGATGAAGAGGGACATTGCGGAGTTTGTATCGAGATGCCTGACTTGTCAGCAAGTCAAGGCCGAGCACCAGAGTCCCGTAAGAGAGCTACAGCCGTTACCCATTCCGGAGTGGAAATGGGAGCAGATTTCGATGGATTTCGTTGTGGGTCTACCCAGGACCAGTCGAGGGTATGACTCCATCTGGGTGATCGTAGATCGATTGACGAAAGCGGCTCACTTCCTGCCAGTGAAGACGACTTTCAGCTTCGCTCAGTATGCCCAGCTTTACATCGACGAGATCGTGCGGTTGCATGGCGTACCGACTTGTATCGTGTCAGATCGAGGCACCCAGTTCACCAGCCGACTTTGGCAGAGACTTTAGGAAGCTTTGGGCACTCGTTTGAGCTTCAGCACAACGTTTCATCCGCAGACCGACGGACAGTCAGAGCGGACCATTCAGACTCTTGAGGACATGCTCAGAGCGTGCGTTTTAGACTTCGGCCGTAGCTGGGATCGTCATTTACCTCTAGTGAAGTTCTCCTACAACAACAGCTTCCAGGATACTATTCAGATGGCACCTTTCGAGGCATTGTATGGGAGGAGA
The DNA here is from genome assembly GCA_030015575.1 of Agapanthus africanus. Classification (NCBI taxonomy): domain Eukaryota; kingdom Viridiplantae; phylum Streptophyta; class Magnoliopsida; order Asparagales; family Amaryllidaceae; genus Agapanthus; species Agapanthus africanus. The sequence continues at coordinate 387,964,312 of CM057344.1, forward strand.
TGCAGATCGCCCGTCTGTTGGACAGAGCTCAGCGAGAGCAGTATTTTAGGGCCGCAGCTTGTTGAGGAAACGACAGCGAAGATACAGTTGATCCGAGACCGGATGAGAGCGGCTCAGAGCAGGCAGAAATCATATGCGGACAGGCGCCGTCGCAGTTTAGATTTCGCAGTTGGCGACCATGTTTTTCTGAGAGTCTCTCCGATGAAGGGCGTGATGCGTTTTGGGCGAAAGGGGAAGCTTAGCCCTAGATTCGTAGGTCCCTTCGAGATCCTCGAGCGTGTCGGCGTTGTTGCATATCGTTTGGCTCTTCCACCTAGCTTTCCCGATGTTCACCCCATCTTCCATGTTTCGATGCTCCGGAAGTACCTTCACGACCCTTCGCATGCGATTCAGCACCCGATAGTCCAGCTAGAGCGCGACCTTTCTTTTGCAGAGCAGCCGGTAGCCATCCTGGATCGGCAGGTGAAGAAGTTGAGATCGAAGGTTATACCGACCGTCAAGGTCCTTTGGCGTGGCCCGAGCAGCGAGGAGGTCACCTGGGAGACCGAGGGCGAGATGAGGAAGAAATATCCCCATCTCTTTGAAGGTACGCGTAGTTATATTTTTAAATTCGGGGACCGAATTTCTTTAAGGGGGGGAAGATTGTACAGCCTTGAAAAGTCGTTTTGGTGTTTTCCCGAAAATCGGTGAAAATTCGGTATTTTTCCGTAAACCGTCTTTTTGTTATTTTGCAGTTTTGGACAAATTATACCTAAAATGGATAGTTAATTACTTGTTATTGGTAGCAAATGAGTTACTTATGAAATTCTGGTCGTTTAAAAATTTTCCCTAATTTTTCAATTTTTAATATTATTTTAAGCCGGTAAGAAAATATATTAAATAAGCGATAAATACAAATTTAAATGGGCTGAATTTACGCTTTAAAATCATGTTAATTAAAATCTAGTTGTAACATAAATTTTTAGTATTTTATTTTAAGTTTTAACTAATTTTTGTTATTGAAAACGTAATTTTTTGAATTTAAGCTTAAATTTGCAATTTTGGACTTGTAGGGGGTCTTTTTGCACAATTTTTTTTGTGCACTCTCACACACACATCCTCACATCTCCCTTGGCTGGCCCAAACTGCAGAAAATTCTCCCTGTCTCTTTTGTTTTAAAACTCTTTTGTTAGGGATGAATTGAGTTGAAGTGTAGGTTTTAAAAAATAATATTTTGGAGGTATGGTGTATTTGACTTTGAGGGGGGTTTGACTTGATGACATTTCCCACACACCCCACCATTCCCCTCCTCCCTCCTCTGGGCGAAACCTGCAGCCCTCCCCCTTCATTTTTCCCCTCTCTTTTTGTTCACAAATTCATCTCCAAAAACCATCAAAATCCACAAATTTCAGTACAAAACCAAAACAAATCCTTGTTCTACCCCTTCTCAAGCCTAGTTTAGTTGAAAACATGTGGAAAGGAGGCAATTTTAGAGGCAAATGATCATGCTAGATCCATAGATCTTGAGGTATAATTTCCACCATATTATTTTCTTTTGGTTAAATTCCTTTAATTAAATGGTTTTAGTGTTAAAAGCTTAGCAAAATCCTAATCTTGTTTTTTCTAGTTCATGGTTGAAATTAAACTGGGGTTTTAGAAACCATTAATTAGTTAATTAAAGCTATTTTGCTATCTAGTTGTTTACTAAACCAATCTATAATGTTACTTTCCTTAAGTGGCTTCATATTATACTAATCTAAGTTAATCTTGTGTGAAATTTTCATTGTAATTGCTAATTACAAAAATCAAGAATGGGGTTTGTGTATGGAAATAGATTGAAGCATGATTGTTGTGTTGGAATTATGGTTTGATGCTTTGTAAAAGGTTTAAAATTAGTGTAGTGGCTATCTAGTGGGTTAGTTTGGATGTTTGTGTTGGATTGTGAGCACTTTATCGCATAACGGCGATGTTGCGTCGTTTTTTTTTTTGGAATGTTTGTGCTTACTAGTTTTGTGATAAAAGTATGTGATGAATTATTTTTGATGTCTTGATGATTGTATTGGCTTATCCAATGACATTTAGGATGTGTGAGTGCGGATTTTGAGTGGTCAGGTTTTAGTTTTGCCGGGCGACCAATCGACGTTTTAGTTAGTTTTGCGATTTTCGCGTGTGTTCCGCGCACCTTGTGCACGTTGTACCTAGCTTGTGAACGTTGGTATTTTCGTTTGGGTTTTGCATCGTTCTTGATATGTAACCTTATGTTTTGTATTGATGTAAATTCCAGGTTCGATCGCGGAGACGTCAGACGCGGCACGAAAGGGGAAAGCGGTGATTGGACGTGACTAGCTAGGGATTCCGGTGAGTAGATGTAACATCTATGGGGGACTATCGTTGGATGGCGCAAGTCGCCCGATAGGTTTAGTAGCTTAAAAAGATTCTTAGTAATGTTAGTAATTAGGGGTGTAATACTTGTATGATTATTTGCTACATTCATGACTTATATTGACATACATATGCGAACCCATTCTATAGGACACCTGCACCATTGTCAGGGTTTTTATATGCAGCACGAGCACTATTCAGGCTTACACACATGCCCTGGTAATTGCCATGCCACCACACTAGATAACCTTTAAATTGAAACCTTTTACTATAATTGATACTTAACTTGTGCTATTGCCTTTAATTCCTTAAAATGAAATCGTAGGATTGCTATTCATGTGCATGTACCTCATCATATTATTTGTTCATGCCTAGTCTATTAATCACACATCGCAACTTGATTATTGATACCATATGCATTCATTATCATTGACATATGCACTTATGAGGATTTCTTGAGATTTTAAGATATTTCTGGATTTCGGGGGAAAGCCGCAAAATTTCTAAACTTATTATATTTTTAAAAATATGTAAATTGCGGTTTTCTAGTGATTTAAGTGTCGTCCACCATGAGTTTGCTGTGGCTTTCGAGACCCGTTTCGAGGAGTTGGATGAACCGTCTCGGGTACATGTTGGGCCCGGTAAGGTACCCCGGGGCAAGAAGCTCGTGTTGCTGACGATGAGCCTGGCAGGGGACGGATTACCTACCGGTGACTGTTTGGGACGGCGGATATCCAGAGGATACCGACCGTGGCCGCGAGATGATGAGATATTGATATTGAGATGGGTCAGCCAGATGGCTGAGGCCAGAGATACTATGACATGGATATATGAGATTTGTGATAGTTTTGAGGTGTCGTTGCTGGACACAGGTTCTTGTTGATTCTATTGGTATTGTGCTGGTATTTCAAAAGAGATTCCTAAAGGAAAAACATGATTCTTATACTTACAAATTCAGATCATGAGTTGATTCGCATGGCATTCATACCTGCTAGTATATTCATATTGCATACATACCTGCTATTATGTCCTGCCTTACATGTATTTTAGATGCTAGGATGCTTGTGTGCATGCATTCGATAGCCTGTGTAGATGTTATTTATTACTCACGAGTTGGCAACTCACCCCCGTTGTGCGACAGCCTTTTTCAGGACCGCTCCGTCAGTACAGTAGCGGCGGGCGCACTTGCTTCTTTTGCCTCTTTTGCCTGGACTTGAGGTTTTGCTCTTAGGTGGGTTATATTATTATTTATGTACCACCTTGTATATTCTTTGTATCTAGTGTACTCCATCTACTGTATCTACCAGTATTGTTGTATATTGACCTAGAGATGAGACTGTGAGATTTGTGGACTTTTTATGCTGTATTTTGGGGTCGAGCTCACTTGAGTCGACATGCTGTTTTTCTCATGCTTCATTATGATTATTTTGCATGTTGTTGTTTTATATTGCGTGGGATTTGTGACCGCCTTGTGGTGAAGAGCTAGCTCCCGCTTGGGGATGCCTTATTTGTTGGATTTATATATATTCTTGTTGTACCCATTTTGGGGGCAAGTATTTACAAAGGAGACTCTGCCGAAATTTTCGGAAAAAAATTGATATTGTTTTTAAAAAGGGCTTGATATGACTCATTTGATAAACTCGCTTTCAATTGATTGGTTTTCCTTCACTCTTTTGCTTATTTGGTTTTGGTTTCTGGGCTTTGGCTTACTTATTTTACGGACGTCTTGAGACGTTTCGTAAACTTAAGTGCCAGTCACGTTCCGTACCCTGCGGGTCGTGACATCATTGCACACCCTGTTCATTCTATATATGGTTGTTAGATTGCATTGCTATACCTGATCATTGCACACCATGTTTATTCTATATAGGGTTGTTAGATTGCATTGCTATACCTGATCATTGCACACCCTGTTCATTCTATATAGGGTTGTTAGATTGCATTGCTATACCTGATCATCACAGTTCTTGCTCATCACATGGAGTTGTTATTAGATCGTACTTGTTGCATGTTTTGAGCATCCAGTTCATCATATAGTTGTTATCTCTTGATATAAGTTAGAGTATCGTTGCACGTGCATACTCGCGATTATCTTTATATGTTATCTTCTATTCACGAGTTGGCAACTCACCCCTGTTGTGCCACAGTGTTTGCAGGTTGCCCTTCGGAGTAGTCGTGGCAGGCTGCGTTCTTACATCTTTTGACACAGATACCCTTACAGTTGGTGTACTAGCTCTTTTGCTGATAGGTGGGTTTTGTACGGTATCTGGTTATCTTTCAGTTATTTACATTGTTGTATCTAGTACTCTCCATCTACCACTTATGTATTGACTTAGAGACCAGTTGTGAGGACGATGTATATTATTTTGTATTCTGGTGTCGAGCTCGTTGTGAGCTGACTTTACTTTTGCAGTTATTCTATCTGTGATGATTCCCACTTGTTGCTCATTTTCTTCGCTACGGCGTCGTATATTGTTATCATGGTAATTGTCTACTTAAGGTTTCTTGACATCTTAGTAATTAGTTCTATTAAAAGCTTAAATCACTCTATACTTTTACTGGTTTGATTTCTGGGTTTTCGGGTTACTTAGTCGCGTTACGCCTGTAGACGTTACGTGGTTAAGTGCCGGTCACGGGCCAAACTTTGGGTCGTGACAAACACATTCTAAGGTGTTACAATCTACCCCCATTAAAAGAAATTCGTTCCCGAATTTAAAAATATACTTAGCGTACCTTCAAAGAGAAGATTACAAACTCTCAGATCTCGCTCACAGCCTCCCAAGTGGTTACCTCACTATACGTCTATGTCGAAGAAAAACCCTTCACTGATGGCAAGACCCTTGACCGATGCTTCTCCACCTGCCGAGCCATTAACACAAATGGCTGCCGGTGAGCGAAACGATCGCGTCCATGCCAAATGGTCTAGTGCTAGATCATGTGAGAAAGGTCAAGAAGGTAATTGTAAAGTATCATCTCAAGGAATACGGGGTGAAAATTCAATAATCTGGGCGGAAGTGCCAAATTAAAGGCAACGAAACTAACTCCCTTATAGGATCTTAAAAGGACCTAAAATCTTGGGACAAGCTTCCCAAAACCCAACACGTCAATTCATCGGAAAAGTCCGTAGGAATACATGATCTGTCCCTACGAACTCAAGTCTATAACCAACACAGTCGGCATAAGACCTCAGTTCGCAATGGACAATTTCCGTCCTGACCTAACACAACTGGACCATCTCCGAAGTCTCTACATATAGTTGGGCTCCAAAATCCTACTTACGCAGAGTCAGAAAAACAACGGACTGGTGATCGACACGACCTAAACCCTAAGCCTAAAGGTTGCCAATTGGGGTGTCTCCTGATAGCAGCTATCCAAGGAGAACCCTAACGATGGCGAGTGACGATCCCCAACTGCTGACAACAATTAACACAAACACACAACTTAACAAGAAACAACTGAGCAAATTGAGTATAACCGGACGACAAGAATCCGAATGGAGTCACACACTGACTAAACTTTGGTAGAAACCATAACGAAATTCATGGAGATCTGCTCCCACTCCTACTTCGGAACGGTAAAAGGTCGCAACTCTACAGCCGGCCTCACATGCTCAACCCAAACACACAACAAGACAAACACCTTGAAACGAAACCCAAAGCTTCTATTTACATCCTTTGCCACCCGTAACTATCACCCAAGTCACGTCAATGTTGGTGGAACTCGAATGAAAACAGAGAGTTGACTGATGTGCCTGCTCTAGGATTTCATGTCTCTACCCGATAACATCAGGTACACAAACGCGTCCTAAACTTAGCACACCCTGTCATAAATCAAGGACTCTGAATCATTACCAAGCCGAGTATGCTCAAATTGTGGGAGAAAGTGCCCTCAGAGTTAATTATTGGATCACAGGCACGTGATTGCAATGGTTGATGGAGGACCTATCCCGATAGGACAGTCTTACTCAAGATGATAGTATGCTATCTGGTTTATCTTTATCATCGTGTACAGCTTTAGGTGACCTTACAGGTCACTATTGCGCGTTGATAGAGCCCCTAGGATTCTTGCTTGACTGCCAGTAGTATGACGGCGATCATATACGTGGGAGCTGGTAGTCTATAAGCACATCCTTAAATGGTCCCTAGTCGTGGGAGTTTCGAGACAGGGCATCGATACTCCAGAGTAGACTAGTGTATACAGTCGAGACCCCGACGAGGGGTGGTGGCCGGTATCACAAGCCATTGGTGTCAGTTGGTTCACCTAAGATGTATATAGGTGCTCATTGGGTTATGAGTACACCGGACAGGACTCGCCGGGAACATGCTAGTTGGTCATATACCTGACGTCAGATAGCAGTTCCCTGGTGATATGTGTACAGGTTAGTTCATCGACCTGAGATCGTCATTTGTCTCGTGTGAGTTCCTACGGTACTTTGATTTCTACCCTACCACGCTCAAAGGAGACGTGCAAACAGGTTTTAGTTGGGTGCAGTCCCGAGCCATATGGAGGCAGTGAGCGGATCTTCATGGGTTCGTCTCTCCCGGTATTGGGGTGAGGTCGCGCTGTGTCTAGGAGAGCCCTTACACGAAGTCCTTGGCCAAGGCAGGAGATTTACTGGTAGGTATTCCAGTAGTATCTCATGGTGTTCTGGGCTATACTCCGGCACGACTTGTACCGCTTTTGGGGGTCAGACTTTTACTAACCCCCTAGGCCCGCCATGCGATGCTCATAGATGAACGGACCGGACTGTACGGATATTGTCACTGAAAGGCTCAGTAGGGTGTCAGGATGAGTTCGCTCATCGACGTCCCATTTGGTCAATAACTGGTAGCCCGTAACGTATGGCTAATACCTTTGATGTGCTAGTGGTTAAACCCACAGCCAAAGTATTGACGAGTCTTTGGAGGCCCCTACATACCGTTTTCTCATGTTTCGGGCGAAACGTTGTAGAGGCTGTATGGAGATATGGCAGGGTTCAATAATGTACGTGTGGTGTTGCACGGATCATGATCGGACGGATAATACTAGCGGGCTTTGGTTTAAGCCGGATCCTAGTATTGTACAGTGTAGATTTTGTCTCTTTGCATTTGTATTCGGTCGGAATACAAATGCGGGTATGTATATACAGTCGCTGGGTTTTCCTGTAATTTATTACGGGATCAGTTTTCTGAAGTTGCCAGTTTGCATTTCGTTTCGGCCATTTTCCATTGTATCTTTTCTTGGCTGAAAATTGGTGGAGGAGGGCTTATTTGCAATTGTGCAAATTAGCATTGTGGAGGGTGGTCTTTGTATATTGTTGCATCATGATGGTTTCATGATGGTTCCACCATCCCTTGACTTTCTTTAGTCCATGATTGCTTGACTTTTGGAGTAATCATGCTTGATGATGATGGAGGGTTATAATGATGGATGTGAGACTTGCTTTTTCCCTTACACTCAACCTTGCATTATTCTTTTGGCTGACCCCCTTGGTATTATTCTTCTCTCCCTCCAATTTTTGGCCGGCCATGCTCTTTAGGGGTTGTCAATTTTTTTTGTGTGAGGGTTTTTGATCTTGTTGGCTCACACAAAAATGATATAGTTCATCAAAATAGGCCTATTACTCTTTCATCCACCAAAAGGGCAACTTCTACTAACCCCAAGAGACAAACCATTCCACACTATTCTACAGCACTTCTTAGGCACATCGGCTCGCCAACTTCGTGCCCGAGTTGCCTCGGTCCAGAGGTGGGAGCCCGTAAAAGAATCCGGCGATGTGGTGCCCTTCCGACGAGGAGATGAAGACCGAAGATTCCGCGGGGAGATCGGGACGGCAACGAGAAGACCGAAGGACACGGATCGCTCGGTATATCTCTCTACCCCTTCTCTAGTTAGCTAGGACTATGTTAATGGCCCGATCCGGGTTTTATAGTGCGCGGTGGTGCCGGTTCAAAAGTAAAAGAAAAGTATCGTTTCCGTATTTTGGCCTCGGATTGACGGCCGGGGCGCCGCCGTGCACTTACATGGTATCAGAGCCACGCCATTAACCTAGTCCAGCTTGCTCTAACATGTTTACAAGTTCGATCGATCGGATTTTCCAAAACCCGCGTTTTTCATGCATCAGTTTTCTGTCAATTTATTTTTGGCTCGAAAAATTTTTCAGTGCATTTCAGAAACACGTGCAGGGAATTATAAGCATTCTGTGAAAATTTGGCATGGTGACGTCATTGTTCCACCGCGGAACCGCGGCCAAACCCACGCATTGGCCGCTATTCCGCCGCTATCTGGACTGTTCATGGCATCAAATTTTTACAGTGGGCTTCTGGTTTGAAAATGTGGTTTCTGGAATATTCTTTTTGGGCCCAGATTTTCTTTGAGTGCTACAGTTGTGCTTGGGGCCCACTTGGGAAAATATAGTCGATCGAAAATTTTAAACATGTTAGTTCACAGTATTTACATTATAACTGCGACCGTGAATGTCACTTGATCGGTAAATCCTGTCTAACTGCTATACCCCTTTTAGACGGATTTGCGAACGTGACATTCACATTGATGTTCTGTGTTGTGCTGTGATTTTACGGATTGGTCGTGGAGGATAGCCTGGATGCAATGTTAGTACAGTTTGGTTTATTATGTACATTTGATACTGCGGGGCGAGCGTCCGACATGTGGACTGCCGTCACTGCCCGTTTGTATATTATTTATTTGGGGCACGACCGGGGTGAGATCGATGTACCCGTTGTATGTATATTTTTCTTTCTGTACTATGATTACCCCAAGGAGGGGTGCACGGATAGCCGGGTTCTATGGGGAAACGAGCCCGCATCTGATGGCATTGAGACGGAGGAGGCTTTACTCTAGAATTGGCGGGATATTCGCCGCACTCGTAGGGGGTACAGGTTGACCCAGGAGGGGTGCCTAAGTTACCGGATTCCGTGAAGTGCTGGGTGGTCCATGCACGTTGTTGAAGGGGGCTGCCTCGCTTCAGGTTTTGGCGGGTAACTTGCCGCGCCCGTAGGGGTCTAGGATTTCATTGCACAGGCTATCCTCACGACCAGGGGAATGCCGGGTTTCAGTAGCGGCTCTATGAAACCCGGGGATCCCAGATATCTGTATTGTTCTGTGATGCTTATTACATTTATGTCATGTTGCATTTTTATCACGTCTTGAGTGAATATTATATATTGATATATATACTAGTAGATATTGTATATGTTTTACATCCGCGCTAGTCCAGTCCCCGCTCTGTCGTTAGTTAAGTAACCTAACGGGTAATGACGGGACCCAGTGGCGAATGCGGATGGCATATACGCATATCATTATTTTCGTTCTTTATTGGTGTGATCAATTGATGGGACTGCGTTGATTCGGATCAATGCAAGCTAAACAAACCTATTCTGATGTTGTTATAACATTTTTCAAAAAGCTGTTATTGCAAGGACGTTCACTTTTGTTTTGCACAGTGGTATTCAGTTGGAATATCCTGCACCTCAGTCGACGAGTCAAGGGCCGAGATCCCTTCACCGGGAGTGATCCCTTGGACAGAAGTTTGCGTCAGGGTAATAACTTCATTATAGCCGATTACTTTTGCTTTGCATCCTGGTATTCAGTTGGAATATCCTGCACCTCATTCTACGGGGAAAGAGCCGAGATCCCTTCACCGGGAGTGACCTCTTTAGCAAAGGTTTTCGCCACTATATTTTTATAAAAGCTATCTGGTTCATTCAACGATATCAAGTTCATTACGTTAAAGGTTTTTTCCAGAAACCATTCGTAGCCCTCCGTCGTTTCATATGGATAGTCAATAGTATTCAAACTGTGTTTGTTGGCCAAAGTCAAGGCACCGTGTTTGGTAGCTGTTGGGTATTCATATGCCGCATAGATAAATGCGTTGGTTTTGGACAGTCGTACTACCTTGTTAGCCAAAGTCAAGGGTAGGTACGGGTGGGTTCAAATTAACCTGGAGAATGACGGGTAGAACTTGACATGTGACTTATGATTTGTTGGCCTAAGTCAAGGTCATAAGAGCATGGGGTAAAAATCACATCGGGAGTTTCTAAAGAAACTGAAACTTGCCAGATATGCGCATACCTTCTGGAGTGTGATAACGTGAGCGGATTCCGTCACGTTATCATGCGATGATAGTTGGATCCCGATTCTCACTGATGAGTTGGTTTACTCCTCGGGTGATCCTGACTAATTCTCCTTTCAGGTTTGGAGGAGAATTTCACGTTACAGCGCGAGGTTTCCTGATTAGATAAATTGGTAACCATTCTGATCTAGGTTAGAGTGCACGATGAGTGTTTCTTTTCTCTCTCTCTTTGGCAGCGACCATGACCCGACCCTAAGACTATGACTCAGTAATCAATATTGACCGAACCTTCTTCAACACTGGCTTTTGGATTGTCAGAGTTGCAAACCTCATTGTCACTCCTACTTTTACCCTTTTCTCCGGGTCACCCCGTAGTACTACGAACGTCCACATCCATTGGAGAAAACCATCGTATGGTTATATACGAACTCGAAGGAATTTATTCGAGGATGGTTTCCGGTTCTGGAGAAAACGAATCGGACTATACAGTTGTCTTTTCCTTTTTATCTTCTCTCAGGTTGCGAGTACTCCTTGGTTTAGGAGATAGTACACCTATTACGCAAATTGGATAGTCTTCTTCCAAACCTTAGGCTGGTGCCGAATGGTGGGGAATCAAGAAAACCAATTAGCATAACGATGGTGTACAGAAGGTATTAAGTAAAGACATATAAAAGGATTAGTAAGAGGGAAAAGTAAATTGCGACTGCTATTCATGACCAAACCAAGTATTTCTTCGTCAATCCTAAATCACCTTTGTATTTCTCCAGGACACTCCGTATCACTACGAAGATCCACAGTTTATTGGATACTCCATCGTATGGTTATATACGAACTCGAAAGGAACTTGATCCAGTTCGGGGATGGATTCTGGTTCAGGAGAAATAGGAATAAGATTTATTCGGTTGTCTTTTATCTTCACCTTCTCTCGCATTGCGGGTGCTCCTAGGATTATGACCGTACACCAATTATGATTATTGGATAGTCTTCTTCCAAACCATAGGCTGGTGCCGAACGGTAGGGAAGGAAGAAAACCATTTAGCCTAAGAGGGTGTACAGAAGGTAATGACTAAAGACATATAAAGGGATTTGGAGAGATGGCAAAGAAATATACGGTTATAGTTGTGAATCTGGATAATAGAAGTGGCATTACTCGGAATACCCGGATACCCCTACGAAACATTTCAATGTTTCAGTTTCACTCTATATTGTTAATAGAAAACTGATTTCCCAATTAGACACTTGCTCCAGGGTATGTATTTACCAGGTATGAATCTCACATCTGTATGGTTTTACAGATGATGAGTGGGAGTAAGTTATTGGGAATTAGGTGATCATCCTCACTATATCGGAATTCGTTGTAATTGGTGATATTTGAGGAAGTCACCTGGGTTGCTTGCCGGACGGCAAATATATGGTTTTGAATATCTGCTGTTATGCACTAATTTCAAATTGATACATCTATACGTCTATTTTTATAGAGTGAGATATACCTTTTTGAAATTATGTCCATGACATTTACCTATATCAGTTGATAGTTAGGTAAGGAGCATTAAACGGCGGTGTAATTCTTCTTGACCATAAGTACGGTTTTCAACCTACAATGCACAGGGTTTGAGTTATTCAACTCCGGGGACTTATACAGAGTATTGTATGTTGCCCATTGTCCATGAGGACAGAGGGGTTAGTCCTCGGACTCTATTCTGTTTACTTGTGACTTCTCTAGTTCTTAGACATGTATTTCGTAGAAATGCAAGGTCTGAGTTTTGAGAAGTTATAGGTATATGAATAAAGTAGAGAACCAGGTATTGCAAGTATCGGGATTCTTCAAGGTGATCAAAGATGTAGATACTTGTGTAGGGTATTCAGTTGATAGTAATGATTAAGAGAACTTGCTTCTCTTTCAGATTACTCATAATTGAAGCACTCCTAAGTTGAGTAATGCTGATCGGCCTCTCTCCATTTAGTTAACATGCACTGGAGACAGCTGCATGATTTGAATCTGGTTCAACTAAATCAGTGCTTCTGGTTCTATATTGGATATAGAACAGTTCATATCTTAACGATGTTAAGGTACGGAGAGTTGTCTGGCTTATGCTTAAAACCACACTCTGGATAACTCAAGGCACTTTTCTGTAATGGCTGTTTGTGGGTTGACCCAGGCTATGACGAGGGCTGACTTTCTACCATATGGAAGATCAATAGTGATATTGTTCTAGACTCGCCACAGTTTTAATAAAAATGGATTTTTTCAAAAAACAGTAGTAGGAGTATGGTAGTACTGGAATTGATTCCAGAACCGCAAACGGTTACTGAATATTTGATAAGAACCTAAAGATTCAATCGGGTTTGACATTCCATTGCCCACTCCGCAGATACGTTGGGTAACCTCAGGCACCCGAGAGGTACTCCGGTAGCCTCAAGGACGGTGACAGGGAGGTTCTTGTTTACCCAGACTTGCCATTACTGTTGTTCCATGCTGCGAGACCCGGCAGGAGGATGAGTATAGCTTTAGAAGTGTACGTGTATATGACTCTGCCAGAGTGTTTTCGTAGTCAGTGGGAGCAGCGGAAGCATTGGTGGACAAATGTCTTATGTCTATTTATAGACTAAAGCAGATATAGTGGAGATAGATCATCTATTTCTGATGTGACAGTCATAGGTTTGACTTCATCAGAATAGGGGATGGATCTGTTAAAAAGGTAGTAGGGTGTGATGTCCTGGTATTTGGATGACATACACAAATTAGGAAGTGAAGTTCCTATACTACGATCGGTTATAGTTTGATTGTCACACAGTGGTTTCTCCACAAATAACTTGGATATTATATCAGACATTCTGGTTACTGGATCTATGATTTTAGATCTAGATTTAGGTAGTTTCCCAATCTGGGTACTTAGAAAACATTCTAAAAGTATTTAGAATGGATGGCTCCTGGCATGGTGGTGTACCTGCAGGTGATGGAGTCACCCTCTCTAAAGGTGTCTTGCAGACTAAAGGGGAGAGGGATGTGCATGATTGGCAGATCACTTGCTTAGGCAATTGAGTCGATCATGAGTACCATACCAGATGTTGTTTTTGCAGTAGATGCAATAAGTTGATATTGATCCAATCCTGGAGAAACGGTCGGAAGCAGTTTTAGAACATAAGTGGATGTTCTAGGGATATGATAACAACAGTCTCTTTTAGGAGACAGTTATCACTCCAGGCTTCCAAGGTGACCTGGATGACAGATTGGTTGTCAGAGTTATAGTTTTCCTTCTGACGAGGGGCAGTATTTTGGACAGGTGGTCCAAGAGGATACTGAGGGAGGCATAACGCAGGATACTGATTAAGTTCAGTTGATGATACTGTCTAAGAAGTTTGGATTTGGAGTTCATTTATGAGCTAGGTCCCATCAGATATCCAGACATATTCTAAGACAGGTATTGCTCATTTCGGGAGATGGCTTTCTCCGCGAACTTGAGATAAAGAGAGACATAGAAAGAAACATCAAGGCGGATCCACTCACTGAGGCTATTCCTCGAACGCAATAGTTTTGCAAACGGGTTTTCTGAGACTGATTAATAGAATAGTTGGGTGTTCGGTATCACACGGGCTGTGAGTATGCGACATCGCAATAATTAGCCTTGAGTGCAAGTTGGAGATTGTTGCAGATAGTGCCCTCAAAGTCAATTATTGGATCGCAAGCACGTGATTGCAATGGTTGATGGAGGACCTATCCCGATAGGACAGTCTTACTCAAGATGATAGTATGCTATCTGGTTTATCTCTATCATCGCGTACTGCTTTAGGTGGCCTTACAGGTCACTATTGCGCGTTGATAGAGCCCCTAGGATTCTTGCTTAACTGCCAGTAGTATGAGGGCGATCATATACGTGGTAGCTGGTAGTCTATAAGCACATCCTTAAAAGGTCCCTAGTCGTGGGAGTTTCGAGACAGGGCATCCATACTCCAGAGTAGAGTAGTGTATACAGTCGAGACCCCGACGAGGGGCGGTGGCCGGTCTCACAAGCCATTGGTGTCAGTTGGCTCACCTAAGATGTATACAGGTGCTCATTGGGTTATGAGTACACCGGACAGGACTCGCCGGGAACATGCTAGTTGGTCTTATACCTGACGTCAGATAGCAGTTCCCTGGTGACATGTGTACAGGTTAGTTCATCGACCTGAGATCGTCATTTGTCTCGTGTGAGTTCCCACTGTACTTTGATTACTACCCTACCACGCTCAAAGGTGACGTGCAAACAGGTTTTAGTTGGGTGCAGTCCGGAGCCACATGGAGGCAGTGAGCGGATCTTCAGGGGATCGTCTCTCCCAGTATTGGGGGTGAGGTCGCGCTGTGTCTAGGAGAGCCCTTACATGAAGTTCTTGGCCAAGGTAGGAGATTTACTGGTAGGTATTCCATTACTATCTCAGGGTGTTCTTGGCTTCACTCTGACACGACTTGTACCGCTTTTGGGGGTCTGACTTTTACCAACCGCCTAGGCCCGCCATGCGATGCTCATAGACGAACGGACCGGACTGTACGGATACTGTCACTGACAGGCTCAGTAGGGTGTCAAGATGAGTTCGCTCATCGACGTCCCTTTTAGTCAATACCTGGTAGCCCGTTACGTATGGCTAATACCTCTGACGTGTTAGTGGTTAAATCCACAGCCAAAGTATTGACGAGTCTTTAGAGTCCCCCACAGTCCGTTTTCTCAAGTTTCGGGCGAAACGCTGTAGAGGCCGTATGGAGATATGGCAGGGTTCAATCATGTACGTGCGGTGTTGCACGGATCATGATCGGACGGATAATACTAGTGGGTTTTGGTTTAAGCCGGATCCTAGTATTGTACGGTATAGATTTTGTCTCTTTGCATTTGTATTCGGTCGGAATACAAATGCGGGTATGTATATACGGTCGCGGGGTTTTCCTGTAATTTATTACGGGATCAATTTTTCTAAGTTGCCAGTTTGCATTCCGTTTCGGCCATTTTCCTTTGTATCTTTCCTTGGCTGAAAATTGGTGGCGGAGGGCTTATTTGCAATTGTGCAAATTAGCATTGTGGATGGTGGTCTTTGTATATTGTTGCATCATGATGGTTTCATGATGGTTCCACCATCCCTTGACTTTCTTTAGTCCATGATTGCTTGACTTTTGGAGTAATCATGCTTGATGATGATGGAGGGTTATGATGATGGATGTGAGACTTGCTTTTTCCCTTGCATTATTCTTTTGGCCGACCCCCTTGGTATTATTCCTCTCTCCCTCCAATTTTTGGCCGGCCATGCTCGTTAGGGGCTGTCCATTTTTTTTGTGTGGGGGTTTTTGATCTTGTTGGCTCACACAAAATCATATAGTTCATCAAAAAAGGCCTATTACTCATTCCTCCACAAAAATGGCAACTTCTAGTAACCCCAAGAGACAAACCATTCCACACTATTCTACAGCACTTCTTGGGCACGTTGGCTCGCCAACTTCGTGCCCGAGTTGTCTCGGTCCAGAGGTGAGAGCCCATTAAAGAACCCGGCGATGTGGTGCCCTTCCGACGAGGAGATGAAGACCGGAGATTCCGCGGGGAGATCGGGACGACGACGAGAAGACCGAAGGACACGGATCGCTCGATATATCTCTCTACCCCTTCTCTAGTTAGCTAGGACTATGTTAATGGCCCGATCCTGGTTTTATAGTGCGCGGTGGTGCCGGTTAAAAAGTAAAAGAAAACTATCTTTTCCGCATTTTGGCCTCGGATTGACGGCCGGGGCGCCGCCGTGCACTTACACAAGTATCTCTGACGAACGAGCATCGATGGGCAGTGTCTCGCAAAAGCGATTAAAGAAAAGTGGTCGGGCGTGGAGATGAGCAAGATGTCCCCTCCGTAGAGACGAACTTAAGCTGTACTCGACGATCACACAAGAACTGAAATTTGCAGAAGACTATTACAACCATCAAGATCCACGGCATGAAGATGTATATTAAGCTCTGGTGGTCCGTGAAAATCCGACACGACTCTCGGACAAGTAGTGTCTCCAAATCTCCAACGTAAAACCACCGCGGCCATCTCCAGATCCTGAGTGGAACATCCTTCTCATACTTCCTCCAAATGTAGGGAAGCAAAAGCGATAACTCTATAGTGTCACCTCAGTACACTCTCGAGCCCACTCAAGAAACATTACAGTTAAACAACAAGGTCGCCCGAACCAAAAGCAAAGAAAGAACTGGTGCAGTTGTTAACAGAATCTTCAACTGCCGAATACTCCGCACACATACCTCAGTCTAAAGAAAAGAAACCTCCCTTCCGGTCAATTCAGTCGATGGTGCAGCACCACTCTAGTAATCCTGCACAAAACGGCGGTAAAACCTGCTAAGCCGAAAAATCTGCAGATCTCCGTCCTGCACACATGTCTGGGCCTAAGCTGTACGGCCACGCTCTTCCTTAGAACCATACGAAACCGTCTCCCATGACTACAAGACCTAGGAGTCAACACAAAACAGGTCTGAAGAAACACTCCGAGAATCTAGCAAACTACCGGTGCCCTCCCAGTATCTGTATAACAAATACTCAAGTGCTACTCCTGTTCCTCAAGACACATTAAATAGACCAGAATGTCGTAAATAACACAACAATAACTGGTCGAGCAACGGCTTGAAGAAATCCGGTTCATCATATCGATGAATGCTGCCAGGGCATCAGTGAATCCAATGACTCACTAATACACACAAAGCCTGTAGCACGCATAAGGCAGTCTTCGGAATGCCATCACTCCGAACCTGCAATAATGATGACCTGATCCAAAGCAAACTTAGAAAATGCCTCGCACTGTAGAGCTGGTCGAAGAAATCGTATATGAGAGGTAAAGGATACCCATCCGCATCGTAAGCCGGTTCAATTAACGATCCGTCGATACACAACCTTAACTGCCATCTTTCGCCTTGACGAGCAGAAATAGGATCTTCCAAAAGCAAAACATTCAGATGCATAAAACTCCCCAAACCACAACTCTACAGCTGATCCTTTAGCTCCCAAGCTTCGCCTGCTCATCAAGAACAACGTCGGAAAAACTCTCGCATGAAAGGAACACCGTTCCAACAAACCCTCTGTGGATACGGTATCATGAATGAACTCCAAGATCCATGACATCTCCTCAGTAGCAGACTAGCGAAAAAGGCTGAATTCAAGTTATGAGAGGTGGCACAACTATCCACCTGCACAACAAGAACTGACTCGCCGGGAATACAATTTCTGACTGTTTCCTCACGGTAGTCCACAGACGCCTAACACGTAGCTAAACAGTCCGTGCCCAGGAGGACGTCAAATCCAACATCTTTAGAAGGATCAAAATGACGGACGAATCTTTATCTCCTATCCGATTGGAACACAACTGAAATACGTGTCGCGCAACAAAAGAATCGCTGACAGAAGTGAAAACAACAAACTACGACTAATCTACCCAACCACGGTACAAGTGTGAAAAGCAAACGAGTACACCAAAAGAACATGCGAATTAAGGATACCTAAAAACTCTTCATTGGACGCCTGCGCGTCCCGATGAGTAGAAGTAAACACCTGTGTCTGCCCTCTACCCGCAACTGGCTGAACTCCTCTGGTAGACTGAACCCTCTGAGCGAACCTTCCACATCCACGGCCTCTCTGAAAACGATCCTGACGAGGTGCTAAGGAACAATCCCTGACGAAGTGCTGAAGGCTTCCGCATCGAAAACATCCACGCGCTGACTGCTGACCATCCTGGGGATGAGAGCTGAACGACTGTCCTCGTCATGAGCCTCTACTACTCCCGCGACGGCCATGAAATCTGTCTCGATGACTAAACCTCTGTCTCTGGGCTAGTACACTGGTACGAGTCCTCCACTGTCCTGAAACTCTCTGAGCCTCTGGAATATGCGCCTCGTCAACTGGAGCTGCAACCACTGGTGCTATGTAGGTGACGGACTGCTGCATGCTGATCGTAAGTGACAACTGTGTAACAGGGGTGACAACCTCCTGTCGTAGCTCCCGAACGACATCAACCAAAGAACTCATCATCTAGCGGAAGTCCTGCATCTCTGCCAAAACCCTATCGATAGTATATGACGTAGGCTGATCCGTATGCACCTGTGCAACTAGAGTGCCATCCTGGTCAGTACTCGTCTCACCCGAGCCAACTCTGACCTCGGCCCTCGCTGCATCACTCTGAGTCCCCATAGTCATCGACGGCATGGCTATAAATAGATATAAGATTCGATGAGAATAAGGAATCGAATCTCAAGGATATGAATCATCAAGAAAGGAATTTCAAGCAATTTATACTTAGGTCACTTAAGGCGAAGTACCGCAACGTGGGTATGCTGCAGACATACACACACTACGTTACCCTGCTTAAGCTACCTACTCCATCATATTAAGGTCATCCTACACTCCGAAAGGTAAAACCTAGCGCTCTGATACCACCTTTGTCACGACCCGAAATTTGCACATGACGGCCCTAATACTACGCAACGCCTAAAGACGTAACGCAGTGAAAGAAAGCCAAAACCCAGAAATCTAAACCAAGAAAAATACGGAAAAGATAATAAAAGTATTTGAAACATTTGAAATCGCAACCCAAATTCTTTAAAAGTCCTACTTTCTTCCTTTAAAATTTTGGCAACACCCCCTTTTGTAAAAACTAGCCTAAGATGAATACAACACAAATATACAACGCCGTAGCGAAGAAATAAAGACAATAGAGAGAAAGCTATATATAAAAGACAACAATCCATAAATAATATACAATATCGTCCTCACCAAGTCTCTAAGTCAACAACATAATAGTAGATGGAGAGTACAAGATACAACGAATGTACAATACAAAATACAGATAACCACCAAAACCCACCTAAACAAAATAGTATACTGTGAGCCGATGCGGTATCTGTAGCAAAAGATGATAGATGAATAGCTGAATAGCCTGCCTTGACTACTCTGGGGAACAACCTGTAACACCTGTGGTACAACGGGGTGAGTTAACAGCTCGTGAATAGTAGATAACATATACAGGTAATCACAGGAATGTACGTACAACATGAATCTAAGATATGCGATTACAGTAATAACATGTCAAGTGAATGCAGAATAATAGAAAGTACACTAGCAGGTACAATCAATATGTGAAGCACTAGTAACATGATAGTAGTATGCAATAACTATGCAATAGGGATATGAGAATGCAAATATGTAGCAATCATGAAGGGTACACTAACCGGTACTCTTAATACATGGAATCCTGTCATCCAACGGAATGAAAAGGTATGAGGTATGGAGTGAAATATGTCATCCCACGGAATCCTGTCATCGTGGTAGGATCACAATCCATCAAGACACTCAAATCCCAATTCCTCAAATCAGCCCCCACGTTGGGCTCTCACAACATATAAGTCTCACGTCTCCTTAATGTACAATATCGAGTAATCTCCTATATCCCGAATGTACAAATCTGTAATCCCATATGTATGTCCAATCTCAATGAATCACCTAATATCCTAAGTCAAAAACTCAAGTAAGATTCTAGCATCCTAATTATACATATATGCAGAAATAAATATGATGGGGTCAATACACATATATTAGCGTCCCATTCCACTAATATTACTGTAACGGTATATATAACAACGGCTAAATCCACTATTATATATACAAAGGCGTTTAAATGAAATATCATGAAAACAATGTGCCAAGCATCGACACAGAAATCCTGATAGGTATGTATCATACGCTATACCGAAAGCACGAGTGCCTAGCTCTGACCCTCGCCTTTCGATGTATGCATACGTGCATGACTCCCAACGGTATCTCCCTGATCCCCGCCGAGTCATTGGTACTATCACCGGTAGATACTCGCCCGCCTCCAAGCTCAATCGGCAAAATCCATCGATCATCTTGCCGAGGGGAACCATACCGGGCCCCACCATGTACCCTCATACGGCAACCACACCTCGTATGGAGTATATAATCATAACTGATAAATCTTATGGTGGCTGTGCAAATATCATATCAAGGAAACCGGGTTTTTCAATGTATGCATAATTTCATGAACTCCCGCGGTTCCCAAATCCAGAAAACATCATGTAAAATCCCAATAAACAATGCGCAAATCCAGGAATAAATATATGCGATATATCTGAAATGCGAGCATATAGATGAGAATGTGTAGCTGAAACCATATGTATGCGAAATCAATAAGGTACAGCTATGTAACATCAGTAAAGGTAAATATGTGACTGCAACTGAATAAGTGTGTAACATACAGGTGTAGCAATATATAGGTATCTACCTATAAGAATTGATGAAGTATACCCCTTCCAAGTATGAGTGGAATATGTGAGTAAGGTATATCGGTAACTAAATGTCAAAACGTGATAAGTAATGTGAATCAATGTCGTAAAGTCCCAAACTAAGAAATATAATGTCTATAATGGTTTGTCTGTGACATGGCAATTATTGACGGTGTGCGTGTAGCATACAATCCGTGCTCGTGCAATATGAACCATCAATAATATATGCAGTGTCCTACGGCTGCTAGTCACAGTACAACTATATCAAGGAAATAAGGTAAAGGCGCAATTCTAACAATGACGTAGAATATGCGACAAGTAAAATAATTCTAGCCCAGACGTATAACGCCATGCTGGCGATTCCCTTGTAGATGTTAAATCTACTCACCTACGCTCCACGTTAGGTGAATCCTACCATCTGTTTCCCCCTGTAGCTGCGTCCGTAGTCCCCGCCTGCAAACCTGCAATTTAGACATGGAAATCATATATAAGCCAAATATTCCGCAAAACGCGATATCGAACCCAAACGAGAAACTCGCGTCGCGAACTAAACGCGCGTGTGCACGATACGCTAAAACGTGTGTATACGCGTCTAAAACTACCGCGACACGCTGGATCGCAGAACCCACTTACGTATCGCGCGTATCGCGCAAATACAACGGACATAAAAAACGGTATTTGATCCAAGATTTTCCTACAGGTCAAATCTTACAAAACTATACATGCTAAAACACTACAATACACTGCAGACTACCCTACACAAAACCCCAGCATTCATCTCACCTTCCTGGCCGCAATTTGCGGCCAGATTGAATTAATTGGAGGCCTGGGTAGGGAAAGGGTGGCTCGTGTTCCGGGTGTGTGTTCTAGACCTAGTGTGCATGCCCCAGTTTTCTCAATTTTGTCCTGAAGGCCCCGGGTCAAAAGCATATCACAGATGTCGTAAAACGACGCCAAAATACTATATTTTGCATACTATGGAAAACCTATGGTATTTTTGTGAAACCAGGGTTGAATCTCAGTTGAGATAACCTAACAACACTAAAATGAGCTAGGTTAACCAACTCAAAAACATTCTAACCTAAATTCCACATAAAACATCATAATCTTGCACTAAACTAGCTAATTAACACAAACCGACGCTAATTAGCACAGAAGCTAAGTAAAAGAGAGATGGGTTCAGAAAATATACCCTATGGGATCTTAAGAAGCAGGAGAAGAAGTATATGGAGGAGGAAGAGCTTCTGCAAGTGCTGGGGCTGCTGCTGCTACAGCTGCTGATGCAACTTGCTGATGCTGCTGTCTGCTGCTGCTGCTGAGGGCTGCTGCTTCTGCTGATGCTGCTATCAGCTGCTGCTCCTCTGCTGTAGGTGAGTGTGTGTGTGTGTTTGTGAGAGAGAAATGAGAGAATGAGTGAGAAATGAGAGAACACACAAAACCCCTCCCATTCTCTTTCTCTATCTTCATTTAAAGAAGCATGGCTTGGGCCATGTAGCACCATGCTTCTCTCTCTCTCAAGTCAACAATTTAAATCATTTTTAAATCCTTTTTTTCATTTTTAAAAACCCTTTTTAATTTAACAACCATGCACACTTAAAAACCCATAACACCTGAACAATTAATAAAACTAGCATAAAGGAAAATGGTTAGCTAATCATGATTACTAATCTTGTTTAACCCCAAAATACAACCCTAGTTAACATGCACAAGTGTGTGCAAGCCTAGGAAAAATCTAATAAAATATTCATTAAATAGGATAAAATAATTAAAAACCAATTTGGTAAACTTTTTATTAAAAACCCATATATTAAAATATAATTAGCCACAAAACACATTCTAAGGTGTTACAGATGGGTTCACCTCATCGGTCTTCTTATCGGCATCTACCTGGGGACCGTTACGTACAGCTAGTACCGCTTGCGGCCTATGGTTAAACCCACTGCCAGCGTAGTGTCGAGTCTTTAGAGTCCCATACAGAAGGCTATTCGCCTTTGGGAAAAACAGAGTATAGGTCGCATGGTTTTGTGACGGGGTTCGTTCACATCTGCGCACTTGTGCATGTTTGGTGTCCGGGCGGTTTTTACTAGCGGGCTTTGGTTTAAGCCAGATCCTAGTATTTGTTTTGGGATTGGTTTTGTCTTATTGTATTCGTGTTCCTCGGAACATGGATACGGGTGTGTATGAACAATTGACAGAGGCAAAGAATCTCATTAGGGTTATTGAGCGTTGACTTTTTCTTAAACC
This sequence comes from Agapanthus africanus, assembly GCA_030015575.1. Classification (NCBI taxonomy): domain Eukaryota; kingdom Viridiplantae; phylum Streptophyta; class Magnoliopsida; order Asparagales; family Amaryllidaceae; genus Agapanthus; species Agapanthus africanus. The sequence continues at coordinate 387,987,282 of CM057344.1, forward strand.
TAATGAGAATGAGAAATATGATTAATAACATTAATTAAGGATAATTGTGCCATGGTTAGGTTAACCATTTGACTTTTGTTGACTTTTTGACTTTGGTTGACAGGTTGATTTTTGTTGACCTTTTGACCATCATCATTTCATTTGCAAGATACTTCTTGTTTCTTGCAAAATGCATTCAATGTTGAAATGATAATGGTCATTCCAAACTAACCATCACATTTTCCTTAGTTATTATTATTATTATTATTATTATTATTATTCTCAAATGAGAGAGAGGTTGAGGATTATTTTCTCATTCTCTCTTGCTCTTTCTCTCTCATGCTTAGCTTTTCTTCTTCCTCTCTCAAAGCTCTCATCTTTCATGTGTTGAGAACCATGAGCTTGTGAGATAAAACCATCAAGACTTCGCTCTACTCATTCTAAAGTTCTTAGTTTAGCAATCTAAGCACTCTAGTTACCTCTTGGTTGAGGTAGGAGCTCAAAGTAGAGGCCTTCTAGTGGATCTTTCTTCGGCAAGGAGAAGATGACGAGGAGGAGCCGTCTACAGCACTCCAAGGATCAAGCAAGAAGGAGGACCACAACAAGAAGAGAAGGAGTTCAAAAACTAGGTATAACCATCTTACCTAGTAGCTAGAACTTATAGATAGTTTGCTAGTTTTTGTTTAGAAAAGATCGTCTACTTTTAGTCCATGTTACCTTGTGATAAAAATCCGTTTTTTATCTATTCCGCCTCCCCGTAAGCACAGGGGTGGGTAACGTGGACTTACTGGTCCCGCTCCAGCTTATAATTGTTATAAGTCGGATCAGGGAATAGTAGAATATCTGTATTCTTATGCCACCCAAATGAAGAATAATCATGTTGATGCATCTCCTTTAGGCATGTTAGTTATCGAGAACTGTTTCTCAGTTCACTGTACGTCCTGGGTATTAGATACCGGATTGGGATCCCATATATGTAATATGTTACAAGGGCTACGAAAAGGTAGGGAACTGGGAGAGGGTGATCATTCTGTAAAAGTCAGGAATGGTACAAATGTTGCAGCCAAAGCAGTTGGCGAATATCACCTTGTGTTACCAAATGGTAATACATTGGTTCTGAACGAATGCTATTACATTCCGACCCTGATATGCAATCTTATATTAGTTTTTTATTGAGCAAAGAAGGATATAATTTTGTAGTACAGGATAATGTTATGAACATATTCTTGAATCAAAAGTTGATTGGATCAGGCTCGTTAAATAATGTCATATACGTTCTCAACCAAACTGCAGCACTTAATGTACAAAACACACACAAGAGGAAGAGTTCAGAAATGAACGAATCCTTCTTATGGCATTGTAGAGTAGGTCATATCAATGCGACACGGCTAGCTAAGTTATATAAGGATGGATATTTGAATCCGTTCGAATTTTCATCTTATGATACTTGCCAGTCATGTCTCAAAGGCAAGATGACCAAAACACCGTTTAGTGGACACGGAGAAACAGTTACAGAACTCTTAGGACTAATACATAGTGATGTATGTGGTCCCATGTCTATACATGCCAGAAACGGTTCTTCCTACTTCATTACATTCACTGACGATCTCTCAGGATACGGAAATGTGTTCCTGATGAAACACAAGTCTGAAGCTTTTGATAAATTCAGGGAACATAAGAACGAAGTGTTAGGTTTACCATGCACCCTATGTAGAGTTTGGAAGCATCACATGTCACAAAGTTCAAATTTTTATGGTGCTAAGCAAGCATACAAAGGATCGATCCTAGAAAATTAGGGTTTCTAAATATTAAAGGCAACGAAGACTAGGGTTTCGAGAGTACAACCTTTGTAGCTCCCTTCGCTAGACTCTTTGGCCTCTTGGGTGTTGGAGGAAGGTTCCCATGAAGTCTTCTAGTGTCCACGACGATCCACCCGAAGCTCCTTCGTCCAAGCTATCGACTTCACTTTCCAAGAGAAGAAAAGAAATAACACTCTAAACAAGTGGGCTAGACATGTGTAGAATGAAGTTATGGTTCTAATTCTCACTTCAAAAACCTTTCTTGATGTGTGTTTTGCTCACTATAAAAAACTATAGAGCAAAGGAAGAAGGAGGAAGAAGATGATGGCTTTTCTTTTAGATGAAGAGAAAAGATTAACTTATGAAAAGAAATGAAAATATATCTATATATATTTATTTCTTCTCATCTCAAACCATGGTTAGAATATAAAGATATTATTGTATCATAGTTTGAAACACCTAAGGAAAAATAACCAAGGGTTAAATAGTGGGTGAGCATGGTAAGATGAAGAAGAGTGTAAAAACAATCCAATAATCAACCCTTTTTCTTTCCTTTTTGTTTTAGTATAAATACAATAATAATCCATATTAAAAACTCATGGTGTGAGTCTTTTATTGCCACCATTTTCTTTGTATAAGCAACCATGATAGATGATGTATGTATATATGTATGTATGCAAATCCATATGTGCATGAAACTAAAAGAAAGAAAACATACTTGCATGCATACATCCATCATGTACAAGAAAGGATTTCAAGTGAGAAAACTAATAGTTAAATGATAAATCAACACTTGATTTATCAATCCGGCCATATCACATATGACCCCACCAAAAGCAAGCCGCCCGATCAATATACGGTATCCTATACGCGTATTTTAATCGGGTCCTTGCGCATATCGCATACACGCACCACAACGTTTCGCCTGTACAAGGTAACTCCTTTGTGGGACTTTAAGACTCGTCAATACGCCGGCAGTGGGTGATGATCATATCAAACACCCCCAAGCCGCAAGCGGTCAGCTAAACGTAACGGCCACCCGGGAATTTAGCGATCAGAAGAAAACAAGTGAACCTGCTACATCTCCCGTCGAGCCAACCGGCAACACTACCGTACAGTCCGGTCTCTTCGTCAGATATGCTGCATATCGAGCTTAGGGATGGTCACGTCGACCCCAATAACTCAATAAGTTGTGCCGGTGAATGGTCTATAACAGATCGAGAAACTACTGATAACACTTATATGCAAATCTCAGCAGCCCTGGCCAGGGACTTACTGATATAACCAGTCGGGCACAGCACAGCATCAACTCCCAATACCGGGAGAGACGAAAACCCTCCTATCGCTCATCGTCTTCGTGTGTCTCGGGACTGTACCCAACGGCCGCCTGTTTACACGACTCAGTAGAGCCGTGGTAGGGTGCAATCAAAGTACAGTGGGAGAACACACAAGACTCTATGACGATCTCGGGTCTATAGACTAACCTGTACCAGTGTCACCTGAGAACTGCTATCCGACGATAGATATAATTCCATATAGGAGTTCTCGGTGTGTCCGTCCAGTGTACCCAGTCACAACTGAGCACCCGTATACGATCTTGATGTCGAACATCGATGAATGTGGGAACATTCATCACCCATCGTATGGGTCTAGTATCATATACGCCAGTCTAATCTGGTATATCAATGCCCCGTCTCGATGTACCTACGACTAGGGACTTTCCAGGATATGCTTATAGACTAGAGATGTCCCACTAGTATGATCTCCATCATAATCACAGTAGTCAAGCCGATATCCTCAAGGCTTTATCAGCATGTATGAATGAATAAAAGCATGATCAAATCAACATGTCAGATAAAGAAGAACCAGATAGCATACTATCATGTCGAGCAAGAATGTATACTGAATATATATACATGTACAAAAACATCCACTATCATATAATGACCTCTAGGGCATACATATATCCAACAATCTCCCACTTGCACTAAGGCCAGTTATTGGCCTATCTCATACCCAACATCTCAAAAAGTCGCTCATGCTGCGTCTGAGGGAGGGCCTTGGTGAATGGATCCGCGGCGTTATTCTTTGTGTCTACTCTCCTAATCTCGATCTCGCGGCGATCTACAATCTTCCGGATCAAATGAAAACGCCTCAAGATGTGTCTGGATCGCTGATGGGATCTGGGCTCCTTGGCTAACGCTATAGCCCCATTATTATCGCAATACAAAGGTATTGGATCAATAATGGTTGGAACTACTCCTAGCTTCGAGACGAACTTCTTCATCCAGACGGCTTCCTTGGCGGCATCATTCGCAGCAATGTACTCAGCTTCTATCGTTGAGTCTGCAACGGTATCTTGTTTGGAACTCTTCCAACTTACCGCCCCTCCATTGAGGATAAATACAAACCCAGAGATAGATTTGCTGTCGTTCTTATAGCTCTGGAAGCTCGAATCGGTAAAGGCCTCCATTTAGAGATCTCCATTACCATACACCGAGAACAATTCTTTAGTCCTTCGAAAGTACTTAAGAATGTTCTTCACAGCTGTCCAGTGATTCTCCCCTGGGTTGGATTGATACCTGCTTACAACACTAAGTGCATAAGCTACATCTGGGCGTGTACATAACATCGCATATATTATAGATCCTACTGCCGAAGCATAGGGTATAACACTCATGCGAGCTCTCTCTTCATCGGTCTTTAGGCAAGAATCCTTGGAGAGAGTGACCCCATGGCAAGCGGGTAAGGCACTCCGCTTGGAGTCTTCCATACTAAACCTTTTTAGAATGGTGTTAATGCACCTGGTTTGGGGTAATCCCAATAACCTTTTAGATCTATCCCTATAGATCCTTATGCCCAGAATGTATACGGCATCACCTAGGTCCTTCATGGAGAACCTTAGTGATAGAAAGATTTGACTGACTGTAGAATAGGAATATCATTTCCTATCAGAAGAATGTCGTCCACGTAGAATACGAGGAATGTGACAGCTCTCCCTACAGCCTTTTTATAAACACAAGGTTCATCTGGATTTTTGATGAAATCAAACTCTTTGATGACATCATCGAAACAGTTGTTCCAACTCCGTGATGCCTGCTTTAACCCATATATGGATTTAAGCAGTTTACATGTGTTCATATCAGATTTTTGCATTTTCATACCGCCCAATTTTTGTCACATTGCATATCGGTAGATACTCTTGAGCCGTGTTTGCTAGTCAATTGCAGGATACAGGTTCTCGGTTCTAAAACGGTGAAATTCTTGGAAAACACGAAAAAATCCGGGTTCCTGCCAACCACAGATAAAAACACGGTCTCTGCTCTTCATCCGTATGTTGCCAGATATCAATAGGAAGACAAAAGGTCAAATCAATGTCATTCTCATGCACAAGGCTCAATGGTAGCACAAAATCCAAGAGATCTACGCGGAGCTCGAGGCAAATCATGACAAAATCTTGACAAAAAGTCCACCTTTCCCTCAACAGAAATTCTGGAAGAAATATGGAGGTATTTTCAGAAAATCTATGAACCAGAGAACAGAGCACAAAAGACCAGGGAAGCACAGAGAAAACGACACCCTAACTCTACAGTAGAGCCGCGGATCCGCGGCCAAAGTGGGGTCCAGGCCGCGGATCAGCGGCCGTACTGGCGCCGCACCTGCAGAATTTTGGGGGGTATATTGGTCATTCTGTTTGGGTTCTGGTGGTTGCCCTAGATTTCCATTCTCCAGCCTATAAATAGCCCAGAAGTTTGTGAGGGAGGGGGAATTCTTGTATTTTCTTTTTCTAGGTTTTAGTTCACATGTTCTTCTTCTTCTCATCTCTTCTCCATTAAACTTGTAGTGAGCTTTGTTAGGGAGGAATGGTAAATAAAGAAGATCATTTTATTATCATGCTTGTCTTGCTCTTTCTTTACTTGTTGTAATTTTAATTGTTAAGTAGTTGTTGTTATTTTCTTGTTGTTTCTTTCTTCTCTCTTTTTCTTTATCATTCATACGACAATGATACTTACGCTCGATCCTCGCCAAGGTGAGGTCGCAAATAGTTAGTCGTATTCTTCTAATCTCCTTCTTTCTATCTTCCTCTTTTGTTTTGTTTTGTTTTTCCTTATCATGAAGTGTGAGTAGTTTTATACTTGTTAGGGTAGGATAAGGGAAGTTTGAGAGAAGGAAATCTCTCTCACTCTTTCCTTGCCCAACAACTTAAATCGACTCCCGTTAATTGAACCACAATCCGCTCCTTACGGCACCCTATCCTACATGATAGCGGTGATTCCGTAGTGAGACCGGCTGTGGTTGAATTAACCGGAGGTTATGGATAAGAGCCAAGAACGGACGGACAAGCACCAAAAGGAAGGACTATGCGTTGGAAAGCCTAGCTTATACTCGCAAGTTCCTTCCTAGTCGTGCTAATCCCCGTTGTTGCCGATTACCGTAACACCGATATTAAGAGGGGCAACGAAAGATGTGGAGACTCCTAACTCAAACTAACCTAATCCTAACCCTAACAAGCTCTCTTTAAATTATCAACTCAACACTTAGATAATCCAACAAAATCTGAACAACCGGACTTAACTCGTCGAAAAACACATAGAAAAAGATTCCCATCTCCCTGCGGACGACCCGTACTCAACCGGCTAGCTACGTGCGAAACTGTCTTGATTGCGGTATTTAAACTTAAACTTGAACACGTAGAATCCCTATCAATCAAATGGCGCCGTTGCCGGGGAGACGGTAGTTTATTTCCTTGTGTAATTTCGGGTTAATTTGTAGGTATAAATCTAACCGAAAAACAAAAAAAATATATATATATACATTGTAAACAAAACCATCTTGTTTTTTTTGATTAGTTTTTGTGCAAGTGTGAAGGAAAATACAAAGTTCAAGTTCAGTGTCCAAGACGTTGAAAATACGGAGTTCAAGTACAGTGCCAAAGACGTGGGAAGATAGGCCCATATTTCGTGGCTACACCGCGACGGACAAAACGAAGCATCCGATCTACTGTAAAAATCTGGAGCAGATACAGTGAATAAATTCAAATTCAGAACATCCATACAACTAGAGGACACCCAACAGAACCCACACAAGAAAAATGATGCATCCACTCCTCTTTACAGCCGCGGAACCGCGGCATTAGGGCTCTTTTGCCGCGAAACCGCGGCCACTTGGGGAGTTCTCTGTGCAAATTTTTCTCTGTAAGTCCCTCTGCCTCTCTCCACTCCTCTGAACTCCACTGAACTGTGTTTTCTGCAGCCTTCTTTGCGCAAATTCTTCTCCCCCTTCCAATAAACTGTTCTTGTGCAGGATTCTTTGCGCCGCAAAATAAAAATTGTTTGCAGTTGATTTGTTACTGCTTTGCATTTCTTTAATACGGACTTAAGGGGCTTGAAACCAATCCAGATTGGGTGGGGATTTCATCACCCTTCCCAGGACCCCGGAAATCACTAAAGCATATGCATTGTCCATTGTAAATTAAAAAATACTAGACTTCAGCCCTAAGGACTTCGCGCTCATTAGGAGAAGATAAACCTTGTTTTGAACCTCGCTTAACCGTATATTGTTTACGGGGTGTCTAGGAAAGTGTTAAAGGCGCAACCGCCGAAAGAGAAAGGGTTATTTAATTAAGGAACTTCGCGAAAGCGTTGGACAACCTCCCCTTATCTCTGCACTTACCTGGCCTCGTGATCAGTGTATTTTTAAGCCCGTTTCTCGACACTGTTTAACTTCGACAATCAAGTTCAGGAGCAGGTCTAGTAGACCTAGGTTACCCTAGATCTAGGAGTGATTGTGCATATCTTGTTTGTGATTGCTTAAGCCGTATTTCCGTACATATTTATGTAAAAATCTTTCTAAAAAAAGAAAAAAAAAAAGAAAAAAATCAAAAACTTTTATAAAAACTTGCCCTTTTGTCGCCAAATCCATTTTCACCCACCACCCATCGCCTTTCTCAATTGACGTTTTCTTACCCTCGCCTTCTCCGCTTTGACTATACTAAACTCGTTTAGTGTATGTCCGCTTGGACTCGGGACACTAGCGCCCGTCTAGTCCGCGTTACGTTAGTCGCGACCGACTACGCGATCGACTCCGAAGTCGATACTCCGTCCACTCCTCTTTCACCCCTTCCTTTGCCGGCCAACTCCGACGTTGACCGGAATTCTGTTCATACATCTTCACCTTCACCTTCACCTTCACCAACCTCTTCTTCCGCGATGTCAGGATTTAATCCGAACATCTCTTTAACCACTGCTGGATTGGCTCCACCTCCTACGGAGACCAATCTCCCACCACCTCCGCCTGTTGTAGCGCTGCAGCGAATTGCGCTCCAGGATCGTTTCTACCCCACCCGTTCTGCACTTCCCACCTGCCTTTCTCTTCCTCCGGCCAATGGGGACAACTTTGAAATTAAGCCCCATTTCATCAACATGCTTCCACGTTTTCATGGGCTTGAATCTGAAGATGCCTATATCTTCATTAACAAATTTCAAAACGTCTGTGCCATGATGAAAACCACCCAGCTGTCGGACGATGCTATACGTCTACGGGTCATTCCGTTCACTTTATGCGATCTCGCTGAAAAATGGCTGTATAGCACCGCTTCCCACTCAATCACCAACTGGGACGAGTTTGTTAAAGCGTTTCTGAAAAAATTCTATCCAAATCATAAGACCGTAAGAATTCGAAATGAAATCAACCAATTCTCCCAGCTTCCTTCTGAACCCTTCTGGAAGTGCTTTGACCGGTACAAAGACCTTCTTGTTCAGTGTCCTCACCACGGTATAGAGAAATGGCAGCTCTGCCAAACCTTATACGAGGGACTGAACCCAGCAACGAAGCAGTTGCTGGAAACCATCTGTCAGGGCCACTTCCTATCAAAATCTGACGAGGAAGCGTGGCAGTTCTTTGACGATCTTGCGGAGAAAACGCTACAGTGGGAGAGCACCAGACCGACTTCTTCTTCTCCTTCTACCTCCACTTCTACCGGTCAGTCTAGGGTAGGAATCCACCAACTCGATGTCTCTATTGCGATGAAAGCTGAAATGGCTGCAATAACACGAAAGCTTGAAGCGATAGAGAGCAAATTTTCTGCTCCTGCCCCCACCCCTGTTCTCCCACTTCGTACCATCTGCGCTTGTTGTTCCGATCCTTCCCACTTGACTTAAGAGTGTCCTTACAATCCACCCTCGCAAGGACAGGATTAGGTTAATGCTGCCTTCCAGCAAAGACCGAGGAATGATCCATACTCTTCCACCTACAATCCCGGTTGGAGGAACCACCCCAATTTCGCCTGGAATTAGAATCAGAATCAATTCCAGGGCAACAATTTCTAAAGGGCCCCTCCACCGCAACAACAAGCGCCACAAAAAACTCAGCATCAATATCAGCAGCCCTTCCAACCCCAACCTTTCCAAAACCAGACGAACAACTTTGCACCGAACAACTCTTTTCCACCAAACAACTTTGTTCCGTCAAACAACGATAAGGTTTCCTCGCTCGAGCGAAGTCTGGAGGCGTTTGTTAAACAATCGACTCAATCCACCGCCAACATCCAGTCTTCGATTCAATCCTTAGTGCAACACACTGCCGCACACGGGCAAAGCATCAACACCATCGAGGCCCAGATTGCACAGCTGAACGCGGCCTTGAGCGAGCGAGAGAAGGGGAAGCTCCCGTCCCAGCCACTTCCAAATCCCGGTCACCCACATAATGCACATGTTGCTCTTGAACAACAAAACCATAATGTGAGTGCCGTGACTACACTGAGATCGGGAAGGATGCTGCAAAACAACATTGGCAAGAGAATCAACGATGACACCCCGGCCGCTTATTCTTCTTCTTCTTCTTCTTCTTCTTCGTCTTCTGAGCCTATTCTCCATTCTTCAACAGGCTCTCCTTCCTCTTCTTCTGCTCTGAACGGACCCACTTCTCACTCCACGAACACACCTATTCTGGAATCTGTTCCAACTCCAAAATCTCTTCCTCCAGCATTAGACTCAACCAATTTTCAAAATGTTCCATTTCCAAACCGGTTGAGGTCTAACAAACAAAATCCACAAATGGAGATGATTTTGGAGTTATTCAAGCAAGTTAACATTAACATTCCTCTTTTAGATGCTGTCCAACAAGTCCCATCTTACGCGAAAATCTTAAAGGACTTATGCACGAAAAAGAGGAAGTCTCAGGTACCCAAGAAAGTTTTCTTGGCTAATGCTGTGAGTGATGCCCTTACCCAATCTTTACCACAAAAACGGAAGGACCCTGGCTGTCCTACGATTTCAATTACTATTGGGGATAAGAACATCAACCGCGCACTATTAGATCTTGGTGCCAGTGTTAACTTGCTTCCGTATTCAGTATACGAGCAATTAGGCGTCGGAGAGCTGAAACCCACACACTGCACTCTCCAGATGGCCGACCGATCGATCACCCATCCTAGGGGTGAGCTAGAGGATGTGTTAATAAGAGTCGGGGACTTCATATTCCCCGTCGACTTCATTGTCTTAGATACACAGCCTGTAGCTAACCCCCGGAATCAAATTCCGGTGATACTCGGTCGCCCATTTCTCGCAACCTCAAATGCTGTGATCAATTGTCGCAATGGTTCAATGAACCTCTCTTTTGGAAATATGACGATTGAACTCAACATTTTTAGGTTGGGGAATCAGCCCGCCGAACCTAATGCTCATATACTGGATGTCTGCTCGATCCAGGAGATCACCCCAGAAGAGTGTGAATTCGAGGAGTTTCTGTTTGAACACGATAATCTTGACGCCACTAGTGTGTTTCTCTTCGAACCTGCTGCTGCTTCTGCGCCCGACAACGAATACGAGTGTTTCACGTTCTTGAACGATCTTAGCCGCGCACAACCCGAGTTTGAATCTTTCGACTTTCCGGATGAGTTACCTGAACCATCCAACTCGGTTGCCTACACTCGCTTTGAACCTTTGCTGGAGTCCTTTGAGTTCGAGACCTTTGCACCAGTCTTGCCTTCCATCATTTCACCTCCAACGCTCGAACTCAAGCCTTTGCCGTCTCACCTCAAGTATACTTACTTAGGTGAGAACGAGACCCTTCCTGTCATCATCTCGGCTTCTCTAGCTCCCGAGCAAGAGAAAGCCCTTCTCGCGGTCTTGCACAGCAACAGGCAAGCTTTTGGCTGGTCCATGGCGGACATCAAGGGGATTAGTCCCCTGATCGTTGAGCATCACATTCATCTGATGGATGATGCCAAACCAGCCCGGGATCCACAAAGACGTCTTAATCCAGCCATGAAGGAGGCTGTGAAGAAGGAGATTGTCAAATGTCTAGATAGTGGTATCATTTACCCTATCTCTGATAGCCAGTGGGTTAGCCCCATTCACGTTGTCCCCAAGAAGTCGGGTATCACGGTCATCACCAACGAGGCGAATGAGTTAATCCCTACTCGCACCCAAACTGGGTGGCGAGTTTGCATTGATTACAGAAAACTCAACGCCGCAACGCGGAAAGACCACTTTCCGCTACCTTTCATTGACCAGATGCTTGAACGATTGGCCGGACACGAGTACTACTGCTTTTTTGATGGCTACTCCGGCTATAATCAAATTCCCATCGCCGAAAAAGACCAGGACAAGACCACTTTCACTTGTCCTTTCGGCACGTTTGCATATCGACGCATGCCCTTTGGGTTATGCAATGCGCCCGCTACCTTCCAGCGGTGTATGATGGGAATTTTCTCGGACATGGTGGAAAAATTTCTGGAGATTTTCATGGATGACTTCTCCATCTTCGGCGACTCCTTTGACGAGTGTTTGCTGCATCTTGACGCTGTCCTTAACCGATGTAAGGACAAGAATCTCACTTTGAACTGGGAGAAATGCCAGTTCATGGTGCGCGAAGGTATTGTCTTAGGACATATCATCTCACAAAATGGCATAGAGGTTGACAAAGCAAAGATTGAGGTCATTTCCAATCTGCCTCCTCCCCGTTGCGTCAGAGATATCCGAGCCTTCCTTGGCCATGCCGGTTTCTATAGACGGTTTATCAAGGACTTTAGCAAGATTGCTAGGCCTTTGACTCTTTTGCTGGCCAAGGATACACCATTTGACTTCAACTCGAGCTGTGTGACTGCCTTCGAGTCACTGAAACGCTCACTCACTTCTGCTCCCGTTCTTTCTTCACCTGACTGGACGCACCCATTCGAGATTATGTGCGATGCATCCGACTTTGCCATCGGTGCTGTCCTTGGACAGCACATCAATAAGATGCCGCACGTAATCTATTACGCGAGCCGAACCCTGAATGACGCCCAACTCAACTATACAACAACTGAGAAGGAATTCTTGGCTGTTGTATTTGCTTTAGAAATTTTCAGGCCCTACCTCATCGGCTCTCCAGTCATTGTCTACACGGACCATTCAGCTCTGCGCCATCTTTTTGCGAAGAAAGATGCAAAATCTAGGTTAATACGTTGGATCCTCTTGCTTCAAGAGTTTGAACTTGTCATTAAGGACAAACGAGGATGTGAAAACGTAGTTGCCGACCATCTCTCACGACTTCCTTCTTCGCCTTCGCTTCCAATTCCGATCAACGACGTTTTCCCGGATGAACAACTCTTGACGGTATCGTGCGAACCCTGGTTCGCAGATATTGTGAACTATTTGGCCACGGGATTACTACCGACTGAATGGTCGAGTCAGGACAGACTTCGCTTCTTATCCCAAGTAAAACACTTTAACTGGGACGAACCCTACTTGTTCAAGTACTGTCCCGACCAGATTATTCGTCGGTGTGTCCCTGATGAGGAATTCAAGAGTGTGCTGTCATTTTGCCACGATCAAGCGTGTGGCGGGCATTTTGGGCCCAGAAAGACAGCTGAGAAGATCTTGCAATGTGGTTTCTACTGGCCACAAATTTTCAAAGACGCTCATGACTATTGCAAGACTTGCTCCCGGTGCCAACACATGGGCAGGATATCCCGGAGGAACGAGATGTCGCTCCAACCGATCTTGGTTGTGGAGATTTTCGATGTTTGGGGGATAGATTTCATGGGGCCGTTTCCCAGCTCTTTCGGGAACTTGTACATCCTTCTAGCTGTTGATTACGTCTCTAAATAGGTCGAGGCTGTGCCTAGCCGGACTAACGACAACAAGGTTGTCGTTAGGTTCCTTAAAGAAAACATTTTCTCCCGGTTTGGGCACCCCCGAGCGATCATTAGCGACAATGGAAGTCATTTCTGCAATAGGACTTTCGAGGCCTTGATGCGGAAATACTCCATTAATCATAAGCTTTCTACGCCCTACCACCCCCAAACCTGCGGGCAGGCCGAAGTTTCAAATCGGCAAATCAAGCAGATACTTGAGAAGACGGTTTCCAAGAACCGTAAGGATTGGTCTCTAAAACTCACTGATGCCCTTTGGGCATTTAGAACCGCTTATAAGACCGACCTTGGCATGTCTCCCTATCGGCTTGTGTACAGAAAAGCCTGCCACCTACCTGTTGAAATCGAGCATCGCGCATTTTGGGCGATAAAGGAGCTGAATCTGTCTCTTGAGGACGCGGGCAGCCATCGGAAGCTGCAGTTGAACGAACTGAACGAGCTTAGGGATGAGGCTTACGATAACGCGGTTGTCGTTAAGAATCGAACGAAGGTGTTTCATGATAAACACCTTGTGCGCAAAACCTTCGTACCTGGTCAGCAGGTACTGCTTTACGACACCCGGCTACACTTCCATCCTGGAAAGCTCAGATCTCGCTGGAAAGGGCCGTATTTTGTGCGGAATGTGTATCCGCAGGGCGCTGTGGATTTGGAAAATCCAAAGGACGGTTCACTTTTCAAAGTAAACGGACACCGATGCAAACCGTACCTTAGCGCCGAACCAACAGAGGAGCTCCTGTTCTTGTAGGAGCCGGTTTACCCTGAATGATCTTCCTCTGCCTACCTCCAAACTTCGGTTATCCAGCCAAGAACAGTGGACACTGTTCCAAATAAGTTTGGGGGTATGTACAAACCATTTTGTATATATTTGTGTATATTAATTTTCTTTTCTTTAAAAACAAAAAAAAAAAAATTGTATATCGCTAACCGACAATTTTGACCCTTCAAACTGATCTCTTCATGCAACGACAGTGAGGACACTGTCCAGTTTAAGTTTGGGGGTACGCTCGGTACGCATTTCTTACCTTCGCATTCATATGTATATTTTGCATCTGCATATTAATATCCATAAAATCCATAAAAATTTGAAAATTTTCTAAAAAATATAAAAACTTTTTTGTCAAGTTAGCTTGTGGAAGAACTCTGATTCAACATTCGACGGTTTTTGTTTGAAAAAATAGGAATAACTAGATCTTATGTTTGGATTTTGAAAACCTGAAAGATAACTCTCCTTTGAAGTTAACTATAGCTGATATACGTCTTTACATCACACTACACGTGTCGTAAGATTTTGGGAATTAGATGACAAGTCTTTCATGTTTAAACTTTTAAACAGATAAATGATTTTCTGAGGATCAAATAGGTTTGTTCTGAAATAAGTAATGTCAAGAATAGTTTATGAAGTAAAGCGAATATGAAGGAATGTTATTGATGCCGTAATTGGAGCTAGGTCGGAAAAATAAGCCATCTAAAACTTGATTGGAATGATTACACACCAAACCCACTAAACACGTCTTTTATCCAAAAAAATATTTGAACTGCCGGTTATATCTCCGTTCGTATTAAATCATCTGATTTTCACGACAAACTGTCTTTTGTTTTTGGACCTAGGTAACTTGAGTAATTAAGTCCGCTGGGGTGTTTCTACACCTAATGCCCTAAAACCAACTGGTTTGGGTGCATTGGCCCAAAGCTCGCTAAGAAGCCTAGAAAGTCCAGTTTTAAAACAAAGTCAAGCAAGTGTTCTCTCCGAGTTAAAATTCCTAACGGTTCTTTGTGTGAGAATAATCTTGATAAAAGACAGGCTTTTATAAAAAAATTTAGCGGAGATATGAAGGTTTTATTCTATGATAAAGACTATTGCACGTTCACAGAGGTGTGTATGAAATGAAAACAAGAAAAATGTGGAGTGAAAAATACGACTTAGTTTCCTGTTATGGAAGATAGAAATTCTGAAGTTGAAACCTTACTCGAAAACGAAACTTGAAAAATGCTTAACTCTTTATAAAACTTATGTGATCCTTTTAAAATTGTTATCTGGGCTTTATTGTGCGACATGATGACTTTATTCGACCTTTCGGGAACATAACAACACTATACGCACTGCACGTAAAGACATATAAAATCTGTAGTTAAATAAGAAGCGAGGTGTGAAAAATAAAGGTTCGATAGTCTAGACTTAAGGATTATAGAATTATTATTTTCTAAAACAAAACTTTAGGGTTTTGAAGCTTAGTTCTTTTACAAAACCAAACTTGACCGGATTTTGTGGGAAGTATCCGCTGAAAACCCTCAGGAGACAACACTCCTCCTACTAGGGACACCTAGAGGTTTAACGGCTTGTTGCACATGCTCAGTGCAATCGCGTTCCCTGCGAAAGCGAGGTTAGGAAATTTTTTGTGAATAAATTGGCTTTGCTCGGGACGAGCAAATGATAAGTTTGGGGGTATTTGTTCATATCAGATTTTTGCATTTTCATACCGCCCAATTTTTGTCACATTGCATATCGGTAGATACTCTTGAGCCGTGTTTGCTAGTCAATTGCAGGATACAGGTTCTAGGTTCTAAAACGGTGAAATTCTTGGAAAACACGAAAAAATCCGGGTTCCTGCCAACCACAGATAAAAACACGGTCTCTGCTCTTCATCCGTATGTTGCCAGATATCAATAGGAAGACAAAAGGTCAAATCAATGTCATTCTCATGCACAAGGCTCAATGGTAGCACAAAATCCAAGAGATCTACGCGGAGCTCGAGGCAAATCATTACAAAATCTTGACAAAAAGTCCACCTTTCCCTCAACAGAAATTCTGGAAGAAATATGGAGGTATTTTCAGAAAATCTATGAACCAGAGAACAGAGCACAAAAGACCAGGGAAGCACAGAGAAAACGACACCCTAACTCTACAGTAGAGCCGCGGATCCGCGGCCAAAGTGGGGTCCAGGCCACGGATCAGCGGCCTTACTGGCGCCGCACCTACAGAATTTTGGGGGGTATATTGGTCATTATGTTTGGGTTCTGGTGGTTGCCCTAGATTTCCATTCTCCAGCCTATAAATAGCCCAGAAGTTTGTGAGGGAGGGGGAATTCTTGTATTTTCTTTTTCTAGGTTTTAGTTCACATGTTCTTCTTCTTCTCATCTCTTCTCCATTAAACTTGTAGTGAGCTTTGTGAGGGAGGAATGGTAAATAAAGAAGATTATTTTATTATCATGCTTGTCTTGCTCTTTCTTTACTTGTTGTAATTTTAATTGTTAAGTAGTTGTTGTTATTTTCTTGTTGTTTCTTTCTTCTCTCTTTTTCTTTATCATTCATACGACAATGATACTTACGCTCGATCCTCGCCAAGGTGAGGTCACAAATAGTTAGTCGTATTCTTCTAATCTCCTTCTTTCTATCTTCCTCTTTTGTTTTGTTTTGTTTTTCCTTATCATGAAGTGTGAGTAGTTTTATACTTGTTAGGGTAGGATAAGGGAAGTTTGAGAGAAGGAAATCTCTCTCACTCTTTCCTTGCCCAACAACTTAAATCGACTCCCGTTAATTGAACCACAATCCGCTCCTTACAGCACCCTATCCTTCATGATAGCGGTGATTCCGTAGTGAGACCGGTTGTGGTTGAATTAACCGGAGGTTATGGATAAGAGCCAAGAACGGACGGACAAGCACCAAAAGGAAGGACTATGCGTTGGAAAGCCTAGCTTATACTCGCAAGTTCCTTCCTAGTCGTGCTAATCCCCGTTGTTGCCGATTACCGTAACACCGATATTAAGAGGGGCAACGAAAGATGTGGAGACTCCTAACTCAAACTAACCTAATCCTAACCCTAACAAGCTCTCTTTAAATTATCAACTCAACACTTAGATAATCCAACAAAATCTGAACAACCGGACTTAACTCGTCGAAAAACACATAGAAAAAGATTCCCATCTCCCTGCGGACGACCCGTACTCAACCGGCTAGCTACGTGCGAAACCGTCTTGATTGCGGTATTTAAACTTAAACTTGAACACGCAGAATCCCTATCAATCAACATGCTTTCCCGCTGCTCCCACTGTCAATGAAGCCCTCTGGCTGATCCATATAAACGCATTCTTCTAAATTTCCATTTAGAAATGCGGTTGTAATGTCCATCTGCCAGATTTCATAGTCGTAGTGAGCAACAATAGCAAGTAGGATCCGAATGGATTTAAGCATGGCCACGGGAGAAAAAGTCTCGTCATAGTCCAAACCTGGTCTTTGACGAAAACCCTTCGCCACAAGTCTTGCCTTATAGGTCTCCACCTGCTCATCTACACCAATCTTTCTTTTAAAGATCCATTTGCACCCCACAGGTTTTACCCCAGGGGGTACAACGTCCAAAGTCCATACTTTGTTGGTGTACATAGACTCCATTTCGGATCTCATGGCATCCAGCCACTTCACAGAGTCTTCACTCGTGATAGCTTGCTGAAAATAGGTAGTATCATCATCATCCATGATGTAGTCTTCTCTGTCACCATCAATGATGAAACCGTAGTACCTCTCCGGTGGGCGAGAATTCCTACCAGACCTACGGAGTGGCCGAGGTTCCTCATTTTCTATTGCAACAGCCGGTTCAACCAAATCGTCATTTGTAGTTTGTGTCTCTAGAACCTCTTCTAGATCCACCACCTTGCCATCATCTTTATCTGTGAAAAACTCTTTTTCCAAGAATGTGGAATGTTAAGAAACAAACACCTTTTATTCCTCTTTGTGGTAGAATAGATATCCATAAGAATTCTTTGGATACCCTACAAAATTACACATGACTGACCGTGTCTCGAGTTTGTCCGGATTCTGCTTTTTAACATAGGCCGGGAAAACCCAAATCTTAATTCTCTTAAGAGATGGTCTCTTCCCATGCCATATCTCATATGGCGTGGTAGATACGGCTTTGGTTGGAACCCTGTTTAGCAGAATTGCTGCAGTCTCCAATGCATGCCCCCAAAACGAAACGGGTAACTCAGTGTCACTCATCATGGACCGGACCTTATCTAATAGAGTCCTATTCCGTCGTTCTGACACACCGTTGTGCTGTGGTGTGTAGGGAGGAGTGAGTTGAGAGAGAACCTCATTCTCTTTTAGGAAGTTTGCAAATTCTGTACTGAGATACTCACCACCTCGATATGATCGAAGTATCTAGATACTCAAGCCGGTTTTTTTTTCTACTTCTTGTTTATATTCAATGAATTTCTCGAAAGCTTCGGACTTGTGCTTTAATAAAAATACATGACCGAATCTGGAGAAATCGTCAGTGAACGTAATGAAGTATGAAAAACCGCCTCTAGCCTGTGTAGACATTGGCCCACATACATCACTATGTATGAGGCCTAGGAGCTCAGTAGCTCTTTCTCCGTGTCCGATAAACGGAGTTTTGGTCATTTTACCCTTGATACAAGACTGGCAAGTCGTATAAGATTTATTTTCAAAAGAGTTTAAATATCTATCTTTGTGTAACTTGTTTAGTCTTGTTTCGTTAATATGACCAAGTCTACAGTGCCAAAGAAAGGCTTCATTTAATTCTGAAAGTTTTCTTTTATTAGTGTGTTGATATAGGACATATATCCCGTTATTAAGCGTACCATACCCAACCAACATTTGATTAAGGTGAATGTTCATAACATTGTTCTGCAATACAAAATTATATCCTTCATTGTCTAACAAAGAAACGGATATTATATTACAAAGCATACTGCGTACAAAATAGGATTCAAAACCAAAATACATCCAGATGGCAACCCCAAGTGATACTCTCCCACTGCGACTGTATGTACATTGGAACCATTTCCAACGCGGAGAGTATGGTCACCTGTCTTCAAAACTTTGCTATTTCTCATCCCCTGCATAGAATTGCAAATATGAGAACCTGAACCGGTATCCAATACCCAGGAAGCAGAGTTTATTGAAAAACAGTTTTCTGTTACAAACGCACCTGAAGCAGAAGCATCCCCATGCTTCTTCTTGAGATTTAAGTACTCCGTGCTGTTGCGCTTCCAATGTCCTGTCTTGTGGCAATGAAAACATTCGCCTTTCCCCGAGTCTCCAGCTTTGGACTTTTCCTTTCCCTTCACCTTTTTAACTCCACCCTTAGGATTGGTGGGCTTCTTCTTTTTCCTTCCCTTGGCCTTAGCTTTCGGGCGAGAAGAGGAAGACTGTCCAACAGTCATAACGGGAGTTTTTGCTGATTTCATAGTGCTCTCTGCACTCCTTAACATATTAAGGAGTTCAGGGAGTTCCTTCTCCATGCCATGCATGTTGAAGTTCACTATGAATTGAGCAAAGGTGGAGGGGAGGGACTGCAGAATAATATCTATATATTGTTCATTTTCCATCATCCATCCAAGGTCCTCAAGCTCTTCTATAAGAGCTATCATCTTCAGAACATGGTCTCCTACTGGTGTGCCAGGAGCCATTCGCATCTGAAACAATTTCTTTGATGCTTCGTATTGTAATACGCGGGATTACTCTCCATACAACTCCTTTGTATGGAGCAATATACCGTGAATGTCCATATCCTTGTGCTGCTTTTGATGTTTGTTATCCATCGATGCAAGCGCGAGGCATTTGGCCATGGCACAGTCAGCGTCCCATTTCTTACGGACTTCAATGTCCGCAACAGAGGATTTTGGACCTGGGACGGGCGGGGCTGAAGCCGTGAGGATATATGATACTTTATTATAAGTCAAGGCAATTTTCAGATTCTTCAGCCAGTCTTTATAATTGGTCCCATTCAGTTTGTTTTTATCTAGTAGAAGCTTGAGTCCAGTCATGGGTATCTGCCATTAAGAGAGAGAGAAAAATACACTCAGCGAAAGCTCTTGCATAGATCAGATTGGTTATTATCTTGTCTAATCGATGTTTCCCACAGCTTTAATCGAGTTTTTCTTTCAAACCTTAAAAAGAAAAACTAGCCAGGATTAATTACAGTCTACAACTTCGCTAACCGTTCAGCCAGGCCAGTGTCGGTACTTGAGGGAGGTTCCCCGTGCTTTCGCACGGACCTAATTAAAGTAAACCTCATTTTCCCAGAGGCGGAGCCCCGTTAACACCTTTCTAGACACCTAATGAGTTAGCTAATTGTAAACTGTAAAACTCTCCTAGGAGCAACTATTGCCCACAGTGGGATCGGGATCCAACCATCACATGGAAGGTATGCAATCTTATTGCAAATTTCAACTATTGAAATTCCAGATGTGGTTTTTACCCCTAGCACTCGTGACCTTGGCTAAGTTTAACAAATCACTAGTACTAGTCAAGCTCAACCGGTCATTTCTTGATTAATTAGACCCGTTCACATGACCCTTGGCTAAGGTCAACAAAGTCATATGCCCGTCCTAATTAATCTGCATAATATGCATTTGTAGGAAGACATCACTTAGCTATCGTACACTACGCCTTGGCTAAGGTCAACAAACGTAGCACGAATACTAAGTACTCTACTTCCTAAAATGACGGAGGGTTGCGGATGATTTTTAAGAAAATCTTTAACGCTTTGAACTTGGTATCGTTGTAGAATCAAATGGTTTTCAAAAGGAGTGGCTTAAGCTCCGCAGTTTTGAAATATAGCTTTTTCATAAATAGCCGAGTGGTTTTCAAATTCGATTCTACAACATCTTTTTAGGTTTATTTTCTTTACATTAATCACATTAATGTAATCTCATCATTTAAGTCCTTAAGCCAATCACAGAAAAGAAACGAAAATAACACGTACGCTTATGCCATCCGCATTCGCCGCAATGTTCCGTTATGCACCGTTAGGTTACTTAACTAACGGCATACCGGGACAGGACTAGCGCGGGTGTAAAACATAAGCAACGTCTACTATATATCACATATATAATATATCATTCATCTCAGATATCACAGAACACAGGCAGCAGAAACATATATATAATGTGGGATATACTAGGACGTCCGTATTTAGTATTTAGCCAACAATAGAAAATACGGATTCCACAGTCCCGATGAATAGCCAAGCCCACACCCCTAGACCCCTACGAGAGCGGCAAGCGACCCTACCAATCCTGGAGTTTAGGATACCCGGTCTCGACCCCTCGAGATGGCCTCCCACTGAACCCCAGAACCCGGTCACTTGTGCTCCTTTCCTTGGGTCTATCCTAATGCGGTAAGGTAAATAATATACAACACTGGTGACACAACGTCAACCCGGAAGTTCCCCAAATAAAAGAATATTACATTACATTTGAATTTACAAGAATGAAAATGTAAAACTCTTATCTTAGATAAAAACCCCCGGCTATTCAATCGCGACAATCCTGCACATCATATCTCAGTAACACATAATATCTCATATCATCAATGTAAGTAATTATGCATACCCCGATTGTCGTTGATGTATAGCAAAGAAACCGGCGATATCGAACATACTACACTTACGGTCACAGAAAAGAAAGTGTAAAACTACAATATTTAGAATCCACATCTCTTTAGACATCATAAATGCGAAATATCACATACTTCGTATTTCATTCCTAAACTATATGAATTCCACATATTGTATCACATTCCAGATAAATAGACAGTATTAAAGTTTTCGACCGAATGATCAAATACCCAAAATCCCCTAAAGCTCAACACTTGAGCGGAGTTCTAAAACCTGGAGTGTGACACAGTAGTAGCGGTCCAGCCGTAGAAGGGTCAAGCCAATGCCTCACATGTGGCACGCCGTACTGCCCTCAACCCTAAGGTTCAAAGGGAAGTTCAAGACGGTCACATAATTGAGTTAAGGTTTGTTGTCTTCTAGAGGGTTTCACCACAAAACTTGCACGTATCTCCAAAATATTTAAACCCCGTGAATAGTGAGCAAATGATACTCGTTCGAACACTTCAATACTTTCTAATTTACCAGGAAAAACAAAGAAATGAAAATTCCGATCGAATCGTCGATTCCAAAACCATCTCCAGAATATACAGTACTAGATTCAGATTAAACATACCTAAAAACAATATACAAGCAGTTTTAGGAATTACTGTGGAAAAAGAAAGACATGAATCCTTTGTATGGCCGTGGAGCCGCGGCCTAAGCAAGGATTGGCCGCGGTTCCGCGGCGGTTTGTACGGATCATGGGTTCGTATTTAACAGTATTTCTTATATTTTCCTGCTGTATTTTTTAAGTATTTTTAATTCTGAAAAATGTCAGATTTTAAAAAATGTCCAGAGAAGGTCTCAAAACGTCGTATTTTAGTTCGATCGGGGTTTTTACTCCGTAAAAGTGTTGCCTAATGTTCTAGGTCGGCTCTGATACCAATGTTACGTTTACCTAGCACCCTATGTAGAGTTTGGAAGCATCACATGTCACAAAGTTCAAAATTTTTATTGTGCTAAGCAAGCATACAAAGGATCGATCCTAGAAAATTAGGGTTTCTAAATATTAAAGGCAACGAAGACTAGGGTTTCGAGAGTACAACCTTTGTAGCTCCCTTCATAGACTCTTTGGCCTCTTGGGTGTTGGAGGAAGGTTCCCTTGAAGTCTTCTAGTGTCCACGACGATCTACCCGTAGCTCCTTCGTCCAAGCTATCGACTTCACTTTCCAAGAGAAGAAAAGAAGATAACACTCTAAACAAGTGGGCTAGACTTGTGTAGAATGATGTCGTGGTTCTAATTCTCACTTCAAAAACCTTTCTTGATGTGTGTTTTGCTCACTATTAAAAACTAGAGAGCAAAGGAAGAAGGAGGAAGAAGATGATAGCTTT
The DNA here is from genome assembly GCA_030015575.1 of Agapanthus africanus. Classification (NCBI taxonomy): domain Eukaryota; kingdom Viridiplantae; phylum Streptophyta; class Magnoliopsida; order Asparagales; family Amaryllidaceae; genus Agapanthus; species Agapanthus africanus. The sequence goes on from CM057344.1 coordinate 388,009,925, forward strand.
TCTTTTAGATGAAGAGAAAAGATTAACTTATGAAAAGAAATGAAAATATATCTACATATATTTATTTCTTCTCATCTCAAACCATGGTTAGAATATAAAGATATTGTTGTATCATAGTTTAAAACACCTAAGGAAAAATAACCAAGGGTTAAATAGTGGGTGAGCATGGTAAGATGAAGAACAGTGTAGAAACAATCCAATAATCAACCCTTTTTCTTTCCTTTTTGTTTTAGTATAAATACAATAACAATCCATATTAAAAACTCATGGTGTGAGTCTTATATTGCCACCATTTTCTTTGTATAAGCAACCATGATAGATGATGTATGTATGTATGTATGTATGCACATCCATATGTGCATGAAACTAAAAGAAAGAAAACATACATGCATGCATACATCCATCATGTACAAGAAAGGATTTCAAGTGAGAAAACTAATGGTTAAATGATAAATCAACACTTGATTTATCAATCTGGCCATATCACATATGACCCCACTAAAAGCAAGCCGCCCGATCAATATACGGTATCCTATACGCGCATTTTAATCGGGTCCTTGCGCATATCGCATACGCGCACCACAACGTTTCGCCTGAACTAGGTAACTCCTTTGTGGGACTCTAAGACTCGTCAATACGCCGGCAGTGGGTGATGATCATATCAAACACCCTCAAGCCGCAAGCGGTCAGCTAAACGTAACGGCCACCCGGATATTGAGCGATGAGAAGAAAACAAGTGAACCTGCTACAACTCCCGTCGAGCCAACCGGCAACACTACCGTACAGTCCGGTCTCTTCATCAGATATGCTGCATATTGAGCCTAGGGATGGTCATGTCGACCCCAATAACTCAATAATTCGTGCCGGTGAATGGTCTATAACAGATCGAGAAACTACTGATAACACTTATCAGCAAATCTCAGCAGCCCTGGCCAGGGACTTACTGATATAACCAGTCGGGCACAGCACAGCATCAACTCCCAATACCGCGAGAGACGAAACCCCTCCTATCGCTCATCGTCTTCGTGTGTCTCAGGACTGTACCCAACGGCCACCTGTTTGCACGACTCAGTAGAGCCGTAGTAGGGTGGCAATCAAAGTACAGTGGGAGAACACACAAGACTCTATGATGATCTCAGGTCTACAGACTAACCTGTACCAGTGTCACCTGAGAACTGCTATCTGACGATAGATATAATTCCATATAGGAGTTCTCGGTGAGTCCGTCCAGTGTATCCAGTCACCACTGAGCACCCGTATATGATCTTGATGTCAAACATCGATGAATGTGAGAACATTCATCGCCCATTGTATGGGTCTAGTATCATATACGCCATTCTACTCTGGTATATCAATGCCCCGTCTCGATATACCTACGACTAGGGACGTTCCAGGATATGCTTATAGACTACAGATGTCCCACTAGTATAATCTCCATCATAATCACAGTAGTCAAGCCGATATCCTCAGGGCTTTATCAGCATGTATGAATGAATAAAAGCATGATCAAATCAACTTGTCAGATAAAAAAGAACCAGATAGCATACTATCATGTCGAGTAAGAATGTATACTGAATATATATACATGTACAAATACATCCACTATCATATAATGGCCTCTAGGGCATACATATATCCAACACGAAGTAGAGAACCAAATGGGCAAAAGTATTAAGATCCTACGATCTGATCGAGGAAAGAATACTTGAGCAATGAGTTTCTGGACAATCTTAAAGAGAATGGGATTCTCTCTCAGCTTACTCCTCCCTAGACACCACAGCTTAACGGCGTATCGGAGTGGAGGAATCACACCCTATTAGATATGGTGCGCTCTATGATGAGCACTGCAGAGTTACCTATTTCCTTTTGGGGTCATGCGCTTGAGACAGCGGCATACCTATTGAATCAAGTTCCATCTAAATCAGTACCTACAACACTATATGAGATGTGGAGTGGGAAGAGACCATGTCTGTAACATTTCAAAAAAATAAAATATTATTTTTGGGAATTTTTATAATTAAATAATAAAATATTGAATATTTTAATAAGGCGGAATAATTAAATATCGATAAATTTGGAAAAAATTTGGAAAATAATAGAAATTATTTAAAAGAGAGTGTTTTATGTCAATTATGCAATTTTAAGTTTTTATGATTAATTATATGCTAATTTAGTGCTAATCGCGATTAAAAATCGCTAATCACGCTTTAAGCGTATTTTGTGCAAAGATGCACCATATCTTTTTATTAACACTTGTTGCATTTTACTACATGTTTTTGGGTGCATGGCTTTTGTTTTGAGGTTACTATTGATGGGAGAAGGAAAATAGAAAAGAAAAAAGTATAATATATAGGTTTGGGTGAGAGAGAGAAAGGTAAGGGTGTACCTTTGACTTGGTCTTGAGCCATTCCACCATCATTATTTCAGTCATTTCTCTCCTCTCCTTCTTCGTTAGCTGCTGCTGCTGCTGCCTGTTCATAACATAATGTTGCATTTTGTATTCCCCATTCTTATGCATTTTACAATGAAAACAGGTGCTTTTGACCCATATCTGCTACATGTTACAGGTTACAGGTTCTTGGAGCGAAAACAGTGAAAAACACAAAAGACGACACAAAAGAAGGACTTTTGACCAACAAATAGGAAGATTTTAGTAAAGCCTAGAAGAAGAACGGTTCACCATCAACAAGGCAACGCAAGATCCATAAATACAAAGCAGACGGTTAAAAGATCCATTGCAAAGTGTTCACTGAAAATCTGGAATTAATACAGAAGCCAAATTGATAAAAGGAATAAAGAATCAGGAAGACCAAAGAACCATGATGCAGCCCAGAAAAATTCATAAAATGAACTCCTCAATAGGCCGCGGAACCGCGGCCCAATGCCTAGCCATGCCGGGGTTCCGCGGCCGTCTAGTGCCCGTGCGCGAAAAAAATTTTACCAAAATTCTGAGGAGGCTATAAAAAGATTTTCTGGGGGTATATTTGTAATTGTAGACATGCGGTGCAATTGTAAACCTAGGGTTTCTATATCCTATAAATAGAACCCAAAACCCTTGTATTTTCTTATGCCTCTACTCATGAATAAAATTCTGTTTTCTTGAAATTAGAGCGCATCAAAAGTAAGTAGGTTATTTTCCTTGCGGTAGTTGTAGTTTTTCATATCTGCTATAGGTAAATTATTTTCTCGCCTTAGTTTAATTTAGTTTATCTTTTATTAACTTGCAATCGATGTTTTCTCTCTTTAATAAAATCTTGTTTTTTTTCATCCCCTCAATGAGCGAGTAGTTTCCTCGCTTGTTAGGGTTAGGAATAGGGAAGGATTTGAGAGATGAAGATCTCTCATCTCTTTTCGTTGCCAAACTTTTATGAACATTAGAACTCCATGCATACCTTCTTAATCCGCTCCCTACGGCACTTCTACCCTCGAGGTAGCGGTGATTCCGTAGTCTAAAGGCCCGGATTTTAAGGTTTTCCATGGAGGTTAGGGTAAAGATTAATAAAGGAAGGACAATGATCTAGAGGAAGAATCAATCATCCCAATCATCCTAATCCCCTTTATAAATATTTACCATAACACTAATATGATAGATTTAATTAATGGTAATGGAAAGAGATGTAGATCTTTGTTTACCAAATTTTCCCTAAACCTAATCCTAGCAAGTTTCTAATCCTAGTATCATACAACTTCAATTCTTAGGTTTATTTTTAAGACCCAACATCATTTGGAATTAACTCGTAAGAACTTAAAGGAGATTTACACATCCCTGTAGACCGACCCGTATTCACCGGCTAGCTGCAAAGCGACGCCGTTCTTGATTGCGGTTACAAATATTTTTGATCGACAAAACAACCTTTAATCAAATGGCGCCGTTGCCGGGGATCGAACCCGGGTCACCCGCGTGACAGGCGGGAATACCCTTCCCAGGACCTTAATCAAATGGCGCCGTTGCCGGGGATGGCGTAAAATTTCCTTTTTGTAATTTCGGGTTAATATAAAATATAAAAAAAAACCCTAAAAATAAAAAAAATCATAAAAATATAAAAATTCTATCATCTTTTATTGTTTGAAGGGTTTTCTTTATGGATCTTTGCAGGATTGACGGATCTGAAACAACACAGAAGGAGAATCAAGAAAGGGTACATCAGAACAGAGGTAGATTGCTACAGAAGAGCCATACAAATTTTTTTGAAGTTAGATCTCTCCTTCTCACTGCGGAACCGCGGCCTAGGGGTGGTATCTGCGGCGGAACCGCGGTCTGGTGGAGTCCTCTCTGAACGAAAATTGCTTGGTTTGTTTCCTCATTCTCCCCTCTACAAATCCCCATATATCTTTTGCCAAATTTTCTGCAGGATTCTTTGCGCTAAAAATCTTCTTCCCCCTTCCAATAATTGATTTTCTGCAGGATTCTTTGCGCCGCGCTAAAAAGCAAATTGATTGCAAGTGATTTACTGCTTTGCATACTTTAATCTGACTTTAAGGGGCTATTGACCAATTCAGATTGGGTGGGGATTTCATCACCCTTCCCAGGACCCCAGAAATCACTTAAAGCATTTGCATTGACCACTTTTAATTTAAAAAATATTAGACTCAGCCCTAAGGACATCGAGCTCAATAGGACAGAGGACTAGTATAGGCATCAGCCGTTTATCCTAACCTGTCTTTGCGGTGCCTAGGCAAGTGTGTCAAGGCTAGTGGTTTTTAATTAGGCCCGCAGCGTGGTTCCTTCCCACTTACCTGGCACTTACCTGGCCGTAACGGACGGTGAAGAGGCGGTTTGAGGTCCTATTTCTAGCCCTTTGGAACAGTTAGGAGCTGTCTAGCTGACCTAGGTGACCCTAGACTTAGGCCTGATTGTACATGTGTGGTTAATTGCATTTGTGTCATTAGTTTCTTTTCAAAATCTTTTTGCAAAAGCTCACTTAAAAAGAAAAAGGAAAATCTTTTCAAAACTTGCAACTTGTCGCTAAAGAAATCTTTGCACTCACTCACACCACTTCTTCTCATTGATTTTTTCTTACCGTCGCATTATGTCCTTCATCTTTCGACTACACTAACCCTTTTAGTGTATGTCCGGTTGGACTAGGGACCCTAGCGCCCGATTAGTCCGTGTTTCGTTGGTACCGACCGACGAACCTTTCGACTCCGAAGTCGAAATCTTGTCCACTTCTTCACTTCCACCATCACATTCTTCCGAAGGTATGTCGGGATACGATCCTAACAACACCTTACCGACGGGAATGATTCCACCTCCGTTAGGTGCGAATAACCCGAATCACCCACCTGTTGAAGCGCCCGCACAAGTCACGCTCCAGGATCTTTTCTACCCCATCCGCACCGCCCTTCCTACTTGTCTTTCCCTCCCACCGGCTAATGGGGACAATTTTGAGATCAAACCCCACTTCATCAATATGCTGCCTAAGTTTCATGGTTTGTAATCCGAAGATGCATATATCTTTATCAACAAATTCCAAAACGTTTGCGCCATGATGAAAACTACCCAATTAAGTGATGACGCTATAAGGCTAAGGGTCATTCCTTTCACCTTATGTGACCTAGCTGAGAAGTGGCTATACAGCACCGCATCACACTCAATTAGAAATTGGGACGAGTTTGTGAAAGCTTTTCTTAAAAAGTTCTATCCTCATCACAAAACTGCTAAAGTCCGTAATGAGATTATACAATTTTCACAGCTTCCTGCCGAACCATTTTGGAAATGTTTTGAAAGATTCAAAGACCTACTCGTTCAATGCCCTCACCATGGGATCGAAAGATGGCAACTTTGCCAAACATTTTACGAGGGATTGAACCCGGCAACGAAGCCGTTGCTAGAAACCATTAGTCAAGGTCACTTTCTGTCCAAATCTAGTGAGGAAGCGTGGCAGTTTCTTGAGGATCTTAGTGAACAAACAATTCAGTGGGAGAGCACCAAGACCACATCATCATCTTCTTCTATTGGTCAACCTAGGGCAGGCATACATCCAGTAGAGATGTCAATTGCTATAAAGGGCGAGATGGCCCCTCTTACGAAAAACCTAGAAGCGCTTGAGACCAAAATCTCAACACCTTCTCCTGCCCCTGTTGTGCCTCCACGAACTGTGTGTGCTTGTTGTTCGGATCCATCACATCTCACCGAAGAGTGTCCTTACACTGTATCTACTCAAGGACAAGATCAAGTCAATGCTGCCTTTCAGCAACGACAAAGAAATGATCCATAGTCTTCGACATACAATCCGGGTTGGAAGAGCCACCCTAAGTTCGCTTGGAACCAAAATCAACAATCCCAAGGAAACAACAATTTTCAAAGAGCTCCTCCTCCACAACAACAAGCACCTCCACAAACTCAATTTCAGCAACCTCTCCAACAGCAACCTTACCCTAATCAGATGAACAATTTTGTGCCCAACAATTTTGTCCCCCCTCAAAATGCTGTTAGCTCGCTCAAAAGAAGTCTAGAAGCATTCCTAAAGCAATCTGCACAGTCCACAGCTAGGATACAGACTTCTGTTCAATCTTTGGTGCAAAACAGTGCCTCACACGATCAAAGCATCAAAGCTATTGAGCCACAAATTGCACAACTCAACGCAGCATTGAAAGAGCGAGAGAAAGGAAAGCGTCCGTCTCAACAACTCGCAAATCCTGGTCACGCACATGTTGCACATGAACAGCAGAATCATAACGTGAATGCTGTGACTACGTTGAGATCCGGAAAAGTGCTGCAAAACAATGTGGGTATTCACCATGACACCTCTGCCGGTGGTTCTTCATCTTCTTCTTCTTCTTCGTTAGAGCCTATTCTCCATCCTTCACATGGCTCTACTTCTTCTAGCTCGAACGGACCCTCTTCTCACAACACGACCACATCCACACAGGGTTCCGTTCCAACTCAACAATCTGATCCGCAAAAGTTGGACTCAACAACTTTTCAAAATGTTCCTTTTCCAAATCGGTTGAGATCCAATAAACCAACACCACAGATGGAGAAGCTTGTAGAGTTGTGTAGGGTTCCTAGGCACTCTAATGAGGTCTCACAAGGCATCAACCATGCCAATTTCAAATTTTAACGGTGCCGAGAAACCCTAACAAGATCGTTGGCTAGATTTTTAGGCGACAAAGTAAACTAGTTAACACTTAACTACAAGAATACGGAAATACAACCTTTGTAGATCCGGTCCACCACCTCCTAAGCTCCGCGATGAAGTCCTCTCCGCTGACCAAATCGAACCACGACTCTCACGGTGGTTTCATCGGAGAAATAGGCGGGCTAGGTCGTCGACAACGTGCCGAAGATGATCTACGTCGAGGCATCACTAGATCAAGCTCCACCTTCACCAAGCCATGAAAACTTATGAAGGAAACACCCTATACTACTTGGCAAGAGGTAGAGGATGAAGAAATAGGAAGTGGGTTCACTTTAGAATTGGATTTCTCACACTTTTCATCAATCCACCATTGATGAAGTAAGCTTTCTTCTTTGAAGATGAAGAAGAAGAAGAAGAAGATGATGAATATGATAAGTTAATCCTAAAATGAAAAGAATAATGAATTCTTATCATAATAGAACCATGGTTAGGTGTAGAGAATAAATTAGGGTTAAGTGGAATGGTTAGGGTTAACGATGAGACAAAGTGGTCAGAAAGTCAAAGTATTCATGAAGCTTCATGAAAGAACAAAGAATGCCACCATTTTATCATTTCCTTTTCTTTTTCCAGAAGAATAAATAAATGAATAAAATGAATAAGCAAATAATAAACCCTAACCAAGGTTTAATTCTTTATACTTAACCAATTTTACATGCACCATCAAACATGATACAAGCATGTGCACAAAATCATATCACATATATAATGCGCACATCCGAGCGAGAAAATCCATTTAAAGTGAACCAATATTAGTTAATGCAAAGTAATATATCAAATATATAATTATACATTAAATCATTAAATCAACACTTGATTTAACGATCCGGTCATATCGCATATAACCGACTAATATCCAATGTATCGATTTATCGAATCAATCCTTGATTCGATAACTAGGTTATATCGCATACAACCATTCGACACATTCATCGCGAGAATAGAATACGGTATCACATACACGCATTATTCTCGGTCCCGTACATATCTCATATGCGCTCCTATTTCGTTTCGCTTGAGCCAGGAAACCTCTGTCTAGGACTCTAAAGACTCGTCAATACGCCGGCAGCAGGTGATGATCATATCAAACACCCACAAGCCGCAAGCGGTCTGCTAAACGTAACGGCCACCCGGGTATTGAGCGATCAGAAGATCGACGAGCAAGCCCGCTCACACTCCAGTGAATCCAACCAGTAACACTACCGTACAGTCCAGTCTGATCGTCTGATATGTCGCATATCTCGCCTATGGGTGGTAAACGTCTGACCCCAATAGCTCGATAAGTCGTGTCGATATGAGGTCTATAACAATTCGAGAAACTACTGGTAACACTTACCAGTAAATCTCAGCAACCCTGGCCAGGGATTTCCTATTATAGCCAATCGAACACAGCGCAACATCAACCCCTTATACCGGGAGAGACGAATCCCCTCCTATCGCTCATTGCCTCCATGTGACTCGGGACTGTACCCAAAAACAACTGTTTTGCACGCCCTCTTGGATGTGGTAAGATGGAAATCAAAGCACAGTGGGAACCACACAAGACTCTATGACGATCTCGGGTCAACAGACTACTCTGTACCAGTGTCACCAGAGAACTGCCATCTGACGTAAGGTATAATACCATCTGGGAGTTCTCGGCGAGTCCGTCCAGTGTACCCAGTCTCTACTGAGCACCCGTATATCATCTCTGATGTCAAACACCAATGGATATGGGATCATCCATCGCCCATCTGTATGGGTCTAGAAGGTATACGCTAGTCTACTCTGGTAAATCGATGCCCCGTCTCGATACACCCACGACTAGGGACTTTGAAGGATGTACTTATAGACTACCATGTCCCCACTAGTATGATCCGCATCATAGTCCAGGTAGTCAAGTACACATCCTAAGGGCTTTACCAATATGTAACAGAGAGACAAACAGTATACACGTTAAGGTAAAGATCAACCAGATAGCATACTATCATGTCGAGCAAGAAAGTCCTCTCTATATATGTCTAAGCATCCACTACAATATACATCCTATGTATAGTAATGGCCTCTAGGGCATACATATAACTAACAAGTTTTCCAAACAGGTTAGCATAAATATCCCTCTTTTGGATGCAATACAACAAGTTCCTTCATATGCAAAAATCTTAAAGGACTTATGCACCAAAAAGAGGAAGTCACAAGTACCAAAGAAAGTTTTTGTGGCTAGTGCTGTTAGTGATGCTCTTGTCAATTCTTTACCCCCAAAGCATAAGGACCCCGGTTGTCCTACTATTTCGATCACAATTGGAAACAAGACCATCAATAGAGCACTATTTGATCTTGGTGCTAGTGTCAATTTGCTACCTTATTCGGTGTACGAACAATTAGGCGTTGGAGAGCTTAAGCCTACTCATTGCACTCTCCAGATGGCCGACCGATCAATCACCCATCCTAGGGGAGAGTTGGAGGATGTGTTAATTAGAGTAGGGGATTTCATTTTCCCCGTTGACTTTATTGTTATGGATACACAGCCTGTCGCTAACCCCCGTAATCAAATTCTGGTGACACTTGGTCGACCATTCCTCGCGACTTCTAACGCGGTAATCAACTGTCGTAATGGTTCAATGAATCTATCTTTTGGCAATATGACAGTTGAACTCAATATTTTCAAGTTAGGAAGTCAGCCTTGCGAGCCTAATTCTAGCGTACTTGATGTCTGCTCGATCGATGAGATCGCGGAGGAGGACTGTGAGTTCGAGAATTTCATGTTTAATCACAGCAATATTAACGCCACTAGTGCGTTCCTCCTAGAATCCGACACAGCTTTCACGACGGACAAAGATTATGAGTGTTTCACCTTTGTTGATGATCTTGAAGACTCTCCACTCGAGTTTGAGTCTTTTGCTTTTTCGGATGAGTTAGTTGAACCATCCGACTCGGTAGCGTACACTCAATTTGAACCTTTGATGGAATCCTTCGAGTTTGAAACAGTTACTCCATTGTTACCATCTATTGTTTCACCACCTAAACTCGAGCTAAAGCTTTTGCCGTCGCACCTAAAATATGCTTATCTAGGTGAAAATGAGACCTTACCAGTTATCATATCGACCTCTCTAGCTCTTGAGCAAGAGAAAGCTCTTTTAACGGTCTTATACGATAATCGGCAAGCTTTCGGCTGGTCTATGGCGGACATCAAGGGGATTAGTCCCCTCATAGTCGAACATCATATACACTTGATGGATGATGCCAAGCCGGCAAGGGATCCACAAAGACGCCTCAACCCCATTATGAAAGAGGCGGTCAAGAAGGAGATTGTTAAGTGTCTTGATAGCGGTATCATTTACCCTATCTCGGATAGCCAATGGGTTAGCCCCATTCATGTCGTGCCAAAAAAATCGGGCATCACGGTCATTACCAACGAGGCGAATGAGTTAATTCCCACTCGCACCCAAACTGGGTGGCGAGTTTGCATCGACTACCGGAAACTCAATGCCGCGACAAGGAAGGACCACTTTCCTTTAACATTCATTGACCAAATGCTAGAACGATTGGCGGGGCACGAATTCTACTGCTTTTTAGATGGCTATTCCGGTTATAATCAAGTCCCCATAGCCAAAGAGGATCAAGACAAGACCACTTTTACTTGCCCTTTTGGCACTTTTGCTTATCGTCGCATGCCCTTTGGGTTATGCAATGCGCCCGCTACATTTCAGCGGTGCATGATGGGGATCTTTTCGGACATGGTGGAGAAGTTTTTGGAAATCTTTATGGATGATTTCTCCATTTTTGGTGACTTCTTCGATGAGTGTTTACGACATCTTGACGCAGTTCTTACCCGCTGTAGGGAAAAGAACCTGACTTTGAATTGGGAGAAGTGCCACTTTATGGTATGAGAAGGCATTGTCTTAGGACATGTCATCTCGTAAAACGGCATAGAGGTTGATAAAGCTAAAATCGAAGTCATTTCTAATCTTCCTCCTCCTAAATGCGTCAAAGATATCCGAGCTTTCCTTGGCCATGCCGGTTTTTATAGACAGTTCATCAAGGACTTTAGCAAGATTGCTAGACCCTTGACTCTCTTGTTGGCCAAGGACACTACTTTTCTTTTCGACTCAACTTGCATGGAAGCGTTCGAGTCTTTGAAACACTCACTAATTTCTGCGCCCATCCTTTTATCTCCAGACTGGACGCATCCCTTCGAAATTATGTGCGACGCATCAGACTTTGCCATTGGTGCTATTCTTGGACAGCACATTAACAAGATGCCGCATGTAATTTACTACGCTAGCCGAACATTAAATGAGGCCCAATTAAACTACACAACAACAGAAAAAGAGTTTTTAGCGGTTGTGTTTGCACTTGAAAAATTTCGGCCTTATTTAATCGGCTCTCCAGTTATAGTGTACACGGATCACTCAGCTCTTCGCCATCTTTTTGCGAAGAAGGATGCTAAGTCTAGGCTAATACGTTGGATCCTTTTGCTGCAAGAATTTGACCTTGTTATAAGGGACAAAAAGGGATGTGAAAACGTAGTGGCCGATCACCTTTCACGACTTCCTTCTTCGCCTACACTTGAACTTCCTATCACTGATGTTTTCCCCGATGAGCAACTCTTGACCATTTCTTGCGAACCATGGTTCGCCGATATTGTAAACTACTTAGCCACCGGCTTGATACCTAAAGATTGTTCGAAACAAGATAAACTTCGATTTTTGTCCCAAGTAAAGCATTTTTTCTGGGATGAACCTTATCTTTTTAATACTGTTCCGACTAAATCATTCGTCGGTGTGTACCTGAAAATGAGGTTAAGAGTGTGCTATCTTTTTGCCACGATCAAGCATGTGGCGGGCACTTTGGCCCAAAGAAGACAGCCGAGAAAGTTTTGCAGTGTGGTTTCTATTGGCCACGACTCTTCAAAGATGCATTCGAATACTGCAAAACTTGCTCCCGGTGCCAACACTTGGGCCGGATATCGCGGAGAAACGAAATGCCGCTCCAACCAATTTTGGTTGTAGACATTTTTGATGTTTGGGGTATAGATTTTATGGGACCATTTCCTAACTCTTTTGGAAATGTGTATATTCTTTTGGCTGTTGACTATATTTCAATGTGGGTCGAGGCTGTACCAAGTCGAACGAATGACAACAAGGTTGTCGCTCAATTTCTAAAAGAACACATCTTTTCTCGATTTGGGCACCCTCGTGCGATAATAAGTGATAATGGTTCTCACTTTTGCAATAGGACTTTTGAGTCCTTAATGCGCAAATACTCTATCACCCATAAGCTGTCAACGCCATACCATCCCCAAACAAGTGGGCAAGCCGAGGTCTCGAATCGGCAAATTAAGCAAATCTTGGAGAAAACGGTTTCTAAAAACCGTAAAGATTGGTCACTCAAATTAATCGACGAGCTATGGGCTTTCCGTACTGCGTACAAGACCGATCTTGGCATGTCTCCATACCGGCTTGTTTACGGGAAGGCTTGCTACCTTCCAGTAGAAATTGAGCACAAGGCATTTTAGGCCATTAAGGAGCTGAATCTATCTTTAGGAGATACGGGCAGCAACCGAAAGCTGCAGTTAAATGAACTAGAAGAGCTGCGGGATGAGGCATATGATAATGCCGTGATTGCTAAGAACCGAGTTAAGGTATTTCATGATAAAAACCTTTTGCGAAAGACATTTAAACCAGGTCAACAGGTTTTATTATATGATACTCGGTTACATTTACATCCCGGTAAGCTCCGTTCTAGGTGGAAGGGACCTTTTATAGTCCGCACCGTTTATCCGCACGGTGCGGTTGATCTGGAAAACCCAGAGGACGGTACGCTTTTCAAAGTAAATGGGCATCGTTTGAAACCGTTCCTCACAGCGGACCCTTCGGAGGAGCTCCTGTTCTTGCAGGAGCCGATCTACACTGAGTAATATTCCTCCACTTTCACCCCCAGATTTCTTTTCTTCCAAAACATTATTTCAAATGAGTTTGGGGGTGTGTATATAATTTGTAAATATATATTCCCAAAATACCATAAAAAATGCAAAATAAGAAAATAAAAAAAAAATAAATAACTTTTTTGGACCAAATTGCAAATTTTCAGAATCAAGAGCTAAATTTTCAATTTACAAATAAAATCCTCATTTTTGAGGGTGTTTTCTTCAATTAACCCTTTTCCCCCCTCTATTTAAAGAGACCCGAGCCCTCCTGTCCTCATAACCCTAATATTTCATCTTCATAAAACCCTAGCCGCCACCTTCTGTCCCCTCCAGAAAAATTTCGCAGCGCCGCCACCAGATCGCCGCATTTCCGCCGCGGTAGCCGTCTCCTGCCGCTGAACCGCCGCCGTCTGCAAGCTTCACCCCCTGAAACTTCACGGGAGGTACTCTCTGTTTATTGCTTATTTTTCTATGTACAATCTCGATGGCACATAAAATGCAATTTGAGAGAGATTTTACCCCGGTTTTCACACACGAAGTTTACGGTAGATATTTTGCACATGAAATCGCGCAGAGGGGCTGGAATTTCCTGCTCTATAATCACCCATCTGCGTTTGCGACCTAACCTAGTTGCCCTATTTTACGAATCTATGGAGGATAATAGCCTTGACAACTTAGGTTACATTAAACTAAATTGGGGAAATCGTGAAATTCACATCGATAGGGACATGATACACGAGGTTACACTCATACCACGTGTACCTGCACATGAACACCCATTGCGCTTTAGGGATTATATGCCCTTGATGGGGAATGAGTGTGCACGAGAACCGTGTAAGGGTATCCAAGCACGGACCCTTTTCGCGAACGTTTTAACTATGTGCCGGTGGGCACAAAACAATATCTTTGGTAGTTCCCATAACACGACTTTTTTCACCCCTTCATTACATATCGTACACACACTGATGATGAAAAATCCAAGGTTCGACATGTGCACTGTTTTGCTCCAATCTATAGGTACGGGGAAACGAGGTACCGTATACCCATGTCCCATGCTTGTTACCCAACTCTGCCGTTATTTCCTCCCCGTCGAGGAATTTGACTCATACATGATAGACGGTGTTCCGGTTCAACCACTCGTAGAGGGCGTCACGTCGTCCTACTTTAGACTAACTGATATTTGGACACGAACGGAACCGGCAGAAAATGTACCCGCACACACCCCTAGCTCGAGCTCGACTTCGAGCGGGGAAGAACTAATCCACAGGAGCATGCACGATTGATTCAAAGAACAGTGAGAAGAATCGATTCTTTGTGGGATGAGTTTCGGACGACTGCACGAGATCACGACCGTCGGCTGACGGAAATTGAGAGGGGTATTCAAACCCTTTTGGCTAGAGGGGAGAGATCATGTTCACGCTCACGAGCGCGACGTGGGGCCGGGCAGTGAGGGCACTGTTTTGCTCAAGTTTGGGGGAGAGGGTAGTGTATATAGTTATCCTTTGCATTGCATATTGTATATATTTCTTTTCCTTTTGCATATTTAATTTCTGCACTGCATCTTTATATAAAAAATTCATAAAAATTTGAAAATTTGAAAAATAAAAAAAATTTAGAAAACAGAAACCCATAAAAATTGAAAAAATTCAAAATTTATAAAAATTAATGTATTCAATTCTGGTTAATTGACTTGAGTTTGATAAATAGGTTAACTGGCTAGGAAAAAACTAAATCTTAGACTTAGCAAATTAAAAACCCTAAAAATAACCTTTCTTAGAGTTTAACGGTAGAAAGTATATGTCTTTGTAGATTATTTAGAAATAGGCAAATTTTGGGTTCAGTTCTTGGGCTAAATCGAAACGAAGGAAAAGTATTAAAACTTTTATTAGCGTATAAGTTTGAAAAATAGTTCCTAGCTTAAGTCTAGATTCTGAAAACATGTACCCTACAAAATGCATAAACACGCACCTTGAAACTTGGATTAGTAGAAGAGACCTTGAAATACTCTTGTCTAAAGTCCTTAGCACAATGAAAATAAAAAGAAAAAAAGTGACTAAAGAAAAAAAATGGACACAGGTTTTTGTGATTACTTAAGGCTGTAAAAATAGAAAAATATTTAGCGAGGGTGCTTCATCACCTAGTGCCTTAGACCAACTGGTTTGGGAGCCACTGCTAAAAGCCTTGGGTGTTGCAAAACTAGGAAGTACGCTTTAAAACGCTAACGCATCTTGTAATCGGTTGTTGGTACCTCAAGAAGTATTAACAGTTGCATGAAGGATGTGAAAGCGAAAATTCACCAATTAATAAGTGCTTTGGACAATGGACGAGAGTACGATTGCTTGATTTGAATTTCCAAGTGTAGGGGTGATATTTACACACACGTGGGGATATGTGATTGGAGTTTAGATGAAAGAAAGGAGTGAAGAATAGAACTTGTATCTTTAACAGAGTTGATAAAAATTCCTAAGTGGAGATGGAACCCTAGAAGGAAAACTTAAGAGATGCCGAAAGCTGAGTAGTTCTATAGAACATGTATAATCTTAAGTTGAATGATGAGAAAGTGTGAAGAATATGGGTGGATAATTTATGAGTCGAAGATAAAAGATTTCCTTGTTAGAAAACCTAGTTAGAAAACAAAAAGTCGGAAAACCAAATTGATAGGATTTTGTGGGTGTAATCCGCTGAAAACCCTCAGGAGACAACACTCCTCCTACTAGGGACACCTAGAGGTTTAACGGCTTGTTACACGTGCACAGTGCAATCGCGTTTCCCTGCGAAAGTACGGTTAGGTTAGGATTTTAGTGAATAAAAATAAGTTTGCTCGAGGGCGAGCAAAAGATAAGTTTGGGGGTATTTGTTCATAACATAATGTTGCATTTTGTATTCCCCATTCTTATGCATTTTACAATGAAAACAGGTGCTTTTGACCCATGTCTGCTACATGTTACAGGTTACAGGTTCTTGGAGCGAAAACAGTGAAAAACACAAAAGACGACACAAAAGAAGGACTTTTGACCAACAAATAGGAAGATCTTAGTAAAGCCTAGAAGAAGAACGGTTCACCATCAACAAGGCAACGCAAGATCCATAAATACAAAGCAGACGGTTAAAAGATCCATTGCAAAGTGTTCACTGAAAATCTGGAATTAATACAGAAGCCAAATTGATAAAAGGAATAAAGAACCAGGAAGACCAAAGAACCATGATGCAACCCAGAAAAATTCATAAAATGAACTCCTCAATAGGCCGTGGAACCGCGGCCCAATGCCTACCCATGCCGTGGTTCCGCGGCCTTCTAGTGCCCGTGCGCGAAGAAAATTTTACCAAAATTCTGAGGAGGCTATGGAAAGATTTTCTGGGGGTATATTTGTAATTGTAGACATGCGGTGCAATTGTAAACCTAGGGTTTCTATGTCCTATAAATAGAACCCAAAACCCTTGTATTTTCTTATGCCTCTACTCATCAATAAAATTCTGTTTTCTTGAAATTAGAGCGCATCAAAAGTAAGTAGGTTATTTTCCTTGCGGTAGTTGTAGTTTTTCATATCTGCTATAGGTAAATTATTTTCTCGCCTTAGTTTAATTTAGTTTAGCTTTTATTAACTTGCAATCGATGTTTTCTCTCTTTAATAAAATCATGTTTTTTTTATCCCCTCAATGAGCGAGTAGTTTCCTCGCTTGTTAGGGTTAGGAATAGGGAAGGATTTGAGAGATGAAGATCTCTCATCTCTTTTCGTTGCCAAACTTTTATGAACATTAGAACTCCATGCATACCTTCTTATTCCGCTCCCTACGGCACTTCTACCCTCGAGGTAGCGGTGATTCCGTAGTCTAAAGGCCCGGATTTTAAGGTTTTCCATGGAGGTTAGTGTAAAGATTAATAAAGGAAGGACAAGGATCTAGAGGAAGAATCAATCATCCCAATCATCCTAATCCTCATTAAAAATATTTACCATAACACTAATATGATAGATTTAATTAATGGCAATGGAAATAGATGTAGATCTTTGTTTACCAAATTTTCCCTAAACCTAATCCTAGCAAGTTTCTAATCCTAGTATCATACAACTTCAATTCTTAGGTTTATTTTTAAGACCCAACATCATTTGGAATTAACTCGTAAGAACTTAAAGGAGATTTACACATCCCTGTGGACCGACCCGTATGCACCGGCTAGCTGCAAAGCGACGCCGTTCTTGATTGTGGTTACAAATATTTTTGATCGACAAAACAACCCTTAATCACTGCCCCTCTCTCCTCCTCCACAAAACCCCCCTAAAACACAATGAAAATCACCTCAAAACCCAAATCTCATTTCATTAAAAAGATGCATGAGCTCACTGGCTATCCCATGGACCAAGAAAAATCAAATTTTGGACACTTTGAGCAACTCCAGAAAATTCTTGAGTTGCCAAATGAGCTATTTTCCGAACCTTTAGCTAAGTATTTCCCTTACTTTTACCCTCATGTTAGTTTAGAACCGATATTGTGTGGTTTGGGTGAACTTGGAAAATTCTAGTTAGGGTTATTGGAATTTGAGAGTTGTAATATGAAATGGAGCTCAGTAGAGGCCACACAAACCCCCTAGTGCTAGAATACAGGCCTAAACCAGAGACTAGAACCCCGGAATACAGATTTAGAAAACCCGATATTGGAAAACTTTGGATTCTGTAAGGGTTAAATGAAATCTGCTATCACTCGGAGACTCTGAAAATTATTTTGCGAACACAAAGAGATGTGCAGGCACCTAGGAAGCTAACCCCAAGACCCCAGCCCCTGAATCATTTTCCAGGCCGCAAATAAAAGCCTTCTGGCCGCAAATCAAAGCCAGACCTGGGCCATTTGGCATCGTGTTGGTTCTGTGGTCCCCTCATCAGTAAAATAGACCCTTGGCATATGCAAAATTGACCAATTTGACCTAGGGTGAAATCTGGGACCATTTTCATTAGTTGCTGTTTTGATTCGGGTTTCATTTTGCGTATTTTAAATTCTGGATTTGCGTATTTGTGTTTTACCTCGATCACTTGATATTTGTACGACGATATCGAGGATTGTTTGATGGTTTTGAAAGCGTAGTCTATAGGCCTTGACGCATCGTTTGCTTTTCTCGATGTGATTTTAAGGTGCATTTGCGATTGTGTTATCTTGTTAGTACCTTCTCGAGGGCTTCATACGATGAAGAAGATGAAGACGACACCGACACCGACACGCAGGATGAAAGGTGAGTAGATTATATCAACGGAGGAAGTTGGGTTGATGGCGTATAGCACCCCTGTAGTTCGATATTTAGTATACTAGATATATATTATATATTTTATATATATGATAGGGCTATGTGTGACATGGATATTCTAGATGTGCTTAGGTTTACTATGGATAGATTAGGGTTTAGAAGTAAACTAGTATAGTTTCCTAGTTGCGAACCCTAGAATAGGTTTACATCCACACACACACACATGCTTGTTTGTTATACTTATACCTGATGATAAGGATAGTGTATGTTATTTGGAGATGAGTCGATAAGATTGGGCATAGTGCCATGAGATCGGTGATATAATGTGATTCGTATTTGGGATACGACATGAGATTTTAGCGGGCCTTTGGACGTGTGTTTCACACACGCATTTATATTTGTATAGATGGTATCGATTTGTACTAGACTTAGATCAGTACCCCAGATCATGAGATATGATGATCAGGATACCAGATAATTGATGAGATGAATGTGATATTGACCCGTACCCAGCTTTTGGGATGCCGTACGATAATTTACCGTACAAGCTTTATATTGATGATAGATCCGCACTCATGACTCGAGGATGTCATTTGATATTGTATCGTACGCGGTATCTTTGGGGAGGGATCACCGACTATTATATATGTATATATATATCGACTCAGATTTAGGTGGTTTCCATACCCCTCCTGATTGACTTGTTAGTAAGAGCTGTAGTTTTGCTAGTAGATGTTAGGCTAAGCCGATATCATACATATTTCAAAAACTAACGAATCGGGAGTATTTTAAAGACAGGCAAAGGGATTTTACGGATATTTACAAAAGACGCATCTTTTGATAAAAACACCGTAGCCCTTATTTTCCTAAAAAACCCGATTTGACTTCTTTTAAATGGTGAAACAGTATGACATAGATACATTGATGTAGATTTTACACTGTTGTGTTTATTATTCATTTGCCGCATATTCTTACCGTTCGCATCGTATTCCATGTTAAATATGTTTATTGTGATATAAAAACCATACTGATAGGACACCAGCACCATTATCGATGATGCATATGTTCCACGTACACCTGCTTGCCGGCTCACACACTTCATCATCGATAATTGCCATGCCACTACACTGTAGGACTGTTGGATTCAGGATTTTAGCATGGCATACTGTACACTCATACTTGTGCACATACCTATTGTAAACTCATAATTGTGTACTTACATATTATACACTCATACTTGTGCACATAGCTATTGTACACTCATAGTTGTGTACTTACATATTGTAAACTCATACTTGTGCACATACCTATTGTACACTCATACTTGTGTACTTACATATTATACACTCATACTTGTGCACATACCTATTTACACACATACTTGTATACTTACATATTGTACACTCATACTTGTGCACATACCTATTGTGCACTCATACTTGTATACATACGTAATTACACATACATAGATGATTCTGGCTAGATTTGGAGATTTGGGAACCGCAAAATACTCCTTCAACTGATTCATTTTAAAAGAGCGGTTTCCCTCAATATGTGCATATTACTATTCCATGTTGCATGATATAATGATATGCTTACATTTCTTTTACACGTCGCATACATCTTGCTTTATGATTATACGCATTGAGATATGTTGTTTCCATGATATTTCTGGATTTGGTAAGCGTGGGTATTTCAAAAGAGAGTAAGTATTATTCTAAAAACCCGGTTACCCTTGATATGATATTTCAATGCGTCCACCATGTGTTTTCTCGGTTCTGAGAGCGACATGTGAAACCCGATTCGAGGAGAGGTAGGCACCGTCTGCGGGTACATGGTGGACCCGGTGAGGTACCTCGGGGCAAGAAGACTCGTATATGTTAGACGGTGAGCCTGGCAGGGGAGTACTACCTACCGGTGATTGTATTTGAGCTCAGCGGATATCTGGGGGATACCGATCGGAGTTGAGAGATGATGTGGGCCGATCCGGACTGACGGAGCCCTATATGTATATGAGGATTTACGTGCCGATGCTAGGTACAGGTTTCATGATGTTTTCGAGTGTCGATGCTTGACACTCAGGTCCCATGATTTTGATATGTCGCGAGCGACACATGTTGATTTACATCGTCATACTTCTATGCATATGCTTTATGATATTTACATGGATGATGCTTATTGTCATTGGGTGACATGTGGACGATTTCCACATACATATAGCTGAAATTGATGATATTGATCACATAGTTGGATGGTATCCACATATTCATAGACTTCATGATATAGTCGACATTGATAATACCTCATATTTATGATATGTTATTACCTGAGGCACTGGCACGAGCACTTGGCACTACACTCATGTATAAATGTTACATTCCCACCTTTTCATGCTTCAGACTTATTCATTTGAGGTTTATATATATCTGATCGTATTGACCTCGGATTGTGTCATACATACGATTTCTGCTCTGTGATGTTTTCTATTCATGAGTTGGCAACTCACTCCCGTTATGCCACAGTTTCTTGCAGGTTTTGCCGTACAGGTTTCATTGCGGCTTTTCTGGCACACTGCTTCCTTTCTGGGTGATTTCATTGGTCGGTGGGTTCACTCGCATCGTGACCACCCTTGTATTTATTATATTCAGTTGTATCTAGTAATTCCATCAACCAAACATGTATATTGTTTCAGACTTAGAAAACCAGTTATGTATTATTTCGACCTTAGAGTCGCGCGTTGTAGTATTATGGTTTTCATGCAGATTTTGAGTTTTCCGTTGAGTTTTGATTCTCGCCCTTCGGCGTTGTACATTATACTGCTAGCGTGGTTGTGACCGTCGATTGACGAAGAGCTAGCTCCCGCTTGGGGATGCTTTTTATCATTGTATATATATTATTCTTATTGTACCCCGTTAGGGGCCGGTATTTACAAGGGAAACTCTGCCGAAATTTTCAGAAAAGACTAGAGATTTTAAAAATGCATATTCCGCTTACTTATTTAAAAACCTTGTTTTTAAAAACGTGTTTTCTTCACTTCTTAAAACTAGTTTTTCTTATTTACTCCTTCAAATTGTTTTTAGATTTCTGGGCTTTTGGCTTACTTGAATTAGTGTCACGACCCGAAAGAGCACGTGACTGGCCCTTGAACCATATGAAGTCTATAGGACTCCATCTGATCCAAGTAAGCCAAAAGCCCAGAAATCTAAAACCATTTTAAGAGTAAAGAAACATATCTTGTAATTTATTTTCCCTTGAGGCATTTTATCTAACACTTACTTCGCATAAACAAAGAGCACAACCCACACAAGCAATATAATATACAACGCCGAAGGGCAAGGATCAAACTCAAAAGAAACTTACAATAACATGAAAACCTTAACACTACTAAGCGCGACTCTAAGGTCGAAATAATACATCACTAGTGTCTGAGTCTGAAACAATATACAAGTTTTTGGTTGATGGAATTTCTAGATAAAAGAATAATACATATACAAGGGTGGTTCTGATGCAAAGAACCCACCTACCAAGCAAATCACCCCCAAAGGAAGCAATGTGCCGGAAATGCCGCTATGGAACCTGTACGGCAAAACCTGCAAGAACTGTGGCACAACGGGGGTGAGTTGCCAACTCGTGAATAGAAAATATCTACAAGCAGAAATTGAAAGCATGACATAATCCTAATTCAAACGATCAGATATAATATAAACCTCAAATGAATAAGTTTGAAGTATAGTAAAGTGGCAATGTAACATCTGAACATAAGTGTAGTGCCAAGTACTCGTGCCAGTGCCTCACATAACAATATATCATAAATATGATGTATGTATGCGGTAAAATGAAAACTGGAGATATCATGAAATGACATCATCAGAAAATCAACGTCGAGCATTGACACAAACTATATATCTCAAAATCAAGTGAAACCTATATATCATGTATCCGATATGTATGCGGCATTCATGAAGGTACTCTATCAGGTACTACTAATATGTGATGCAATTCACATACAATAAATGTAGGGTAGGGGAGATATAATATACCATCGACATAAAGGCCCCGAGCACATAGGCTCCTCTCAAGTCGAGCTCATAGGCTTCGAGCACATAAGCTCCTCTCACATCGAGCTCATAGGCTCCGAGCACATAAGCTCCTCTCACATCGAGCTCATAGGGTCCGAGCACATAGGCTCCTCTCACATCGAGCTCATAGGCTCCGAGCACATAGGCTCCTCTCACATCGAGCTCATAGGCTCCGAGCACATAGGCTCCTCTCACATCGAGCACATAGGCTCCAAGCACATAGGCTCCTCTCATAATGCATATGTAAATTTGCGTAGTTCATCATGATGATATATTAAGTATGTGTGTATATATATCAGCATCCCATACCACTAATATATATATATATATATACTCTATGGGTATACATATATATTTCAGCGTCCCATACCACTGATATATATACGCAGGAGTAAAACAATCCAGAATCATCGTATGCAACCATATCACAGTGCGAAATCCATGAATTATAATACATGCAACAGGAACACTAATATAAGCATGCAACTATGTAAAGGCATATGCGCAAGGAATATGAATCAATAACATATGAGCGTGCAATGCAATGCGAGCCGTAGAATAAATGGTAAATGAATAATAATGCAGCTTGCCATTTGAAATAAGACAAATCGGGGTTTTTGTAATAGGTATGACTTGGCTCTAGTCTAACATCTGTTATGCAAACCACAGATCTAAGTATCAAGTCAACCGGGAGGGGTATGATATCCACCTAAATCTAGGTCGATATAAATATATATACATATAATAGTCGGTGATCCCGCCTCAATAGTATCGCGTACAATACGGTATATCATATGACAATCCTCAAGTCATGAGTGCGGATCTATCATCAATATAATGCTCGTACGGTAAATCGTCGCACGGCATCCTAATAGCTGGGTACGGGTCAATATCACATTATCTCATTAAGTACCTGGTATTCTTATCATCATAACACATAATCTGGGATACTGAATCAAAGTCTAGTACAAATCGATACCATCTATATAATTATGAATGCGGGGGTAAAACACATGCCCAAAGGCCCGCTAAGAATCACATATCGTATCCCAAATACGAATCATATCAAATCACCGATCTCATGGCACCAAGCCCAATATCAGCGACTCATCTACAAAGTCATCCAATATCATCATCAACACAGTGTAAGTATAGTGAATATGCAAGGGTGTGCGTGTGGGTGTAAACCTATTCTAGGGTTCGTGGCTATGAACTACACTAGTTACTTCTAAGCCTAACTATCCATAAAAACCTAACACAATATCCACGACACATTATAACTATCATATAGTATATCAACTACAGACTGCGGGGGTGCTATACGTCATCCCCCGACTTCCCCCAGTAGATATAATATACTCACCTTGCGTCTTCATTGTCGATGTCACCATGCGTTTGCTTGTCGTCCCGAAGGCTGCATGGGGTACCTACACATTAACATATCGAAAATGCGTATCAAAACCAATTCTGAACTAAAACGGCATATGAATCTCAAAACGATACGCTAAGATCTATAGGTTAGAACCTATGGACAACGCCTTCCAAAACTATCAACCACCCTCGATATGGTCGTATAAACGCCAAATAGTCGAGGTAAAACACAATACACAATTTCAGAACTAATAATGCGGAATACGGAAACACGAATCCAAAACAGCAACTAAGGAAATAGGCTCCAGATTTCACCCTAGGTCAAACTAGACAAATCTATACATACCAGGGGTCTAAAATATACATGTAGGAGCTACAGAACAAAAACGAGACAAAATGGTGGGACCCAGGACGCAAATTGCGGCCAAACAGATTAAATCTGCGGCCTGGAAAAGGAAGTGGGGGCTAGGGCTTTGGGGTTAGCTTCCTGGGTGCCTGCACATATCACTGTCCAATCAATTTTAATTTAGGATATCTAGGGTGATAGCAGATTCAATATACCCTTCAGAGATTCCACAATTTCTCCGATATCGGTTTCTAAATCCATATTTCGGGTTTCAACTCTCGGGTTGGGGTCTCAATTAATGCATTAGGGTGTTAGTGTAGCCTCTACTGAACTCAATTTCATATCACAACTCATAATTTCCTCAAACCCTAACTAGGTTTTCCTTAACTCCACAATATCAAACAATATCGGTTCAATCTAAACATGGGGGTAAAGGAAATGCTAAAACTAAGTTAATGATCCAGAAAATACCTCATTTGGCAACTCAAGAATTTTCTTGAGTTGCCCTTAGTGGCCAAAATCCTTGCTTCTTTAGTCCAATGTGTAGATCTTGAGCTTGTGCACACTTTTAATGAAATGAGAGTAGGGTTTTGGAGTTGTTTTCGAGGTGAAATGGCGCATTGAAGTTGGAGGAAGGGGGAGGAAGCAGGAGCAGCAGCAGCCATAAGAGGGAGAGGGAGGGAAAATGAATGAGGAATGAAGGGAATGGCCAAGTCTTGGTCAACACATCTCACCCTCTCATACTCTCACTTGCCCATACCCAATATTATAATCCTTTCCCATTTCTTTTCTTTTTCTCTCAAAATCCTTCTCCCAAGAATAGTAAACCCAAAGTGAACCATGGCAAGAAAATGCACAAGTGTGAGAAAGAATGATATGTGCATGTTTTGCACAAATTGCTAAAAAACCGATTAGCGATTATTAATCACGATTAGCGCTAATTTAGCATATAACTAATCAATTAAACATAGAAATGGCATAATTCTCTAATTTACCTTATTTTTTTTAGAATTTTCCATAATTTTCCCCTATTTATTTGTATTTAATTATACCGAATTATTAAAATATTCAATAAAATAATATTAAATTATTAATTTCCCAAAAATAATATTTTTATTATTTCGAAATGTTACAATCAACCCCCCTTAAATAAATTCGGTCCCCGAATTTAAATTTAAACCCCCAACTACAAAACATTCAGTCAAAATCCAAGTTGTCGGATACGTGATAATCGAATCACAAAATCACCATTCGTCAATACCGTCGTCGGTAGTCCCTCCTTCAATGTCGAGAAGGTGCCAGTGCATCTAATACTAGCAGCGTAAGATATCTAATTGTCCCTTACTCACGGTCTGGCGTCCTCTGTCTCTGGGTCCTTATCTTCTCTATGGATTAACCATCTTACAATCGATCGGCTCTTCGGCCCTGTCAGGTGTGCTAACGGGGACGATTCCGTTCTGGCACTTATCTGGTCATCTCTCGGTCAATCCTCACGACCACTTGTAAAGCAGCATGTCACTGGCATCGGCCTCTGGTCCTCTGAATACACATTACACATCCGATCCTGGGTGCAAACATCATTGCAGCAATGTCCTGGATGGAATCCTGCTCAAGGTCTCTTCCGATCTTGCCTATGCCGAACAGTACGGAGGCTGGTACTTTTGCATATCTCTTTTCTCGCTCGATGGACATCCACGTCCTCAGCACAGCATTTTCTCGGAAATCGGTCGCATCCCAATGCCGCTGTAAGTATATCAGGTCTCTAGTCTCGACGGGAAGTAACGACAGCTCGTCAGCGTCTCATACGAACCTCTGGTTCCACTTATCTCTATCGTTGTCCACTATGACGTCACGCCATGTTATCTACGCACTTCACTGTTCTCGGCCACGGTCAATCCGGAGTCTCTCGCACGGACTCAAAATCGCGTACTCTGTAGCTTCATCATTCTGTAGAAGATGTCTGGCTGAACAGGTCCTCGGGAACGCGTCCCAACCATTAGAGGAATGCTCAATACTCTTTCGTCCTCGATCAATTTACAACGCATCTGGGTAAGGTCCTTTATCCGAACCTGGTCAACTACCTCGTCGACGATGCCGAACTCTGGCCTGCTGGGTGTGCGCAATATGACCACTCCTGGGTCTAGGTCTTCTCCTATAGTATTCCAGAAAGGTCCTGTCGAGGTCTCTCTCTCAAATCTCATTCCTGCCGGATTGCCCGGAAGTCATCATCCATTGCTGAAGCTAATTCTTATTCTGGAACGGCTGCATACTTATCGCGCCTCTTTTTGGGAGATATATCCATATACAACGCCTCTGTGTGCGTATCGTATCTCTGATGTCAGCGGAATGGGACGGCATCTCATCGAAATCTGTTGCGAACTCATTACTTCACTCTGCTTCAACGTCAGCTGCTTTGGACTTGTCTCATCATGGCTGCACGGACTGCGCTCCAACGGCTATCCTCTTATCTGGAGTCTTCCAAGAAATGCATCTCACCACCTAGCATCCGAAGGAAGTCGGACCATTCGATTGATTCGTCAAAACCTCATAATCCCCCAAGAGCTCAACATCTTGGGTACAGTTTAACAGCATCGAGTACATACCACAGCATCAATGATCCAGCCGTAGAAGGGCAAACCCAAGCCTCACTAATGGCACCGCAGAATTGCCGCAAACCCTAAGGTTCAAGTGCTTTGACTCGGTCATTAAGTCGAGTTAGGGTTTCGTTCTTCTAGAGGGTCCATAGAATCACCTGCATGTCCTTCCGAATACCTTAAACTTAGAATAGCAGGTTCCTGTCATTCGATCGTCTCTGTCTACTCTCATCGTCTCCGCGTGAAGTCGTCTCTAGCTGGAAGCAACCAATCTGATGATCTCGCATCGGTAAGCGAACGAATCGCATGCCCTAGTCATCCACCCACGGTGACTAGCGACCTTCCATCATATCTCTAAGTATATACTCATGCTGCAGTAGCTCCAATCATCTGGGCTATATCTCATCATTTGCAGCAACAACTGGCTCATTTGCCTGTACGCCGAACAGCGTCTCAATCCTCCAGGAAAGGCAATACATTGGCGGTCATCTCTAGATCTGAGTGAAACTCTCCGCACTGGAAATCTTCAATTCAACTGGGCCTGCTCTGGCGCATAAATCGGACGAATCACCTTCGTCTTTCAAATCGGGTAGACTAGCTATCATCTGTCTCATATCTTCCTGGAAGCTCCGGCGATCTCAGCTCGTAAGTTCCGGAAGCGACATCCTATGAATCTCAGCAGCCGCTGGTCCATCTGTCTGCACGGTAGGCGACATCATAATCTCTGAGGTATGCTGTACATCAACAGTCCTCTCTCAACTGGCAGCTCTAACAATGGCCCGATCATCCGGTGCAAAACCAAGCACTCACCTCCACTAGAGGTCACAGTCACCAATACTAGCTCGATACGTTCCCATGTCACTAGAAAATACAATGGTCGGCCTTCGTACCAGACGAGCTCGCACTGACCGTAACCCTAGCAGCAGCCCAAGTTGTGCTCAACATGGCGACATGAACCTCAATCGAGTATCGAAGAGAGCAGATCAATGGCAAGAAAGAGAACGACAGATCAAGAATGGATACATGATCATAAGAAAGAACAACATCAATAAAGGTATGATCATGAAACTAATAGAATCGGGGATCTCAAATGGATGTATAATCATGGATATGAAGAGAATCACTGATCTCGAAAATATGTACATCCTAAGGTTCCTTAAGCGGAGTGGCGTGTCGTAAGTATGCCGCGGAACATACCCACGGTACGTCACTCTACTTTAGTCACCTATTCCATCAACCAAGGGTCATCCTACGCGACAAAAGTTCCGGTCTAATACCCCCTCGACTAAGTCTAAGTTCCGTAAGGTCAAGCCTAAGTTCCGTATATATATAGACGCCCTAGGCTCCACATAGTCAAACATAGACTCGAACCAAGGTCAACCTAGCGCTCTGATACCAACTTTGTCACGACCCAAAAGAGCACGTGACTGGCCCTTGAACCATATGAAGTCTATAGGACTCCATCTGATCCAAGTAAGCCAAAAGCCCAGAAATCTAAAACCATTTTAAGAGTAAAGAAACATATCTTGTAATTTATTTTCCCTTGAGGCATTTTATCTAACACTTACTATGCATAAACAAAGAGCACAACCCACACAAGCAATATAATATACAACGCCGAAGGGCGAGAATCAAACTCAAAAGAAACTTACAATAACATGAAAACCTTAACACTACTAAGCGCGACTCTAAGGTCGAAATAATACATCACTAGTGTCTGAGTCTGAAACAATATACAAGTTTTTGGTTGATGGAATTTCTATATACAAGAATAGTACATATACAAGGGTGGTTCTGATGCAAAGAACCCACCTACCAAGCAAATCACCCGCAAAGGAAGCAATGTGCCGGAAATGCCGCTATGGAACCTGTACGGCAAAACCTGCAAGAACTGTGGCACAACGGGGGTGAGTTGCCAACTCGTGAATAGAAAATATCTACAAGCAGAAATTGAAAGCATGACATAATCCTAAGTCAAACGATCAGATATAATATAAACCTCAAATGAATAAGTTTGAAGCATAGTAAAATGGCAATGTAACATCTGAACATAAGTGTAGTGCCAAGTACTCGTGCCAGTGCCTCACGTAACAATATATCATAAATATGATGTATGTATGCGGTAAAATGAAAACAGGAGATATCATGAAATGAAATCATCAGAAAATCAATGTCGAGCATTGACACAAACTATATATCTCAAAATCAAGTGAAACCTATATATAATGTATCCGATATGTATGCGGCATTCATGAAGGTACTCTATCAGGTACTACTAATATGTGATGCAATGCACATACAATAAATGTAGGGTAGGGGAGATATAATATACCATCGACATAAAGGCCCCGAGCACATAGGCTCCTCTCAAATTGAGCTCATAGGCTCCGAGCACATAGGCTCCTCTCACATCGAGCTCATAGGCTCCGAGCACATAAGCTCCTCTCACATCGAGCTCATAGGATCCGAGCACATAGGCTCCTCTCACATCGAGCTCATAGGCTCCGAGCACATAGGCTCCTCTCACAATGCATATGTAAATTTGCGTAGTTCATCATGATGATATATTAAGTATGTGTATATATATATCAGCGTCCAATACCACTAATATATATATATATATTCTATGGGTATACATATATATTTCAGCGTCCCATACCACTGATATATATACGCTGGAGTAAAACAATCCAGAATCATCATATGCAACCATATCATAGTGCGAAATCCATGAATTATAATACATGCAACAAGAACACTAATATAAGCATGCAACTATGTAAAGGCATATGCAGAAGGAATATGAATCAATAACATATGAGCATGCAATGCAATGCGAGCCGTAGAATAAATGGTAAATGAATAATAATGCAGCTTGCCATTTGAAATAAGGCAAATCGGGGTTTTTGTAATAGGTATGACTTGGCTCTAGTCTAACATCTATTATGCAAACCACAGATCTAAGTATCAAGTCAACCGGGAGGGGTATGATATCTACCTAAATCTAAGTCGATATAAATAGATATACATATAATAGTCGGTGAACCCGCCTCAATAGTATCGCGTACAATACGGTATATCATATGACAATCGTCAAGTCATGAGTGCGGATCAATCATCAATATAAAGCTCGTACGGTAAATCGTCGCACGGCATCCCAATAGCTGGGTACGGGTAAATATCACATTATCTCATCAAGTACCTGGTATTCTTATCATCATAACACATAATCTAGGATACTGAATCTAAGTCTAGTACAAATCGATACCATCTATATAATTATGAATGCGGGGGTAAAACACATGCCCAAAGGCCCTCTAAGAATGACATATCGTATCCCAAATACGAATCATATCAAATCACCGATCTCACGGCACCAAGCCCTATATCATCGACTCATCTCCAAAGTCATCCAATATCATCATCAACACAGTGTAAGTATAGTGAATATGCAAGGGTGTGCGTGTGGGTGTAAACCTATTCTAGGGTTCGTGGCTATGAACTACACTAGTTACTTCTAAGCCTAACTATCCATAAAACACCTAACACAATATCCATGACACATTATAACTATCATATAGTATATCAACTACGGACTGCGGGGGTGCTATACGTCATCCCCCGACTTCCTCTTGTAGATATAATCGACTCACCTTGCGTCTTCATTGTCGATGTCACCACGCGTTTGCTTGTCGTCCCGAAGGCTACATGGGGTACCTACACATTAACATATCGCAAATGCGTATCAAAACCAATTCCGAACTAAAACGGCATATGAATCTCAAAACGATACGCTAAGATCTATAGGTTAGAACCTATGGACAACGCCTTCCAAAACCATCAACCACCCTCGATATCGTCGTATAAACGCCAAATAGTCGAGGTAAAACACAATACACAATTTCAGAACTAATAATACGGAATACGGAAACACGAATCCAAAACAGCAACTAAGGAAATAGGCTCCAGATTTCACCCTAGGTCAAACTAGACAAATCTATACATACCAGGGGTCTAAAATATTCATGTAGGAGCTACAGAAAAAAAACGAGACAAAATGGTGGGACCCAGGCCGCAAATTGCGGCCAAACAGATTTAATCTGCGGCCTGGAAAAGGAAGTGGGGGCTAGGGCTTTGGGGTTAGCTTCCTGGGTTCCTGCACATGTCACTGTCCAATTAATTTTAATTTAGGCTGTCTAGGGTGATAGCAGATTCAATATACCCTTCACAGATTCCACAATTTCTCCGATATCAGTTTCTAAATCCGTATTACGGGTTTCAACTCTCAGGTTGGGGTCTCAATTCATGCACTAGGGTGTTGGTGTAGCCTCTACTGAACTCAATTTCACATCACAACTCATAATTTCCTCAAACCCTAACTAGGTTTTCCTTAACTCCACAATATCAAACAATATCGGTTCAATCTAAACATGGGGGTAAAGGAAATGCTAAAACTAAGTTAATGATCCAAAAAATACCTCGTTTGGTAACTCAAGAATTTTCTTGAGTTTCCCCTAGTGGCCAAAATCCTTGCTTCTTTACTCTAATGTGTAGATCTTGAGCTTGTGCACACTTTTAATGAAATGAGAGTGGGGTTTTGGAGTTGTTTTTGAGGTGAAATGGCGCATTGAAGTTGGAGGAAGAGGGAGGAAGCAGGAGCAGCAGCAGCCATAAGAGGGAGAGGGAGGGAAAATGAATGAGGAATGAAGGGAATGGCCAAGTCTTGGTCAACACACTCACCCTCTCATTCTCTCACTTGCCCATACCCAATATTATAATCCTTTCCCATTTCTTTTCTTTTTCTCTCAAAATCCTTCTCCCAAGAATAGTAAACCCAAAGTGAACCATGGCAAGAAAATGCACAAGTGTGAGAAAGAATGATATGTTCATGTTTTGCACAAATTGCTAAAAAACCGATTAGCGATTATTAATCACGATTAGCGCTAATTTAGCATATAACTAATCAATTAAACTTAGAAATGGCATAATTCTCTAATTTACCCTATTTTTTCAGAATTTTCCATAATTTCCCCTATTTATTTGTATTTAATTATACCGAATTATTAAAATATTCAATAAAATAATATTAAATTATTAATTTCCCAAAAATAATTTTTTTATTATTTCGAAATGTTACAATTTGATGGGGTCTTATAGGCTTCATATGATTCAAGGGCCAGTCACGTGCTATTTCGGGTCGTGACAAAGTTGGTATCAGAGCGCTAGGTTAACTTTGGTTCGAGTCTAAGTTTACTATGCGGAGCCTAGAGCGTTTATATATATACGGAACTTAGGCTTGACCTTACGGAACTTAGACTTAGTCGAGGGGGTATTATACCCGAACTTTCGTCACGTAGGATGAACCTTGGTTGATGGAATAGGTGACTTCAGTAGAGTGACGTACCGTTTGTATGTTCCGCGGCATACTTACGATACGCCACTCCGCTTAAGGAGCCTTAGGATGTACATTTTCTTGCACAGTATTATATTCATTCCTATGATCTATCCTCATCGATATTGGTTATGATTTTGCTGCCACGATTATACGGGCAGAGAGAGGTACGGCTAGAGTTGCGTCAGCTTGGGCTCGTCACAGACGACGACTGACCAGGGCGTGAATCCAGAGATGTACGATTGCAAAGAGGCTTCGTTTTAGTGTGTTTTCGCGCCATGAGCGTTTGACAGATCGCTTTTACGAGATTTTACGGACGTGCAGATCAGCACCAGAGGATCAGGCTACTGCTAGAGGCTAGCCAGAATGTGATGACCATTGATATATCGCTTATTCATGATGATTGAGGCGCTGTTCAGCATACAGACGAATGTGCCAGTTGCTGCTGCAAATGACGAGATATTGCCCAGATATTGGAGCTACTGCAGCATGAGTTTATACTTAGAGGTATGATGGAAGGTCCCTAGTCACTCGAGGATGAATGACTAGGACATGTGGTTCGTTCGCTTACCCCGATGCGAGTTCATCAGATAGATTGATTTGTTGGGTTACTAGGCACTCTAACAAGGTTGTACAAGGCATCGACCATGCCCGATTAAAATTTTAGCCGTGCTGAACAACCCTAAACTAGATCTTTAAACTAGAGATTAGGCGAAAACTAGCATGTTAAACACTTTAACACTAAGTGAATACGAAATACAAACTTTGTATATCGGTCCTTCACTTCTAAATCTCCTTGTAGTAGACCCTTCGCTGCGATCATGGTGCTTCCGACACTCGGACGGCTCTATGAGAAGATGGCAACGGTTTTTCTTGAAGTCTTCGAGGCCGAAGATGATCTACGTCGAGGGAATATGAACTCAAGCTACCACTTCACCAAAGTGAAGCAAACACCGTAAACTAAAGTGCTAGTCTAGTAGAGGATGATGAAATAGGAAATGGGTACACTTTAGAATTTCTTTTCTCACAACGTTTCTCTCTCCTTATAAAACCCTAGCAAGAATTTGAAGGAGGAAGAAGATGAACTCAAAATGAGAATGAAAACTAACTATAAAGAGAGTGAGCTAACCATGGGTGAGTGGGTATCATATACTAACTTATGTAGAGACATAACCATGGCTAATTATAGTAGTTAGGTTTATGAATATCCTAAGTAAAACAAAACTAGTGGACTTTGGTCAATGCGCTCATAAGCTTCATGAAGCTTCATGCACTTGAACAATTATCCACTAATTTTGTATTTACTTTGTATATTAAAATCCCACCAATATAATAGTAATGGTATATGTCTCATACACCCATGTAGGTTGTATCCACAACCATGATACAAAATGAACACAAATAAAATATATCACATATATATTAAGTTGTGCACAATTGAGAAAAACAAATGCTTAAGTGAACCAATGTTAGTTAATGTAAATTAGTAAATCACATATACAATTATACACTAAATTATTAAATCAACACTTGACTTAATAATCCGGTTATATCACATATAACCGACTAACATCTAACGTATCGACTTATCGAATCAACTCTTGAATCGATAACTTGGTTATATCATATATAACCGATCGATACAAACATCGCGAGAATAGAATACGGTATCACATACTCGCATTATTTTTGGTCTCGCACATATCACATATTCGCTCCTATTTCGTTTTGCCTGAGCCAGTAAAACCTCTATGTAGGACTCTAAAGACTCGTCAATACGCTGGCAGTAGGTGATGATCATATCAAGCACCCACAATCCGTCAGCGGTACTAGCTGGATGTAACGGCTACCCGGATATTGAGCGATCAGAAGATCAGCAAGCAAGCCGGCTCCAACTCCTGCAAAAAGCCTGACAGTGACACTACCGTACAGTCCGGTCTTCTCGCCTGATATGTCGTATATCAAGTCTAGGGGTGGTAAACGTCATACCCCAATAACAGATAAGTCATGCCGATATGAGGCTCATAACGGGTCGAGAAACTACTGGTAACACTTACCAGTAAATCTCTAAACCAGCCCTAGCCAGGGACTTCCCGGTTTCGGCCAATCGAGCATAGCGCAACATCAACCCCCAATACCGGGAGAGACGAAACCCCTCCTATCGCTCATTACCTCCATATGAGTCGGGACTGTACGCAAAAACCACCGTTTTGCACGCCCTCTTGGACGTAGTAAGGTGGAAATCAAAGCACAGTGGGAATCACACAAGACTCTATGACGATCTCGGGTCTACAGACTAACCTGTACCAGTGTCACCAGAGAACTGCCATTTGACGTAAGGTATAATACCATTTAGGAGTTCTCGGCGAGTCCGTCCAGTGTACCCAGTCTCTACTGAGCACCCGTATATCATCTCCGATGTCAAACACCAATGGATATGGGATAATCAATCGCCCATCTATTTGGATCGAGAAGGTATACGCTAGTCTACTCTGGTATATCGATGCCCCGTCTCGATACACCCACGACTAGGGACCTTGAAGGATGTACTTATGGAATACCATGTCCCCACTAGTATGATCCGCATCATAGTCCAGGTAGTCAAGTACACATCCTAAGGGCTTTACCAACATGTAACAGAGAGACAATCAGTGTACATGTTAAGGTAAAGAATGACCAGATAGCATATTATCAAAGTCGAGCAAGAAAGTCCTCTCTATATATATCCAAGCATCCACTACAGTATACATCTCATGTATAGTAATGGCCTCTAGGGCATACATATAACTAACAATCTCCTACTTGCACTAGGGCCATCTGATAACAGTGGTTGTAGTATCTCATACTCAACCATCCCATAATAGTCTCTCTCTGGGAAAAGGCCTTTGTGAGTGGATCCGCCGTGTTGTCCTTTGAGTCTACTCTCCTAACCTCCATCCCCTGGAGATCAACCATCTCCATGATCAGGTGACAATGCCTTAGAATATGTCTGGATCACAGATGGGACCGGCATTCCTAGGCATAAGCCACAACTCCCTTGTCACACAATGGAAGGAACGAAGTTCATCTCATGAACTAATATACACCCAGACTGCCTCTTTGGTAGTATCTTTGGTAGCGATGTATCCAACCTTTATCTTCTAGTATGCCACGGTATCTAGCTTGGAACTCTTCCAACATACCGTCCCTTTACTGAGGGTAAAGACAATGTCTGTGACCGACTTTCAGTCGTCCTTATCACTCTGGAACCTTTCCAGTGATTCCCCCCAGGATTGTTTGATACCATCTCACTACAACTAGTGAGTATCCTAACATCCAATTAGATCTATCTCATAGATCGAAAACCCAGGATTTAGTACATATCACTTTGATCCTATATGGAGAATCATTGTGATAAGCGAAGATTGACCGAGCGTAGCATAGGAAACTCCTTCCCTATCAAAAGTATATCATCCGCGTACTCTACGAGGATCACCACCATACTCCCTACTACCTTTTTTTTATACAAGGTTCATCTACTATTTTGATGAAGTCAAACTCTTTGACTAACACATCAAAACAGACGTTCCAACTCCGCGATGCCTGCTTTATCACAAAAAACATCTTCCACATGTTCCCGCTGCTCCCACTGTCTACGAAGCCCTCTGACTGTGTACTTATAGACTCTCTCTTCTAAATCAACATTTAGAAAAGCAGTCATGACACCCAACCGCCAGATATCGTAGTCATGGTATGTAGCCGTGGCAAGTAGGATCTGGATGGACTTAAGCATAGCTACATAGAAAATGTTTCATCATAATACATACCTGGTCAATGATGCAAACCTTTAACATGTCTAGCTTTGAAAGTCTCAACTTTTCCATGTACACCAAGTAATCTTCTCAAGATATACTTGCTCTTGATGGGGATTTAACCCTTCAGATAACGCAACCAAAGTCCATAATTTTTGGTGTATAAGGATTCCATCTCAGATCGTTAAGCATCCAGCCATTCTTACAGAGTCCCACTGCTGATGGCCAGCTCGAAACTAGTTGGGTCATCAACTCATGATGCATTCCTCGCTTCCACTATCATAGAGAAACTCGAAGTATCTCTCAGGTGTGTGAGGAACCCTACTAGATCGGCGGAGAGGCTCAGGTTCGTTGGTTACTATTGAATCCTTTGGTTTTACCAAATCATCAGCTGCAGTTTGTATAGCTGGAACTCTTTCCAGTTCTTCCTTATGACCACTAATTTCTTCACACGAAATCCCCTTTCACAAAGGTGGCATGCTGAGAAACAAAACATCGTTTGTTCCTCGGTTTGGTAGAAGATATTCCTTTGCGAATGCTTGGGATATCCAACAAACTTCCACAGAACTGACTTTGCCTCGAGCTTGTCCGGATTATGCTTTTAGACATATGCTGGACAACCCCAAATCTTAACAAAATTAAGATATGGGCTCTTCCCTTTCCATATCTCATATGAAGTGGTAGGCAACTGATTTGATCGGAACCCTATTCAATAGGTATGCAACTCTTCCAGTGCATAACTCCCAAAAGGAAATAGGTAACTCAGTAATACTCATCATAGAGCACACCTTATCACATAGGGTGTATTTGCTCCGCCCCGATACACCGACATGCTGTGGTGTATACGGAGGAGTAATGCTGAGAGAGAATCTCATTCACCTTTAGAGTAATCCAGGAATTCCGTGCTCAAGTATTCTCCTCCTTGATCACAACAATGGACATAATACTTATACCTGTTTTGGTTCTCTACTTCTAACTTATATTCTGTGAATATCTCAAAAGGTTTGGACTTGTGTTTCAACAGGAACATATGTCTGAATCTTGAGAGATCATTAGAGAATGTAATGAAGTACAAAGAACCGGTCTTGGCATGTATAGACAGAAGACCTTCATACATCAACATGTATCATCCCAAGAGTTCACTAACACTTTATTTGTTTCCTATAAACAGAGCTATGGTCATCTTATCTCTGTGACTTGACCGGCAAGTTTCACAAGATGTAAATTCAAACTAATTTAAATATGCATCTATATATAACTTCAGCTAGTCGGGTCACATTGATATGACCTAGTCTACAATACCTCAAGAAGGATTCGTTCATTCCTGAACTCTTCCTCTTGTGTGTGTTCTTGTATACTAAGAACTGTAGTTTGATTTAGAACGTCAATGCTTTTTGATAACGTGCCTGAACCGATCAACTCTTGATATAGGAAATGTTCAAAACATTATCCAACAATACAAAATTACATCGTTCTTTATTAATAAAGAGACTGATATGATGTTGAATATCAGGTTCGGTATCTAATGACATTCGTTCAGAATCAATGTATTCTGGTAATACAGGGTGATAACTACCAACATCTTGACTGCAACCATTGCACTGTTTCCAACTCTTGAAATTTTTATCACCCGTTCTCAGTTCTCCACCTTTCTATAGCCCACGTAACAAATTACATATGTGGGATCCTGATCCGGTATCTCATTCCCAGGACGTAAAGGATACTGAGAAACAGTTCTCTGTAATGAACACACCCGAAGAAGATGCATCATCATGCACTTTCTTCGTTTAGGCGGCACGGGAATCACGGTAATCCCCTATTTCCTGCTCTGTCTTATAACAATTATAAGTTGGAGCGGGACCAACGTTTCCCCGCGCAGTATAACTAGAGGGTTTGGTCAATACATCCATATTATTATCTTGATTAAGCCGTGACATGGTCGCTACCTGGAGAGAGAGAGAAGAAAACACTTTGCGTGCGCTCTTGCAAGATCAGATTGGTTGTTATTTTATCTAATCAGGATGGCTCCCACTGTTTTTATCAAATCTTCCTTCAAACCCTAAAAGGAAAGACTAGCCGGGATTAATTACACCCTACAACTTAGCCAATCTTTCACCCAGGCTAGTGTCGGTACTTTGAGGGAGATTCCCCGTGCTTTCGCACGGACCTAATTAAAGTAAACCTCGTTTTCCCAGAGACGTAACCCCGTTGACACCTTTCTAGACACCTACTTGATCGGCTAATTGTAATGTGTAAAACTCTCCCAAGAGTAACAATTACTCACAGTGGGTATCGAGATCCAACTATCTCATAGAAGGTATGCAATCTCATTGCAAATTTCAACACTTGAAATTCCAGATAATATTTTCCCCTAACGTGCTATGACCTTGACGAAAGCCAACAAACCATAGCCTGCTAGTCAAGTTCAACCCGTACATTTCTTGACTGAATCAAACCCACCCGCACGACCCTTGACGAAAGCCAACAAAGCCCTACGACTACCCTAATCCAATCGCATCATATGCAGCAGAAAAGCAGCATATAGCTACCGCACACTACACCTTGACGAAAGCCAACAAATGTAGCACGAATACTATATACAACTTATCTGAAATGACGGAGGGCTACGAAAGGTTTTTCAGAAAACCTATTGCGTAATGAACTTGATATCGTTGTAGAATCAAATAATTATAAAATGGAGTGTTTTTTAGGCTTTTGCTAATTTCGCTAAAGTGGTCACTCCCGGTAAAGGGATCTCGGCTCTTTTCTCGTCGAATGAGGTACAGGATATATCATATATATCACTGTGCAAAGTAAGAACTAGAAAAGCAATCAAAAGACAAAACGAGGGGTGTAGCATCTGCCAGTCATTGCTAAAGGGGTCACTCCTGGTGAAAGGATCTCGGCCCTTTCCTCGTCGAATGAGGTGCAGGATGTTCTACAAGGAACAACGCGATGCAAAGCAAGAACTGTATCTACCTGTTTTTGAAAATTCGATTCCACAACATCTTTTAGGTTTCTTTTCTTTCATTAATCACATTAATGAAGTCACATCATTTAAGTCACCTAAACATCACAGATAAATACGACGTACACTTATGCCATCCACATTCGCCTCGATGTCCCCTCGTGCACCGTTAGGTTAGGTAACTAACGGCAGGGCAGGGCTAGCGCTGGTGTAAAACATAAGTAACGTTTATATAATAAATCATATATACTTTATACAGTATCTATCACAACATATCAAATGATCACATCACAGATATCGCAGCAGAAGAATCATATGAAACATTGGATATACTAGGACATCCGTGTTTTATTTTGAGCCTCTATAAAACACGGATTCCACGGTCGTGATGATTAGCCAAACCCACATCCCTAGACCCCTACGAGAGCGGCAAGCAACCCTACTAATTCTAGAGTTAGGAGACCCGGACTCGACTCCTGGAGTTGGACTCCCACTGGACCCTAGAACCCGGTTACTTGTGCTCCCCTCCTTCAGTCTACCTAATGCGGAAAAGTAAATAATATACAAATGGTGACATCATCCTCATCCCGAAAGTGCCCCAATAAAAGAATATTACATACAATGAATTTTACATGAATGAAAATAAAAACGCTCATCTCACATAAAACCCATGGCTATTCAGAAACGCGACGATCCAATATAACATATCCAGCAACACATAACATCACATGTCATCAACGTAAGTAAATATGCGCATCCCAATTGTCGTTGACATATAGCAACGAAACCGGCGATATCACATATTACACTTACGGTCGCAAAAAAGAAAGTGTAAAACTACAACAGTTGGAATCCGCAACCTCCTTAGACATCGCATGCCTAACAATTATAAACCCCTCATTTTAGTCTCTATATCAAAAACACATTTCAATACCAAGTCAGGAAATTCAACAAGATTCCCGACATACTGATCGAATGCTCGTCGCAAACTTTAGTAGACGGCCGCACCTTCGGATGCCGTCGACAAAGTGCACTAAGGCGGAACACCGCTGCCGCGAGCACCCGAACGGATGCTTTTGGCGACGGGGTTCTCCTACAGTCACTTGGTCGGGGCTATGGGGCATGGCTGTCTATTAAGTTTACTCGGCGAGTATCCGCATACGCTACGTGATTGCAATGGACTTTTGATCGCATCAAAATCCCGTGGCAACCGATCATTTGAGACTAAACTGCTATGTTTATAACATTCAAATTAGTTATCTCATAACCACTTGTGGATCCAAATATTGTATCACATTCCAGATAAATAGACAATGTTAAACTTTTCGATCGAATAAACAAACACCCAAGTTTTCCCAAATAGTTCTCAACACTCTAGGGGAGTTTAAAAACATCAATCACATGCCACAGTACCAATGGTCCAACCGTAGACGGGTCAAGCCAACGCCTCACATGTGGCAACGCCGTACCGCCCCAAACCCTATGGTTGAAAAGGTAGTTCAAGACGGTCACATAATCGAGTTAAGGTTTGTTGTCTTCTAAAGGGTCCATTGCGTAACTTGCACGATTTAGACGTTCTTAAACGACGGAAAAATCCAACACTTGGAAATTTTCCTGGTCGGGAAAAAGTGAGTTATTGATATCCGTTCGAACTTTTTAACAGTTTCTAAATATCCAGAAAACATAATGAAATTAAATATTCCGATCGAATCAACGATTACAAAATAAACCCAAGAATGCTCAACACTTGAGTCAGTTTAAAAATACCCAGAAATATATAGGAATAGCTACGGAGGTTACTGCATAAAATACTGTTCACAATTCACTTTAACCGCCGCGGAACCGCTGCTAAAAGTGGGTTGCGGCCGCGATACCGCGGCGGCTGTACGGAATTATGAGCTCGAATTTTATGGTAATTCTTAGAATTCCCTGCTGATTTTTTTAGGTACTATTAATTCAGAAAAAACACAGTTTTTAAAAAATGTCCAGAGAGGGGTTCACTTTGACGTATCGGGGTTCGTTCGGAGTTTTAACTTCGTATACACGTCGCCTAATGCTCAAGCTAGGCTCTAATACAACTGTAGGGTTACTAGGCACTCTAACAAGGTTCTACAAGGCATCAACCATGCCCGATTAAAATTTTAGCCGTGCCGAACAACCCTAAACTGGAGATTAGGCGAAAACTAGCATGTTAAACACTTTAACACTAAGTGAATACGAAATACAACCTTTGTAGATCGGTCCTTCACTTCTTAAGCTTCTTGTAGTAGTCCCTTCGCTGCGATCATGGAGCTTCCGACTCTCGGACGGCTCTATGAGAAGATGGAACGGTTTTTCTTGAAGTTTTCGAGGCCGAAGATGATCTACGTCGAGGGAATACGAACTCAAGCTACCACTTCACCAAAGTGAAGCAAACACCATAAACTAAAGTGCTAGACTAGTAAAGGATGATGAAATAGGAAATGGGTACACTTTAGAATTTCTTTTCTCAAAATGTTTCTCTCTCTTTATCAAACCCTAAAAGAATTTGGAGGAAGAAGATGAACTCAAAATGAAAATAAAAACTAACTAAAGAGAGAGTGAGCTAACCATGGGTGAGTAGGTATCATATACTAACTCAGGTAGAGACATAACCATGGCTAATTATAGTGGTTAGGTTTATGAATATCCTAAGTAAAACAAAACTAGCGGACTTTGGTCAATGCACTCGCAAGCTTCATGAAGCTTCATGCACTTGAACAATTATCCACTAATTTTGTATTTACTTTGTATATTAAAACCCCACCAATATAATTGTAATGGTATATGTCTCATACACCCATGTAGGTTGTATCAACAACCATGATACAAAATGAACACAAATAAATATATATCACATATATATTAAGTTGTGCACAAGTGAGAAAAACAAATGCTTAAGTGAACCAATGTTAGTTAATATAAATTAGTATATCACATATATAATTATACACTAAATTATTAAATCAACACTTGACTTAATAATCCGGTTATATCACATATAACCGACTAATATCTAATGTATCGACTTATCGAATCAACTCTTGATTCGATAACCTGGTTATATCGCATAAAACCGATCGATACAAACATCGCGAGAATAGAATACGATATCACATACTCGCATTATTCTCGGTCCCGCACATATCACATATGCGCTCCTATTTCGTTTTGCCTGAGCCAGTAAAACC
Source organism: Agapanthus africanus (assembly GCA_030015575.1). Taxonomy (NCBI): domain Eukaryota; kingdom Viridiplantae; phylum Streptophyta; class Magnoliopsida; order Asparagales; family Amaryllidaceae; genus Agapanthus; species Agapanthus africanus. The sequence goes on from CM057344.1 coordinate 388,051,955, forward strand.
TCTATGCAGGACTCTAAAAACTCGTCAATACGCCGGCAGCAGGTGATGATCATATCAAGCACCCACAAACCGTCAGCGGTACTAGCTGGACGTAACGGCTACCCGGGTATTGAGCGATCAGAAGATCAGCAAGCAAGCCCCTTCCAACTCCTGCAAAAAGCCAGACAGTGACACTACCGTACAGTCCGGTCTCCTCGTCTGATATGTCGCATATCAAGTCTAGGGGTGGTAAACGTCAGACCCCAATAACCGATAAGTCATGCCGATATGAGGCTCATAACGGGTCGAGAAACTACTGGTAACACATACCAGTAAATCACTAAACCAGCCCTTACCAGGGACTTCCCAGTTACGGCCAATCAAGCATAGCGCAACATCAACCCCCAATACCGGGAGAGACGAAACCCCTCCTATCGCTCATTATCTCCATGTGACTCGGGACTGTACCCAAAAACCACCGTTTTGCACGCCCTTTTGGACGTGGTAAGGTGGAAATCAAAGCACAGTGGGAATCATACAAGACTCTATGACGATCTCAGGTCTACAGACTAACTTGTACCAGTGTCACCAGAGAACTGCCATCTGACGTAAGGTATAATACCATCTGGGAGTTCTCGGCGTGTCCGTCCTGTGTACCCAGTCTCCACTGAGCACCCGTATATCATCTCCGATGTCAAACACCAATGGATATGGGATCACCCATCACCCATCTATATGGATCGAGAAGGTATATGCTAGTCTACTCTGGTATATCGATGCCCCGTCTCGATACACCCACGACTAGGGACCTTGAAGGATGTACTTATGGACTACCATTTCCCCACTAGTATGATCCGCATCATAGTCCAGGTAGTCAAGTACACATCCTAAGGGCTTTACCAACATGTAACAAAGAGACAATCAGTGTACATGTTAAGGTAAAGAGTGACCGGATAGCATATTATCATGTCGAGCAAGAAAGTCCTCCCTATATATGTCCAAGCATCCACTACAATATGCATCTCATGTATAGTAATGGCCTCTAGGGCATACATATAACTAACATGATTGCAGCTGAAGACGACTTCACGCAGATTCGTTGAGAGTCGATAGAGACGATCGAATGTCAGGAACCCAATTCCAAGTTTAAAGTATTCGGAAGACAATGCAAGTAATGCTATGGACCCTCTGGAAGAATGAAACCCTAACTCGACGTAATGACCATGGAACGCCTTCGAACCTTATGGTTAACGGCAGTTTAGCGGTGCCATTTGTGAGGCTTGGGTTTGCCCTTCTACGATTGGTCCAAAGGTGCTATGGAATCTACTGGAATACTATTAAACTGTACTCAAGATGTTGATTTCTTGGGGGATTATGAGGTTTTGAAAAAATGATCGGATGGTTCGACATCATTCGGATATCATGTGATAGGATACTTTGCTTGGGAGACTCTAGATACAAGTATAGCCGTTGGAGAGCAGTCCATGCAGCCACGAGAAGATGAGTCCGAATAAGTCGACATTGGAACAGAGTGGAGTAAAGAGTTCGCACGAGATTTTTATGAGATGACGTTCCACTCCGCTGACATCAGAGATGCGATACGCGTGCAGAGGCGTTGTATTTGGATATACCTTCTAGAAGGAGTCACGATGAGTATGCAGCCATTCCGGAACAAGAAACAGATATAGTGAAGGATGGTAACTTTTGGGCAATTCTGCAGAAACAAGATTTGAGAGAGACCTCGACAGGACCTTTCTGGAATACTATACGAGAAGACTTGGACCCAGGAGTGGTCATATTGCGCACACCTAGCAGGCCAGAGTCCGACATCGTTGACGAGATAGTTGACCAGGTTCGGATAAAGGACCTCAACCAGATGCTTTGTGAGTTGATCAAGAATGGACGAGTATGGTGTATACCTCCGCAGGTTGGGACGAGTTCTTGAGGACGTGTTCGGCTAGATATCTTCCACAGAGTGATGAAGATGCCGAGTTCGTGATTTCGAGTCCATGTGAGAGATTTCGGATTGACCGTAGCCGAGAACAATTGTAGTGCGCAGATAGAGATGTGACGTCGATGTGGATGATGATACAGACAAGTGGGATAAGAGGTTCGTGCGAGATGCTGACGAGCTGTTGTTACTCCTCGTTAAGATTAAAAGTCGGATATGTCTACAGAAGCGTTGGGATGCGGCCAGTTTCTGAGGAAATGTTGTGCTGAGGACGCAGATGTCCAGAGAGCGAGGAAAGGTTATGCCAGAGTACCAGCCTCCGTACAGTTCAGCATAAGTGAGATCGGTAGAGACCTTGAGCAGGATTCCTTCCAGGACACTTCTGCGATAAGATTTTGCACCCAGGATCAGATGTATAATGTGTATTCAGAAGACCAGAGGTCGGCGCTAGTAACGTGCTGCTTTACGACTGGCCGTGAAGATTGACCGAGAGATGACCAGAGAAGTGCCAGGACGGAATCGTCCCTGTTAGCACACCTGAAAGGACCGATGAGCCGATGGATTGCGAGATTGGTAATCCACAGAGAAGATAATAGCCCAGAGAAAGAGGACGCCGGACCATGAATAAGAGGCAAGTGGATATCTGCTTTACTAGCATTGGATGCACCGACACCTTCCCGACATGGAAGGTGGATGTATCGACGAAGGTATTTATGATTTGTGATTTGGTGATTTGATTATCACGTATCCGTCAACTTGGATTTTGGGATTTTGGGTAGTCTATTCGCTTGATTTAGTCTTGATGACCGAGTTCCATGATATTTGTTTTTGTGCACCATGGTTGCACCTACTGGATATTCATATTTGTGCACAGTTATTGCACTTGATATCGTTTTGTGCCTCGGTTGCACATGCTTATGACTTCATGGATTTCTTACCGTTAGGTTGATTTTGTGCACATGGTATGCACACGATTTGGCTTTTTGCACTCGGTATAGCTTATATGTGCTTGTAGTGCATTGGTATGTCTATTGTGCACGCAGTTGCACACGCTTATGATTTTCTTTACACCTGGGTACACTCGGTGTTGCTGCTTATGCATTTGAGTTATTGTTTGGTATTTGTGCACAGGATGCACCGTATTTGTATTTCTTGCCCAGGATGCACTGGTTTTATACTTCGTGCGTTTGTCGCACCAGTTTTATGTTTCGTGTGTTTATCGCACCAGATTTATATTTCGTGCGTTGTTGTAACTTACTTCGATTTGATGTCATTCGATATGCTGATTTTAATTTCATGCCTATGTTATGCATGTGATTTGACTTATGCTTTCGGCATAGTTTTCATACACTTTTAGTGTTTTGATTTGATTTGTGCACGCTGATGCACATGGTTGTGAGCTTATTTACTACGGTATACCTGATTTTGATTGAGCCGTATTGTATACCGTCGATTTTGATTATGATATTGATGTTGATTTCTTGCACTCCGTGCATTTGATTTAGACTTTGCGCATGTTCGACGCTTGATATTTGATTTCGTGATTTCGTGCTTGCAGAATGCGCATGATTTGGATTTTATTCGTGCATGTCGGATACACCTGATTTGGATTTTCGCGCGTGTTGAGCGCATGTGTTGAGATGCGATTTTGGTGCACACCAGATGCACTAAATCGGGATTCTTCGTGCATGTCAGATGCGCCTGATTTTGCTGTCAGGCACACACGTTGCCTATGACAGATGTTTCGTGCACACTCATTGCACCTAGATGTTGTTTCTATGGACATGTATGGAACATATATGGATTTTGATTTCCATGCGCATCAGACGCACAGGGTATTCTTATATACATTTTGGGATTGATTCCTTATAGAGCAGTACATTTTTATGTATTTGCTATATGTTTTCGTACTGAGCAGGATATGTCAGAGGACAGTACCTGGATATATTTTGCATGCATTGATAGTTATCGAGTGGATTTCCAAAAGGCGAGGTATAGTCTCAGTATTTACCTGTGTGTCTGATATGACACGAAACGTTTAAAGCAAGGAAACCCTTCTAAATTGTTTTCGAAACGGCGGAACGTACATATTAAACAAAAGATATATACATATATGGTTATTTTCTTACAATAGACGTCCGCCACTGTGCCGCGATATGCGGAAAGCACAGCAACATGAAAAGGTTTGGCATGCATTTCATTCAGATATTTACATGTATAGATTTGATGTTTACATGTATAGTTCTAATTTATATCATATTGGTTTTATTTTGGATTTGACATTTGTGTCTTTCCCATGACTCCGATGATCGCGGGATGCTTGACAGAGTTTTGATTTTGAGTTATCTGCTCATTGTTCATGCGCCTGCATTGCGCTATGTTACGTTTTATGTATTGATGATTTCGGAGCCCCGACGACTTGGACCTCTTATTGAAATGTTTTAGAATTTGGGGGTTTACAATTTAAATTCGGTGACCGAATTTCTTTAAGGGGGGAAGATTGTAACATTTCAAAAAAATAAAATATTATTTTTGGGAATTTTTATGATTAAATAATAAAATATTGAATATTTTAATAAGGCGGTATAATTAAATAACGAAAAATTTGGGAAAAATTTGAAAAATTATAGAAATTATTTAAAAGAGGGTGTTTTATGTGAATTATGCAATTTTAAGTTTTTATGATTAATTATATGCTAATTTAGTGGTAATCGCGATTAAAAATCGCTAATCGCTCTTTAAACGTATTTTGTGCAAACATGCACCATATCTTTTTATTAACACCTGTTGCATTTTACTACATGTTTTTGGATGCATGGCTTTTGTTTTGGGGTTACTATTGATGGGAGAAGGAAAATAGAAAAGAAAAAAGTATAATATATAGGTATGGGTGAGAGGGAGAAAGGTAAGGGTTTACCTTTGACTTGGTCTTAAGCCATTCCCCATCATTATTTCTCTCCTCTCATTCTTTCCTAGCTGCTGCTGCTGCTGCCCCTCTCACCTCCTCCACAAAACACCCCCAAAACACCATGAAAATCACCTCAAAACCCAAAACCCATTTCATTAAAAAGATGCATGAGCTCACTAGCTATCCCATGGACCAAGAAAAATCAAATTTTGGACACTTTGATAAACTCAAGAAAATTCTTGAGTTGCCAAATGATGTATTTTATGAACCTTTAGCTAAGTATTTCCATTACTTTTACCCCATGTTAGTTTAGAACCGATATTGTGTGGTTTGGGTGAACTTGGAAAATTCTAGTTAGGGTTATTGGAATTTGAGAGTTGTAATGTGAAATTGAGCTCAGAAGAGGCCACACAAACCCCCTAGTTCTAGAATACAGGCTTAAACCAAAGACTAGAACCCCGGAATACGGATTTAGAAAACCCGATATTGGAAAATTGTGGATTCTGTGAGGGTTAAATGAAATCTGCTATCACTCGGAGACTCTGAAAATTATTTTGCAAACACAGAGAGATGTGCAGGCACCTAGGAAGCTAACTCCAAGACCCCAGCCCCTGAATTATTTTCCAGGCCGCAAATAAAAACCTTCTGGCCACAAATTACGGCCAGACCTGGGCCATTTGGCCTCGTGTTGGTTCTGTGGTCCCCTCATCAGTAAAATAGACACTTGGCATATACAAAATTGACCAATTTGACCTAGGGTGAAATCTGGGACCATTTTCATTAGTTGCTGTTTTGATTCTGGTTTCATTTTGCGTATTTTAAATTCTGAATTTGCGTTTTGTGTTTTACCTCGATCACTTGACGTTTGTACGACGATATCGAGGATTGTTTGATGGTTTTGAAAGCGTAGTCCATAGGTTCTAACCTATAGGCCTTAACGCGTCGTATGGTTTTCTCGATGTGATTTTAAGTTGCTTTTGCGATTGTGTTATCTTGTGGGTACCTTCTCGAAAGCTTCATACGATGAAGAAGATGAAGGCGACATCCACACCGACATGCAGGATGAAAGGTGAGTAGATTATATCTACGGGGGAAGTCGGGTAGATGGCGTATAGCACCCCCTCAGTTCGATATTTAGTATACTAGATATATATACTATATTTTATATATGTGATAGCGATATGTGTGACATGGATATTCTAGATGTGTTTAGGTGTACAATGGATAGATTAGGGTTTAGAAGTAAACTATTATAGTTTCCTAGTTGGGAACCCTAGAGTAGGTTTACACCCACACACACACAAATGCTTGTTGTTATACTTATACCTGGATGATGAGGATAGTGTATGATATTTGGAGATGAGTCGATGAGATTGGGCATAGTGCCATGAGATCGGTGATGTAATGTGATTCGTATTTGGGATACGACATGAGATTTTAGCGGGCCTTTGGACGTGTGTTTCACACACGCATTTATATTAATACAGATGGTATCGATTTGTAGTAGACTAAGATCAGTACCCCAGATCATGAGATATGATGATAAGGATACCAGATAATTGATGAGATGAATGTGATAATGACCCGTACCTAGCTTTTGGGAAGACGTACGATGATGTACCGTACGAGCATTATATTGATGATAGATCCGCACTCATGACTCGAGGATGTCATATGATATTGTATCGTACGCGGTACCTTTGAGACGGGATCACTGACTATTATATATATATATATATATATATTGACTCAGATTTAGGTGGTTTCCATACCCCTCCTGAATGACTTGTTAGTTAGAGCTGTGGTTTTGCTAGTAGATATTAGGCTAGGCCGATATCATACCTATTTAAAAAACTAACGTATCGGGAGTATTTTAAAGACAGGCAAGGGGATTCTACAGATATTTTCAAAAGACGCATATTTTCTTAAAAACATTGTAGCCCTTATTTTCCTAAAAACCCTAATTTGTCTACTTTTAAATAGCAAAACAGTATGATATAGATACATTGATGTAGATTTTACACTGTTGTGTTTATTATTCATTTGCCGCATATTCTTACTGTTCACATCGCATGTTAAATACGTTTATTGTGATATTAAAACCATGCTGATAGAACACCAGCACCATTATCGATGATGCATATATTCCACGTACACCTGCTTGCCGGCTCACACACTTCATCATCGATAATTGACAAGCCACTACAATGTCAGGATATAATCCCTTGCATGGCATAGTGTACACTCATACTTGTGCACATTTCTATTGTACACTCACACTTATGTACTTACATATTGTGCTCTCATACTTGTGCATATACCTATTGTCCACTCATACTTGTGTACTTACATATTGTACACTCATACTTTTGCACATACTTATTGTTCACTCATACTTGTGTACTTACATATTGTACACTCATACTTGTGCACATACCTATTGTACACTCATAATTGTGTACTTACATATTGTACACTCATACTTGTGCACATACCTATTGTACACTCATAGTTGTATACATACGTAATTGCACATACATAGATGATTCTGGCTTGATTTGGAGATTTGGGAACCGCAAAATACTCTTTAAACTGATTCATTTTAAAAGAGCGGTTTCCCTCAATATGTGCATATTACTATTCCATATTGCATGATATACTGATATGCTTACATTTCTTTTACATGTCGCATACATCATGTTTTATGATTATATGCATTGAGATATGTTGTTTCCATGATATTTCTGGATTTGGGAACCATGGGTATTTCAAAAGAGGGTAAGTATTGTTTTAAAAACCCGGTTACCCTTGATATGATATTTCAGTGCGTCCACCATGTGTTTTCTCGGTTCTAAGTGCGACATGTGAAACCCGATTCGAGGAGAGGCATGCACCGTCTGCGGGTACATGGTGGACCCGGTGAGATACCCCGGGGCAAGAAGACTCGTATATGTTAGACGGTGAGCCTGGCAGGGGAGTACTAACTACCAGTGATTGTATTCGAGCTCGGCGGATATCTGGGGGGTACCCACCGGAGTTGAGAGATGATGTGGGCCGATCCGGACCGACGGAGCCCTATATGTATATGAGGATTTACGTGCCGATACTAGGCACATGTTTCATGATGTTTTCGAGTGTCGATGCTTGACACTCAGGTTCTATGATTTTGACATGTCGTGAGCGACACATATGGATTTACATCCTCATACTTCCATGCATATGCTTTATGATATTTACATGCATGATGCTTATTGTCATTGGGTGACACGTGGACGATTTCCATATACATATAGCTGACATTGATGATATTGATCACATAGTTGGATGATATCCACATATTCATAGACTTCATGATATAGTCGACATTGATCATACCTCATATTTATGATATGTTATTACCTGAGGCACTTGCACTACACTCATGTATAGATGTTACATTGCCACCTTTTCATGCTTCAGACTTATTCATTTGAGGTTTATATATATATCTGATCGTATTGACCTAGGATTGTGTCATACTTACGATTTCTGCTCTGTGATGTTTTCTATTCACAAGTTGTTAACTCACCCCCGTTGTGCCACAGTTTCTTGCAGGTTTTGCCGTACAGGTTTCATTGCGGCTTTTCTGGCACACTGCTTCCTTTTTGGGTGATTGCATTGGTAGGTTGGTTCACTCGCATCATGACCACCCTTGTATTTATTATATTCAGTTGTATCTAGTAATTCCATCAACCAAACATGTATATTGTTTCAGACTTAGAAAACCAGTTATGTATTTTTTCGACCTTAGAGAATTGCGTTGTAGTATTATGGTTTTCATGCTGATTTTGAGTTTTCCTTTGAGTTTTGATCCTCGCCCTTCGGCGTTGTATATTATACTTCTTGCATAGTTGTGACCGTCGATTGACGAAGAGCTAGCTCCCGCTTGGGGATGCCTTTTTCGTTATATATATATTATTCATGTTGTACCCCGTTTGGGGCCAGTATTTACAACAGAAACTCTGACGAAATTTTCAGAAAAGATTAGAGATTTTAAAAATGCATATTCGGATTACTTATTTAAAAACCTTGTTTTTAAAAACGTGTTTTTTCACTTCTAAAACTAGTTTTCCTTATTTACTCCTTAAAAATGGTTTTAGATTTCTGGGCTTTTGGCTTACTTGAATTAGATGGGGTTCTATAGGCTTCATATGATTCAAGGGCCAGTCACGTGATATTTCGGGTCGTGACAATGTCTTAAACGTGTTAAGATATGGGGTTGTCCGGCCTATGTCAAAACACAAAATGCAGACAAACTCGAGGCCCGATCGGTTCTTTGTAAGTTTGTGGGATATCCTAAACGTTCACATGGATATCTTTTCTACCACGGCGAAGAAAAAAAGGTGTTTGTTTCTCGACATGCCACCTTTTTAGAAAAGGAATTTCTTGTAAAAGAAATTAGTGGCGAAGCGGTAGAGCTGGAAGAAGTTTCAGCACCACAAACTACTACTGAAGATTTAGCGGAACCAGATGATTCAGTAGTACCCAATGAACCCCAGCCTCTCCGCCGATCTAGTAGGATTCCTCATCCACCTGAGAGATACTACGGTTTTCTCATAGACGGTGGAAGCGGGGATTGCATCATGGAAGATGATGACCCACCTAGCTTCGAGCAGGCCATCACGAGTGGTGACTCTTTGAAGTGGCATGATGCAATGCGATCTGAGATGGAATCCATATACACCAACAAAGTATGGACTTTGGAAGTTGCTCCTGAAGGGGTAAAACCCATTGGGGGCAAGTGGATCTTTAAGAAGAAACTTGGTGTAGATGGAAAAGTGGAGACTTTCAAAGCTAGACTTGTTGCAAAGGGTTTTCGTCAACGAACAGGTATGGATTATGACGAAACCTTTTCTCCAGTGGCTATGCTTAAGTCCAACCGGATCTTACTAGCCATTGCTGCATACCATGACTACGAAATCTGGCAAATGGATGTTAAGACCGCCTTTCTAAATGGCAATTTAGAGGAGTGCGTGTACATGACTCAGCCAGAGGGCTTCGTTGACAGTAGGAGTAGCGGACAGGTGCGCAAGCTGCTTAAATCCCTCTACGGGTTAAAGCAGGCATCGCGAAGTTGGAACATCTGCTTTGATGTTGTAGTCAAAGAGTTTGACTTCATCAAAAACGTAGTTGAACCTTGTATTTACAAGAAGGTTGCAGAGATTAAGGTTGTCTTCCTCGTATTGTACATGGATGACATACTCTTGATAGGAAATGATATTCCTATGCTGCACTCGTTCAAGCTCTTCTTATCACAAAGATTCTCAATGAAAGATCTAGGAGATGCCTCCTGCATTTTGGGAATTAGGATCTATAGAGATAGATCTAAACGGATACTGGGATTGTCCTAATCCAGGTACATTGACACGATACAAAAGAGGTTTAGTATGGAAGAATCCAAGCGTGGGAACCAACCCACGATCTCTGGGCTGACTCTCTGCAAAAAGATGTCTCCTAAGACTGAATTGGAGAGAGCTCGCATGCAAGGGATACCCTATGCTTCGGCAGTAGGTTCTATCATGTACGCGATGCTATGTACCAGACCCGATGTGGCATACTCACTAAGTGTAGTGAGTCGGTATCAAGCAGATCCTGGAGAGAGTCACTGGACAGCTGTGAAGAACATTCTCAAGTACTTACAAAGGACTAAGGAAATGTTCTTGGTGTATGGTAACGGTGAACTCCAGGTGGAGTCCTTTACCCATTCAAGCTTCCAAAGTGATAAGGACGACTCTAAGTCGCACTCGGGATTTGTCTTTACCCTGAATGGAGAGGAGGTTTGTTGGAAGAGTTCCAAGCAAGAAACTGTGGCAGACTTGACGATGGAGGATGAATACATCGCTGCCAACGATGCTGCCAAAGACGCTGTCTTGATGAAGAAGTTCATCACTGAACTTGGTGTGGTTCTTTCCATTGAGCATCCAATACCTTTGTATTGTGATAACAATGGAGCTGTGGCTTTGGCTAAGGAACCCGGGTCCCATCAGAAATCCAGACATATTCTGAGGCGGTATCACCTGATCCGGGAGATAGTTCATTGCCGCGAGATCGAGGTCAGGAGAGTTGACACGAAGGACAACACTGCTGATCCACTCACGAAGGTCATTCCCCAGATACAGTTTGAGAGGCTCTTCAGGATGTTGGGTATGAGATACTACAACAGCTGGCCTTAGTGCAAGTGGGAGATTGTTAGTTATATATATGCCCTAGAGGCCATTGTTGTACATATGATGTATATTATAGTGGATGTTTGGATATATACAGAGAGGACTTTCTTGCTCAACATGATAGTATGCTATTTGGTTTCACTTTATCTTAACATGTTGACTTGTATTAGTTTACTGTCTTACTCTCACATATTGATAAATCCCCTAGGATATATACTCGACTACTAGGACTATGATGAGATCATACTAGTAGGGCCAGGGTAGTCAAAGAGTGCATCCTATAATTGTTCCTAGTCGAGAGAGTATCGAGACAGGGCATCGATACTCCAGAGTAGACTAGCGTATACGCATCTTGACCCATATGATGGGCGATCGATGATCCTATATCCATCGGTGTTTGACATCAAAGATGGTATACGGGTGCACGATGGAGATTGGGTACACAGAACGGACTCACCGAGAACTCCTAGATGGTATTATACCTATCGTCAGATAGCAGTTCTCCGGTGACACTGGTACAGGTTAGTCTGTAGACCCGAGATCGTCATAGAGTCTTGTGTGATTCCCATTGTGCTTTGATTTCCACCATACCACGTCCCAGAAGGCGTGCAAAATGGTGGCTTTTGGGTACAGTCTCAAATAACATGGAGGCAATGAGCGATAGGAGGGGTTTCGTCTCTCCCGGTATAGGGAGTTGATGTTGTGCTGTGTTCGAATGGCTATAACTCGAAGTCCCTGACTGGGCTGATATGGAGTGCTACTGTTAAGTGTTATCAGTAGTTTCTCGACCTGTTATGAGCCTCACATCGACATGAGTTATCGGCTACTGGGGTCTGACATTTACTACCCCTAGACTTGATATGCGACATATCAGACGAAAAGATAGGACTGTACGGAAGTGTTACTGATTGGATTCACAGGATAATGTACAGTCTTACTTGTTGATCTTCTGATCGCTCAATACCTGGGTGGCTATTACGTTTAGTTGACCACATGCAGCTTGTGGGTGTTTGATATGATCATCACATACTGCCGCCGTATTGACGATTCTTTAGAGTCCTACACAGAGGTTTCCTGGCTCAGGTAAAACGGAGTAGGAGCACATATGTGATATGTGCGGGATCGAGAATAATACGATATGAGATACCGTATTCTATTCTCGCGATATATGATATCGGCCGGGTATATGTGATATAACCGGGTCATCGGATCAAGTGTTGATTCGATGAATTTGTACATGCTATATTAGCCGGTTATATGTAATATAGCCGGGTTATCGGATCATGTGTTGATTCGATAATTTAATGTATAATTATATATGTGATATATTACGTTACGTTAACTAATATAAGCACGCTTTATTGATTCATTTTCTCACGGGATAATACATTGATATATATATGTGATATATGTTAATTGTATTATTTTCTTTTGTTACAAAATATATTGTATATGTGATATATAATATTGTAACATGTTAGGGTTACAAATTTAACAAAGGATTAGGGTCTAAACTTGGTTAGGGTTTGGATTAGGGTTAGCTTTTGCAGGAAGCTTCCAAGAAGCTTCTTGAAGCATTGGCTTTGTCTTTAGCTTGAAATTTTGTGAAGATATTTTTTAACTCAATCCAAACCATTAACTCTAGTTAATTCTCTACAAGGGTTAACTTCATCATACTTAACCCATGGTTGGATTTGTAACCACAACAACAATTCATTATTCATCAAAAAAGGTTTAGCTCATTATTCTTCTTCTTCTTCCTTTGTGAAAAAGCTTCACTTGGTTTTTGACTTGTGATGAATAAGTGTGAGAACTAGAAAACAAACGAGAGCAAAATTCCTACTTCATCATCCTCATCTATTCTAGCCACTAAGATTAGGGTGTTCACTTCTCTAATAAGTTGTTTAGTGAAGTGTTAGCTTGGGTTAGAGATTCTTCAAGGTAGATCATCTTAGATCATGAAGACTACAAGCAAGGTGTCTCATTTACCTCATGGAGCCACTCGAGAGTCGGAGTTCATATTGATCGCAGAGAAGGGACCTCAACACGGAGCTTATGAATAGAAGGAACGGACTACAAAAGTTGTAATCCCTATCTCTTTACTTCTTTGTATGTGATACAATTTTGTTACCCTAGAAATTCTAGCAGGATTCATGGTTAGTTAGCTTTGCACCGCTCTAAATTCTACAATGGCATGAGTCATGCTACCAAACCCTAGACTAGGTGCAAGGGTAAACTAACACAAGCCTATACTTACTTCTGTGAATGCAATCAGTAACACTACCGTACAGTCCGGTCTCTTCATCTGATATGTCGCATATCCAGTCTAGCGGTGGTAAACGTCAGACCCCAGCAACCGATAAGACGTGTCGATGTGATCCTCAAAACGGGTTGACAAACTACTAATAACACTTACCAGTAGATCTCCATATCAGCCCTGGCCAGGGACTTCCAGTTATAGCCAATCGAGCACAACACAACATCAATCCCAAATAACGGGAGAGACGAAACCCCTCCTATCGCTCATTGCCTCCATATGATTTGGGACTGTACTCAAAAGACACCGTTTTGCACGTTCACATGAACGTAGTAAGGTGAAAATCAAAGCACAGTGGGAATCACACAAGACTCTATGATGATCTCTGGTCTACAGACTAACCTGTACCAGTGTCACCAGAGAACTGCTTTATGACGATAGGTATAATACCAACTTGGAGTTCTCGGTGAGTCCGTTCAGTGTACCCAGTCTCAACTGAGCACCCGTATACCATCTTTGATGTCAAACACCAATGGATGTGGGATCATCCATCACCCATCATATAGGTCGAGAGGAGTATACGCTAGTATAATCTGGAGTATCGATGCCCTGTCTCGATACACCATCGACTAGGAACAATTATGGGATGTACTCGTAGACTACCCTGGCCCCACTAGTATGATCTCCATCATGGTCCTAGTAGTCAAGTACACATCCTAAGGGTTTTATCAACATGTGAGAGCAAGACAGTAACACAATACAAGTCAACATGTTAAGACAAAGAGCAACCAGATAGTATACTATTATATCGAGCAAGAAAGTCCTCTATATATATATATCCAAGCATCCACTACAATATACATCATATGTACAATAATGGCCTCTAGGGCATATACATAACTAACAATCTCCCACTTGCTCTAAGGCCAGCTGTTGTAGTATCTCATACCCAACATCGCGAAGAGTCTCTCAAATTGTATCTAGGGTATGGCCTTTGTGAGTGGATCCGCAATGTTGTCCTTTGCGTCAACTCTCCTGACCTCGTTCTCCCGGCGATCAACTATCTCCCTGATCATGTGATACCGCCTCAGAATATTCCTAGACCGCTGATGGGACCCGGGTTCCTTGGCCAAAGCCACAGATCCATTGTTATCACAATACAAAGGTATTGGATGCTCAATGAACGGAATCACTCCAAGTTCGTTTATGAACTTCTTCATCCAGACAGCCTCTTTGGCAGCATCGTTAGCAGCAATGTATTCAGCCTCCATCGTCGAGTCTGCTACGGTTTCTTGCTTGGAACTCTTCCAATAAACTGCCCCTCCATTCAGAGTAAAGACAAATCCCGAGTGTGTCTTTGAGTTGTCCTTATCACTTTAGAAGTATGAATCGGTAAAGGACTCCACCTGGAGTTTTCCGTTACCATACACCAAGAACATCTCCTTAGTCCTTCTCAAGTACTTGAGAATGTTCATCAGAGCTGTCCAGTGACTCTCTCCAGGATCTGCTTGATACCTACTCACTACACTTAATGAGTATGCTATATCGGGTCTAGTATATAGCATCGCGTACATGATAGAGCCTACAGACAAAGCATAGGGTATCCCTTTCATGCGAGCTCTCTCCAAATTAGTCTTGGGAGACATCTATTTGGAGAGAGTGAGCCCAGAGATCGTGGGCAAGTTCCATCGCTTGAATTCTTCCATACTAAACCTCTTTAGTATGGTGTCAATATACCTAGATTGGGACAATCCCAGTATCCGTTTAGATCTATCTCTATAGATCTTAATTCCCAAGATGCAGGAGGCATCACCTAGATATTTCATTGAGAATCTTTGTGATAAGAAGAGCTTGACCGAGTCCAGCATAAGAACATCATTTCCTATCAAGGATATGTCATCCACGTAGAATACAAGGAAGACAACCTTACTCTTTGCCACCTTCTTGTATATACAAGGTTCATCTACATTCTTGATGAAGTCAAACTCTTTGACTATCACATCAAAACAGATGTTCCAACTCCGTGATGCCTGCTTTAACCCATAGATGGATTTAAGCAGCTTGCAAACTTTCCCGGTGCTCCCACTATCTACGAAGCCCTCTGGATGAGTCATGTACATGCACTTTTCAAAATCACCATTTAGAAAGGCGGTCTTAATATCCATTTGCCAAATTTCGTAGTCATGGTATGCAGCAATGACAAGTAAGATCCGGATGGACTTAAGCATAGCCACTGGAGAAAAGGTTTCATCATAATCCACACCTGGTCATTAACGAAAACCTTTTGCAACAAGTTTAGCTTTGAAAGTCTCAAATTTTCCATTTACACCAAGTTTCTTCTTAAAGATCCATTTACTTCCGATGGGTTTTACCCCTTCAGGAGCAACTTCCAAAGTCCATACTTCGTTGGTGTACATGGATTCCATCTGAGTTCGCATTGCATCCTGCCATTTCACAGAGTCCCCATTCGTGATGGGCTGCTCAAAGCTAGTCGGGTGATCATCTTCCATGATGCAATCCTCGCTCCCACCATCAATGAGAAACCTATAGTATCTCTCTGGTGGATGAGGAACCCTACTATATCGGTTGAGCGGCTGAGGTTCGTCGGGAACTACTGAATCCTCGGGTTCAACCAAACCTTCTGCTGTTGTTTGTATAGTTGTAACCTCCTCAAGTTCTACCTCCTTGCCACTAATTTCTTTTTCAAGAATTTCCGTTTCTAAAAATGTGGCATGTCGAGAAACAAACACCTTTTGTTCCTCGGTGTGGTAGTAGATATACCCTCGTCGATGATTGGGATATCAAATACACTTACACAGAAAAGAACATGCCTCGAGCTTGTCCGGATTTTGTGTTTTCACATATGCCGGACAACCCCATATCTTAACATAATTAAGATATGTTCTCTTTTCTTTCTATATCTCATATGGAGTGGTTGGCACAGATTTGGTGGGAACCATATTCAATAGGTCTGCAGCTGTCTTCAGTACATATCCACAAAAGGAAATAGGCAACTCAGCGGCTCTCATCATAAAGCGCACTCGATCCAATAGGGTGTGATTCCTCCGCTCCGATACACCGTTGTGATGTGGTGTATACGGAGCAGTAAGCTGAGTGAGAATTCCATTCTCTTTTAGATAGTCCAGGAACTCATTGGTCAAGTATTCTCCTCCTTGATCAAATCAGAGGATTTTAATACTTTTACCCATCTGGTTCTCGACTTCATGCTTATATTCTTTAAATTTATCAAAAGCTTCAGACTTGTGTTTCATCAGGAACACATGTCCGTATCTTGAGAGATCGTCAGTGAATGTAATGAAGTACGACGAAGCATTCCTGGCTTGTGTAGACATGGGAACCGCATACATCACTATGTATCAGTCCTAAAAGTTCCGTAACTCTTTCTCCGTGTCCAATAAATGGAGTTATGGTCATCTTGCCTTTGAGACATGACCGGCAAGTGTCATAAGATGAAAATTCGAACTAATTCAAATATCCATCCTTATGTAACTTAGCTAGTCGTGTCACATTGATATGACCTAGTCTACAATGCCACAAGAAGGATTCGTTCATTTCTGAACTATTCCTCTTGTTTGTGTTTTGTACATTAAGAATTGTGGTTTGATTTAGAACGTATATTCCATTATTTAACGAGCTTGATCCAGTCAACTTTTGATTCAGGAAGATGTTCATAACATTATCTTGTACTATGAAATTATATCATTCTTTACTTAATAAAGAAACTGATATAAGATTGCTTATCAGGGTCGGTATGTAATAGCATTCGTTCAGAATCAATGTATTACTATTTGGTAATACAAGGTGATATTCGCCAACTCCTTTGGCTGCAACATTTGCACCATTCCCTACTCTTACGGAATGATCACTCTCTCCCAGTTCTCTACCTTTCCTTAGCCCATGTAACATATTACATATGTAGGATCCTGATCTGGTATCTAATACCCAGGATGTAGAGTGCACTAAGAAACAGTTCTCGATAACTAACACAGCCGCAGAAGAAACATCAACATGCTTATTCTTTGATTGGGCGGCGTAAGAATCTGGATGTTGCCCTATTTCCTGCTCTGTCTTATAACAATTATAAGAAAGAACGGAATCAACGTTCCCCTGCTCAGTATAACAAGCGGGTTCGATCAATACATCAATATTATTATCTTGATTAAGGCCTGACATGGTCGCTACCTGGAGAGAGAGAGTAGAAATCACTTTACCGTATGCTCTTGCAAGATTAGATGGGTTTTTATCTTATCTAATCAGGATGGCTCCCACTGTTTTTATAAAATCTTTTTTCAAATCCTAAATTGTAACACTAGCCGGAATTAATTACACGTTACAAGTTCGCCAATCATTCAGCCAGGCCAGTGTTGGTACTTTGAAGGAGGTTCCCCGTGCTTTCGCACGGACTTAATTAAAATAAACATCATTTTCCCACGGGGCTTAACCCCATTAACACATTTCTAGACACCTACTTGATCGATTAATTGTCATGTGTTAAACTCTCCCAGGAGTAACTCTTACTTGCAGTGGGTATCGGGATCCAACTATCTCATAGAAGGTATGCAATCTCATTGCAACTTTCAACACTTGAACTTCCTGACAATATTCTGCCCTTAGAGTCCTATGACCTTGATGCGGGCCAACAAACCGTAGTCCGCTAGTCAAGTTCAACCCGTACATTTCTGGATTGAATTAAACCCACCCGCACGACCCTTGGCGCAGGTCAACAAAGTCGAACGACTACCCTAATCCAATCTCATCTTATGTTACAGATAAGCACTAGTTAGCTACCGCACACTATGCCTTGACGCAGGCCAACAAACGTAGCACGAATACTAAGTAATACTTATCTGAAATGACGGAGGGCTGCTTTGGGTTTTGATGAAAACCTTTTGCGTAATGAACTTGATATCGTTGTAGAAACAAGTGATTTTGGAAAGGAGGGTTTTTAGGCTTTTACTAGTTTCGCTAAAGAGGTTACTGCCGGTGAAGGGATCTCGGCTCTTTCCATATCGAATAAAGTGCTGGATATTTCACAAATACCACTATGCAAAGCAAGAACTATAGAAGCAATCAAAAACAAAACAGAGTGAGTAGTAGCATCTGCTAGTTTCGCTAAAGTGGTCACTCCTGCTGAAGGGATCTTGGCTCTTTCCTTATCGAATAAGGTGCTGCATATTGTAACGTTTTGAAAATCGTTTCGGTGAAATTTCGAAAAAAACGGTAAAATAAGGGGGTTTTCTGTAAAAAGTCAAAATACAAATATCTTATTATAAAACTTAAATATACATATTCTAGTTATGTAATTGCTATTATTTGGTGTTTATTGAGCCGCTGGTGAAATTTCAAATTTTCTGAAAAAAAATATTATTTTATTATTATTTAAGCCGTCACTAATACATTTAATTAGGGAAAATTACAAATTGGAATGAGTTGAAACAAATTTTGTGCATCATAAAACATTAAATAAAATTTTATCATGTGGTTTTTGGAACGAAATTATTTGCCAAAACGGTTTAGAAATTATTGAAGAAAAAAGGCTTTTTTTTAGCGTAAATGGATGTTTGGGGTATTGTATTTATCATTTTTCATCACCCCACACCCGTACCCACACCCACACACCCCCATTCACTTATCCCCATGGCTGAATTCAGCAGCCCCTCTTTGGTCCCCACTTGAATTTCTTAGAAATGAAAGGAAAAGAAAAGATTAGTGAGAGAAGAAGTTGGTGTTGACTTGGGGGGGTATTTTACCTTGAGTTGGACTTTCTTTTCCACACCCACACCCTCCACACCCCTCCCCCACCTGCTGGCCGAGCCCCATCCTCCCTCAAACTGCAGCCCCTCCTCCTTCTTCCCCTCTCTTTTCCTCATCAAAAAAGTTTTTAAAATCCATCAAATTTCCATCAAAATTAAACCAAAACTCAAATCTAACTCCTACCCATTTTTCAATAGCTATTCTTGCATGGATCTAGGAGCTTGGAGGCCATTTTGGGAGGCTAGATTTCAAGCTTGGTCTCTTGTTTTTGGTGAGGTATAAATCCCAAGCCAAATCTAATTATTGTATAGTTTCTTTGATTAAAGTCAATTAAGTTTGAATGCAACTCTAATTGGGACTTAGTTGTAATGGAAAGAGTTTGAGATCAAGTTAGGTTGTGATCATGTGTTCATGGTTGTGTGATGGTTGTTTTTTTTAGCATCTTAAGTTATGCAACTTAAATTTGTTACTTATTGCCAATTGTAACATGTAATTGTCCAAATGAAAATATTTTGGAAACTAGGTTTTAGGATAGATGTAATTAGATGAAATAAAAATCTACTTAATATTTTTGTGACCTAATTAAGTTATTCGGTGAATATTGTGGCCACTAAAATTGTAGAACAAGATTAGTAGTTAGTTGTTAATGGTTAGTTTAAGGAAATTGTGTTAATTATGCTAATTTGCTAACTAGGCTTTTGAAATTGGTTATATAATTGGGATTAAAAGTGTGATTAGGTTTTTCTTGGCTTCATTAACTTTATTAAGTGTGGTTTAATGCTTTGGATCATGCAATTCTAAGCTAGATTGTAGTTTGTGTATTTTGCTTTGAAATTGTTAAAAAGGGTATTTTTGGTAAACTAGAATATTAGGATTTTTGGAAATTAATGAGATTAAATTCCGGAAATTGTTTATACGACTTATTTATGATATTTAATAAATATATTGGCCGCTACATTCATTTAAATATCGTGTTTTGTACAAAAACGGCGAATTGTGCTTGCTAGATTTTCGGAAAAATGACTTTTTAAGTGAAATTGGCGTTTTTGTGAGTTTTAACCAAGTTTATATTAAAATTAGTGTTCGTGAATGTGCAAATGAGTGTGATTAGATTTTCTCGATGGTTTGACGTTCGTACATCGACATCGAGGGTTGGTTTGACTATTCCTGCATGCGTGGGCGATAGGTTTGGACCTATGCGTGATACGCGTGCCGATTTGGTTTTCTTATGACGTTTCGATTTCGAATTGGGTTTTTATGCGATACGGTGCGTTATGATATGTAGGTACCCCAGGTGGACTTCGAGACGACAAGCAAGCGCGTGGCGACGTCGGCACCGGCGAGCGAGGTTCAGGTGAGTAGATTTATATCTATGGGGAGAAGTCGGGTGGATGGCGTATAGCACCCCCGCAGTCCGTGGTGGTGTATACGGATGCGTATACACACCAACTTTTATTATATGTTATTTGGGATTAATAACGATGCTTAGGATGGATATTGGTGTGTTGGATTACTTTAGTGTTGCGAACCCTAGGGTAGTGTTACACACACATACATACATACAAACTTGCATACATTCCTATTGATATGTGCTCATGGGATTCTTTATAGTTATGTGTTCACATGGGTATGCGACTATGTGTTCACATACGGATTGAGGATGATACTTGGGATTGAGCTGAGTCGATGAGATTTGATTTGAGGCCGTGAGATCGGTGATATAGCAGGGTTCGTATCTTAGATACGACATGACGTTGTAGCGGGTCCTTGACGTAGTGTTTCACACACGTCCATGCATACGTAGGCGGTATCAGTATGGTACTAGACGTAGATCAGTACCCCGACCATGATATTTGATAAAGAGGATACCAGGTGAATAGTATGATGAATGTGATATTGACCCGTACCCAGATTGGGATGCCGTACGACGGATTTACGTACGAGCTATATTGATGATTGATCCGCACTCTTGACTTGGGATGCCTGATTATAGATATGGTATCGGATATGATATTATCGAGGCGGGATCACCGAATATACATATACAGGTATGTATATGTATCGACTCAGATGATAGGCGGTTTCCTTACCTGTAGTTCAGCTTGTTAGTTCAGCCGTATAGTTTAGTGTAGTTGTTAGATTAGATTAGACTTCTTACCTATTTCAAAAACTAACGAATCGTGGGCATTTTTAAAGACAGCTCAAGGGAATCTACGGATATTTCAAAAACGACGTATCTTTTCATAAAAACACCGTAGCCCCTATTTTCAAAACCCCATGATTCGTGTTATTTCAAAAGGCACCATTCGTAGGACTTATATTAGAGTATTGCAGATTAGTTATCGTTGTGTCTAGTATTCATCTCCCGCACATTATTGCTATTCGCTCTGCCTCGCATATTTATTTTGCTGCATATTCCATTATTGATATCATGCTGTTAGGACACCAGCACCATTACCGATGTTGCGTATGTACCACGTACACCTACTTTCCGGCTCACACACATCTTCATCGGTAATTGCCATGTCACGTATACTTTAGAGAATATAATTGCTTGACTTAGATTGTTAACTGGTAGTTTTGACATGATATTAGTGTACTTCCCTTATATGCCATTTTAGACATTGTAGTTATTACCTACCACTTCATGAATACTGTTATTCAGTTGTTCATGCCTAGTTCATTATCATTGACATATGCACTTGTGATGATTTCTTGAGATTTATGATATTTCTGGATTTCAGGGAAAGCCGCAATATTTACAACTTATGATCTTTTAAAATATAAATGTTGCGGTTTTCTAGTGATGTAAAGTGTCGTCCACCATGAGTTTGCTGTGGTTTTGGAGATCCGTGTCGAGGAGTGGAGGAACCGTCACGGGTACATGGTGGGCCCGGTATGGTACCCCGGGGAAAGAGGAATGTGGTGTTGACGTTGAGCCTGGCTGGGGAGCACTACCTACCGGTGATATTACCCGACGCGTCGGATATCCGGAGGATACCGTCGTGGTCTTGAGATGGATGGTAGGGGCCGGTCCGGACTGACGGCGCCCTAGATATTGAGCTTGAGACATTGATATTTCGAGACAGTGAGATTTATGTTTTGTGTCGATGCTAGACACTGTTGATACTGATTGCATTATGATACCTCAGTTTAAAAATACGAAGAAAATCTCACTAACTTATGAAAACAGTTTCTTCATTTACATGTATTCTGTTTCATGCATTCATACCTCATTCATATGATATATTGCTACCTGAGGCACTGACACGGGCACATGAAATTATACTCGGGTTAGATATTACCCTAGTCATTGTTATAGGCTGCCTGTTATACTTATATTTGAGGATATATTATGATCATTGACCTATGTTGCGTTATTTATGCGATTTCTGTGCGTAGATGTTTTTCTATTCACGAGTTGGCAACTCACCCCCGTTGTGCCCCAGTTTCTTGCAGATTTGCCGTACAGGTTTCATTTCGGCTTGCGGGCTCAGTTTCATTCGGGTGATTTGCTAGTAGGTGGGTTTACTTGTATCATACCCCCATTATATATCTTGTATATCATTATTCTGTTGTATCTAGAAGTTCCATCAACCAAACATGTATTTTTTTGAGATAGAGACCAGTGCTGTTTATTCTTTCGACCTTAGAGTCGCTCGTTATAATTCTGGTGGTTTTGAGTTCCTTTTGAGTTTTGATCCTCGCCGTTGGCGTTGTATATTATATTGCTTGTGTGGTTTTGACCGTCGATTGACGAAGTGCTAGCTCCCGCTTGGGGATGCCTTTTTATTGATTTCGTAAACTATTTATGTTGTATCCCGTTTGGGAGCCAGTTTTTACAAAGGAGACTCTGCCGAAATTTTCAGTAAATTTTGATGTTCTTAGAAACCGCATAATTCGGCTTATGCTATTAAAACTACTTGTTTTAAATGGGTTTTCCTGCACTCTACTACTTTTCTTGGTTTGGATTTCTGGGTTTTCGGTTTACTTAGATTACTTACGCCTCGAGACGTTCGTAGTTTAAGTGCCGGTCATGTTCCGTACTTTCGGGTCGTGACAAAGTTGGTATCAGAGCGTTAGGTTTTACCTTCGGAGCGTAGGATGACCCTTGGTTGATGGAATAGGTGACTAAAGTAGAGTGACGTACCGTTGGTATGTTCCGCGGCATATTTACGACACGCCACTCCACTTAAGAAGCCTTAGGATGTACATTTCCTTGTTCAGTATTATATTCCTTCCTGATCTAGCCTCATCGGTACCAGTTTGGTTTTGCTGCCACGATTACGGGCAGGGAGAGCTACGGCTAGAGTTGCGGCCAGCACGAGCTCGGCACGAACGAGGACTGACCAGGGCATGATTCCGGCGACACCCGATTATAGAAAGGTGTCTTTTGACTGTGTTTCCGCGCCACGAGCGTTTGGCGGATCGCCTTTATGAGATTACTCGGATATGCTGATCGACATTGGAGGATTGAGCTAATGATAGAGGCCAGCCATATCTTGATGACAGTTGGTGTGTTGCTTATTCATGATGATCGAGGCACTGTTCGGCGTGCAGACGAGCGAGCCAGTTATTGCTGCGAACGACGAGGTATTGCCCCAGATGCTGGAGTTAGTGCAGAACGAGTTGTACTAAGAGATGATAGAAGGTCGCTAGTCATCGTGGATGAATGACTAGGACATGTGGATCGTTCGCCTAACCCGATGCGAGGCCATCAGATATATGGATTCCAGCTAGAGACGACTTCACGCGGAGACGTTGGGAGTCGACAGAGACGATCGAATGTCGGAAACCTATTATTCCAAGTTTAAAGTAGTCGGAAAGACATGCAGGCAATTCTATGGTCCCTCTAGAAGAATGAAACCCTAACTCGACTTAATTCGGATGCTAGGTTGTGAGATGCATTCTTGGGAGACTCCAGATACGAGGATAGCCGTTGGAGCTCAGTCCAGGCAGCCACGACGAGACGAGTCCGAAGCGGTCGACATTACAGAAAAGTGGAGTAAAAGGTTCGCACCAGATCTAGATGAGATGATGTTCCACTCCGCCGACATCAGAGAGGCGATGCGCATGCCGAGGCATGGTACTTGGACTTACCTTCCAGAAGGAGTCGCGATGAGTATGCAGTCGTTCCAGAGCAAGATGCAGATATAGGAAAGGACAACGACTTCCGGACAGTTGGCAGAGACGAGACATGGAAGAGACCGTGAGCAGGATTCCTTCCAGGACACTGCTGCAATGATACTTGCACCCAGGATCAGAGGTGTCATGTACATTCAAAGAGCCAGAGGCCGACGCCAGTGATATGCTGTCTTACGAGTGGTCGCGATGATTGACCAAGAGATGACCAGAGAAGTACCAGAACAGAATCGTCCCCGTTAGCACACCCGACAGGGCCGATGAGCCGATAGACCGAAAGATTGGTAATTCACAGTGAAGACCTTGACCCAGGAGTGGTCATAGTTACGCACACCCGCAGGACAGAGTTCATGATCATCGACGAGACGTCCCACTAGTGACCGCGACAGTTGGCCGAGATTCTTAGAGGATGCGCTGGAGCAGTACTATTCCGCCATTATTGATTCCGATGTTTTGGGTGATTTATTCGTATGATTTGATTTTGATGATTGAGGATTTACGATCTTTGTACAGTGTTGCACTTGATATCGTTTTCGTTCTTTAGTTTCACATGTTTGTGATTTTACGGTTTTAAACAGTTGAGTTGGTTTTGTGCGTATGCATGCACACGATTTCGTTCCTGCACTCGGTATAGTTTATATATGCTTGCAGTGCAGTGATATGCCTTTTGTGCACTTAGATGCACTGGACATCGATTTTGATTGAGATACTCGATATTTGTTTTGTGCACCTTGTGCACCTGATTGATTTTGCGCACGTTCGGCGCTTGATATTGGATTTCATGATTTCGTGCACGATGGATGCACCTGATTTAGATTTTCGCGCATGTTGAGCGCATGTCTTGAGATGCGATTTTGGTGCACACCAGATGCACTAAATCGAGATTTTTCGTGCATGTCAGATGCACCTGATTTTGCTGTCAGGCACACATGTTGCCTACGACAGATGTTTCGTGCACACCCGATGCACTTAGATGTTGTTTCTGTGCGCATGTATGGCACATTCATGGATTTTGATTTCCGTGCGCACCAGACGCACGTAGTATTCATGTGCATATTTTGGGATTGATTTCTTATAGAGTAGTACGTTTTTATGATATTGCTATGTGTTTTCGTACTGAGCAGGACTAGTCAGAGGACAGTACCTGAATATATTTGGCATGCATTGATAGTTATTGAAGGGATTTCCAAAAAGCGAGCTATAGCCTCAGTATTTACCTACGTGTCTGATATGACACGAAATGTTTAAAACAAGGAGACCCTTCTAAATTGTTTCCAATACGGCGGAACGTACATTTCAAACAAAGGTATATATGTATATAGTTATTTCCTTATGATAGACGTCCGCCACTGTGCAGTGTTATACGCGTGCACAACGACTTAAAGAGATTTGGCATGCATTTCCTTCAGATACTTACATATATAGATTCGATATTTACATGTATAGTTTCGAGTTATATCATACTGGTTTTGATTTGGATTTGGCATTGATGTCTTCTCCATGACTCCGATGATTGCGGGATACTTGACGGAGTTTTGATTTGAGTTATATACTCATTTTTCAAGCGCATGCGCTGCGCTACGAATTGTTTTATGTAGTTACAATTTCGGAGCCCCGACGACTTGATGGTTTTTCTTAGATGTTTTAGTATTTGGGGGAGTTTGAATGTAAATTCGGGGACCGAATTTCATTAAGGGGGGAAGATTGTAACGTTTTGAAAATCGTTTCGGTGAAATTTCGAAAAAAACGGTAAAATAAGGGGGTTTTCTGTAAAAAGTCAAAATACAAATATCTTATTATAAAACTTAAATATACATATTCTAGTTATGTAATTGCTATTATTTGGTGTTTATTGAGCCGCTGGTGAAATTTCAAATTTTCTGAAAAAAAATATTATTTTATTATTATTTAAGCCGTCACTAATACATTTAATTTGGGAAAATTACAAATTGGAATGAGTTGAAACAAATTTTGTGCATCATAAAACATTAAATAAAATTTTATCATGTGGTTTTTGGAACGAAATTATTTGCCAAAACGGTTTAGAAATTATTGAAGAAAAAAGGCTTTTTTTAGCGTAAATGGATGTTTGGGGTATTGTATTTATCATTTTTCATCACCCCACACCCGTACCCACACCCACACACCCCCATTCACTTATCCCCATGGCTGAATTCAGCAGCCCCTCTTTGGTCCCCACTTGAATTTCATAGAAATGAAAGGAAAAGAAAAGATTAGTGAGAGAAGAAGTTGGTGTTGACTTGGGGGGGTATTTTACCTTGACTTGGACTTTCTTTTCCACACCCACACCCTCCACACCCCTCCCCCACCTGCTGGCCGAGCCCCATCCACCCTCAAACTGCAGCCCCTCCTCCTTCTTCCCCTCTCTTTTCCTCATCAAAAAAGTCTTCAAAATCCATCAAATTTCCATCAAAATTAAACCAAAACTCAAATCTAACTCCTACCCATTTTTCAATAGCTATTCTTGCATGGATCTAGGAGCTTGGAGGCCATTTTGGGAGGCTAGATTTCAAGCTTGGTCTCTTTTTTTTGGTGAGGTATAAATCCCAAGCCAAATCTAATTATTGTATAGTTTCTTTGATTAAAGTCAATTAAGTTTGAATGCAACTCTAATTGGGACTTAGTTGTAATGGAAAGAGTTTGAGATCAAGTTAGGTTGTGATCATGTGTTCATGGTTGTGTGATGGTTGTTTTTTTTAGCATCTTAAGTTATGCAACTTAAATTTGTTACTTATTGCCAATTGTAACATGTAATTGTCCAAATGAAAATATTTTGGAAACTAGGTTTTAGGATAGATGTAATTAGATGAAATAAAAATCTACTTAATATTTTTTTGACCTAATTAAGTTATTCGGTGAATATTGTGGCCACTAAAATTGTAGAACAAGATTAGTAGTTAGTTGTTAATGGTTAGTTTAAGGAAATTGTGTTAATTATGCTAATTTGCTAACTAGGCTTTTGAAATTGGTTATATAATTGGGATTAAAAGTGTGATTAGGTTTTTCTTGGCTTCATTAACTTTATTAAGTGTGGTTTAATGCTTTGGATCATGCAATTCTAAGCTAGATTGTAGTTTGTGTATTTTTCTTTGAAATTGTTAAAAAGGGTATTTTTGGTAAACTAGAATATTAGGATTTTTGGAAATTAATGAGATTAAATTCCGGAAATTGTTTATACGACTTATTTAAGATATTTAATAAATATATTGGCCGCTACATTCATTTAAATATCGTGTTTTGTACAAAAACGGCAAATTGTGCTTGCTAGATTTTCGGAAAAATGACTTTTTAAGTGAAATTGGCGTTTTTGTAAGTTTTAACCTAGTTTATATTAAAATTAGTGTTCGTGAATGTGCAAATGAGTGTGATTAGATTTTCTCGATGGTTTGACGTTCGTACATCGACATCGAGGGTTGGTTTGACTATTCCTGCATGCGTGGGCGATAGGTTTGGACCTATGCGTGATACGCGTGCCGATTTGGTTTTCTTATGACGTTTCGATTTCGAATTGGGTTTTTATGCGATACGGTGCGTTATGATATGTAGGTACCCCAGGTGGACTTCGAGACAACAAGCAAGCACGTGGCGACGTCGGCACCGGCGAGCGAGGTTCAGGTGAGTAGATTTATATCTACGGGGAGAAGTCGGGTGGATGGCGTATAGCACCCCCGCAGTCCGTGGTGGTGTATACGGATGCGTATACACACCAACTTTTATTATATGTTATTTGGGATTAATAACGATGCTTAGGATGGATATTGGTGTGTTGGATTACTTTAGTGTTGCGAACCCTAGGGTAGTGTTACACACATACACACATACATACTTGCATACATTCCTATTGATATGTGCTCATGGGATTCTTTATAGTTATGTGTTCACATGGGTATGCGACTATGTGTTCACATACGGATTGAGGATGATACTTGGGATTGAGCTGAGTCGATAAGATTTGATTTGAGACCGTGAGATCGGTGATATAGCAGGGTTCGTATCTTAGATACGACATGACGTTGTAGCGGGTCCTTGACGTAGTGTTTCACACACGTCCATGCATACGTAGGCGGTATCAGTATGGTACTAGACGTAGATCAGTACCCCGACCATGATATTTGATAAAGAGGATACCAGGTGAATAGTATGATGAATGTGATATTGACCCGTACCAAGATTGGGATGCCGTACAACGGATTTACGTACGAGCTATATTGATGATTGATCTGCACTCTTGACTTGGGATGCCTGATTATAGATATGGTATCGGATATGATATTATCGAGGCGGGATCACCGACTATACATATACAGGTATGTATATGTATCGACTCAGATGATAGGCGGTTTCCTTACCTGTAGTTCAGCTTGTTAGTTCAGCCGTATAGTTTAGTGTAGTTGTTAGATTAGATTAGACTTCTTACCTATTTCAAAAACTAACGAATCGTGGGCATTTTTAAAGACAGCTCAAGGGAATCTACGGATATTTCAAAAACGACGTATCTTTTCATAAAAACACCGTAGCCCCTATTTTCAAAACCCCATGATTCGTGTTATTTCAAAAGGCACCATTCGTAGGACTTATATTAGAGTATTGCAGATTAGTTATCGTTGTGTCTAGTATTCAGCTCCCGCACATTATTGCTATTCGCTCTGCCTCGCATATTTATTTTGCTGCATGTTCCATTATTGATATCATGCTGTTAGAACACCAGCACCTTTACCGATGTTGCGTATGTACCACGTACACCTACTTGCCGGCTCACACACATCTTCATCGGTAATTGCCATGTCACGTACACTTTAGAGAATATAATTGCTTGACTTAGATTGTTAGCTGGTAGTTTTGACATGATATTAGTGTACTTCCCTTATATGCCATTTTAGACATTGTAGTTATTACCTACCACTTCATGAATACTGTTATTCAGTTGTTCATGCCTAGTTCATTATCATTGACATATGCACTTGTGATGATTTCTTGAGATTTATGATATTTCTGGATTTCGGGGAAAGCCGCAAAATTTACAACTTATGATCTTTTAAAATATAAATGTTGCGGTTTTCTAGTGATGTAAAGTGTCGTCCACCATGAGTTTGCTGTGGTTTTGGAGATCCGTGTCGAGGAGTGGAGGAACCGTCACGGGTACATGGTGGGCCCGGTATGGTACCCCGGGGCAAGAGGAATGTGGTGTTGACGTTGAGCCTGGCTGGGGAGCACTACCTACCGGTGATATTACCCGACGCGTCGGATATCCGGAGGATACCGTCGTGGTCTTGAGATGGATGGTAGGGGCCGGTCCGGACTGACGGCGCCCTAGATATTGAGCTTGAGACATTGATATTTCGAGACAGTGAGATTTATGTTTTGTGTCGATGCTAGACACTGTTGATACTGATTGCATTATGATATCTCAGTTTAAAAATACGAAGAAAATCTCACTAACTTATGAAAACAGTTTCTTCATTTAAATGTATTCTGTTTCATGCATTCATACCTCATTCATATGATATATTGCTACCTGAGGCACTGACACGGGCACATGAAATTATACTCGGGTTAGATATTACCCTAGTCATTGTTATAGGCTGCCTGTTATACTTATATTTGAGGATATATTATGATCATTGACCTAGGTTGCGTTATTTATGCGATTTCTGTGCGTAGATGTTTTTCTATTCACGAGTTGGCAACTCACCCCCGTTGTGCCCCAGTTTCTTGCAGATTTGCCGTACAGGTTTCATTTCGGCTTGCGGGCTCAGTTTCATTCGGGTGATTTGCTAGTAGGTGGGTTTACTTGTATCATACCACCATTATATATCTTGTATATCATTATTCTGTTGTATCTAGAAGTTCCATCAACCAAACATGTATTTTTTTGAGATAGAGACCAGTGCTGTTTATTCTTTCGACCTTAGAGTCGCTCGTTATATTTCTGGTGGTTTTGAGTTCCTTTTGAGTTTTGATCCTCGCCGTTGGCGTTGTATATTATATTGCTTGTGTGGTTGTGACCGTCGATTGACGAAGAGCTAGCTCCCGCTTGGGGATGCCTTTTTATTGATTTCGTATACTATTTATGTTGTATCCCGTTTGGGAGCCAGTTTTTACAAAGGAGACTCTGCCGAAATTTTTAGTAAATTTTGATGTTCTTAAAAACCGCATAATTCGGCTTATGCTATTAAAACTACTTGTTTTAAATGGGTTTTCCTGCACTCTACTACTTTTCTTGGTTTGGATTTCTGGGTTTTCGGTTTACTTAGATTACTTACGCCTCGAGACGTTCGTAGTTTAAGTGCCGGTCATGTTCCGTACTTTCGGGTCGTGACACATATTCAACAAGGAATACCACTATGCAAAGCAAAAACTAGAGCTACCCTTTTATAAATTTGATTCTACAACATCTTTTAGGTTTCATTTCATTCATTAATCTCATTAATGACGTCTCATCATTTATGCTTCCTAAGCATCACAAAAGAAACGAAAATACAACGTAAGCTTATGCCATCCGCATTCGCCACAGTGTCCCGTTATGCACCGTTAGGTTACTAAACTAACGGAATACCGGGGCGGGACTAGCGCGGGTGCAAAATATAAGCAGCGGTTATTATATATCATATATATATATATATATATATGTAATAAGGTATTCGTCTCACGCATATAAAGTGATCACATCAAAGAATATCAGCAGCAGAAGATAACATATGAAATATCGGATATACTAGGAAGTCCATGTTTTAATTTTGAGCCTGTATAAAATACGGATTCCATGTTCACGATGAATAGCCAAACCCACATCCCTAGACCCATACGAGAGCGCCAAGCAACCCTACCAATTCTAGAGTTAGGAGACCCGGACTCGATTCCACGAGTTGGTCTCCCACTGGACTCTAGAACCTGGTTACTTGTGCTACCCCCTTGGGTCTATCCTAATGCGGAAAAGTAAATAATATACAACAATGGTGACATCATCCTCAACCTGAAAGTGCCCCAATAAAAGAATATTACATACAATGAATTTTACATGAATGAAAATAAAAACCCTCATCTCACATAAAACCCCGGCTATTCAAATCTCAACGATCCAATATAACATATCACAGCAACACATAACATCACATGTCATCAACGTAATTAAATATGTGTACCCTAATTGTCGTTGATATATAGCAACGAAACCGGCGATACACCACATATTACACTTACGGTCGCAGAAAAGAAAATGTCAAACTACAATATTTGGAATCCATAATCACCTTAGACATCATAAGCCCGAAGTATCACATACTTCGCATTTCATGCCTAACTATATGAATTCCACATATTTTATCACATTCCAGAAAAAGCTAAACGATGTTAAACATTCCGATTGAATCAACAAACACCTTAAATTTCCCAAAAAGCTCAACACTTGAGCGCAGTTTAAAAATACTTAGTACATGCCACAGTACCTATGAACCAGCCGTAGAAGGGTCAACCAATGCCTCACCTGCGGTGCCGAGGAACTACCGCAAACCTTAGGGTTTGGCGGCAATTCTTATGGTCACAGAATCGAGTTATGCTTTCGTTCTTCTATAGGTTCCACCACATTACTTGCATGATATTTGGATGTTTCAAACTATGAAAAAATCTAACTCTTGAAAAATTTCCAGCGAGGGTTAAAGTGGGTATTTGATATCCGTTCGAACTTTTTAACACCGTCTAAATAACCCCAAACAAACTAGAATTACGAATACGAAACACACCGAATTGCCTTTGTAAAAAGATAACATCACATGCAAATTTAGCAAAAACAAACAACACCTGAAATACGAAAACCCAGAGACTGGAACACTGTAAAAATTCAACCCTCAATTCCCCTACTTGGCCGCCAGTTTTTCTAGCAGTCTGGCAGGCCTACAAAAGGTGAGGGGGATTGAATATTGTACAGTGTTCATGTTGCATCTCAAACAACATTCTTCAGTTGTTTAAAAAAAATTTGCCTCTCAGAAAATTTCAACAGAAACTAGGGTTTCGATTCGGGTGTTTCGGAGTTATTTCGGTTTTGTAATCCTAAAATATCCGTCTAATTCTCTAGCTAGGCTCTGATACCACTGTAGGGTTTCTAAGCACGACTGCAAGGTTTCGGGTGGCATCGTCGATGCCAAATTAAAATTTTTGTCATGCTAAAGAACTCTAACCTATCATGTTTAACTAGAGAATCATACGGAAACAAAAAGTAAACAACTTTACTTCTAAGTGATTAGGGATTACAACCTCTGTAGTCCGTTCCTTCACTTAATTAGCTCCAAGTAGTGGTCCATTTGCTGCGATCAAAGAACTCCCGGAATCTTGAGAAGCTCCACAAGGTGAATGATGCATGCTTGCTTGTAGTCTTCGAAATCCAAGATGATCTACTTCGAGGAAATACGAACTTAAGTTATCTCTTCACTAATAATGAATTAGTGAATCCAACACACTAAACTATATGGCTAGTATAGAAGAGGATGATGAAGATGGAATTTTTCTCACTTTAGAATTTATTTTCTCACTATTTTCTTTATCTCTTCGAAGCGAAGAGAGGGAGCTTGAAAGAGATGAAGGAGGAAGAAGATGAATGAATAATGAGCATGAGGTTAGAAATGTAACCATGGTGAGTATATGTCATGGCTAACCCATGTAGAGAATAAACCATGGCTAACAGATTAGGGTTAGGTTAATAAATATCTTAGGCAAAAACAAAACAAGTGGACTTTAGTCAATGGTTCTACAAGCATCATCCAAGCTCAACCATGACATAATTCCAAGTTGTTTTGAATTATCTAAATAAATATAAACATAACATTATCATAAAGCATGGTATCATTCTCATACACCTGTTCAGTCGAAAAAATTGCATTCTAAACACATCAATTTTCCTACTCTTCTTAATCATCTAAGGGTGTTTGTTGTAAATATAACACGTATTTCAAATTCGTCTAGAAAATATCAAATACCATGTGTTATATTTATAATCAACATTCTGGAGGGAAATTGTGTGTTTATTACTTCACGCATGATATTGTATATCTCAACACTTTTCATCGAAATTTTTGCGCAGAAAATTGTTCAAAGATCCGGAATCGCAAATTTGCCGATAAAACGCAGCAAGTCAAAGATTTAGAATCTGGCAGAGATTAAAAAAATAAAATAAGATTCCAGAAATCAGAAGAAGACCAAAATGCTAACAACAGAACACCGTAGAAATAACATCCAGAGATCTTTTCAAACGGCCGCGGTACCGCGGCTGATCTAGCCCGATCCGCCATGGATCCGCGGCCGAGTTGGGGGCTCCGGCATCGAAACTTCTCCAGAACATTCCCCGTAACCTCCTAGCTTCTTCAAGACGCTTCGAACTTCCTAGCTTTCTCGAGATGCTTCCCTACAACAGCCTGGATTCTTATGCAAGCTTCATAACTACATAGCTTCTAGTGGAACATTGAGGAAGGCTATAAAAGGAGACCTAGGGTTTCAGTGTAAAGGTTGTTGAGTATTGAAATGTTGAATCTTAGTGACAAAGCTTCATCCAAATCCAAATCCAAATCAGATCCAATATCCAAATCAAATCAAGAATTAATTGAGAAGCAACATCAAGCGAAGACTTCAAAGATCCTTTATCGCAAGGCCAATCGTTATCAAGAGCAAGAGATCCGCAACCAATCCATGTCTCACGGCGATCGAGCCACGCAAAAATCGACGACAAATTCTCTTTTCAATGGAGTGATCGAGAGCTAGTTCTTGTAACCTCGAATTGAGAGATGTAAATTTGAAGAGGATTTAATAAAGGTGATAAATTGTTAATTCTCGCTTTCTTTAAATTCTTGCATTATGAAATTTTTACTTCTTGATTCTTTAATTTTCATAATGTGTGAGTAAATCTCCACTTGTAAAGGAACCGAGGAATTCGGTAGATCAAATGATGATCAAATCTTAAATTAATCTTAAGTCTTATGAGAATTGTGAACTTTTGGAAAAAGAATCATCGATGTCCTAATTTGGAGCAAGATCACCATTATTGAGAATTCGTTGCAAATTATGGATTAAACGATTGATAATTCTCTTTGCTAAAGGCTAGATTTGAATGATGATCAATGAAAAGACAAGGGATAGTGAAGGAGAAACCCTAGTTTCTTCAAAAGATTCCTGATCTTCATTCTAGATATAATTCATCAATAGATAAGATGAGTCATTTTAATATTCATCATTGCTACTACCTATCGATTCCTACAAGCTATTCTTTATATTCTTGATAATTCAAATTTATTGTGGATAATTTCTTGATTATTAATTCTTGAACACTTTCTTTATTTTCTTGAAAATGATAAACTCAAATGAATCATGAATTGCTTTCTTGAATTATCTTTTCTTTCAATTCATCTAAAACAAGATCGAATAAATCCTTGAATCTCAGTGGACGATCCGTTCTCATTAACGATCTACATCGACACCGTTATTGATTGCGGTTATAAATTCTTTGATTATGATTACAAACATTATATTTTTCATACACAACTATAATTTCCATAACAAAAAAACGTCAAAAGAACATCAATCAAATAGCGCCGTTGCCGGGGATGCATGCTATTTTGTTCATTCTTGTTATTTGAGTTGAAATTTTATTATTCCGTCAAAATTTTGAATCAAAATTGCATCAAGTGCTTAACGATTAGTTTGTGAATTTTGCAAGGGAATCTGGAATTATTGAAGCAGTGAGATCAAGATTCTGGAGCATTTAAAAAGGTCAGAGAACTGAAAGGAGCATCTGTAGCAATTTTCGTTCAACGATCATCGAAACTGACCGCGGAACCGTGGCCATAGCAAGCATTTGTCGGCGGATCCGCGGCGTTCTTGACGCTTCAGAGCTCCAGTACTCTGTGGTATATTCTATTCTTTATTATCTCTTCCCTGCTCTTGTCCAATAACCTTTTTCTGCAGGATTCTATGCAAAAATTCGCAGCGCCGCTATAAGAAATTTGTTGCATATTTTTATATTGGTTGTTTGCATATATTAATACGGAAATTAAGCGGAAAAGACCAAATTCAGATTAGGTAGGGATTTCATTACCCTTCCTAAGCCCCAAAAATCACAAAACTGGCATCTGCATCACCTTCATTAACTAAAAAATATCTAGACAAGACTCTAAGGACCGTCGCTCTCACTTAGGATAGAAGAAGGTCCTGGGTAATCTATTTCTTATCCGATTTCTTTTGTGGTGTCTAAGGCAAGTGTGTCTAAGCCAAGTGGTTATTTAATTAGGCCCGCTAGTTACGTAGCGGAGAACCTTCCACTTACCTGGCACATACCTGGCCACAGAAGGCATAAAAAGGTAGTAGAGGATCTATCCTGCTATTTGTTTTCTGGAAGTCTAGGAGCGGTCTAGTGACATGACCTAGGTGACCATTAGATCTAGGGTTGCTTGTGCGTTTTTGTGCGATTTTTCAAAATCCGTCTTATTCAAAAACAAACACCAAACCAATTTTTCTCTAATTATCACAAATGCTTCCACTTGTGCTAAACCGTTTAGTGCATGCTCGGCTGGACACGGGATTCTAGTGCCCGTCTTGTCCGTGTTTCTCCTATCGACTCCAAAGTCGGTAATTCTATATCTTCTTTTTCCTCACCACACACCACGTCCACCATGATGGACGGATCTTCAGCGAACTTTCATAACACCACTCTGCCACCGTCCGCAGGGGCGCAGAACCCACCCCGCATATCTCTCCAAGAAAGATGCTACCCTATTCGAGGTTC
The DNA here is from genome assembly GCA_030015575.1 of Agapanthus africanus. Taxonomy (NCBI): domain Eukaryota; kingdom Viridiplantae; phylum Streptophyta; class Magnoliopsida; order Asparagales; family Amaryllidaceae; genus Agapanthus; species Agapanthus africanus. The sequence continues at coordinate 388,087,958 of CM057344.1, forward strand.
TATTTCTACTTGCCTTTCCATTCCACCAGCCAATGAGGACAACTTTGAAATTAAACCTCAATACATCAATCTTTTACCTAAATATCACGGTCTCGAGTCTGAAGACGTATGTGCTATAAAGGGTAGGATGATATGAGATTGCGCCTTCTCCCGTTTACTTTGTGTGATTTAGCCGAGAAGTGGCTTTATAACACAGCTGCACATTCTATTTCAATCTGGGATGAATTCGTCATAGCTTTCCTGAAGAAATTCTACCCCAATCATAAGACTGCCCGAGTCCGTAGAGAAATAAATCAATTTACCCAGCTTCCTAATGAACAATTTTGGAAGTGTTTTGAACGCTTCAAAGATCTGTTAGTTCAATGTCCTCATCACGGAATCCACCGATGGGAATGTGTGCAGAATCATATATGAGGGCATTAATCCTACAACAAAACAGATGCATAAATCCATGTGTCAAGGCAACATTATGTCTAAAGACGTTGGTGAAGCTTGGAAATTTTTAGAAGATTTCGCTGAGAAAAATTTGCAATGGGATAGTGTAAGTCAACCATCGTCTAAGGATGGTATTCATCAACTGGATGATTCCATAGTAGTCAAAGATGAAATGGCAGCAATGCAAAAGAAACTTGAAGCTATGGAACACAAATTTTTATTAGCCTCCCTAAATCCGATGACAATGCCTAAAACTTCTTGTGGATGATGTTCCGATCCATCACATCTGGCGGAAGAATGTCCTTTGAATTCTCCATTTCGAGGTCAAGAGCACACAAATGCTGCTTTTCAGTAAAGACCTAGAAACGATCCATATTCTTCCACTTATAATCAGGGTTGGAGAAATCACCCTAATTTTTCTAGAAACCAACACCAAACTCAAAACACGGTTCTAAACCAAAACAACTTTCAAAGAGTCCCTCCACAACAGCAACCACTACAATTGACGCATCACCCCTATCAATCAGAAAATTTTCAAAATCCGGCCAACACTTCTGCACCGTTTAATGATTCTTTGCAATTGGCCGATACTGATAACTCTTCTGCACTCGAACGAACCTTGGATATGTTTATGAAACATTCAATCCAAGTGTCTGCTGATATAAGGTCTTCTATTGATGACATAGAGAAGAACTCCGCCTCCCATAGTGAGAGTATTAAATCGATGGAATCCCAAATTGCATGATTAAATGCCGAAATGAGTGCTAGACAAAAAGGGAAACTTCCATCTCAACCCCTATCGAATCCTGGGCATTCATAACACTACAATGTGAGTGCCATTACAACGTTGAGATCTGGAAGAGTGCTGAATAATCAAGTCGGTGAACAGATTGATAAGGATGAAAATATTAATGACACTCCGGCTTCTACTTCTACTTCCACTTCCACACCCACTTCCACTTCTGACCTTAGTTCGTCTACCCCATCACCTTCTTGCGAGTCGGGGAATTTATTTTCCCTATGGACTTTATTGTTCTCGATACACAGCCTGTAGCGAACCCAAGGAACAAAATTCCTGTGATTCTTGGTCTACCTTTTCTATCCACTTCCAATGCTGTCATTAATTGTCGAAACAGCTCTATGACCCTATCCTTCGGGAAGATGTCAATTGAGCTGAACTGTCACGACCTGAAAAGTACGGAACATGACCGGCACTTAAATTACAAAATGTTTCGAGGTGTACGTAATTTAAGTAAGCCAAAACCCAGAAATCAAAACCATGTAAAGCAGTAAGGTGAAGGAAAAACCAATTTAAATCAAGTAGTTTAGCAATATAAGCCGAAATATGCATTTTAAAATCTCCAGTCTTTTCTAAAAATTTCGGCAGAGTTTCCTTTGAAAATACTGGCCCCAAATAGGGTACAACATGAATAGTATACGAAATAATAAAAGGCATCACCAAGCGGGAGCTTGCTCCTAGTCAATCGACGAAGAAAACCACACAATACAATATAATATACAACGCCGAAAGGCGAGGATCAACTCAGGATAAAAATCCAAAATCGTCAAGAAAACTAGAGGAAACCATAATAATACAACGCGCGACTCGAAGGGCGAAATAAATACAAGTCTGGTCTTCTATCTCTATCAAATAATACATGTCTGGTTGATGGAGTTTTACTAGATACAACTGAAATAACAAATATACAATGGTGGTCCTGATGCAAAAGAACCCACCTGCCAAAGCAATCACCTAGAAGGAACAATGTGCCAGCAAAACCGAAACGAAACCTGTACGGCAAAACCTACAAGGAACTGTGGCACAACAGGGGTTAGTTGCCAACTTATGAGTAGAAAACATCTACGAGTAGAAATCGCATGCATAATGCTATCCTAGGTCATACGATAAGTAATATCCTCAAATAATGATAATAAGGCCTGAAGCATAAAATAATGGTAAGGGTAAACATCTATCCATATAGTGTAATACCAAGAACTCGTGTCAGTGCCTCTGGTAACAACATGTCACTAATATGATGTACAAATGTCATGTAGCAATATATCACTTAAATGATGTGCAGATGCATATAATGAGAACAAAGTACATCATGAATCAAAGAATTGTTTTTCTTTATTTAATGAGATTTCTGTATGTATATAAATCGCGTATCATCAATGAAATCGACAGATAAAACAGTATCCAGCATCGACACAAAACATAAATCTCAGTATCTCAATATCTCAGGCTCCGGCTATCCGGACTGGCATGTATCATCAAATCTCAATATCTCAGTATCTCAAGTCTAAATATCTCAATACGGGCTCCGTCAGTCCGGATCAGCCCATATCATCAATCATACGACTACGAACGGTATCCTCCGGATATCCGTCGCGCCAGGTAAAATCACCAGTAGGCAGTCTGCCACTGCCGGGCTCATCGTCTACACCTCGAGCATTTTGCCCCAGGGTACCTTACCGGGTCCACCATGTACTCGAGACGGTTCATCCAACTCCTCGATTCGGTTCTCGAAAACATCTCAGAACTGAGAAAACATCATGGTGGACAATACTTAACATATCAAGGAAAACCACATTTTTCTCTTTAAAATAATTCATCAGTTGTACAAAAATTTCACATGCGGTTTCCAAATCCAGAAAATATCAAGAATAATTTGAAATCATCAAGTCACTATGTCAATAACAATGAAAACAGGCATAAATCTCCATAATACTGCATAACCAATGAATATATGGATGCATCTGATATCACGCAATGAATGTAATAGTTAAACTAGCATATGGAAGTTATAACATATTGCAACTATCAGCTAACACACTATGTCAACGAAATAGTAGTCTCTAAAGTGTACGTGACATGGTAATTACCGATGATGATGTGTGTGAGCCGGCAAGCAAGTGTACGTGGAACATACGGATCATCGGTAATGGTGCCGGTGTCCTGACAGCTGGGTTTCATGATAATTACAGATAACATATGTACAAGCATGCAATGCGATGAAACATCATGAAATGTACAGAAAGTGATGTAGTAACAGCAACACTGAAAATATACCAACCCAATATACGAGTCATACAGTTTGGTATTTAAAATACTCACAATTCTCCACTTTGCAAACGAGCATGGCTCGAGCCCAGTCAAAAGGGTAAAGGAATCCACCTAAATCTGAGTCGATCTATATATATCTAGTAGTCGGTGATCTCGCCTCAATAGTATCATGTACGATACAATATATCATATGACATCCTCGTGTCAAGAGTGCGGATCTAACATCATAAATATATCTCGTACGTTGAATTTATCGTGCGACATCCCAAATCTGGCAACGGATCAAATATCACGATTATCTCATTATTCATCCGGTATCCACATCATCACATATCATGAGCAGGGGTACTGATCTAAGTCGAGTACACTACTAATATCATCAACAATATCATGATCTGGCTACTGATCTAAAGCCTCATACAATCCGATGTCATCAACACATATTATCATATAAAAGTACACATCGCCTAGCGGTCCATTATAAATACCATAACATATCCCATCTCATATCTCGATCATAGGTCAACTATCACACACACACACACACACACACACACATACACACACATATATATATCATCTACATGGTATCGTCGTCCAACGATCCGCTATAACATCATGACATTTCTCGATCACATATTAAATATCTCACGGTATCATGCCCGATCATATCGACTCATTCCCAAGTATCATATAACATCCTCATCATCCAAGCATATAAATACCAATATATATATATATATATCCCCAATACGCACAAGGAAGTGAATGTATGCAAGTATGTGTATGTGCGTGTATGTAAAACTTTACTCTAGAGTTTCGTGACTAAGAAATCGACTAAAGTCCTTTCTTCAATTCTCGCTAACGCTAAACCTAAAATCTCCTAACCTTTTCTTGCCAAGGGTGTAGGGTTACTAGGCACTGTCACAAGGGTCTATAAGGCATCAACCATGCCCGATTTAAAATTTAGAAGTGCCGAACAACCCAAAACGAGGATCTTTGCTAGATTATTAGGGTTAACAAAACATGTAAACAACTTTACATCTAAGAGAGAAGGATTACAACCTTTGTAGTCCGCTCTTTCCCTTCATAAGCTCCGAGAAGTAGTCCCTTCCCCGCGATCCATGATCTCCCGGACTCAAGAGAGGCGCCACAAGCCGAATGATCCATACTTGCTTGAAGTCTTCCTTTTCGAAGATGATCTACCATGAAGAATCTTTAACTCAAGCTCTCACTTCTCTAATCAAGTAATAATGAAGTGAACACCCTAATCTAATTAGCTAGATTAGATGAAGATTATGAAGTAGGAATTTGGCTCTCATTTGTTTTCATAATCTCACTCAATATCATCACAAAAGAAAAACCTAGTAAAGCTTTTTCACGAGCTCAAGGAAGAAGAAGAAGAATAATTCCTTTCGTGATGAATAATGAATAATCACCATGGTTACAATTGCAACCCATGGGTAATAATGAAAGGGCTAACCATTGTAGAGATTTAACGAGGGTAAAGTGTTTGGGTTGGGTTAGGAAATATCTCCACAAAATATCAACACATAATATCTTTGCTTAAAACAAAACAAAAGCTTCTAGAAGCTTCATGAAAATGCTAACCAAAATCAAACCCTAATCATGTTTAATCTCCAGTAATCATGTTGCATTTGTAATCAAAACTTGTTACAATATTATATATCACATATATAATATATTTTTGTAACAAAAGAAAATAATACAATTAACGTATATCGCATATATAACAATGTATTATCCGGTGAGAAAATGAAACAATAAAGCGGGCCTATATTAGATAATGTAATGTAATATATCACATATATAATTATACATTAAATTTTTGAATCAACATTTGATCCGACAATCCGGCTATATCAAATATAACCGACTAATATAACATGTACCGTTTCATCGAATCAACACTTGATCCGATAACCCGGCTATATCACATATACCCGGCCGATATCATATATCGCGAGAAGAGAATACGGTATCTCATATCGCATTATTCTCGGTCCCGCACATATCACATATGTGCTCCTACTCCATTTTGCCTGAGTCAAGAAACCTCTGTGTAGGACGCTAAAGAATCGTCAATACGCCAGCAGTAGGTGATGATCATATCAATCACCCAGAAGCTGCAAGCGGTCAGCTAAACGTAACAACCACCCAGGCATTGAGCGATCAGAAGATCAACAAGCAAGCCTGTACATTCTCCTATCAATCCAATCAATAACACTCCCATACAGTCCGGTCTCTCCGTCTGATATGTCGCATATCTAGTCTAGGGGTGGTGTTCAGTTGATAAAACTGCACATTTGTATTACATTTTTCCTACCATTTTCATATTAAAAAAGGACTTTATTATAATATATCATACATATGGGGGTTTATGTGTAAAAACACCATTTTTCATGTGTTAATTTATTTTAATTAGCATTTGTTAGGAAAATGTATACAAATAAATTCATTGATCAAATCCTAGTAGAACTAAGTCTACTAAATATTATTTGAGATTGTTGTGCAGAATTTTTCCAAGTGTGCAGAATTTTTCAAAGATTAGAATCAAGAAAATCAAGTTGTTGAAGAAGACTTGCCTAATTAAGAATCAAAACATGAAGACCGAGTCTGGCAGCAACCACGAGAAGATTTCCAGATTATGAAGGTGCCTAGGATTGCCACATGTCACAAGAAGCAAGCCCTAAAAATTTGATGTAGGGATGAGATTAAACGGCCGCGGATCCGCGACAATATTATGGAGTTAGGTGCTGAGATTTTGAGGCATGAATCTCTGCTAAATTTTACCAAATATTGAAACAAATGATTCTGGCTTTGCATTATAAAAAGGCACCGAGAGCCTCTTGGAAAATTTATCAAGCCAAAGAGATCACGAAGCCCCTGACTTTCACGCATCCAGGCTGATCATCGACTGTTCGACTACCTCCTTAGGAAAGATCGAGAAGCAACTAGTTTTGTAATCATTTCCTACGGAATAAAAGTGTAGATTTTTCAAGTTGATTAATAAAGGTAGTTATTTTATTTAATTCTTTTTGCATTTTACATTATGTTTTCCCTCTCTGTCTGTTCATCTTCTTCTCCCAACATGCGCGAGTAATTCTCCGCTTGTTAGGGTTCGTAGGATTAGGGTAGGCTAATGGACGATGAACATCTCTAAACCCTTTTTAAGTCTTATAAAGTTTATGAACTTTATCAAAAGAATCATTAACATCCTAATCGGGCGCGCTAGCAATTCTTTGCTAGTTCCGACTGCGATAAGAGATTAGATTAATGATTGTTTTGGTAAAGGCTAGATAATGAACGGAGTTCCGTGTCGAGATAAAAGTTAAGAGTGGGATTCCTTTTCCCTCCAGAAACCCTAATCTACACGCATCACCGTCGTTCTAGTTTTAAATCTATTAATGAATAAAAAGGGTAACTTTTAATTAATGATCCATAACTACTAAATCCTAACGAACCCTACAAGCCCTCTTATTATATTAACTACATCTTTAAAATAATCCAGATCTATATTTTACATTCTTGTTTAACGTAGTTCTAGAAACCATTCTATAAAATTCTTTATCCCTCCTCTCTTTTTCAACACAACTATAGTAAAAGTAAAAGGTTCCACGTTTCCCAGAGGACGACCCGTACTCATCTCGGTCTAGCTACGTGCGACACCGTTATTGATTGCGGTTAAACTACAAACAAACTCTTTCGATTCAATCAAATGGCGCCGTTGCCGGGGATACGTGCGTAATTTTTTATTTTTATAATTTGTGTTGAACTCTTAGACGATTCATATCATTATTAACACAAAACTGCAAATTGCATATTTAACGATTTGTGCGTGATTTTTGCGAGGAAATCTGGAGTCACATAATAGAGGAAAACAGAAGACAGAGACATTCATCGAGATCCACAGGAGTACTGGAGGCCAAAGAAAAAATTTCTTCACTTGATTCTTCCACCTCACGGCGGAACCGCGGCACAAAGGTACTTCCAGCGGCGGAAACGCGGCGGTTTAGAGGAGTTAGGGCTACAAAACTCTGTGGTAAGATTCTCAACTCCTTCTCTGTCCTCTAAAATCCAATAAAATCTATCTTCTGCAGCATTCTTTGCAAAATAGCGCCGCGCAAAATCCTTTTTACGAAAGTTTTGTAATTGGTTTTGTTTTGCATATTTTAATACGGACATTAAGGGGTAAAGACCAGATCAAGATTAGGTGGGGATTTCATCACCTTTCCTAAGCCCTACAAATCACAAACCGAGCATATAGATCAACCCTTCATTAATTTAAAAATATCTAGACCAGATTCTAAGGACTGTCGCGCTCAATAAGGACAGAGGAAGGTCGTGGGTAATCTATCGTTTATCCGCATTACTTTTGTACTGTCTAGGAAAGTGTGTCATAGGCTAGTGGTTTTTAATTAGGCCCACAACTATGGTTCCTTCCCACTTACCTGGCACTTACCTGGCTACAAGGGTAGTACGGAGGAAGTAGAGGATTTATCTTGCGGCTTGTCCTTTGGAAGTCTAGGAGCGGTCTAGAGACTGGACCTAGGTGACCTTAGTTCTAGGGTTGCTTGTGCATCTAGGGTGATTTGTTTTGAGTCCCACTTTTTCAAAACAAGCCTATTTTAAATCACACACACGCTGCCACTTGCACTAAACCCGCTTAGTGCATGCTCGGCTGGACACGGGATCCTAGTGCCCGTCTTGTCCGTGTTCTTGCTATCGACGCCGAAGTCGGTACTTCTTCATCTTCTTTTCCCCCACCACACACCACGACTGAGATGGACGACACTCCATCAGAATATAACACCACGCTGCCACCGCCCGTAGGTGCGCAGAATCCACCGTGCATCTCTCTCCAAGAGAGATGCTATCCTATCCCTGGTCCTTTTCCCACTTATCTATCTCTTCAACAACCTAACGGGGATAATTTCGAAATTAAACCCCACTACATCAATCTGCTGCCCAAATTTCACGGGCTTGAGTCCGAAGACGCGTACGTTTTCATCACCAAATTCGAAAACGTATGCGCAATGATGGGTACTTCACAATTGACTTTAGATGCTATGCGCCTACGTCTTCTCCCATTCACACTGTGCGACTTGGCAGAAAAATGGCTTTATAATACTGCCGCACACTCTATCACTAATTGGGATGAATTTATCATAGCATTTCTTAAGAAGTTTTACCCAAACGATAAAACTGCCCATATTAGGAGCGAGATCAACCAGTTCACCCAGCTTCCCAATGAACCATTTTGGAAGTGCTTTGAACGTTTCAAAGATCTGCTTGTCCAATGCCCCCATCACGGAATACAAAGATGGGATTTATGTCAGATTATATATGAGGGCATTAATCCAGCGACAAAGCAGATGTTTGAAACAATGTGTCAATGCAATTTCATGTCTAAAGATGACGGTGAAGCGTGGAAATATCTGGAAGACCTTGCTGAACACACGTTGCAGTGGGAAAGCGTAAGACCACCTTTAAATAAGGGAGGTATTCACTAGCTCGATGTTTCTATCGCAGTAAAAGCCGAAATGGCTGCGATACAGAAGAAATTCGATGCTATTGAAAACAAGTTGTCATCTTTCTCCCTAAATCAGGTCACGCTTCCTAACACCGTCTGTGGTTGCTGTTCGGATCCTTCACACATAACGGAAGAATGTCCTATGAATGCTTCGTTTCAAGCTAATGCTGCTTTTCAGCAGCGACCTAGAAACGACCCTTATTCTTCCACGTACAATCAAGGATGGAGGATTCATCCTAACTTTGCTTGGAATCAAAACCAACAAAGAAATTATCAAAGACCTCCTGCACAGTAACCATAACCACAGAATCAGCCTCCCTTTCAGTCACAGAATTTCCAAAATCCGGCCAACATTTCTACACCACAAGTGGCCGGTACTGAAAACTCACTTGCACAAACTTTGGATATGTTCATGAAACAATCCATGCAAATTTCGGCTGAGATGAGGTCTTCTATTGATACCATAACGAAAAACTCCGCCACCCATGGTGAGAGTATTAAATAATTAGAAAACCAAATCGCACTGTTAAACGCCGCAATGAGTGCGAGAGAAAAAGGGAAACTCCCATCTCAACCCCTACCAAATCCTGGCCATTCACAAAATCATAATGTGAATGCCGTCACTATGTTGAGATCGGGGAGAGTGCTGAATAACCGAGTGGGTGAGCAATGTGATGATAGTGACACCAATGATACCCCAGCTTCTTCTTCTTCCCCTAATTCGTCTAGTCTCCCACCTTCACCCGAGCCTATTCTCCGTTTTCCCTAAGGCTCGAACCCTTCGCCCATTTCGCCAAATCTATCTAAGTCGATTCCCACTCCAGTTTTGGGATCGAATCCGTCCCCACAATCCTCTCCAATGTTGGACCAAACCCTTATTGATAAAGCACCTTATCCAAACAAGTTAAGGGGTAACAGACCAAGTCCACAAATGGAGAAGATTGTGGAAATTTTTAAGCAAGTTAACATAAACAATTCTCTCGTAGATGCTATTAAACAAGTTCCGTCATATGCGAAAATCCTAAAGGACTTGTGCACTAGGAAGAGAAAAGTTCAAGTACCTAAAAAAGTTTTCCTTGCGAGAAATGTGAGCACATCTTTTACACAACAACTACCCAAGAAACGAAAGGACCCCAGAAGTCCTACAATTTCTATTTCTATTGGGGGTAAAAATATCAATCGTGCTCTACTCGATTTAGGTGCGAGTGTTATCTTGCTTCCGTATTCTGTTTATGAGCAATTAGGGATCGGAGAGATAAAACCTTCGTATTGCACTCTTCAGATGGCCGATCGATCTATCACCCAACCTAGGGGAGAGCTAGAGGATGTGTTAATCAAAGTCGGGGAATTCATATTCCCTGTGGACTTTATCGTTATAGATACACAACCTGTGGCAAACCCACGCAATCAAATTCCGGTGATACTCGGTTGAACCTTTTTGGCCACTTCCAATGCAGTAATCAATTGTAGAAACGGCTCTAGGACTCTATCCTTTAGAAAGAAATCAATTGAGCTTAACATTTACAAGTTGGGAAGTGAACCCTCCGAACCCTATGCTCATGTGTGTTCTGTCGAATTAATGGATGTTGACAACAGCGAATATAATCAACCTCATAATTCCAACTCTTTTCATATGTTGTTGCTTTACACGGACTCTTCCACCGAGTTGTCCAGGTCAACATCTAACACTGATAAGGAACTTTTTATAGAGTCTGACGATCACCCCTTTTTTTCTGATGACATTATTTTTCGGGGTATCGATGAGAGCTTTGAGGAAATTTTCGCTGATGAACTTGCAATTTTACAAGACACAGGTGTTGAGATGAATCAATTCCAAGATGAAGAAATTGGACCTCCACCCCTTCTTCTAGACAATCATGATAATGCGAGAAATCCATCATTACTATCACTGTTTCGTCTCTCTAAATTGAGACGCAATTCTTTTTCATTACACCTCTTATCACCTCCCCACTTCTTCACGTCGAAAGGTGACATGTTCTTCCACCAACCTTGGTACTTCATCGATAAAATTTTTGAATGGTTGGTGTTGACCTTCGGTCTTTGCAAAGCTGGGCATTGACCAATAACCTGGACCCCCTCGTGTGATTTTAAAAGATTAAAATTGTTTAACTCAAGTTTGGGGGATGGTATATTTTGGGCTCTTGAAAGAAAATGATTTTTACAAAATTGTGAGCCAAAAATAAGTTTGGGGGAGTATTTTCACATTCATATATTCTTGCCCCCATTAATAATTTCCTCCCAAGTCTGCAGGTGTTTGAGCTTAACGGATGACATCAGTGAGGACACTGCTGTAAACAGCTTTGGGGGAGGTTTGTGCTTATTTACACATCAATTTGCATCATATTTTGCATAAGCACAACATTTTCAACAATTTAAAAAAAAATTCTTTTATAACGAAAGAGTAGAAAGTGAAAAATTACATCCAAAAGATAGGAATAGTTTAAGAAAACCAAGAAAAGTAGAAGTTTTCTTAAACGAACTAGTAATAAGTAGTTATGAGCTGTTGTCCCAAGGGTTAGTAAGATGAAGGAGGTCATTAATCTGAGGATAAAAATAAGTCTGAAAAATAGTTTCTATTCTGGAAGCCAAACATTTGAATGTTGATACCCTACTATTTGCACTTACACACGTCTTGAAAATCGGGATAGTAGAGGATACCTTGAAATGCTCTTGTCTAAAAGCCAAAGTATGAAGGAAAAGAAAAAATTAAAAAAATTAAGAAAATATAAAAATGGTGAAAGAAAAAAATGAACACTGGTTTTGTATCGCCAAGGCAGCAATAAAAAATATAGCGAGGGTGCATCTTCCCCTAGTGCCCTAAGTTCAACTGGTCTGGGAGTCACTGCTAAGCCTTAGGTGGTGCAAGACGAGGAAAATATTATCACCTAATCAGCAAGCACATGAGTAATCGGTTGGTTAGTACATCAAGAAGTATTAACGGTCGCATGAAAATGTGTGAGCAAATCATAATATTCATCAAATTAAAAAGTACTAAGGTAGATGGACAAGAGTATGATAGCTTGAATTGAATTCTCCTAGTGTAGGGATATTCTTTACACACACGTGGGGTTATATGATCAATGTTTGGATAAAAGGTAGGAATGAAGAATAAAGACGATGTTTTATTGAGAGATGATGTGATTTCTAACATTTTTTCATGACTATTAAGATAGGGCTCATGACAACTAAAAAACTAGTATAGTTGGAAACTCTTATTTTCAAATTCTTTCTTTTATGGTTCTTATCTTTATATGTAAATTTCACCATCTTTCTTTTGTTATAGGATTTTGTGGGTGTAATCCGCTGAAAACCCTCAGGAGACAACACTCCTCGTACTAGGGACACCTAGAGGTGTAGGGTTCCTTGGTACACTAATGAGGTCTCACAACAGATCAAACATACCCAATTCAAATTTTTCATATGCCTACAAACCCTAATACGGATCGTTAACTAGATGATAAGGCGATGCAATACGAGTTAACTACTTTAACTAAGAGGAAAGTGATTAGAACCTTTGTAGATCCGGTCCTCCACCTCTCTAGCTCCGTGTTGACGACCCTCCGCTGTACCCTTCGGATACCGGACTCTCGTGGTGGTTTCATCGAAGAATTGATCGGGCTAGGTCGTCGACTTAGATGCCGAAGATGATCTACGTCGAGGCAACTCAAGACCAAGCTCCAACTTCACCAAGTCATGAAACTTATGAAGAAAACACCCTATACTACTTGGCAAGTGGTAGAGGATGAAGATATAGGAAGTGGGTTCACTTTATAATTGGATTTCTCACTCTTTTTTTCTTGTTGCCATTGATGGTAGCATGCTCTCTTCCTTTTGAAGAAGAAGAAGAAGAAGAAAAAGAATATGATAAGTATTTGAAAATAGAAAATAAAATGATACTTATCATATTTTCAACCATGGTTAAGTGTAGAGACTAAATTAGGGTTAGGTTGAATGGTTAGGTTTAGGAAAAGAACAAGAATGGTCAAAGCTTCTTGAAACTTCAAAGAAACAACAAAATAAGCCACCATTTTTTTTCTTGCCCTAAAATTAAATAAATAAAAGAAATAGTTAAGAAAATGAAAACCCTAACCATTACATAACCATGGTTTAATCATACACACAAACATTCATGTATCATCAAACATGATAAAATCAAGTGCACAAAAATATATCACATATACAATGTGCACATCAAGTGAGAAAATACTTTTTAAGTGAACCAATACTAGTTAATGCAAAGTAATATATCAAATTTATAATTATACATTAAATTATTAAACCAACACTTGATTCAATGATCTGGTCATGTCGCATATAACCGACTAGTATCCAATGTATCGACTTATCGAATCAATCTTCGATTCGATAACTAGGTTATATCGCATACAACCAATCGATACATTCATCGCGAGAATAGAATATGGTATCTCATACACGCATTATTCTCGGTCTCGCACATATCTCATATGCGCTCCTATTTCGTTTCGCTTGAGCCAGGAAACCTCTGTGTAGGATTCTAAAGACTCGTTAATACGCCGGCAGCAGGTGATGATCATATCAAACACCCACAAGCCGCAAGCGGTCTGCTAAACGTAACGGCCACCCGGGTATTGAGCGATCAGAAGATCGACGAGCAAGCCCGCTCACACTCCTGTGAATCCAACCAGTAATACTTTCTGTACAGTCCGGTCTGTTCGTCTGATATATCACATATCTCGCCTAGGGTTGGTAAACGTCAGACCCCGATAGCTTGATAAGTCATGCCGACGTGAGGTCCATAACAATCGTGAAACTACTGATAACTCTTACCAGTATATCACTGCAACCCTGGCCAGGGATTTCCTGTTATGGCCAGTCGTGCATAGCGCAACATCAACCCCCAATACCGGGAGAGACGAATCCCCACCTATCGCTCTTTGCCTCCATGTGAATCGGGACTGTACCCAAAAACCACCTGTTTGCACGACTCAGTAGAGCCATGGTAGGGTGGAAATCAAAGCATACTGGGAGACACACAAGACTCTATGACGATCTTGGGTCAACAGACTAAGCTGTACCAGTGTCACCAGAGAACTGCCATCTGACGTGAGGCATAATACCATCTGGGAGTTCTCGGCGAGTCCGTTCCGTGTACCCGGTCTCCACTGAGCACCCGCATACCATCTCTGATGTCAAACACCGATGGATATGGGATCATCCATCGCCAATCACATGGGTCAAGAAGATATACGCTAGCCTACTCTGGAATATCGATGCCCCGTCTCGATATTCCCACGACTAGGAACATTGAAGGATGTACTCATGGACTACCCAGGCCCCACTAGTATAATCTGCATCATAGTCCTGGAAGTCGAGTACACCTCCTAAGGGCTTTATCAACATGTAATAGAGAGACAGAAAGTATACATGTTAAGATAAAGAGCAGCCAGATAGCATACTATCATGTCGAGCAAGAAAGTCCTACCTATATTTGTCCCAGCATCCACTACAATATACATCCAATGTACAGTAATGGCCTCTAGGGCATACATATAACTAACAATCTCCCAATTGCACTAGGGCCATCTGTAGCTGTGGTTGCAGTATCACATACTCAACCATCCCATACAAGTCTCTCTCTGGGAAAAAGCCTTTGTGAGTGGATCCGCCGTGTTGTCTTCTAAGTCTACTCTCCTAACCTCGATCAACCTGGAGATCATCTATCTCCATGATCAGGTGATGCTCCCTCAGAATATGTCTGGGTCACTGATGGGACCAAGGTTCCTGGGACAAAGTCACTCTTCCATTGTCACACATTTGCAGGAACCTAGTTCATGTTATGAACCATTATACACCCAAACTGCCTCTTTGGTAGTATCTTTAATAGCGATGTTACCAGCCTTTATCGTCTAGTTTGCCACGGTATCTAGCTTGGAACTCTTCCAACATACCGTCCCTTTACTGAAGGTAAAGACAATGCCTGTGACTGACATTCAGTCGTCTTTATCACCCTGGAACCTTTCCAGTGATTCACCTTTATCCTATTTGGAGAATCCTTGTTATAAGAGGAGATTGACCGATCGTAGCATAGGAAACTCCTTTCCTATCAAGAGTATGTCATCCACGTACTCTACGAGGATCATCACCATACTCCATACTACCCTTTTGTACATACAAGGTTCATCTACCATTTTGATGAAGTCAAACTCTTTGACTACCACATCAAAACAGATGTTCCAACTCCGCGATGCCTGCTTTATCCTGTAAAGCAACCTGCACACGTTTCCGCTGCTCCCACTGTTTACGAAGCCCTCTGGCTGTGTTCTTATAGACGTTTTCTTCTAAATCATTATTTAGAAAAGTAGTCATGGCACCCAACCAGCAGATGTCGTAGCCATGGTATGTAGCCGTGGCATGTTGGATCTGGATGGACTTAAGCATAGTCCCTGGAAAAGGTTTCATCATTATCCACGGTTGGTTGATGACGAAAACCTTTAACAAGTCTAGCTTTGAAAGTCTCAACTTTTCTATCTACACTAAGTAATCTTCTCAAGATATACTTTCTCCTGATGGGGATTTAACCCTTCAGAATAGCAGCCAAAGTCCATACTTTGCTGGTGTACATAAATTCCATGTTAGATCGCTAAGCATCCAGCCATTCTTACAGAGTCTCTACTCTCGATGGCCTGCTTGAAACTAGTTGGGTCATCATCTCATGATGCATTCCTCGCTCCTACTGTCATCGAGAAACCAAAGTATCTCTCAAGCAGGTGAGGAACCCTGCTAGATCGGCGGAGAGGCTGAGGTTCGTTAGGGACTTTTGAATCCTTTGGTTCTGTCAAATCATCAGCAGTTTTGTATAGCTGGAACCTTTCCAGTTCTACAGAACTGTCCTTGCCTCGATCTTGTCTGGATTTTGCTTTAGACTTAGGCCGGACAATCCTAAATCTTAACTTACTTAAGAGATAGGCTCTTCCCATACCATATCTTATATGGAGTGGTAGGCACTGAGTTGATTCGAACCTAATTCAATAGGTATGCAGCTTCTCAAGTGCACAACCCCAAAAGGAAATAGGTGACTCAGTAATACTCATCATAGAGCACACAATATCTAATATTGTGCGATTGCTCCGTCCCGATACACCGTTGTGCTGTGGTGTATTCAGAGGAGTAATACTGAGAGAGAATGTCATTTTCCTTTAGAATAGTCCAAGGATTCCATGCACAAGTATTCTCCTCCCTGATCTTATCAAAGAACATAATACTTATACCCGTATTTTGGTTCTCTACTTCGAACTGATATTCTGTGAATACTTCAAAAGCTTCAGACTTATGTTTCAATCGGAACATATGACTGAATCTTGAGAGATTATTAGAGAATATAATGAAGTACAAAGAACCGGTCCTGGCATGTGTAGACAGGGGAGTTTACATACATCATCATATATCAGTCCCAAGAGTTTACTAACTCTTTCTCTGTTTCCAATAAACAGAGCTATGGTCATCTAATCTTTGTGACATGACTGGCAAGTTTCACAAGATGTAAATTCAAACTGATTTAAATATGCATCTAAAATGTAACTTGAGCCAGTCGGGTCGCATTGATGTGACCTAGTCTACAATGCCTCAAGAAGGATCCGTTCATTTCTGAACACTTCCTCTTGTGTTTGTTCTGAATACTAAGAACTGTAGTTTGATTTAGAACGTCAATGCTTTTAGATAACGCGCCTGAACCGATCAACTTTTGATATAGGAAATGTTCAAAACATTATCCATCAATACAAAATTATATCCTTCTTTACTAACAAAGAGACTGATATGATTTTGTATATCAGGTTCGGTATCTAATAGCATTTGTTCAGAATCAATGTACTGGTAATACAGGGTGACAGTGACCAACAGACTTGGCTGCAACACTTGCCCCATTTTCTGTCTCATGAAACTTATCACCCATTCTCAGTTTTCTACCTTTTTTGTAGCCCTATGTAACAGATTACATATCTGGGATCCTGATCCGGTATCAAATACCCAGGACGTAGACGATACCAAGAAACAGTTCTTTATAATGAACACACCCGAAGAAGATGCATCTCATGCACTTTCTTCGTTTGGGCGGCATGGGAATCCTGGTATCCCCTAATTCCTGCTCGGTCTTATAACAATTATAAGTTGGACCGGGACCAACGTTCCCCAGCATAGTATAACAAGCGGGTTCGGTCAATACATCCATATTATTATCTTGATTAAGGAGTGATATGGTCGCTACCTGGAGAGAGAGAAGAAAACACTCTGCGTGCGCTCTTGCAAGATTAGATTGGTTATATATTTTATCTAATCAAGATGGCTCCCACTGTTTTTATCAAATCTTCCTTCAAACTTTAAAAGGGAAGACTAGCCGGGATTAATTTGTTAGTTGTATGTATGCCCTAGAGGCCATTACTATACATAGGATGTATATTGTAGTGGATGCTGGGACATATATAGGGAGGACTTTCTTGCTCGACATGATAGTATGCTATCTGGTTGCTCTTTACCTTAACGTGTATACTGTTTGTCTCTCTGTTACATGTTGGTAAAGCCCTTAGGATGTGTACTTGACTACCTGGACTATGATGCGGATCATACTAGTGGGGACATGGTAGTCCATAAGTACATCCTTCAAAGTCCCTAGTCGTCGGTGTATCGGGACGGGGCATCGATATACCAGAGTAGACTAGCGTATGCCTTCTCGACCCATACAGATGGGCGATGGATGATCCCATATCCATTGGTGTTTGACATCAGAGATGATATACGGGTGCTCAGTGGAGACTGGGTACACTGGACGGACTCCCCGAGAACTCCCAGATGGTATTATACCTCACGTCAGATGGCAGTTCTCTGGTGACACTAGTACAGAGTAGTCTGTTGACCCGAGATCGTCATAGAGTCTTGTGTGGTTCCCACTGTGCTTTGATTTCCATCTTACCACGTCCAAGAGGGCGTGCAAAACGGTGGTTTTTGGGTACAGTCCCGAGTCACATGGAGGCAATGAGCGATAGGAGGGGATTCGTCTCTACCGGTATAGGGGGTTGATGTTGTGCTGTGTTCGATTGGCTATAACAGGAAATCCCTGGCCAGGGTTGCTGAGATTTACTGGTAAGTGTTACCAGTAGTTTCTCGAACAGTTATAGACCTCATATCGACACGACTTATTGAGCTATTGGGGTCTGACGTTTACCACCCCTAGGCGAGATATGCGACATATCAGACGATCAGACCGGACTGTACGGTAGTGTTACTGGTTGGATTCACTGGAGTGTGAGCGGGCTTGCTCGTCGATCTTCAGATCGCTCAATACCCGGGTGGCCGTTACGTTTAGCAGACCGCTTGCGGCTTGTGGGTGCTTGATATGATCATCATCTGCTGCCGGCGTATTGACGAGTCTTTAGAGTCCTACACAGAGGTTTCCTGGCTCAAGCGAAACGAAATAGGAGCGCATATGAGATATGTGCGGGACCGAGAATAATACGAGTATGTGATACTGTATTCGATTCTCGCGATGTGACATTGATCGGTTATATGCGATATAGCCGGGTTATCGGATCATGTGTTGATTCGATAAGATGTTACTAATGATACCAGTCGGTTATGTGCGTCATGACCGGATCGTTAAATCAAGTGTTGATTTAATGATTTAATGCATAATTATATATTTGATATATTACTTTGCATTAACTAGTATCGGTTCACTTTAAATGGATTTTCTCGCTCGGTTGTGCGCATTGCATATGCGATATGATTTTGTGCACTTGTTTGTATCATATTTGATGATACATGCAAATTAGGGTTTGTGTAAAGAATTAAACCTTGGTTAAAGAAATGGTTAGGGTTTTTATTTGATTATTCATTTATTCATTTGTTTTTATTTTTGGAAAATAAATTGCATAAAATAGAATGGTGGCTTTCTTTTGTTTTCTTCCATGAAGCTTCATGAACTTTTGACTTAGTCACCATTTTGTCTCATGCTTAACCATAACCAATTCAATTAACTCAAGTTAATTCTCTACACCTAACCATGGTGAGAATTATGATAAGAATGGATTTTTATTTATTCTTTAATGCTTATCATAATAATTATCATCTTCTTGCTTTCTTCTTCTTCTTCATTTTCAAGAAGAAAAGCTTGACTACATCAATGGTGGATTGATGAAATGAGTGAGAAATCCAATTCTAAAGTTAACCCACTTCCTATTTCTTCATCCTCTACCTCTTGCCAAGTAGTAGAGTGTGTTTTCTTCACAAGTTTCTTGACTTGGTGAAGTCGGAGCTTGATTTAGCGATGCCTCGACGTAGATCATCTTCGGCGTGGACATCGATGACCTAGCCCATCCATTCTCCGATGAAGCCGACGCTAGAGCCCGGGATTTGTTATGGACAGCGAGGAGACTTCATTGCAGAGCCGTGGAGGTGGAGCACCGGATCTACAAAGGTTGTATTTCCGTATTCTTCTAGTTTAGTTGTAAACTAGTTTGCTTTTTCGCCTAGTTTTCTAGCCAACGATCCGTAGTCAGGTTTCTCGGCGCCTAGATTTTTTGAAATTGGCATGTTCGATGCCTTGCGAGACCTCAATAGGGTGCCTAGGAACCCTACAGTGGTATCAGAGACTAGCTAGAGCCTTAGGCGAAGTCTAGACGGAGTTTGAAGTCTGAACGAACCCGAAACCCGATCACAAACTTGCTCTCTGTACATTTTTTAAAAACAGGTTTTTTTCAAAATTAAAAATATGCAGAAAACTCAGCAGGGAATTATAAGAATTACGGTGCAATTTTTTTTCCATGAACAGTACAAACCGCGGCGGAAGCGCGGCAGAAGCCTGGCTTCTGCGGCGGTTCCGCCGCACTTTGATGACGTCATCCTCAATTGATTGCACAGTAACTTCTATTATATTATGCTGGAGTTTCAGGGTATTTTTAAAATTTATTCAAGAGTTGAATTTTCTGGAGTTGTTTTGGGGATTCGGTGTTTCGATCGGGGTATCAAATTTTGTCTATTTGGCTTTCCGGATAAATTTTAGAATATGTTAAAAAGTTCGACCGGATATAAATACCCAATTTTTCTCCTGTCGGGAAATTTCCAAGTGTTGGATTTTTCCGTAGTTTAACGACGTTCGAAGTAGTGCAAGTAACGCGATGGACCCTCTAGAAGACAACAAACCTTAACTCGATTATGTGACCGTCTTGAACTGCCCTTTGAACCTTCGGGTTTGGGGCAGTACGGCGTGCCACATGTGAGGCGTTGGCTTGACCCTTCTACGGCTGGACCGTTGGTACTGAGGCACGAGCTGAATGTTGTTAGACTTATTTCATGTGTTGAGCTGTATCGGGAAAACTTGGGTGTTCGATTGTTCGATCGGAAAGTTTAACATTTTCTATTTATCCGGAATGGGATACAATAATTGGAATTCACAATAAGTTATGAGATAACTGAATGAATGTTATAAACATAGCACTTTAGTCTCACTTGATCAGTTGCCACGGAATTTTGATGTGATCAAAAGTCCGTCGAAATCACGTAGCGTACGCGGATACTCGCCGGGTAAACTTAATAGACAGCCTCACCCCATAGCCCCGACCAAGTGACTGTAGGAGAACCCCGTCCCCGAAAGCATCCGTTCGGGTGCTCGCGGTAGCGGTGTTCCGCCTTGGTGCACTTCGTCGACGGTATCGGGGGTGCGGCCGTCTACTGAAGTTTGCGACGAGCATTCGATCAGGATGTCGGGAATCCTGTTGAATTGCCCGACTTGGTATTGAAAAGTGTTTTCGATTTTGAGACTAAAATGCGGGGTTTATAATTGTTAGGCATGCGATGTCTAAAGAATTCATTTGGTCAGGCATGCGATGTCTGAGGAGGTTACGGATTCCAACTGTTGTAGTTTTACACTTTCTTTTCTGTGACCGTAAGTGTAATATGTGATATCGCCGGTTTCGTTGCTATATGTCAACGACAATTGGGATGCGCATATTTACTTACGTTGATGACATGTGATGTTATGTGTTGTTGGATATGTTATATTGGATCGTCGTGTTTGAATAGCCGGGGGTTTTTATGTGAGATGAGTGTTTTTCATTTTCATTCATGTAAAAACTTGTTTGTAATATTCTTTTATTGGGGCGCTTCCAGGTTGCGGAAGTTGTCACCCTTTGTATATTATTTACTTTTCCGCACTAGGATAGACCCAAGGAGGAGAGCACAAGTAACCGGGTTCTGTAGTCCAGTGGGAGACCAACTCCAGGAGTCGAGTCCGGGTCTCCTAACTCCAGAATTGGTAGGGTTGCTTGCCGCTCTCGTAGGGGTCTAGGGGTGTGGGTTTGGCTATTCATCACGACCGTGGAATCCGTGTTTTGTACTGGCTCGTATTGAAAACACGGACGTCCTAGTATATCCAATATTTCATATGTTATTTCTGCTGCGATATCTGTGATGTGATCATGTGATGTTCTGTGATAGATACAGTATATAGTATATATGATATATTATATAGGCGTTACTTATGTTTTACACCCGCGCTAGCCCTGCCCCGCTCTGCCGTTAGTTACCTAACCTAACGGTGTACGAGGGGACATCGAGGCGAATGCGGATGGCATAAGTGTACGTCGTATTTATCTGTGATGTTTAGGTACTTAAATGATGGGACTTCATTAATGTGATTAATGAAATAAAAGAAACCTAAGATGTTGTAGAATTGAATTTCAAAATAAAACAGGTAGCTACAGTTCTTGCTTTGCACAGCGGTATATATGATATATCCTGCACCTTATTCGATGAGGAAAGGACCGAGATCCCTTCACCGGGAGTGACTCCTTTAGCAATAACTGGCAGATGCTTCACACTCGGTTTGTCTTTTGATTGCTTTTAAGAGTTTTTGCTTTGCACAGTGATATATATGATATATCCCGCACCTCATTCGACGAGGAAAGGACCGACGATACCTTCACCGGGAGTGACTCCTTTAGCAAAACTAGGAAAGCCTCAAAAGCACTCCATTTTAAAAATCATTTGATTCTACAACGATATCAAGTTCATTACGCAATAGGTTTTCATAAAATCCTGTCGTAGCCCTCCTTCATTTCAGATAAGTACTAGTTAGTATTCGTGCTACGTTTGTTGACTATGTTAAGGCGTAGTGTGCGGTAGCTAATTAGTGCTTATCTGCATAAGCATATGATGCGATTGGATTAGGGTAGTCGTGCGACTTTGTTGACTATGTTAAGGGTCGTGCGGGTGGGTTTAATTCAATCGGTAAATGACGGGTAGAACTTGACTAGCACTTATGATTTGTTGACTATGTTAAGGTCATATAGCTGCTAGGGGCAAAATATTATCGGGAATTTCAAGTGTTGAAATTTGCAATGAGATTGCATACCTTCTATGAGATAGTTGGATCCCGATACCCGCTGCGAGTAAGAGTTACTCCTGGGAGAGTTTTATACATTACAATTAGCCGATCAAGTAGGTGTCTAGAAAGGTGTCAACGGTGTTACGCCTCTGGGAAAACGAGGTTTACATTAATTAGGTTCGTGCGAAAGCACGGGGGACCTCCCTCAAAGTACCGACACTGGCCTGGCTGAAAGATTGGCGAACTTGTAGTGTGTAATTAATCCTGGCTAGTCTTTCCTTTTAGGGTTTGAAGGAAGATTTGATAAAAAGCAGTGGGAGCCATCCTGATTAGATAAAATGATAACCAATCTATTCTTGCCAGAGCGCACGCTGAGTGTTTTCTTCTCTCTCTCTCCAGGTAGCGACCATATCACGCCTTAATCAAGATAATAATACGGATTATTGACCGAACCCGCTTGTTATACTGAGCTGGGGAACGTTGGTCCCGCTCCAACTTATAATTGTTATAAGACAGAGCAGGAAATTGGGGAATACCAGATTTCCCGTGCCGCCCAAACGAGGAGAGTGCACGATGATGCATCATCTTCGGGTGTGTTTATTATATAGAACTGTTTCTCAGTGACCTTTACGTCCTGGGTATGTGATACCGGATCAGGATCCCAGATATGTAATCTGTTACATAGGGCTACAAATAGGTAGAGAACTTAGAACGGGTGATAAGTTTCATGAGGCAGAAAACGGGGCAAGTGTTGCAGCCAAGTTTGTTGGTCACTGTCACCCTGTATTACCAATACATTGATTCTGAACGAATGTTATTAGATACCGAACCTGATATACAAAATCATATCAGTCTCTTTATTAGTAAAGAAACGATAAAATTTTGTATTGTTGGATAATGTTTTGAACATTTCCTATATCAAAAGTTAATCGGTTCAGGCACGTTATCTAAAAGCATTAATGTTCTAAATCAAATTACAGTTCTTTAGTATGCGGAACACACACAAGAGGAAGAGTTCAGAAATGAACGAATTCTTCTTGAGGTATTGTAGACTAGGTCAGATCAATGTGACCCGACTAGCTAAAGTTACATGTAGATGCATATTTAAATCAGTTTGAATCTACATCTTGTGAAACTTGCCAGTCATGTCACAAAGATATAATGACACTAGCTCTGTTTATTGGAAACAGAAAAAGAGTTAGTGAACTCTTGGGATGATACATGTTGATGTATGAAGGTCCCCTGTCTACACATGCCAAGACCGGTTCTTTGTACTTCATTACATTCTCTGATAATCTCTCAAGATTCAGACATATGTTCCTGTTGAAACACAAGTCCGAACCTTTTGAGATATTCATAGAATATAAGTTAGAAGTAGAGAACCAATAAGGGTATAAGTATTATGTCCTTTAATGTGATCGAGGAGGAGAATACTTGAGCACGGAAATCCTGGACTTTTCTAAAGGAGAATAAGATTCTCTCTCAGCATTACTCCTCCGTATACACCATAGCACGATGGTATATCGGGGCGGAGCAATCACACCCTATATGATAAGGTGTGCTCTGTGATGAGTACTACTGAGTTACCTTTTTCCTTTTGGGAGTTATGCACTTGAGAAGCTGCATACCTATTGAATAGGGTTCCAATCAAATCAGTTGCCTACCGCTTCATATGTGTTATGGAAAGGGAAGAGCCCATATCTTAAGTTGGTTAAGATTTGGGGTTGTCCGGGCTATGTCTAAAAGCATAATCCGGACAAGCTCGAGGCAAGGTCTGTTATGTACAACTGGAAATGTTCCAGCTATACAAAATACAACAGATGATTTGGTACAACCAAAGGATTCAGTAGATGCCAACGAACCTCAGCCTCTCCGCCGATCTAGTAGGGTTCCTCACCCACCTGAGAGATACTTCGGTTTCTCTATGACAGTGGGAGCGAGGAATGCATCATGAGATGATGACCCAACTAGTTTCGAACTGGCCATCAGGAGTGGGACTCTGTAAGAATGGCTGGATGCTTAGCGATCTGAGATGGAATCCTTATACACCAACAAAGTATGGACTTTAGTTGCTATATCTGAAGGGTTAAATCCCTATCAGGAGCAAGTATATCTTGAGAAGATTACTTGGTGTACATGGAAGAGTTGAGACTTTCAAAGCTAGACTTGTTAAAGGTCTACATCATTGACCAGGTATGGATGATGATGAAACTTTTTCTAAGTAGCTATGCTTAAGTCCATCCAGATCCTACTTGCCACGGCTACATACCATGACTACGATATCTGATGGTTGGGTGTCATGACTGCTTTTCTAAATGATGTTTTAGAAGAGTGCGTCTATAAGTACACGGCCAGAGGGCTTCGTAGACAGTGGGAGCAGCGGAAACGTGTGCAAGATGCTTTATAGGATTAAAGCAGGCATCGCGGAGTTGGAACATCTGTTTTGATGAATTAGTCAAAGAGTTTGACATCATCAAAATGGTAGATGAACCTTGTACAAACAAAAAGGTAGTAGGGAGTATGGTGACGATCCTCGTAGAGTACGTGGATGACATACTCTTGATAGGGAAAGAGTTTCCTATGCTACGCTCGGTCAATCTCCGCTTATCACAATGATTCTCCATATAGGATCAAAGTGATACCTACTAAATCCTAGGTTTTGGATCTATGAGATAGATCTAAATGGATGTTAGGATTCTCACTAGTTGTAGTGAGAAGGTATCAATCGACCCTGGGGAGAATCACTGGAATGGTTCCAGGGTGATAAAGACGACTGAGTGTCGGTCACAGGCATTGTCTTTACCCTCAATAAAGGGACGGTATGTTGGAAGAGTTCCAAACAAAATACCGTGACATACTAGACGATAAAGGCAGGATACATCGCTACTTAAGATGCTACCGAAGAAGCTGTTTGGGTGTATATTGGTTCATGAGATGAACTACGTTCCGACCATTGTGAGACAATGGAGTTGTAGCTTATGCCGAGGAACGCCGGTCCCATCAGTGATCCAGACATATTCTAAGGCAGTATCACTTGATCATGGAGATGCTTGATCTCCAGGGAGATCGAGGTTAGGAGAGTAGACTCAGAGGACAACACAGCGGATCCACTCACAAAGGCCTGTTCCCATAGAGAGACTTTTATGGGATGGTTGATTATGAGATACTACAACCACTGCTATCAGATGGCCCTAGTGCAAGTGGGAGATTGTTAGTTATATGTATGCCCTAGAGGCCATTACTATACATAGGATGTATATTGTTGTGGATGCTGGGACATATATAGGGAGGACTTTCTTGCTCGACATGATAGTATGCTATCTGGTTGCTCTTTACCTTAACGTGTATACTGTTTGTCTCTCTGTTACATGTTGGTAAAGCCCTTAGGATGTGTACTTGACTACCTGGACTATGATGCGGATCATACTAGTGGGGACATGGTAGTCCATAAGTACATCCTTCAAAGTCCCTAGTCGTGGGTGTATCGAGACGGGGCATCGATATACCAGAGTAGACTAGCGTATACCTTCTCGACCCATACAGATGGGCGATGGATGATCCCATATCCATTGGTGTTTGACATCAGAGATGATATACGGGTGCTCAGTGGAGACTGGGTACACTGGACGGACTCGCCGAGAACTGCCAGATAGTATTATACCTCACGTCAGATGGCAGTTCTCTGGTGACACTGGTACAGAGTAGTCTGTTGACCCGAGATCGTCATAGAGTCTTGTGTGGTTCCCACTGTGCTTTGATTTCCATCTTACCACATCCAAGAGGGCGTGCAAAACGGTGGTTTTTGGGTACAGTCCCGAGTCACATGGAGGCAATGAGCGATAGGAGGGGATTCGTCTCTCCCGGTATAAGGGGTTGATGTTGTGCTGTGTTCGATTGGCTATAACAGGAAATCCCTGGCCAGGGTTACTGAGATTTACTGGTAAGTGTTACCAGTAGTTTCTCGAACAGTTATAGACCTCATATCGACACGACATATTGAGCTATTGGGGTCTGACGTTTACCACCCCTAGGCGAGATATGCGACATATCAGACGATCAGACCGGACTGTACGGTAGTGTTACTGGTTGGATTCACTGGAGTGTGAGCGGGCTTGCTCATCGATCTTCAGATCGCTCAATACCCGGGTGGCCGTTACGTTTAGCAGACCGCTTGCGGCTTGTGGGTGCTTGATATGATCATCATCTGCTGCCGGCGTATTGACGAGTCTTTAGAGTCCTACACAGAGGTTTCCTGGCTAAAGCGAAACGAAATAGGAGCGCATATGAGATATGTGCGGGACCGAGAATAATACGAGTATGTGATACTGTATTCGATTCTCGCGATGTGACATTGATCGGTTATATGCGATATAGCCGGGTTATCGGATCAAGTGTTGATTCGATAAGATGTTACTAATGATACCAGTCGGTTATGTGCGTCATGACCGGATCGTTAAATCAAGTGTTGATTTAATGATTTAATGCATAATTATATATTTGATATATTACTTTGCATTAACAAGTATCGGTTCACTTTAAATGTATTTTCTCGCTCGGTTGTGCGCATTGCATATGCGATATGATTTTGTGCACTTGTTTGTATCATATTTGATGATACATGCAAATTAGGGTTTGTGTAAAGAATTAAACCTTGGTTAAAGAAATGGTTAGGGTTTTTATTTGATTATTCATTTATTCATTTGTTTTTATTTTTGGAAAATAAATTGCATAAAATAGAATGGTGGCTTTCTTTTGTTTTCTTTCATGAAGCTTCATGAACTTTTGACTTAGTCACCATTTTGTCTCATGCTTAACCCTAACCAATTCAATTAACTCAAGTTAATTCTCTACTCCTAACCATGGTGAGAATTATGATAAGAATGGATTTTTATTTATTCTTTAATGCTTATCATAATAATTATCATCTTCTTGCTTTCTTCTTCTTCTTCATTTTCAAGAAGAAAAGCTTGACTACATCAATGGTGGATTGATGAAATGAGTGAGAAATCCAATTCTAAAGTTAACCCACTTCCTATTTCTTCATCCTCTACCTCTTGCCAAGTAGTAGAGTGTGTTTTCTTCACAAGTTTCTTGACTTGGTGAAGTCGGAGCTTGATTTAGCGATGCCTCGACGTAGATCATCTTCGGCGTGGACATCGATGACCTAGCCCGTCCATTCTCCGATGAAGCCGATGCTAGAGCCCGGGATTTGTTATGGACAGCGAGGAGACTTCATTGCGGAGCCGTGGAGGTGGAGCACCGGATCTACAAAGGTTGTATTTCCATATTCTTCTAGTTTAGTTGTAAACTAGTTTGCTTTTTCGCCTAGTTTTCTAGCCAACGATCCGTAGTCGGGTTTCTCGGCACGTAGATTTTTTGAAATTGGCATGTTCGATGCCTTGCGAGACCTCAATAGGGTGCCTAGGAACCCTACATAATTACACTCTACAAGTTCGCTAATCTTTCAGCCAGGCCAGTGTCGGTACTTTGATGGAGGTTCCCCGTGCTTTCGCACGGACCTAATTACAGTAAACCTCGATTTCCCAGAGGCGTAACCCCGTTGACACCTTTCTAGACACCGACTTGATCGGCTAATTGCAAAGTGCAAAACTCTCCAAGGAGTAACAATTACTCGCAGTGGGTATCGGGATCCAACTATTACACAGAAGGTATGCAATCTCATTGCTAATTTGAACACTTGAAACTCCCGATAAAGGTTTTTACCCCTAGCACCTATGACCTTAACTATGGTCAACAAATCATAAGTAATAGTCAAGTTCTACCCGTCATTTCGTGATTAATTAGACCCACCCACATGACCTTTAACTAAGGTCAACAAAGTCACGCGACTGTCCTAACTAAACGCATCATATGCGGTGTAGGAAGACATCACTTAGCTACCGTACACTGTGCCTTGACTATGGTCAACTAACACAGCACGAATACTAAGTACTGTACTTCCTAAAATGATGGAGGGTTGCGGATGGTTTTTATGAAAACATTTAACGCTTTGAACTTGATCTCGTTGCGGAATCAAATGGTTTTTAAATGGAATGTTTTTGAGGCTTTTCTAGTTTTGCTAAAGGGGTCACTCCCGGTGAAGGGATCGTCGGCCCTTTCTTCGTCGAATGAGGTGCGGGATATATCATATATATCACTGTGCAAAGCAGAAACTATAGAAGCAATCAAAAGACAAACCGAGTGTGTAGCATCTGCCAGTTATTGCTAAAGGAGTCACTCCCGAAGAAGGGATCTCGGTCCTTTCCTTATCGAATAAGGTGCAGGATGTTCTACAAGGAACACCGCGATGCAAAACAAGAACTGTAGTTACTGGTTTTATTTTGAAATTCGATTCCACAACATCAATTAGGTTTATTTTCTTTCATTAATCTCATTAATGAATATCCCATCATTTAAGTCCACCTAAATCTCACAGATAAATATAACGTACGCTTATGCCATCCGCATTCGCCTCAATGTCCCGTCTGCACCGTTAGGTTAGGTAACTAACGCCAGAACGAGGCAGGGCTAGCACGGGTGTAAAACATTAGCAACATCAATATAATATATCATATATACTATATATTATATATATCTGAACATATCACATGATCACATCACAGATAACGCAGCAGAATGTATCATATGAAATATTGGATACACTAGGACGTCCGTGTTTTCAATACGAGCCAGTATAAAACACGGATTCCACTGTCGTGATAAATAGCCAAACCCACACTCCTAGACCCCTACGAGAGCGGCAAGCAACCCTACCAATTCTAGGGTCAGGAGACCCGGACTCGACTCCTCGAGTTGGTCTCCCACTGGACCCCAGAACCCGGTTACTTGTGCTCCCCTCCTTGGGTCTATCCTAATGCGGAAAATTAAATAATATACAAATGGTGACATCATCCGCAACCTGGAAGTGCCCCAATAAAAGAATATTACATACAAGTTTTTACATGAATGAAAATGAAAAACACTCATCTCACATAAAAAAACCCCGGCTATTCGAACACGACGATCCAATATAACATATCCAGCAACACATAATATCACATGTCATCAACGTAAGTAAACATGCGTATCCCAATTGTCGTTGACATATAGCAACGAAACCGGCGATATCATATATTACACTTACGGTCACAGAAAAGAAAGTGTAAAACTACAACAGTTGGAATCCGCAAACTCTTTAGACATCGCATGCGTAATCAAATGAAATACTTAGACATCGCATGCCTAACAATTATAAACCCCGCATTTTAGTCTCATTATCGAAAACTCTTTTCAATATCAAGTCGGGCAATTCAACAAGATTCCCGACATTTTGATCGAATGCTCGTCGCAAACTTTAGTAGGCGGCCGCACCCCCGATACCATCGACGAAGTGCACTAAGGCGGAACACCGCTACCGCGAGCACCCGAACAGATGCTTTCGGCGTTGGGGTTCTCCTACAGTCACTTGGTCGAGGTTATAGGGTGATTCTGTCTATTAAGTTTACCCGGCGAGTATCCGCGTACGCTACGTGATTGCGACGGACTTTTGATCACATCAAAATTCTGTGGCAACCGATCAAGTGAAACTAAAGTGCTTGATTTATAACAATCATTTAGTTATCTCATAACCAGCCGTAGAAAGGTATAGCCAACGCCTCACATGTGGCACGCCGTACTGCCCCAAACCCTAAGGTTCAAAGGGCAGTTCAAGACGGTCACATAATCGAGTTAAGGTTTGTTGTCTTCTAGAGGGACCATCGTGTTACTTGCACTACTTAGAACGTCGTTAAACTACAGAAAAGTCTAACAATTGGAAATTTCCCGGCAGGGGAAAAAGTGGGTATTTATATCCGCTCGAACTTTTTAACATATTTTAAAATTACCCGGAAAAAACACAGACAAAATTAGACAGTCCGATCGAATCTCCGAACTCCCAATACAACCCAGAAAACTCAACTCTTGAGTAAGATTTAAAAATTCCCAGAAAATACAGCACCACAATATAGGAATTACTGAGGAAAAATAAATGGAAGAAGAGACAATATGGTCGCGGAACCGCCGCATTAGCCATGCTAATGCCGCGGTTCCGCCGCGCTTTGATCGAATCAAAAGCACGTGCTCTACAGTAATTCTTAGAAACTCCTGCTGATTTTTCTGCATATTTTTAATTCTCAAAAATCCCCGATTTCAGAAAATGTACAGAGAGCAATTTGAGATTAGGGTTTCGGTTCGATCGGACTTCTAACTCCGTCTACGCATCGCCTAAGGCTCTAGCTAGGCTCTGACACCATTGTAGGGTTCCTAGGCACACTAATGAGGTCTCACAACAGATCAAACATGCCCAATTCAAATTTTTCATGTGCCTACAAACCCTAATACGGATCGTTAACTAGATGATAAGGCGATGCAATGCGAGTTAACTACTTTAACTAAGAGGAAAGTGATTACAACCTTTGTAGATCCGGTCCTCCACCTCTCTAGCTCCGTGTTGACGACCCTCCGCTGTACCCTTCGGATCCCAGACTCTCGCGGTGGTTTCATCGAAGAATTGATCGGGCTAGGTCGTCGACTTCGATGCCGAAGATGATCTACGTCGAGGCAAATCAAGATCAAGCTCCAACTTCACCAAGTCATGAACTTATGAAGAAAACACCCTATACTACTTGCCAAGTGGTAGAGGATGAAGAAATAGGAAGTGGGTTCACTTTAGAATTGGATTTCTTACTCTTTTTTTCATGTTGCCATTGATGGTAGCAAGCTCTCTTCTTTTTCAAGAAGAAGAAGAAGAAGAATATGATAAGTAATTGAAAATAGAAAATAAAATAATACTTATCATATTTTCAACCATAGATAAGTGTAGAGACTAAACTAGGGTTAGGTTGAATGGTTAGGTTTAGGAAAAGAACAAGAATGGTCAAAGCTTCTTGAAACTTCAAGGAAACAACAAAATAAGCTACCATTTTGTTTCTTGCCCTAAAATTAAATAAATAAAAGAAATAGTTAAGAAAATGAAAACCCTAACCATTACATAACCATGGTTTAATCATACACACAAACATTCATGTATCATCAAACATGATACAATCAAGTGCACAAAAATATATCACATATACAATGTGCACATCAAGTGAGAAAATCCTTTTTAAGTGAACCAATACTAGTTAATGCAAAGTAATATATCAAATATATAATTATACATTAAATCATTAAATCACCACTTGATTCAATAATCCGGTCATGTCGCATATAACCGACTAGTATCCAATGTATCGACATACCGAATCAATCTTCGATTCGATAACTAGGTTATATCGCATACAACCAATCGATACATTCATCGCGAGAATAGAATACGGTATCACATACACACATTATTCTCGGTCCCGCACATATCTCATATGCGCTCCTATTTCGTTTAGGACATTCAGTAGTCTCTCGGTTTCACATACACACATTATTCTTGGCCAAGGCAGGAGATTTACTGGTAGGTTTTCCAGTAGTATCTCAGGGTGTTCTGGGCTACACTCCGACACGACTTGTACCGCTTTTTGGGGTCTGTCTTTTACCAACCCCCTAGGCCCACCATGCGATGCTCATAGACGAATGGACCGGACTGTACGGATATTGTCACCGACAGGCTCAGTACGGTGTCAGGATTAGTTCGCTGATCGACGTCCCTTTTGGTCAGTACCTGGTAGCCCGTTACGTATAGGCTAATAACTCTGACGTGCTAGTGGTTAAATCCACAGCCAAAGTATGTTAGTTATATGTATGCCCTAGAGGCCATTACTGTACATAGGATGTATATTGTAGTGGATGCTGGGACGTAAATAGGGAGGACTTTCTTGCTCGACATGATAGTATGCTATCTGGTTACTCTTTACCTTAACGTGTATACTGATTGTCTCTCTGTTACATGTTGGTAAAGCCCTTAGGATGTGTGCTTGACTACCTGGACTATGATGCGGATCATACTAGTGGGGACATGGTAGTCCATAAGTACATCCTTCAAAGTCCCTAGTCGAGGGTGTATCGAGACGGGGCATCGATATACCAGAGTAGACTAGCGTGTACCTTCTCGACCCATACAGATGGGCGATGGATGATCCCATATCCATTGGTGTTTGACATCAGAGATGATATACGGGTGCTCAGTAGAGACTGGGTACACTGGACGGACTCTCCGAGAACTCCCAGATGGTATTATACCTCACGTCAGATGGCAGTTCTCTGGTGACACTAGTACAGAGTAGTCTGTTGACCCGAGATCGTCATAGAGTCTTGTGTGGTTCCCACTGTGCTTTGATTTCCATCTTACCACGTCCAAGAGGGCGTGCAAAACGGTGGTTTTTGGGTACAGTCCCGAGTCACATGGAGGCAATGAGCGCTAGGAGGGGATTCGTCTCTCCCGGTATAGGGAGTTGATGTTGCGCTGTGTTCGATTGGCTATAACAGGAAATCCCTGGCCAGGGTTGCTGAGATTTACTGGTAAGTGTTACCAGTAGTTTCTCGAACAGTTATAGACCTCATATCGATACGACTTATCGAGCTATTGGGGTCTGACGTTTACCACCCCTAGGCGAGATATGCGACATATCAGACGATCAGACCGGACTGTACGGTAGTGTTACTGGTCAGATTCACTGGAGTGTGAGCGGGCTTGCTCGTCGATCTTCAGATCGCTCAATACCCGGGTGGCCGTTACGTTTAGCAGACCGCTTGCGGCTTGTGGATGTTTGATATGATCATCATCCGCTGCCGGCGTATTGACGAGTCTTTAGAGTCCTACCCAGAGGTTTCCTGGCTCAAGCGAAACGAAATAGGAGCGCATATGAGATATGTGCGGGACCGAGAATGATACCAGTATGTGATACTGTATTCGATTCTCGCGATTTGTGACATTGATCGGTTATATGCGATATAGCCGGGTTATCGGATCAAGTGTTGATTCGATAAGTTGTTACTGTTGATATTAGTCGGTTATATGCGATATGACCGGATCGTTAAATCAAGTGTTGACTTAATGATTTAATGCATAATAATATATTTGATATATTACTTTGCATTAACTAGTATCGGTTCACTTTAAAATGGATTTTCTCACTCGGGTGTGCACATTGTATATTCGATATAGTTTTGTGCACTTGCTTGTATCATGTTTGATGATACATGCATTATGGTTAAGTGTTAAGAATTAAACTATAGTTAAGTGGGTGATTAGGGTTTTTGATTTTATTTTATTCATTTATCTTTTTGGAAAAAGAAAAGGCAAAATGAGGAAAATGGTTTCTTTCTTTTGTTCATTCATGAACCTTCTTGAAGACTTTGACCAAATGACCATTTTGTTTCATGCTTAACCCTAACCACTCACTTAAACCTTAGTTAACTCTCTACATCTAACCATGGTTCATTATATGATAAGGATTGGTTTTTCTTTTCTTTTCTAATTAATCTTATCATATATTTCTTTCTTCTTCTTCTTCATGAGCAAGGAAGAAAAAAGCTTTCTTCATCAATGGTGATTGATGATAAACAAGTGAGAAATCCAATTCTAAAGTCTACCCACTTCCTATTTCTTCATCCTCTACCTCTTGCCAAGTAGTAGAGTGCGTTTCCTTCATAAGTTTTAGGGCTTGGTGAAGGTGGAGCTTGATTTAGCGATGCCTCGATGTAGATCATCTTCGGCATGGACATCAACGACCTAGCTCACTTTTTCTCCGACGAAGCCGACTCTAGAGCCCGGATTTGTTTTGGACAGCGGAGACGACTTCGTTGCGGAGCTATGGAGGTGGAGCACCGGATCTACAAAGGTTGTATTTCCGATATCCCATTAGTTAATTGTTAACTAGTTTACTTTTTCGCCTAGATTTCTAGCAAACGATCCGTAGTTTAGAGTTTCTCGGCACGTTAAAATTTGAAATTGGCATGGTTGATGCCTTGTGAGACCTCACTAGAGTGCCTAGGAACCCTACAGTGGTATCAGAGCCTAGCTAGAGACTTAGGCGAAGTCCAGACGGAATTTGAAGTCCGAACGAACCCGAAACCCGATCACAAACTTGCTCTCTGTACTTTTTCTAAAAACGGGGATTTTTTCAAATTAAAAATATGCAGAAAACCCAGTAGGAAAATATAAGAATTACGGCGCAAAATTGGGGTCATGAACAGTGCAAGATGGCGCGGAACCGCGGCATAAACCTGCATTAGGCGGCGGTTACGCGGCATATTGATGACGTCAGCCTTTAAAAGTTGCACAGTAATTCATTGTTTTCAGTGCTGAGTTCTCTGGGTATTTTTAAATTTTATTCAAGAGTTGAATTTTCTGGGATTGTTTTGGGGATTCGGTGTTTCGATCGGGGTATCAAATTTTGTCTCTTTGACTTTCCGGATATTTTTAGAATATGTTAAAAAGTTCGACCGGATATAAATACCCAATTTTTCCCGTGTCGGGAAATTTCCAGGTGTTGGATTTTTCCGTAGTTTGACGACGTTCTAAGTAGTGCAAGTAACTCGATGGACCCTCTAGAAGACAACAAACCTTAACTCGATTATGTGACCGTCTTGAACTGCCCTTTGAACCTTCGGGTTTGGGGCAGTACGGCGTGCCACATGTGAGGCGTTGGCTTGACCCTTCTATGGCTGGACCGTTGGTACTGAGGCACGAACGGAATGTTGTTAGACTTGTCTCATATGTTGATCTGTATCGGGAAAACTTGGGTGTTCGAATGTTCAATCGGAATGTTTAACATTTTCTAATTATCTGGAATGGGATACAATAATTGGAATTCACAAAAAGTTATGAGATAACTGAATGAATGTTATAAACATAGCACTTTAGTCTCGATTGATCGGTTGCCACGGAATTTTGATGTGATCAAAAGTCCGTCGCAATCACGTAGCGTACGCGGATACTCGCCGGGTAAACTTAATAGACGGCCTCACCCCATAGCCCCGACCAAGTGACTGTAGGAGAACCCCGTAGCCGAAAGCATCCGTTCGGGTGCTCGCGGTAGCGGTGTTCCGCCTTGGTGCACTTCGTCGACGGTATCGGGGGTGCAGCTGTCTACTGAAGTTTGCGACGAGCATTCGATCAGGATGTCGGGAATCTTGTTGAATTACCCGACTTGATATTGAAAAGTGTTTTCGATTTTGAGACTAAAATGCGGGGTTTATAATTGTTAGGCATGCGATGTCTAAGTAATTCATTTGGTCAGGCATGCGATGTCTGAGGAGGTTGCGAATTCCAACTGTTGTAGTTTTACACTTTCTTTTCTGTGACCGTAAGTGTAATATGTGATATCGCCGGTTTCGTTGCTATATGTCAACGACAATTGGGATGCGCATATTTACTTACGTTGATGACATGTGATGTTATGTGTTGCTGGATATGTTATATTGGATCGTCGTGTTTGAATAGACGGGGGTTCTTATGTGAGATGAGTGTTTTTCATTTTCATTCATGTAAAAACTTATATGTAATATTCTTTTATTTGGGGCACTTCCAGGTAGCGGAAGTTGTCACCTTTTGTATATTATTTACTCTTCCGCATTAGGATAGACCCAAGGAGGGGAGCACAAGTAACCGGGTTCTGGGGTCCAGTGCGAGACCAACTCGAGGAGTCGAGTCCGGGTCTCCTAACCCTAGAATTGGCAGGGTTGCTTGCCGCTCTCGTAGGGGTCTAGGGGTGTGGGATTGGCTATTCGTCACGACCATGGAATCCGTGTTTTATACTGGCTCGTATTGAAAACACGGACGTCCTAGTATATCCAATATTTCATATGTTTCTTCTGCTGCGATATCTGTGATGTGATCATGTGATGTTCTGTGATAGATACAGTATATAGTATATATGATATATTATACAGACGTTACTTATGTTTTACACCCGCGCTAGCCCTGCCCCGCTCTGTCGTTAGTTACCTAACCTAACGGTGCACGAGGGGACATCGAGGCGAATGCGGATGGCATAAGTGTACGTCATATCTATCTGTGATGATTAGGTACTTAAATGATGGGACTTCATTAATGTGATTAATGAAATAAAAGAAACCTAAGATGTTGTAGAATCGAATTTCAAAATAAAACAGGTAGCTACAGTTCTTGCTTTGCACAGCGGTATATATGATATATCCTGCACCTTATTCGATGAGGAAAGGACCGAGATCCCTTCACCGGGAGTGACTCCTTTAGCAATAACTGGCAGATGCTACACACTCGGTTTGTCTTTTGATTGCTTTTAAGTGTTTTTGCTTTGCACAGTGATATATGTGATATATCCCGCACCTCATTCGACGAGGAAAGGACCGACGATCCCTTCACCGGGAGTGACTCCTTTAGCAAAACTAGAAAAGCCTCAAAAGCACTCCATTTCAAAATCATTTGATTCTACAACGATATCAAGTTCATTACGCAATAGGTTTTCACAAAAACCTGTCGTAGCCCTCCGTCATTTCAGATAAGTACTAGTTAGTATTCGTGCTACATTTGTTGACTATGTTAAGGCGTAGTGTGCGGTAGCTAATTAGTGCTTATCTGCATAAGCATATGATGCGATTGGATTAGGGTAGTCGTGCGACTTTGTTGACTATGTTAAGGGTCGTGCGGGTGGGTTTAATTCAATCGGGAAATGACGGGTTGAACTTGACTAGCACTTATGATTTGTTGACTATGTTAAGGTCATATAGCTGCTAGGGGTAAAATATTATCGGGAATTTCAAGTGTTGAAATTTGCAATGAGATTGCATACCTTCTATGAGATAGTTGGATCCCGATACCCACTGCGAGTAAGAGTTACTCCTGGGAGAGTTTTATACATTACAATTAGCCGATCAAGTAGGTGTCTAGAAAGGTGTTAACAAGGTTACGCCTCTGGGAAAACGAGGTTTATATTAATTAGGTTCGTGCGAAAGCACGGGGGACCTCCCTCAAAGTACCGACACTGGCCTGGCTGAAAGATTGGCGAACTTGAAGTGTGTAATTAATCCGGGCTAGCCTTTCCTTTTAGGGTTTGAAGGAAGATTTGATAAAAAGCAGTGGGAGCCATCCTGATTAGATAAAATAATAACCAATCTATTCTTGCAAGAGCGCACGCTGAGTGTTTTCTTCTCTCTCTCTCCAGGTAGCGACCATATCACGCCTTAATCAAGATAATAATACGGATTATTGACCGAACCCGCTTGTTATACTGAGCTGGGGAACGTTGGTCCCGCTCCAACTTATAATTGTTATAAGACCGAGCAGGAAATTGGGGAATACCAGATTTCCCGTGCCGCCCAAACGAAGAGAGTGCATGCTGATGCATCATCTTCGGGTGTGTTCATTATACAGAACTGTTTCTCAGTATCCTCTGCGTCCTGGGTATTTGATACCAGATCAGGATCCCAGATATGTAATCTGTTACATAGGGCTACAGAAAGGTAGAGAACTGAGAACGGGTGATAAGTTTCATGAGGCAAAAAACGGGGCAAGTGTTGCAGCCAAGTCTGTTGGTCACTGTCACCCTGTATTACCAATACATTGATTCCGAACAAATGTTATTAGATACCGAACCTGATATACAAAATCATATCAGTCTCTTTATCAGTAAAGAAATGATAAAATTTTGTATTGTTGGATAATGTTTTGAACATTTCCTATATCAAAAGTTGATCGGTTCAGGCACGTTATCTAAAAGCATTAATGTTCTAAATCAAACTACAGTTCTTTAGTATACGGAACACACACAAGAGGAAGAGTTCAGAAATGAACGAATCCTACTTGAGGTATTGTAGACTAGGTCAGATCAAAGTGACCCGACTAGCTAGAGTTACATATAGATGCATATTTAAATCAGTTTGAATTTACATCTTGTGAAACTCGCCAGTCATGTCACAAAGATAAGATGACCATAGCTCCGTTTACTGGAAACAGAGAAAGAGTTACTGAACTCTTGGGATGATACATGTTGATGTATGAAGGTCCCCAGTCTACACATGCCAAGACCGGTTCTTTGTACTTCATTACATTCTCTGATAATCTCTCAAGATTCAGACCTATGTTCCTGCTGAAACACAAGTCCGAACCTTTTGAGATATTCACAGAATAAAAGTTAGAAGTAGAGAACCAAAATACGGGTATAAGTATTATGTCCTTTGATGTGATCGAGGAGGAGAATACTTGAGCACGGAAATCCTGGTTTATTCTGAAGGAGAATGAGATTCTCTCTCAGCATTACTCCTCCGTATAAACCATAGTACGATGGTATATCGGGGCGGAGCAATCACACCCTATATGATAAGGTGTGCTCTATGATGAGTACTACTGAGTTACCTATTTCCTTTTTGGGTGTTATGCACTTGAGAAGTTGCATACCTATTGAATAGGGTTCGAATCAAATCAGTTACCTACCACTTCATATGCGATATGGAAAGGGAAGAGCCCATGTCTTAAGTTAGTTAAGATTTGGGGTTGTCCGGCCTATGTCTAAAAGGCAAAATCCGGACAAGCTCGAGGCAAGGTCTGTTATGTAGAACTGAAAATGTTCCAGCTATACAAACTGCAGCAGATGATTTGATAGAACCAAAGGATTCAGTAGATTCCAACGAACCTCAGCCTCTCCGCCGATCTAGTAGGGTTCCTCACCCACCTGAGAGATACTTTGTTTTCTCTATGACAGTGGGAGCGAGGATTGCATCATGAGATGATGACCCAACTAGCTTCGAGCTGGCCATCAGGAGTAAGACTCTGTAAGAATGGCTGGATGCTTAGCGATCTGAGATGGAATCCTTATACACCAACAAAGTATGGACTTTGGTTGCTATATCTGAAGGGTTAAATCCCCATCAGGAGCAAGTAAATCTTGAGAAGATTACTTGTTGTAGATGGAAAAGTTGAGACTTTCAAAGCTAGACTTGTTAAAGATTTTCGTCATTGACCAGGCATGGATAATGATGAAACCTTTTCAAGTATCTATGCTTAAGTCCATCCAGATCCTACTTGTCACGGCTACATATCATGACTACGATATCTGGTGGTTGGGTGTCTTGACTACTTTTCTAAATGATGATTTAGAAGAGAGTGTCTATAAGTACACAGCCAGAGGGCTTCGTAGACAGTGGGAGCAGCGGAAACGTGTGCAAGATGCTTTATAGGATAAAGCAGGCATCGCGGAGTTGGAACATCTGTTTTGATGGATTAGTCAAAGAAGTTGACATCATCAAAATGGTAGATGAACCTTGTATATACAAAAAGGTAGTAGGGAGTATGGTGACGATCCTCGTAGAGTACGTGGATGACATACTCTTGATAGGGAAGGAGTTTCCTATGCTACGCTCGATCAATCTCCGCTTATCACAATGATTCTCCATATAGGATCAATATGATACCTCCTAAATCCTGAGTTTTGGATCTATGAGATAGATTTAATTGGATGTTAGGACACTCACTAGTTGTAGTGAGATGGTATCAATCGATCCTGGGGAGAATCACTGGAAGGGTTCCAGGGTGATAAAGACGACTGAATGTCAGTCACATGCATTGTCTTTACCCTCAGTAAAGGGACGGTATGTTGGAAGAGTTCCAAGCAGGATACCGTGGCATACTAGACGATAAAGGCAGTATACATCGCTACTTAAGATGCTACCAAAGAGGCTGTTTGGATGTATATTGGTTCATGAGATGAACTATGTTCCTCCCATTGTGAGACAATGGAGTTGTGGCTTATGCCAAGGAACGTCCGTCCCATCAGTGATCCGGACATATTCTAAGGCAGTATCACTTGATCATGGAGATGGTTGATCTCCAGGGAGATCGAGGTTAGGAGAGCAGACTTAGAGGATAACGCAGCGGATCCACTCACGAAGGCCTATTCCCAGAGAGAGACTTTCATGGGATGGTTGAGTATGAGATACTACGACCACTGCTACAGATGGCCCTAGTGCAAGTGGGAGATTGTTAGTTATATGTATGCCCTAGAGGCCATTACTGTACATAGGATGTATATTGTAGTGGATGCTGGGACGTATATAGGGAGGACTTTCTTGCTCGACATGATAGTATGCTATGTGGTTACTCTTTACCTTAACGTGTATACTGATTGTCTCTCTGTTACATGTTGGTAAAGCCCTTAGGATGTGTGCTTGACTACCTGGACTATGATGCGGATCATACTAGTGGGGACATGGTAGTCCATAAGTACATCCTTCAAAGTCCCTAGTCGAGGGTGTATCGAGACGGGGCATCGATATACCAGAGTAGACTAGCGTGTACCTTCTCGACCCATACAGATGGGCGATGGATGATCCCATATCCATTGGTGTTTGACATCAGAGATGATATACGGGTGCTCAGTAGAGACTGGGTACACTGGACGGACTCGCCGAGAACTCCCAGATGGTATTATACCTCACGTCAGATGGCAGTTCTCTGGTGACACTAGTACAGAGTAGTCTATTGACCCGAGATCGTCATAGAGTCTTGTGTGGTTCCCACTGTGCTTTGATTTCCATCTTACCACGTCCAAGAGGGCGTGCAAAATGGTGGTTTTTGGGTACAGTCCCGAGTCACATGGAGGCAATGAGCGATAGGAGGGGATTCGTCTCTCCCGGTATAGGGAGTTGATGTTGCGCTGTGTTCGATTGGCTAAAACAGGAAATCCCTGGCCAGGGTTGCTGAGATTTACTGGTAAGTGTTACCAGTAGTTTCTCGAACAGTTATAGACCTCATATCGACACGACTTATCGAGCTATTGGGGTCTGACGTTTACCACCCCTAGGCGAGATATGCGACATATCAGACGATCAGACCGGACTGTAGGGTAGTGTTACTGGTCGGATTCACTGGAGTGTGAGCGGGCTTGCTCGTCGATCTTCAGATCGCTCAATACCCGGGTGGCCGTTACGTTTAGCAGACCGCTTGCGGCTTGTGGATGTTTGATATGATCATCATCCGCTGCCGGCGTATTGACGAGTCTTTAGAGTCCTACACAGAGGTTTCCTGGCTCAAGCAAAACGAAATAGGAGCGCATATGAGATATGTGCGGGACCGAGAATGATACCAGTATGTGATACTGTATTCGATTCTCGCGATTTGTGACATTGATCGGTTATATGCGATATAGCCGGGTTATCGGATCAAGTGTTGATTCGATAAGTTGTTACTGTTGATATTAGTCGGTTATATGCGATATGACCGGATCGTTAAATCAAGTGTTGATTTAATGATTTAATGCATAATAATATATTTGATATATTACTTTGCATTAACTAGTATCGGTTTACTTTAAAATGGATTTTCTCACTCGGGTGTGCACATTGTATATTCGATATAGTTTTGTGCACTTGCTTGTATCATGTTTGATGATACATGCATTATGGTTAAGTGTTAAGAATTAAACTATAGTTAAGTGGGTGATTAGGGTTTTTGATTTCATTTTATTCATTTATCTTTTTGGAAAAAGAAAAGGCAAAATGAGGAAAATGGTTGCTTTCTTTTGTTCATTCATGAACCTTCATGAAGACTTTGACCAAATGACCATTTTGACTCATGCTTAACCCTAACCACTCACTTAAACCTTAGTTAACTCTCTACATCTAACCATGGTTCATTATATGATAAGTATTGGTTTTTCTTTTCTTTTCTAATTAATCTTATCATATATTTCTTTCTTCTTCTTCTTCATGAGCAAGGAAGAAAAAAGCTTTCTTCATCAATGGTGATTGATGATAAACAAGTGAGAAATCGAATTCTAAAGTCTACCCACTTCCTATTTCTTCATCCTCTACCTCTTGCCAAGTAGTAGAGTGTGTTTCCTTCACAAGTTTTAGGGCTTGGTGAAGGTGGAGCTTGATTTAGCGATGCCTCGACGTAGATCATCTTCGGCATGGACATCGACGACCTAGCTCACTTTTTCTCCGACGAAGCCGACTCTAGAGCCCGGATTTGTTTTGGACAGCGGAGACGACTTCGTTGCGGAGCTATGGAGGTGGAGCACCGGATCTACAAAGGTTGTATTTCCGATATCCCATTAGTTAATTGTTAACTAGATTACTTTTTCGCCTAGATTTCTAGCAAACGATCCGTAGTTTAGGGTTTCTCGGCACGTTAAAATTTGAAATTGGCATGGTTGATGCCTTGTGAGACCTCACTAGAGTGCCTAGGAACCCTACAAAGTATTGACGAGTCTTTAGAGTCCCCCACAGACCAGTTTCTCAAGTTTCGGACGAAACGCTGTAGAGGCCGTATGGAGATATGGCAGGGTTCGATCAGATACGTGCGGTATTGCACGGATCATGATCGGACGGATAATACTAGCGGGCTTTGGTTTAAGCCGGATCCTAGTATTGTACAGTGTAGATTTTATCTCTTTGCATTTGTATTCAGTAGGAATACAGATGCGGGTATGTATATACAGTCACGGGGCTTTCCTGTAATTCATTACGGGATCAGTTTTCTGAAGTTGCCAGTTTGCATTCCGTTCCGGACAGTTTTCCTTTGTTCGTTCGCCGCCGGACATTCCGGTGGAGGGGTTATTTGCAAGTGTGCAAATAAGTTTTGTGGAGGGGTTTTCTTGCTTTTTGTGGCATTATGATAAGACTATCATCATTAGATCCCTTTTCCATCTCATCCCTTGCATTTATGGTGATGGTTATGGATAGGATGTGGAGTTGATTTGGTTGTGACTTATTTATCTTTTTATCACTCATTTTCTCCTCTTGATTATTCCATTGGATTTTCCTCCACCATTTTCTTAAGGGGTCAGCCACTTTGAGGGATGAGGGGTGAGGGAAAAATTCATTCATCTCATTTCTTATTCCTTGCTAAAATGAGAGCACCATTTTTCCTCCAATGCTATTCTCTCTTCTCCATCATCAAAGGCAACTTCACTACCCGCAAGAGACATACGATTCTACACTTGCCTACAGCATTCCTTGGGCACGTCGGCTCGCCAGCGTCGTGCTCGAGTTGCCTCGGTCCAGAGGTGGGAGCCCATAAAAGAACCCGGCGATGTGGTGCCCGTTTCGATGAGGAGGCGACGACCAGAGATTCCGCGAGGATATCGGAGTGGAGGCGAAGACCGAAGGACATGGATCGCTCGGTATAGCATTCTACCCCTTTCTCATTTTTGCAAGAGTTAGGTTAATGGCCCGATCCGGGATTTTAGTGCGAGGTGGTGCCGGTTTCTAAGTTCTAGAAAAGTTTCGTTTCCGCATTACGGCGTCGGATTGACGGCCGGGGCGCCGCCGTGCACTTACACTGGTATCAGAGCCACGCCATTAACCTAGTCTAGCTTGCTCTAACGTGTTTAGAACTTTGATCAGACGAATTTTCAAAAACCGCGTTTTCATTGCATTAGTTTCTGTCGAAATTGTTTTGGGCTCTAAAAATTTTTCAGGTTGTTGCTGAAACACATGCAGGAAAATATAAGCATTCTGTAAAAATTTGGTCGCGTGACGTCGCTGTACCACCGCGGAACCGCGGCCAAACCCACGC
The DNA here is from genome assembly GCA_030015575.1 of Agapanthus africanus. NCBI lineage: Eukaryota > Viridiplantae > Streptophyta > Magnoliopsida > Asparagales > Amaryllidaceae > Agapanthus > Agapanthus africanus. The sequence goes on from CM057344.1 coordinate 388,131,858, forward strand.
ATTGGCCGCGTTTCCGCCGCCAAGTTGACTGTTCACTTTACCAAATTTTCATAGTGGGCTTCTGGGTTGAAATTGGGGTTTTCGGAATATTCTTTTTGGGCCCAGATTTTCTGTGTGTGCTACAGTTGTACTTGGGTCCACTTCGATAAATTTGATCGATCGAAAATTTTAAACATGTTAGTTCACAGTATTTACATTATATCTGCGACCGTGAATGTCATTTGATCGGTAAATCCTGTCTAACTACTATAGACCTTTTAGACGGATTTGCGAACCTGACATTCACGTTGATGTTCTGTGTTGTGCTGTGATGTTGCGGATCGGTCATGGGGGATAGCCTGGATGCAATGGTAGTACAGTTTTGTTTTATATGTACATTTGATATTGTGGGGCGAGCGTCCGACATGTGGACTGCCGTCGCTGCCTGTTTGTATATTAATCTTTTGGGGCACGACCTGGTCGACGTCGATGTACCCGTTGTATGTATATTTTACTTTCTGTACTAGCTTTACCCTGCGGAGGGGTGCACGGATAGCCGGGTTCTAGAGGGCAAAGAGCCCGCATCTCATGGCTTTGAGACGGAGGGGGCTTCACTCTAGAATTTGCGGGCTATTCGCCGCACTCGTAGGGGGTAAGGTTTGCCCAAGAAGGGGTGCCCAAGTTACCAGATTTCGTGAAGTGCTGGGTGGTCCATTCATGTTGTTGAAGGGGGCTGCCTCGCTTCAGGTTTTGGCGGGTAACTTGCCGCGCCCGTAGGGGTCTAGGACTTCATTCGACAGGCTATCCACACGACCAGGGGAACGTCGGGTTTCAGTAGCGGCTCTGTGAAACCCGGGGATCCCAGATATCCGTATTGTTCTGTGATGCTGGTTACATTTCTGTAATGTTGCATTTTATCACGCCTTGAGCGAATATTATATATTGATATATATATTAATAGATGTTGTATATGTTTTGCATCCGCGCTAGTGCAGTCCCCGCTCTGTCGTTAGTTAAGTAACCTAACGGTTGATGACGGGACCCAGTGGCGAATGCGGATGGCATATACGTACATCATTATTTTCGTTCTTTTGTGGTGTGATCAATTGATAGGACTGCATTGATTCGGATCAATGCAAGCTAAACAAACCAATTCTGATGTTGTTGGAACACTTTTGAAAAAGCTGTTATTGCAAGGGCGTTCTCTTTTGTTTTGTACAGTGGTATTCTGTTGGAATATCCTGCTCCTCAGTCGACGAGGAAAGGGCCGAGATCCCTTCACCGGGAGTGACACCTTAGACTGAAGTTTGCGTCAGGGCAATAACTTCACTATAGCCGATTACTTTTCATTTGCATCATGGAATTCAGTTGGAATATCCCGCACCTCATTCCACAGGGAAAGAGCCGAGATCCCTTCACCGGGAGTGACCTCTTTAGCAAAGGTTTTCGTCACTATATTTTTATAAAGCTATCTTGTTCCTTCAACGATATCAAGTTCATTACGTTAAAGGTTTTCACCAGAAACCATTCGTAGCCCTCCGTCGTTTCATATGAATAGTCAATACGTATTCAAGCAGTGTATGTTGGCCAAAGTCAAGGCACAGTGATTGGTAGCTATTGGGTATTCATATGCAGCATAGATAGATGCGTTGGTTTGGGGCAGTCATATAGCCATGTTGGCCAAAGTCAAGGGCTTGTACGGATGGGCTTAAATTAACCTGGAGAATTACGGGTAGAACTTGACATGTGACTTATGATATGTTGGCCAAAGTCAAGGTCAAAAGAGCATGGGGCAAAAATCACATCGGGAGTTTCTAAAGAAATTGAAACTTGCTAGATATTCGCATACCTTCTCGAGTGTGATAACGTGAGCGGATTCCGTCACGTTATCATGCGATGATAGTTGGATCCCGATTCCCACTGACGAGTTGGTTTACTCCTCGGGTGATCCCGACTAATTCTTCGTTCAGGTTTGGAGGAGAATTTGACGGTACAGTGGGAGGTTTCCATATTAGATAAAGTGATAACCATTCTGATCTAGGCTAGATTGCACGCTGAGTGTTTCTTTTCTCTCTCTCTTTGGCAGCGACCATGACCCGACCCTTGACTATGACTCAGTGACCAATATTAACCGAACCTTCTTAAACACTGGCTTTTAGATTGTCAGAGTTGCAAACCTCTTGGCCGCTCCTACTTTTACCCTTTTCTCCAGGACACCCCATATTACTACGAACGTCGACTTCCATTGGACAAAACCATCGTATGGTTATAAATGAACTCGAAGGAATTTATTCGAGGATGGTTTCCGGTTCTGGAGAAAACGAATAGGACTATTCAGTTGTCTTTTCCTTTTACCTTCTCTCAGGTTTCGAGTGCTCCATGGTTTAGGAGATAGTACACCTATTACGCAAATTGGATAGTCTTCTTCCAAACCTTGGGCTCGTGCCGAACGGTAGGGAATGAAGAAAACCAATTAGCTTAAACGCTGTACAGAAGGTATTAAGTTAAGACAAAGAAAGGGATTACTAAGTGGTCAAAGTAAATTGCGACTGCTGTTCATGACCAAACCAAGTATTTCTTCGCCAATCCTAAATCACCTTTGTATTTCTCCAGGACACTCCGTATCACTACGAAGATCCATAGTTTATTGGATATTTCATCGTATGGTTATATACGAACTCGAAAGGAACTTGTTCCAGTTCGGGGATGGATTCTGGTTCAGGAGAAATAGGAATAAGGTTTATTCGGTTGTCTTTTATCTTCACCTTCTCTCGCATTGCGAGTGCTCCTAGGATTAGGACAGTACACCCATTATGCTTATTGGATAGTCTTCTTCCAAACCATAGGCAGGTGCCGAACGGTAGGGAAGGAAGAAAACCGTTTGGCCTAAAGGGGTGTACAGAAGGTAATGACTAAAGACATATAAAGGGATTTGGACAGATGGCAAAGAGTTATACGGTTAAAGTTATGAATCTGGATAATAGAAGAGGCATTACTAGGAATACCGGGAACCCGTCAAAACATTTCAATGTTTCAGTTTCACTGTGTACTGTTAAAAGAAAACTGATTTCCCAATTAGACACTTGCTCCAGGGTATGTATTTACCAGGTTTGATTCTCACATCTGTAAGGTTTTACAGATGATGAGTGGGAGTAAGTTATTGGGAATTAGGTGATCATCCTCATTATATCGGAATTCGTTGTAATTGGTGATATTTGAGGAAGTCACCTGTGTTGTTTGCCGGACGGCAAATATTTTCTTTTGAATATCCGTTGTTATGCAACAATTTCAAATTGATATATCTGTACGTCTATTTTTATAGAGTGAGATATACCTTTTTGAAATTATGTCTATGACATTTACCTATATCAGTGGATGGTTAGGTAAGGAGCATTGAACAGCGGTATAATTCTTCTTGACCATAAGTACAGTTTTCAACCTACGACACACAGCGAATGAGTCACTAGACTCAGGGGACTTATACAGAGTATTGTATAATGTCCAGTGTCCATTAGGACAGAGGGGTTGGTCCTCGCACTATATTCAGTTTACTTATGACTTCTCTAATTTTTAGACAAGTGTTTCGTAGAAACACAAGGTTCATGTTTTGAGAAGTTATTGGTATATGAATAAAGTGGAGAACCAGGTGTTGCAAGTATCGGGATTCTTTAAGGTAATCAAAGATGTAGATACTTGTGTGTGGTATTTTAGTTAATAGTAATGATTAAGAGAACTTGCTTCTCCTTCAGGTTACTTATAATTGGAAGCATTCCTAAGCTGAGTAACGCTGATCGGCCTCCTTCCATTCAGTTGACATGCACTGGAGACAGCTGCATGATTTGAATCTAGTTTAATTAAATCAGTGCCTCTGTTTCTCTTTTGGATATAGAACAGTTCATATCTTGACATTGTTAAGGTACGTCGTGTTGTCCGGCTTATGCTTAAAACCAGACACTGGACAACTCAAGGCCCGTTTCCGTAATGGCTGTTTGTGGGTTGACCCGGGCTATGACGAGGGTTGATTTTCTACCATCTGAAAGATCAATAGTGATATTGTTCTCGACTCACCACAGTTTTAATAAAAATGGAATTTTTTTCAGAAAACAGTAGTAGGAGTATGGTAGAACTGGAAGTGATTCCAGAACCGCAAACGATTACTGAAAATTTGATAAGAACCTAAAGATTCAATCTGGTTTGACATTCCATTAGCCACTCCACAGATATGGTGGGTAACCTCAGGCGCTCGAGTAGTACTCCGGTAGCCTCAAGGACGGCGACAGGGAGGTTCTTGATTACCCGACTTGCTAATGCTGTTGTTCTAGACTGTAAGAACCGGCAGGAGGATGACTATAGCGTCGTTCTAAACGAGCTTTAGAAGTGTGCGTCTATATGACTCTGCCAGAGGGTTGTCGTAGTCAGTGGGAGCAGCGGAAGCATAGTGGACAAGTACCTTGAGTCTATTTATAGACTGAAGCAGATACAATGGAGATAGATCATCTATTTCTGATGTAATAGTCATAGGTTTGACTTCATCAGAATAGGGGATGGATCTGTTAAGAAGGTGTTAGTTATATGTATGCTCTAGAGGCCATTACTGTACATAGGATGTATATTGTAGTGGATACTTGGACATATATAGGGAGTACTTTCTTGCTCGACATGATAGTATGCTATCTGGTTGCTCTTTACCTTAACGTGTACACTGATTGTCTCTCTGTTACATGTTGGTAAAGCCCTTAGGATGTGTACTTGAGTACCTGGACTGTGATGCGGATCATACTAGTGGGGACATGGTAGTCCATAAGTACATCCTTCAAGGTCCCTAGTCGTGGGTGTATCGAGACGGGGCATCGATATACCAGAGTAGACTAACGTATACCTTCTCGACCCTATACAGATGGGCGATGGATGATCCTATATCCATTGGTGTTTGACATCAGAGATGATATACGGGTGCTCAGTGGAGACTGGGTACACTGGACGGACTCTCCGATAACTCCCAGATGGTATTATACCTTACGTCAGATGGCAGTTCTCTGGTGACATCGATACAGAGTAGTCTGTTGACCCGAGATCGTCATAGAGTCTTGTGTGATTCCCACTGTGCTTTGATTTCCACCTTACCACGTCCAAGAGGGCGTGCAAAATGGTGGTTTTTGGGTACAGTCCCGAATCACATGGAGGCAATGAGCGATAGGAGGTGATTCGTCTCTCCCGGTATAGAGAGTTGATGTTGCACTGTGATCGATTGGCTATAACCGGAAATCCCTGGCCAGGGTTGCTGAGATTTACTGGTAAGTGTTACCAGTTGTTTCTCGAACTGTTATAGATCTCATATCGACATGACTTATCGAGTTATTGGGGTCTGACGTTTACCACCCCTAGACAAGATATACGACATATCAGACGACGAGACCGGACTGTACGGTAAGTGTTACTGGTTGGATTCACAGGAGTGTGAGCGGGCTTGCTCGTCGATCTTCTGATCGCTCAATACCCGGGTGGCCGTTATGTTTAGCAGACCGCTTACGGCTTGTGGGTGTTTGATATGATCATCACCTGCTGCCGGCGTATTGACGAGTCTTTAGAGTCCTACACAGAGGTTTCCTGGCTCAAGCGAAACGAAATAGAAGCGCATATGAGATATGTGCGGGACTGAGAATAATGCGTGTATGTGATACCGTATTCTATTCTCTCGATGAATGTATCGATTGGTTGTATGCGATATAACCTAGTTATCGAATCGAGGATTGATTCGATAAGTCGATACATTGGATATTAGTCGGTCATATGCGATATGACCGGATCGTTAAATCAAGTGTTGATTTAATGATTTAATGTATAATTATATATTTGATATATTACTTTACATTAACTAGTATTGGTTCACTTAAGATTGATTATCTCACTTGATTGTGCACATTGTATATGTGATATATTTTTTGTGCACAAGTTTGTATCATGTTTGATGATACATGCAAACTTGGGTTTGTGTTGATTAAACCATGTTTAAGTAAGTGGTTAGGTTTTTATTTATTTATTTATTCTTTTGGAAAGATAAATGAAATGGTGGCTTGTTTTGTTCTTTTGTTGTAACTTCATGAAGGTTTGAAAGCTTGACCATTTTGTTTCTTTCCTTTAACCCTACAATTCCACTTAACCCTAGTTTATTCTCTACACTTGACCATGGTTGAAATAAGATAAGGTTCACTTGATTTTCCTTTTAAGTTAATTGATTTTTCATTTTCTTTCTTCTTCTTCTTCTTGATGAAGAAAGAAAAGCTTTCTACAAAAATGTTAAGTGATGAAATCAAGTGAGAAATCCAATTCTAAAGTGAACCAACTTCCTATTTCTTCATCTTCTACCACTTGCCAAGTAGTATAGGGTGTTTTCTTCACAAGTTTCTTGACTTGGTGAAGTTGGAGCTTGATCTTGTGTTGCCTCGACGTAGATCATCTTCGGCATCGAAGTCGACGACCTAGCCCGATCATTTCTTCGATGAAACCACCGTGAGAGTCCGGGATCCGATCGGTACAGCGGAGGGACTTCATCACGGAGCTATGGAGGTGGAGGACCGGATCTACAAAGGTTGTATTTCCGCACACTTAGCACTAAAGTAGTTTAGTAGATTGTAGTTTCGTCTATTCTCTAGTTAACGATCCGTATTAGGGTTTCTCGGCACATGGAAAATTTGAAATTGGCATGGTTGATGCCTTGTGAGACCTCATTAGTGTGCCTAGGAACCCTACAGTGGTATCAGAGCCTAGCTAGAGCCTTAGGCGATGCGTAGACGGAGTTAGAAGTCCGATCGAACCGAAACCCTAATCCAAATCCGCTCTTTGTACATTTATTGAAATCGGGGATTTTGAAGAATTAAAAATATGCAGAAAAATCAGCAGGAGTTTCTAAGAATTACTGTGAAGCCCGTACTCATGATTCCATCAAAGCCCGGCGGAACCGCGGCATTAGCATGGCTAATGCGGCGGTTCCGCGGCCACTTAGTGGCTTCTTCAATTCATTTTTGCACAGTAATTCCTAAATTTTGGTGCTGTATTTTCTGGGAATTTTTAACTTCCACTCAAGAGTTGAGTTTTCTGGGTTGTATTGGGAGTTCGATGATTCGATCGGAAATTTCAAACTTCGTCTATGTGCTTTTCCGGGTAATTTTATAATATGTTAAAAAGTTCGACTGGATATAAATACCCACTTTTTCCCATGCCGGGAAATTTCCAAGTGTTGGATCTTTCCGTAGTTTAATGACGTTCTAAGTAGTGCAAGTAACGCGATGGTCCCTCTAGAAGACAACAAACCTTAACTCGATTATGTGACCGTCTTGAACTTCCCTTTGAACCTTAGGGTTTGGGGCAGTACGGCGTGCCACATGTGAGGCATTGGCTTGACCCTTCTACGGTCGGACCGTTGGTACTGAGGCATGAAGTAAAAGTTTTTAAACTTGTTTCATGTGTTGAGCTGTTTCGGGAAAACTTGGGTGTTCGATTGTTCGATCGGAAAGTTTAACATTTTCTATTTATCTGGAATGGGATACAATATTTGGAATTCACAAGTAGTTATGAGATAACTGATATGAATGTTATAAACATAGCACTTTATTCTCACTTAATCGGTTGCCACGGAATTTTGATGTGATCAAAAGTCCGTCGCAATCTCGTAGCGTACACGGATACTCGCCGGGTAAACTTAATAGACAGCTACACCCCATAGTCCCGACCAAGTGACTGTAGGAGAACCCCGTCACCGAAAGCATCCGTTCGGGTGCTCGCGGCAGCGGTGTTCCGCCTTGTTGTACTTCGTCGACGGCGTCGGGGGTGCGGCCGCTTACTAAAGTTTGCGACGAGCATTCAATCAGGATATCGGGAATCTTGTTGAATTGCCCGACATTAATATTGAAAAGTGTTTTCGATAATGAGACTAAAATGCGGGGTTTATAATTGTTAGGCATGCGATGTCTAAGGAATTCATATGGTTAGGCATGCGATGTCTAAAGAGATTGCGGATTCCAAGTGTTGTAGTTTTACACTTTCTTTTCTATGACCGTAAGTGTAATATGTGATATCGCCGGTTTCGTTGCTATATGTCAAAGAAAATTGGGATACGCATGTTTACTTACGTTGATGACATGTGATGTTATGTGTTGCTGGATATGTTATATTGGATCGTCGTGTTTGAATAGACAGGTTTTTTTTATATGAGATAAGTGTTTTTCATTTTCATTCATGTAAAAACTTGTATATAATATTCTTTTATTGGGGCACTTCCACGTTGCGGAAGATGTCACCTTTTGTATATTATTTACTTTTCCGCACTATAATAGACCCAAGGAGGAGGGCACAAGTAACCGGGTTCTGGAGTCCAGTGGGAGACCAACTCGAGGAGTCGAGTCCGTGTTTCCTAACTCTAGAATTGGTAGGGTTGCTTGCCGCTCTCGTAAGGGTCTAGGGGTGTGGGTTTTTCTATTCATCGCGACCGTGGAATCCGTGTTTTATACTGGCTCGTATTGAAAACACGGACGTCCAAGTATATCCAATATTTCATATGATATTTTCCGCTGCGATATCTGTGATGTGATCATGTGATATGTTCTGTGATAAATTCTGTATATAGTATATATGATATATTATATATATAGACGTTACTTATGTTTTACACCCGCGCTAGCCCTGCCCCGCTCTGCCGTTAGTTACCTAACCTAACGGTGCACGAGGGGACATCGAGGCGAATGCGGATGGCATAAGGGTACGTCGTATTTATCTGTGATGTTTAGGTACTTAAATGATGGGACTTCATTAATATGATTAATGAAAGAAAAAGAAACCTAAGGATGTTGTGGAATCGAATTTCAAAAATAAAACAGGTAGCTACAGTTCTTGCTTTGCACTGCAGTATATATGATATATCCTGCACGTTATTCGATAAGGAAAGGACCGAGATCCCTTCACTGGGAGTGACTCCTTTAGCAATAACTGGCTGATGCTACACATTAGGTTTGTCCTTTGATTGCTTCTATAGTTTATGCTTTGCACAGTGATATATATGATATATCCCGTGTAGGGTTCCTTGGCACTCTAATGAAGTCTCACAAGGCATCAACCATGCCAATTTCAAAAATTATGGGTGCCGAGAAACCCTAATACGGGTCGTTGACTAGAAGTTTAGGCGAAAAGATAATCTAGTTAACTACTTAACTAAAAGTTAGATGCTACAACCATTGTAGATCCGGTTCTCCACTTCCTTAGCTCCACGTGGGTGTCCTCTCGCTGTCCATCATGAATCCCGAACTCAATCGTCGGCTTCATCGGAGAATCGGGCGAGCTAGGTCGTCGGCTTCGTGTCAAAGACGATCTACGTCGAGGCATCACAAGTTCAAGCTCCGACTTCACAAAGTTGTGAAACTTGTGAAGAAAACACCCAAAACAACTTGGCAAGAGGTAGAGGGTGAAGAAATAGGAGGTGAGTTCACTTTAGAATTGGATTTCTCTCACTTTAGCTCAAGTTGCCATTGATGGCATCAAGCTTTTTTCTTGAAGATGAAGATGAAGAAGAAGAAAGAATATGATAAGTGTTGAGATAAAAATAAAAATAAATCAATACTTATCAAAATGTGAACCATAGTTAAGTGTAGAGAATTAACTAAGGTTAGAAGAATGGTTAGGGTTTAGTGTGAAGACAAAATGGTCACAAAGTCAAAGCTTCATGAAGCTTCAACAATGTTCAAGAATGAAAGCAACCATTTTGTATTCTTATCCCATTCTTTTTCCAAAAAAGAATAAATAAAAGAATGGATAAATAAAAACCCTAATCACTTTCTTAACCTAAGTTTAATTCTATACACTTAACCAAATGAGCATGCATCATCAAACATGATACAAACATGTGCACAAAAGTATATCACATATACAATTTGCACATCAAGTGAGAATATCCATTTAAAGTGAACCAATACTAGTTAATGCAAAGTAATATATCAAATATATAATTATACATTAAATCATTAAATCAACACTTGACTTAACGATCCGGTCATATCGCATATAACCGACTAGTATCCCATGTATCGGCTTATCGAACCAATGATTCGATAACTAGGTCATATCGAATATAACCAATCGATACATCCATCGTGAGAATGAAATACAGTATCACATACACGCATTATTCTCGGTCCTGCACATATCTCATATGCGCTCCTATTTCGTTTCGCTTGAGCTAGGAAACCTCTGTGTAGGACTCTAAAGACTCGTCAATACGCCGGTAGCAGATGATGATCATATCAAGCACCCACAAGCCGCAAGCGGTCTGCTAAACGTAACGGCCATCCGGGTATTGAGCGATAAGAAGATCGACGAGCTAGCCCGCTCACACTCCTGTGAATCCAACCAGTAACACTTACCGTACAGTCCGGTCTGTTCGTCTGATATGTCGCATATCAAGTCTATGGGTGGTAAACGTCAGACCCCAATAACCGATAAGTCGTGCCGATGTGAGGCTCATAACGGGTCGAGAAACTACTGGTAACACTTACCAGCAAATCTCTGATCAGCCCTGGCCAGGGACTTCCCTGTTACGGCCAATCGAGCACAGCGCAACATCCACCCCCAATACCGGGAGAGACGAAACCTCTCCTATCGCTCATTGCCTCCATGTGACTCGGGACTGTACCCAAAGACCACCATTTTGCACGCCCTCATGGACGTGGTAAGGTGGAGATCAAAGCACAGTGGGAATCACACAAGACTCTATGACGATCTTGGGTCTACAGACTAACCTGTACAAGTGTCACCTGAGAACTGCCATCTGACGTGAGGTATAATACCATCTGGGAGTTCTCGGCGAGTCCGTCCAGTGTACCCAGTCTCCTCTGAGCACCCGTATACCATCTCTGATGTCAAACACCAATGGATATGGGATCATCCATCGCCCACCACATCGGTCGAGAAGCGTATACGCTAGTCTACACTGGTATATCGATGCCCCGTCTCGATACACCCACGACTAGGGACGTTGAAGGATGTCCTTATGGACTACCATGTCCCCACTAGTATGATCTGCATCATAGTCCAGGTAGTCAAGTACACATCCTAAGGGCTTTACCAACATGTAACTATAAGACAGTATAAAGTGACTAGTGTACATGTTAAGATAAAGAGCAACCAGATAGCATACTATCATGTCGAGCAAGAAAGTCATCTCTATATATGTCCAAGCATCCAATATAATATACATCATCTGTACAATACTGGCCTCTAGGGCATACATACAACTAACAATCTCCCACTTGCACTAGGGCCAGCTGCTGTAGTATCGCATACCGAGCATCCCGAAGAGTCTCTCAAACTGTATCTGGGGAATGGCCTTCGTGAGTGGATCGGCCGTGTTGTTCTTCATGTCAACCCTCCTGACCTCGATCTCCCGGCGATCAACTATCTCCCGGATCAGGTGATACCGCCTCAGAATATGCCTGGATCGCTGATGGGACCTGGGTTCCTTGGCCAAAGCCACCGCTCCATTGTTATCGCAATACAAAGGTATTGGATGCTCAATGGATGGAACCACACCAAGTTCAGTAATGAACTTCTTGATCCAAACAGCTTCTTTAGCAGCATCGTTGGCAGCGATGTATTCAGCCTCCATCGTCGAGTCTGCCACGGTTTCCTGCTTGGAACTCTTCCAGCTAACCGCCCCTCCGTAAAGGGTAAAGACAAAGCCCGACTGCGACTTAGAGTCGTCCTTATCACTCTGGAAGCTCGAATCGGTAAAGGACTCCACTTGGAGCTCTCCGTTACCATACACCAAGAACATATCTCTAGTCCTTCGTAAGTACTTGAGAATGCTCTTCACAGCTGTCCAGTGACTCTTTCCAGGATCAGCTTGATACCTGCTCACTACACTTAGTGAGTATGCTACATCGGGTCTGGTACATAGCATCGCATACATGATAGAGCCTACTGCCGAAGCATAGGGTATCCCTTGCATGCGAGCTCTCTCCAAATCAGTCTTGGGAGACATCCCTTTGGAGAGAGTGACTCCAGAGATCGTGGGCAAGTTCCTACGCTTGGATTCTTCCGTACTAAACCTCTTTAGTATGGTGTCAATATACCTGGATTGGGACAATCCCAATATCCGTTTGGATCTATCTCTATAGATCCTAATCCCCAATATGCATGAGGCATCACCAAGATCTTTCATTGAGAATCTTTGTGATAAGAAGAGCTTGACCGAATGCAGCATAGGAATATCATTTCCTATCAAGAGTATGTCGTCCACGTACAATATGAGGAAGACAACCTTACTCTCTGCTACCTTCCTGTAGATACAAGGTTCATCTGGGTTTTTGACGAAATCAAACTCTTTGATAACGACGTCAAAGCAGATGTTCCAACTCCGTGATGTTTGCTTTAATCCATAAATGGATTTAAGCAGCTTGCACACCTTGCCGCTGCTCCCACTGTCTACGAAGCCCTCTGGCTGAGTCATGTACACGCACTCTTCTAAATCACCATTTAGAAAGGCGGTCTTAACATCCATTTACCAGATTTCGTAATCATGGTATGCAGCGATGGCAAGCATGATCCGGATGGATTTAAGCATAGCCACTGGAGAAAAGGTTTTGTCATAGTCCATACCTGGTCTTTGGCGAAAACCTTTTGCAACAAGTCTAGCTTTGAAAGTCTCCACTTTCCCATCTACACCAAATTTTTTCTTGAAGATCCATTTGCTCCCAATTGGTTTTAACCCTTCAGGAGCAACTTCCAAAGTCCATACTTTGTTGGTGTACATGGAATCCATCTCGGACCGCATAGCATCCAGCCATTTCACTGAGTCCCCACTCATGATGACCTGCTCGAAGCTAGTTGGGTCATCATCCTCCATGATGCAATCTTCACTGCCACCATCAATGAGAAAACCATAGTATCTCTCAGGTGGTCGAGAAACCCTACTAGATCGGCGGAGAGGCTGGGGTACGTCGGGCACCACTGAATCCTCTGGTTCTACTAAATCATTAGTTGCAGTTTGTGGTGCTGGAACCTCTTCCAGTTCTACCTCTTAGCCATTAATTTCTTTTGCAAGAAATTCCCTTTCCAAAAAGGTGGCATGTTGAGCAACAAACACTCTTTGTTCCTCAGCTTGGTAGAAAAAATATCCTTGAGAATTCTTAGGATATCCCACAAACTTGCAAAGGACTGATCGTGCCTCGAGTTTGTCCGGATTTTGCTTTTTGACATAGGCCGGACAACCCCATATCTTAATTCGTTTAAAATATGGTCTCTTCCCACTCCATATCTCATATGGTGTGGTAGGTACAGATTTAGACGGAACCAGATTCAATAGGTATATGGCTGTCTCAAGCGCATACCCCTAAAAGGAAATAGGTAACTCAGCATTGCTCATCATTGAACGCACCATATCTAATAGGGTGCGATTCCTTCGCTCCGATACACCGTTGTGCTGTGGTGTATATGGAGGAGTAAGCTGAGAGAGAATCCCATTCTCTTTTAGATAATCCAGGAATTCACTGCTTAAGTATTCACCTCCTCGATCAGATTGAAGAATCTTAATACTTTTGCCCGTTTGGTTCTCTACCACGTGCTTATATTCTTTGAATTTCTCAAAAGCTTCAGACTTGTGTTTCAACAGGAACACATGCCCGTATCTAGAGAGATCGTCAGTGAATGTAATGAAGTAGGAAGAACCATTTCTGGCGTGTGTAGACATAGGACCGCATACATCACTATGCACCAGTCCTAAGAGTTCAGTAACTCTTTCTCCGTGTCCCGTAAACGGAGTTTTGGTCATTTTTCCTTTGAGACATGAATGGCAAGTGTCATAAGATGATAATTCGAATGAATTCAAATATCCATTCTTATGCAACTTAGCTAGTCGTGTCTCATTGATATGGCCAAGTCTACCGTGCCACAAGAAGGATTCGTTCATTTCTGAGCTTTTCCTCTTGTGTGTGTTTTGTATATTGAAGACTGTATTTTGATTGAGAATGAATATGCCATTATGTAGCGAGCCTGATGCAATCAACTTTTGATCTAGGAATATGTTCATAACATTATCCTTTACTACAAAATTATATCCTTCTTTACTTAGTAAAGAAAGTGATATAATGTTGCACATCATGTTCGGTAGATAATAGCACTCATTCAGGACTAGTGTATCACCATTTGGTAATACCAGGTGATATATGCCAACTTCTTTGGCTGCAACATTTGCCTCATTCCCTACTTGAACGGAACGATCACCTTTTCCCAGTTCTCTACCTTTTCGTAGCCCATGTAACTGTTTACATATGTGGGATCCTGATCCTGTATCTAATACCCAGGACGTAGGGTGAACTGAGAAACAGTTCTCAATAACTAACACACCTGTAGAAGATGCATCAACATGCATGTTCTTTTGGGCGGCTTGAGAATCCAGATATTCTCCTGTTTCCTGTTCATTCTTATAACACTTATAAGATAGAACGGGTCCAACGTTCCCCTGCACAGTATAACATGTGGGTTCGGTCAATACATCCATATTATTATCTTCATTAGGGCTTGAAATGGTCGCTACCTGGAGAGAGAGAGAAGAAAACACTTTAGCGTATGCTCGTGCAAGATCAGATTGGTTATTATCTTATCTAATCAGGATGGCTCCCACTGCTTTTTATCAAATCTTCCTTCAAACCCTAAAAGGAAAGACTAGCCGGGATTAATTACACCCTACAATTTCGTCGATCTTTCAGCCAGGCCAGTGTCGGTACTTTGAGGGAGGTCCCCCGTGCTTTCGCACGAACCTAATTAATGTAAACCTCATTTTCCCAGAGGCGTAACCCCGTTGACACCTTTCTAGACACCTACTTGATCGGCTAATTGTAGTGTGCAAAACTCTCCCAGGAGTAACTCTTACTCGCAGTGGGTATCGGGATCCAACTATCTCATAGAAGGTATGCAATCTCATTGCAAATTTCAACACTTGAAATTCCCGATAATGCTTTTGCCCCTAGCTATCTATGACCTTGACTAAGTCAACAAACCATAAATCGCAAGTCAAGTTCAACCCGTACATTTCCCGATTGAATTAAACCCACACGTACGACCCTTGACTGAGTCAACAAGGCCGTGCGAATGCTCTAATCCAATCACATCTCATGTTGTTACAGATAAACATAATTTAGCTACCATACACTATGCCTTGACTAAGTCAACAAACATAGCACGAATACTAAATAATATCTATCTGAAATGACGGAGGGCTACGCGGGTTCTTTCAGAAAAAACCATGAGCGTAATGAACTTGATAACGTTGTAGAATCAAATGAAGTTTTGAAATGTAGTGATTTTGAGACTTTTCTAGTTTTGCTAAAGGGGTCACTCCCGGTGAAGGGATCGTCGTCCCTTTCCTCGTCGAATGAGGTGCAGGATATATCATATATATCACTATGCAAAGCAGAAACTATAGAAGCAGTCAAAAGCAAACCGAGTGTGTAGCATCTGCCAGTTATTGCTAAAGGAGTCACTCCCGGTGAAGGGATCTCGGTCCTTTCCTCATCGAATAAGGTGCAGGATATATCACATATACCACTATGCAAAGCAAGAACTGTAGCTACCTGTTTTGTTAAAAATTTGATTCTATAACATCTTAGGTTTCTTTTCTTTCATTAATCACATTAATGAAGTCCCATCATTTAAATACCTAAACATCACAGATAAATACGATGTACACTTATGCCATCCGCATTCGCCTCGATGTCCCCTCGTGCACCGTTAGGTTAGGTAACTAACGACAGAGCAGGGCAGGGCTAGTGCGGGTGCAAAACATAAGTAACGTCTATATAATATATCATATATACTATATACTGTATCCATCACAGAACATCACATGATCACATCACAGATATCGCAGCAGAAGAAACATATGAAATATTGGATATACTAGGACGTCCGTGTTTTCAATACGAGCCAGTATAAAACAAGGATTCCACGGTCGTGATGAATAGCCAATCCCACACCCCTAGACCCCTACGAGAGCGGCAAGCAACCCTGCCGATTCTAGGGTTAGGAGACCCGGACTCGACTCCTCGAGTTGGTCTCCCACTGGACCCCAGAACCCGGTTACTTGTGCTTCCCTCCTTGGGTCTATCCTAATGCGGAAAAGTAAATAATATACAAAGGGTGACAGCTTCCGCTACCTGGAAGTGCCCCAAATAAAAGAATATTACATACAAGTTTTTACATGAATGAAAATGAAAAACACTCATCTCACATAAAAACCCCCGGCTATTCGAACACGACGATCCAATATAACATATCCAGCAACACATAACATCACATGTCATCAACGTAAGTAAGTATGCATATCCCAATTGTCATTGACGTATAGCAACGAAACCGGCGATATGAACATACTACACTTACGGTCACAGAAAAAAAGTGTAAAACTACAACAGTTGGAATCCGCAACCTCTTTAGACATCACATGCCTAATCAAATGAAATATTTAGACATCACATGCCTAACAGTTATAAACCCCGCATTTTAGTCTCATTATCGAAAACTCTTTTCAATATCAAGTGAAACTAAACCGCTAGATTTATAACATTCATTCAGTTATCTCATAACTGTTTGTGAATTCCAATTATTGTATCACATTCCAGATAAACAGGAAATGTTAAACTTTTCGATCGAACAGTCGAATACCCAAGTTTTCCCGATACAGCTCAACACATGAAATAAGTCTAACAACATTCAGTTCGTGCCTCAGTACCAACGGTCCAGCCGTAGAAGGGTCAAGCCAACGCCTCACATGTGGCACGCCGTACTCTCCCAAACCCGAAGGTTCAAAGGGTAGTTCAAGACGGTCACATAATCGAGTTAAGGTTTGTTGTCTTCTAGAGGGTCCATCGCGTTACTTGCACTACTTAGAACGTTGTTAAACTACGGAAAAATCCAACATTTGGAAATTTCCCGACAGGGGAAAAATTGGGTATTTATATCCGGTCGAACTTTTTAACATATTCAAAAAATTATCCGAAAAAACACAAAGACGAAATTTGATACCCCGATCGAAACACCGAATCCCCAAAGCAACCCCAGAAAATTCAACTCTTGAATAATTATTAAAAATACCCAGGAAAATCACCACTGGAAACTAAGAATTACTGTGTAAAATTCTTTATATATTGAGGTCGTACGGCCGCGGAACCGCCGCATGAGCCATGCTCATGCCGCGGATCCGCGGCGGCTTAGTGGAATTAGGCTGTCGAATTTCACACAAACTCTTATATTTTCCTGATGGTTTTTTTGCATATTTTTAATCTGGAAAAATACCAGATTTTAGGAAATGTACAGAGAGCATTTTGTGAGTTAGGGTTTCGGTTCATTCGGACTTCAAACTCCGTCTAGACTTCGCCTAAGGCTCTAGCTAGGCTCTGATACCACTGTAGGGTTCCTTGGCACTCTAATGAAGTCTCACAAGGCATCAACCATGCCAATTTCAAAAATTATGGGTGCCGAGAAACCCTAATACGGATCGTTGACTAGAAGTTTAGGCGAAAAGATAATCTAGTTAACTACTTAACTAAAAGTTAGATGCTACAACCTTTGTAGATCCGGTTCTCCACTTCCTTAGCTCCACGTGGGTGTCCTCTCGCTGTCCATCATGAATCCCGAACTCAATCGTCGGCTTCATCGGAGAATCGGGTGAGCTAGGTCGTCGGCTTCGTGTCAAAGACGATCTACGTCGAGGCATCACAAGTTCAAGCTCCGACTTCACAAAGTTGTGAAACTTGTGAAGAAAATACCCAAAAAAACTTGGCAAGAGGTAGAGGGTGAAGAAATAAGAGGTGGGTTCACTTTAGAATTGGATTTCTCTCACTTTAGCTCAAGTTGCCATTGATGGCATCAAGCTTTTTTCTTGAAGATGAAGATGAAGAAGAAGAAAGAATATGATAAGTGTTGAGATAAAAATAAAAATAAATCAATACTTATCATAATGTGAACCATAGTTAAGTGTAGAGAATTAACTAAGGTTAGAAGAATGGTTAGGGTTTAGTGTGAAGACAAAATGGTCACAAAGTCAAAGTTTCATGAAGTTTCAACAATGTTCAAGAATGAAAGCAACCATTTTGTATTCTTATCCCATTCTTTTTCCAAAAAAGAATAAATAAAAGAATGGATAAATAAAAACTCTAATCACTTTCTTAACCTAAGTTTAATTCTATACACTTAACCAAATGAGCATGCATCATCAAACATGATACAAACATGTGCACAAAAGTATATCACATATACAATTTGCACATCAAGTGAGAATATCCATTTAAAGTGAACCAATACTAGTTAATGCAAAGTAATATATCAAATATATAATTATACATTAAATCATTAAATCAACACTTGACTTAACGATCCGGTTATATCGCATATAACCGACTAGTATCCTATGTATCGGCTTATCGAATCAATGATTCGATAACTAGGTCATACCGAATATAACCAATCGATACATCCATCGTGAGAATGAAATACGGTATCACATACACGCATTATTCTCGGTCCTGCACATATCTCATATGCGCTCCTATTTCGTTTCGCTTGAGCTAGGAAACCTCTGTGTAGGACTCTAAAGACTCGTCAATACGCCGGTAGCAGATGATGATCATATCAAGCACCCACAAGCCGCAAGCGGTCTGCTAAACGTAACGGCCATCCGGGTATTGAGCGATCAGAAGATCGACGAGCTAGCCCTCTCACACTCCTGTGAATCCAACCAGTAACACTTACCGTACAGTCCGGTCTGTTCGTCTGATATGTCGCATATCAAGTCTAGGGGTGGTAAACGTCAAACCCCAATAACCGATAAGTCGTGCCGATGTGAGGCTCATAACGGGTCGAGAAACTACAGGTAACACTTACCAGCAAATCTCTGATCAGCCCTGGCCAGGGACTTCCCTGTTACGGCCAATCGAGCACAGCGCAACATCCACCCCTAATACCGGGAGAGACGAAACCCCTCCTATCGCTCATTGCCTCTATGTGACTCGGGACTGTACCCAAAGACCACCGTTTTGCATGCCCTCATGGACGTGGTAAGGTGGAGATCAAAGCACAGTGGGAATCACACAAGACTCTATGACGATCTCGGGTCTACAGACTAATCTGTACAAGTGTCACCTGAGAACTGCCATCTGACGTGAGGTATAATACCATCTGGGAGTTCTCGGCGAGTCCGTCCAGTGTACCCAGTCTCCACTGAGCACCCGTTTACCATCTCTGATGTCAAACACCAATGGATATGGGATCATCCATCGCCCATCATATGGGTCGAGAAGCGTATACGCTAGTCTACACTGGTATATCGATGCCCCGTCTCGATACACCCACGACTAGGGACGTTGAAGGATGTACTTATGGACTACCATGTCCCCACTAGTATGATCTGCATCATAGTCCAGGTAGTCAAGTACACATCCTAAGGGCTTTACCAACATGTAACTATAAGACAGTATAAAGAGACTAGTGTACATGTTAAGATAAAGAGCAACCAGATAGCATACTATCATGTCGAGCAAGAAAGTCATCTCTATATATGTCCAAGCATCCAATATAATATACATCATCTGTACAATACTGGCCTCTAGGGCATACATACAACTAACATCCCGCACCTCATTCGACGAGGAAAGGGCCGACGATCCCTTCACCGGGAGTGACCCCTTTAGCAAAACTAGAAAAGCATCAAAAACACTCCATTTCAAAATCATTTGATTCTACAACGATATCAAGTTCATTACGCAATAGGTTTTTAGAAAACCTGTCGTAGCCCTCCGTCATTTCAGATAAGTAGTAGTTAGTATTCGTGCTGCGTTTGTTGGCCTTTGTCAAGGCGTAGTGTGCGGTAGCTAACTGGTGCTTATCTGCTTATGCATATGATGCAGATTGGATTAGGTTAGTCGTGCGACCTTGTTGGCCTTTGTCAAGGGCCGTGCGGGTGGGTTTATTTCAATCAAGAAATGACAGGTTGAACTTGACTAGCAGCCTATGATTTTTTGGCCTTTGTCAAGGTCATAGGAGGCTTGGGGCAAAACATTATCGGGAATTTCAAGTGTTGAAATTTGCAATGAGATTGGATACCTTCTATGAGATAGTTGGATCCTGATACCCGCTGCGAGTAAGAGTTACTCCTGGGAGAGTTTTATACAATACAATTAACCGATCAAGTAAGTGTCTAGAAAGGTGTCAACGGGGTTACGCCTCTGGGAAAACGAGATTTACATTAATTAGGTTCATGCGAAAGCACGGGGGACCTCCCTCAAAGTACCGACACTGGCCTGGCTGAAAGATTGGCGAACTTGTAGCGTGTAATTAATCCCGGCTAGTCTTTCCTTTTAGGGTTTGAAGGAAGATTTGATAAAAACAGTGGGAGCCATCCTGATTAGATAAAATAATAACCAATCTATTCTTCCAAGAGCGCACGCTGAGTGTTTTCTTCTTTCTCTCTCCAGGTAGCGACCATATCACGCCTTAATCAAGATAATAATACGGAATATTGACTGAACCCGCTTGTTATACTGAGCTGGGGAATGTTGGTCCCGCTCCAACTTATAATTGTTATAAGACAGAGCAGGAAATTGGGGATTACCAGAATTTTCATACCGCCCAAACGAAGAAAGTGCATACTGATGCATCACCTTCGGGTGCGTTCATTATACAGAACTGTTTCTCTGTATACTCTACGTCCTGGGTATTTGATACCGGATCAGGATCCCAGATATGTAATCTGTTACATAGGGCTACAGATAGGTAGAGAACTGAGAACGGGTGATAAGTTTCATGAGACAGAAAACGGGGCAAGTGTTGCAGCCAAGTCTGTTGGTCACTGTAACCCTGTATTATCAGTACATTGATTCTGAACAAATGCTATTAGATACCGAACCTGATATACAAAATCATATCTGTCTATTTATTAGTAAAGAAACGATAAAATTTTGTATTGTTGGATAATGTTTTGAACATTTCCTATATCAAAAGTTGATCGGTTCGGGCACGTTATCTAAAAGCTTTGATGTTCTAAATCAAATTACAGTTCTTAGTATACGGAACACGCACAAGAGGAAGAGTTCAGAAATGAACGAATCCTTCTTGAGGTATTGTAGACTAAGTCATATCAATGCGACCCGACTAGCTAAGTTGCACATAGATGCATATTTAAATCTGTTTGAATTTACATCTTGTGAAACTTACCAGTCATGTCACAAAGATACCATGACCATAGCTCTGTTTACTGGAAACAGAGAAAGAGTTAGTGAACTCTTGGGATGATACATGTTGATGTATGTAGGTCCCCTGTCTATAAATACCAAGACCGGTTCTTTGTACTTCATTACATTCTCTGATGATCTCTCAAGATTCAGACATATGTTCCTGTTGAAACACAAGTCCGAACCTTTTGGGATATTCACAGAATATAAGTTAGAAGTAGAGAACCAAAACGGGTATAAGTATTATGTCCTTTGATGTGATCAAGGAGGAGAATACTTGAGCACGGAATTCCTGGACTATTCTAAAGGAGAATGAGATTCTCTCTCAGCATTACTCCTCCGTATACACCATAGCACGATGGTATATCGAGGTGGAGCAATCACACCCTATATGATAAGGTGTGCTCTATGATGAGTACTATTGAGCTACCTATTTCCTTTTTGGGAGTTGTGCACTTGAGAAGCTGCATACCTATTGAATAGGGTTCAAATCAAATAAGTTGCCTACCACTTCATATTTGATATGATAAGGGAAGAGCTTATCTCTTAAGTTAGTTAAGATTTGGGGTTGTCCGGCCTATGTTTAGAAGCGAAATCCCGACAAGCTCGATGCAAGGTCTGATATGTAGAACTGGAAATGTTCCAGCTATACAAACTGCTGCTGATGATTTGAAAGAACAAAAGGATTCAATAGTTACCAACGAACCTCATCCTCTCCGCCGATCTAGTAGGGTTCCTCACCCACCTGAGAGATACTTCTGTTTCTCTATGACAGTGGGAGCGAGGATTGCATCATGGGATGATGACCTATCTAGTTTCGAGCTGGCCATCAGGAGTAGGACTCTGTAAGAATGGCTGGATGCTTAGCGATCTGAGATGGAATCCATGTACACCAACAAAGTATGGACTTTGGTTGCTATATCTGAAGGGTTAAATCCCCATCAGGAGCAAGTATATCTTGAGAAGATTACTTGGGGTAGATGGAAAAGTTGAGACTTTCAAAACTAGACTTGTTAAAGGTTTTCGTCATCAACCAGGCGTGGCTAATGATGAAACCTTTTCTCGGGCCTATGCTTAAGTCCATCAAGATCCTACTTGCCACGGCTACATACCATGACTACGATATCTGGCGGTTGGGTGTCATGACTGGTTTTCTAAATGATGTTTTAGAAGAGGGCGTCTATAAGTACACAGCCAGAGGGCTTCGTAAACAGTGGGAGCAGCGGAGACGTGTACAAGATGCTTTATAGGATAAAGCCGGCATCGCAGAGTTGGAACATCTGTTTTGATGTAGTAATCAAATAGTTTGACTTCATCAAAATGGTAGATGAACCTTGTATATACATAAAGGTAGTAGGGAGTATGGTGGCGATTCTCGTAGAGTACATGGATGACATACTCTTGATAGGGAAGGAGTTTGCTATGCTACGCTCGATCAATATCCGCTTATCACAATGATTCTCCATATAGGATCAAAGTGATACCTCCTAAATCCTGGATTTTGGATTTATGAAATAGATCTAATTGGATGTTAGGAGACTCACTAGTTTTAGTGAGATGGTTTCAGTTGATCCTGGGGAAAATCACTGGAAAGGTTCCAGAGTGATAAGGACGACTGAATGTCAGTCACAGGCATTGTCTTTACCCTCAGTAGATGGACGGTATGTTGCAAGAGTTCCAAGCTAAATACCGTGGCTTACTAGATGATAAAGGCTAGATACATCGCTACTTAAGATACTACCAAAGAGGCAGTCTGGATGTATATTGGTTCATGAGATGAACTTAGTTCCTCCCATTGTGTGACAATGGAGTTGTGTCTTATGCCTAGGAACGCCCGTCCCATCAGTGATCCAGACATATTCTAAGACAGTATCACCTGATCATGGAGATGGCTGATCTCCAAGGTTATCGAGGTAAGGAGAGAAGACTCAGAGGACAACTCGGCGGATCCATTCACAAAGGCCTTTTCCCAGAGAGAGACTTTTTATTGGATGGTTGAGTATGAGATACTACAACCACTGCTATCGAATGGCCCTATGCAAGTGGGAGATTGTTAGTTATATGTATGCCGTAGAGGCCATTACTGTACATAGGATGTATATTGTAGTGGATGCTTGGACATATATAGGGAGGACTTTCTTGATCGACATGATAGTATGCTATCTTATTGCTCTTTACCTTAACGTGTACACTGATTGTCTCTCTGTTACATGTTGGTAAAGCCCTTAGGATGTGTACTTGACTACCTGGACTATGATGCGGATCATACTAGTGGGGACAAGGTAGTCCATAAGTACATCCTTCAAGGTCCCTAGTCGTGGGTGTATCGAGACGGGGCATCGATATACCAGAGTAGGCTAGCGTATACCTTCTCGACCCATACAGATGGGCGATGGATGATCCCATATCCATTGGTGTTTGACATCAGAGATGATATACGGGTGCTCAGTAGAGACTGGGTACACTGGACGGACACGCCGAGAACTCCCAGATGGTATTATAGCTTACGTCAGATGGCTGTTCTCCGGTGACTCTGGTACAGAGTAGTCTGTTGACCCGAGATCGTCATAGAGTCTTGTGTGATTCCCACTGTGCTTTGATTTCCACCTTACCACGTCCAAGAGGGCGTGCAAAACGGTGGTTTTTGGGTACAGTCCCGAATCACATGGAGGCAATGAGCGATTGGAGGGGATTCGTCTCTCCCGGTATAGGGAGTTGATGTTGCACTGTGTTCGATTGGCTATAACCGGAAATCCCTAGCCAGGGTTGCTGAGATTTACTGGTAAGTGTTACTAGTAGTTTCTCGAACTGTTATAGACCTCATATTGACACGACTTATCGAGCTATTGTGGTCTGACGTTTACCACCCCTAGGCAAGATATGCGACATATCAGACGACGAGACCGGACAGTACGGTAAGTGTTACTGGTTGGATTCAATGGAGTGTGAGCGGGCTTGCTCGTCGATCTTCTTATCGCTCAATACCCGGGTGGCCGTTACGTTTAGCAGACCACTTGCGGCTTGTGGGTGTTTGATATGATCATCACCTGCTGCCGGCATATTGACGAGTCATTAGAGTCCTGCACAGAGGTTTCCTGGCTCAAGCGAAACGAAATAGGAGCGCATATGAGATATGTGCGGGACCGAGAATAATGCGTGTATGTGATACCGTATTCTATTCTCGCGATGAATTTATCGATTGGTTGTATGCGATATAACCTAGTTATCTAATCGAGGATTGATTCGATAAGTCGATACATTGGATATTAGTCGGTCATATGCGATATGACCGGATCGTTAAATCAAGTGTTGATTTAATAATTTAATGTATAATTATATATTTGATATATTACTTTACATTA
The DNA here is from genome assembly GCA_030015575.1 of Agapanthus africanus. NCBI lineage: Eukaryota > Viridiplantae > Streptophyta > Magnoliopsida > Asparagales > Amaryllidaceae > Agapanthus > Agapanthus africanus. Next base: position 388,156,465 of record CM057344.1, read on the forward strand.
ACTAGTATTGGTTCACTTAAGATTGATTATCTCACTTGATTGTGCACATTGTATATGAGATATATTTTTTGTGCACAAGTTTGTATCATGTTTGATGATACATGCAGACTTGGGTTTGTGTTGATTAAACCATGTTTAAGTAAGTGGTTAGGTTTTTATTTATTTATTTATTTATTCTTTTGGAAAGATAAATGAAATGGTGGCTTATTTTGTTCTTTTGTTGAAACATCATGAAGGTTTGAAAGCTTGACCATTTTGTTTCTTTCCTTTAACCTAACCATTCCACTTAACCCTAGTTTATTCTCTACACTTGACCATGGTTGCAATATGATAAGGGTCACTTGATTTTCCTTTTAAGTTAATTGATTTTTCATCTTTCTTCTTCTTCTTCTTCTTGATGAAGAAAGAAAAGCTTTCTACAAAAATGTCATGTGATGAAATCAAGTGAAAAATCCAATTCTAAAGTGAACCCACTTTCTATTTATTCATCCTCTACTACTTGCCAAGTAGTATAGGGTGTTTTCTTCACAAGTTTCTTGACTTGGTGAAGTTGGAGCTTGATCTTGTGTTGCCTCGACGTAGATCATCTTCGGCATCGAAGTCGACGACCTAGCCCGATCATTTCTTCGATGAAACCACCGCGAGAGTCCGGGATCCGATGGGTACAGCGGAGGGACTTCATAATGGAGCAATGGAGGTGGAGGATCGGATCTCCAAAGGTTGTATTTCCGCTCACTTAGCACTAAAGTAGTTTAGTAGCTTGTATTTTCGTCTATTCTCTAGTTAACGATCCGTATTAGGGTTTCTCGGCACATGGAAAATTTGAAATTGGCATGGTTGATGCCTTGTGATACCTCATTAGTGTGCCTAGGAACCCTACAGAAGGTAGTAGGGTATGATGTCCTGGTATTTGGATGACATACACAGAGTGGGAAGTGATATTCCTATACTATGATCGGTTATACTTTGGTTGTCACACAGTGGTTTCTCCACATAGGATATTAATCCAGTACTGGAGAAACGATCGGAAGTAGTTTTAGAACATAAGTGGATGTTCTAGGGATATGATAACAGCATTCTCCTTCGGGAAACAGTTATCATTCCAGGCTTCCAAGGTGACCTGGATGACAAAGAGGTTGTCAGAGTTATAGTTTTCCCTCTGACGAGGGGCAGTATTTTGGACAGGTGGTCCAGACGGATACTGAAGGAAGGATGGCGCAGGATACTGATTAAGTTCAGTCGACTATACAGTCTAAGAAGTTTGGATTTGGAGTTCATTTGTGAACTAGGTCCCATCAGACATCCAAACATATTCTAAGACAGGTATTGCTCATTTTAGGAGATGGGTTTCTCCGCGAACTTGAGATAAAGAGAGACATAGAAAGAAACATCACAGCGGATCCACTCACTGAGGCTATTCCTCGAATGCAATAGTTTCGCAAACGATCTTTGTGAGACTGACAAGTAGAGGAGTTGGGTGTTCGGTATCACACGGGTTGTGAGTATGCGACATCGCAATAATTAGCCTTGAGTGCATGTGGGAGATTGTTGGAGATAGTGCCCTCGGAGTCAATTATTAGATCACATGCACATGATTGCAATGATTGAGGGAGGACCTGTCCCAGTAGGACAGTCTTACTCAAGATGATAGTATGCTATCTGGTTTATCTTTATCATCGTGTACTGCTTTAGGTGACCTTACAGGTCACCTATTGCATGTTGATAGAGCCCCTAGGATTCTTGCTTGACTACCAGCAGTATGAGGGCGATCATATACGTGGGAGCTGGGGTCTATAAGCACATCCTTAAAAGGTCCCTAGTCGTGGGAGTTTTGAGATAGGGCATCGATACTCCAGAGTAGACTAGTGTACACAGTCGAGACCCCGACGAGGGGCGGTGGCCAGTCTCACAAGCCACTGGTGTCAGTTGGTTCACCTAAGATGTATACAAGTGCTCATTGGGTTATGAGTACACCGGACAGGACTCGCCGGGAACCTGCTAGTTGGTATTATACCTGACGTCAGATAACAGTTCCCTGGTGACATGTGTACAGGTTAGTTCATCGACCTGAGATCGTCATTTGTCTCGTGTGAGTTCCCACTGTGCTTTGATTACTACCCTACCACGCTCAAAGGAGACGTGCAAACAGGTTTTAGTTGGGTACAGTCCCGAGCAACATGGAGGCAGTGAGCGGATCTGCAGGGGTTCGCCTCTCCCGGTATTGGGGATGACGTCGCGCTGTGTCTAGGAGAGCCAATACATGAAAGTCCTTGGCCAAGGCAGGAGATTTACTGGTAGGTATTCCAGTAGTATCTCAGGGTGTTCTGGGCTACACTCCGACACGACTTGTACCGTTTTTGGGGTCTGACTTTTACCAACCTCCTAGGCCCGCCATGCGATTCTCATAGACGAACGGACCGGACTGTATGAATATTGTCACTGACAGGCCCAGTAGAGTGTCAGAATGAGTTCTCTCATCGACGTCCCTTTTGGTCAGTACCTGGTAGCCCGTTACGTATAGGCTAATACCTCTGACGTGCTAGTGGTTAAATCCACAGCCAAAGTATTGACGAGTCTTTAGAGTCTCCCACAGACCAGTTTCTCTAGTTTCGGGCAAAACGCTGTAGAGGCCGTATGGAGACATGGCAGGGTTCGATCAAATACGTGCAGTATTGTACGGATCATGATCGGACGGATAATACTAGCGGTCTTTGGTTTAAGCCGGATCCTAGTATTGTAAAGTGTAGATTTTATCTCTTTGCATTTGTATTCAGTGGGAATACAAATGCGGGTATGTATATACAGTCGCAGGGTTTTCCTGTAATTCATTACGGGATCAGTTTTCTGAAGTTGCCAGTTTGCATTCCGTTCCGGCCAGTTTTCCTTTGTTCCTTCACGGCCGGACATTCCGATGGAGGGGTTATTTGCAAGTGTGCAAATAAGTTTTGTGGAGGGGTTTTCTTGCTTTTTGTGGCATTATGATAAGACTATCATCATTAGATCCCTTTTCCATCTCTTCCCTTGCATTTATGGTGATGGTTATGGATAGGATGTGGAGTTAATTTGGTTGTGACTTATTTATCTTTTTATCACTCATTTTCTCCTCTTGATTATTCCATCGGATTTTCCTCCACCATTTTCTTAAGGGGCCGGCCACTTTGAGGGATGAGGGGTGAGGGAAAATTCATTCATCGCATTTCTTATTCCTTGCTAAAAATGAGAGCACCATTTTTCTTCCAATGCTTTTCTCTCTTCTCCATCATCAAAGGCAACTTCACTACCCGCAAGAGACATACGATTCTACACTTGCATACAGCATTCCTTGGGCACGTCGGCTCGCCAACTTCATGCTCGAGTTGCCACGGTCCAGAGGTAGGAGCCCGTAAAAGAACCCGGCGATGTGGTTCCCATTTCGACGAGGAGGCGACGACCGGAGATTCCGTGAGGAGATCGGAGTGGAGGCGAAGACCGAAGGACACGGATCGCTCGGTATAGCATTCTACCCCTTTCTCATGTTTGCTAGAGTTAGGTTAATGGCTCGATCTGGGATTTTAGTGCGCAGTGGTGCCGGTTTTTAAGTTCTAGAAAAGTTTCGTTTCCGCATTCCGCGTCGGATTGACGGACGGGGCGCCGCCGTGCACTTACACAAATTAATTATACAAATACCGAGAAAGAACTCTTGGCAGTTGTATTTGCATTAGAAAAATTCAGGCCTTACTTGATTGGCTCACCGATTGTGGTTTACACTGATCACTCCGCCCTAAAACATATTTTATCTAAGAAGGATGCTAAGGGCAGGTTAATACGTTGGATCCTTCTATTACAACAATTTGATCTTGTCATTCGAGATAATAAAGGATGTGAAAACGTAGTACCCGACCATCTTTCTCGCATATCTTCTTCACCTACTGTGACCCTTCCAATTAACGATTCTTTTCCTGACGAACAGCTCTTGACCACATCCTGCGAACCTTGGTTCGGGGATATTTCGAATTATCTTGCAACGGGACTTATTCCTAACGAATGGTCTAAACAAGACAATTATCGATTTCTATCCTAAGTAAAACACTTTTACTGGGATGAACCCTATTTGTTTAAATATTTTCCTAACCAAATCATTCGTAGATGTGTCCCTAATGATGAATTCAAGAGCGTTCTATCTTTCTGTCACGATCAGGCATGCTGTGGTCACTTTGGTCCACGAAAGGCGACGGAGAAGGTTTTGCAATACGGTTTTTATTGGCCGACTTTATTCAAAGATGCTTTTGATCATTGCAAAACATGTCCACAATGTCAACACACGGGTAGGTTCTCTAAAAGAAATGAGATGCTATTTCAACCAATCTTGGTTGTAGAAATTTTCGACGTTTGGGGTATTGATTTTATGGGTCCTTTTCCCAACTCCTTTGGGAATTTGTACATATTGTTAGCGGTTGATTACGTCTCCAAATGGGTGGAAGATATTCCTTGTCGCGCTAATGACAGCGAGGTTGTCTTTAAGTTCCTTAAAGAAAATATCTTTTCGCGATTTGGACACCCTCGCGCTATCATTAGAGACAACGGGACGCATTTTTGTAATCGTCCTTTCGAGACTTTGATGCGAAAATATGCAATCAACCACAAAGATTCCTCACCTTATCATCCCCAAACGAGCGGGCAAGCTGAGATTTCCAATTGACAAGTCAAACAGATTTTGGAGAAAGCAGTTTCTAAAAATCGTAAGGATTGGTCAACTAAATTGACCGATGCTCTTTGGGCATTCCGTACTGCTTATAAAACTGATCTCGGTATGTCTCCTTATCGTCTAGTGTTTAGAAAGGCTTGCCACCTTCCAGTCGAGATTGAGCACAAAGCATTTTGGGCCATTAAAGAACTGAACTTTCAGAAGCTGCAATTAAACGAGCTAAACGAACTCCGCGATGAAGTTTACGATAATGCTGTGATTGTAAAGAACCGGACTAAGGTATTTCACGATAAAAATATTTTAAGAAAAACTTTTACCCCCGGTCAACAAGTCCTTCTTTACGATTCCCGTCTCCATCTTCATGTGGGTAAACTACGATCTCGTTGGAAAAGACCATTTGTTGTGCGGTATGTATAAACGCACGGGGCAGTTGAGATTGAAAATAGTAAAAATGGTTCAATTTTCAAAGTGAAAAGGCATTGATTAAAACTGTATTTTTCCACTGACCCCTCGGAGGAGCTCCTGTTTTACAGGAGTCGCTTTATCATGACTAAAATTCCTCCGTCTCACCTCCATGTCTTGAATAATATTGTCTCATCATAAGAATGGAGGTGAGTAATAAAAGAATAAGTTTAGGGGAGATTTTCATGATGATAATTTCGTGTCCCCATTAATAAATTTTTCCTCTCAGGCTTACAGGTTTTTGAGATTGAACAGATGACAACAGTGAGAACACTGTAAACAAGTTTGGGGGAGGTTTGTGCTTATTTATGCATCACTTTGCATCATACTTTGCATAAGCACAAAACATACATAAAAAATATTTAATATTTAATCTTTTATATTAATAAATTAGAAAGTGAAAAATTACATCTAAAAAAGATTGGAAAAATTTAAGAAAACCAAGAAAATTAGATGTTTTCTTAAACGGAACTAATAATAAATAGTTATGAGCCGTTGTCCCAAGGGTTAGTAAGATGAAGGAAGTCACTAATCTGAGGATAGAAATAAGTCTGAAAAATAGTTCCTATTCTTGAAGCCAAACATCTGAACGTTGATACTCTACTATACGCATATACACACGTCTTGAAGCTCGGGATAGTAGAGGATACCTTGAAATGCTCTTGTCTAAAAGCCAAAGTATGAAATAAAGAATAAATGGAAAATAAAAGATAAAATAGGGGAGAAAAATGAACGCTGGTTTTGTAATCACCAAGGCAGCATAGAAAAAATATAGCGAGGGTGCTTTATCACCTAGTGACTTAGACCAACTGGGTTGGGAGTCACTGTTAACCCTTAAGTGTTGCAAGACGAGGAAATTGCTAATTACACCTTATCTGCAAGCACATGTAGTAATCGGTCGGTTAGTACCTCAAGAAGTATTAACGGTCGCATGAAGAATGTGTGAGCAATTCCATCTAAATATTCATCGACAAAAAAGTACTGAGCCAGATTGACCAGAGTATGATAGCTTGTATTGAATTCTCCGAGTGTAGGGATGTCTATTACACACATATAGGGGTATATGATCAATGTTTGGAAGAAAGTTATGAATGAAGAATAAAGACGATGTTTCATTGAGGGACGATGTGATTTCTAACATCTTTTCGTGACTATTAAGATATGGCTCATGACAACCAAAAGCTAGTGTTGTTGGAAACTCTGATTTTCAAGTTTTTTCTTTTATAATTCTTATCTTTATATGTAACTTTCACAGTCTTCATTTTATTATGGGATTTTGTGGGTGTAATCCGCTGAAAACCCTCAGGAGACAACACTCCTCCTACTAGGGACACCTAAAGGTTTAAAGGCTTGTTGCACGTGCTCAGTGCAATCATGTTGCCTATGAAAGTGTTCTAGTTAGTTTTTCTTTTTCTTTATCTTCTCCTTCTCTTGAATAAAAGAAGTTTGCTCGAGACGATAAAAATCAAATTTGGGAGAATTTTTTCAGTCGAAAATATTGCATTCTTAACACATCAATTTCCCTACTCTTCTTAATCATCTAAGGGTGTTTGTTTTAAATATAACACGTATTACAAATTCGTCTGGAAAGTATCAAATACCATGTGTTATATTTATAATCAACATTCTGGAGGGAAATTGTGTGTTTATTACTTCACGCATGATATTGTATATCTCAACACTTTTCATCGAGATTTTTGTGCAGAAAATTGTTCAGATCAAGGAACCGGAATCGCAAATTTGCCAATAAAACGCAGCAAGTCAAGAATCTGGCAGTGATTCAGAAAAGAAAATAAGATTCCAGAAATCAGAAGAAGACCCAAATGCCAACACCAGAACACCCTAGAAATAACATCCAGAGATCTCTTCAAACGGCCGCGGAACCGCGGCCGATCCAGCCCGATTCGCCACGTATCTTTGGCCGAGTTGGGGTCGCCAGCGTCGAAACTTCTCCAAAACGTTCCCCGTAACCTCCTAGCTTCTTCAAGACACTTCGAACTTCCTAGCTATCTCCAGAAGCTTCCCTACAACAGCTTAGCTTCTTATGCAAACTTCATAACTGCTTAGCTTTTAGTGGAAGATTGAGGAAGGGTATAAAAGGAGACCTGGGGCTTCATTGTAAAGGTTGTTCATTATTGAACGGTTGAATCTTAGTGACAAAGCTTCATCCTAATCCAAATCCAAATCAAATCCAAGATCCAAATCAAATCAAGAATCAATTGAGAAGCAACATCAAGCGAAGACTTCAAAGATCCTTTATCGCAACTCCAATCATCATCAAGAGAAAGAGATCCACCGATCCATGTCTCACGGCGATCGAGCCACGCAAAAATCGACGATAAATTCTCTTTTCAATGGAGCGATCGAGAGCTAGTTATTGTAACCTCGAATTGAGAGATGTAAATTTGAAGAAGATTTAATAAGGGTGATAAACTGTTAATTGTCACTTTCTTTAAATTCTTTTATTATGAAATTTCTACTTCTTGATTCTTTAATTTTCATAATGTGTGAGTAAATCTCTGCTTGTAAAGGAATCGAGGAATTTGGTAGATCAAATGATGATGAAATCCTAAACTAATCTTAAGTCATATGAGAATTGTGAACTTTAGGAAAAAGAATCATCGATGGCCTAATTCAGAGCGCGATCACCATTTTTGAGAATTTCATTTCAAATTAGGGATTAAAAGATTGATAATTCTCTTTGCTAAAGGCTATATTTGAAAGTTAATCAATAAAAAGACAAGGGATAGTGAAGGAGAAACCCTAGTTTCTTCAAAAGATCCCTAATCTTCATTCATCATCATCTTTCTAGATATAATTCATAAATAGATAAGATGAGTCATTTTTAGTATTCATCATTGCTACTAACTCCTATCGATTCCAACAAGTTATTCTTCATATTCTTGATAATTCAAATTGATTGTGGATAATTTCTTGATTATTAATTCTTGAACACTTTCTTGATTTTCTTGAAAATGATAAAATCAAATGAAACTTGAATTGCTTTCTTGAATTTTCTTTTCTTTCAATTCATCTAAAACAAGATCGAATAAATCATCGCATCTCAGTGGACTATCCGTTCTCATTAATGATCTACATCGACACCGTTATTGATTGCGGTTATAAATTCTTTGATTGTGATTACAAACATTATATTTTTCATACACAACTATATTTTCCATAACAAAAACACGTCAAAAGAACATCCATCAACACCCAAGTAGCATGTATAACCTAGCATGTCACAATATCATATATCACAAATATAATATTTATGTAACAAAATAAATAATACAAATAAACATATATCACATATATATTAAATGTATCAAAAGTGAGAAAAAGAAATATTTAAGTGAGCATATATTAGTTGGTGTAATTTAATATATCAAATATATAATTATACATTAAATTATTAAATCAATACTTGATTTAATAATCCGGCTATATTACATATAACCGACTAATATAATATATATCATTTTATCGAATCAACACTTGATCCGATAACCCAGATATATCATATATAACCGGCCGATATCACATATCGCGAGAATAGAATACAGTATCACATACACGTATTAATCTCGATCCCGCACATATCACATATGCGCTCCTACTTTATTTTGCTGGTGACAGGAAACCTCTGTGAAGGACTCTAAAGACTTGTCAATACGCCGACAGTGGGTGATGATCATATCAAACACCGACAAGCCACAAGCGGTTAGCTAAACGTAACGGTCACCCGGGTATTGAGCGATCAGAAGATCAACAAGCAAGCCTGTACCTACTGTTAGTTATATGTATGCCCTAGAGGCCATTGCTATACATAGGATGTATATTGTAGTGGATGCTTGGACATATATATAGGGAGGACATGATAGTATGCTATCTGGTTGCTCTTTACCTTAACGTGTACACTGATTGTCTCTCTGTTACATGTTGGTAAAGCCCTTAGGATATGTACTTGACTACCTGGACTATGATGCGGATCATACTAGTGGAGACATGGTAGTCCATAAGTACATCCTTCAAGGTGCCTAGTCGAGGGTATATCGAGACGGGGCATCGATATACCAGAATAGACTAGCGTATACCTTCTCGACCCATACAGATGGGCGATGGATGATCCCATATCCATTGGTGTTTGACATCAGAGATGATATACGGGTGCTCAGTGGAGACTGGGTACACTGGACGGACTCGCCGAGAACTCCCAGATGGTATTATACCTCACGTCAGATGGCAGTTCTCTGGTGACACTGGTACAGGTTAGTCTGTAGACCCGAGATCATTATAGAGTCTTGTGTGATTCCCACTATGCTTTGATTTCCACTTTACCACGTCTAAGGGGGCGTGCAAAACGGTGGTTTTTGGGTACAGTCACGAATCACATGGAGGCAATGAGCGATAGGAGGGGATTCGTCTCTCCCGGTATAGGGAGTTGATGTTGCGCTGTGTACGATTGGCTATAACCGGAAATCCCTGGCCAGGGTTGCTGAGATTTACTGGTAAGTGTTACCAGTAGTTTCTCGAACTGTTATAGACCTCATATCGACATGACTTATCGAGCTATTGGGGTATGACGTTTACCACCCCTAGGCGAGATATGCGACATATCAGACGAACAGAGCGGACCGCACGGATAGTGTTACTGGTTGGATTCACAGGAGTGTGAGCGGGCTTGCTCGTCGATCTTCTGATCGCTCAATACCCGAGTGGCCGTTACGTTTAGCAGACCGCTTGCGGCTTGTGGGTGTTTGATATGATCATCACCTGCTGCCGGCGTATTGACGAGTCTTTAGAGACCTACACATAGGTTTCCTGGCTCAAGCGAAACGAAATAGGAGCGCATATGAGAAATGTGCGGGACCGAGAATTATACCAGTATGTGATACTGTATTCTATTCTCGCGATTTGTATCATTGGTCGGTTATATGTGATATAGCCGGGTTAGCGAATCAAGTGTTAATTCGATACATTGATACACTTGATATTAGTCAGTTATATGCGATATGACTGGATCGTTAAATCAAGTGTTGATTTAATGATTTAGTGTATAATTATATATTTGATATATTACTTTACATTAACTAGTATTAGTTCACTTAAGATGGATTTTCTCACTTGATGTGCACATTGTATATTTGATATAGTTTTGTGCACTAGTTTGTATCATGTTTGATGATACATGCAAACTTGGGTGTATGTTTGATTTAAACCTTGGTAAAGTAAATGGTTAGGGTTTTAATTTATTTATTCATTTATTTATTTCATTCATTTTGGCAAGAAATGAAATGGTTGCTACTTTTGTTTTACATTGAAGCTTCATGAAGCTTTGAAAAAGTCTTCCATTTTTGTTTCATGCCTAACCTAACCATTCACCTAACCTTAGTTTATTCTCTACACTTAACCATGGTTGCTATTATGATAAGAATGAATGGGTTTTTCTTTTTAAGTTAATTCTTTTTATTCTATCATATTCTCCTTTCTTCTTCTTTTTCAAGATGAAGAAAAAGCTTGCTACCAACAATGGCAACATGAGAAAAAGAGTGAGAAATCCAATTCTAAAGTGAACCCACTTCCTATTTGTTCATCCTCTACCACTTGCCAAGTAGTATAGGGTGTTTTCTACATAAGTTTCATGACTTGGTGAAGTTGGAGCTTGATTTTGAGTTGCCTCGACGTAGATCATCTTCGGCATCGAAGTCGATGACCTAGCCCGCCCATTTCTCCGATGAAGCCGATGCTAGAGCCCGGGATCCGATGATCACAGCGAGGGGACATCATCATGGAGCTGTGGAGGTGGAGGACCGGATCTACAAAGGTTGTATTTCCGTTCACTTTTAGTTAAGTTGTTAACTAGTTATCGTTTTCGCCTAAAACTCTAGTCAACGATCGCATTAGGGTTTCTGGGCACCTAGAATTTTTGAATTTTGCATGGTTGATGCCTTATGAGACCTCCTTAGTGTGCCTAGAAACCCTACAGTAGTATCAGAGACTAGCTAGAGTCTTAGGCAATGAGTAGACGATGTTAGAAACCAGATCGAACCCGAAACCCTAATCCGAGACCACTCTCTGTCCAATTTTTGAAAATGTGGATTTTTCAATATTAAAAATATGCAGAATATTAAGCAGGTTTTTTTATGAATTACTGTGAAAAACGGAGTCCTAACTCCGTCAAACCGCCGCGGAACCGCGGCCATACCCCACGTGGCGCGGCGGTTCCGCGGCCATATTGTTGATTCTTTGACCCCACTTTGCACAGTAATGTTTATAATTAACTCCTGTGTTTTCTGTGTAATTTTAATGTATACTCAACAGTTGAGTTTTCTGGGTTGTATTGGGGACTCCGTGTTTCGATCGGGAAGGTTAACTTCGTCTGTGTTTTTCCGGAAATTTTTTTAATTTGTTAAAAAGTTCGACCGGATATGAATACCCACCATTTCCCCTGTCGGGAAATTTCCAAGTGATGGATCTTTCCGTGGTTTAATAACGTTCTAAGTGATGCAAGTAACGCGATGGACCCTCTAGAAGACAACAAACCTTAACTCGATTATGTGACCGTCTTGAACTGCCCTTTGAACCTTAGGGTTTGGGGCAGTACGGCGTGCCACATGTGAGGCGTTGGCTTGACCCTTCTACGGCTGGACCGTTGGTACTGAGGCATGAACTGGATGTTTTTAAACCTATTTCATGTGTTGTTTTGTTTCGGGAAAACTTGGGTGTTTGAATGTTCGAGCAGAAAGTTTAGAATTTTCTATTTATCTGGAATGGGATACAATACTTGGAATTTGCAAGTAGTTATGTGATAAGTAATATGGATGTTATAAACATAGCAGTTTAGTCTCACTTGATCGGTTGCCACGGAATTTTGATGCGATCAAAAGTCCGTCGCAATCGCGTAGCGTATGCGGATACTCGTCGGATAAACTTAATAGACAGCCTCACTCCATAGCCCCGACCAAGTGACTGTAGGAGAATCCCGTCGCCGAAAGCATCCGTTCGGATGCTCGCGGCAGCGGTGTTCCGCCTTGGTGCACTTCGTCGGAGGCATCGCGGGTGTAGCCGTCTACTGAAGTTTGCGACGAGCATTCGATCAGGATGTCAGGAATCTTGTTGAATTGCCCGACTTTATATTCAAAAGAGTTTTCGATAATGAGACTGAAATGAGGGGTTTATAATTGTTAGGCATGCGATGTCTAAAGAATTCATTTGATTAGGCATGAGATGTCTAAAGAGATTGCGGATTCCAACTGTTGTAGTTTTACACTTTCTTTTCTGTGACCGTAAGTGTAATATGTGATATCGCCGGTTTCGTTGCTCTATGTCAACGATAATTGGGATGCTCATATTTACTTACCTTGATGACATGTGATGTTATGTGTTGCTGGATATGTTACATTGGATCGTCGTGTTTGAATAGCCGGGGGTTTCTATGTGAGATGAGTGTTTTTCATTTTAATTCATGTAAAAACTTGTATGTAATATTCTTTTATTAGGGCACATCCAGGTTACGGAAGATGTCACCTTTTGTATATTATTTACTTTTCCGCAGTAGGATAGACCCAAGGAGGAGGGCACAAGTAACCGGGTTCTAGAGTCCAGTGGGAGACCAACTTGAGGAGTCGAGTCCGGGTCTCCTAACTCTAGAATTGGTAGGGCTGCTTGCCGCTCTCGTAGGGGTATAGGGATGTGGGTTTGGCTATTCATCACGACCGTGGAATCCGTATTTTATACTGGCTCGTATTGAAAACACGGACGTCCTAGTATATCCAATATTTCATATGTTTCTTCTGCTGCGATATCTGTGATGTGATCATGTGATGTTCTGTGAAAAATACTGTATATATTGTATATATGATATATTATATTGACGTTACTTAAGTTTTACACCCGCGCTAGCCCTGCCCCGCTCTGCCGTTAGTTACCTAACCTAACGGTGCACGAGGGGACATCGAGGCGAATGCGGATTGCATAAGTGAACGTCGTATTTATCTGTGATGTTTAGGTACTTAAATGATGGGACTTCATTAATATGATTAATGAAAGAAAAAGAAACCTAAAGATGTTGTGGAATCGAATTTCAAAATTAAAACAGTTAGCTACAGTTCTTTCTTTGCACAGCGGTATATTTGACATATCCTGCACCTTATTCGATAAGGAAAGGACCGAGATCCCTTCACCGGGAGTGACTCCTTTAGCAATAACTGGCAAATGCTACACACACAGTTTGTCTTTTGATTGCTTTTAAAGAGTTTTGCTTTGCACAGGGATATATATGATATATCCAGCACCTCATTCGACGAGGAAAAGGCTGACGATCCCTTCACCGGGAATGACCCCTTTAGCAAAACTGGAAAAGCCTCAAAAACACTCCATTTCAAAATTCATTCGATCCTACAACGATATCAAGTTCATTACGCAATAGGTTTTCAGAAAAACCTGTCGTAGCCCTCCGTCATTTCAGATAAGTACTAGTTAGTATTCGTGCTGCGGTAGTTTGGCCTCCTTCAAGGCGTAGTGTACGGTAGCTAACTAGTGCTTATTTGCTAGCATATGATGCGATTGGATTAAGGTATTCGTACGGCGTTGTTTGGCCTCCGTCTAAGGTCGTGCGTGTAGGCTTCCTAGGCACACTAATGAGGTCTCACAAGGCATCAACCTTGCCAATTTCAAATTTTACAAGTGCCGAGAAACCCTAATACGGATCGTTAACTAGAATTTTAGGCGAAACAATGAAACTAGTTAACAACTTAACTAAAAGAATTGAAATACAACCTTTGTAGATCCGGTCCTTCACCTCCATAGCTCCATGATGAAGTCTCCTCGCTGTCCAAATAGAATCCCGGGCTCTAGCGTCGGCTTCATCGGAGAAATGGGTGGGCTAGGTCATCGACTACGATGCCGAAGATGATCTACGTCGAGGCATCACAAGATCAAGCTCCCACTTCACCAAGTCATGAAACTTGTGAAGAAAACACCCTATACTACTTGGCAAGAGGTAGAGGATGAAGAAATAGGAAGTGGGTTCACTTTAGAATTGGATTTCTCATCCTTTTTCTCAAATCACCATTGAAGCTATCAAGCTTTTTCTTCTTGAAGAAGAAGAAGAAGAAGAAGATAATTATCATCATATGATAAGTGAAAAGAAAATAATACTTATCATATATTTAACCATGGTCAAGTGTAGAGAACTAACTAAGGTTATGTGAAAGGTTAGGGTTAAAAGAAGAAGACAAAATGGTCACTTGGTCAAAGCTTCATGAAGCTTCAACAAGCTTCATGAAAGAAAACAAAGAAAGAAACCATTTTGCTTTTCTTTTATCCATTTCTCAAAAAGAATAGATAAATAAATAAATTAGAAAGAAAAAGAAAAACCTAATCATTAACTTAACCATGATTTAATTCTTTACACTTAACCAAGTAAACATGTATCATCAAACATGATACAATCAAGTGCACAAAAGTATATCACATATACAACTTGTGAACTACAAGTGAGAAAATCCATTTAAAGTGAACCAAAACTAGTTAATGCAAAGTAATATATCAAATATATAATAATGCATTAAATCATTAAATCAACACTTGATTTAACATCCCGGTCATATCGCATATAACCGACTAATATTCAATGTATCGGCTTATCGAATCAATCCTTGATTCAACAACTAGGTTATATCGCATATAACCTAATCGATACATTCATCGCGAGAATGGAATACGGTATCACATACACGTATTATTCTCGGTCCCGCACATATCTCATATGCACTCCTATTTCGTTTCGCTTGAGCCAGGAAACCTCTGTGTAGGACTCTAAAGACTCGTCAATACGCCGGCAGCAGGTGATGATCATATCAAACACCCATAAGCCGCAAGCGGTCTGCTAAACGTAACGGCCACCCGGGTATTGAGCGATCAGAAGATCGATGAGCAAGCCCGCTCATACTCCTGTGAATCCAACCAGTAACACTTACCATACAGTCCGGTCTGTTCGTCTGATATGTCGCATATCTCGCCTAGGGGTGGTAAACGTCAGACCCCAATAGCTCGATAAGTCGTGTCGATATGAGGTCTATAACAGTTTGAGAAACTACTGGTAACACTTACCAGTAAATCTCAGCAACCCTGGCCAGGGATTTCCGGTTATAGCCAATCGAACATAGCGCAACATCAACTCCCTATACCGGGAGAGACGAATCCCCTCCTATCGCTCATTGCCTCCATATGATTCGGGACTGTACCCAAAAACCACCGTTTTGCACGCCCTCTTGGATGTGGTAAGGTGGAAATCAAAGCACAGTGGGAACCACACAAGACTCTATGACGATCTCGGGTCAACAGACTACTCTGTACCAGTGTCACCAGAGAACTGCCATCTGACGTAAGGTATAATACCATCTGGGAGTTCTCGACGAGTCCGTCCAGTATACCCAGTCTCCACTGAGCACCCGTATATCATCTCTGATGTCAAACACCAATGGATATGGGATCATCCATCGCCCATCTGTATGGGTCGAAAAGGTATACGCTAGTCTACTCTGGTATATCGATGCCCCGTCTCGATACACCCACGACTAGGGACCTTGAAGGATGTACTTATGGACTACCAAGTCCCCACTAGTATGATCTGCATCATAGTCCAGGTAGTCAAGTACACATCCTAAGGGCTTTACCAACATGTAACAGAGAGACAATCAGTATACACGTTAAGGTAAAGAGCAACCAGATAGCATACTATCATGTCGAGCAAGAAAGTCCTCCCTATATATGTCCAAGCATCCACTACAATATACATCCTATGTATAGTAATAGCCTCTAGGGCATACATATAACTAACAATCTCCCACTTGCACTAGGGCCATCTGATGGCAGTGGTTGCAGTATCTCATACTCAACCATCCTATAAAAGTCTCTCTCTGGGAAAAGGCCTTTGTGAGTGGATCCGCCGTGGTGTCCTCTGAGTCTACTCTCCTAACCTCGATCTCCTTGGAGATCAACCATCTCCATAATCTGGTGATACTGCCTTAGAATATATCTGGATCATTGATGGGACGGACGTTCCTTGGCATATGCCACAACTCCATTGTCACACAATGGGAGGAACTAAGTTCATCTCATGAACAAATATACATCCAGACTGCCTCTTTGGTAGCATCTTAAGTAGCGATGTATCGAGCCTTTATCGTCTAGTTAGCCACGGTATCTAGCTTGGAACTCTTCCAACATACCGTCCCTTTACTGAGGGTAAAGACAATGCCTGTGACTGACTTTCAGTCGTCCTTATCACTGTGGAACCCTTCCAGTGATTCTCTCCAGGATCGATTGATACCATCTCACTGCAACTAGTGAGAATCCTAACATCCAATTAGATCTATCTCATAGATCCAAAAACCCAGGATTTAGGAGGTATCATTTTGATCCTATATGGAGAATCATTGTGATAAGCGGAGATTGACCGAGCGTAGCATAGGAAACTCCTTCCCTATCAAGAGCATGTCATCTACGTGCTCTACGAGGATCATTACCATACTCCCTACTACCCTTTCGTATATAGTAGGTTCATATACTATTTTGATGATGTCAAACTGTTTGACTATCTCATCAAAACAGATTTTCCAGCTCCGCGATGTCTGCTTTATCCTATAAAGCATCTTGCACACGTTTCCGCTGCTCCCACTGTCTACGAAGCCCTCTGACTGTGTACTTATAGACTCTCTCTTCTAAAACATCATTTAGAAAAGCAGTCATGACACCCAACCACCAGATATCGTAGTCATGGTATGTAGCCGTGGCAAGTAGGATCGGGATGGACTTAAGCATAGATCTTTAGAAGAGGTTTCATCATGATCCATATCTGGTCTATAATGCAAACCTTTAACAAGTCTACCTTTGAAAGTCTCAACTTTTCCATGTACGCCAAGCAATCTTCTCAAGATATACTTTCTCCTGATGGGGATTTAACCCTTCAGATAAAGCAACTAAAGTCCATACTTTGTTAGTGTATAAGGATTCCATCTCAGATCGCTAAGCATCCAGCCATTCTTACAGAGTCCCACTCCTGATGGCCAGCTCGAAACTAGTTGGGTCATCATCTCATGATGCAATCCTCGCTCCCACTGTTATCGAGAAACCGAAGTATCTCTCAGGTGGGTGAGGAACCCTACTAGATCGGCGGAGAGGCTGAGGTTCATTGGTAACTATTGAATCCTTTGGTTCTACCAAATCATCTGTTGTTATTTGTATAGCTGGAACCTTTCCAGTTGTACATAACAGACCTTGCCTCGAGTTTGTCCGGACTATGCTTTTAGTTATAGCCCGGACAACCCCAAATCTTAACCAACTTAAGATATGGGCTCTTCCCTTATCATATCAAATATGAAGTGGTAGGCAACTGTTTTGATTTGAACCCTATTCAATAGATATGCAACTTCTCAAGTGCATAACTCCCAAAAAGGAAATAGGTAACTCAGTATTACTCATCATAGAGCACACCTTATCACATAGGGTGTTATTTCTCCGCCCCGATATACCATCGCGCTATGGTGTAAACGGAGGAGTAATGCTGAGAGAGAATCTCATTCTCCTTCAGAATAGTCCAGGAATTCCGTACTCAAGTATTCTCCTCCTTGATCTCATCAAAGGTCATAATACTTATACCCGTATTGGTTCTCTACTTCTAGCTTATATTCTGTGAATATCTCAAAAGGTTCGGACTTGTGTTTCAACAGGAACATATGTCTGAATCTAAAGAGATCATCAGAGAATGTAATGAAGTACAAAGAACCGGTCTTGGCATTTGTAGACAGGGGACCTGCATACATCAACATGTATCATCCCAAGAGTTCACTAACTCTTTCTCTGTTTCCAGTAAACGGAGCTATGGTCATCTTATCTTTGTGACATGACTGGAAAGTTTCACAAGATGTAAATTCAAACTAACTTAAATATGCATCTTTATGTAACTTCAGCTAGTCGGGTCGCATTGATATGACCCAGTCTATAATGCCTCAAGAAGGATCCGTTCATTTCTGAACTCTTCCACTTGTATGTGTTCCGTATACAAAAGAACTGTAGTTTGATTTAGAACATTAATTCTTTTAGATAACGTGCCTGAACCGTTCAACTTTTGATATACGAAATGTTCAAAATATTATCCAACAATACAAAATTATATCCTTTCTTTACTAATAAAGAGACTGATATGATTTTGTATATCAGGTTCGGTATCTAATAACATTCGTTCAGAATCAATGTATTTGGAATACAGGGTGACAGTGACCAACAAACTTGGCTACAACACTTGCACCGTTTTCTGTCTCATGAAACTTATCACCCATTCTCAGTTCTTTACCTATCTGTAGCCCATGTAACATATTACATATGCGGGATCCTGATCCGGTATCACATACCCAGGACGTAAAGGACACTGAGAAACAGTTCTGCATAATGAACACACCCGAAGATGATGCATCAGCATGCACTCTCTTCGTTTGGGCGGCATGGGAATTCTGGTAATCCCCAATTTCCTGCTCGGTCTTATAACAATTATAAGTTGGAGCGGGACCAACGTTCCCCAGCTCAGTATAACAAGCGGGTTCGGTCAAATATCCGTATTATTATCTTGATTAAGGCGTGATATGGTCGCTACCTGGAGAGAGAGAGAAGAAAACACTCAGCGTGCGCTCTTGCAAGAATAGATTGGTTATTAATTTATCTAATCAGGACGGCTCCCACTGTTTTTATCAAATCTTCCTTCAAACCCTAAAAGGAAAGACTAGCCGGGATTAATTACACACTACAAGTTCGCCAATCTTTCAGCCAGGCCAGTGTCGGTACTTTGAGGGAGGTTCCCCGTGCTTTCGCACGAACCTAATTAATGTAAACCTCGTTTTCCCAGAGGCGTAACCCCGTTGACACCTTTCTAGACACCTACTTGATCGGCTAATTGTAATGTGTAAAACTCTCTCAGGAGTAACAATTACTCGCAGCGGGTATCGGGATCCAACTATCTCATAGAAGGTATGCAATCTCATTGCAAATTTCAACACTTGAAATTCCCGATATTTTGCCTCTAGCGTCCTATGACCTTGACGGAGGCCAAACTACCCATAGTCCGCTAGTCAAGTTCAACCCGTCATTTCCTGATTGAATTAAACGCACCCGTACGACCCTTGACGGAGGCCAAACAACGCCGTACGAATACCCTAATCCAATCGCATCATATGCTAGCAGATAAGCACTAGTTAGCTACCGTACACTACGCCTTGACGGAGGCCAAACTACCGCAGCACGAAAACTAACTAGTACTTATCTGAAATGACGGAGGGCTACGTCAGGTTTTTCTGAAAACCTATTGCGTAATGAACTTGATATCGTTGTAGAATCAAATGATTTTAAAATGGAGTGTTTTTGAGGCTTTTCTAGTTTTGCTAAAGGAGTCACTCCCGGTGAAGGGATCGTCGGTCCTTTCCTCGTCGAATGAGGTACGGGATATATCATATATATCACTGTGCAGCGCAAAAACTTTTAAAAGCAATCAAAAGACAAACCGAGTGTGTAGCATCTGCCAGCTATTGCTAAAGGAGTCACTCCCGGTGAAGGGATCTCGGTCCTTTCCTTATCGAATAAGGTGCAGGATATATCATATATACCGCTGTGCAAAGCAAGAACTGTAGCTACCCATTTTATTTTTGAAATTCGATTCCACAACATCTTAAGGTTTCTTTTTCTTTCATTAATCACATTAATGAAGTCCCATCATTTAAATACCTAAACATCATAGATAAATACGACGTACACTTATGCCATCCGCATTCACCTCGATGTCCCCTCGTGCACCGTTAGGTTAGGTAACTAACGGCAGAGCGGGGCAGGGCTAGCGCGGGTGTAAAACATAAGTAACGTCTATATAATATATCATATATACTATATATAGTATCTATCACAGAACATCACATGATTACATCACAGATATCGCAGCAGAAGAAACATATGAAATATTGGATATACTAGGACGTCCGTGTTTTTAATACGAGCCAGTATAAAACACGGATTCCACGGTCGCGATGAATAGCCAAACCCACACCCCTAGACCCCTACGAGAGCGGCAAGCAACCCTACCAATTCTAGAGTTAGGAGACCCGGACTCGACTCCACGAGTTGGTCTCCCACTGGACTCCAGAAGCCGGTTACTTGTGCTCCCCTCCTTGGGTCTATCCTAGTGCGGAAAAGTAAATAATATACAAAGGGTGACATCTTCCGCAACCTGGAAGTGCCCTAATAAAGGAATATTACATACAAGTTTTTACATGAATGAAAATGAAAAACACTCATCTCACATAAAAAAACCCCGGCTATTCAAACACGACGATCCAATATAACATATCCAGCAATACATAACATCACATGTCATCAACGTAAGTAAATATGCGCATCCCAATTGTCGTTGACATATAGCAACGAAACCGGCGATATCACATATTACACTTACGGTCACAGAAAAGAAAGTGTAAAACTACAACAGTTGGAATCCGCAATCTCTTTAGACATCACATGCCTAAACAAATGAAATACTTAGACATCACATGCCTAACAATTATAAACCCCGCATTTTAGTTTCATTATCGAAAACACTTTTCAATATCAAGTCGGGCAATTCAACAAGATTCCCGACATCCTGATCGAATACTCGTCGCAAACTTTAGTAGGCGGCCGCGCCCCTGATACCGTGACGAAATGCACTAAGGCGGAAGACCGCTACCGCGAGCACCCGAACGGATGCTTTCGGAGATGGGGTTCTCCTACAGTCACTTGGTCGGGGCTATGGAGTGAGGCTGTCTATTAAGTTTACCCGGCGAGTATCCGCGTACGCTACGTGATTGCGACGGACTTTTGATCACATCAAAATTCCGTGGCAACCGATCAAGTGAGACTAAACTGCTATGTTTATAACATTCATTCAGTTATCTCATAACAACTTGTGAATTTCAACTATTGTATCGCATTCCAGATAAATAGAAAATGTTAAACTTTCCGATCGAACAGTCAAACACCCAAGTTTTCCCGAAACAGCTCAACTCATGAAATAAGTTCAAAGACAATCACTTCGTGCCTCAGTACCAACGGTCCAGCCGTAGAAGGGTCAAGCCAACGCCTCACATGTGGCACGCCGTACTGCCCCAAACCCTAAGGTTCAAAGGGCAGTTCAAGACGGTCACATAATCGAGCTAAGTTTTGTTGTCTTCTAGAGGGACCATCGCGTTACTTGCACTACTTAGAACGTCTTTAAACCACGGAAAAATCCAACACTTGGAAATTTCCCGACAGGGGAAAAATTAGGTATTTATATCCGTTCGAACATTTTAACATATTCTAAAATTACCCGGAAAGCCACATAGACAAAGTCTGATAATCCGATCGAATCATCTAAGCTCCAAAACACCCCAGAAAACTCAACTCTTGAGTTCAAATTAAAAATTCCCAGAAAACTCAGCACGTATAAAAGCAAATTACTGTGCAAAATAGGAAGGGTGACGTCATCAAATGGCCGCGGAACCGCCGCAGAAGCCAGGCTTCTGCCGCGGTTCCGCCGCACTTTGGACACATCGTTTGGAAAATTTTGCACCGTAATTCTTAGAATTTCCTGCTGAATTTTTTAAGCATTTTTAATCTGGAAAAAACCCAGTTTTTGAAAAAAGTCCAGAGAGCTATTTTGGAATTAGGGTTTCGATTCGATCGGACTTCAAATTCCGTCTACGCAACGACTAAGGCTCTAGCTAGTCTCTGATACCACTGTAGGCTTCCTAGGCACACTAATGAGGTCTCACAAGGCATCAACCATGCCAATTTCAAATTTTACAAGTGCCGAGAAACCCTAATACGGATAGTTAACTAGAATTTTAGGCGAAACAATGAAACTAGTTAACAACTTAACTAAAAGAACGGAAATACAACCTTTGTAGATCCGGTCCTTCACCTCCATAGCTCCATGATGAAGTCTCCTCGCTGTCCAAATAGAATCCCGGGCTCTAGCGTCGGCTTCATCGGAGAAATGGTCGGGCTAGGTCATCGACTACGATGCCGAAGATGATCTACGTCGAGGCATCACAAGATCAAGCTCCCACTTCACCAAGTCATGAAACTGTTGGAGATAGTGCCCTCAGAGTCAATTATTAGGTCACAGGTACGTGATTGCAATGATTGATGGAGGACCTATCCCGGTAGGACAGTCTTACTCGAGATGATAGTATGCTATCTGGTTTACCTTTATCATCGTGTACTGCTTTAAGTGACCTGACAAGTTGCTATTACACGTTGATAGAGCCCCTAGGATTCTTGCTTGACCACCAGCAGTATGAGGGCGATCATATAAGTGGGAGATGGGGTCTATAAGCATATCCTTAAAGGTCCCTAGTCGGGTGAGTTTCGAGACAGGGCATCGATACTCCAGAGTAGACTAGTGTATACAGTCGAGACCCCGACGAGGGACGGTGGCCGGTCTCACAAGCCACTGGTGTCAGTTGGATCACCTAAGATGTATACAGGTGCTCATTGGGTTATGAGTACACCGGACAGGACTCGCCGGGAACATGCCAGTTGGTCATATACCAGACGTCAGATGGCAGTTCCCTGGTGACATGTGTACAGGTTAGTTCATCGACCTGGGGATCGTCATTTGTCTTGTATGAGTTCCCACTGTACTTTGATTACTACCCTACCACGGCTCAAAGGAGTCGTGCAAACAGGTTTTAGTTGGGTACAGTCCCGAGCCACATGGAGGCAGTGCGCGTATCTTCAGGGGTTCGTCTCTCCCGGTATTGGAGGTGAGGTCGTGCTGTGTCTAGGAGAGCCATTACACGAAGCCCTCGGCCGAGGCAAGGAGATTTACTGGTAGGTATTCCAGTAGTATCTCAGGGTGTTCTGGGCTACACTCCGACACGACTTGTACCGCTTTTGGGGGTCTGACTTTTACCAACCCCCTAGGCCCGCCATGCGATGCTCATAGACGAACGGACCGGACTGTACGGATATTGTCACTGACAGGCTCAGTATGGTTGTCAGGCTGAGTTCGCTCACAGACGTCCCTTTTAGTTAATACCTGGTATCCCGTTACGTATTGGCTTATACCTCTGACGTGCTAGTGGTTAAATCCACAACCAAGGTGTTGACGAGTCTTTAGAGTCCCCCACATTCAATTGCTCAGCTTTCGGGCGAAAGGTTGTAGAGGCCGTATGGAGATATGGCAAGGTCCAATCAGATACGTGCGGTATTGCACGGATCAGGATCGGACAGTTTGTACTATAGGCCGTATGGTTATATGGCAGCGTTCGATCAGATACGTGCGGTATTGCACGGATCAGGATCGAACGGATATTACTAGCCGGCTTTGGTATAAGCCGGATCCTAGTATAGTACAGTGTAGATTTTGTCTCATTGCATTTGTATTTCGGTCGAAATACAGATACGGGTGTGTATGCACAGTATCGGGGTTTTCCTGTAATTTATTACGGGACCAGTTTTCTGGAGTTGCCAGTTTGCTTTCCGTTTCGGCCAATTTCCTTTGTATCGTTCATTGGCCGAAGTTTGGTGGAGGAGGGCTTATTTGCATTGTTGCAAATAGGCATTTGTGGAGGGGGTCTTTGCATTATTTGTATCATGATGGTTTCATGATGGAGCCCATCCTTTGACTCTTTCTTTTCCATCATGGTTTGACTTGTGGGGATATGATGAGAGTTGATTAGGTTTTGGAGTGTTAGATTTGTTTTGTGATCATTCCTTTTCATGATCACTTCACACTCTCCCTTGGATGATGGATCCACCCACCCCTTGACTTTATTCTCTCTCTCCATTTTCTTGCATGGCCGGCCACTAGTGAGGAGGGGGTCTTTTTCTTTGGGTGAGGGGAAAATGTTATTCTCATTCTTTGCATGCTACATTTTTCCCCACCTCTCTCCAAGTTCTTTTTCCTCCACCACAAAGGCATCTCCATGAACCCCAAAATGAGACTTGTACACTACATTCTACAGCAAATCTTGGGCACGTCGACTAGCCAGCTTCATGCCCGAGTTGCCTCGGCATTAAGGTGGGAGCCCGTAAAAGAAGTAGGCGATGTGGTGCACTTCCGGCGACGAGGAGGAGACGGGACATTCCGCAAGAGATCGGGACGACGACGAGAAGACCGGAGGACTCGGATCTGTCGGTATATCTCTCTTCCCCTTCTTGTAGATAGCTAGGACTAATTAATGGTTCGATCCGGGTATTAGTTCGCGGCGGTTTGCCAGTTCAAGAAAAATTAATGTTTATCACCGCTTCCGCATTTGGCCGTCGGATTGACGGCCGGGGCGCCGCCGTGCACTTACAGTGGTATCAGAGCCTCGCCATTAACTTAGTCTAGCTTGGTTTAATGTGTTTTGCATTTCCGATCGACCAAAATTCCAAAAAACCATATTTTGATCACATCAGTTTTCTGTTGGAAATTTTTGGTGTCGAAAAATGTTTCAGGTTGTATAAAATTGATGTGCTAGAAGAAATAAGAGTTCTGTAGAAATTCGATAGACCAATTCCACTACGGGAGCGCGGAACCGCGGCCAAACACCCCTTTGGGCCGCGGTTCCGCCGCACTATGTTGGGTTTGCTGCATCAATTTTCTACAGTCTCTTTTTGGGCTAAAAATAGGGGTTTTGGAATATTAATATTGGGCCCAGAATTTCCTGATCTGCTACAGTAATGCTTTGGGGCCCACTTGTTAAAATTTGATTGATCGAATATTTTAAACACATTATTTCACAGTATTTACATTATATCTGCGACCGTGAATGTCACTTGATCGGTAAATCCGGTCTAACTGCTATAGCCCGGTTAGACGGATTTGCGAACGTGACTTTCACGTTGATGTTCTGTTTTTGCTGTGATGTTGCGGATCGGTCGTGGGGGATAGCCTGGATGCAATGCTAGTACAGTTGTGGTTGTATTATGTACATTTGATATTGCGGGACGAGCGTCCGACATGTGGACTGCCGTCACTGCCTGTTTGTATTATTATTTTGGGGCACGGCCAGGTTGCGGTCGATGTACCCGTTGTATGTATATTTTACTTTCTGTACTAGGATTGCCCCGCGGAGGGGTGCACGGATAGCCGGGTTCTAGAGGGCAACAAGCCCGCATCTCATGGCATTGAGAGGGAGGGGGCTTCACTCTAGGATTGGCGGGCTATTCGCCGCACTCGTAGGGGGTACAGGTTGACCCAGGAGGGGTGCCCAAGTTACCGGATTCCGTGAAGTGCTGGGTGGTCCATTCACGGCGCTGAAGGGGGCTGCCTCGCTTCAGGTTTTGGCGGGTGACTTGCCGCGCCCATAGGGGTCTAGGTTCTCATTGCACAGGCTATCCACACGACCAGGGGAACGTCGGGTTTCAGCGGCTCTGTGAAACCCGGGGATCCCAGATATCTGTATTGTTTCTGTGATGCTGTACATTTCTGTGATGTTGCATTTTATTCACGCCTTGAGCGAATATAATATATTGGTATATATATTAGTAGATGTTGTATATGTTTTACATCCGCGCTAGTCCAGTCCCCGCTCTGTCGTTAGTTAGCTAACCTAACGGGTAATGACGGGACCCAGTGGCGAATGCGGATAGCATATACGTACATCAGTATATTTTCGTTCTTTGTGGTGTGATCAATTGATGGGACTGCGTTGATTCGGATCAATGCAAGTTAAAAACAAACCTAATCTGATGTTGTTGGAACACTTTTCAAAAAGCTGTTATTGCAAGGACGTTCACTTTTGTTTTGCATCGTGGTATTCAGTCGGAATATCCTGCTCCTCAGTCGACGAGGCAAGGGCCGAGATCCCTTCACCGGGAGTGACCCCTTGGACAAAAAGTTTGCGTCAGGGCATTAACTTCACTATAGCCGATTACTTTTGCTTTGCACCGTGGTATTCAGTTGGAATATCCTGCACCTCATTCTACGGGGAAAGAGCCGAGATCCCTTCACCGGGAGTGACCTCTTTAGCAACGGTTTTCGTCACTATATTTTTTTTAAAAAAAAGCTATCCGTTCCTTCAACGATATCAAGTTCATTACGTTAAAGGTTTTCGCCAGAAACCATTCGTAGCCCTCCGTCATTTCAGTTAAATATTCGGTAGTATTCAAGCTATGTATTTTGACCTCACGCCAAGGCATAGTGATTGGTAGCTGTCGGGTATTTATCTGTTGCATAGATAGATGCGTTGGTTTGGGACAGTCGTACTACTATTTTGGCCTACGTCAAGGGTATGTACGGGTGGATTCAAATTAACTTGGATAATGACGGGTAGAACTTGACATGTGACTTATGATATTTTGACCTCACGCCAAGGTCATAAGAGCATGTGGCAAAAATCACATCGGGAGTTTCAAAAGAACTGAAACTTTCCAGATATGCGCATACCTTCTGGAGTGTGATACCGTGAGCGGATTCCGTCACGTTATCATGCGATGAGAGTTGGATCCCGATTCCCACTGATGAGTTAGTTTACTCCTCGGGTGACCCTGACTAATTCTTCTTTCAGGTTTGGAGGAGAATTTGAGGTACAGTGGGAGGTTTCCAGATTAGATAAATTGGTAACCATTCTGATCTAGGTTAGAGTGCACGCTGAGTGTTTCTTTTCTCTCTCTCTTTGGCAGCGACCATTGACCCGACCCTAAGACTATGACTCAGTGACCAAGTTGACCGAACCTTCTTAACACTGGCTTTTGGATTGTCAGAGTTGCAGACCTCATTGCCACTCCCACTTTTACCCTTTTCTCCAGGACACCCCGTATTACTACGAACGTCCACTTCCATTGGACAAAACCATCGTATGGTTAGATACGAACTCGAAGGAATTTATTCGAGGATGGTTTCAGGTTCTGGAGGAAACGGATAGGATTATTCAGTTGTCTTTTCCTTTTAGCTTCTCTCAGGTTGCGAGTACTCCTTGGTTTAGGAGATAGTACACCTATTACGCAAATTGGATAGTCTTCTTCCAAACCATAGGCTGGTGCCGACTGGTAGGGAATGAAGAAAACCAATTAGCATAACAATGGTGTACAGAAGGTATTAAGTTAAGACAAAGCAAGGGATTAGTAAGAGGGCAAAGTAAATTGCAACAGATATTCACGACCAAACCAAGTATTCCTTCGCCAATCCTAAAATCACCTTTGTATTTCTCCAGGACACTCCGTATCACTACGAAGATCCACAGTTTATTGGATACTCCATCGTATGGTTATATACGAATTCGAAAGGAACTTGTTCCAGTTCGGGGATGGATTCTGGTTCAGGAGAAATAGGAATAAGGTTTATTCAGTTGTCTTTTATCCTCACCTTCTCTCGCATTGCGAGTGTTCCTAGGATTAGGACAGTACACCCATTATGCTTATTGGATAGCCTTCTTCCAAACCATAGGCTGGCGCCGAACGGTAGGGAAGGAAGAAAACCATTTGGCCTAAAGGGGTGTGCAGAAGGTAATGACTAAAGACATATGAAGGGATTTGGAGAGGTGGCAAAGAATTATACGGTTACAGTCGGGAATCTGGAAGAGGCATTACTAGGAATACCGGGATACCCCATCGAAACATTTCGATGTTTTAGTCTCACTGTGTACTGTTAAAAGAAAACTGATTTCCCGATTAGATACTTACTCCAGGGTATGTATTTACCAAGTATGATTCTCACATCTGTATGGTTTTACAGATGATGAGTGGGAGTAAGTTATTGGGAATTGGGTGATCATCCTCATTATATCGGGATTCGTTGTAATCGGTGATATTTGAGGAAATCACCTGGGCTGTTTGCCAGTCGGCAAATATTTGGTTTTGAATATCCGCTGTTATGCACCAATTTCAAATTGATATATCTGTACGTCTATTTTCATAGAGTGAGATATACCTTTTTGATATTATGTCGATGGCATTTACCTATATCAGTGGACGGTTAGGTAAGGAGCATTAAACAGCGGTGTAATTCTTCTTAACCATAAGTACAGTTTTCAACCTACGACACACAGTGAATGAGTTATCAGACTCAAAGGACTTATACAGAGTATTGTATGATGTCCAGGGTCCATCAGGACAGAGGGGTTGGTCCTCGTACTATATTCGGTTTACTTATGACTTCTCTAGTTTTTAGACAGGTGCTTCGTGGAAACACAGGGTCCGAATTTGGAGAAGTTATAGGTATTTGAATAGAGTAGAGAACCAGGTGTAGCAAGTATCGGGATTCTTCAAAGTGATCGAAGATGTAGATACTTGTATATGGTATTCAGTTGATAGTAGTGATTAAGAGAAATTGCTTCTCTTTCAGGTTACTCATAATTGGAAGCATTCCTAAGTTGAGTAACGCTGATCGGCCTCCTTCCATTTAGTTGACATGCACTGGAGACAGTTGCATGATTTGAATCTGGTTCAATTAAATCAGTGCCTCTGGTTCTATATATGATATAGAACAGTTCATATCTTAACGATGTTAAGGTACGGGGAGTTGTCCGGCTTATGATTAAAACCAGACACTGGACAACTCAAGGCACGTTTCTGTAATGGCTGTTTGTGGGTTGACCCATGCTATGACGAGGGTTGACTTTCTACCATCTGGATGAACAATAGCGATATTGTTCTAGACTCGCCACAGTTTTATTAAAAATGGATTTTTTTCAGAAAACAGTAGTGGGAGTATGGTAGAACTGGAAGTGATTCCAGAACCACAAACGATTACTGAAGATTTGATAAGGAACCTAAAGATTCAATCTGGATTGACATTCCATTGGCCACTCCGCAGATACGGTGGGTAACCTCAGGCACCCGAGAGGTACTCCGGTAGCCTCAAGGACGGTGGCAGGGAGGTTCTTGTTTACCCACACTTGCCATTGCTGTTGTTCCAGACTGTGAGACCCGGCAGGAGGATGAGTATAGCGTCGTTCTAAACTAGTTTTAGAAGTGTACGTGTATATGACTCTGCCAGAGGGTTGTCGTAGTCAGTGGGAGCAGCGGAAGCATTGGTGGACAGGTAGCTTATGTCTATTTATAGGCTAAAGCAGATATAGCGGAGAAAGATCATCTATTTCTGACGTGACAGTCATGGGTTTGACTTCATCAGAATAGGGGATGGGTCTGTTGAGAAGTTAGTAGGGTGTGATGTCCTGGTATTTGGATGACATACACAGAGTAGGAAGTGAAACTCCTATACTACAATCGGTTATACTTTGGTCGTCACACAGTGGTTTCTCCACAAAGGAAATGGATTTTATATCAGACATACTGGCTACTAGATCTATGGTTTTAGATCTAGATTTGGGTAGTTTCCCAATCTGGGTACTTAGACAGCATTCTGAGAGTATTTAGAATGGACGACTCCATGCACGGTAGTGTACCTGCAGAAGATGGAGTCACCCTCTCTAAAGGTGTCTTACAGACTAAAGGGGAGAGGGATGTGCATGATTGGCAGATCACTTGCTCAGGCAATTGAGTCAATCATGAGATGTCAAATACCACACCAGATGTTGTTCTTGCACTAGATGCAATAAGTTGATATTGATCTAATCCTGGAGAAACAGTCGGAAGCAGTTTTAGAACATAAGTGGATGTTCTAGGGATATGATAACGACAGCCTCATTCGGGAAACAGTTATCATTCCAGGCTTCCAAGGTGACATGGACGACAAGGAGGTTGTCAGAGTTATAGTTTTCCTTCTGATGAGGGGCAGTATTTTGGACAGGTGATCCAAGGCAATACTGAGGGAGGCATGGCGCAGGATACTGATTAAGTTCAGTTGACGATACAGTCTAAGAAGTTTGGATTTGGAGTTCATTTATGAGCTAGGTCCCATCAGACATCCAGACATATTCTAAGACAGGTATTGCTCATTTCGGGAGATGGCTTTCTCCGCGAACTTGAGATATAGAGGGACATAGAAAGAAACAACTAAGCGGATCCACTCACTAAGGCTATTCCTCGAACGCAATAGTTTCGCAAACGAGCTTTGTGAGACTGACTAGTACAGGAGTTGGGTGTTCGGTATCACACGGGCTGTGAGTATGCGACATCGCAATAATTAGCCTTGAGTGCAAGTGGGAGATTGTTGGAGATAGTGCCCTCAGAGTCAATTATTAGGTCACAGGTACGTGATTGCAATCATTGATGGAGGACCTATCCCGGTAGGACAGTCTTACTCGAGATGATAGTATGCTATCTGGTTTACCTTTATCATCGTGTACTGCTTTAAGTGACCTGACAAGTTGCTATTACACGTTGATAGAGCCCCTAGGATTCTTGCTTGACCACCAGCAGTATGAGGGCGATCATATAAGTGGGAGCTGGGGTCTATAAGCATATCCTTAAATGGTCCCTATTTGTGTGAGTTTCGAGACATGGCATCGATACTCCAGAGTAGACTAGTGTATACAGTCGAGACCCCGACGAGGGGCGGTGGCCGGTCTCACAAGCCACTGGTGTCAGTTGGATCACCTAAGATGTATACAGGTGCTCATTGGGTTATGAGTACACCGGACAGGACTCGCCGGGAACATGCCAGTTGGTCATATACCAGACGTCAGATGGCAGTTCCCTGGTGACATGTGTACAGGTTAGTTCATCGACCTGGGGATCGTCATTTGTCTTGTGTGAGTTCCCACTGTACTTTGATTACTACCCTACCACGGCTCAAAGGAGTCGTGTAAACAGGTTTTAGTTGGGTACAGTCCCGAGCCACATGGAGGCAGTGAGCGTATCTTCAGGGGTTCGTCTCTCCCGGTATTGGGGGTGAGGTCGTGCTGTGTCTAGGAGAGCCATTACACGAAGCCCTCGGCCGAGGCAAGGAGATTTACTGGTAGGTATTCCAGTAGTACCTCAGGGTGTTCTGGGCTACACTCCGACACGACTTGTACCGCTTTTGGGGGTCTGACTTTTACCAACCCCCTAGGCCCGCCATGCGATGCTTATAGACGAAAGGACCGGACTGTACGGATATTGTCACTGACAGGCTCAGTAGGGTTGTCAGGCTGAGTTCGCTCACAGACGTCCCTTTTAGTCAATACCTGGTAGCCCGTTACGTATTGGCTTATACCTCTGACGTGCTAGTGGTTAAATCCACAACCAAGGTGTTGACGAGTCTTTAGAGTCCCCCACATTCAGTTACTCAGCTTTCGGGCGAAAGGTTGTAGAGGCCGTATGGAGATATGGCAAGGTCCAATCAGATACGTGCGGTATTGCACGGATCAGGATCGGACAGTTTATACTATAGGCCGTATGGTCATATGGCAGGGTTCGATCAGATACGTGCGATATTGCACGGATCAGGATCGAACGGATATTACTAGCCGGCTTTGGTATAAGCCGGATCCTAGTATAGTACAGTGTAGATTTTGTCTCATTGCATTTGTATTTCGGTCGAAATACAGATACGGGTGTGTATGCACAGTATCGGGGTTTTCCTGTAATTTATTACGGGACCAGTTTTCTGGAGTTGCCAGTTTGCTTTCCGTTTCGGCCAATTTCCTTTGTATCGTTCATTGGCCGAAGTTTGGTGGAGGAGGGCTTATTTGCATTGTTGCAAATAGGCATTTGTGGAGGGGGTCTTTGCATTATTTGTATCATGATGGTTTCATGATGGAGCCCATCCTTTGACTCTTTCTTTTCCATTATGGTTTGACTTGTGGGGATATGATGAGAGTTGATTAGGTTTTGGAGTGTTAGATTTGTTTTGTGATCATTCCTTTTCATGATCACTTCACACTCTCCCTTGGATGATGGATCCACCCACCCCTTGACATTATTCTCTCTCTCCATTTTCTTACATGGCCGGCCACTAGTGAGGAGGGGGTCTTTTTCTTTGGGTGAGGGGAAAATGTTATTCTCATTCTTTGCATGCTACATTTTTCCCCACCTCTCTCCAAGTTCTTTTTCCTCCACCACAAAGGCATCTCCATGAACCCCAAAATGAGACTTGTACACTACATTCTACAGCAAATCTTGGGCACGTCGACTAGCCAGCTTCATGCCCGAGTTGCCTCGGCATTGAGGTGGGAGCCCGTAAAAGAAGTAGGCGATGTGGTGCACTTCCGGCGACGAGGAGGAGACGGGACATTCCGCAAGAGATCGGGACGACGACGAGAAGACCGGAGGACTCGGATCTGTCGGTATATCTCTCTTCCCCTTCTTGTAGATAGCTAGGACTAATTAATGGTTCGATCCGGGTATTAGTGCGCGGCGGTTTGCCAGTTCAAGAAAAATTAAAGTTTATCACCGCTTCCGCATTTGGCCGTCGGATTGACGGCCGGGGCGCCGCCGTGCACTTACAGAAACTTGTGAAGAAAACACCCTATACTACTTGGCAAGAGGTAGAGGTTGAAGAAATAGGAAGTGGGTTCACTTTAGAATTGGATTTCTCACCCTTTTTCTCAAATCACCATTGAAGCTATCAAGCTTTTTCTTCTTGAAGAAGAAGAAGAAGAAGAAGAAGATAATTATCATCATATGATAAGTGAAAAGAAAATAATACTTATCATATATTTAACCATGGTCAATTGTAGAGAATTAACTAAGGTTATGTGAATGGTTAGGGTTAAAAGAAGAAGACAAAATGGTCACTTGGTCAAAGCTTCATGAAGCTTCAACAAGCTTCATGAAAGAAAACAAAGAAAGAAACCATTTTGCTTTTCTTTTATCCATTTCTCAAAAAGAATAGATAA
Source organism: Agapanthus africanus (assembly GCA_030015575.1). NCBI lineage: Eukaryota > Viridiplantae > Streptophyta > Magnoliopsida > Asparagales > Amaryllidaceae > Agapanthus > Agapanthus africanus. The sequence goes on from CM057344.1 coordinate 388,189,327, forward strand.
ATAAATAAATTAGTAAGAAAAAGAAAACCCTAATCATTAACTTAACCAAGATTTAATTCTTTACACTTAACCAAGTAAACATGTATCATCAAACATGATACAATCAAGTGCACAAAAGTATATCACATATATAACTTGTGAACTACAAGTGAGAAAATCCATTTAAAGTGAAACAATACTAGTTAATGCAAAGTAATATATCAAATATATAATTATGCATTAAATCATTAAATCAACACTTGATTTAACGACCCGGTCATATCGCATATAACCGACTAATATTCAATGTATCGGCTTATCGAATCAATCCTTGATTCGACAACTAGGTTATATCGCATATAACCTAATCGATACATTCATCGCGAGAATGGAATACGGTATCACATACACGCATTATTCTCGGTCCCGCACATATCTCATATGCACTCCTATTTCGTTTCGCTTGAGCCAGGAAACCTCTGTGTAGGACTCTAAAGACTCGTCAATACGCCGGCAGCAGGTGATGATCATATCAAACACACACAAGCCGCAAGCGGTCTGCTAAACGTAACGGCCACCCGGGTATTGAGCGATCAGAAGATCGACGAGCAAGCCCACTCATACTCCTGTGAATCCAACCAGTAACACTTACCGTACAGTCCGGTCTGTTCGTCTGATATGTCGCATATCTCGCCTAGGGGTGGTAAACGTCAGACCCCAATAGCTCGATAAGTCGTGTCGATATGAGGTCTATAACAGTTCGAGAAACTACTGGTAACACTTACCAGTAAATCTCAGCAACCCTGGCCAGGGATTTCCGGTTATAGCCAATCGAACACAGCGCAACATCAACTCCCTATACCGGGAGAGATGAATCCCCTCCTATCGCTCATTGCCTCCATGTGATTCGGGACTGTACCCAAAAACCACCGTTTTGCACGCCCTCTTGGACGTGGTAAGGTGGAAATCAAAGCACAGTGGGAACCACACAAGACTCTATGACGATCTCGGGTCAACAGACTACTCTGTACCAGTGTCACCAGAGAACTGCAATCTGACGTAAGGTATAATACCATCTGGGAGTTCTCGGCGAGTCCGTCCAGTGTACCCAGTCTCCACAGAGCACCCGTATATCATCTCTGATGTCAAACACCAATGGATATGGGATCATCCATCGCCCATCTGTATGGGTCGAGAAGGTATACGCTAGTCTACTCTGGTATATCGATGCCCCGTCTCGATACACCCACGACTAGGGACCTTGAAGGATGTACTTATGGACTACCATGTCCCCACTAGTATGATCTGCATCATAGTCCAGGTAGTCAAGTACACATCCTAAGGGCTTTACCAACATGTAACAGAGAGACAATCAGTATACACGTTAAGGTAAAGAGCAACCAGATAGCATACTATCATGTCGAGCAAGAAAGTCCTCCCTATATATGTCCAAGCATCCACTACAATATACATCCTATGTATAGTAATGGCCTCTAGGGCATACATATAACTAACAGTACGGGTGGGTTTAAATCAATCAGGAAATGACGGGTTGAACTTGACTAGCGGACTATGGGTAGTTTGGCCTCCGTCAAGGTCATAGGACGCTAAGGGCAAAATTATCGGGAATTTCAAGTGTTGAAATTTGCAATGAGATTGCATACCTTCTATGAGATAGTTGGATCCCGATACCCACTGCGAGTAAGAGTTACTCCTGGGAGAGTTTTACACATTACAATTAGCCAATCAAGTAGGTGTCTAGAAAGGTGTCAACGGGGTTACGCCTCTGGGAAAACGAGGTTTACTGTAATTAGGTTCGTGCGAAAGCACGGGGGACCTCCCTCGAAGTACCGACACTGGCCTGGCTAAAAGATTGGCGAACTTGTAGTGTGTAATTAATCCCGGCTAGTCTTTCCTTTTAGGGTTTGAAGAAAGATTTGATAAAAACAGTTGGAGCCATCCTGATTAGATAAAATAATAACCAATCTATTCTTGCAAGAGCGCACGCTAAGTATTTTCTTCTCTCTACCATATCATGCCTTAATCAAGATAATAATACGGAATATTGACCGAACCAGCTTATTATTCTGAGCTGGGGAACGTTGGTCCCGCTCCAACTTATAATTATTATAAGACAGAGCAGGAAATTTGGGATTACCAGAATTCCCGTGCCGCCCAAACGAAGAAAGTGCAAGCTGATGCATCATCTTCGGGTGTGTTCATTATATAGAACTGTTTCTCAGTGTCCTTTGCGTCCTGGGTATATGATACCAGATCAGGATCCCGCATATGTAATATGTTACGTGGGCTACAGATAGGTAAAGAACTGAGAATGGGTGATAAGTTTCATGAGGCAGAAAAACGGGGCAAGAGTTGCAGCCAAGTCTGTTGGTCACTGTCACCCTGTATTACCAATACATTGATTCTCAACAAAGGTTAATAGATCCGAACCTGGTATACAAAATCATATCAGTCTCTTTATTAGTAAAGAAATGATAAAATTTTGTATTGTTGGATAATGTTTTGAACATTTTCTATATCAAAAGTTGATCGGTTCAGGCACGTTATCTAAAACATTGACTTCTAAATCAACTTACAGTTCCTAGTATAAAGAACACACACAAGAGGAAGAGTTCAGAAATGAACGAATCCTTCTCGAGGCATTGTAGACTAGGTCATATCAATGCGACCCAACTGGCTGAAGTTACATTTAGATGCATATTTAAATCAGTTTGAATTTACATCTTGGGAAACTTGCCGATCATGTCACAAAGATACGATGACCACAGCTCTGTTTGTTGGAAACAGAGAAAGAGTTAGTGAACTCTTGGGATGATACATGTTGATGTATGTAGGTCCCTTATCTACACATACCAAGACCGGTTCTTTGTATTTCATTACATTCTCTGATAATCTCTCAAGATTCAGACATATGTTCCTGTTGAAACACAAGTCCGAAGCTTTTGAGATATTCACAGAATATAAGTTAGAAATAGAGAACCAAAACGGGTATAAGTATTATGTCCTTTGATGTGATCAAGGAGGAGAGTACTTGAGCACGAAAATCCTGGATTATTCTAAAGGAGAATGAGATTCTCTCTCAGGATTACTCCTCCGAATACACCATAGCATGATGGTATATCGGGGCGGACCGATAGCACCCTATGTGATATGGTGTGCTCTATGATGAGTACTACTGAGTTTCCTATTTTCCTATTTGGGAGTTATGCACTTGAGAAGCTGCATACCTATTGAATAGGGATCAAATCAGATCAGTTGCCTACCACTTCATATGTGATATGGTATGGGAAGAGCCTATCTCTTAAGTAAGTTAAGATTTGGGGTTGTCCGGCCTATGTCAAAAGCAAAATCCAGACAAGATCGAGGCAAGGTCAGTTATATAGAACTGGAATGGTTCCAGCTATACAAACTACAGCAGATGATTTGATTGAACCAAAGATTCAATAGTCACCGACGAACCTCAGCCTCTCCGCCGATCTAGTAGGGTTCCTCACCCACCTGAGAGATACTTCAATTTCTTTATGACAGTGGGAGCGAGGATTGCATCATGAGACAATGACCCAACTAGTTTCGAGCTGGCCATCAGGAGTGGGACTCTGTAAGAATGGCTGGATGCTTAGCGATCTGAGATGGAATCCTTATATACCAACAAAGTATGGACTTTGGTTGCTATATCTAAAGGGTTAAATCCCCATCAGGAGCAAGTATATCTTGAGAAGATTACTTGGTGTAGATGGAAAAGTTGAGACTTTCAAAGCTAGACTTGTTAAAGGTTTTCGTCATCAACCAGGCGTGGAAAATGATGAAATCTTTTTCTAGTGGCTATGCTTAAGTCCATCCAGATCCTACTTGACACGGCTACATACCATAACTATGATATCTGGCGGTTGGGTGCCATGACTGCTTTTCTAAATGATGTTTTAGAAGAGAACGTCTATAAGTACACAGCCAGAGGGTTTCGTAAATAGTGGGAGCAGCGGAAACGTGTGCAAGATGTTTTATGTTTTGAAAAAAGCATCGCGGAGTTGGAACATCTGTTCTGATGAGTTAGTCAAACAGTTTGACATCATCAAAGTGGTAGATGAACCTTGTATATACAAAATGGTAGTAGGGAGTATGGTAGTGATCCTCGTAGAGTACGTGGATGACATACTCTTGATAGGGAAGGAGTTTCCTTCGCTACGCTCGGTCAATCTCCGTTTATCACAATGATTCTCCATATAGGATCAAAGTGATACCTACTAAATCCTGGGTTTTGGATCTATGAGGTAGATCTAATTGGATGTTAGGATTCTCACTAGTTATAGTGAAATGGTATCAAACGATCCTGGGGAGAATCACTGGAAAAGTTCCAGGGTGATAAAGACGACTGAATGTCAGTCACAGGCATTGTCTTTACCCTCCGTAAAGGGACGGTATGTTGGAAGAGTTCCAAGCTAGATACCGTGGCATACTAGATGATTAAAGGCAAGATACATCGCTACTTAAGATGCTACCAAAGAGGCAGTCTGGATGTATATTAGTTCATGAGATGAACTTCGCTCCTACCATTGTGAGACAATAGAGTTGTGGCTTATGCCTAGGAACGCTTGTCCCATCAGTGATCCAGACATATTCTAAGGTAGTATCACCTGATTATGGAGATGGTTGATCTCCAAGGAGATCGAGGTTAGGAGAGTAGACTCAGAGGACAACATGGAGGATCCACTCACAAAGGCCTATTCCCAGAGAGAGACTTTTATAGGATGGTTGAGTAAGAGATACTATAACCACTACTATCAGATGGCCCTAGTACAAGTGGGAAATTGTTAGTTATATGTATGCCCTAGAGGCCATTGCTATATATAGGATGTATATTGTAGTGGATGCTTGGACATATATAGGGAGGACTTTCTTGCTCGACAAGATAGTATACTATCTGGTTGCTCTTTACCTAACGTGTACACTGATTGTCTCTCTGTTACATGTTGGTAAAGCCCTTAGGATGTGTACTTGACTACCTGGACTATGATGCGGATCATACTAGTGGGGACATGGTAGTCCATAAGTATATCCTCCAAGGTCCTTAGTCGAGGGTATATCGAGACGGGGCATCGATATACCAGAATAGACTAGCGTATACCTTCTCCACCCATACAGATGGGCGATGGATGATCCCATATCCATTGATGTTTGACATCAGAGATGATATACGGGTGCTCAGTGGAGACTGGGTACACTGGACGGACTCGCCGAGAATTCCCAGATGGTATTATACCTTACGTCAGATGGCAGTTCTCTGGTGACACTGGTACAGGTTAGTCTGTAGACCCGAGATCGTCATAGAGTCTTGTGTGATTCCCACTGTGCTTTGATTTCCACCTTACCACGTCCAAGAGGGCGTGCAAAACGGTGGTTTTTGGGTACAGTCCCGAATCACATAGAGGCAATGAGCGATAGGAGGGGATTCGTCTCTCCCGGTATAGGGAGTTGATGTTGCGCTGTGTTCGATTGGCTATAACCGGAAATCCCTGGCCAGGGTTGCTGAGATTTACTGGTAAGTGTTACCAGTAGTTTCTCGAACTGTTATAGACCTCATATCAACACGACTTAACAAGCTATTGGGGTCTGACGTTTACCACCCCTAGGCGAGATATACGACATATCAGACGAACAGACCGGACTGCACAGTAAGTGTTACTGGTTGGATTCACAGGAGTGTGAGCGGGCTTGCTCGTCGATCTTCCGATCACTCAATACCCGGGAGACCGTTACGTTTAGCAGACCTCTTGCGACTTGTTGGTGTTTGATATGATCATCACCTGCTGCCGGCGTATTGACGAGTCTTTAGAGTCCTACACAGAGGTTTTCTGGCTCAAGCGAAACGAAATAGGAGCGCATATGAGATATGTGCGGGGCCGAGAATTATACCAGTATGTGATACTGTATTCTATTCTCGCGATTTCTATCATTGGTCGGTTATATGTGATATAGCCGGGTTAACGAATCAAGTGTTGATTCGATACATTGATACACTTGATATTAGTCGGTTATATGCGATATGACCGGATCGTTAAATCAAGTGTTGATTTAATGATTTAGTGTATAATTATATATTTGATATATTACTTTACATTAACTAGTATTAGTTCACTTAAGATGGATTTTCTCACTTGATGTGCACATTGTATATGTGATATAGTTTTGTGCACTACTTTGGATCATGTTTGATGATACATGCAAACTTGGGAGTATGTTTGATTTAAACCTTGGTTAAGTAAATGGTTAGGGTTTTAATTTATTTATTCATTTATTTATTTATTTCATTTTGGCTAGAAATGAAACGGTTGCTACTTTTGTTTTACATTGAAACTTCATGAAACTTTGAAACTCTACCATTTTTGTTTCATGCCTAACCTAACCATTCATCTAACCTTAGTTTTTTCTCTACACTTAACCATGGTTGCTATTATGATAAGAATGAATGGGTTTTTCTTTTTAAGTTAATTCTTTTTATTCTATCATATTCTCCTTTCTTCTTCTTCTTCTTCAAGATGAAGAAAAGGCTTGCTACCAACAATGGCAACATGAGAAAAAGAGTAAGAAATCCAATTCTAAAGTGAACCCACTTCCTATTTCTTCATCCTCTACCACTTGCCAAGTAGTATAGGGTGTTTTCTTCACAAGTTTCATGACTTGGTGAAGTTGGGGCTTGATCTTGAGTTGCCTCGACGTAGATCATCTTTGGCATCGAAGTCGATGACCTAGCCCGCCCATTTCTTCGATGAAGCCGACGCTAGAGCCCGGGATCCGATGATCGCAGTGAGGGGACATCATCACGGAGCTATGGAGGTGGAGGACCGGATCTACAAAGGTTGTATTTCCGTTCACTTTTAGTTAAGTTGTTAACTAGTTATCGTTTTCACCTAAAACTCTAGTTAACGATCGCATTAGGGTTTCTTGGCACCTAGAATTTTTGAATTTAGCATGGTTGATACCTTGTGAGACCTCCTTAGTGTGCCTAGGAACCCTACACCTACAACAGCAGCAAGCTTTCGGGAGGAATTATCCATGCCAAGTTAAAAATTTTGCCATTATAGATAACCCTAAACCTAGGATCTTAGCAAAAGAATCAAACCAAAACCTATATGTTAACAACTTAACATCTAAGTCTTAGGGATTACAACCTTTGTAGTCCGTTCCTTCGGTTCATAAGCTCCAAGTTGAAGTCCCTTCGCTGCGATCATCAAGGTCCGAGGCTCTAGAGAGGCTCCATGAAGTGAATGAGACATCCTTGCTAAAAGACATCACTTTCTAAGATAATCTACCTTGAAGAAACACTAACCCAAGCTCACATTTCTCTAATGAGGTATTAGTGAAGTGAACACCGTAATCTAAGTGGCTAGAAAAGATGAGGATGATGAAGTAGAAAATTTCTCTCTTTAGTTTTCTTTATCTCACTTTATTTCATCACAAAAAAAAATCAAGCAAGCTTTTTTAGGAGCTTGAAGAAGATGAAGAAGAAAGAGTGTGATGAAAATGAATTATTGTTGAGGTTAGAATTGCAACCAAGGGTTAAGCATGTCATTCTTAACCCTTGTAGAAACATAACCATGTACTAGGGTTAGGGTTTAGGTTAACAAATATCAAGGGGGTTGACAAAGTCAACATGGATAAATATCTACACAATTTAGAATTTACCCAAAGCATAAGATTAACCCTAATCCAAACCCTAGCATGGTTTAATCTCAAAACCCTAGTTGCAATTGTAACCCTAACATGTTACTATATTATATATCACATATATAATATATATTGTAGCAAAAGAAAATAACACAATTAACGTATATCACATATATATCAATGTATCTTCAGGTGAGAAAAAGAATCATTTAATTGAGCATATATTAGTTAATGTAATGTAATATATCACATATATAATTATATATTAAATTATTGAATCAACACATGATCCGATAATCCAGTTATATTACATATAACCTACTAATATAACATGTTACATTTTATCGAATCAACACTTGATCCGATATTTCGGCTATATCACATATACCCGGCCAATATCACATATCGCGATAATAGAATACGGTATCTCATATCGTATTAATCTCGGTCCTGTACATATCACATATGTTCTCCTACTCCGTTTTGCCTGAGCCAGGGAAACTCTGTGTAGGACTCCAAAGAATCGTCAATACGCCGGCAGTAGGTGATGATCATATCAAACACCCACAAGATGCAAGCGGTCAGCTAAACGTAACATCCACCCGGGTATTGCGTGATCAGAAGATCAACAAGCAAGCCTGTACGTACTCCTGTGAATCCAATCAGTAACACTACCGTACAGTCCGGTCTCTTCGTCTGATATGTCGCATATCCAGTCTAGGGGTGGTAAACGTCAGACCCCAGTAACCGATAAGTCGTGTCGATGTAAGGCTCATAACGGGTCGAGAAACTACTGATAACACTTACCAGTAAATTTCCATATCAGCCCTGGCCAGGGACATCCAGTTATAGCCAATCGAACACAGCGCAACATTAACACCCAATACCGGGAGAGACAAAACCCCTCCTATCGCTCATTGCCTCCATGTGATTCAGGACTGTACCCAAAAGCTACCGTTTTGCACGTTTTCATGAACATGGTAAGGTGGAAATCAAAGCACGGTGGGAATCAGACAAGACTCTATGACGATCTTGGGTCTACAGAATAACCTGTACCAGTGTCACCAGAGAACTGCTATCTGACGATAGGTATAATACCATCTAGGAGATCTCGGCGAGTACGTTCAGTGTACCCAGTCTCCACTGAGCACCCATACACCATTTTTGATGTCAAACACCAATGTATATGGGATCATCCATCGCCCATCGTATGGGTCAAGACGCGTATACGCTAGTCTACTCTGGAGTATCGATGCCCTATCTTGATACACCCTCAACTAGGAACAGTTATAGGATATACTCTTGGACTATCCCGGCTCCATTTGTATGATCTGCATCATAGTCCCAGTAGTCGAGTACATATCCTAAAGGCTTTATCAACATGTAAGAGCAAGACAGTAAACCAATACGAGTCAACATGTTAAGACAAAGTGAAACCAAATAGCATACTATCATGTCGAGCAAGAAAGTCCTCTCTATATATATCCAAGCATCCACTATAATATACATCATATGTACAACAATGGCCTCTAGGGCATATATATAACTAACAATCTCCCGTTTGCACTAAGGCCAGCTGTTGTAGTCTCTCATACCCAACATCCCGAAGAGCCTCTCAAATTGTATTTGTGGTATAGCCTTCGTGAGTGGATCCACAGTGTTGTCCTTCGTGTCAACTCTCCTAACCTCGATCTCTCGGCGATCAACTATCTCCCGGATCAGGTGATACCACCTCAGAATATGCCTAGATCTCTGATGGGACCTGGGTTCCTTGGCCAAAGCCACAGCTCCATTGTTACCACAATACAAAGGTATTGGATGCTCAATGGATGTAACCACAATAAGTTCAGTGATGAACTTCTTCATCCAGACAGCCTCTTTTTCAGCATCGTTGGCAGCGATGTATTCAGCCTCCATCGTCGAGTCTGCCACGGTTTCTTGCTTGGAACTCTTCCAACAAACCGCCCCTCCATTCAGGGTAAAGACAAATCCCGAGTGTGACTTTGAGTCGTCCTTGACACTTTATAATCATGAATCGGTAAAGGACTCCACTTGGAGTTCTCCGTTACCATAAACCAAGAACATCTCCTTAGTCCTTCTCAAGTACTTGAGAATGTTCTTCACAGCTGTCCAGTGACTCTCTCCAGGATCTGCTTGATACCTACTCACTACACTTAGTAAGTATGCTACATCTGGTCTGGTACATAGCGTCACGTACATGATAGAGCCTACTGTCGAAGCATAGGGTATCCCTTGCATGCGAGCTCTCTCCAAATCTGTCTTGGGAGACATCTATTTGGAGAGAGTGAGTCCAGAGATCGTGGGTTGGTTCCCATGCTTGGATTCTTCCATACTAAAACTCTTTATTCCGGTGTCAATATACCTGGATTGGGACAATCCCGGTATCCTTTTAAATCTATCTCTATAGATCTTAATCCCAAAAATGCAGGAGGCATCACCTAGATCTTTCATTGAGAATCTATGTGATAAGAAGATCTTGACCGAGTGCAGCATAGGAACATCATTTCCTATCAAGAGTATGCCATCCACGTACAATACGAGGAAGACAACCTTACTCTATGCAACCTTCTTGTAAATACAAGGTTCATCTACGTTTTTGATGAAGTCAAACTCTTTGACTACAACATCAAAATAGATGTTCTAACTCCGTGATGCCTGCTTTAACCCGTAGATGGATTTAAGCAGCTTGCACAGCTTTCCGCTGCTCCCACTATCTACGAAGACCTCTGGCTGAGTCTTGTACACGCACTCTTCTAAATCACCATTTAGAAAGACGGTCTTAACATCCTTCTGCCAGATTTCGTAGTCATGGTATGCAGCAATGGCAAGTAAGATCCGGATGGACTTAAGTATAGCCACTGGAGAAAAGGTTTCGTCACAATCCACACCTGGTCGTTGACGAAAACCCTTTGCAACAACAGTAGCTTTGAAAGTCTCAACTATTCCATCTACACCAAGTTTCTTCTAAAAGATCCATTTGCTCCCATTGGGTTTTACCCCTTCAGGAGCAACTTCCAAAGTCCATACTTTGTTGGTGTACATGGATTCCATTTCAGATCGCATTGCATCCAGCCATTTCACAGAGTCACCACTCATGATGGCCTGCTCGAAACTAGTCGGGTCATCATCTTCCATGATGCAATCCTCGCTTCCACCGTCAATGAGAAAATCGTAGTATCTCTCAGGTGGATGAGGAACCCTACTAAATCGGTGGAGAAGATGGGGTTCATTGGGAGCTATCGAATCCTCTGGTTCCACTAAATCGTCAGTTGTAGCCTGTGCTACTGGAAATTCTTCCAATTCTACCTCATTGCCACTATCTTGTTTCATAAGAAAACCCTTTTCTAAGAAGGTGGCATGTCGAGAAACAAGAACTTTTTGTTCCTCGGAGTGGTAGAAGATATACCCTTGCGAATGTTTGGGATATCCAATAAACTTGCACAGAACTGATCTTGCCTCGAGCTTGTCCAGATTTTGTGTTTTCACATATGCCGGACAACCCCATATATTAACATATTTAAGATTTGGTCTCTTTCCTTTCCATATCTCATATGGAGTGGTTGGCACAGATTTGGTGGGAACCATATCAATAGGTCTGCAGCTGTTTCCAGTGCATACCCCCAGAAGGAAATAGGTAACTCGGCAGTGCTCATCATAGAGCGCACTATATCTAATAGGGTGCGATTTCTCCGCTCCGATACACCGTTATGCTGTGGTGTATAGGGAGGAGTAAGCTGAGAGAGAATCGCATTGTCTTTTAGATAATCGCTGAACTCATTGCTCAAGTATTCTCCTTCTCGATCTGATCGAAGGATTTAATACTTTTGCCCGTTTGGTTCTCTACTTTGTGCTTATATTCTTTGAATTTCTCAAAAGCTTCAGACTTGTGTTTCAACAGGAACACATGTCCGTATCTTGAGAGATCGTCAGTGAATGTAATGAAGTACGAGAAACAATTTCTGGCATGTGTAGACATGGGACCACATACATCACTATGTATCAGTCCCAAGAGTTCAGTAACTCTTTCTCCGTGTCCACTAAAAGGTGTTTTGGTCATTTTGCCTTTCAGACATGACTGGAAAGTGTCATAAGATGAAAATTCGAACGGTTTCAAATATCCATTTTTATGCAACTTAGCTAGTCGTGTCGCATTGATATGACCTAGTCTACAATGCCACAAGAAGCATTCGTTTATTTCTGAACTCTTCGTCTTGTGTGTGTTTTGTACATTAAGTACTGTAATTTGATTCAGAACGTATATGCTATTATTTAACAAGCCTGATCCAATCAACTTTTGATTCAGGAAGTTGTTCATAACATTATCCTGTACTACAAAATTATATCCTTCTTTACTCAATAAAGAAACTGATATAATATTGCATATCAGGGTCGGAATGTAATAGCATTCGTTCAGAATCAATGTATTACCATTTGGTAATATAAGATGATATTCGCCAATTGCTTTTGCCGCAACATTTGCACCATTCCCTACTCTTATGGAATGATCACCCTCTCCCAGTTCCCTAACTTTCCATAGCCCATGTAACATATTACATATGTGGGTTCCCGATCCGGTATCTAATACCCAGGACTTAGAGTGAACTGAGAAACAGTTCTCGATAACTAACACACCCGAAGAAGATGCATCAACATACTTATTCTTCGTTTGGACGGCATGAGAATCTGGATATTCTCCTATTTCCTGCTCTGTCTTATAACAATTATAAGAAAGAACGGGACCAACGTTCCCCTGCTCAGTATTATAAGCATGTTCGGTCAATACATCCATATTATTATCTTGATTAAGGCCTGACATGGTCGCTACCTGGAGAGAGAGAGAAGAAAACATTTTAGCGTATGCTCTTACATGATTAGATTGGTTATTATCTTATCTAAACAGGATGGCTCCCACTGGTTTTATCAAATCTTCCTTAAACCCCTAAAAGGTAAGACTAGCCGGGATTAATTACACCTTACAAGTTCACCAATCTTTCAGCCAGGTCAGTGTTGGTACTTTGAGGGAGGTTCCCCGTGCTTTCACACGGACCTAATTAAAATAAACCTTGTTTTCCCAGAGGCATAACCCCGTTAACATTTTTCTAGACACCTACTTGATCGGCTAATTGTCATGTGTAAAACACTTCCAGGAGTAACTCTTACTCGCAGTAGGTATTAGTATCCAACTATCTCATAGAAGGTATGCAATCACATTGCAAATTTCAACAATTGAAATTCCCGATAATACTTTTGCCCCTAACGTGCTATGACCTTCACGCATGCCAAACAACCATAGTCCGCTAGTCAAGTTCAACCCGTGCATTTCCTGATTGAATTAAACCCACCCGTACGACCCTTGATGCATGCCAAACAACGCCGTACGAATGCCCTAATCCAATCTCATCTCATGTTACAGATAAGTACTAATCAGCTACCGTACACTACGCCTTGACACATGCCAAACTACCGTAGCACGAATGCTAAATAATACTTATCTGAAATGACGGAGGGCTACGCAGGTTTTTATTAAAATCATGAGCGTAATGAACTCGATATCGTTGTCGAAACAAGTGATTTTTAAAAGGGGTGTTTTTGAGGCTCTTACTAGTTTGTCTAAAGAGGTCACTCCCAGTGAAGGGATATTTGCTCTTTCCTTATCTAATAAGGTGCATGATATTTCACAAATACCACTGTGCAAAGCAAGAACTATAGAAGCAATCAAAAACAAAACCGAGTGAATTGTAGCATCTGCTAGTTTCACTAAAGAGGTCACTCCCGGTGAAGGGATCTCAGCTCTTTCCTTATCGAATAAGGTGCTGGATATTCTACAAGAAATACCGCTATGAAAAGCAAGAACTAGAGCTACCCTTTTTATAAATTTGATTCTACAACATATTTTAGATTTCTTTTTCTTTCATTAATCTCATTAAAGAAATCCCATCATTTAAGCTTACTAAGCATCACAGAAGAAACGAAAATACAACGTACGCTTATGCCATGCGCATTCGCCATATAGTCCCGTTATGCACCGTTAGGTTACTTAACTAACGGCATAGCGGGGAGGGACTAGAGCGGGTGAAAAACATAAATAATGTTTATTATATATCATATATACAATAATAAAGCATTCGTCCCACGTATATAAAATGATCACAGCACAGTATATCAGCAGCAGAAGAAACATATGAAATATTCGATATATTAGGAGGTCCGTGTTTTATTTTGATCCTGTATAAAACACGGATTCCACGGTCGAGATGAATAGCCAAACCCACTTCCCTAGACCCCTACGAGAGCATCAAGTAACCCTCCCAATTTTGGGGTTAGGAGATCCGGTCTTGACTCCTCGAGATGGTCTCCCACTGGACCCTATAACCCGTTACTTGTGCTCTCCTCCTTGGGTCTATCCTAATGCGGAAAAGTAAATAATATACAATGGTTACATCATCCTCAAGCTGAAAGTGCCCCAATAAAATAATATTACATGCAATGAATTTTACATGAATGAAAATAAAAACCCTCATCTCATATAAAAACCCCGGCTATTCAAAACACGACAATCCAATATAACATATCATAACAACACATAACATCACATGTCATCATCGTAAGTAAATATGCCTATCACAATTGTCGTTGACATATAGCAACGAAAACGATGCTATACCACATATTACACTTACAGCCGCAGAAAAGAAAGTGAAAAACTACAACATTTGGAATCCACAATTATCTTAGAAATCGTAAACCCGAAATATCACATATTACGGATTTCATGCCTAACTATATGAATTCCACATATTGTATCACATTAAAGAAAAAGCTAAACGATGTTAAACATTCCGGTTGAATCAGCGAACACCCAAAATTTCCCAAAATTCTCAACACTTGAGCATTGTTTAGAAGTATCCATCACATACCACGGTAGCAGTGAACCAGCCGTAGAAGGGTCAACCAATGCCTCACTTGTGGTACCGCTAAACTACCACAAACCCTAGGGTTTAGTGGCGGTTTTGACGGTCACAAAATCGAGTTAAGGGTTTGTTCTTCTAGAGGGTTCACCGCATCACTTGCACGCTATTTGAATGTTCTTTAACTATGAAAAAGATCCAACTCTTGAAAAAATTTCAGCAAGGGAAAAAGTGGGTATTTGATATCCGATCTATCTTTTTAATACCGTCTAAAATAACCGAAACAAAAACTAAAATTATGAATACAAAACACTCTGAACTGCCGTTGCTAAAAGATAACATCACATTAAAAATTAGAAAAAGCAAACAACACCAAAAGTACCAAAAGCCAGAGACCAAAACATTGTACAAATTTCAGCACGGGGGGATCCGATCTTGCCGGTTTTAAGGGGTTGATCTCGGCGATTTTCCAAGGAAAAGGGATGAAATTTGTACGGTGCTCATATTGTATTACATGTATCAATCTGCAACTGTTAAAAAAAATTTTTACACTCTGAAAAATTTACAGAAACTAGGGTTTTTCGTCGGGTGTTTCGGAGTTGTTTCGATTTCGTAATCTTACACTTATTCGTCTAATTCCTTAGCTAGGCTCTGATACTACTGTTGTGATACCTACAACGGCAGCAAGCTTTTGGGAGGCATCATCCATGCCAAGTTAAAATTTTTGCCATTATAGATAACTCTAAACCTAGGATCTTAGCTAAAGAATCAATCCAAAACCTATATGTTAACAACTTAACATCTAAGTGTTAGGGATTACAACCTTTGTAGTCTGTTCCTTTGCTTCATTAGCTCCGAGTTGAAGTCCCTTCGCTGTGATCATCAAGGTCCTGGACTCTAGAGAGGCTCCATGAAGTGAATGAGACATCCTTGCTAGAAGACTTCACTTTCTAAGATGATCTACCTTGAAGAAACACTAACCCAAGCTCACACTTCTCTAATGAGGTATTAGTGAAGTGAACACCCTAATCTAAGTGGCTAGAATATATGAGGATGATGAAGTAGAAATTTTGCTCTCTTTAGTTTTCTTTATCTCACTTTATTCCATCACAAATAAAAAATCGGGCAATCTTTTTTAAGTGCTTGAAGAAGATGAAGAAGAAAGAGTTTGATGAAAATGAATTATTATTGAGGTTAGAATTGAAACCAAGGGTTAAGCATGTCATGCTTAACCCTTGTAGAGACTTAACCATGTACAAAGGTCAGGTTTTGGGTTAACAAATATCAAGGGGGGTTGACAAAGTCAACATGGATAAATATCTACACAATTTAGAATTTACAAAAAGCAAAAGATTAACCCTACTCCAAACCCTAGCATGGTTTAATCTCAAAACCCTGGATGCAATTGTAACCGTGACATGTTAGTATATTATATATCACATATATAATATGTATAATGTAACAAAAGAAAATAATACAATTAACATATATCACATATATTTCAATGTATCATCAGGTGAGAAAAAGAATCATTTTAGTGAGCTTATATTAGTTAATGTAATGTAATATATCATATATATAATTATACATTAAATTATTGAATCAACACTTGATCCGATAATCTGGCTATATTACATATAAAGGACTAATATAACATGTAACATTTTATCGAATCAACACTTGATCCGATATCCCGGCTATATCACATATATCCGGCCGATATCACATATCGTGGGAATAGAATACGGTATCTCATAACGTATTAATCTCGGCCCCGCACATATCACATATGTGCTCCTACTCCATTTTGCTTGAGCCAGAAAACCTCTGTGTAGGACTCTAAAGAATCGTCAGTACGCCGGCAGTAGGTGATGATCATATCTAACACCCACAAGCTGCAAGCGGTCAGTTAAACGTAACAGCCACCCGGTTATTGCGTGATCAGAAGATCAACAAGAAATCCTATACATACTCCTGTGAATTCAATCAGTAACACTACCGTACAGTTCGGTCTCTTCGTCCGATATGTCGCATATCCAGTCTAGGGGTGGTAAACGTCAGACCCCTGTAACCGATAAGTCATGTCGATGTAAGGCTCATAACGGGTCGAGAAACTACTTATAACACTTACCATATCTCCATATCAGCCATGGCAAGGGACTTCCGGTTATAGCCAATCGAACACAGCGCAACATCAACTCCCAATACCGGGAGAGACGAAACCCCTCCTATCACTGATTGCCTCCATATGATTCGGGACTGTACCCAAAAGTCACCATTTTGCACGTTCTCATGAACGTGGTAAGGTGGAAATCAAAGCACAGTGGGAATCACACAAGACCCTATGACGATCTCGGGTCTACAGACTAACATGTACTAGTGTCACCAGAAAACTGCTATCTGACGATAGGTATAATACCATCTAGGAGTTCTCAGCGAGTCCGTTCAGTGTATCCAGTCTCCACTGAGAACCCATCCACCATCTTTGATGTCAAACAACAATGGATATGGGATCATCCATCGCCCATCGTAGGCGTCAAGAGGCGTATACGACAGTCTACTCTGGAGTATCGATGCCCTGTCTCGATACACCCTCGACTAGTAACAGTTATAGGATGTACTCTTGGACTACCCTGGCCCCACTACTATGATCTGCATCATGGTCCCAGTAGTCGGGTACATATCTTAATGGCTTTATCAACATGTGAGAGCTAGACATTAAACAAATATGAGTGAACATGTTAAGACAAAGTGAAACCAAATAACATACTATCATGTCGAGCAAGAAATTTCTCTCTATATATATCCAAGCATCCACTATAATATACATTATATGTACAACAATGGCTTCTTGGTCATATATATAACTAACACTTACTCCTGCGAATCCAATCAGTAACACTACCGTACAGTCCGGTCTCTTCATCTGATATGTCTTATATCTAGTCTGGGGTGGTAAACGTCAGACCCCAGTAACCGATAAGTCGTTTCGATGTGAGGCTAATAACGGGTCGAGAAATTACTGATAACACTTACCAGTAGATCTCTATATCAGCCCTAGCCATAGACATCCAGTTATAGCCAATCGAGTACAGCGCAACATCAACCCCCAATACCGGGAGAGACGAAACCCCTCTTATCGCTCATTGCCTCCATGTGATTCAGGGCTGTACTCAAAAGCCACCATTTTGCACGTTCTCATTAACATGGTAAGTTGGAAATCTGTAACGTTTTAGAAATCTTTATGCGAATTTTTACGTTTTAGGGTAAAATAGTCGGTATTTTCCGTTTTAACCCTACTTTGATCAAACATCCATATAGACTTGCCAGCACCTAGTTTAGCTAAAATAAAGCTAGTGCGCGAGCTTTGGGCATATATAAGAAGTTTTGGTTCAAATAGAATTTTTCCCTATTTTAATATTATTTTAATGTGGTATTTAGATATTGGGTTTGGGAAATTACACCTAAAAATTTTATCATTTCTTATTAATCAAGCATAAGTTCAAAAAAATCTTCCAACTAATATCTAGATATTTGTTGTGCAAAGGATTAAAGTTTTAAAGAAAAGGAAAGAATGGGAGAGGTGGCATTCATGCATGTATGTGCATTTATTGCAAATTCTTGCTAGAACACTCCACACAATTCCTCACCTTCCCTACTTGGCCGAGCCTCCTCCTTCTTCAGCCCTTGAGTTTTCTTTCAGCTTTTGCAACAATTCCAAGCTCAATAAATCTCCAAAATTCCATAAATAATCTCACAAAAACACTTTAAGTCTTGCTTTAGCTTCTTTGATCTTTTGTAGGTAGGAAAGCTTGGGTCTTGGAGCAAGTGTTGATAGGTGCAATCCCTAAATTGTTAAATATGAGTTTTTATGATATATAACTCGTTGGTTATTGTGTAGAACATTTTAAATATCGATTAGTGCAATATCGTGTTTTTAGTGTCTTTTTAGAGTCTCTGTGATCTGCTGCGATCTGAGATTTTTACTAATTGACCAAATAAGATAGTAGTGTTGTAGTAGTGACCCTAGGATTCCACCTGAGACACAGAACCCACCCCACCGGTTTTGGCCGGCGACCCGAGCACGAAATCCGGCGACATCGGATTTAGAGGAGGGTGTTGGGGTTTGGTTTTGATGGGTAGTTGTCTGCTATGGTTTAGGGGTGTTTGGTTCTTTTTAATTTTTGAGTAATTGTAGTATGCAAAATCTGGGATCGTTTTCCTATAATCTAGTGTTTTGAGTCCGCATGTTACATTATACGACACGGATCGTGATCTTGTGCAGCTGTTACACTTGAGTTGGTTTCATAGTGTCGCCACGCACGTTAGCCACTAGACGGACACTTATGAGTTAGTTTGGCGTTGGTGCGTCTTTTGAAACGTAGTTTTACGTTATATTGGTCGATTTCCGAGATTTTGCACTTTCTATGTATTTGTGAAATTATAGCATCGCAAGCGGGGACTTCGGACGCTGCGAACAAAAGGAAGCAGGTGGTCGGATTTTCATAGCTCGAGACCATTGGTGAGTAGATTTAACATCTACGAGAAAATCGCCCGTATGGAGTTATGCGTCGGGGCTGATATGATATGATAGCCTCATGTTATTGCATATTAGTTGATTTCATATGAACGTCGTTGCATAGTATTATCTATTGTACCTTGACTTTTACCTTTAGATATAACACATTACTAATGGTTCATGTTGCACGAGCACTAACTTGTATGCTACACCCACACCGTCAGTAATTGCCATGACACGCAAAACCCACATACATACGTGTTATTGTAGTGGATAGGGATAACTAGGGTAGTGACTCTTATTCCATTGTACATATGAAATTTTGTTGACACATACATACGTGATAATATGTTGGACATGGATAGTTAAGATAGTATCTTTTATTCCATCTCACGTATACCTCACAATAGCTACTTATATATCATGCATACATATTGACATGTACACCCACATACTCGATTACAGCTGCATGTACTTCTTGGACACATACTGACATATACACCCACATATTTTGCAATAGTTGTATATACCCTAAGTGGTATTGTTTTGACATGTGATATTGAGACGTTGACTATTGTGCTTATGAAATACATCATACATATTTTCTTACATGTAGATACTTAAACCTTGCTACAATTACATGTACACTTCATATGATGCAGCACTTGTTTTCGGAGGATTTTGGGAAGCGCATGATATATTTTAAGATGGATTCATTTAAAAGAGCGGCTTTCCCTTGATATGCTCATATTGTTGTTTTATGTAGCATATATCAGTTTTCATGAATTTACGCATTCAGATATAGATTTCATATGATTTATAGATTTGAGAACCGTGGGGGTATTTTCAAGAAACTATGTATTGTTTGAAAACCCGGTTTCTCTTGATATGATATTTCAGTGCGTCCACCATGTGATTTCTCGGTTTTGAGATTTGGCTTGTGATACCCGATTCGAGGAGCGGGAGGCACCATCTGCGGGTACATGGTGGACCTGGTATGGTATCCCGGGGCGAGTGGTGATTTCGTGGTGTAGACGATAAGCCTGACAGAGGGACCACTAACTACCGGTGATTTTATTTGGACTCGGCGGTTATCGTGGAGATACCGACCGGAGTGATGTACGACATATCGTCAGGGCCAGTCGTGGTGACAGCTTCTGAGTTATGATGATTTACGTGTCGATGCTAGACACGGGATTCATGATGTCTCGAGTGTCGGTGTTTGACACTCAGGTTTTCCATGATTTCTTTGTATCGTCGGTGGACATACGGGGTTGATATCCTCATACTTATATATGTATATATATACACACAGGTATATGTTTTCATGATGTTTCGGATGTCGATGTTTAACACTCAGGTTGCATGAGACTTACAGGATGTGAGTGCCAATCTGAGGATGCGGTGCCTGAGGATTTGGGATTTGTTGTGTCAGTGAGGGACACTGGTGTTTTCCCATACTGATAATTTTGCATGAGGTTTTATTATATCATCCCACACACTCAGGATTATTTTTGATATGCATTGCTTCATGTAGTTGTAGTGCCCTGATGATGTACTTTTACATAATTGTTGCATATTCGTATTGTCATAATTATGCTATCGGATTACATGTGATAGATTAATCCCTATTCGTGCATACTTGCGATTACAGTATGATATTTATTACTATTAACGAGTTGGCAACTCACCCCCGTTGTGCCACAGTGTTTTGCATGACTTACCCTCAGAGTAGTCGCGGCACGGCGTCTTATCATCTCTACTTTGGTGGATACCGCTACGGTTGGCTATGAGGCCTTTGCCTTTAGGTGGGTTGCGGTTATCTGTTTGTATATTGTATATCTTTTTGTTGGATCTAGTATTCTCCATCTACCACTTCTTGTATTTGACTTAGAGACGAGTTTTGAGGATTCGGTGTTGTATTATTATTTTGGTGACTTTGGGTGCGGTGCTCGTGGAAGCCGGTTTTGTTGAAAAGTTTTACTTCTTTATGCCGTTTTCTTTTATATTTCTTCACTTCGGCATCGTAAATATGTTTGTGGTGGTTGTCTCCGCCGTTGGATGTGATTTGCTCGCGTTTGGGTTGCTTTATATATTCTCTATGTTGTACCCGTTTTCAGCGCTGGTTTTTACAATGGAGGTGCTGTCGAAATTTTCAAGAAATAAAACTAAAGTTAGAGATTTTACTTGTGATTTTCCGAATGTTTTTAACTATGTTTTTCTCCGCTTATCCAGTTTTGGGTGGTTTAGATTTCTGGGTTTCGGCTTAGTTAAGTTGCGTACGCCTGTAGACGTTACTTAGTTTAAGTGCTGGTTACGGACCAAATATTGGGTCGTGACAAAGTTGGTTTCAGAGCACTAGGGTTTACCTTTCGGAGTGTAGGATGACCATGGTATGATGGAGTAGGTAGGTTAAGCAGAGTGACGTAGCGTGTGTGTGTTCCACGGCATACCTACGACACGGTACTCCGCCTAAGTGACCTTAGGACTTATTGATTAAAATTTCCTCCGTGATGATATACATCTTTGTGATTCGATTCCTGTTTCTTTATCGAATCTTGTTTCAATTTCCAGCCTATATGCCGCCAAAGACTACGAGGGCACAGAGAGCGGCCGCGAGGGCTGAGGTCAGAGTTGACTCGTCTGAGTCGAGGACTGACCAGAGTAGAATGCCTATTGTATCGGAGCACATTGCTATGTTTGGGGCTGGTATGCAGGACCTGCGGCAGATGATGGGGACTTTAGTAGAGGCCATTCGAGCGCAGGGGCAGGCAGTTGTTCCACCTGTTGCAGGGACATTAATGGTACCTACAGTTCCGGCAGTCGCAGTTACAGCTCCGGAGGTTATTACCGTGTCACTGATAAAGTTCATGAGGCTGAGGCCTCCGGTGTTTACTGGCACAGATGCTACTGAGGATCCGCAGTCGTTTATCGACCGGATGGCCAGGATTTGTCGTTCGCTACGATGCTCCGATGAGAGATGGGTGGAGTTCGCGAGCTTCCGTCTGGAGGGTTTGGCCCAGAAGTGGTGTGAGTCTATGGAGAGGGGCAGAGCCACAGGTCTTGCTCCTATGACCTAAGCCGAGTTTGGGACGGCATTTCTCGCCCGTTTTCTTCTACCGAGCGTCAGGGATGCGAGAGCGCACATATTTGAGTCGTTACGTCAGACTCCAGGGATGACGGTGTATGAGTATGATGTACTGTTTACCGAGCTGTCTGTGTATGCTCCGTACTTGGTGGCGACTGAGGAGATGAGGGTGAAGAGGTTTGTTCGAGGCCTACTTACCCAGTTGTTCCTAGCCATCAGCATTCAGCATTGCGACACGTATGTCGTAGCTGTGGATACAGCCTTATTGGTGGAGGAGCGTCTTTCTGAGTCATCGTTTGTTCCAGAATCGAAGAGGACTCATACGGATGTATCAGCACAGAGACGGAGATTTGCACGCCGAGGCAGAGTTCCTTCAGACTCAGGGGGTAGCAGAGACATTGGACGGGGACTGATATTCATCTCTTACTCCCAAGAGAGTCAGCGGCCATCTTATGGCTGCTTTGGGTGTGGCAGTCTACATCACCTTGTTCGGGATTGTACCGTGGAACATCAGAGAGGGCCAGCCTTACCCCAGGTTACCTTACCACCTTCTCTGCCTCGGAGAGCGTTGCCTCTTTTTCCTGTGGTTGCGCCGCGTCAGACTCCTGCTCAGAGAGGTCGTGGTCACGGTGGTTTTGTGCCGAGAGGATGAGGTGGCGGAGGCAGAGGACAACCAGTAGCCGGTAGAGGGCAGGCTCGGGTTTTTGCCTTGACCCACCAGGACGCACAAGCGTCCAATGCTGTGGTTTCAGGTACCCTTTCTGTATGTTCTTATGATACACATGTTCTTTTTGATCCGGGATCTACGCATTCGTATGTTTCTATGCACTTCGTGCCGAGGTTAGGCCGAGAGTCATATTTGATAAATCAGCCGCTTGTCGTGACTACTCCTGTTGGAGAGTCGTTTGTTGAGCGACACTTGTTCCGGTCATGTGTCGTCCGTATAGGAGACAGATATCTGTCTGTCGACTCGATCCTTCTTGAGATATTAGACTTCGACGTTCTACTGGGCATGGACTGGTTAGCTACTTGCTACACGTCCGTGGACTTCCGCGAGAAGACAGTTAGGTTTTCTTTTCCTGGCGAGTCAGTGTTTGTTGTGCAGGGGGACCGTGGTGCCGTCCCTGACAGTTTGATTTCTATCCTTTGCGCTAGTCGTCTTTTGAGGAGGGGAAGTCGGGGATTCTTAGCTTTCATTCACGATACCGGAGCCACAGTGGAGTCGTTGGACCGGGTTCCTACCGTGCGAGAGTTTCCCGACGTCTTTCCCGATGAGTTACCTGGGATGCCGCCAGAGCGCGATATTGAGTTTTGCATTGATCTGATTCCCGGCACGGAGCCTATTTCTATACCGCCTTATCGGATGGCTCCGGCAGAGCTTAGAGAGCTTAAAGATCAATTGCAAAAGTTGCTTGATAAGGGACTTTTGCGTCCGAGTGTTTCACCGTGGGGAGCTCATGTTCTGTTCGACAAGCAGAAGGACGGCAGTTTGAGGCTGTGTATGGATTATCGTCAATTGAACCGAGTTACGGTGCGGAACAGGTATCATTTACCTAGCACTGACGACTTATTTGATCAGCTCTAGGGTGCGAAACATTCTTCTAAGATTGATTTGCGTTCTGGTTATCATCAGTTGCGGGCATTCCGAAGACTGCTTTTCGTACACGCTATGGGCATTATGAGTTTTTGGTGATGTCGTTCGGACTCACCAATGCACCAGCAGCGTTCATGGATCTGATGAACCAGATTTTCAGGCCGTTCCTCGACCAGTTTATTATTGTGTTTATTGATGACATACTGTTCTACTCTAGGAGTCGTAAGGAGCATGAGCAGCACTTGGGGAATGCTTAGCAGATTTTGAGAGAGCACCAGTTGTATGCTAAATTCTCAAAGTTCGCATTGTGTCTTAATAGAGTTGACTTCCTGGGTTATGTGGTGACTGGTGATGGTATTCTTGTGGATCCGAGGAAGATCGAGGCTGTACAGCTTTGGCCCAGACCGGTATCGGTGACTGAGGTCCGCAGCTTTTTGGGCTTAGCTGGTTATTATCGCCGTTTTGTGCAAGATTTCTCGAGTATCGCTACACCGCTGACTGGACTGACCCAGAAGGGGGTTCCTTTTCTTTGGACTGAAGCATGCGAGCAGAGTTTTCAGCAGTTGAAGACTCGGTTGACGACAGCACCAGTTCTATCTTTGCCTTCTGGATCAGGCGGCTATGTTGTTTACTGAGATGCTTCTTAAGTGGGGCCCGATTGTGTTTTGATGCAGCACGATAGAGTGATTGCTTACGCTTCTAGGCAGCTGAAGAAGCACGAGCAGAATTACCCCACTCATGATCTTGAGATGGTGGCGGTGGTTTTTGCGTTGAAGAATTGGAGACACTACTTGTACGGTGAGTCGTGTCAGATCTTCATGGATCACAAGAGCTTGAAGTACATCTTCCAGCAGCGGGATCTGAATCTAAGACAGCGCCGTTGGATGGAGCTAGTGAAGAATTATGATTGTGAGATCCTTTATCACCCGGGCAAGGCGAATGTGGTATCTGATGCTTTGAGTCGTAGGCCCGGGGGTAGCTTGTCCCAGTTGAGCGCAGTTCAGCGTCAGTCTTCTGCGGATTGGAAGCTTTTGTGTGATGGTCGAGTGCAGTTCGAGTTCACTTCCGCTGGGGGATAGCTTGCTCATGTCTGCGCCTATCCACTACTACTTGATCGTATCCGTGAGGCGTAGCCCAGTGATGCCCGTTTGTCTGATATTCTTTAGCTTGTTCGACAAGGTACAGTTTCGAAGTTCATGATTGATGACCAGGGTGTGCTACGATGAGGGACTCACTTATGTGTACCTGATGCAGATGGGTTAAGACGCGAGATCCTAGAGCAGGCACATCAGTCAGCCTTTAGCGTTCATCCAGGTTCCACCAAGATGTACCGTAACTTGAGAGACTTTTACTGGTGGGAAGGGATGAAGCGCGATATTTCGTACTTCATTTCGAGGTTCCTGACTTGTCAGCAAGTCAAGGCTGAGCAACAGAGACCGGCAAGAGAGTTGCTGCCTTTACCCGTTCCGGAGTGGAAATGGAAGCAGATTTCCATGGACTTCATTGTTGGTCTACCCAGGACCAGTAGAGGGTATGACTCCATTTGGGTGATTGTTGACCGGTTGACGAAAGCAGCTCACTTCTTTCCAGTGAAAACCACTTTCGGTTATGCTCAGTTGTACATAGAAGAGATTATGCGTTTGCACGATGTTCCCACATGCATCGTATCCGACAGAGGCACCCAGTTTACTAGCCGTCTTTGGCAGAAGTTTTAGGAAGCTTTGGGTACCCGGTTGAGTTTTAGCACCGCTTTTCATCCACAGACCGATGGTCAGTCGGAGCGGACTATACAGACTCCAGAGGATATGCTCCATGCATGTGTGCTTGATTTTGGTGGTAGTTGGGAGCGTCACTTGCCCTTGATTGAGTTCTCCTATAACAATAGCTTTCAGGAGACTATTCAGATGGCATCTTTTGAGGTTTTATATGGTAGGAAGTGTCGATCGCTAGTCTGTTGGACCGAACTCAGCGAGAGTAGAGTTTTGGGACCCCAGCTAGTTCAGGAGACTACGGAGATGATCCAGCTGATTCAGGACAGGATGAGAGGCGCCCAATGCAGACAGAAGTCTTATGCCGACCGTCGTCGTCCCAGACTTGAATTCGCAGTGGGGGATCATGTATTCCTGAGGATTTCTCCGATGAAGGGCGTTATGCGATTTTGTAAGAGGGGGAATCTCAGTCCCAGATTTGTAGGTCCTTTCGAGATCCTTGAGCGAGTGGGTTCTGTTGCTTATCGTTTGGCGCTCCCGCCTAGTTTTCCGGATGTTCACCCTGTTTTCCATGTGTCGATGCTTCGTAGATACCTTCATGATCCTTCTCACATGATTCAGCACGAGACCGTTCAGCTTGAGCGCGATCTTTCTTTCACCGAGCAGCCGATAGTTATTTTGGATCAGCAGGTTAAGAAACTTCGGTCAAAGGCCTTACTATCTGTGAAGGTCCTTTGGCGTAGCCCTACTAGTGAGGAGATCACTTGGGAGGCCGAGAGCGAGATGCGGAAGAAATTCGCTCATCTCTTTGAAGGTACGCTTAGTAAGAAAATTTAATTTGGGGACCGAATTTCTATAAGGGGGGAGATTGTAACGTTTTAGAAAACGTTATGCGAATTTTTCCGTTTTAGGGTAAAATAGTCGGTATTTTCCGTTTTAACCCGACGTTGATCAAACGTCCATATAGACTTGCCAGCTTCTAATTTAGCTAAAATAAAGCTAGTGCGCGAGCTTTGGGGATATATGGGAAGTTTTGGTTCAAATAGAATTTTCCCTATTTTAATATTATTTTAATGTGGTATTTACATATTGGGTTTGGGAAATTACTCCTAAAAATATTATCATTTCTAATTAATCAACCATAAGTTAAACAAACCTTCCAACTAATATCTAGATAATTGTTGTGCAAAGGATTAAAGTTTTAAAGAAAAGGAAAGAATGGGAGAGGTCGCATTCATGCATGTATGTGCATTTGTTGCAAATTCTTGCTAGAACACTCCACACAATTCCTCACCTTCCCCACTTTGCCGAGCCTCCTCCTTCTTCCCTCGAGTTTTCTTTCACCATTTGCAACAATTCCAAGCTCAATAAATCTCCAAAATACAATAAATAATCTCACAAAAGCACTTCAAGTTTTGCTTTAGCTTCTTTGATCACCTGAGGCTAGGAAAGCTTCGATCTTGGGAGCAAGTGTTGATAAGTATAATCGCTAAACTGTTAAATAGGAGTTTTAATGATATATAGCTCGTTGGTTATTGTGTAGAACACTTTAAGTATCGATTATGTCAATATCGTGTTTTTAGTGTCTTTTTAGAGTCTCTGTGATCTGCTGCGATCTAAGATTTTTAATGAATGAACAAACAAGATAGTAGTGTTTTACTAGTGACCCTAGGATACCACCTGAGATACGGGACCTACCCCACCAGTTTTGGCCGGCAACCCGAGCACGAAATCCGGAGACATCGGATTTGGATGGGGGTGTTGGGGTTTGGTTTTGATGGGTAGTTGTCTGCTGTGGTGTAAGGGTATTTGGTACTGATTAATTTTTGAGTAATTGCAGTATGCAAAATCTGGGATCGTTTTCCTATAATCTAGTTTTTTAAGTCTGCATGTTACGCTATCCGACACAGATCGTGATCTTGTGCAGCTGCTGCACTTGGGTTGGTTTCGTAGTGTCGCCACGCACGTTAGCCACTAGACGGACACTTGTGAGTTAGTTTGGAGTTGGTGCGTCGTTTAAAACGTAGTTTTACATTATATTAGTCGATTTCTGAGATTTTGCACTGTCTATGTATTTGTGAAATTATTGCATCGCAAGCGGGGACGTCGGACGCTGCGAACAAAGGGAAGCAGGTGGTCGGATTTTCATAGCTCGTGACCATCGGTGAGTAGATTTAACATCTACGGGGAAATCGCCCGTATTGTGTTATGTGTCGGGGCTGATATAATATGATAGCTGCATGTTATTGCATATTAGTTGATTTCATATGAACGTCATTGCATAGTATTGTCTGTTGTACCTTGACATGTACCTTTAGATATAACACATTACTGACGGCTCATGTTGCACGAGGACTAATTTTTATGCTGCACCCACACCGTCAGTAATTTCCATGACACGCATAACCCACATACATACGTGTTATTATTGTAGATAGGGATAATTGAGGCAGTGACTTTTATTCCATTGTGCATATGAAATAAAGTTGATACATACTTATGTGATATTGTATTGGACATGGATAGTTAAGATAGTAACTCTTATTCCATTTCACGTATACGTCACTATAACTACTTGTACATCTTGCATACATATTGACATGTACACCCACATACTCAATTACAACTAGATGTACTTCATGCACACATACTGATATGTATACGCACATATTTGGCTATAGTTGTATATACCCTAAGTGGTATTGTTTTGACATGTGATATTGAGACGTTGACTATTGTGCTTATGAAATACATCATACATATTTTCTTACATGTAGATACTTAAACCTTGCTACAATTACTTGTACACTTCATATGATGCTGCACTTGTTTTCGGAGGATTTTAGGAACCGCATGATATATTTTAAGCTGGATTCATTTAAAAGAGCGGCTTTCTCTTGATATGCTCATATTGTTGTTTTATGTTGCAAATATCAGTTTTCATGGATTTACGCATTGAGATATGGATTTCATATGATTTATGGATTTGATAACTGTGGGGGTAATTTTAAGAAACTATGTATTGTTTGAAAACCCGGTTTCCCTTGATATGATATTTCAGTGCCTCTACCATGTGATTTCTCAGTTTTGAGATTTGGCTTGTGATGCCCGATTCGAGGAGCGGGAGGCACCGTCTGCGGGTACATGGTGGACCCGGTATGGTATCCCGGGGCGAGTGGTGATTTCGTGGTGTAGACGATAAACCTGACAAAGGGACAACTACCTACCGGTGATTTTATTTAGACTCGGCGATTATCGTGGGGATACCGACCGGAGTGATGTACGGCATATCGTCAGGGCCAGTCATGGTGACAGCTCCTGAGTTATGAGGATTTATGTGTTGATGCTAGACACGGGTTTCATGATGTTTCTAGTGTCGGTGTTTGACACTCAGGTTTTCCATGATTTCTACGTATCGTCGGTGGACATACGGGGTTAATATCCTCATACTTATATTTGTATATATATACACACAGGTATATGTTTTCATGATGTTTCGGGTGTCGATATTTAACACTTAGGTACCAGGAGACTTACAGGATGTAAGGGCCGATCTGAGGATGCGGTGCCTGAGAATTTGGGATTTGATGTGTCAGTGAGGGTGTTTTCCCATGCTGATGATTTTGCATGAGATTTTATTATATCATCCCACACACTCAGGATTATTTTTGATATGCATTGCTTCATGTAGTTATAGTACCCTGATGATGTACCTTTACATGATTGTTGCATATTCGTATTGTCATACTTATGCTATCAGATTACATGTGATAGATTAATCGCTACTCGTGCATACTTGCGATTACAATATGATGTTAATTACTATTCATGAGTTGGAAACTCACCCCCATTATGCCATAGTGTTTTGCAGGACTTACCCTCAGAGTTGTCGCGGCAGGGCGTCTTGTCATCTCTACTTTTGCGGATACCGCTACGGTTGGCTGTGAGGCATTTTCTTTTAGGTGGGTTGCGTTTATCTGTTTGTACATTGTATATATATCTTTTTTTTGGATCTAGTATTCTCCATCTACCGCTTCTTGTATTTGACTTAGAGACTAGTTGTGAGGATTCGATGTTGTATTATTATTTTGGTGACTTCGGGTGTCGTGTTCGTGGAAGCCGGTTTTGTTGAAAAGTTTTACTTCTTTAGGCAATTTTCTTTTATATTTATTTGCTTCGGCATCGTATATATGTTTGTGGTGGTTGTCTCCACCGTTGGGCGTGATTTGCTCCCGTTTGGGATGTTTTATATATTATCTATGTTGTACCCGTTTTCGGGGCTAGTTTTTACAAAGGAGGTGCTGCCGAAATTTTCAAGAAAGAAAACTAAAGTTAGAGATTTTACTTGTGATTTTCAGAATGTTTTAAACTATGTTTTTCACCGCTTATCCAGTTTTGGGTGGTTTAGATTTCTGGGTTTCGGCTTACTTAAGTTGCGTACGCCTGTAGACGTTACGTAGTTTAAGTGCCGGTTACGGGCCAAATATTGGGTCGTGATAAAATCAAAGCACTGTGGGAATTACACAAGACTCTATGACGTTCTCGGGTCTACAGACTAACCTGTACCAGTGTCACCAGAGAACTGCTATCTGACGATAGGTACAATACCAACTAGGAGTTCTCGGCGAGTACGTTCAGTGTACAAAGTCTCCACTGAGGACCCGTATACCATCTTTGATGTCAAACAGCAATGGATGTGGGATCATCCATCGCCCATCATATGGATTGAATGTTAGAGTTTTTGTGTGCTTAGTTTTAATTACCACAATCAAAACAGTTTCGCTCGGTAGCTAGCCGGTTGAGTACGGGTCGGTCCAAAGAGAGATGGGAATATTTTTCTTAGTACTTTAACGAGTTAAGTCCAATTTGTCCTGGTTTGTTTAGTTTCACTAAGTGCTAAAATATGTATAAAGAGAGCTTGTTAGGGTTAGGATTAGGTTAGTTTGAGTTAGGAGTCGCTCACTTCTTTCGTTGCCACTTATAATATCGGTGACATGGTAATTGGAAACAACATGGATTATCATGACTAAGAAGGAATCTTGCGAGTATAAGCTAGGCTTTCCAACGCTTAGTTCCATCCTTTTGGTCCTTGTCCGTCCGTTCTTGGCTCTTAGCCTTAACCTCCGGTTAATTCAACCACAGCCGGTCTCACTAGGGTATCACCGCTATCATGTAGGATAGGGTTCCGTAGGGAGC
Organism: Agapanthus africanus; assembly: GCA_030015575.1. Classification (NCBI taxonomy): domain Eukaryota; kingdom Viridiplantae; phylum Streptophyta; class Magnoliopsida; order Asparagales; family Amaryllidaceae; genus Agapanthus; species Agapanthus africanus. The sequence goes on from CM057344.1 coordinate 388,220,024, forward strand.
GGATTGTGGTTCAATTAACGAGAGTCCGAATCAAGATGTTGGGCAAAGAAAAGAGTGAGAGAGATTTCCTTCTCTCAAACTTTCCTTATCCTACCCTAACAAGTGAGAAACTACTAACCAATTAAAAAGAAAAACGAAAATAAAACAAGAGGGAAGGAAGAAAGAAATGAGTTAGATAATCACAACTAGCTATTTGTGACCTCACTATGGCAAGGATGATACTTAAGCATCATTGTTGCATGGATAAAGGAAAAGAGAAAAAGAAAGAAAGCAAACAAACAAATAACAACAACTAATTTAACAAATAAAAATTTCAAGCAAATATAACAACACAATTACAAGACATGCAAGTAAATTAAAAGAACTCTTCTTTTATTTATCATCGCTCATGAAGCTCACTACAATATCAATGGAGAAAGTTGAAGAAGAAGAAGAAACTACAAACTTTTATCCTAAAATATAATACAAAGAAAAGCCCCATTTACTTGTCTTGGAACTAGGCTATTTATAGGCAGATACATGAAACCCTAGGGATACAATCTGTGCCCAAATACAATTACAAAACTACCCTAAAAAAATGATCCCTTACTGAGTTGACTCGGCCGCGGATCCACGGCCTAAGTGCCATATTGGCCACGGATCCACGGCCCTTTTGTTGACTTAGAGGGTCGTATTTTCTATGGTTCTCCATGTTGCTGCTCTCTTCTGTTAGGTACACTTAGTTTCTCAGAATCTTTTCAGTTTTCTCCCAGATTTTCAGCAGTGCAAAAGATGAAATGATGTGGACTTTTGCCTTGATTTTCTAGAGCTCCGCGTTGAAGTCTTGGATATTATGCTGCCCCTTGTGCTTTGTGCATGAAATGACCAATGATTTGCCATTTTGTCCCTTAAACAGGTAGGCGGCATCATACGGATAGTGAGAGGAGACCCGTATTTATCTGTTGTTGGCCGTAGTCCTGAATTTGTTGCGACTTTTCATGAATTTCACTGTTTAGAGCTGAGAACCTATAACCTGCAATTATTTAGCAAACACGGATCAAGTGTACCTACCTTTATACAATGCGATCAAGAATGGGCGGTAAAAAAATGCAAAAATCTGATATGAACAAATACCCCCAAACTTATCTTTTGCTCGTCCCGAGCAAAGCCATTTTATTCACAAAAAGTCCTAACCTCACTTTCGCAGGGAACGCGATTGCACTGAGCTCGTGCAATAAGCCGTTAAATCTCTACGTTTCCCTAGAGGAGGAGTGTTGTCTCCTGAGGGTTTTCAGCAGATACTATCCACAAAATCCGATCAATTTGGCTGTTGACTCTAATTCTTCAATACAGCATTCTAGCAAGAAACTCTATTATCTTCAACTTAGAAATCATCAACCCATATTTTTCACACTTCCTTTACACTTAACTTAAGATCCTATACGTTTTGCAAGTTTATAAAGCTCTGGGCATCTCTTGAGCTTTCCTTCTAAAATGCAATCTCAAATCCAGAATTTTTATCATTTCTACTGAAAATATGAGCCCTAACTTTCATTCCTATCTCTCCTCTAAACTCCGATCATAAACCCCTACGTGTGTGTAATTATCACCCCTACACTTGGAAATTCAATTCAAGCTATAATACTCTTACCGTAATACCTAGTACTACTTCTTTTCATTAATGATGGACGGTTTTGCTCATATACCTTTCATGCGACTTTTAATGCTTCTTGAGGCACTAACATCCGATTACTGAATGTATAACCTTAAAGCGTAAATAGCAGTTTCCAGGTCTTGTATTTTATTCCTATTTTTTTTATTTCAAGACCGGATATATTTTTTAGTAATGCTCTTTCGATGGTTAGCTTTAAATGTCATTTTTTCTTTCATACTAGGCTTTCAAGCAAGAGTATTTATCTTCTACTATCCCATGTTTCATGGTGCGTGTGTGTGAGATTTGTAGGGTATATATTTTCAAAATTTAGACTTAAGGTTCTGAATTATTTTTCAGATTTACTCTTCAAATAGAGCTTTCAATACTCTTCCCTCATTTCAACTTAGCCCAAGAACTGAACCCAAAATTGCTTATTTCTAAATAAACTGTAAGGATGTATATTTTCTATAGTTATACTTCAAGGAAGGTTATTTTTAGGTTGTTAATTTTCTATGTTTAGGATTTAGTTTTTTCTAACTAGTCAACCGTCATGTCGAACTCGAGTCAAAAATGGCCAATATTGAAATTTTCATTTTTTTAATATTTTTTTTTATCATCAACATGTAACGCAGAAAAATGCCACGCGGAATTTGAACATCCAAAGCGAAAACAAATATTTACATAAAACAAAAAACATGGAGATGCAATGCAAGGATAACTATTTACAACCAAACCTCACCCCCAAACTTATCGACAACAGTGCCCTCACTGCTGCATGTGGCGTCTCCTAGACGCGGCATCACTTGTTACCGCCTCACCCCTATCCGTCCATCATCTTCGATCGTGCTCGTTCCCCTCTTGCCAGTAGGGTGGACATTCCATGTTCCAGACTCGTCAACCGCTGATCAAAATTTGTCAGCATCCCTAACACTCGTTCTCCCCTTACGGGTACGTCGTATTAAGCGTGCTTGCGCCGCAGGGGCTAGCTCTTCTGTTAGTGTATATGCCCTAGAGGCCATTACTGTATCATACTGGTTTGTATATTACTTAATGGAAGCTTGGGATATTCACCTTGTATATACAATCTTGCCCAAAATAGTAGTATGCTACTTGGTTTGTTTCTACTTCAATGTGTACATGTGTTTATTTTATCGTATCACTTATACGCATTAGTGGAGCCCTTAGGATCTTTGATTGATTACCAGCGTTATGATGGCAGTCACACTAGTGGGGGCTGGGTAATCTATAAGCACATCCTTATACAGGTCCCTAGTCGCAGGACTATCGAGACAGGGCATCGATACTCCGGAGTAGACTGGCGCATGCGCTTCTCATCCCAGTGTGGGAGACGGTCTGTCCCACAGCCGTCAGTACGTCGTACTTGAGATAGTATGCGGGTGCTCGTTAGGTTACGAGTACACTGGACAGGACTCGTCGGGAACTGACAAGTTGGTATTATACCTATCGTCAGTTATCTGTTCCCAGGTGACATGAGTACAGCTTAGTCCGCTGACTTGACACTGGCACTTCGCCTCGAGTGTGTTCCCACTGCACTTTGATCACTACCCTACCATGGCTCAAAGGAGTCGTGCAAATAGGTAGTGGTTGGGTGCAGTCCCGAAGCACTTGGAGGCACTGACGGTTAGACAGGATTCGTCTCTCCCGGTATTGGGGGTTGACATCGCGCTGTGTCTAGGAGAGCCATTACACGAGTAGTCCCTGGCCAGGGCAAGCAAGATATACTGGTAGGCTTCCAGTGTTATCTCAGGGTGTTTTGGGCTTCACTCCGACACGACTTGTACCGCTATTAGGGGACTGACGTTTATCGCCCCCCTAGGCCCGACATGCGATGTATCAGATGAACAGACCGGACTGTACGGAGACTGTCACATTCAGACTCAGTAGGAGTTCGGATGGGGTTTACCTCGTCAGTCTTCTTATCGGCATCTACCTGGGGATCGTTACGCACAGCTAGTGCCGTTTGCGGTCTGTGGTTAAACCCACTGCCAGCGTAGTGTCGAGTCTTTAGAGTCCCACACAGAGGGCTATTCGCCTCTGGGCAAAACAGAGTAGAGGTCGCATGGTTTTGCGATAGGGTTCGTTCTCATCCGCGCACTTGTGCACGTTTGGAGTCCGGACAGATATTACTAGCAGGCTCTGGTTTGAGCCAAACACCGGTATATGTTTTGTGGTTGATTTTATCTCTTAGTATTCATGTTCCTAGGAACAAGAATGCGGGTGTGTATGCACAGTTGATTGATGCGGAGGAAGAGGATATTCATTCGGGTTTCGGAACGGGTGCGTATGCATAGTTGACAGTCGTCTTTTTCCAAACCCTAATGAACTTATGTTATATCAATTAATAATATTAATTAAATGAAATTGTGTTATGGTTGGTTTTGTTGACTTGTTGACCAAGGTTGACTTGTTGACCATGGTTGAAAGTTTGACCATCATCATTACATATCAAAGATGCTCTTTGATTCTAGCAAAACCATTTAATGAATGAAATGATAATGGTCATTCCAAACCTTCCATCAACTATTTCATTTTTATTATTATTGTTAATTTGATAATTCTTTTCATTTTGTTATGGTTGTAAAATGAGAAGGATATTATTCATTCTATCATAACACTTCTCTCTCCTCACTTCTTCTTCTTCCTCCTCTAGTTCAACGAGATCCCTTCTCATGTGTTGAGAATCCCTCTCCTTGAGATAAAAACACCCCAAAGCCGCTCTCTACTCACTCTAGGGTTAGAGGTTTAGCAAGGCAAAGATCCTAGTTCTCTCAAAGTTCGAGAAAGGAGCCCGAAGGTCGAACCCTCAGGTGGATCCATTTTTGACGGAAGAAGGCGACGAGGAAAGCACCATCAAACCCTACAAAGGTTTCAAGAAGGAGTTCAAGTTAGGTATAACCTTTTATCCGAGTAGCTAACTCTCTTTAGCATGATAGCTAGTTTAGTTTAGAAAAGATCTCGACTTTGATAGTCCATGTTGCCCTTTGCGCTAAAAATTTGATTTTTATACCGTTTCCGCCTCCCCGCAAGAACCGGGGACGGCAACGTGGACTTACAGTGGTATCAGAGCCTAACTAAACTTAAACTAGCTTAGTAGTAAAGTGTATGGAAGTTCGAACAGAAAAATCGCAAAAACCGGAAAAAACAAAACCCTAACTTTCTGTTGAAAATTTTTGTGCTCTAAAATTAAAATGTTTTACTCCTAAAATCAGCTCAGGGTTTTGTGAGAACACCCACCAAAAACGATCCCCTGATTCCCTCAAACCGCCGCGGTTCCGCGGCAAAAGGTATGCATTTGCCGCGGAACCGCCGCCGTTTGGGCTCCTCTCGTGATCGGGTTTTGTGCAGTGTTCTTCTGGTAGGGTTTTGGGATTTTTCAGATGGTTTATTTGTGCCCAGATTTTCCAGAAAAGAAATTTGTTTTTGGGGGCCTATAAATCCGTATTTTTATCGAACTTCACTACACTTTGACTATATTGGTTATATCTGTGATGTTTATATGTATGGAACGTCGGCCAATCGCTATATGTCGATTAGTCGGGGTTATACATATCTGTGATCTGTGTTTGATGATTGTTTGTGTATATGAATGCGTTGGACTGTCGCGGGTGAATAGCCGGGGTGGATGTGAGAAGAGTGTTTCTTTTTCTTTCATTCATGTAAAATGTAAATTGATGTAATATTATTATTTGTATGGCCGCACAACCGGGTCGGGGTTGTAGCTGTCATTGTATAATTCTTTTTACTGTTTTTGCTCCTAGGATAGACCCATGGAGGGGTGCACAAACTACCGGGTATCTCGAAGTGCCGAGTGGCCTACTCACGGCGATGAGGGAGGTTGCTCCACTTCGGGGTACTTGGAGGGTAGTTTGCCGCACCCGTAGGGGTCTTGGGTGGGGTTTTGGCTATTCACCGCGACCGTGTAATCCGCTTTTCGTTGCAGGCTCGAAAGGATTGCGGATTCCTAGTATATCCAATGTATTCATCTGTGATCTGTAATGTCTATCATTGCTATATATTTATAACTATTTAGGCGTTGCTTATGTTTTACAGCCGCGCTAGCCCAGCCCCCGCTCTGTCGTTAGTTAAGTAACCTAACGGGTGATGACGGGACCCCGTGGCGAATGCGAATGGCATAAGCGTACGTCATATTTTGGTTGCTTTCTGCAATGGTAGGATTAAATGATCGGACGCATTAAAAGAACTAATGCAAGAATATCACGCATTAAAAGAACTAATGCAAGATAATAAACCAAGCTAAAGTCGTTGGAACACTTTCGAAAAACCACTCGGTTCTTTTCAAAACTAACTTTTAAATGCGGAGCTTGAGCCACTCTTTTTAAAAGCTATCTTGTTCCATCGATTATATCAAGTTCACTACGTTCACGGTTTAGCCAAAACCATTCGTAGCCCTCCGTCGTTTCACATGAATAGTCAATAGTATTCAAGTTGTGTTTGTTGGCCAAAGTCAAGGCATAGTGATTGGTAGCTATTGGGTATTCATGTGTAGCATAGATAGATGCGTTGATTTGAAACAGTCGTACTGCCTTGTTGGCCAAAGTCAAGGGTAGGTACGGGTGGATTCAAATTAACCTGGAGAATGACGGGTAGAACTTGACATGTGACTTATGATTTTTTAGCCAAAGTCAAGGTCATAAGAGCATGGGGCAAAAATCCACATCGGGAGTTTCGTAAGTACTGAAACTTGCTAGATTTGCATACCATTTGGAGTGTGATGATTCTGGTAGGATTCCTTCAGTTTCGTCACGCGATGATATTTGTATCCCGATCCTACTGTGAGTATATGCTACTCCTCGGGAAATTTCTCACTAAACGATCAATGCTATAAACCTAGTAGGTGCCTAGAAAGGTGTTAGCGGGGCTACGCCCCCAGGGAAAAGAGGTTCTTAAATTAAGGAACTTCGCGAAAGCGTTGGAAAACCTCCCTCGAAGTACCGACACTGGCCTGGTTGAACGGTTAAGCAAGTATTGTGCGGTGGGATTGATCCCGACTAATTCTTCCTTTATGGTTTGAGGAGGGATTCGAGAGACAGTGGGAGCCATCCTGTTTAGACAAATTAAAAACCATTCTAAACTTGCAAGAGCATCGTGCTGAGTGTTTCTTCTCTCTCTCCTAATTGCAGCGACCAATCAACATGACTGGACTTAAGTTACTTCTAGATAAAAACATACTGACAGGGCCAAACTACAAAGATTTGCTCAGGAATGTCAAGATGGCAATCACTTACGACAAGCTGGGGTATCTTCTTACCACCAAAGCTCCCCCCGTCCCAGGTCCCACCTCCAGCGTCGCGGATAAGGAAATTCGTAAGACTTGGGAGATTGATTGCGCGAAGGCCAAGTGCCTCGTGCTTGCCTCTATGGACAACGAACATCAGAGGAGGCACGAGAATATGGACCTGGAATCCATATTTCTCCATACAAAAGAACTGTATGGAGAGCAGTCTCGTATCGCAAGATACGAAATATCGAAAAAGTTATTTTCGGCAAGATTGGCCGTCGGATCATCGGTAGCGGAACACGTGCTTAAGATGATTGGCTACATTGAGGAGCTCGCAGAACTTGGGACCACGTTGGAGAGTGAGCTCTATACGGACTTGATTCTCCAGTCCCTTCCTTCCACTTACGCTCAGTTTATACTGAACTTCAACTTACAAGAAAAAGAAGTTGAACTTTCAGAACTCCTCAACATGCTGAGGAGCGCAGAAGACACCCTACAGAAAGGTAGGGAAACACCCACGTTGTTTGTAGGAGGATCTTCTTCTTCTAGGTCCAAGGCGAAAGCCAAGGGAAAGAAGAAGAAAGCCCCCGACAAACCAAGGGGCGGTGTTAGTAAAGTGGATACGAAGGGAAAGGTAAAGGCAACAGAGATAGCGGGGAAGCTTGTGGATAAAGAAGAGTGCTTCTATTGTCATAAGAGTGGACACTGGAAGAAAGATTGCAGGGCTTGGAAGGCCAGGACACAGGAACTGAAGCAGGTTGCGGCTTCAGCTTCAGGTGTGTATGTTATTGAAAACTGTCTTTCGATAAACTCTACTTCCTGGGTATTGGATACCGGATCAGGATCTCATATCTGTAATTCTTTGCAGGCGTTGAGAAACCGTAGGGTTTTGAAGGCAGGTGACATGACCCTCAGAGTTGCGAACGGAGCTAGCATGGATGCTAAAGCCGTGGGGGACTATCACCTGGGAATGACAGATGGACATGTTTTGGTTTTACGTAATTGCTTTTTTGTACCCAACGCAACTTGTAATATCATTTCTGTATCTTTGGTTTCGAAAGAAGGTTATGAATTTGCGTTTGTAAGTAATGTTGTAAACATTCACCTTAATCAAGTTCTGATTGGGTCAGGTACACTGAGCAATGGTATATACGTATTAAACCAACCACAGATTTTCAATGTCCAGAATACACACAAAAGAAAGTCTCCAGATATTAATCAGACTTTCTTATGGCATTGTAGACTGGGTCACATCAATGAGAGAAGGTTGACTAAGTTACATACAGAAGGATATTTGGATCCTTTCGAATATCAATCATATGCCACTTGTCAATCCTGTCTCAAAGGAAAGATGACAAAGACTCCGTTCACTGGACACGGAGTAAGAGCGAGCGAGCTCTTGGGACTCGTACACAGTGACGTGTGCGGTCCAATGTCTAAACATGCGCGAAGCGGTTATTCTTACTTCATTACTTTTACGGATGACTTTTCAAGGTACGGTTATGTCTTCTTGATGAAACATAAGTCCGAAGCTTTTGAAAAGTTCCAGGAATATAAGAATGAAGTAGAAAAACAAACCGGCAAAAGTATCAAGATTCTAAGATCGGATCGAGGTGGTGAATACTTGAGTGCCGAGTTCCTGAACTATTTAAAAGAGAACGGAATTCTCTCTCAGCTTACTCCTCCATACACTCCGCAACATAACGGTGTATCGGAGAGACGGAACCGAACCCTATTGGATATGGTACGGTCCATGATGAGTAACGCTGAGTTGCCACGATCTTTCTAGGGGTATGCGCTAGAATCAGCTGCATACCTTTTGAACCGAGTTCCTACTAAAACTGTGCCTACCACACCATTTGAGATGTGGTGTGGGAAGAGGCCCCATCTTAATCACATTAAGACATGGGGATGTCCAGCTTTTGTCAAAAAGCAGCATGCGGACAAGCTCGAGGCACGCTCAGTGCAGTGCAAGTTTGTGGGATATCCAAAGTACTCCAAGGGATATTTCTTCTACTGTGAAGAGGAACAAAAAGTTCTTGTTTCTCGTCATGCCTACTTCTTGGAAACTGAGTTTTTGGAAAACCAGATAAGTGGGAGCACAGTAGAACTGGAAGAAATTCCAGAACCATGAGCTATTACTGAAAGCTTAGAGGAACCAGAGGGTTCAAAAGAACAGGACATTCCTACGCCGCTCCGCAGGAGTAGTAGGCAGTCTCATCCGTCCGAGAGATACTACGGTTTTATCATAGACGGGGATAGAGAGGATTGCATCATAGATTATGATGAGCCTACTAGCTTCCAGCAAGCCGTTCAGAGCATTGACTCAGTAAAATGGCTGGATGCAATGCGGACCGAGATGGAGTCCATGTACACCAACAAAGTATGGACGTTGGACATTGCTCCAGACAGGGTAAAACCCGTAGGATGCAAGTGGATCTTCGAAAGGAAGATTGGTGTAGATAGACAGGTTGAGACCTATAAAGCTAGACTTGTAGCAAAGGGTTTTCGTCAAAGACCTGGTTTGGACTATGACGAAACCTTTTCTCCAGTGGCTATGCTGAAATCCATTCGGATCCTTCTTGCCATTGCTGCTTTCCACGATTATGAGATTTGGCAAATGGACGTAAAGACCGCTTTTCTAAATGGAAATTTAGAGGAGTGTGTCTATATGGACCAGCCAGAGGGTTTCATTCAGAGTGGGAGCAGCGGAAAGGTGTGCAAGTTGCTTAAGTCCATTTATGGACTAAAGCAGGCATTGCGGAGTTGGAACATCTGTTTTGATGAGACGGTCAAGGAATTTGGCTTTATCAAAAATCCAGATGAACCATGCATCTATAGTAGATTTGTAGCGAGAACTGTAGTATTCCTCGTTTTATATGTGGATGACATTCTCTTAATAGAAAATGACATTCCTATGCTACAATCTGTCAAGCGATTCTTGTCACATAGGTTCTCCATGAAAGACCTGGGTGATGCCTCATACATCCTGGGGATCCGGATCCATCGTGATAGATCCAAGAGGATATTGGGACTTTCACAGTCCAGGTACATCGACACTATACTGAAGAGATTCAGTATGGAAGATTCCAAGCGCGGTAACCTACCGGCTTGTCACGGGATCACCCTCTCTAAAGAGATGTCTCCTAAGACTGATTTAGAGAGGGATCGCATGTCTATTATACCCTACGCTTCTGCGGTAGGCTCTATAATGTATGCGATGTTGTGTACCAGACCTGATGTAGCTTATGCACTTAGTGTGGTAAGCCGGTATCAGTCAAACCCTGGGGAGAAACACTGGATAGCAGTAAAGAACATTCTCAAGTACCTGAGAAGGACTAAGGAGATGTTCTTGGTGTATGGCGGAAAAGACCTCCAGATCGAGGCCTTTGCTGACTCCAGCTTCCAGAGCGACAAGGATGATTCCAAGTCCATGTCGGGTTTTGTCTTTACCCTCAATAGAGGGGCGGTGTGTTGGAAAAGTTCCAAACAGAAAACCGTTGCAGACTCGACGATGGAAGCGAAATACATCGCTGCATCTGATGCCGTAAAAGAAGCTGTCTGGATGAGGAAGTTTTTGAAAGAACTTCAGGTGGTTCCGTCCATTGTTGACCCAATACCTCTGTATTGCGACAATAACGGGGCTATAGCTTTAGCGAAGGAACCCTGGTCCCATCAGAGATCCAGACACATCTTGAGGCGGTATCACCTGATCAGAGAGATCGTGGATCGCAAGGAGATCGAGGTTCGGAGGGTTGCTTCAGAGGAAAACACTGCAGATCCATTCACCAAGGCCCTACCCCAGACACAGATCGAGCGGCTGATCGAGATGATAGGTCTTCGATACGCCAGTACATGGCCTTAGTGCAAGTGGGAGATTGTTAGTGTATATGCCCTAGAGGCCATTACTGTATCATACTGGTTTGTATATTACTTAATGGAAGCTTGGGATATTCACCTTGTATATACAATCTTGCTCAAAATAGTAGTATGCTACTTGGTTTGTTTCTACTTCAATGTGTACATGTGTTTATTGCATCATATCACTTATACGCATTAGTGGAGCCCTTAGGATCTTTGCTTGATTACCAGCGTTGTGATGGCAGTCACACTAGTGGGAGCTGGGTAATCTATAAGCACATCCTTATACAGGTCCCTAGTCGCAGGACTATCGAGACAGGGCATCGATACTCCGGAGTAGACTGGCGCATGCGCTTCTCATCCCAGTGTGGGAGACGGTCTGTCCCACAGCCATCAGTACGTCGTACTTGAGATAGTATGCGGGTGCTCGTTAGGTTACGAGTACACTGGACAGGACTCGTCGGGAACTGACAAGTTGGTATTATACCCATCGTCAGTTATCAGTTCCCAGGTGATATGAGTACAGCTTAGTCCGCTGACTTGACACTGGCACTTCGCCTCGAGTGTGTTCCCACTGCACTTTGATCACTACCCTACCACGGCTCAAAGGAGTCGTGCAAACAGGTAGTGGTTGGGTACAGTCCCGAAGCACTTGGAGGCAGTGACGGTTAGACAGGATTCGTCTCTCCCGGTATTGGGGGTTGACATCGCGCTGTGTCTAGGAGAGCCATTACACGAGTAGTTCCTGGCCAGGGCAAGCGAGATATACTGGTAGGCTTCCAGTGTTATCTCAGGGTGTTTTGGGCTTCACTCCGACACGACTTGTACCGCTATTAGGGGACTGACGTTTACCGCCCCTTAGGCCCGACATGCGATGTATCAGACGAACAGACCGGACTGTACGGAGACTGTCACATTCAGACTCAGTAGGAGTTCAGATGGGGTTCACCTCGTCAGTCTTCTTATCGGCATTTACCTGGGGATCGTTACGCACAGCTAGTGCCGCTTGCGGTCTGTGGTTAAACCCACTGCCAGCGTAGTGTCGAGTCTTTACAGTCCCACACAGAGGGCTATTCGCCTCTGGGCAAAACAGAGTAGAGGTCGCATGGTTTTGCGACAGGGTTCGTTCTCATCCGTGCACTTGTGAACGTTTGGAGTCCGGACAGATATTACTAGCAGGCTCTGGTTTGAGCCAGACACTGGTATATGTTTTGGGGTTGATTTTATCTCTTAGTATTCATGTTCCTCGGAACAAGAATGCGGGTGTGTATGCACAGTTGATTGAGGCGGAGGAAGAGGATATTCATTCGGGTTTCGGAACGGGTGCGTATGCACAGTTGACAGTCGTCTTTTTCCAAACCCTAATGAATTTATGTTATATCAATTAAAAATATTAATTAAATGAAATTGTGTCATGGTTGGTTTTGTTAACTTGTTGACCAAGGTTGACTTGTTGACCATGGTTGAAAGTTTGACCATCATCATTACATATCAAAGATGCTCTTTGATTCTAGCAAAACCATTTAATGAATGAAATGATAATGGTCAGTTCAAACCTTCCGTCAACTATTTCAACTTTATTATTATTGTTAATTTGATAATTCTTTTCATTTTGTTATGGTTGTAAAATGAGAAGGATATTATTCATTCTATCATAACACTTCTCTCTCCTCACTTCTTCTTCTTCCTCCTCTAGTTCAAGGAGATCCCTTCTCATGTGTTGAGAATCCCTTTCCTTGAGATAAAAACACCCCAAATCCACTCTCTACTCACTCTAGGGTTAGAGGTTTAGCAAGACAAAGATCTTAGTTCTCTCAAAGTTCGACAAAGGAGCCCGAAGGTCGAACCCTCAGGTGGATCCATCTTTGACGGAAGAAGGCGACGAGGAAAGCACCATCAAACCCTACAAAGGTTTCAAGAAGAAGGAGTTCAAGTTAGGTATAACTTTTTATCCGAGTAGCTAACTCTCTTTAGCATGATAGCTAGTTTAGTTTAGAAAAGATCCCGACTTTGATAGTCCATGTTGCCCTTTGCGCTAAAAATTTGATTTTTATACCGTTTCCGCCTCCCCGCAAGAACCGGGGACGGCAACGTGGACTTACATCTTCATCGTTCGCTATTGAGCTTGAGCTAGGCGTCTTTGCCATCACATCTTCGGCCGGCTCGGTGCGCGACTATAATCCATGAAGTCTCGTTTAGGATGTGGAGACACACTCAAGAAGGGGTCGAATGGGGACCCCACCATGCAGGTAAACCACGAATTCCTCAACAGGAAGGAAATAGCGACACAGTTGTGTCACTAACATCGGGCATGAGTAATTGGCAGCCCCCTTGCCGGCACCAATCGAGTATAGCAACACAGTGCACATGTCGTAACTAGGGTTTTTGGTTATTAATGTGTGCACTATGTGTAGGGATGGGGTAAAAATGTGGTGTTTTGCGAACTTCCGAAAATGTTGTTTTGTGCCAAACGGCACACGGTTAAAACGTTCACATATAGCGTGCGAGTCTGAATACCCTTCCTAGGCTCCCTAGAACAGTCATCTCCCATTAATGGCAGGTAGTCCTTAAAACGGAGGGGTGATCATGTACTGGGATTCGTGGTATTAAAGTGACTTCGTGAATGAAATCCCTATCGATAATAATTTCCCGATCCCCCCACAATAATCGTATGAATCCGTGTCTAGCTAAACATCCCTCCTCTAGACTTTCAAAGAAACGCGCAACGAGATCCAGAATCGCGAACGCGTTTGGATGGTTAAATAACCGAAAATTCCATCCGCGTTTTCGAACTCGTCGCTGAAATAACTACCGTATATGTTATGGAGAAATAGTTAGGAAAAATCCCGTTCAAACTGAAATGTAGGGGCCATGGAAATAAAATGCAGAAAACTGTAAATTTACAGAGAGGAAAATCAGTTATGCAAACCTCCTCTGAAAAATTCAAAGGGAGAGGACTGTAGGCGGTAGCGGTTGCGCAGCAGAAGGGGAGTTGGGCGACGGTTCCACTGCAGGAAGAGGGGCTCTCTTAGTGTATTCTGCTGTGGTGGCTAGGGTTTGTTCTAAGGGATGAATGGAGGCTCAGGTATTGCAGAGAAAAGAAAGAAGGTATTTATAGGGGTTGTTGGTATTTTGTACAAAATATCCTCCAAAAAGAATAATTAAATAAAAAGAATTTTATTAAAAAAAATTATTTAAATTTATTTATGTGTCTGAATATTTACAAAAACACCTCTATTTTAAAAAAAATTTATTAATTTTTAAATTTTTTTATTTTGCAAATTAGTACAGGTGGGAATTTCACCAGGTAAGAAATATCCTAACTAAAAAAACAAAATGGTATACATATACCCCCAAACTTATTTGAAACAGTGTTTCCACTGTTTATGTCTGGATAACCGAAATTTGGTGGTAAGCGGAGAAAGATTAGTCAATGTAAACCGGCTCCTGCAATATCAGGAGCTCCTCCGAAGGTTCTGCGGTGAGGAACGGTTTTACCCTGTGTCCGTTCACTTTGAATAGTGAACCGTCCTCTGGATTTTCCAAATCCACCGCGCTGTGCGGGTGTACAGTCCGCAAAAAAACGGTCCTTTACAGCAAGATCTGAGCTTACCGGGATAGAAATGTAGTCGGGTGTCATAAAGAAGTACCTGTTGTCCAGGTGTGAAAGTCTTGTGCGTAAGGTGCTTATCATGAAACACTGTTCATACCAGAATATTGCGTTTTATACCGCTCATTTGGTTATAGGCAGGTGCTTTTAATCAGTGTTTGCTACATATTTACAGGATACTGGTTCTCAGCTCTAGACAGTGAAATTCATAGAAAAGTATGTCAAATTCCGGATTACTGCCAACAACAGATAAAACACGCGTCTCCGCTCTCTATCCGTATGTTGCCACACACCAGTTTAAGGGACAAAATGGCAAATCGATGTCATTTTTGTGCACAAAGTTCAATATCAACACAAGATCCAACATATCTACATGGAGCTCGAGGAAATCTTGGCAAAAGATCCACATCACATCACCTTTTGATCTACTGAAATTCTGGAAGAAATGGGATGAGTTTCTGAGAAAAAGTCATATACCACACTGAAGAGTACCAAAAACTAGGGAAAACAACCAAATTTCATGGCCCAACTCCTCTAAACGGCCGCGGTTCCGCGGCATAAGCACGCTTAGGCCGCGGTTCCGCGGCCGTATAGGTTCCTCACTTGGTCAAATTTCAGGGGCAGTTTTGGAATTTCATATACTGTCAGAATGTTGCCCTAGGTTCTCTGTTTCCATCCTATAAATACCCCGGTTTTGTTCCAAGCCAAGCCTCCTTCATGTCTTGATTTCCATTCTCTCTTTTAGTGTAGTTTAGTCTTCTTCTTCTTCATTCTTTCCTCCATGAAAATTATAGTGAGAGCTTTTTGAGTGGATGATGAAATGAAGATGAGGATTTTTGTATCATTCTTTTGTTTTAGCTTCCCCTTGAAATCCTTGCTTTCACTTGATCTTTCAACCTCTTCATTGAGCTTGAAAGTTTAAGAGTTTGTTATTGATTTCAAGGGTTGTATCTTCTTATGGAATTAATACTTCATTTCACATGAGTTCTTTACCCTTCTCTTGATCTTGCAACCTCTTGATTAAGCTTGCAAGTTTAAGGGTTGGCTATTGATCCCATGCTTGTCTTGAGTTCTATGCTCTTCTAATTACTCTCTTGCTTATTTCTTTCTTGCTTTTTATTACTTGCTTTACATTCATGCTTTACTTTCTTGCACTTAAATTCCATGCACTTACTTACTTGTAATCTTTTCTTTTCTTTTGCTCTTTTTGGTTCGTTTTTGTGAATGGTTGTAATTATCGTTGTTAAGAATAAATACGGTATTGTAAGTTAATATTTCTTTGCTCATTTCCTTTTCCCGTTATTTTCCATTGAACTCCGCCTAAACGTTACGCAAGCGCTCCGTTAGACACCCTACCCTACCAAGGTAACGGTGATTCCTAACCGCGACCGGTTGCGTTCGGTTTGGCCGGAGGAGAAAGAAAGAGACAAGAACGGACGGACAAAGGTAAATAAGCCGGATTCCACGAATACCGTGCTTAAATCCACGTTGTTGCCGATTTCTCTAGCTTCAATTGGTTAAGACTCGGCTCAAAGGTTTTGAGTACGGATTTCTTTAGCTTACAATTTCTTATCTTTTTCTTAACAATTTTATCCTTTCATATAATACACATAGGTTAGTCTGAACAAACATATACATATTCTTTGTTGACTCGTCTAAAACTCGAACGGACATACAACCATCTCCCTGTGGATCGACCCGAGCTCAACCGGCTAGCTGCGAAGCGACACCGTCCTGATCGCGGTTATAACTTTAGAATTTTGAACATCCGACACGCCAAAAGCGTGCGATCAAATGGCGCCATTGCCGGGGAGACGGTAGCGTATTTTCTTTCTTGTTATTCGGGTTAATATTCTTTTTGTATATATTTATAAAAAAAAATCTTTTTGTTATTTTTGTGGGCAAGAGTGCAGATTTTTACGGATTTGCAAACTGCGATTGTGGGGAGCAAAGTGTATGTTCAAGGCTAAGGTGATTGCAAAGTACAATTCCAAAGATCCGGGTAGTTTGACCCGCGCAAGCGAACTTTTCAAGCTTACCGGATTTGATTCAACGGGGGTTTCCTAACCCAAAAACTTAACGGTACGTACTTTACTAACACCTTCTTCTCAAATCCGACGCATCCAATATACTATTCTTTGCAGGATTCTTTGCAAGTTCGCTAGCAAACGCTAAAAATTGACTAACCCGTATTTGTTGCAGTGCCGTGCTTAAACTAAAAAACGATTTTTTGATTCTTTATAGAATTTTTATTGAATTGTGCATTGCATACATTAATACGGACATAAGGGCAACCGAACCCCACAACATACGGTAAAAGATTTGATCACCTTTTCCGTGGCCCACAAATCACGAACTTGAGCATAACGTTTGCCCGCACAAAATTTAAAAGAAACTAGACTTTAAGCCTTAAGGACTTCGTGCTCACTAGGAGAAGTTAATCGTGTTTAGAGCCTCGCTTAACGGTACATTGTTTACGGGGTGTCTAGGAAAGTGTAAACGGCGAAACCGCCAAAAGAGAAAGGGTTATTTAATTAAGGAACTTTGCGAAAGCGTTGGAAAACCTCCCCTTATCTCTGCACTTACCTGGCCTCGTGATCAGTGTATCTTGAGCCCGTTTCTCGACACAGTTTTACTTCGACAATCAAGTTCTGGAGCAGGTCTAGTTGACCTAGGTGAACCCTAGAACGATTAGGTGTGTGGTATTTTTGTGTCATGATTATTTTTGTCCAGATTCGTTTTGTGTGTATATTTCATTCTTTTGTTAAAAACAAAAAAAATTCACATTCTTTTCCCCCTCCTTTTCTCTGCCTTTCTTTCTTTCTCTCTTCATATCATGGGTACCCCACCTCGTAAAACTCTTGCCGAACTTTGGTACCCACAACCAGACATTACTTCTTACGGTTCTTGCTTTGGCCGAACGTCGAACGATCCCTCCATGCCCAAAAACTCTTTGAAAGATCGGATAGACGCGTCTAGGACAAACACTTGCCCTCCGCAATCCACTTTGTATCAACATTTTCAACCTCCCCCACCATCTTATGTTGATACCCCTTTTGCAAGTCGTCCTTTGTCCGTCGCTGAACATATTGAACAATGCTGTCGCCGATCTTTCACTCCTTTCACCACTTCAAATTCTTGGGATCAACAATTCCATTCACCTTCGAATCAAAATGTTAATCCTACCCCTGTCCAGCCATTCAATTCCTACCAGTCCTACCCAACTTTTGCGCCTTCCCTAAACATTGCTTCTGAACCGCCAATTGGGAGTTTTCAGTATCCAAACAACTTTGAATGTTTTACTGAAACCCCTTCACAACCCATGTCTAGTGTGGAACAGTCTTTGGAAGACTTTAGGGTAGCGTCGTACCAACAGATGATGGATTTGAATGCGTCCATGGCCGCCCTCATACAACCTAGTGATCCGGCAGCTAGTTTTCAACTAGCTCCTAATTTTCCAATGTATGATGAAGCGGTTGGACAGATTGAGAATTTGAGTGGAGAGAGTGAGCTGTACCCCCTTCCAAATCAAACCTACCCGTTTCAAATTGAATCTAACAACTCCTGTGTTCAAAGTCTATCAAGTGTCCCAACTGAATTATCAATTAAAGATAGAATGTTTGATGAGTTGTGCGACTTTGCAGTGTTTGATTTACCCGATTGTGAAAGGACCTTCCCAAGTGAAACTACACCCAATCCTTTTGACCTCTACACCTCTATCTTAGAACCAGAATCGATTGAAATCCATGCTTTTGATGAGGTGTCTGAGAATTTTGATTTTCACTTGATTGAGGATATTGACTCTGCGAATATTTTGGATGATGATCCCATAGATTTGGCAGAGTTTTTCTCTCCAATTCATCATCCCGAGTCATTAACCGTTTTTCCCGAACCCCATATGCGTCTTGGTTTTGATGAAATTTGCATGGATAAGCTGAATTTTGAGGAAACTTTTGAGTATATTTTTGAGGATGAACCAGTTTTAATTGATGAGTCAGATTTTCCAATTCATCCTGTTCCTTTCATTGACTGTGTACACCCTCCTGAACCTTTAACCGATAACCTTCCTCAATCACCTACCTCCATCCTTTCCATCGTTCCGACCTTGCAAGAAACCGTATCACTTTCATTTCATATGTCTGGTTTACCGAGTTCGGCGTACCCATGGTGTCTCACGAATCTTGAGGGATTTAACCCCATTTCTCAATGGGCTAATAGATTAGCACAAACGCTTCTTACACATCAGTCATCACAAATTGTGCTAATCTATTCACTCCATTTCCACCCTCAAGTTCGTATTCCACTTCCTTCTCCCTTCCGCTATTCTTCTTCTCATATACCGAGACCATATCCCGCTTCTATCTCCATACGGTCTCGCGTATTCTCCATTTTATTCCTCTTCACCTTCTTTCACCAAACCGCATCTTACAGAGATAGAATTTTTGAATGGTTGGTGTTAACTTTTGTCCTTTGTAAGGCCTTGTATAGCTTGATACTATTCTCTTTCCCCCCTAATCCTGAACTTCAATGCTTAACAGTGGAAACACTGTTTTACTTAAGTTTGGGGGGACTCCTTTTTTGTATATATTTTTTGTTTTCCTTTTTGTTTTGTATATAATTTGTTTCTAGGGAGCGCCGACAATTTTGACCCTCTTGGTGTAGCCTGACAGTGAGGGCACTGTCAAGTTTAAGTTTGGGGGTGTGCTCGGTAAGGTTTCTTCCTTCGCATTCATTTGTATATTTTGCATTTGCATACCTTATTAAAAACCCAGAAAAATTGAAAATTTTCCAAAAAATATAAAAACTTTGTCGTCAAGTTAGCTAAGAGGGTAACTTAGATTTTTATTCTGAAAGTTTAGTTGATATGTTAGAAATAACTAAATTCTAGACTTAGGAATTGAAAATCCTTAAAATAACCCTCATTCTGTCTAACTTTGGTATGTATACGTCCTTACAGTTTTTTGAGTTCAGTTCTTGAGTTAAGTCAAGATGAAGGGAAAGTATTGAAGCTTTACTGGAGGATAAATCTGAAAAATAGTTTCTTTTCTTGAGTTCAAATTTAGAAAGTATATATCCTATAAACTGCACTTACACGCACCTTGAAACTTGGGATAGTAGAGGATACCTAGAAATACTCTTGCATGAAAGCCTAGTATGAAAGAAAAAACGGTATTTAAAGCTAAACACCAAAAGAGCATATTGAAAAATATATCCGGTCTTGAAAAAGAAAAAGAAAAAGAAAAAGAAAAAGAAAAAGAAAAAGAAAAAATAGAATAAAGTCAAGACCTGGAAACTGCTATTTACGCTTTAAAGTTCACACATTCAGTAATCGGTCGTTAGTGCCTCAAGAAGCATTAATAGTCGCATGAAAGGTATGTGAGCAAATCCGTCCATCCTTAATGAAAAGAAGTAGTATTAGGTATTAGGGCAAGGGTATTATAGCTTGAATTGAATTCTTGAGTGTAGGGGTGCAAATATACAGACACGTAGGGGTATACAATCGATGTTTGGATAAAAGATAGAAATAAAGAATAAGACTTGTGTTTTCTGTAAAGTTGATAAAAATCCCTGATTTGAGGCCGCACTTTAGAAGTAAAAATCAGGAGATCCAAGGGTAAATAGATAGGAGGTGTGAAAAAAAGGGTTGGATATTTCTAACTTAGGATGATAGAATTTCTAACGTAAATACTAAACTGTAGGAGTTGAATCGACGTTAACTTATGACCCTAGCTTGACGGGATTTTGTGGGTGTTATCCGCTGAAAACCCTCAAGAGACAACACTCCTCCTACTAGGGACACCTAGAGTTTAACGGCTTGTTGCACGTGCTCAGTGCAATCGCGTTCCCTGCGAAAGTGCGGTTTGGACTTTTTTGTGAATAATTGGTTTTGCTTGGGACGAGCAAAAGTTATGTTTGGGGGTATTTGTTCATACCAGAATATTGCATTTTATACCGCCCATTCTTACGCTCGTTTGGTTATAGGCAGGTGCTTTTAATCAGTGTTTGTTACATATTTACAGGATACTGGTTCTCAGCTCTAGACAATGAAATTCATAGAAAAGTACATCAAATTCCGGATTACTGCCAACAACAGATAAAACACGGGTCTCCGCTCTCTATCCGTATGTTGCCACACACCAGTTTAAGGGACAAAATGGCAAATCGATGTCATTTTCGTGCACAAAGCTCAATGTCAACACAAGATCCAACATATCTACGCGGAGCTCGAGGAAATCTTGGCAAAAGATCCACATCACATCACCTTTTGATCTACTGAAATTCTGGAAGAAATGGGAAGTGTTTCTGAGAAAAAGACATATACCACACTGAAGAGTACCAAAAACTAGGGAAAACCACTAAATTTCATGGCCTAACTCCTCTAAACGGCCGTGGTTCCGCGGCATAAGCACGCTTAGGCCGCGGTTACGCGGCCGTCTAGGCTCCTCACTTGGTCAAATTTCAGGGGCAGTTTTGGAATTTCATATACTGTCAGAATGTTGCCCTAGGTTCTCTGTTTCCAGCCTATAAATACCCCGGTTTTATTCCAAGCCAAGCCTCCTTCATGTCTTGATTTCCATTCTCTCTTTTAGTGTAGTTTAGTCTTCTCCTTCTTCTTTTTCATTCTTTCCTCCATGAAAATTATAGTGAGAGATTTTTGAGTGGATGATGAAATGAAGATGTGGGTTTTTGTATCATTCTTTTGTTTTAGCTTCCCCTTGAGATCCTTGCTTTCTCTTGATCTTTCAACCTCTTCATTGAGCTTGAAAGTTTAAGGGTTTGTTATTGATTTCAAGGGTTGTATCTTCTTATGGAATTAGTGCTTCATTTCACATGAGTTCTTTACCCTTCTCTTGATCTTGCAACCTCTTGATTAAGCTTGCAAGTTTAAAGGTTGGCTATTGATCCCATGCTTGTCTTGAGTTCTATGTTCTTGTAATTACTTTCTTACTTATTTCTTTCTTGCTTTTTATTACTTGCTTTACATTCATGCTTTACTTTCTTGCACTTAAATTCCATGCACTTACTTACTTGTAATCTTTTCTTTTCTTTTGCTCTTTTTGGTTCGTTTTTGTGAATGGTTGTAATTATCGTTATTAAGAATAAATACGGTATTGTAAGTTAATATTTCTTTGCTCATTTCCTTTTCTCGTTATTTTCCATTGAACTCCGTCCAAACGTTACGCAAGCGCTCCGTTAGACACCCTACCCTACCAAGGTAACGGTGATTCCTAACCGCGACCGGTTGCGTTCGGTTTGGCCGGAGGCGAAAGCAAGAGACAGGAACGGACGGACAAGGGTAAATAAGCCGGATTCCACGAATACCGTGCTTAAATCCCCTAATCCACATTGTTGCCGATTGCTCTAGCTTCAATTGGTCAAGACTCGGCTCAAAGATTTTGAGTACAGATTTCTTTAGCTTACAATTTCTTACTTTTTTCTTAACAACTTTATACTTGCATATAATACACATTGGTTAGTCTGAACAAACATTTACATATTCTTTAATGACTCGTCTAAAACTCGAACGGACATACAACCATCTCCCTGTGGATCGACCCGTGCTCAACCGGATAGCTGCGAAGCGACACCGTCCTGATCGCGGTTATAACTTTAGAATTTTGAACATCCGATACGCCAAAAGCGTGCGATCAAACACCTTCGTTCTGTTCTTAATGACAACCGCGTTTTCATAAGCTTCATCCCGAAGCTCGTTCAGTTCGTTGTGCTGCAGCTTCTGATAGCTGCCCACATCTTCAAGGGCTAGGTTCAGCTCTTTGATCGCCCAAAATGCGCGATGCTCGATTTCCACAGGAAGGTGGCAAGCCTTTCCATACAAAAGACGATAGGCAGACATGCCAAGATCGGTCTTATAAGCAGTTCAAAATGCCGAAAGGGCATCAGTGAGTTTCAAAGACCAATCCTTACGGTTCTTGGAAACCGTTTTCTCTAAAATCTGCTTGATTTGCCGATTATAAACTTCGTCTTGCCCACATGTTTGGGGGTGGTAGGGCATGGATATCTTATGATTAATGGAGTATTTCCGCATCAAGGCCTTGAAAGTCCTATTACAGAAATGCGTCCCATTATCGCTAATGATCGCGCGGGGGTACCCGAATCGGGAAAAGATGTTTTCTTTAAGGAATCTATTGACAACCTTCTTGACGTTCTTCCGGCTTGGCACAACCTCGACCCATTTAGAGACATAATCAATAGCTAGAAGAATATACATGTTCCCAAAAGAGCGGGGAAATATCCCCATGAAATCAATTCCCCAAACATCAGAAATCTCAGCAACCAAGATTGGGCATCTCGTCTCTCTTAGAAATCCGTCCCAAGTATTGGCATCGGGAGCAAGTCTTGCAGTAATCATGAGTATCTTTGAAGAGTTGTGGCCAGTAGAAACCACACTGCAAGACTTTCTTGGCTGTCTTTCTTGGGCCAAAATGCCCGCCACACGCTTGATCGTGGCAAAATGGCAGCAAACTCTTGAACTCATTATCAGGAACATACCGACAAATAATCTGGTCGGGACAGTACTTGAACAGGTAGGGTTCGTCCAAGTAAAAGTGTTTTACTTAGGATAGAAATCTAAGTCTATCCTGACTTGACCATTCGTTCGGTACTAATCCTGTTGCCAGATAGTTCACAATATCTACGAACCAGGGTTCGCATGATACAGTCAAGAGTTGTTCATCAGAAAAAACATTGTTGATTGGGATTGGAAGCGTGGGCGAAGAAAGAAGTCGTGAAAGATGGTCGGCCACTACGTTTTCACATCCTCTTTTGTCCTTAATGACATGGTCAAATTCTTGAAGTAAGTGGATCCTACGTATCAACCGAGATTTTGCATCCTTTTTCGCAAAAAGATGTCGCGAAGCTGAATGGTATGTGTAGACAATGACTGGAGTGCAGATCAAATAAGGCCTGAATTTTTCTAAAGCAAACACAACAGCCAAGAATCCCTTCTCGGTTGTTGTGTAATTCAGTTGGACATCATTCAAGGTCCGGCACGCATAGCAAATTACGTGCGGCATTTTATCAATGTGCTATCCTAGGACCGCACCGATAGCAAAGTCGGATGCATCGCACATAATCTTAAAGGGATACTGTTGCGCCACGGCAGCGCCCCGGCCGTCTTACTCGAGGCCAAATTGCGGAATCAAAATTTTTCCTTACTCGGAAACCGGCGCTACCGCGGACAAAGAAAACCCGGATCGTTTACCGTTAACCTACGCTAGCTAACAAGAGATAGGGTGAGAAGTATACCGAGTGATCCGAGTCCTCCGGTCTTCTCTTCATCATCCCGATCTCCCACGGAAAAGCTTGGCTCCACATCGTCGCCTCCTCGCCGGAAAGGGCACCACATCGCCTTCGTCTTTTACGGGCTCCCGCCTCAATACCGAGGCAACTCGAGCATGAAGCCGGCAACTCGACATGCTCAAGATTTGCTGTAGGAAGTAGTGTAGAAACTTTGTCTCTTGGAGTTTATGTAGTTGCCATTGATGGATGGAGGAAGAGGTAAAGAAAATTGGTGCTTTCAATTTTCTAGCAAGAAGAAGATGAAATGAACTCTCTCATTCTTTTTCTTTCTCTCTTTCTTTTTCTTCTTCTCTCTTTTCTCATAACCATGAAAGACTTTTTTCTTCAAGTGAGTAGAAGATGGTGGAGGAATGAATATCATAACATATACATGAAGGGAGGTGAGTGTAGGAGCAAGGAAGTGGTGACTACAACCAAAGTCAATGAAAACTTCAACCATGCTTTCACTTTAAACCCATACCTATATCATGTCAAATTAATGCAAGCATGGAGCAAGATATGAAAGGTATCATAATCAACACAATTGCATAAAACCCCTCCACAAAGTGTAATTTGCAAAACTGCAAATTACCCCCTCCATCGGAAAAGTCCGGCCGGGAAAGAACAAAGGAAAACCGGCCGGAACGGAATGCAAACTGGCAACTCCAGAAAACTGGTCCCGTAATAAATTACAGGAAAACCCCGATACTGTGCATACACACCCGCATCTGTATTCCGTCTGGATACAAATGCAATGAGACAAAATCTACACTGTACTAAACTAGTACCGGCTTAAACCAAAGCCGGCTAGTATAATCCGTTCGATCCTGATCCGTGCAATACCGCACGTATCTGATCGAACCCTGCCATATAACTATACGGCCACTAGTACAAAACTGTCCGATCCTGATCCGTGCAATACCGCACGTATCTGATCGGACCCTGCCATATCTCCATACGGCCTCTACAGCGTTTCGCCCGAAAGCTGAGTAACTGAAAGTGTGGTGGACTCTAAAGACTCGTCAATACAATGGCTGTGGATTTAACCACTAGCACGTCAGAGGTATAAGCCAATACGTGACGGGCCACCAGCTATTGACCAAAAGGGACGTCGATGAGCGAACTCATCCTGACACCCTACTGAGCCTGTCAGTGACAATATCCGTACAGTCCGGTCCGTTCGTCTATGAGTATCGCATGGCGGGCCTAGGGGGTTGGTAAAAGTCAGACCCCCAAAAGCGGTACAAGTCGTGTCGGAGTGTAGCCCAGAACGCCCTGAGATACTACTGGAATACCTACCAGTAAATCTCCTGCCTCGGCCGAGGGCTTTGCGTAATGGCTCTCCTAGACACAGCGCGACCTCACCCCCAATACCGGGAGAGACGAACCCCTGAAGATCCGCTCACTGCCTCCATGTGGCTCGGGACTGTACCCAACTAAAACCTGTTTGCACGACTCCTTTGAGCCGTGGTAGGGTAGTAATCAAAGCACAGTGGGAACTCACACGAGACAAATGACGATCCTCAGGTCGATGAACTAACCTGCACACATGTCACCAGGGAACTGCTATCTGACGTCAGGTATAAGCCCAACTAGCAGGTTCCCGGCGAGTCCTGTCCGGTGTACTCATAACCCAATGAGCACCTGTATACATCTTAGGTGAACCAACTGACACCAGTGGCTTGTGAGACCGGCCACCGCCCCTCGTCGGGGTCTCGACTGTATACACTAGTCTACTAATGGAGTATCGATGCCCAGTCTCGAAACTCCCACGACTAGGGACCTTTTAAGGATGTGCTTATAGACTACCAGCTCCCACGTATATGATCGCCATCATACTGCTGGTCGTCAAGCAAGAATCCTAGGGGCTCTATCAACGTGTAATAGCGACATGTCAGGTCACCTAAAGCAGTACACGATGATAAAGATAAACCAGATAGCATACTATCATCTCGAGTAAGACTGTCCTACCGGGATAGGTCCTCCCTCAATCATTGCAATCACGTGCCTGTGATCCAATAATTGACTCTGAGGGCACTATCTCCAACAATCTCCCACTTGCACTCAAAGCTAATTATTGCGATGTCGCGTACTCACAGCCCGTGTGATACCGAACACCCAACTCCTCTACTGGTCAGTCTCACAAAGCTCGTTTGTGAAACTGTTGCGTTCGAGGAATAGCCTCAGTGAGTGGATCCGCTGTGATGTTTCTTTCTATGTCTCTCTATATCTCAAGTTCGCGGAGAAAGCCATCTCCCGAAATGAGCAATACCTGTCTTAGAATGTCTGGATGTCTGATGGGACCTAGCTCATAAATGAACTCCAAATCCAAACTTCTTAGACTGTATCATCAACCGAACTTAATCAGTATCCCGCGCCATGCCTCCCTCAGTATTGCCTTGGACCACCTGTCCAAAATACTGCCCCTCGTCAGAGGGAGAACTATAACTCTGACAACCTCCTTGTCGTCCATGTCACCTTGGAAGTCTGGAATGATAACTGTCTCCCAAATGAGGCTGTCGTTATCATATCCCTAGAACATCCACTTATGTTCTAAGACTGCTTCCGACTGTTTCTCCAGGATTGGATCAATATCAACTTATTGCATCTAGTGCAAGAACAACATCTGGTGTGGTACTTGACATCTCATGATTGACTCAATTGCCTAAGCAAGTGATCTTCCAATCATGAGTATCCCTCTCCCCTTTAGTCTATAAGACACCTTTAGAGAGGGTGACTCCATCAACTGCAGGTACACTACGGTGTCAGGAGTCGTCCATTCTAAATACTCATAGAATGCTGTTAAGGTACCCAGATTGGGAAACCACCCAAATCTAGATCTAAAACCATAGATCTAGTAACCAGTATGTCTGATATAATATCCAAGTCCCTTGTGGAGAAACCACTGTGTGACGACCAAAGTATAACCGATCGTAGTATAGGAATATCACTTCCTACTACCTTCTCAACAGATCCATCCCCTATTCTGATGACGTCAAACCTATGACTGTCACATCAGAAATGGATGATCTATCTCCGCTACATCTGCTTTAGTCTATAAATAGACATAAGCCTGATGTCCACCAATGCTTTCGCTGCTCCCACTGACTACGACAACCCTCTGGCAGAGTCATATAGACGTGCACTTCCAAAGCTAGTTTAGAACGACGCTATACTCATCCTCCTGCCGGGTCTCGCAGCCTGGAACAACAACAAGGGCAAGAGTGGGTAAACAAGAACTTCCCTGTCACCGTCCTTGAGGCTACCGGAGTACCTCTCGGGTGCCTGAAGTTACCCACCTTATCTGCGGAGTGGCCAATGGAATGTCAAATCAGATTGAATCTTTAGGTTCCTTATCAAATCTTCAGTAATCGTTTGTGGTTCTGGAATCACTTCCAGTTCTACCATACTCCCACTTCTTTTCTGAAAAAAAATCCATTATTAATAAAAACTGTAGCGAGTCTAGAACAATATTGCTATTGTTCATCCAGATGGTAGAAAGTCAACCCTAGTCCTAGCCTGGGTCAACCCACAAAAAGCCATTACAGAAACGTGCCTTGAGTTATCCGGAGTCTGGTTTTAAGCATAAGCCGGACAACTCCCCGTACCTTAACATCGTTAAGATATGAACTGTTCTATATCCAATATAGAACCAGAGGCACTGATTCAATTGAACCAGATTCAAATCATGCATCTATCTCCAGTGCATGTCAACTAAATGGAAGGAGGCCGATCAGCGTTACTCAACTTAGGAATGCTTCCAATTATGAGTAACCTGAAAGAGAAGCAATTTCTCTTTATCATTACTATCAACTGAATACCATACACAAGTATCTACATCTTCGATCACTTTGAAGAATCCCGATACTTGCTATACCTGGTTCTCTACTCTATTCTTATACCAATAACTCCTCAAAACTCAGACCCTATGTTTCCACGAAGCACATGTCTAAGAACTAGAAAAGTTAAAAGTAAACAGAATATAGTATGAGGACCAACCCCTCTGTCCTAATGGACACTGGACAATATACAATACTCTGTATAAGTCCGCTGAGTCTAACAACTCTTTCACTGTGCGTCGTAGGTTGAGAACTGTACTTATGGTTAAGAAGAATTACACCGCTGTTTAATGCTCCTTACCTAACCATCCACTGATATAGGTAAATGTCATCGACATAATATCAAAAGGTATATCTCACTCTATGAAAATAGACGTACAGATATATCAATTTGAAATTGGTGCATAACCGCGGATATTCAAAACCAAATAATTGCCGTCCGGCAAACAACCCAGGTGACTTCCTCAAATATCACCGATTACAACGAATCCCGATATAATGAGGATGATCACCCAATTCCCAATAACTTACTCCCACTCATCATCTTGTAAAACCATACAGATGTGAGAATCATACCTGGTAAATACATACCCTGGAGTAAGTGTCTAATCGGAAAATCAGTTTTTCATTAACAGTACACAGTGAAACTGAAACATTGAAATGTTTCGTCGGGGTATCCTGGTATTCCTAGTAATGCCTCTTCCATTATCCAGATTCACAACTGTAACCGCATAATTCTTTGCCATCTTTCTTAATCCCTTCATATGTCTTTAGTCATTACCTTCTGTACACCCCTTCAGGCCAAATGGTTTTCTTCCTTCCCTACCGTTCGGCACCAGCCTATGGTTTGGAAGAAGACTATCCAAAAGGCATAAAGGGTGTACTGTCCTAATCCTAGGAGCACTCGCATTGCGAGAGAAGGTGAAGATAAAAGACACCTGAATGTACTTTATTCCTATTTCTCCTGAACCAGAATCCATCCCCGAACTGGAACAAGTTCCTTTCGAGTTCGTATATAACCATACGATGGAGTATCCAAATAAACTGTGGATCTTCGTAGTGATACGGAGTGTCCTGGAGAAATGCAAAGGTGATTTAGGATTGGCGAAGAAATACTTGGTTCGGTCGTGAATAGCAGTCGCAATTTACTTTGCCCTCTTACGAATCCCTTTATTTTGTCTTAACTTAATACCTTCTGCACACCATCGTTATGCTAATTGGTTTCCTTCATTCCCTACCGGTCGGCACCAGCCTAAGGTTTGGAAGAAGACTATCCAATTTGCGTAATAGGTGTACTACTCCTAAACCAAGGAGTACTCGCAACCTGAGAGAAGGTGAAAAGAAAAGACAACTGAATAATCCTATCCGTTTTCTCCAGAACCAGAAACCATCCTCGAAGTCCTTCGAGTTCGTATCTAACCATACGATGGTTTTGTCCAATGGAAGTGGACGTTCGTAGTAATACGGGGTGTCCTGGAAAAAAGGGTAAAAGTAGGAGTGGCAATGAGGTCTGCAACTCTGACAATCCAAAAGCCAGTGTTAAGAAGGTTCGGTCAACTTGGTCACTGAGTCATAGTCCAGGGTCGGGTCAATGGTCGCTGCCAGAGAGAGAGAAAAGAAACACTCAGCGTGCACTCTATCCTAGATCAGAATGGTTATCACTTTAACTAATCGGGAAACCTCCCACTGTACCTCAAATTCTCCTCCAAACCTGAAAGAAGAATTAGTCGGGATCAGCCGAGGAGTAAACCAACTCATCAGTGGGAATCGGGATCCAACTATCATCGCATGATAACTTGACGGAATCCACTCAAGTCACCACACTCCAGAAGGTATGCGCATGCCTGGCAAGTTTCAGTTCTTTTGAAACTCCCGATAAGATTTTTACCCCAAGCGGTTTATGACCTTGACTAGGTCAACAAACCATAAACCGCCAGTCAAGTTCAACCCGTCATTATTCTGGATTGCATTAAACCCACCCGTACGTGCCCTTGACTAGGTCAACAAGGCCGCACGACTGTCTTAACCAATCCCACTTATGCAACAAACAAGTACCACTTAGCTACCGAACACTACGTCTTGACTAGGTCAACAAACGCAGCACGAATACCAAATAATACCTGTAGGAAATGACGGAGGGCTACGGCTGGTTTTTGGCGAAAAACCTTTAACGTAATGAACTTGATATTGTTGAAGGAACTGCATAGCCTTTTAGAAAATATAGTGACGAAAACCTTTACTAAAGAGGTCACTCCCGGTGAAGGGATCTCGGCTCTTTCCCCGTAGAATGAGGTGCAGGATATTCCAACTGAATACCACGATGCAAAGCAAAAGTAATCGGCTATAGTGAAGTTATTGCCCTGACGCAAACTTCTGTCCAAGGGGTCACTCCCGGTGAAGGGATCTCGGCCCTTGCCTCGTCGACTGAGGAGCAGGATATTCCAAATGAATACCACGATGCAAAACAAAAGTTAACGTCCTTGCAATAACAGCTTTTTGAAAAAGTGTTCCAACAACATCAGATTAGGTTTGTTTATCTTGCATTGATCCGAATCAACGCACTCCCATCAATTGATCACACCACAAAGAACGAAAATATACTGACGTACGTATATGCCATCCGCATTCGCCACTGGGTCCCGTCATCACCCGTTAGGTTAGCTTACTAACGACAGAGCGGGGACTGGACTAGCGCGGATGAAAAACATATACAACATCTACTAATATATATACCAATATATTATATTTCGCTCAAGGCGTGAATAAAATGCAACATCACAGAAATGTACAGCATCACAGAACAATACAGATATCTGGAAGCACCGGGTTTCACAGAGCCGCTGCTGAAACCCGACGTTCCCCTGGTCGTGTGGATAGCCTGTGCAATGAAATCCTAGACCCCTACGGGCGCGGCAAGTCACCCGCCAAAACCTGAAGCGAGGCAGCCCCTTTCAGCACCGTGAATGGACCACCCAGCACTTCACGGAATCCGGCAACTTGGGCACCCCTCCTGGGTCAACCTGTACCCCCTACGAGTGCGGCGAATAGCCCGCCAATCCTAGAGTGAAGCCCCCTCCGTCCCAATGCCATGAGATGCGGGCTTGTTGCCCCCTAGAACCCGGCTATCCGTGCACCCCTCCGCGGGGTAACCCTAGTACAGAAAGTAAAATATACATACACCGGGTACATCGACCGCAACCAGGTCGTGCCCCAAAAGAATAATACAAACAGGCAGTGACGGCAGTCCACATGTCGGACGCTCGCCCCGCAATATCAAATGTACATAATACACCAAAACTGTACTAGCATTGCATCCAGGCTATCCCCCACGACCGATCCGCAACATCACAGCATAAACATAGAACATCAACGTGAAGGTCACGTTCGCAAATCCGTCTAACCGGGCTATAGCAGTTAGACCGGATTTACCGATCGAGTGACATTCACGGTCGCAGATATAATGTAAATACTGTGAAATAATGTGTTTAAAATATCCGATCGATCAAATAATTAACAAGCGGGCCCCAAAAGAAAACTGTAGCACTCACAGAAATAACTGGCCCAATTTTAATATCCCAAAAGCCCTATTTTCAGCCCATAAGACAACTGAAGAAAAATGACCAAGTGGGCCCACCATAGTGCGGCGGAAGAGCGGCATAAATGGGGGTATTGCCGCGCTTCCGCGCTCTAAGTAAGGGTTCACTTTGTCGTTTTTTCCCAGAGTTCTTAGAACTCCCTGCACATCTTTCTGAGACTACCAGAAAAATTTTTAGACACCAAAAAATTTCAACAGAAACTGATGTGAACTAAAATACGGTTTTTGAGATTTTGGTCGATCGGATAAGTAAAACGCATTAGAACAAGCTAGGCTAGGTTAATGGCATGGCTCTGATACCATGTTGCGCCACGGCAGCGCCCCGGCCGTCTTACTCGAGGCCAAATTGCGGAATCAAAATTTTTCCTTACTCGGAAACCGGCGCTACCGCGGACAAAGAAAACCCGGATCGTTTACCATTAACCTACGCTAGCTAACAAGAGATAGGGTGAGAAGTATACCGAGTGATCCGAGTCCTCCGGTCTTCTCTTCATCATCCCGATCTCCCGCGGAAAAGCTTGGCTCCACATCGTCGCCTCCTCGCCGGAAAGGGCACCACATCGCCTTCGTCTTTTACGGGCTCCCGCCTCAATACCGAGGCAACTCGAGCATGAAGCCGGCAACTCGACATGCTCAAGATTTGCTGTAGGAAGTAGTGTAGAAACTTTGTCTCTTGGAGTTTATGTAGTTGCCATTGATGGATGGAGGAAGAGGTAAAGAAAATTGGTGCTTTCAATTTTCTAGCAAGAAGAAGATGAAATGAACTCTCTCATTCTTTTTCTTTCTCTCTTTCTTTTTCTTCTTCTCTCTTTTCTCATAACCATGAAAGACTTTTTTCTTCAAGTGAGTAGAAGATGGTGGAGGAATGAATATCATAACATATACATGAAGGGAGGTGAGTGTAGGAGCAAGGAAGTGGTGACTACAACCAAAGTCAATGAAAACTTCAACCATGCTTTCACTTTAAACCCATACCTATATCATGTCAAATTAATGCAAGCATGGAGCAAGATATGAAAGGTATCATAATCAACACAATTGCATAAAACCCCTCCACAAAGTGTAATTTGCAAAACTGCAAATTACCCCCTCCATCGGAAAAGTCCGGCCGGGAAAGAACAAAGGAAAACCGGCCGGAACGGAATGCAAACTGGCAACTCCAGAAAACTGGTCCCGTAATAAATTACAGGAAAACCCCGATACTGTGCATACACACCCGCATCTGTATTCCGTCCGGATACAAATGCAATGAGACAAAATCTACACTGTACTAAACTAGTACCGGCTTAAACCAAAGCCGGCTAGTATAATCCGTTCGATCCTGATCCGTGCAATACCGCACGTATCTGATCGAACCCTGCCATATAACTATACGGCCACTAGTACAAAACTGTCCGATCCTGATCCGTGCAATACCGCACGTATCTGATCGGACCCTGCCATATCTCCATACGGCCTCTACAGCGTTTCGCCCGAAAGCTGAGTAACTGAAAGTGTGGTGGACTCTAAAGACTCGTCAATACAATGGCTGTGGATTTAACCACTAGCACGTCAGAGGTATAAGCCAATACGTGACGGGCCACCAGCTATTGACCAAAAGGGACGTCGATGAGCGAACTCATCCTGACACCCTACTGAGCCTGTCAGTGACAATATCCGTACAGTCCGATCCGTTCGTCTATGAGTATCGCATGGCGGGCCTAGGGGGTTGGTAAAAGTCAGACCCCCAAAAGCGGTACAAGTCGTGTCGGAGTGTAGCCCAGAACGCCCTGAGATACTACTGGAATACCTACCAGTAAATCTCCTGCCTCGGCCGAGGGCTTTGCGTAATGGCTCTCCTAGACACAGCGCGACCTCACCCCCAATACCGGGAGAGACGAACCCCTGAAGATCCGCTCACTGCCTCCATGTGGCTCGGGACTGTACCCAACTAAAACCTGTTTGCACGACTCCTTTGAGCCGTGGTAGGGTAGTAATCAAAGCACAGTGGGAACTCACACGAGACAAATGACGATCCTCAGGTCGATGAACTAACCTGCACACATGTCACCAGGGAACTGCTATCTGACGTCAGGTATAAGCCCAACTAGCAGGTTCCCGGCGAGTCCTGTCCGGTGTACTCATAACCCAATGAGCACCTGTATACATCTTAGGTGAACCAACTGACACCAGTGGCTTGTGAGACCGGCCACCGCCCCTCGTCGGGGTCTCGACTGTATACACTAGTCTACTAATGGAGTATCGATGCCCAGTCTCGAAACTCCCACGACTAGGGACCTTTTAAGGATGTGCTTATAGACTACCAGCTCCCACGTATATGATCGCCATCATACTGCTGGTCGTCAAGCAAGAATCCTAGGGGCTCTATCAACGTGTAATAGCGACATGTCAGGTCACCTAAAGCAGTACACGATGATAAAGATAAACCAGATAGCATACTATCATCTCGAGTAAGACTGTCCTACCGGGATAGGTCCTCCCTCAATCATTGCAATCACGTGCCTGTGATCCAATAATTGACTCTGAGGGCACTATCTCCAACAGATACGTCTAGTAAGGTGAAGAGAGAACGGGAGCAGAGGTGAGTGGGCTTTTTACTGATTCAAACGCAGTCACACAGCTTGAGTTGAAATCGAATGTGGTATCCTTGGCCAGCAGAAGAGTCAAGGGTTTAGCAATCTTGCTAAAGTCCTTGATAAACCGTCTATAAAAAGCGGCGTGTCCAAGGAAAGCTCGGATATCTCGGACGCATCTGGGAGGAGGGAGATTGGAAATGACTTCATTCTTCGCTTTGTCAACCTCAATGCCATTTTGCGAAATGATATGTCCTAGGACAATACCATCGGGTACCATGAAGTGGCATTTTTCCCAGTTTAAGGTGAGGTTTTTATCCTTACACCGGGTAAGGACAGTGTCGAGATGTTGCAGACACTCGTCAAAAGAATCGCCAAAGATGGAGAAATCATCCATGAATATCTCCAAGAATTTCTCAACCATGTCAGAGAAAATTCCTATCATACACCGCTGGAAGGTAGCGAGAGCATTACATAACCCAAAGGGCATGCGGCGATATGCAAACGTGTCTAAAGGACAGGTGAACGTGCTTTTGTCCTGATCTTTCTCGGCGATGGAAATCTGGTTATAGCCAGAGTAGCTGTCCAGAAAACAGTAGTACTCATGTCCAGCCGATCGTTCGAGTATTTGGTCAATGAATGGCAGCGGAAAGTGGTCCTTCCGCGTTGCGGCATTGAGTTTTCTATAATCAATGGATACTCGCCACCCAGACTGGGTGCGAGTAGGGATTAACTCATTTGCCTCGTTTGTGATGCCCGTTATGCCCGACTATTTGGGAACAATGTGTATATGACTGACTTACTGGTTGTCCGAGATAGGGTTAACGATACCCCTATCCAGACATTTGACGATCCCTTTTTTCACAGCCTCCATCATGACTGGATTTAGACGCCTCTGTAGATCCCTGGCTGGTTTGGTATCATCCATCATATGAATGTGATGTTCAACGATCAGGGGACTAATCCCCTTGATGTCCGCCAATGTCCAGCCAAAAATTTGCCGATTGCTTTGCAAGACCGTGAGAAGGGCTTTCTCCTGCTCTCAAGCTAGAGAAGCCGAGATGATGACAGGGAAGGTCTCGTTTTCACCTAAGTAAGCATACTTCATGTGAGACGGAAACGGCTTGAGTTCGAGCATCGGAGGTGAGACTATTGAAGGCAAGATTGGCGAAAATGTCTCGAACTCAAAGGATTCTAACAAAGGCTCAAAACGAGTGTATGCGACCGAGTTGGATGGTTCAACTAACGCATCCGAAAATTCGAAAGATTCAAACTCGGGTGGCGACAGGTCAAGATCGTTCGAAAACGTGAAACACTCATAATCATTGTCGGGAGCGGAAGCAGCAGCAGGTTCAAAGAGGAACGCACTAGTGGCATCAAGATTGCTATGGTCGAACAAGAATTCCTCGAATTCACAGTCCTCTAGGGCGATCTCCTGGAAGGAACAAACATTGAGTATATGAGCATTAGGTTCGGATGGCTGGTTCCCTAACCTAAAAATGTTGAGTTCAATTGTCATGTTTCCAAAAGATAGGTTCATCAAACCATTTTGACAATTGATCGCAGCATTTGAAATTGCAAGGAATAGGCGACCGAGTATCACCAGAATTTGATTTCAGGGGTTAGCTACAGGTTGTGTGTTTAAAACAATAAGGTCAACGGGGAATATGAAGTCACCTACCTTTATTAACACATCCTTTAGATCACCCCTAAGATTGGTGATAGATCGGTCGGCCATTTGGAGAGTACATTGCGTGGGTTTCAGCTCTCCTACACCTTGTTGCTCATATACAGAATATGGAAGAAGGTTAACATTGGCACCAAGATCCAAAAGTGTGCGGTTGATGTTCTTATCCCCAATGGTTAATGAAATCGTAGGACAGCCAGGGTCCTTCTGTTTTTGAGATGAAGCTTGGGTAAGAGCATCACTCACGTAACTAGCTAAGAAAACCTTCTTGGGTACCTGAGATTTCCTCTTCTTAGTGCACAAGTCCTTCAAGATTTTTGCATAGGAAGGGACTTGTTGGACTGCATCTAAGAGGGGAATGTTGATGTTAACCTGTTTAAACAACTCCAGAATCTTCTCCATTTATGGATTTTGTTTATTGGACCTCAACCGGTTTGGAAATGGAACGTTTTGGAAATTGGTTGAGTCCAATGCTTGTGGAGGAGATTATGGAGTTGGAACGGATCCCAGAGCTGGAGTTTTAGTAGAGTGAGATGTGGGTCCATTTGGGGCAGCGAGAGAAGAAGTGCCTTTTGAAGAATGGAGAGTAGGCTCAGAAGACGAAGAAGAAGAAGAAGAAGCGGCTGGGGTGACATCATTTACCCACGTGCCAATGTTGTTGTGCAGCATCCTTCCAGATTTCAATATAGTCACAGCACTCACATTATGGTTCTGTTGTTCAAGAGCAACATGAACATTATGTGGGTGACCTGGATTTGGGAGTGGTTGAGATGGAAGATTCCCTTTCTCTTGCTCACTTAAAGCCGCATTTAGTTGTGCAACCTGGGCTTTGATGGTCTTTATGCTTTGCCCGTGTGCAGCAGTGTGTTGCACCAATGACTAAATAGAAGACTGGATGATGGCGGTGGATTGAGTCGATTGTTTCACAAATGCCTCCTGACTCCGTTCTAGCGAGGAAACCTTATCGTTGTTTGACAGAACAAAATTGTTTCGAGGAAAAGAATTGTTGGGTGCAAAGTTTTTCGTCGGATTTTGAAAAGGTTGGGGTTGGAAGGGCTGCTGATATTGATGTTGAGCTTGTTGCTTAGCTTGTTGTGGAGGAGGAGGAGGAGGACTCAGGAAGTTGTTGTGGCCTTGGAATTGATGCCGATTCTTATTCCAAGCAAAATTAGGGTGGTTCCTCCAACCGGGATTGTAAGTGGAAGAGTATGGATCATTTCTTGGTCTTTGCTAAAATGTAGCATTGACCTGATCCTGTCCTTGAGAAGGTGGGTAGTAAGGACACTCTTCGATCAAATGGGACGGATCAGAAAAACAAGCGTAGATGGTACGAGGGGGAAGAGCAGGAGCAGGAGAAAGAGATGAGAATTTGCTCTCAATTGCTTCCAGTTTTCGCGTGATTGCTGCCATCTCGGCCTTCATTGCAATTGAGATGTCGAGTTGATGAACTCCTGCCGTGGAAAGACCGAAAGAAGTACTAGAAGAAGAAGAAGTGTTCATTCTGGTGCTTTCCCACTGAAGCGTCTGTTCCGCAAGATCGTCGAAGAGTTGCCAACCTTCCTTGTCAGATTTGGAAAGGAAATGGCCATGACAAATGGTTTCCAACAACTTCTTAGTTGCTGGATTCAGGCCCTCATATAAGATCTGGCAAAGTTGCCATCTCTCAATACCGTGATAAGGGCACTGAACAAGAAGGTCTTTGTATCGGTCAAAGCACATCCAAAAAGGTTCTGTAGGAAGCTGGGAAAATTGGTTAATTTCGTTTCGGATCCTCGCGGTCTTGTGATTTGGATAGAATTTTTTAAGAAATGCTTTTACAAACTCATCCCAACTGGTTATGGAATGCGATATGGTGCTATACAGCCACTTCTCAGCAAGGTCACACAGAGTGAAAGGAATGACTCGTAGCCGTATAGCATCGTCGGACAGTTGGGTTGTCTTCATCATTGCACAGATGTTCTGGAATTTGTTGATGATGATGTAGGCATCTTCGGATTCCAGCCTATGAAATTTGGGCAACATGTTGATGAAGTGGGGCTTAATTTTGAAATTATCCCAATTGGCCGGCAGAAGTG
This sequence comes from Agapanthus africanus, assembly GCA_030015575.1. Taxonomy (NCBI): domain Eukaryota; kingdom Viridiplantae; phylum Streptophyta; class Magnoliopsida; order Asparagales; family Amaryllidaceae; genus Agapanthus; species Agapanthus africanus. The sequence goes on from CM057344.1 coordinate 388,257,457, forward strand.
AAAGAAAGGTAGGAAGTGCATAGCGGGTAGGATAGAAACGATCCTGGAGCGTGATTCACTGTGGCACTTCAACAGGAGGTGGTTGCGGGTTATTCGCACCCAAATGAGGTGGAATCAGCCCCAGGCAGGTAAAGGGATGTTAGGAGGAAATCCTGACATCTAATAAAAAGAATTTGGTGATAGTGATGGTGAAGGTGAGGATGTATGAAAAGAATCCCGGTCAACGTCGGAGTTAGACGGCAAAGGTAAGGGTGAAAGAGGTGTGGAGGGAGTTTCAACGTCGGAGTCAATCGCGTAGTCGTTAACGACTAACGTAACGCGGAGTAGGTGGGCACTGGTGTCCCGAGTCTAACCGGACATACACTAAACGAGTTTAGTATAGTCAAAGCGTAGAAAGTGAGGGTAAGAAAAACGTCAATGGAGAAATGCGGATGAAAGGTGGGTGAAATGGAATTCTGGCGACAAAGTGGAAGTTTCTATAAAAGTTTTTATTTGGTTGTTTTTTGAGAACGAGTTTTGCAAAAATATATACGGACTTATGGAACAACTTCAAACAATCACAGTCAAAACATGTACAATCATACCTAGAGCTATGGTCTTCAAAGTCCACTAGACTGCCCCTAACTGTTCCAAAGTGACAAGTTGTGAAATAACCCTCAAATCGTCTTTTCACTGGCAATTGTGGCCAGGTAAGCACCAGTGAGGTAAGGAGGGTTCCGCTCATGAATCACCGTGAGACGAGCCTTTTAAAATTAACTTTCTCACTTGTCTAGCCTAGGCACCACAAAGTCAAGTTTAGATAAATGATCGAATGCCCACAACCTTCCTCTGTCTTATTGAACACGACGGTCCTTAATTGGCTGAGTCTATATACTTTTTATTAAGCTCAAGGGTAATGTGTATGCTTTTAGTGATTTTTGGGGTCTTAGGAAGGGTGATGAAATCCCCACCCAATCTGAATTGGTGTTATAGCCCCTTAAAGTCCGTATTATTTATGCAACACAGTAACAAAGAAAAATCTAAAACACTTGCAAAAAATTTATTTGGTGGCGGCGCAAATAATCCTGCACAAAAACAGTTTTATTGGAGAGGAGAAGAGAGTTTGTGCAAAGAATGCTGCAGAAAAAATTGTTCAGTGGAGTTCAGAGGAGGCGAGAAGAGGATTGGAATACTCACAGAGGATTTTTGGTCGCTGACGTCAAAGTTTGACCGCGGTTCCGCGGTCTAACATGCACTTATGCCGCGGTTCCGCGGCTTTACAGTTGAGTGGGAACTTCAAATTTCTTCTCTGTGCTAAGTGAAGTCTCCTCTTCTCGGTTAGAGCCCCTGAATCTTGAATTGGTCACTGAATGTGCTCCAGAATTTTACATTAAACCATGATACCGTCTTGATCCACCGCGGTGTAGCCATGAGAAATGGGTCTAACTCCCCACAACTTTGGCACTGAACTTGACCTTCTTCCTATCCTGCACACTTGCACAAAACTGAATAAAAAATAACAAGATGATTTTTACAATATATATATATATATATATTTTTGTTATATATATATTAACAAATTAACCCGAAATTACACAAAAAAATAAAGAACCGTCTCCCCGGCAACGGCGCCATTTGATTGTTAGAGTTTTTGCATGCTTAGTTTTAATTACCGCAATCAAGACGGTTTCGCTTGGTAGCTAGCCAGTTGAGTACGGGTCGGTCCACGGAGAGATGGGAATCTTTTTCTTAGTGCATTAACGAGTTAAGTCCAATTTGTCCACGTTTGTTTAGTTTCACTACGTGCTAAAATATGTATAAAGAGAGCTTGTTAGGGTTAGGATTAGGTTAGTTTGAGTTAGGAGTCACTCACTTCTGTCGTTGCCACTCTTAATATCGGTGTCACGGTAATTGGCAACAACGAGGATTAGCACGACTAGGAAGGAAACTTGCAAGTATAAGCTAGGCTTTCCAACGCTTAGTTCCTTCCTTTTGGTCCTTGTCCATTCATTTTTGGCTCTTAGCCTTAACCTCCGGTTAATTCAACCACAACCGGTCTCATTAGGGTATCACCGCTATCATATAGGATAGGGTGCCATAGGGAGCGGATTGTGGTTCAATTAACGGGAGTACGAATCAAGATGTTGGGCAAAGAAAAGAGTGAGAGAGATTTCCTTCTCTCCAACTTTCCTTATCCTACCGTAATACGTGAGAAACTACTAACCCATTAAAAAGAAAAAAGAAAATAAAACAAGAAGGAAGGTAGAAAGAAATGAGTTAGAAAATCACAACTAGCTATTTGAGACCTCACTTGGCAAGGATCATACTTAAGCATCATTGATGCAAGGATAAAGGAAAAGAGAAAAAGAAAGAAAGCAAACAAACAAATAACAACAACTAGCTTAACAAATGAAAATTACAAGCTAATATAATAACATAATTACAAGACATGCAAGTTAATAAAAAGAACTCTTCTTTTATCCATCATCACTCATGAAGCTCGGTACAAAATCAATAGAGAACGATCAAGAGGAAGAAGAAACTACAAACTTTTATCCTAAAATCTAATATAAAGAAAAGCCCCCTTTACTTGGCTCAGAACTGGACTATTTATAGGCAGATACATGAAACCCTAAGGATACAATCTAAGCCCAAATACAATTACAAAACTACCCTAAAAAAACGATCCCCTACAGAGTTGACTCGGCCGCGGATCCGCGGCCTAAGTGCCATATTGGCCGCGAATCTGCAGCCCTTTTGATGACTTAGAGGATCGTATTTTTTGGGGTTCTCCATGTTGCTGCTCTCTTCTGTTTGGTACACTTGGTTTCTCAAAATCTCTTCAGTTTTCTACTAGGATTTCAGCAGTGCAAAAGATGAAATGATGTAGACTTTTGCCTTGATTTTCTTGAGCTCTGCGTTGAAGTCTTGGATCTTGTGCTGCCTCTTGTGCTTTGTGCATTAAATGACCAATGATTTGCCATTTTATCCCTTAAACTGGTAGGCGGCATCATATGGATAGTGAGCGGAGACACGTATTTATCTGTTGTTGGCCATAGTCCTAAATTTGTGGCGACTTTTCACGAATTTCACAGTTTAGAGCTCAGAACCTGTAACCTACAATTATTCAGCAAACACGGATCAAGAGTATCTACCTATATGCAATGCGATCAAGAATGGGCGGTATAAAAATGCAAAAATCTGATATGAGCATGGGTCAAGAGGCCAATACGCTAGTCTACTCGGGAGTATCGATGCCCTGTCTCGATACACCCTCGACTAGGAACAATTGTACGATGTACTCGTGGACTACCCTGGCCCCACTAGTATGATCTCCATCATAGTCCTAGTTGTCAAGTACACATCCTAAAGACTTTATCAACATATGAGAGCTAGGCAGTAACACAGTACAAGTCAACATGTTAAGACAAAGAGCAACCATATAGCATACTATCATATCGAGCAAAAAAGTCCTCTCTATATATATCCAAGCATCCATTATAATATACATCATATGTACAATAATGGCTTCTAGGGCTTATACTTAACTAACAGTTTGGTCCCTGTCACGACTCGGAAAAGGCTCGTGACTGGCACTTGAATCATGTGAAGTCTATAGGACCACACCTGATTCAAGTAAGCCAAAAGCCCAGAAATCTAAACCTTTTTAGGGAAAATAGTAGAGGTAATGTTTTGAAATAATGGTGTAATGAAAACAAGTTCTTTCTATAAAACATAGATAATAGTATATGGAAACACAATGTTTATATTTAACTTGAAAACATTTTTGTTATTGAAAATTTGGGCAGCACGTCCTTTGTATAACTTAACCCGAAAACGGTACAAACAATATAATATAAGGCATCCCCAAGCGGGTGCTAGCTCTTCGCCAATTGGCGGAAACAACCACGCAAGATAATATAAGTATACAACGCCGAAGGCGAGGATCAAAACTCAGAAAGTAATCAAGAAACTAAACATCAACATGAAAACCAGAAATAAATAATATATGAGCGTGACTCTAAGGCCGAAAGAATATACAACTGTGGTTATCTAAGTCTACTAAATATACAAGTCTTGTTGATGAAGCTTTTAACTAGATATAACTGAAATAAATAACAAGTACAATTGAAATATAAAGTACTATAGCGACGGTGGTGATGATGCAATGTATACAACCGAAATGGCACGTCACTGACACTTGAATCATATGAAGTCTATAGGACCCCATCTACTTCAAGCAAGCCAAAAATCCAAGAAATCTAAACAGTTTTAAGGAAGAAGTAAAGAAAACTTGTTTTAAAGCAAGTGGTTTTAATAACATAAGCCGAAGTATGCATTTTTAAAACCTCATGTCATTTCTGAAAATTTCGGCAGAGTTTCCTTTGTAAATACTGGCCCCAAAAGGGTACAACACATGAAATGTATATAAAGGCATCCCCAAGCGGGAGCTAGCTCTTCGCCAATTGGCGGTCATAACCACGCAAGCAATATAATATACAACGCTGAAGGGCGAGGATCAAAACTCAAAAAGGAAACCAATATCATCAAGAAAACCATAATAATACAACGCGCGACTCTAAGGTCGAAAAAATAAAAAACTGGTCTTCTAAAGATATCAAATAATACAGTCTGGTTTATAGAGTTTATTATATACAACTGAAATATAATTAAAGGTATAATGGTTGTCACGATGCAAGTGAACCCGCCTATCAAAGCAATCACTGGAAGGAAGCGGTGTGCCAGCAAAGCCGCCAAAGAAACCTGTACGGCAAACCTGTAAGAAACTGTGACACAACGTGGGTGAGTTGCCAACTCGTGAGTGGAAAACATCACCGAGCAGAAATCGTATGTATGACTCAATCCTAGGTCATACAATAATAATATCCTCAAATAATATAGCCTGAACCATATACTAATGGCAAGGGTAAACATCTATACATAAGGGTAATACCAAGTGCTCGTGTTAGTGCCTCAGGTAGCAACATATGGTATATATGATGTATGAAAACAAAATACATCTTAATGAGAAAACTGTTTTTCTTACCTCTGTGAGATATCTGTAATAAAAATCGAAGTATCATTAATGAAATCAACAGGGAATCAGTGTCTAGCATTGACACAAAATATATATCTCGCTGTCTCAATATCTCAGGCTCCGGCAATCCGGACTAGCCTGTAACTGTAGGGTTAGCTTAGCACCTTAGCAAGGTTTTGGCAAGCATCAATCATGCTACTTTAAAATTTTTGGGGTGCTAAACAAACTCTAACTAAGATCTTAACTAGAGATTTAGGGTTAAATATAATATGTAAACTCTTTACATCTAAGCGAACAAGGAATACAACCTTTGTAGACCAGTCCTTCACTTCAACAACTCCGAGTAATAGTCCCTTCACTGCGATCACGATCCTCGAACTCTAGAATGGCTCCCATGAAGAAACGAACAAGCTTGCTTCGAGGTCTTCGAGGACGAAGATGTTCTACGTCGAGGAGACACCAGCTCTTTCTATCTCTTCACTAATTGTGTAGATTAGTGAAGCAAACACACTCTACTAAATGGAAAGTAGAAGAGAATGATGAAGTAGGAAGTTTTCTCACTTTAGAAATCATTTTCTCAAATTTTATCTCATACCTCCATTAAAGCAAGAAAGCTTTTCATGGAGCTTGATGAAGAAGAAGAAGAACTCATGAATAATTCATCCAAATGAATTATTGCACCCATGGTTGAGTTAAAGCTATCATGCTTAACTCATGTAGAGAATTAACTCATGGCTATGGTTAAGGGTTGGGTCAAGTAAAATATCCTAAGGAATGACAAAAGAGTGGACAATGTCAAAGTTCTACAAGCTTCTCCAAGATTAAAACTTTGACCAAGTCTTTTGCTCTTTTGTAATAACTTAAGAAATAATCAAAACCCTAATTTAACCCTAGATGGTATAAGTCTCATACACCCATCTTGTATGTATCATCAAACATGACACAATACATGTACACAAATATACATATCACATATATATACAATGTGCACATCAAGTGAGAAAAGAAATCATTAGTGAGCTAAATAATAGTTAATGTAATATAATATATCAAATATATAATTATACATTAAATTATTAAATCAACTCTTGATTTAATAATCTGGCTATAATACATATAACCGACCGATATCACAAATCACGAGATTACAATGCAGTATCACATACTCGTATTAATCTCGGTCCCGCACATATCACATATGCGCTCCTACTCCGCTACGCATGAACCAGGAAACCTATATGTAAGACTCTAAAGACTCGTCAATACGCCGGCAGTAGGTGATGATCATATCAAACATCCACAAGCCGCAAGCGGTCTGCTAAACGTAACGGCCACCCGGGTATTGAGCGATCAGAAGATCAACAAGCAAGCCTGCTATAACTCCTGTGAATCCTATCAGTAACACTACCGTACAGTCCAGTCTCTTCGTCTGATATGTCGCATATCACAGCCTGGGGGTGTTTTAACGTCAGACCCCAATAGCCCGATAAGTCATGCCGATGTAAGGTCCATAACGGTTCAAGAAACTATTGGTAACATTTACTAATAAATCTCAGCAACCCTGGCCAGGGATTTCCTGTTATGGCCAATCGAGCACTGTGCAACATCAACCCCTAATACCGGGAGAGACGAAACCACTCCTATCGCTCATTGCCTTCATGTGATTCGGGACTGTACCCAAAAGCCACCGTTTAGCACGATCTCTTGACCGTGGTATGGTGGAAATCAAAGCACAGTGGGAATCACACAAGACTCTATGACGATCTCGGGTCTACAGAGTAACTTGTACCAGTGACACCAGAGAACGGCTATCCGACGATAGGTATAATACCATCTAGGAGTTCTCGGCGTGTCCGTCAAGTGTACCCAGTCTCCACGGAGCACCCGTATACTTTCTCTGATGTCAAACACCAATGGATATGGGATCATCCACCGCACATCTACATGGGTCGAGAAGCTATAAGCTAGTCTACTCTGGTATGTCGATGCCCTGTCTCGACACACCTACGACTAGGGACATTTGAAGGATGTACTTATCGACTACCCTGTCCCTATTAGTATGATCTGCATCATAATTCTGGTAGTCAAGTAATCATCCTAATGGCTTTATCAACATGCGATCACAAAACAATATTTGTTTACATGTTAAGATTAAGTTCAACCATATAGCATACTATCATGTCGAGCAAGAAAGTCCTTCCTATATATGTCCAAGAATCCCCTACAATATACATCGCATGTACAGTAATTGCCTCTAGGGCATACACATAACTAACAATCTCCCACTTGCACTAAGGCTATCTGTTGTAGTATCCAATACCCAACAATATAGCAGAGGTTGTAGTATCCCATACTCAACTATTGTAGAGAAGTCTCTCTAGGGGTAAGACCTTTGTGAGTGGATCCGCTTTGTCAACCTTCTGGTCTACACTCCTAACCTCGATCCCTTGGAGATCAACAATCTCCCTGATCAGGTGATACTTGCCTCAGAATATGTCTGGAACGCTGATGGGACCTGCGTTCCTAGGCCTAAGCCACAACTCTATTGTTGTCACAACAACAGTTATTGGACGCTCAATGGTAGGAACCTTGTTTATCTTATGAACAAGAAATGTCCAGACAGCCACTTTGGTAGTATCGTTGGTAGTAATGTATTCAGCCTTTATCGTCTAGTATGTTACGGTATCTAGCTTGGAACTCTTCCAACATACCGTCCCTCCACTGAGGGTAAAGACAATGCTTGTGACTGACACTTAGTCAAATTATCAATCTGGAAGCTGGAACCAAGAACATTATTTTAGTGCTTCTCAAGTACTTAAGAATGTCCTCCACAACTGTCCAGTGATTCTCTCCAAGATCCGATTGATTCCCGATTACTACACCTAGTGAGTCATCTACATCTAGGCTGGTACATAACATCGCACACTCTGATAGAGCCTACTGCCGAAGCATAGGATATCCTTTGCACGCGAGCTCTCTCCAAATCAGTATTGGAGAGAGTGATCCATGAGTAAGTAGGCGAACAATCACGCATAGAATCATCCATACTAAACACCTTTAGTATGGTGTTTATTTACCGTGATTTGGGTCACTCCCAACATCCTCATAGATCTATCACCATAGATCATAATCCACAAGATGTAGTAGGTATCATCCAGATCTTATATTGAGAATCTCCGTGATAAGAGGAGCTTGGCCGAGTGTAGCATAGGAAACCATTTCCTATCAGGAGTATGTCATCTACGTACAATACGTGGAAGACAACCTTACTCTCTACAACCTTCATGTATATACAAGGTTCATCTACCATTTTGATGAAGTCAAACTCTTTGACTATCACATCAAAACAGACGTTCCATTTTCCTGAACCCGGTTGGGCAATCATCTCATGATGCAATCCTCGCTTCCACTGTCACCGAGAAGACCGTAGTTTCTCTCAAGTGGATGAGGAACCCTACCAGATTCGCGGAGAGGCTGAGGTTCGTCGGAAATTATTGAATCCTTTGGTTCTACCTAATCAACAGTTAGTTTGTGTAGCTGAAACTCCTTCCTGTTCTACCTCATGACCACTTAATTTCTTCACAAGAAATTCCTTTTCTAAAAAGGTGGCATGCTGAGAAACAAAACACCTTTTGCTCCTCAGTTAGGTAGAAGATATTCCCTTACTAATGTTTGGGATATCACGACAAACTTACACAACTGATCTTGCCTTGAGCTTGTCCGGATTTTGCTTTTCAACATAGGCTGGATAACCCCATATTTTAACTCGTTCAAGACATGGTCTCTTCCCATACCATATCTCATATGTAGTGGTAGGCCCTGATTTGGATGGAACCCCATTCAATAGGTATGCAGCTTCTCAAGTGCATAACACCAAAAAGGAAATAGGTAACTCAGCAATACTCATCATAGAGCGCACCATATATCATAGGGTGCGATACCTCCCCCGCGATACACCGTTGTGCTGTGGTGTATACGAGGGAGTAAGCTGAGAGAGAGAATCACATTCTCCTTTTAGAAGCTCCAGGAACTCCATGCGCAAGTATTCGCCTCCTCGATCACAACGTAGGACTTTAATACTTCTACCCGTTTGGTTCTTAAAAGAACCAATCTTGGCATTTGTAGACATGGGAACATATACATCATCAAGTATCTATCCCAAGTGTTCAATAACTCTATCTCTGTTTTCAGTAAACGGAGTATTGGTCATTTTTATCTTTGAGACAAGAGTAGCAAGTAGCATAAGATGAAAATTTGAGCAGATTCTCATATTCATCTGTATGTAACTTAGCTGGTCGTGTCATATTGATATGACCTAGTCTATAATTCCATAAGAAGGATTCGTTCATTTTTAAACTACTCCTCTTGTCTGTGTTCTATATACTTTGAACTGTGGTTTGATTTATAACTTCTATGCTATTATATAACGTGCCTGATAAAATCAACTCTTGAATCAGGAAAATGTTCAGAACATTATCCTCCAATTCAGAATTATATCCTTCTTCAACTCAGTAAAGAACATGATGTAATGTTGTATATCAGGTTCGGTATGTAATAACATTTGTTCAGAATCAATGTATTAATACAAGGTGATATCTGCCAACTGATTTGGCTGCAATAATTGCACCATTCTCTAACACTTAGAGACATATCACCCAGTCTCATTTCTCTACTTTTCTGTAGCCCATGTAACATATTACATATGTGGGATCCTGATCTGGTATCACATACCCAGGACGTAGAGGATACTGAAAAACAGTTTTCGGTAATAAGGACACCTGAAGAATATGCATCAACATGCGCTTTCTTCGAATGGGTGGCATGGGAATCCTGATATTCCCCGATTTCCTACTCGGTCTTATAACAATTATAAGAAAGAACGGAACCAACATTTCCAAGCTCAGTATAATAAGTAGGTTCGGTCAATGCATCATATTATTATCTTGATTAAGGCGTGACATAGTCGCTACCAGGAGAGAGAGAGAGAAGAAAACACTCTGCATGCGCTTTTTGCAAGACTAGATTGGTTATCAATTTATCTAATCAGGATGGCTCCACTGTTTTAGTCAAATCTTCCTTCAAACCCTAAAAGGTAAGACTGGCCGGGATTAATTACACCCGACAAGTTCGCCAATCTTTCGGCCAGGCCAGTGTCGGTACTTTAAGGGAGGTTCCCTGTGCTTTCGCACGGACCTAATTAAAACAAACCTCGTTTTACCAGAGGCATAACCCCATTAACACCTTTCTGGACACCTACTTGATCGGCTAATTGTAATATGTAAAACTCTCCCAGGAGTAACTCTTACTCGTAGTGCGTATCGGGATCCAACTATCTCATAGAAGGTATGCAATCTCATTGCAAATTTCATCACTTAAAATTCCCGATAATATTTTTACCCAAGCGATCTATGACCTTGACAAGGTCAACAAACCATAGACTGTAGGTCATGTTCAACCCGTCATTTCCCGATTGAATTAAACCTACCCGCACGACTCTTGACAAGGTCAACAAGGCCGCACGACTACCCTAATCCAATCGCATCATATGCCTTGCAGATAATCACTAATCAGCTACCGCACACTACGCCTTGACAAGGTCAACAAACGCAGCACGAATACTAAATACTACTTATCTTAAATGACGGAGGGCTATGACAAGCTTTTAAGAAAACCGTTTGCATAATTAACTTGATATCGTCGTTGAATCGAGTGATTTTGAAAAGAAGTGTTTTTGAGGCTTTTACTAGTTTTACTAAAGAGGTCACTCCCCGTGAAGGGATCTCGGCTCTTTCCTTATCGAATAAGGTGCAGGATATTTCACAAATACCGCTATGCAAAGCAAAAACTATAGAAGCAATCAAAAGACAAACCGTGTTTGTAGCATCTGCTAGTTTTGCTAAAGAAGTCACTCCCGGTGAAGGGATCTCGGCACTTTCCTTATCGAATAAGGTGTTGGATATTCTACAAGGAATACCTCTATGCAAATCAAGAACTAGGGCTACCGGTTTTTAAACAAGTTTCTACAACATCTTTAGGTTTCTTTTTCTTTCATTAATCTTACTATTGAAGTCCCATTTATTTATGCTTCCTAAGCATCACAGAAGAAACGAAAGCAATAATATTTATATGTCATATATATATAGTATAAGCGTTCATCTCACGCATATAAAATGTTCACATCACAGAAAATCAGCAGCAGAAGAATCACATATGAAATATTGGATATACTAGGAATTCCGTGTTTTAAGTTAAGCCAGTATAAAATATGGATTCCACGGTCGCGATGAATAGCCAAACCCACATCCGTAGACCCCTATGAGAGCGGCAAGCAAACCTACCAATTCTAGAGTTAGGAGATCCGGTCTCAACTCCTTGAGATGGTCTCCTACTATAACCTAGAACCCGGTTACTTATGGTCCACGCCTTAGGTCTATCCTAATGCGGAAAAGTAAATAATATACAATGGTGACATCATCCTCAACCCGGAAGTGCCCCAACAAAAGAATATTTCATACAAGCTTTTACATGAATGAAAATGAAGAAACTCTTATCTCACATAGAAACCCCCGGCTATTCAAAACACGACGATCCAATAAAACATATTACAGCAACACATAACATCACATATCATCAACGTAAGTAAATATGCGTATCCCAGTTGTCGTTGACATATAGCACCCAAACCGGCGATACACCACATATGACACTTACGGTCCCAGAAAAGAAAGTGAAATACTACAACATCTGGAAACCACAATCACTTTAGACATCTTAAATCCGAAATATCACATACTTCGTATTTCATGCCTAACAATATGAATTCCACATATTGTATCACATTCCAGATAAATAGACAATGTTAAACTTTCCGATCGAATAAACAAACACCCAAGATTTCCCAAATAGCTCAACACTTGAGAGGAGTTCAAAAAGTCCCAGAACATGTCACAGCCGCTATGAACCAGCCGTAGAAGGGTCAAACCAACGCCTCACATGTGGCAACGCTAAACTACCACAAACCATATTGTTCAGTGGCGGTTTAGATGGTCACATAATCGAGTTATGGTTACGTTCTTCTAGAGGGTCCACAAATTCGCTTGCATGATTTTCTGAAAGTTTTAAACTCAGGAAAAATCCAACACTTGAAAGTTTTCCGATAGAGGAAAAAGTGAGTTATTGATATCAGTTCGAACTTTTTAACACGTTCTAAATTACCCGAAAAAACTTAAACGAAGTTAAACATTCTGATCTAATCAACGAGTTCCCAATATTTCCCAGAAAACTCAACACTTGAGTAGAATTAAAAATTCCCAGAAGCATGAAAAAGTACACAAGAATAAACCCCTGAAGTATTAGCCCCTAACTCCTAAAGTAGGTCGTGGAACCGCCGCCAAACGCATGGTTTGGCCGCGGTTCCACCGTTACCTGAGTGAGTTATGGCTTTGTACTTCATAGTAATCCTTAGAATTCCCTGCATGATTTTCTGAGTATTTTTAATACGAAAAATTTTAACTTTTGAAATTTTTTCCAGAAAGTGGGATTTATCGGGGTTTCGGAGTTCGATCGGACTTTAAACTTCGCCTACACGATGCCTAATGCTCTAGCTTGGCTCTGATACCACTTTAGGGTTAGCTTCACACCTTAGAAAGGTTTTGGCAAGCATCAATCATGCTACTTTAAAATTTTTGGGGTGCTACACAAACTCTAACCAATATCTTAACTTGAGACTTAGGGTTAAACATAATATGTAAACTCTTTACATCTAAGTGAAGAAGGAATACAACCTTCGTAGACCGGTCCTTCACATCAATAGCTCCGTGTAGTAGTCCCTTCGCTGCGATCACGATCCCCGAACTCGAGAATGGCTCCCATAAGGAAACGAACAAGTTTGCTTCGAGATCTTCGAGGCCGAAGATGATCTACGTCGAGGAGACACCAGCTCATGCTATCTCTTCGCTAATTGTGTAGATTAGTGAAGCAAACACACTCTACTAAAGGGCAAGTAGTAGAGGATGATGAAGTAGGAAGTTTGCTCGCTTTAGAAATCATTTTCTCACATTTTATCTCATACCTCCATTGAAGCTAGAAAGCTTTTCATGGAGCTTGATGAAGAAGAAGAAAAACTCATGAATAATTTATCCAAATGAATTATTGCACCCATGGTTGAGTTAAAGCTATCATGCTTAACTCATGTAGAGAATTAACTCATGGCTATGGTTAAGGGTTGGGTCAAGTAAAATATACTAAGGAATGACAAAAGAGTGGACAATGTCAAAGTTCTACAAGCTTCTCCAAGATTAAAACTTTGACCAAGTCTTTTGCTCTTTTGTAATAACTTAAGAAATAATCAAAACACTAATTTAACCCAAGCATGGTATAAGTCTCATACACCCATCTTGTATGCATCATCAAACATGACACAATACATGTACACAAATATACATATCACATATATATACAATGTGCACATCAAGTGAGAAAAGAAATCATTAGTGAGCTAAATAATAGTTAATGTAATATAATATATCAAATATATAATTATACATTAAATTATTAAATCAACTCTTGATTTAATAATCCGGCTATAATACATATAACCGACCGATATCACAAATCGCGAGATTAGAATGCGGTATCACATACTCGCATTAATCTCGGTCCTGCACATATCACATATGCGCTCCTACTCCATTTCGTATGAACCAGGAAATCTCTATGTAGGACTCTAAAGACTCGTCAATACGCCGGCAGTAGGTGATGATCATATCAAACACCCACAAGCCGCAAGCGGTCTGCTAAACGTAACGGCCACACGGGTATTGAGCGATCAAAAGATCAACAAGCAAGCCTGGTATAACTCCTGCGAATAAAATCAGTAACACTACCGTACGGTCCGGTCTCTTCGTCTGATATGTCGCATATCACAGCCTGGGGGTGTTTTAACGTCAGACCCCAATAGCCCGATAAGTCATGCCGATGCAAGGTCTATAACGTTTCAAGAAACTACTGGTAACACTTACCAATAAATCTCAGCAACCCTGGCCAGGGATTTCCTGTTATGGCCAATCGAGCACTGCGCAACATCAACCCCAAATACCGGGAGAGACGAAATCCCTCTTATCACTCATTGCCTCCATGTGATTCGGGACTATACCCAAAAGCCACCGTTTTGCATGATCTCTTGACCGTGCTATAGTGGAAATCAAAGCACAGTAGGGATCACACAAGACTCTATGACGATCTCGGGTCTACAGACTAACCTGTACCAGTGTCACCAGAGAACTGCTATCCGTCGATAGGTAAAATACCATCTAGGAGTTCTCGGCGAGTCCGTCCAGTGTACCAAGTCTTTACTGAGCACCCGTATACCTTCTCTGATGTCAAACACCAATGGATATGAGATCATCCACCGTCCATCTACATGGGTCGAGAAGCTATACGCTAGTCTACTCTGGTATGTCGATGCCCTGTCTCGACATACCTATGACTAGGGAAATTTGAAGGATGTACTTATCGACTACCCTGTCCTCACTAGTATTATCTGCATCATAATTCTGGTAGTCAAGTAATCATCCTAAGGGCTTTATCAACATGCGATCACAAAACAATATTTGTTTAAATGTTAAGATAAAGTGCAACCAGATAGCATACTATCATGTCAAGCAAGAAAGCTGATTGATGTGTAAAAGTGTTTGTAGAATAACCGCAATCAATAACGGTGTCGCGTGTAGCTAGACCAAGATGAGTACGGGTCGTCCTCAGGGAAACGTTGAATTTTTTATTCTTACTTTAGATGTGTGGAAAAAGAGAGGAGCGATAAAGAAGAATGTTGTAAAATGGTTGTAGAATCTAGATCTACGTTAAAAAGGGTGGCAAAATATAGATCTAGATTAACTACGGATGTAAGTTTATATAAGAAGAGGGCTTGTAGGGTTCATTAGGATTTAGTAGTTATGGATGATTAATTAAAGATCATTCTTTCTATCCTTTAATAGATTTAAAACTAGAACGACTGTGATGCATGTAGATTGGGGTTTCTGGAGGGAAAAGGAATCCCACTCTTAACCCCTATCTCGACACGGAACTCCTTTCATATCTAGCCTTTACAAAAATAATCATTAATCTAAGCTCTAATCGCGGTCGAGACTAACAATGAATTGGTAGCGCGCCCGATTAGGATGTTAATGATTCTTTTGATAAAGTTTATAAACTTTATAGGACGTAAAAAGAGTTTAAGGATCTTCATCATCCATTAACCTACCCTAATCCTACGAACCCTAACAAGCGGAGAATTACTCGCGCATGTTGGGAGAAAAAGAGATGGAGAGAAAATGAATAATTAAACTACAAAGAAATAGAATAGGAAAAGGAGCTACCTTTATTAATCAACAATATTCATTACACTTTGATTCCTTAGAAAATGATTACAAATCCTAGTTTTGCTTCTTGATCTCTTCTAAGGAGGGAGATGAACCATTGATGATCAGCATGGATGCGTGAGCCGTCTTGGACTTCGTGATCGTGTCGACTTGATAATTTTTCCAAGGGGCTCTCGGTCCTTATTTATACTCAAAAATCCAGAACCCTAGATGCCTAAATCGGGGAATAGTAGTTAGGATCCAACAGAAAAATTTACAGCTCCTATCTCCTCTGTCATGCGGCGGATCCGCAGCGAACAGGGGGATTTGGCCGTGGATCAGCAGCCAATGGTTGTGATCTATGGATCATTTCTCTATGGCTTCATCTGTGTGACATGTGGCAATCTCTGGAACCTTTGGAACTTGGAAATCTTCTCGTAGTTGCTGCGAGACTTGATTTCTAAGTTTTTCTTTCTTAATTAGGCAGGTTTTCTTTTAACAACTTTGATTCCCTTGATTTTTAGCCCTGAAAAATTCTGCACAATCTCAACAAATAATATTTGTGGAATTTTGTTTTATTGAGATATTAATTTTACCATTTAAGATTTGGTCAATGGTATCTTTGCATACATTTTCCTACCAAATATTAATTATAATATATCAACACTTGAAAAATAGTATTTTTACAGATAAACCCTCATATGTATGATATATTATAATAAAGACCTTTTCTAATATAGAATTAGTACACTAGTAAAATAGGGGGTTGCCCCTACGGATATTGGAATCCGTAGGGGCAGATTTAACCTGGCCCGACGGATTAATCCGTAGGGCTAAAAGGTTGCCCCTACGGGCATAGACGTCCAAGAATAAAAATATTAATTCTTAATTTGGTGTTTGCCCCTACGGAGCCGCAAACAAAGGACCTACCGGTATATCAGTAGGGGCAAGTAAATATCGATTTAACAAAAGCCCAAATCGATCGCCTACGCTCACTTTCTCTCTCTCTCTCGATCGCGCGCGAAAAAAATCCCCAAATCGCCACGCCGTCGTCGCCACCGTCGTTCTCCTCGTCGTAACCGCCGGTTTCGTCACCACCGCAGTTCTCGTCGCCACCGCGGTTCAGGTCGTCGCCACCGCCGTTCAGGTCGTCGCCCCAGCCCCAGCAGCAGCCGTTCAGGTGAGTAAATCTCGAGGTAAATTAAAGAATTTTAGGATTATTTTGGGCTTAGGGTTCATGGCTGGGTCTGGGGTTGCGCGCGCGAGTTGGGGTTAGGCAGGGGTCGGGGTCGGGGTCGGGGTAGGGTTAGGGTTGGGGTTCGGTTGCTGCTGGGGTGGGGCTGGGGTTAGGGTTTGCCTTAGGGTTGGTGTTGGGGTTTAGCTAGCCGCGCTGGGGTTAGGGTTAGGTTGGGGCTGGGCTGGGGCTGGGGGCTGGGGCTGGTGCTGGGTTGGGGTTAAGTGGTGGGGAGTTGGAAAAAAACAAGAAAATGAAAGAGTAATGAATGTGAGAAATTAAGAATGAGAACAATTGCACAACAAATTTGTTGACAAGAAAATGAGAGAGTAATGAATGTGAGAAATTAAGAATGAGAACAATTGCACAGAAAAACCTATGCTTGACTAGGGGGGATGGTTCTATGTGCTTTCAGAGAGCAACTTGGGGTTAGGGTTAGGTGAATTGATGACAACAAAATACCATAATTTATAACTATATTACTCATATAATGTGTATGTCATGTGAAAGCTAGATGAAGGTCGAGGCAAGCACAATAAATTTGTTGGATGGGACAATGTCAATAGGAGCTCAATGCTATTTGGAAAAATAATAATTCAAAGACATAGTGGAGTTTCCGATTGATGGCATTGACTAGTTTGATATATGTAGCTGGTTTGATTTATGAAAAAATGGGGAGACAACATGCATGTATGCATATAGGTAACATCTGCCAATATGCCATATCCAGACCGCAATCTATTTTTGCCTATTGGCTAATATGAAAATATCGGCCCGCGTATATGACATAATCAAAGTTGTTAAATCTTGATACGGTTTGTGTTTCGTTTTTTTATTTATCAGTTCTATCAATGTTGCGTATAACGCTTTATGATATCAGTATCCTACATTTGTAGTTTTAATTGTTGATTGTTATAGATGAATACCATTGCAATAATAGTTTTTGGTTGATGAATACTATTGCAATGTAGGATGATCAGTTCTATCAATCTTGATCTCAATGGTTTAAAATCTTGTTACACATACAACACGAATGCACAACAAACGCATAATTAGAGAGAGACTCGAGATATTCAGGTTAAAACCAATATATGATACTCGATGATAATATGAAACCTTCATATTCCCATCGATACTCATATATGAAACTAAAAGCGCCACTTAGTCCCCGTCTATCGGTTAACATACGTGCGATGCTCATCGTGACCTAGAACTATACGAAGGTTGTTAAATATCGGACAGTATAGCTCGATAATAACAACCGTCGTATAGTCTACGCGACGAGAGAATTCAATCGTATGGTAACCCATAGATTTGTCCCGTGTGGACAAGTTAAGAATGTATAAAGCAAACGCCTTCATTCACTTGTGTTTTCATCCGTTTCGAGATATTTCGTCGGTACCTTTCCGCTGGTTCTCCATGTACAAAGATAGATTAGATGTTCATTTCAACGTTATGTCACAGCTTTGAAATGATTATCTATTCTATTACAGTGTACTCGGAGAACAGCGGGGAGGTGCTGCCGAAATTTACTCGAAATGGCTGAAAGAACAAGTGATGGGCGTTCGCTCTATACATTCTTAATGGGATAGAAGCCTACCCCCGACAGCCGAACACACACATACAACAAGAATACACAACAAACGCATAATTAGAGAGCGATTCGAGTTGTTCGGGTTAAAACCAATATATGATACTCGATGATAATATGAAACCTTCATATTCCCATCGATACTCGTATATGAAACTAAAAGCGCCACTTAGTCCCCGTCTATCGGTTAACATACGTGCGATGCTCGTCGTGACCTAGAACTATACGAAGGTTATTAAATATCGGACAGTATAGCTCGATACTAACAACCGTCGTATAGTCTACGCGACGAGAAAATTCAATCCTATGGTAACCCATAGATTTGTCCCGTGTGGACAAATTAAGAATGTATAAAGCAAACGCCTTCATTCACTTGTGTTTTCATCCGTTTCGAGATATTTCGTCGGTACCTTTCCGCTGGTTCTCCATGTACAAAGATAGATTAGATGTTCATTTCAACGTTGTTTCACAGCTTTGAAATGATTATCTATTCTATTACAGTGTACTCGGAGAACAGCGGGGAGGTGCTGCCGAAATTTACTCGAAACGGTTGAAAGCACAAGTGATGGGCGTTCGCTCTATACATTCTTAATGGGATAGAAGCCTACCCCCGACAGCCGGAACACACACATACAAACACATAATTAGAGAGCGATTCGATATGTTCGGGTTAAAACCAATATATGATAATATGAAACCTTCATATTCCCATCGATACTCATATATGAAACTAAAAGCGCCACTTAGTCCCCGTCTATCGGTTAACATAACGTGCGATAATTTATTCTTTTCAACGACAAACGCACACACAAAGCATATACACGGATTTTCTCCTTTGTCAGTAACTATCCCGTTCTTATATTTCTCAATATAGTCAGCATAACCTACAATTTATATGTTATTCAGTCTAACATGGCCCATGAGTACGTCAGAGTTAAGGACTGGATGTATGTGGATTGGAAACAACGTATGCAACCTAAGTTTGTCGCAGGAGTTGCTGCTTTCCTTGAATTTCCACACGCACATAATAAGATCATAATAGAGAAGATTCTCTGTCCGTGCGATAGATGTGGCAATAAGTACTGGCAGAAGGTAGAATTGGCAGAGCTTCATATTGTAAAACATGGGTTTACTAGACTTTATTCAAGTTGGAAATATCACGGGGAAGGAGAAGAATGCAGTACTGCGGTAGAAGAAGAAGGAGAACATGATAATGCGGCAGGAGAAGAAGAATTTGGTAATACGGCAGGAGACGGAAATTTATTTCCATCAGAAGAAATGGAGGATATGGTAGAGGCTGCCCTAGGTGAATCTATTCGTACCGAAGATGACATTCCTTCCGGTCAAGGACAGCGTGCGGATAAATATGAAAATTTCATGAATGATTCTAGGAAACCAATTTATGAGAATGCGAAGTATTCCACCCTCTCATGGTTCGTCCAACTTTTCCAGATTAAGTGCCTAAATGGATGGAGCAACAAGTCATTCATAAT
Source organism: Agapanthus africanus (assembly GCA_030015575.1). NCBI lineage: Eukaryota > Viridiplantae > Streptophyta > Magnoliopsida > Asparagales > Amaryllidaceae > Agapanthus > Agapanthus africanus. Next base: position 388,277,150 of record CM057344.1, read on the forward strand.
GCTTCTTTCGTTCTTGAAAGATTCTATGCCTCCGGGAAATAATGCGCCCGAAAGCTGGTACGAAGCCCAGAAAATGTTGTCTGATTTGGGTCTAAAGTGCGAGAAGATTCAAGTATGTCCTAAAAATTGCGTGTTGTACCGGAAAGAGAATTCAGATTTGAAAGAGTGTCCAACATGCGGAGAGGCCAGGTATAAGCCGAAAGATTCTGATAAGAAGCCTGATATACCTGTGAAGATAGCACGATATTTTCCCATAACACAGAGGCTACAGAGGCTATTCAGGTGCAAGAAAACAGCCGAGGCAATGATTTGGCATCACCGTGCTCCTCCAAGCGAAAATGGAAAAATGAGCCATCCAAGAGATTCACCGGCATGGAAGGATTTCGATAGGAGGCACGCAATATTCAGTAGCGATCCTCGCAATGTCCGGCTCGGACTGGCTACCGATGGGTTCTGCCCATTCAACTATATAGCTGGAAGTCACAGTACATGGCCCGTTGTAATGATAATTTATAATCTGTCGCCTTGGTTGGCTATGGACCAATCATACTTTATGATGCCTCTTCTTATCGACGGACCAAACTCACCGGGGAACAATATCGACGTCTATCTCCGACCTCTGATCGAGTAGCTGAAAACTTTGTTCATTGATGGTGTAGAGACGTATGATTCAAACACAAATACAACCTTCATACTGCGTGCGGCTTTAATGTGGACAATTAATGACTTTCCTGCGTATGGAATGCTATCAGGTTGGTCCGTACATGGTCACAAAGCATGTCCTCATTGCCATGAACACACAACATCAAAATTTTTGAATTTTAGCAGGAAGGTTTGTTATTGCGGCCATCGACGTTTTCTGCCTCCAGACCACCCCTATAGGTTAGACACGGTTCACTTTGATGGTCATCAGGAGCTTCTTGGAGCTCCATCCCCATTATCCGGAAAGGACGTGACTGCTAAATGGGATGGTTACAATAACGTGACCTTCGGGATGGATCCAACGAAACAGGTCAAACCATAATATTGGAACAAGTTAAGCATTTTCTTCGAGCTTCCGTACTGGTCTACAAATTCAGTGCGTCATTGTCTGGACGTCATGCATATAGTGAAGGGAGTATCAGAGCACATACTTAACTTGCTTCTGTGTAAAGACGGGAAATCGAAAGACAACATGAATGCTCGGATGGATCTACAAGAGTAGAGAATAAGAAGTGAATTGCACCCTAGACCGGTAGCGGGTAAACCGGGCAAGTTTGTACTTCCCAATGCCGCTTATCATATGTCACAACCGGAGAAGAAAAGATTCCTGCAGGTGTTGCATGATTTGAAAGTCTCCACAGGTTTCTCAGGATCATTCAGCAAGAAAATAAAAATTGTGAAGGGCAAGATCGATGGGCTGAAAAGTCATGATCACCATGTTATCGTGGAGCACCTTCTTCCATTAGCCCTCAGGACTTCTCTCCCCGACTCGGTTGGTCTAGTAATCAATGACCTATGTTGTTTTTTTAGGGAGTTGTGTGCTAAAACACTGGAGGTTGCGACGCTGGATAAACTAGAAAATTCTATTGCGTTGATACTTTGCAAGTTTGAGCGTATTTTCCCACCGTCATTTTTCGATATCATAATACACTTGACAGTTCATCTTGCAACTGAGGCGAAGTTAGCCGGACCAGTACAATATCGATGGATGTATCCCATCGAGAGGTACGTGTAATTTTTTGTTTCGCGCAATTTAAAAATTTATTGTTGTCATGTATGCCCGTATTTATTTATTCAACATATTCTCATTAGGTACCTCTACACTCTTAAGAAGTATATACGCAATAAAAATCGACCAGAGGGTTCTATCATGCAAGGTTATCATCTTGATGAAGCAACAACATTTTGTTCCCGCTATCTGGACGAGAATATTGAGACAAGGCTTAACCGACAACGAAGAATTCAAGACGGTCCATATGGTAAAGCCGAGTATAAGAGGGTAGACACTATGTTTATCAACAAGATATACCGGTTTATCTTGCTTAATTGCGCATATCTTGAACAAATTAGAGAGTAAGTTCTTTTGGATTAATTGTTATATCTGTGTTTGTGTGTGTATGAAATGACATAATATTAATGTCACAATTACTTGTCGAAAACAGAACTCATTTTAACGAGGTACGTGAGGGGCATCCTGATTGGAACGAAGAACGTTTGGAAAAATACCATCAGGATAATTTTTATGATTAGGTCATAGATCATGTAAGTTATTCGAATAACATTTTATTGCTATCAGTTTTAATCTAAACTTGTATCGTTATGTATTTTGTCGTAAAATTTGTTTTGTTAGATCCACGATCCGAACTTGTCTGGATCATTTGAGAGTGATTCAAGATGTTTAGCTCAATTTCCTAGTATGGAGGTTGCATATTACAAAGGATTTGGTGTCCTTGGATACAAATTCGAAGTTAAGGACATAGAAACATCTAGAACCACTCAGAATAGTGGGATTGCGACGGTAGGATCGGACGGTGTGATTTACTATGGGTACTAAAATTGTATACTCGGCATCCACTATCCCGGACGATCAGAACCCTTTTATATATTCCAGTGTACTTGGTACGATCCGCGAACCGATACGGACAGGTGGAGAAGCAGTTTGGGACTTGGAAAGAGGAATATTGATTGACCAGTGTGAACACACTTCGATTTTACGGTCAGGACGATCCGTTTATCTTTCCGAACCAAGCGTTCCAAGTATACTACTCACAGTGTTTGAAGCATCCGGGGTGGAGTGTTGTATGCCGATGGAAACCTAGAGATGTCTACGATGTCCCAGAATACGAGGACAACGATGAGGATGAAGAAGAGAGAAGGCTTAAAGTACTCCGACCGTCTGTTTCGAAGGACGGGTTGTCTTCGACCGATCATGATGTTACGTGGGTTAGAAATGACATCGACGATGAAATCCAAGTAGATATGTATGATGCGCCCACGAAACGAAAAAAGTTATCAGTAATGTTATATTATTACTTCACATTTTACGCTCTAGATCATATATAGTCAATACTTTTAATGATTGTCTAATGCGTCCACGAACCGTTTATCTAGATTTGATGACGATATCGGGAGCAGCGAGGGGCGGCAGGAGCTCCAGCCGCGGCAGAGGCAGAGGCAGAGGCAGAGCGGTTCTGCCGCCCGGAGAGCTCCATAGGGAGCTTCAGAGGGCCGGTCTTGCACCCAGATCGGAGACCCCTTCGGATGCCTCCTTCCGTGCTGATTTGGCCACACCTCCAGGTATACTGCACGCATATCCATTTTGAATGTAATATTTACAGATACTCATGCATGTTTATGTCAAAATTACTTATATTGTCAATGTTTGATTGTCTAGTTGTTGGTGAAGCGTCCACATTTGGGATTGAGGCCACCCCCGCTCCTCCAGGTATGTTTATATATCATATAGTGTATGTATATTGATTTAGAATGCTATATCATAAATACACACATTCCTTTTGCTCTTACTTAGCAATTTTTATTATTGTCTAGCTGTAGGTGGTGACACCACCGCACCTGCGAGTATGTTTATATATCCTATAGTGCATGCATATTGATTTAGAACGTTATATTATTGATCTACACATTCTTTTTGCAATTACTTATATAATCTATTTTTAATTGTCTAATTATAGGTGGTGCGGCCACACCTTCCACAGGAGCCACTCCTGCCGCTTCCATACCCTCCGCATCGTCTGCAGGTTAGTATGAATAAATTTAAAATATTTATTCATTTTACATATGCTCTATAGAATAAATATGAACTTCATGGAAATTTAGCGTCGATATTTATTTTATAGTTGGAGGGGATGCGTCCGGGTCCGGGACCCCGGTTGTTCCTCACCGGAGGAACTATCGTCCCGCTCGTGCTGCTGCTCGGGCCCAGGCTCGTGCGGTAGTCACCGGAGGTATATATCACACTTGAATTTTTGTTTAACCTTGATTTCTTAATACAATTTTGTTTTATTATTGATTTTCTTGATATTTCGTGCAGACGCAGGGCCTCTCCATCCCCAGAGGGGGACTCGAGGCCCGAATCAGTCTTATAGGCTGAGGCCTGATAGAGCTAGGGGGGAGGCAGCATTCCCCCAATTTTTTACCCTTGACTATTGCTATACCGGTCCTCATGCCGAGTGGTTCGGCCGGTATTTGGGGGACGAGAGCCGGATCCTGAAGAACTATCCACTTCACGTTGAGTGGGGCGAGCAGCACCAGCGCTCATTCGCCCTCTTCTTTGATCAGGCTCGGGTATGTATTAATATATATTTTCATTTGATCTATCCAATATATTTATTATTAACACTTGCAATCTAATAACAATGTTTTTTTTTGTATTTTCAGTTGGATTATGATTTTCAGCCTGTAGCCGACTCTGATCACCCGGGGAGGGTGGTCGACCTTCATGCTCTGTACAATGGCCTGATGAAGAACATGCAGGCCAAGGTCCGATACAACAGGAATGAGCTGAAGGCCGACTGTTACTCCCTATGGATGGCGACCCCCGAGGCAGAGAGAGCGGCCCTCCTATCTACTCCGGCGTTTGCGAGAGTCGACGTAGAGATATGGCCTCTATTGTGCGCTTATTTCGACTCCCAACATAAACAGGTATGTATTTTAAATTTAATTCATTATTTATGATATAATTTATTTCTTTGTGTTTCTTAATTAGAAAACTAAATGTTAATGCGTTGTGCAGAAACAGACCGCTCAGAATACGGAGAACAGGAAGTCGGCGAAGAGGGGTCGCCCCACTTACACAGGTGGCTCGAGGAACATTACTCGAGCCATGGAGTTATCGGTAAATTAAGAGTTATTCTCTAATACTCTGCAATATTAAGAGTTATTCTCTAATATTTCTAATATTAAGAGTTACTTTCTAATATTGCAGATATCTCGGACCGTGGCGTCAGGTGGTACACCGAGCGTGCTGTCCGCATATCTTGCCGTCCACGGCACCTCGACAGATCCCGCCACAGGAGAGCTTCGATATCCCGACGTCGCTACCCAGGAGTACTGCGTAAGTGTTAATATTTTTTCTACCCAAATTTGAAATTTTAGTTTTGGAAGGTTCAAGTTTAAATTTTATACTTATACTTTACTGCTTAATGTGGGTGTAGGAGCGGGTGGTTGAGCAGGCCCAGGCCTCGGGGATCGATTTTACCGGACAGAACGATTCGAGGCTGCTGACCCCAGTTCTGGACGCCGCACACGGAGGGCACCACGGAGGTTGGGAGAGAGGCCGGGGATTGGGCCCTAGCACGGCCCATATGAGGTTGGACTCCACCCCGGCGGTTACTTCCTCCGTCTCCAGTGACCGGCATGTCCATCAGGAACTGGATAGCTTGAGGGCCACCGTTCAGGAGTTGAAGGAGATGCTGGTATGTATAATACTTTATAGTAAAATATCATTTCATCTTATATACATATCAACATATCCATAATTAGTACGTAGCTTGAGCTTATTTTGTTTTAGACTTAAGTTTGATTAATCATACATACATATGTAATTAAAGTAAACAACGTTTTTCCAAACTACATATCCAAACAGGGTTTTGAAATAACTTAATAATGATACGAATTCGAATAATACACATTTCTTACACGCTTCTTACATACGTTATGTCCAGACGCGACAGGGTAGATCGGCCGAGCCTCCACATGCATCTCCTTCGGCTGGGGCTCCGTAAGCCACTACATCGGCTGCGGTTCCGCAGACAGCTCCTGTAGCTCCACCGCCCACTCAAACTCCCGCAGCCGCGGCTCCGCAAGCGACTACCTCGACGACGGCTGCGCAGACCACATCGCCAGCTCCACATGCCGCTCAGACTCCCGCTCGCGACGAATTGCAGAGTTTATTGACCGAGGAGCAGGCGCGTTATTCTATCGTTATTCAGAGGTGGAGCTGGACCGAGCTAGGGTAGATTTTTGGTTCTTATTTTTTGAAACATGTATTTATTTATTGTTAGTTATATGTATGCCCTAGAGGCCATTACTGTACATAGGATGTATATTGTAGTGGATGCTTGGACATATATAGGGAGGACTTTCTTGCTCGACATGATAGTATGCTATCTGGTTACCCTTTACCTTAACGTGTATACTGATTGTCTCTCTGTTACATGTTGGTAAAGCCCTTAGGATGTGTGCTTGACTACCTGGACTATGATGCGGATCATACTGGTAGGGACATGGTAGTACATAAGTACATCCTTCAAAGTCCCTAGTCGTGGGTGTATCGAGACGGGGCATCGATATACCAGAGTAGACTAGCGTATACCTTCTCGACCCATACAGATGGGCGATGGATGATCCCATATCCATTGGTGTTTGACATCAGAGATGATATACGGGTGCTCAGTAGAGACTGGGTACACTGGACGGACTCACCGAGAACTCCCAGATGGTATTATACCTCACGTCAGATGGCAGTTCTCTGGTGACACTGGTACAGAGTAGTCTGTTGACCCGAGATCGTCATAGAGTCTTGTGTGGTTCCCACTGTGCTTTGATTTCCATCTTACCACGTCCAAGAGGGCGTGCAAAACGGTGGTTTTTGGGTACAGTCCCGAGTCACATGGAGGCAATGAGCGATAGGAGGGGATTCGTCTCTCCCGGTATAGGGGGTTGATGTTGCGCTGTGTTCGATTGGCTATAACAGGAAATCCCTGGCCAGGGTTGCTGAGATTTACTGGTAAGTGTTACCAGTAGTTTCTCGAACAGTTATAGACCTCATATCGACACGACTTATCGAGCTATTGGGGTCTGACGTTTACCACCCCTAGGCGAGATATGCGACATATCAGACGATCAGACCGGACTGTACGGTAGTGTTACTGGTCGGATTCACTGGAGTGTGAGCGGGCTTGCTCGTCGATCTTCAGATCGTTCAATACCCGGGTGGCCGTTACGTTTAGCAGACCGCTTGCGGCTTGTGGGTGTTTGATATGATCATCATCTGCTGCCGGCGTATTGACGAGTCTTTAGAGTCCTACACAGAGGTTTCCTGGCTCAAGCGAAACGAAATAGGAGCGCATATGAGATATGTGCGGCATCGAGAATGATGCGTGTATGTGATACCGCATTCCATTCTTGCGATGAATGTATCGGAAAGGTTGTATGCGATATAACCTAGTTATCGATTCAAGCGTTGATTCGATAAGCCGATACATTGAATACTAGTCGGTTGTGTGCGACATGACCGGATCATTGAATCAAGTGTTGATTTAATGATTTAATGCATAATTATATATTTGATATGTTACTTTGCACTAACTAGTATTGGTTCACTTTAAACGGATTTTCTCACTTGGATTGTGCACATTGTATATGTGATATATTTTTGTGCACTTGTATGTATCATATTTGATGATGCATGCTAACTTGTGTTTTGTGTAAAGTTTAAACCATGGTTATGTAATGGTTAGGATTTTTCATTTATTCATTTGTTTTTATTTTTGGAAAATGATAAACATAAAGCAAAATGGTGGCTTTATTTGGAAGCTTGTTGAAGCTTCATGAAGACTTTGACCAAAGTGACCATTTTGTCTCATGTTTAACCCTAACCACTCCATTAACCCTAGTTTAATCTCTACACTTGACCATGGTTGTTGATGATAAGTATTCTTTGATTTTCTATTTTCTAATTAACTTATCATAATACTTATCTTCTTCTTGCTCTTCTTCTTCTTCATTCTTCTTTGAAGAAAACCAAGCTCCATCAATGGTGATTGTTGGAAAGGAGTGTGAAATCCAAAACTAAAGTTAACCCAACTCCTATTTCTTCATCCTCTACCTCTTGCCAAGTAGTAGAGTGTGTTTCCTTCACAAGTTTTCACAACTTGATGAATGTAGAGCTTGATTTAGCGATGCCTCGACGTAGATCATCTTCGGCATGGACATCAACGACCTAGCTCGCTTATTCTTCGACGAAGCCGACACTAGAGCCCGGGAGTTTACTTGGACAGCGAAGGCACTTCGTTGCGGAGCTATGGAGGTGGACAAACGGATCTACAAAGGTTGTATTTCCGTATTCCCTTAGTTAATTGTTAACTAGTTTACTTTTCGTCTAGACATCTAGCCATCGGTCCGTAGTCGGGTCTCTCGGCACAGTTAAAATTTTAATTTGGCATGATCGATACCTTGTGAGACCTCACTAGTGTGCCTAGGAACCCCACAGTGGTATCAGAGCCTAGCTAGAGCCTTAGGCGATCGGTAGACGAAGTTAGAGATCCGATCGAACCGCGAAACCCCAAGCAAAATCGCTCTCTGTACTTTTTTCAAAACTGTTGTATTTTGTGAATTAAAAATATGCAAAAAAATAAGCAGGAAAAACTAAGAATTACTGTGAAGTTTGGTCGACTAATTCAATAATTGGAGCGCGGATCCGCGGCCAAACCAGGGGTTTGGCGGCGCTTCCGCGGCCCAAATTTCGACTTAGTCCCTCAAATTTCATATATTTATTCTTAGGTCCTTTCTTGGAAATTTTTGATGTGAATTTTTTAATTCCACTCAGGTGTTGAGTTTTCTGGGGTTTTATTGGGGATTCGTTAATTTGATCGGATAATTTAACTTTGTTTATGTTTTTCCGGATATTTTAGAATATGTTAAAAAGTTCGACCGGATATAAATACCCAATTTTTCCCCTGTCGGGAAATTTCCAAGTGTTGGATTTTTCCGTTGTTTAACGACATTCTAAGTAGTGCAAGTAACGCGATGGACCCTCTAGAAGACAACAAACCTTAACTCGATTATGTGACCGTCTTGAACTGCCCTTTGAACCTTCGGGTTTGGGGCAGTACGGCGTGCCACATGTGAGGCGTTGGCTTGACCCTTCTACGGCTGGACCGTTGGTACTGAGGCACGAACGGAATGTTGTTAGACTTATTTCATGTATTGAGCTGTATCGGGAAAACCTGGGTGTTTGACTGTTCGATCGAAAAGTTTAACATTTTCTATTTATCCGGAATGTGATACAATAATTGGAATTCACAAAGAGTTATGAGATAACTAAATGAATGTTATAAACACAGCAGTTTAGTCTCACTTGATCGGTTGCCACGGAATTTTGATGTGATCAAAAGTCCGTCGCAATCACGTAGCGTACGCGGATACTCGCCGGGTAAACTTAATAGACAGCCTCGCCCCATAGCCCCGACCAAGTGACTGTAGGAGAACCCCGTCGCCGAAAGCATCCGTTCGGGTGCTCGCGGCAGCGGTGTTCCGCCTTGGTGCACTTCGTCATCGGTATCCGGGGGTGCGGCCGCCTACTGAAGTTTGCGACGAGCATTCGATCAGGATGTCGGGAATCTTGTTGAATTGCCCGACTTGATATTGAAAAGAGTTTTCGATTTTGAGACTAAAATGCGGGGTTTATAACTGTTAGGCATGCGATGTCTAAGGTATTCATTTGATTAGGCATGCGATGTCTATGCAGATTGCGGATTCCAACTGTTGTAGTTTTACACTTTCTTTTCTGTGACCGTAAGTGTAATATGTGATATCGCCGGTTTCGTTGCTATATGTCAACGACAATTGGGATGCGCATATTTACTTACGTTGATGACATGTGATGTTATGTGTTGCTGGATATGTTATATTGGATCGTCGTGTTTGAATAGCCGGGGGTTTTTATGTGAGATGAGTGTTTTTCATTTTCATTCATGTAAAAACTTGTATGTAATATTCTTTTATTGGGGCGCTTCCAGGTTGCGGAAGTTTTCACCGTTGTTGTATATTATTTACTTTTCTGCACTAGGATAGACCCAAGGAGGGGAGCACAAGTAACCGGGTTCTGGGGTCCAATGGGAGACCAACTCGAGGAGTCGAGTCCGGGTCTCCTAACCCTAGAATTGGTAGGGTTGCTTGCCGCTCTCGTAGGGGTCTAGGGGTGTGGGATTGGCTATTCATCACGACCGTGGAATCCGTGTTTTATACTGGCTCGTATTGAAAACACGGACGTCCTAGTATATCCAATATTTCATATGATTCTTCTGCTGTGCTTTATCTGTGATGAAATCATGTGATGTTCTGTGACAGGTATTATATATAGTATATATGATATATTATATAGACGTTGCTTATGTTTTACACCCGCGCTAGCCCTGCCTCACTCTGGCGTTAGTTACCTAACCTAACGGTACAGACGGGACATCGAGGCGAATGCGGATGGCATAAGCGTACGTTATATTTATCTGTGATGGTTAGGTGGACTTAATTAATGAGATTAATGAAAGAAAATAAACCTAATTGATGTTGTGGAATCGAATTTCAAAATAAAACAGGTAGCTACAGTTCTTGCTTTGCATTGTGGTGTTCATTATAGAACATCCTGCACCTTATTCGATGAGGAAAGGACCGAGATCCCTTCACCGGGAGTGACTCCTTTAGCAATAACTGGCAGATGCTACACACTCGGTTTGTATTTGATCGCTTCTATAGTTTCTGCTTTGCACAGTGATATATATGATATATCCCGCACCTCATTCGACGAGGAAAGGACCGACGATCCCTTCACCGGGAGTGACCCCTTTAGCAAAACTAGAAAAGCCTCGAAAACATTCCATTTAAAAACCATTTGATTCCGCAACGAGATCAAGTTCAAAGCGTTAAAGGTTTTCACAAAAACCATTCGCAACCCTCCGTCATTTTAGGAAGTAGAGTACTTAGTATTCGTGCTACGTTTGTCGACCATAGCCGAGGCGTAGTGTGCGGTAGCTAAGTGATGTCTTCCTACACAGCATATGATGCGATTAGTTAGGACAGTCATGTGGCTTTGTTGACCTTAGCCAAGAGTCATGTGGGTGGGTCTAATTAATCACGAAATGACGGGTAGAACTTGACTAGTACCTATGATTTGTTGACCTTAGCCAAGGTCATAGGTGCTAGGGGTAAAAACCTTTATCGGGAATTTCAAGTGTTGAAATTTGCAATGAGATTGCATACCTTCTATGAGATAGTTGGATCCCGATACCCGCTGCGAGTAAGAGTTACTCCTGGGAGAGTTTTATACATTACAATTAGCCGATCAAGTAGGTTTCTAGAAAGGTGTCAACGGGGTTACGCCTCTGGGAAAACGAGGTTTACATTAATTAGGTTCGTGCGAAAGCACGGGGGACCTCCCTCAAAGTACCGACACTGGCCTGGCTGAAAGATTGGCGAACTTGTAGTGTAATTAATCCCGGCTCGTCTTTCCTTTTAGGGTTTGAAGGAAGATTTGATAAAAAGCAGTGGGAGCCATCCTGATTAGATAAAATAATAACCAATCTATTCTTGCAAGAGCGCACGCTGAGTGTTTTCTTCTCTCTCTCTCCAGGTAGCGACCATATCACGCCTTAATCAAGATAATAATACGGATTATTGACCGAACCCGCTTGTTATACTGAGCTTGGGAACGTTGGTCCCGCTCCAACTTATAATTGTTATAAGACAGAACAGGAAATTGGGGAATACCAGATTTCCCGTGCCGTCCACACGAAGAGAGTGCATGATGATGCATCATCTTCGGGTGTGTTCATTACAAAGAACTGTTTCTCTGTATCCTCTACGTCCTGTGTATGTGATACCAGATCTGGATCCCAGATATGTAATCAGTTACATAGGGCTACAGATAGGTAGAGAACTGAGAACGGGTGATAAGTTTCATGAGGCAGAAAACGGGGCAAGAGTTGCAGCCAAGTCTGTCGGTCACTGTCACCCTGTATTACCGATACATTGATTCTGAACGAATATTATTAGATACCGAACCTGATATACAAAATCATATCTGTCTCTTTATTAGTAAAGAAACGATAAAATTTTGTATAGATGGATAATGTTTTGAACATTTCCTATATCAAAAGTTGATCGGTTCAGGCACGTTATCTAAAAGCATTAATGTTCTAAATCAAACTACAGTTCTTAGTATACAGAACACACACAAGAGGAAGAGCTCAGAAATGAACGAATCCTTCTTGAGGTATTGTAGACTAGGTCAGATCAATGCGACCCGACTGGCTAGAGTTACATAAAGATGCATATTTAAATTAGTTTGAACTTACATCTTGTGAAACTCGCCAGTCATGTCACAAAGATAAGATGACCATAGCTCCGTTTATTCGAAACAGAGAAAGAGTTAGTGAACTCTTGGGATGATACATGTTGATGTATGTAGGTCTCCTGTCTACACATACCAGGACTGGTTCTTTATACTTCATTACGTTCTCTGATAATCTTTCGAGTTTCAGACCTATGTTCCTGTTGAAACACAAGTCCGAACCTTTTGAGATATTCACAGAATATAAGTTAGAAGTAAAGAACCAAAATACGGGTATAAGTATTATGTCCTTTGATGAGATCAAGGTGGAGAATACTTGAGCACGAAAATCCTGGATTATTCTAAAGGAGAATGAGATTCTCTCTCAGCATTACTCCTCTGTATACACCATAGCACGATGGTATATCGGGGCGGAGCAGATACACCCTATTTGATATGGTGTGCTCTATGATGAGTAATACTGAGTCACCTTTTTCCTTTTGGGAGTTATGCACTTGAGAAGCTGCATACCTATTGAATAGGGTTCCAATCAAATCAGTTGCCTACCGCTTCATATGTGATATGGAAAGGGAAGAGCCCATATCTTAAGTTGGTTAAGATTTGGAGTTGTCCGGCCTATGTCTAAAAGCAAAATCCGGACACGCTCGAGGCAAGGTCTGTTATGTAGAACTGGAAATGTTCCAGCTATACAAACAACAGCAAATGATTTGGCAGAACCAAAGGATTCAGTAGATTCCAACGAACCTCAGCCTCTCCGCCGATCTAGTAGGGTTCCTCACCCACCTGAGAGATACCTCGGTTTCTTTATGACAGTGGGAGCGAGGAATGCATCATGAGATGATGACCCAACTAGTTTCGAGCTGGCCATCAGGAGTAGGACCCTGTAAGAATGGCTGGATGCTTAGCGATCTGAGATGAAATCCTTATACACCAACAAAGTATGGACTTTGGTTGCGATATCTGAAGGGTTAAATCCCCATCAGGAGCAAGTATATCTTTAGAAGATTACTTGGTGTACATGGAAAGGTTGAGACTTTCAAAGCTAGAATTGTTAAAGGTTTTCGTCATCGACCAGGCGTGGATAATGATGAAACCTTTTTCCAATACCTATGCTTAAGTCCATCCAGATCCTACTTGTCACGGCTACATACCATGACTACGATATCTGGTGGTTGGGTGTCATGACTGCTTTTCTAAATGATGTTTTAGAAGAGTGCGTCTATAAGTACACAGCCAGAGGGCTTCGTAGACAGTGGGAGCAGCGGAAACGTGTGCAAGATGCTTTATAGGATAAAGCAGGCATCGCGGAGTTGGAACATCTGTTTTGATGGATTAGTCAAAGAAGTTGACATCATCAAAATAGTAGATGAACCTTGTATAAACAAAAAGGTAGTAGGGAGTATTGTGGTGATCCTCGTAGAGTACGTGGATGACATACTCTTGATAAGAAAGGAGTTTCTTATGCTACGCTCGATCAATCTCCGCTTATCACAATGATTCTCCATATAGGATCAATATGATACCTCCTAAATCCTGAGTTTTGGATCTATGAGATAGATTTAATTGGATGTTAGGACACTCACTAGTTGTAGTGAGATGGTATCAATCGATCCTGGGGAGAATCACTGGAAGTGTTCCAGGGTGATAAAGACGACTGAATGTCAGTCGCAGGCATTGTCTTTACCCTCAGTAAAGGGACGGTATGTTGGAAGAGTTCCAAGCTAGATACCGTGGCATACTAGACGATAAAGGCAGGATACATCGCTACTTAAGATGCTACCAAAGAGGCTGTTTGGGTGTATATTGGTTCATGAGATGAACTACGTTCCTACCATTGTGAGACAATGGAGTCGTGGCTCATGCCGAAGAACGCCGGTCCCATCAGTGATCCAGACATATTCTAAGGCAGTATCACTTGATCATGGAGATGGTTGATCTCCAGGAAGATCGAGGTTAGGAGAGTAGACACAGAGGACAACACAGCGGATCCACTCACAAAGGCCTGTTCCGAGAGAGAGACTTTTATGGGATGGTTGAGTATGAGATACTGCAACCACTTCTACAGATGGCCCTAGTGCAAGTAGGAGATTGTTAGTTATATGTATGCCCTAGAGGCCATTACTGTACATAGGATGTATATTGTAGTGGATGCTTGGACATATATAGGGAGGACTTTCTTGCTCGACATGATAGTTTGCTATCTGGTTACCCTTTACCTTAACGTGTATACTGATTGTCTCTCTGTTACATGTTGGTAAAGCCCTTAGGATGTGTGCTTGACTACCTGGACTATGATGCGGATCATACTGGTGGGGACATGGTAGTCCATAAGTACATCCTTCAAAGTCCCTAGTCGTGGGTGTATCGAGACGGGGCATCGATATACCAGAGTAGACTAGCGTATACCTTCTCGACCCATACAGATGGGCGATGGATGATCCCATATCCATTGGTGTTTGACATCAGAGATGATATACGGGTGCTCAGTAGAGACTGGGTACACTCGACGGACTCACCGAGAACTCCCAGATGGTATTATACCTCACGTCAGATGGCAGTTCTCTGGTGACACTGGTACAGAGTAGTCTGTTGACCCGAGATCGTCATAGAGTCTTGTGTGGTTCCCACTGTGCTTTGATTTCCATCTTACCACGTCCAAGAGGGCGTGCAAAACGGTGGTTTTTGGGTACAGTCCCGAGTCACATGGAGGCAATGAGCGATAGGAGGGGATTCGTCTCTCCCGGTATAGAGGGTTGATGTTGCGCTGTCTTCGATTGGCTATAACAAGAAATCCCTGGCCAGGGTTGCTGAGATTTACTGGTAAGTGTTACCAGTAGTTTCTCGAACAGTTATAGACCTCATATCGACACGACTTATCGAGCTATTGGGGTCTGACGTTTACCACCCCTAGGCGAGATATGCGACATATCAGACGATCAGACCGGACTGTACGGTAGTGTTACTGGTCGGATTCACTGGAGTGTGAGCGGGCTTGCTCGTCGATCTTCAGATCGTTCAATACCCGGGTGGCCGTTACGTTTAGCAGACCGCTTGCGGCTTGTGGGTGTTTGATATGATCATCATCTGCTGCCGGCGTATTGACGAGTCTTTAGAGTCCTACACAGAGGTTTCCTGGCTCAAGCGAAACGAAATAGGAGCGCATATGAGATATGTGCGGGACCGAGAATGATGCGTGTATGTGATACCGCATTCCATTCTTGCGATGAATGTATCGGAAAGGTTGTATGCGATATAACCTATTTATCGATTCAAGTGTTGATTCGATAAGCCGATACATTGAATACTAGTCGGTTGTGTGCGACATGACCGGATCATTGAATCAAGTGTTGATTTAATGATTTAATGCATAATTATATATTTGATATGTTACTTTGCACTAACTAGTATTGGTTCACTTTAAACGGATTTTCTCACTTGGATTGTGCACATTGTATATGTGATATATTTTTGTGCACTTGTATGTATCATATTTGATGATGCATGCTAACTTGTGTTTTGTGTAAAGTTTAAACCATGGTTATGTAATGGTTAGGATTTTTCATTTATTCATTTGTTTTTATTTTTGGAAAATGATAAACATAAAGCAAAATGGTGGCTTTATTTGGAAGCTTGTTGAAGCTTCATGAAGACTTTGACCAAAGTGACCATTTTGTCTCATGTTTAACCCTAACCACTCCATTAACCCTAGTTTAATCTCTACACTTGACCATGGTTGTTGATGATAAGTATTCTTTGATTTTCTATTTTCTAATTAACTTATCATAATACTTATCTTCTTCTTGCTCTTCTTCTTCTTCATTCTTCTTTGAAGAAAACCAAGCTCCATCAATGGTGATTGTTGGAAAAGTGTGAGAAATCCAAAACTAAAGTTAACCCAACTCCTATTTCTTCATCCTCTACCTCTTGCCAAGTAGTAGAGTGTGTTTCCTTCACAAGTTTTCACGACTTGATGAAGGTAGAGCTTGATTTAGCGATGCCTCGACGTAGATCATCTTCGGCATGGACATCGACGACCTAGCTCGCTTATTCTTCGACGAAGCCGACGCTAGAGCCCGGGAGTTTACTTGGACAGCGAAGGCACTTCGTTGCGGAGCTATGGAGGTGGACAAACGGATCTACAAAGGTTGTATTTCCGTATTCCCTTAGTTAATTGTTAACTAGTTTACTTTTCGTCTAGACATCTAGCCATCGGTCCGTAGTCGGGTCTCTCGGCACAGTTAAAATTTTAATTTGGCATGATCGATGCCTTGTGAGACCTCACTAGTGTGCCTAGGAACCCTACATTTATATCATACACATTGTACTATATTTTGAAACGATATTGATATTGGTTTGTATTTATATCATATTCAGTTTTTGGGTTTCTTTTGTATATTATATATATGCGTGAGATGTGATTATGAATACTGCAATATATGATTTGATTGATGTATATATTATTGTGCACAGGGCGGGAAAAAATCAAGCAGCCCATTTTTAAAAAAAAAATACAAACAATATGTACCTACGGATTAATCCGTAGGCACACATGTTGCCCCTATGGCTTTATCCGTAGTGGCAAAATATCAGCAGTAACTGATATTTCCCCACTGATCTCAGTGCCAGGGGGTTGGGAATGCCCCTACGGACATAGCCGTAGGGGCCACTGCCTATCCCCTACGGCGTTATCCGTAGGGGCAAAATATTAGGAATCCTGATATTTTGCCCCTACGGAAACGTACCTACGCACATATCCGTAGGGGGTAGTACATGGACCTACGGACATGTCCGTAGGTACAAGTAATATATTAAAAAAAAACGTAAATAATTTAAAATCTTATACCCTACGGCTTAATCCGTAGGGGCAACAGGACCTACACATATATCCGTAGGGACAAGAATTTGCCCGTAGGGGCAAGTTCAGGGCCTCAACTTGCACCTGCGGCCTTTGCACCTACGGGGTATTTTTTCGCCCCTACGCATATATCCGTAGGGGCAGTGGGTTGCCCCTACGGATAAATCCGTAGGGGCAACCCTTATTTGTAGTAGTGTAGGAAAAATATAATAACAAATGTGCAGTTTTATCAACTGAACAAATACCCCCAAACTTATCTTTGATCGTCCCGAGCAGACTAGTTTATTCAAGAAAAGGAGAAAAAGATAGGAGAAAACTAAGCACAGTTTCGTAGGCAGACACGATTGCACTGAGCACGTTCGACAAGCCGTCAAACCTCTAGGTGTCCCTAGTAGGAGGAGTGTTTTCTCCTGAGGGTTTTCAGCGGACTACACCCACAAAATCCTATAATAAAAGAGAGATGGTGAAATTTACATATAAAGATAAGAACCATAAAAGAAAGGCTTTGAAAATAAGAGTTTCCAACTAATACTAGCTTTTCAGTTGTCATGAGCCATATCTTAATAGTCATGGAAAGATGTTAGAAATCACTTCATACCTCAATAAAACATCGTCTTATCCTTCATTCCTACTTTTCATCCAAACATTGATCATATAACCCTACGTGTGTGTAAAGAACATCCCTACACTCGGAGAATTCAATTCAAGCTATCATACTCTTGTCCATCTACCTCAGTACTTTTTAATTTGATGAATATTTAGATTTGCTCACACACTTTCATGCGATCATTAATACTTCTTGAGGAACTAACCGACCGATTACTTATGTGCTTGCTGATTAGGTGATAGTATTTTCCTCGTTTTGCACCACCTAAGGCTTAGCAGTGGCTCCCAAACAAGTTGGTCTAAGGCACTAGGTGATGAAGCACCCTCGCTATATTTTTTTTATTGCTGCCTTGGCGATAACAAAACCTGTGTTCATTTTTCTTTTCACCATTTTTATATTTTCTTCATTTATTATTTCCTTCATACTTTGGCTTTTAACAAGAGCATTTCAAGGTATCCTCTACTTTCCCGAGTTTCAAGACGTGTGTAAGTGCGTATAGTAGGGTATCAACATTCAAATGTTTGGCTTCCAGAATAGAAACTATTTTTCAAACTTATTTTTATCTCAGATTAGTGACTTCCTTCATTTTACTAACCCTTGGGACAACAGCTCATAACTACTTATTACCAGTTCGTTTAAGAAAACTTCTAATTTTCTTGTTTTTCTTAAATTTTTCCTATCTTTAGGATGTAATTTTTCACTTTCTATTCTTTTATTATCGAAGAAATTTTTTTTAAATTTTTGAAAATGTTGTGCTTATGCAAAGTATGATGAAAATTGATGCGTAAATAAGCACAAACCTCCCCCAAACCTGTTTACAGCAGTGTCCTTACTGATGTCATTCGTTAAGCTCAAAAACCTGTAAACATGGGAGAAAAATTGGGACAAGAAATAATGCAAGTGAATTCCTCCCCCAAACTTATTTCTTGGCTCACTATCTTATAAAAATTCTTTTTCTTTCAAGAGCCAAAATATACCCCCCCCAAACTTGAGTTAAACAATGTTAATCTTTTAAAATCACACGATGGAGTCAAGGTTATTGGTCAAAGTAAAGCCTTACAAAGACCAAAAGTCAACACCAACCATTCAAAAATTTTATCGATGAAGCACCACGGTTGGTGGAAGAACATGTCACCTTTCGACTTGAGGAAGTGGGGAGGTGATAAGAGGTGTAATGGAAAATGATTGCGTCTCAATTTGGAGAGACGATACAGTGATAGTGATGATGGATTACTCTCATTATCATGATTGTCCAGAAGAAGGGGTGGAGGTTCAATTTCTTTGTCTTGGAGTTGATTCATCTCAACACCCATGTATTGTAAAAATGCGAGTTCATCAATGGAAATTTCCTCAAAGCTTTCGTCTATACCCCGAAGAATAATGTCATCAGAAAAAATGGGGTGATAGTCAGACTCTATAAAAAGTTTCTCATCAGCGTTAGATGTTGACCCGGACAATTTGGTGGAAGAGTCCGTGTATGTGTAATACATGGTTGGGTCAGACAACAACATATGAAAAGAGTCAGTATCATGAAGTTGATCAAATTCGCTGGTGTCGACATCCATTAATTCGACAGAATACACATGAGCATAGGGTTCGGAGGGTTCACTTCCCAACTAATAAATGTTAAGCTCGATTGACTTCTTTCCAAAGGATAGGGTCATAGAGCCGTTTCTACAATTGGTTACTGCATTGGAAGTTGCTAAGAAGGGTCGACCGAGTATCACCGGGATTTGATTTCGTAGGATCGCTACAGGTTGTGTATCTATAACGATAAAGTCCACAGGGAATATAAATTCCCCGACTTTGATTAACACATCCTCTAGCTCACCCCTGGGTTGGGTGATAGATCGATCGGCCATCTAAAGGGTGCAATGCGCAGGTTTTAACTCTCCGATCCCTAATTGCTCATAAAAAGAATACAGAAGCAAGTTAACACTAGTACCTAAATCGAGCAGACCACGATTGATATTTTTACCCCCAATGGAAATAGAAATTGTAGGACTTCCGGGGTCCTTTCGTTTCTTGGGTAGTTGTTGTGTAAAAGCAGTGCTCACATTGCTCGCAAGGAAAAAAATTTTAGGTACTTGAATTTTTCTCTTCCTAGTGCACAAGTCCTTTAGGTTTTCGCATAAGACGGAACTTGTTGAATTGCATCTAGGAGAGGAATGTTTATGTTAACTTGCTTAAAAATTTCCACAATCTTCTCCATTTGTGGACTTGGTCGGTTGCCCCTTAACCTGTTTGGATAAGGTGCTTTATCAATAAGGGTTTGGTCCAGCATTGGAAAGGATTGCTGGGATGGAGTGGATCCCAGAATTGGAGTGGGGATCATTTTAGGTAGATTCGAGGAAATGGGCGAAGGGTTCGAGCCTTGGGGAAAACGGAGAATAAGCTCGGATGAAGGTGGGAGACTAGACGAATTAGGGGAAAAGAAGAAGCCGGGGTATCATTGGTGTCACTAACATCATCACATTGCTCACCCACTTGGTTATTCAGCACTTTTCCCGATCTCAACGTAGTAACGGCATTCACATTATGATTTTGTGAATAGCTAGGATTCTGTAAGGGTTGAGATGGGAGTTTTCCTTTCTCTCTCGCACTCGTTGCGGTGTTCAATTGTGCAATTTGGTTTTCTATTGATTTAATACTCTCTCCGTAGGAGGCGGAGTCTTTCGTTAGGGTATCAATAGAAGACTTCATATCAGCCGACATTTGAATAGAATGTTTCATAAACAAATCCAAAGTTTGTGCGAGTGAAGAGTTATCAGTAACGGCCAATTGTGGTGCGGATGTGCTGGCCAGATTTTGAAAATTTTGTGACTGAAAGGGGAGCTGACTTTGTGGTTGTGGTTGCTGTAGAGGAGGTCTTTGATAATTGCTTTGTTGGTTTTGGTTCCAAGCAAAGTTAGGATGATTCCTCCATCCTTGATTATACGTTGAAGAATAAGATCGTTTCTAGGTCGCTGCTGAAAATCAGCATTAGTTTGAAACGATGCATTCATAGGATATTCTTCCATTAAGTGTGAAGGATCTGAACAGCAACCACAGACGGTCTTGGGAAGCGTGACCTGATTTAGGGAGACTGATGAAAATTTGTTCTCAATAGAGTCGAGTTTCTTCTGCATCGCTGCCATTTCGGCTTTCACTGCGATGGAAATATCGAGCTGGTGAATACCTCCCTTAGATGAAGGTGGTCTTACGCCTTCCCACTGCAAAGTGTTTTCAGCGAGATCTTCCAGATACTTCCAAGCTTCGCCATCGTCTTTGGATATGAAATTGCATTGACACATTGTTTCAAGCATCTGCTTTGTCGCTGGATTAATGCCCTCATATATAATTCGGCATAAATTCCATCTATTGATTCCATGATGAGGACATTGGACAAGCAGATCTTTGAAACGTTCAAAGCACTTCCAAAATGGTTCATTGGGAAGCTGGGTAAACTAGTTGATCTCGCTCGTAACACGGGCAGTCTTATGGTTTGGGTAAAACTTCTTAAGAAATGCAATTACAAATTCATCCCAGTTAGTGATAGAGTGTGCGGCAGTATTATACAGCCATTTTTCTGCCAAGTCGCACAGTGTGAATGGGAGAAGACGCAAGCGCATAGCATCAACAGTCAATTGTGAAGTCCCCATCATTGCACATACGTTTTCGAATTTGGTGATGAAAATGTACGCATCTTCCGACTCAAGCCCGTGAAATTTGGGCAGCAGATTGATGTAGTGGGGTTTAATTTCAAAATTATCCCCGTTAGCTGGTGGAATGGATAGAAAAGTAGGAAGGGGACCACGGATAGGATAGCATCTCTCTTGGAGAGAAATGCGCGGTGGATTCTGCGCACCTATGGACGGTGGCGGCGTGGTGTTATAATCTGATGGAGTACCGTCCATCTCGGTTGATGTGGTGTGTGGTGGGGAAAAGAAGATGAATAAGTACCGACTTCGGCGTCGATAGCAGGAACACGGACAAGACGGGCACTCGAATCCCGTGTCCGGCCAAGCATGCACTAAGCGGGTTTAGTGAAAGTGGCAGCGTGTGTGTGCTTTTAAAATTGGTTTGTTCTGAAAAAAGTGGGACTTTAAGACAAATCACACAATAATGTACAAACAACCCTAGAACTAAGGTTACCTAGGTCATTCTCTTGACCGCTCCTAGACTTCCAAAAGAAAAGCCGCAGGATCGATCCTCTACCACATCCTTACTATTCTTGTGGCCAGGTAAATGCCAGGTAAGTGGGAGGTATCTGCTATACGAATCACCGAAAATAGTGGACTTAATTAAGTAACCAGTTGCCTTAGACACACTTGCCTAGGCACCACAAAAGTAATGCGGATAAGCGATAGATTACCCATGACCTTCCTCTGTCCTTTTTGGCCGCGACAGTCCTTAGAGTCTGGTCTAGATATATTTTTTTAAAATTAATGTAGTGTTGATGCAGATGCTCAGTTTGTAATTTGTAGGGCTTAGGAAGGGTGATGAAATCCCCATCTAATCTGGATTTGGTCTTTGCCCATTAAAGTCCGTATTAAAATATGCAAAACAAAACCAATCACAAAACTTTTGCAAAAAGATTTTTGAGCGGCTCTATTTTGCAAAGAATCCGGCAGAAAATAGATTTTATTGGATTTTAGAGGAGAGAGAAAGATTTGAGAAAGATACCAGAGATGTTTGGAACCCTAGATTTCCTAGCCCGCCGCGCTTCCGCCGCGGATATGCCTCCTTTGCCGCCGATCCGCTGCAAGAAGGAAAGATCTGCTGATGAAATTTTCTCTGCTCTCTTCTGTGCTTCTCTGGATCTCTAAGAATGTCTCTGTTTCCTATTTCCTCAAGTCTGTGACTCCAGATCTCCTTGCAAAAAATTCACGCACAAATCGTTAAATATGCAATTTGCAGTTTTGTTTTAATTATGATATAGATCGAATAAGAATTCAACACAAATAGTAAGAATAAAAAAATTACACACGTATCCCCGGCAACGGCGCCATTTGATTGATACGAAAGAGTGTCTTTTGTAGAATAACCGCAATCAGAACGGTGTCGCGCGTAGCTAGACCGTGGTGAGTACGGGTCGTCCTCTGGGAAACGTGGAACCTTTTACTCTTACTTTACATGTGTTGAAAAAGAGAGTAGGGACAAAGAATATTGTAGAATGATTGTAGAATCTAGATCTACGTTAAACAGGGAGGCAAAATATAGATCAAGATTAGCTACGGATGTAAGTTTATATAAGAAAAGGGCTTGTAGGGTCATTAGGATTTAGTAGTTATGGATGATTAATGATTAATTGAAGATTACTCTTTCTATCCTTTAATAGATTTAAAACTAGAACGACAGTGATGCATGTAGATTAGGGTTTCTGGAGGGAAAAGGAATCCCACTCTTAAGCCCTACCTCGACACGGAACTCCGTTCATATCTAGCCTTTACCAAAACAATCATTAATCTAATCTCTAATCGCGGTCGAGACTAACAATGAATTGGTAGCGCGCCCGATTAGGATGTTAATGATTCTTTGGATAAAGTTTATAAACTTTATAGGACGTAAAAAGAGTTTAAGGATCTTCATCATCCATTAACCTACCCTAATCCTACGAACCCTAACAAGCGGAGAATTACTCGCGCATGTTAGGAGAAAAAGAGATGGAGAGAAAATGCATAATTAAACTACAAAGAAATAGAATAGGAAAAAGAGCTACCTTTATTAATCAACAATATTCATTACACTTTGATTCCTTAGAAAATGATTACAAATCCTAGTTTTGCTTCTCGATCTCTTCTAAGGAGGTAGATGAACCGTTGATGATCAGCCTGGATGCGTGAGCCGTCTTGGACTTCGTGATCGCGTTGACTTAATAATTTTTCCAAGGGGCTCTCGGTCCTTATTTATACTCAAAAATCCAAAACCCTAAATGCCTAAATTGGGGAATAGTAGTTAGGATCCAACAGAAAAATTTACAGCTCCAATCTCCTCTGTCATGCGGCGGATCCGCGGCCAATGGTTGTGATCTCTGGATCATTTCTCTGTGGCTTCATCTGTGTGACATGTGGAAATCTCTGAAACCTTTGGAACTTGGAAATCTTCTCGTAGTTACTGCCAGACTTGATTTCTAAGTTTTGCTTTCCTAATTAAGCAGGTTTGCTTTTAACAACTTTGATTTCCTTGATTTTTAGCCCTGAAAAATTCAGCACAATCTCAACAAATAATATTAGTGGAGTTCTGTTTTATTGAGATATTAATTTTACCATTTACGATTTGGTCAATGGTATCTTTGCATACATTTTCCTACCAAATGTTAATTATAATATATCAACACATGAAAAATAGTTTTTTTTACAGATAAACCCTCATATGTATGATATATTATAATAAAGACCTTTTCTAATATAGAAATAGTAGGAAAAATGTAATAACAAATGTGCAGTTTTATCAACTGAACAAAAGCCCTTCCTATATATGTCCGAGCATCCACTACAATATATATCACATGTACAGTAATGGCCTCTAGGGCATACATATAACTAACAGTATCATCAAATCTCAATACCTCAGGCTCCGGCAATCCGTACTGGCCTATACTCCGATCGGTATCCTCCGGATATCCGTCGAGTCACAATAAAATCGCCGGTCGCTAGTGCTCCCCTGCCAGGCTCAACACCATCATCTGCGACCATCTTGCCCGGGGGTACCGTAGCGGGCCCACCATGCACCCGCAGACGGTTCCTCCTCCTCCTCGAATCGGGTGTATGATATCGCTCAGGAGCCGAGAAAACTCATGGTGGACATATCTCACATCATAACATGAGAAAACCGCAATTTCTATCTTTTGAAAATGATAATGAGTTTATAAAATCCTTGCGGTTTCTCCAAATCTATAAATCTATTAGTGTTTATGCCCTAGAGGCCATTATTGTAACATACCGGTTTGTATATTACTTAATGGAAGCTTGGGATATTCACAGTTGTATTAACAGTCTTGCTAAAAATGGTAGTATGCTACTTGGCTTGTGTCTACTCGGTTTCTCCAAACTGCAGGTTGGTTCTATACCCATCGTCAGATAGAAGTTCCCAGGTGAAATGAGTACAGCTTAGTTCGTCGACTTGACACAGCTACTTCGCCTCGAGTGTGTTCCCACTGTACTTAGATTACTACCCTACCACGGCTCAAAAGAGTCGTGCAAACAGGTAGTAGTTGGGTGCAGTCCCGAAGCACTTGGAGGCAGTGGCGGTCAGACAGGATTCGTCTCTCCCGGTATTGGGGGTTGATATCGCGCTGTGTATGGAGAGCCATTACGCAAAGTCCCTGTCCAGGGCAAGCGAGATTTACTGGTAGGTTCCAGTAGTTTCTCAAGGTGTAATGGGCTTCACTCCGATACGACTTATACCGCTATTAGGGGTCTGACGTTTACCGCCCCCTAGGCCCAATATGCGATAGTCCTAGACAAACAGACCGGACTGTATGGAGATTGTCACATCAGGCTCAGTAGGAGTTCGGATGGGTTTACCCATCGGCCTTCTTATCGACATCTACATGGGGACCGTTACGTACAGCTGGTACCGGTTGCGGCTTATGGTTAAACCTACTGTCAGCTTAGTGTCGAGTCATTAGAGTCCCACACAGAGAGTTTCCCTGCACCGGGCAAAAGGTGTAGAGGACGTATGGTTTTACGGCAGGGCCGCGATCACTTATGTACATTTGTGCACGTACTATGATCGGGCAGATAATACTAGCGGGCTTTTGTTTAAGTAAGATTCTAGTATTATACAGATGGATTTATTCAATCATAGATTATTGATTTTTTTCGGAAATACGGATGGGAGGGGCAGTCTCGTAATTTCTCGGGAAGATTTTAGAAGAAGGTGACTCATTTGTGTTTATTTCCTTTTAGGATTTAAACTAAATGAGGTGGAGGATGAGGTGTATGTTTACTTTAAATGCTTAATGACTCATGAGGTGATTCACCCTTAGAATTAAATGAAGAATGTTAGATATTCTCTTGATATTATCAAGAGAGATATTATTATGCTTCATATTATTCTAGCATGAGTATTACTCATTTCATTATCACAAAACACTTCTCTCTCCTCAAGTCTTCATCTTCTTCCTCAAACCCTAAAAGCTTTCATGAGTTGAGAATCTTAGGGTTTAAATGACTAAGTAATCCATCTAAATAATCTACACCCTCTAGGACTTCTAGATTAGCAAACTAGAAGACGTAGTTATCTCAGATTCGAGGTAGGAGCTCGGACTATAGACTTTCGGGTGGATTGTATTTGACTCGAGGAGGCCGTTGAGGTACCCATGTTCCATAGAGCCGACGAGGTGTGGAGGACAGCGATGAAGACCCAAAGGTCAAGTAACGTGAGGTATAACTTCGAATCAGAGTAGTTAAACCTATCGTAGTTTGCTAGTAATGCTTTAGACACGATCCGTGTGCTCAAGTCCGTGTTACGAAGCTTTGACAATTGTTTTTCATATATTCGGCCTCCCGCGTGAACATGTGTGATGCGTGACATGGACTTACAGTGGTATCAGAGCCTACTAAACCATTACTAGCTTGTTAACAACTAATTAGAACTTCAATCGTCGGAAAAACAAGAAAACATAACCCCGGACCCTTAATGTTTCTGTCGATTTTAAACCCGTCGAAAAAATTATTTCAGAGGCATGAAAATTCACAGCAGGAAATTCTAAGAATACTGGAGAAATACGAGTTGCTAACTCGGTGAGACGACCGCGGATGTGCGGCGGATTGGTGCAATACGCCGCGGATCCGCGGCCGAGTTGACTCCGAGTTGACTCGTATTTACACAGTTTGTCTTATTTTTCGGTGTTCTGTTTTCCTGTATATTTTTTTCTGCCTAGGTTTTTTCAGTGCTGGCTTGCATTTGGGGTCGACACGGAAAAAGGTTGTCGATCGAAATTCAAAGCTATTTGCCAACCAGTTTTTATCTGTGATGTTTGATGTGTTCGTAAACCTCCGCTAATTGCTAGTATGTTGGTTAGTTGGGGATTGCACATTTCTGTGATGGATATTGGTTTGTGTATATGAACTCTATTGGATCGTCATGGATAAATAGCCAGGGATGGGAGATGAGGGTTTTTATCTTTCATTCGATGTAAATTGTAATATTTTGTAATATTCTTTTGCGGGGCACATCCAGATTGAGCTTGTAGCCACCGTTGTATTATTTCATTTACTGTTTTATGCTCATAGGATAGACCCAAGATGGGGTGCACAAACTACCAGGTATTTTGAAGTGTTTAATGGCTTACTCACGTCGTTGAGCGAGACTGTTTCACTTCTGGTACTAGGCGGTAAGGGGTTCCTATCGATGGCAGCAAGATTTCGGGAGGCATCGTCCATGCCATTTTCAAAAATTGCTGTTAAAAGGAACTCTAAACAAGATCGTTAACTTGAATACAATACGGAAATATAGTAAACCATTTACTATCTAAGAGAAAAAGGAAATACAACCATTGTAGATCGGTCCTTCACTTCATAAGCTCCTTGTAGTAGTCCATTTGCTGCGATCGTCGAACTCCCGGACTCTTGCATGGCTTCGCTTAGAGAGATGAGCGATCTTGCTTGAAGTCTTCGAGACCGAAGATGATCTACGTCGAGGGAATACTAGCTCAAGCTTCTACTTCACTAACTAGAGAATTGGTGAAGCAAACACCCTAAACTAAAGTGCTAGTCTAGTAGAGGATGATGAAATAGGAAGTGGGCTCACTTTAGAATTTCTTTTCTCACTTTACTTTCTCACTTAATCAAAACCCTAGCAAGCTTTTTGAGCTTGAGGAAGAAGATGAACTAAAATGAGATGAGAATAATGATGAAGTGAGAGAGTGAACAATGGTGAGTGAGTATCATATACTAACTCATGTGGAGACATAACCATGGCTAATCCAAAATGGTTAGGTTAATAAAAATCTAAAGTAAAAACAAAGTGAGTGGACTTTGTCAAAGCAATCCACAAGCTTCATGCATGTGACAAAAGCTCCACTAATTTGTAATTACCTTAAATAATTATAACCCACCATTTAAAATAGAATGTTGTATGTCTTACAAACCCGTGTATGTTGTCTCAACAACCATGATACAAAAAGAAAACACATTTTAATATATATCATATATATATATATATATATATTAAATGTGCACATGTGAGAAAAATCCTTAAGTGAGCAAATGTTAGTTAATGTAAATTAGTATATCAAATATACAATTATACACTAAATTATTAAATCAACACTTGACTTAATAATCCGGTTATATCACATATAACCGACTAACATCCAATGTATAGACTTATCGAATCAACACTTGATTCGATAGCCTGGCTATATCACATATAACCGACCGATACAATAAGTCACGAGAATAGAATACGGTATCACATAAACGCATTATTCTCGGTCCCGCACATATCACATATGCACTCATATTTCATTTTGCCTGAGTAAGTAAAACCAATATGTAGGACTCTAAAGACTCGTCAATACGCCGGCAGTAGGTGATGATCACATCAAGCACCCACAACCGTCAGTAGTACTAGCCGGACGTAACGGCTACCTGGGTATTGAGCGATCAGAAGATTAGGAAGTAAGCCCGCTCCAACTCCAGCAAAAAGCCTAAAGGTAACACTTGTCGTACAGTCCGGTCTCTTCGTCTGATATGTCGCATATCAAGTCTAGGGGTGGTAAACGTCAGACCCCAATAACCGATAAGTCCTGCCGATGTGAGGCTCATAACGGGTCGAGAAACTACTGGTAACACTTACCAGTAAATCTATAAATTAGCCCTGGCCAGGGACTTCCCTGTTATGGCCAGTCGATCACAGCGCAACATCAACTACCAATACCGGGAGAGACGAAACCCCTCCTATCGCTCATTGCTTCCATGTGACTCGGTATTGTACCCAAAAACCACCGTTTTGCATGCCCTCTTAGACGTGGTAAGGTGGAAATCAAAGCATAGTAGAAATCACAAAAGACTCTATAACGATCTCTGGTCTACAGACTAACCTGTACAAGTGTCACCAGAGAACTGCCATCTGACGTGAGGTATAATACCATCTGGGAGGTCTCGGCGAGTCCGTCCAGTATACCCAGTCTCCACTGAGCACCCGTATACCATCTCTAATGTCAAATACCAATGGATATGGGATCATCCATGGCACATCTCATGGGTCGAGAAGCGTATACGCTAGTCTACTCTGGTATATCGATGCCCCGTCTTGATACACCCACAACTAGGGACATTAAAGGATGAACTTATGGACTACCATGGCCCCACTAGTATGATCTACATCATAGTTCTGGTAGTCATGTACACATCCTAAGGGCTTTACCAACATGTAACCATAAGACAGTATCAAGAGACAAGTATACATGTTAAGATAAAGAGCAACCAAATAGCATACTATCATATCGAGCAAGAAAGTCCTCTCTATATATGTCCAAGCATCCAATATAATATTCATCATATGTACAACACTGGCCTCTAGGGCATACATACAACTAACAATCTCCCACTTGCACAAGGTCCTGCTGCTGTAGTATCGCATACCAAGCATCCCGAAAAGTCTCTCGAACTGTATCTGGGGAATGGCCTTCTTGAGTGGATCCGCTGTGTTGTTCTTCATGTCAACCCTCCTGACCTCGATCTCCCGGCGATCAACTATCTCTCGGATCAGGTGATACCGCCTCAGAATATGCCTGGATCGCTGATGGGACCTGAGTTCCTTGGCGAATGCCACCGCTCCATTGTTATCACAATACAAAGGCATTGGATCCTTAATGGATGGAACCACTCCAAGTTCAGTTAGGAACTTCTTAATCCAGACAGCCTCTTTGGCAGCGACGTATTCAGCTTCCATCGTCCGTTCTGCCATGGTCTCCTGCTTGGAACTCTTCCAGCATACCGCCCCTCCATAAAGGGTGAAGACAAATCCCGAGTGCGACTTAGAGTCGTCCTTATCACTCTGGAAACTCGAATCGGTAAAGGACTCCACTTGGAGTTCTCCATTACCATACACCAAGAGCATCTCTTTAGTCTTTGTAAGTACTTAAGAATGCTCTTCACAGATTTCCAGTGACTCTCTCCAGGATCAGCTTGATACCTACTCACTACACTTAGTGAGTGTGCTATATCGGGTCTGGTACATAGCATCATGTAAATGATAGAGCCTATTGCCGAAGCATAGAGTATCCCTTGAATGCGAGCTCTCTCCAAATCAGTCTTGGGAGACATCTCTTTGGAGAGAGTGAGCCCAGAGATCGTAGGTAAAAACCCACGCTTGGATTCTTCCATACTAAACTTCTTTAGTATGGTATCAATGTACTTGGATCGGGACAATCCCAGTATCCGTTTAGATCTATCTCTATAGATCTTAACCTCCTAGATGTAGGAGTCATCCCCTAGATCTTTCATTGAGAATCGTTGTGATAAGAAACGATTGACCGATTGCAGCATAGGAATGTCATTTCCTATCAACAGTATGTCGTCCATGTACAATACGAGGAAGACAACCTTACTCTCTGCCACCTTCTTGTATATACAAGGTTCATCTACTTTTTTGATGAAATCAAACTCTTTGATAATGACATCAAAGCAGATGTTCCAGCTCCGCGATGCTTGCTTTAATCCATAGATGGATTTGAGCAGCTTGCACACCCTCCCGCTGCTCCAACTAGCTACAAGGCCCTCCGGCTGAGTCATGTACACGCTCTCTTCTCAATCACCGTTTAGAAAGGCGGTCTTAACATCCATTTGCCAGATTTCGTTGTCATGGTATGCAGCGATGGCAAGCATGATCCGGATGGATTTAAGCATAGCCACCGGAGAAAAGGTTTCGTCATAATCCACACCTGGTCGTTGGCGAAAACCCTTTGCAACAAGTCTAACTTTGAAAGTCTCCACTTTCCCATCTACACCAAGTTTTTTCTTGAAGATCCATTTGCTCCCAATGGGTTTTACCCCTTCACGAGCATCTTCCAAAGTCCACACTTTGTTGGTGTACAAGGATTCCATCTTGGACGGCATTTCATCCGGCTATTTCACTGAGTCCCCACTCGTGATGGCCTGCTCGAATCTAGTTGGGTCATTATCCTCTATGATGCAATCCTCGCTCCCACCATCCATGAAAAAACCGTAGTATCTCTCAGGTGGGTGAGGAACCCTACTAGATCGGCGGAGTGGCTGGGGTTCATTAGGAACTACCGAATCCTCCGGTTCCACAAAATCTTCAGTTGCAGTTTGTGTAGCCGGAATTTCTTCCAGTTCTACCTTTTTGCCACTAATTTCCTTTGCGAGAAATTCCTTTTCTAAAAAGGTGGCATGTCGAGAAACACACACCTTTTGTTCCTCGCCATGGTAGAAAAGATATCCATGTGAATGTTTGGGATATCCTACAAACTTGCATAGAACAGACCGTGCCTCGAGTTTGTCTGAATTTTGTTTTTTGACATAGGCCGGACAACCCCATATCTTCACTCGTTTAAGGCATGGTCTCTTCCCACTCCATATCTCATATGGTGTGGTAGGTACAGATTTAGATGGAACTTGATTCAATAGGTATGCTGCTGTCTCCAGTGCCTAACCCCAGAAGGAAATAGGTAACTCAGTCGTGCTCATCATAGAGCGCACCATATCTAATAGGGTATGGTTCCTCCTTTCCGATACACCGTTGTGCTTTGGTGTATATGGAGGAGTTAGCTGAGAGAGAATCCCATTCTCTTTTAGGAAGTCCAGGAATTCTTTGGTCAAGTATTCACCTCCTCGATCAGATCGAAGGATTTATTACTTTTCCCGGTTTGGTTCTCAACTTCTTATTTATATTCTCTAAATTTCTCAAAAGATTCTTATTTGTGTTTCATCAGGAACACATATCCGAATCTAGAGAGATCGTCAGTGAATATAATGAAGTACGAAGAACCATTCCTGGCATGTGTAGACATGGGACCACATACATCACTATGTACCAGTCCCAAGAGTTCAGTAACTCTTTCTCCGTATCCCGTAAATGGAGTTTTGGTCATCTTGCCTTTGAGACATGACCGGCAAGTGTCATAAGATGAAAATTCGAACGGATTCAAATATCCATCCTTATGCAACTTAGCTAGCCGTGTCGCATTGTT
Source organism: Agapanthus africanus (assembly GCA_030015575.1). Taxonomy (NCBI): domain Eukaryota; kingdom Viridiplantae; phylum Streptophyta; class Magnoliopsida; order Asparagales; family Amaryllidaceae; genus Agapanthus; species Agapanthus africanus. The sequence continues at coordinate 388,308,828 of CM057344.1, forward strand.
GTGACCTAGTCTACAATGCCACAAGAAGGATTCATTCAGTTCTGAACTCTTCCTCTTGTGTGTGTTTGTTATGCTCATAACTGTTGATTGATTTAGAACATAAATGCCATTGCACAACGTGCCTGATCCAACCAACTTTTGGTTCAGAAAAATGTTCATAACATTATCCTGTAATGCAAAATTATATCCCTCTTTACATAATAAAGAAACCGATATAATGTTGCATATCAGGTTCGGCATGTAATAGCATTCGTTCAGAATCAATGTATTACCAGTTGGTAATACAAGGTGATATTCCCCGACGGTTTTAGCTGCAACAATTGCGCCATTTCCATCCCTTATGTCTTTATCACCTTCTCCAAGTTCTCTACCTTTTCTCAGCCTATGTAACTGATTACATATATGGGATCCTGACCCGGTATCTAATACCCATGAATTAGAAGAAATGGAGAAGCAGTTCTCTGTAACGAACATACCCGAAGAAAATGCATCATCATGTACTTTCTTCATTCGGGTGGCATGGGAATCCTAGTATTCCCCTATATCCTGTTCAGTCTTATAACTTTTATAAGAAAGAACGGAACTAACGTTCCCCAGCACAGTATAACATGCTGGTTCGGTTAATACATCCATATTATTATCTTGATTAAGGCATGATATGGTCGCTACCTGGAGAGAGAGAAGAAAACACTTTAGCGTATGCTCTTGCAAGATCAGATTGGTTATTATTTTATCTAATCAGGATGGCTCCCACTGTTTTTATCAAATCTTCCATCAAACCCTAAAAGGAAAGACTAGCCGGGATTAATTACACCCTACAATTTCGCCAATCTTTCAGCCAGGCCAGTGTCGGTACTTTGAGGGAGGCTCCCCGTGCTCTCGCACGGACCTAATTAAAATAAACCTCGTTTTCCCATAGGCGTAACCCCGTTGACACCTTTCGACAACTACTTGATCGGCTAATTGTCTTGTGTAAAACTTTTCCAGGAGTAATAATTACTCGCAGTGGGTATTGGGATCCAACTATCTCATAGAAGGTATGCAATCTCATTGCAAATTTCAACACTTAAAATTCCCGATAATATTTTGCCTCTGGCCCCTATGACCTTGACAAAGGCCAACAAATCATAAGATGCTAGTCAAGTTCAACCCTTCATTTCTTGATTGAATCAAACCCACCTGCACGACCCTTGACAAAGTCCAACAAGGTCGTGCGACTACCCCAAAACAATCTGCATTATATGCATAAGCAGATAAGCACTATTCAGCTACCGCACACTACGCCTTGACAAAGGCCAACAAATGCAGCACGAATGCTAAACAGTTCTTTTCTGAAATGACGAAGGGCTACGACAGGTTTTTCTGAAAACCTATTGCGTAATGAACTTGATATCGTTTGTAGAAACAAGTGAATTTTGAAAAAGTAGTGTTTTTGAGGCTCTCTTTAGTTTTTCTAAAAGGTTATTCCCGGTGAAGGGATCTCGGCTCTTTCCTCATCGAATAAGGTGCAGGATATATCATATATATCACTATGCAAAGCAAAACTCCAAAAGAAATCAAAAGACAAACCGGGTATTGTAGCATCTGCCAGTTTTATTAAAGAGGTCATTCCCGGTGAAGGGATCTCGGCTCTTTCTGTCACGACCCGAAAGAGCACGTGACTGGCCCTTGAACCATATGAAGTCTATAGGACTCCATCTGATCCAAGTAAGCCAAAAGCCCAGAAATCAAAAACCATTTAAGAAATAAGTAAAGAATTTGGTTTAAAGAAGTGAAGAAATACATGTTTGAAATCAAGATTTTTAAATAACTAAGCCGAAGGTACGTTTTAAAAACAATAAGTCTTTTCTAAAAATTTCGGCAGAGTTTCTTTTGTAAAACTGGCCCCGAATGGGGTACAACAAGGACAACAATATATATGCAATGATAAAGGCATCCCCAAGCGGGAGCTAGCTCTTCGTCAATCGACGGTCACAACCACACATGCAACAATGATATACAACGCCAAGTGGCGAGGATCAAATCCAAAAGAAACTCAAAAGCAACAAGAAAACCACAATACTACTAAGCGCGACTCTAAGGTCGAATAATACATCACTAAAGTATAGGTCTGAAACAATATACAAGTTTTGGTTGATGGAAATTCTAGATACAACGAAATATATAAATACAATGGTGGTTCTTGATGCGAAAGAATCCACCTACCAAAGCAAATCACCCGCAAGAAGGTAGTGTGCCAGAAATGCCGCAATAAAACCTGTATGGCAGAACCTGCAAGAACTGTGGCACAACGGGGGTGAGTTGCCAACTCGTGAATAGAAAAATCTACAAGCAGAAAACGAATGCAAAACATAAACCTAAGTCAACGATCAGTAATATAATCCACAAGAGTACATCTGAGTGTAAAAAGGTGGCAAGGTAACATCTAATCATGTAGGTAGTGCCAGGTACTCAGGTAATAACATGTCATCAGTATAAGGTATGTCTGCATGAAGTAAATATGATGAAATATCAATGATATCAATACACATATATTAGCGTCCCATACCACTAATATTGGTGTAAGGATATATATAACAACGCCCTCGTACCCTGTTATATATATACAAATGAAGTATGATCAGTGTAAATCCAGTCTGTATATGATCCATGTCTGTGAATATGTGGAACCCGTCCACCCGTCACCCAATGACAATAAGCATCATGTATGCAATGTGAGGATATAAACAAAATCATGGAAAACCATCATGAAACCCGTGCCTAGCATCGACACGTAAATCCTCCTGTATCGGGCATCCGTCATTCCGGATCAGCCCTCTCTCAAAGTATATATATCGGGAATCCGTCAGTCCGGGTCATCCCTCTCTCAAAGTATATATATCGGGAATCCGTCAGTCCGGGTCACCCCTCTCTCAAAGTATATATATCGGGAATCCGTCAGTCCGGGTCATCCCTCTCTCAAAGTATATATATCGGGAATCCGTCAGTCCGGGTCATCCCTCTCTCTGAGCATATATCGGGAATCCGTCAGTCCGGGTCATCCCTCTCTCAATACATGCCTCTAGCACCTAGAAAACATGGGGCGACGCCCCAAATATCATATCAAGGGAACCGGGTTTTTTCATAATAAAGCATCTTTTCTTAAATAATCCCACGGTCCTCAAAATCAGAAGTCACATGAAAATCCACATCAAGAATAAATCCAATGCGATGTGCTATGCAATCAATCCATGATGTATGCGACATGTAAAGAAAGGTAATCATATCGAAAATCATGCAGCATGGAATAGTAATGTGCATATGTCGAGGGAAACCGCTCCTTTAGAATGAATCATCTATGATTGTGTACAGGTACATGTGTACCATATACCAAGCAAGAATCATATCATGAATGCAACAGTACTACAGTGCAGTGGCATGGCAATTATCGATGATGAAGTGTGTGAGCCGGCAAAAAGTGTACGTGGAACATACGCATCATCGATAATGGTGCTGGTGTCCTAACAGCATGATAATAATATAGCAATGAATATATGCCAGCAATGCGAATAGCATGAAGATGCAGAAATCTAGTAGTCGACATCACAGTGAAGTATCTACTATGCAAACTACATCCAAGTAACAGGTCGATCAGGAGGGGTAGGTGTGGAAACCACCTAAATCTGAGTCGGTATATATAAAGATACATAGTCGGTGATCTCGCCTCAATGTCATATCGTAAGATATCCTCGAGTTTTGAGTGCGGATCTATCATCAATATCGGCTCGTACGGTAAATCATCGTACGGCATCCCAATAACTGGGTACAGGTCAACATCTCACTATCTCATCACATAACAGGCATCACTATCATCAGATCACATCATCTGGGGGTACTACTCTATGTCTAGTACAAATCGATACCATCAATAAGGTATGCATGCGGGGGTAAACACATATCCCAAGCCCGCAAGAAAGAATCACAAGTCATATCCCACATGTGAATCGTATCAAATCACCGATCTCACGGCACCAAGCCCACATCATCGACTCATCTCCAAAGTCATCACATATCATCAATCACAGTGCAAGTATAAGTGATAAGCAAGGGTGTGTGTAGGTGTAATTCTCTCCTAGGGTTCGCGACTATGAACTACACTAGTCACTTCTAACCCTATACTATCCATAATACACTTATTATCACAATAAACTACATAGTAATCTATCTACGGACTGCGGGGGTGCTATACGCCATCCACCCGACTTCCCCCTGTAGATATAATCTACTCACCTTGCATCATCATTTGCGGACGTCACCACGCATTTGCTTGTCGTCCCGAAGTCTTCATGGGTACCTACACATCAAATATCGCATATGCGCATTAAAACCAAATCCAAGCTAAAACGGCGCATGAAATCCAAAACGATACGATAAGGGGGCCTATAGGTGAGAAGCTATGGCACGCTTTCAAAACCATCAATAAATCCTCTATACCGTCGTATAAACGACAAATAGTCGAGGCAAAACACATTCCACCATTTCAGAATCAAAAATACGGAATACGGAAACACGAATCCAAAATAGCAACTTAGGATATATGTCCCAGATTTTACCCTAGATAGAATCTGTCAAAACTAGAAGTACCCAGGGCCAAGAATAGAGGAAATGGGTCCATGCACGAATTTCGAGGCAAATCCCCCCTGCTCTGGCCGCAAATTGCGGCCAGAATGGGAGAATTGGCGGCCGTACGGATGAATGGGGAGCTAGGGTTTGGGGTGATGGTTCATTAGTGCGTGCACATCTCACTGTCCACTCAATATCATTTTCAGGTGCCTCGTATGATAGCAGATTCAAGTTAACTCTCACAGATTTCACAATTTCCCCGATATCGGTTTCTAAAATCCGTATTCTGGTTCAAGCTTCAGGTTTGGGTTCAATTTAGCATCACACCAGGGTTTCTAGGGTCTAAACAAGCCTCAATTTCATCTTAAGTTTCAGTTTTACCCTAAACCCTAACTTGAAATCTCAAAAGTCCACAAAATGACACGATATCGATACTAAACTAGAATTGATGCATAAGGAAATTGAAATGCTACAAGAGGGTGCAGAAATTACCTCCTTTGGCAACTCAAGAAAATTCTTGAGTTGCTCAAAGTCCTCTAAATCCAAATCTTGCAAGGTCAAAGGGTAGCTAGTGAGCTTCGGATCATTTTTTGTGAAGTGAGAATGGGGTTTTAGCTTTGTTTTCTTGATGGATCTAGGGTTTCATGAAGAGGGTGAGTGAGGGAGAGAGGGAGCAGCAGCAGCTCACCAAGGAGAGGGGGGAGAGAGAAATGAAAAGGGAAATGATGGAGTATGGTTCAAAAAAGAAAGGTTGACTTGTCTTCTCTCTCTCATCCTTACTTACTTTTTCCTTTTCCTTTTCTTATCTTCTCACTCAAATAGTGCTCCCAAAAGGAAACCATGGCAACAAAAGAAGTGTAACACAAGTGTAACAAGTGTGGAAAAAGATTTGTGCACATTTTGCTCAAAATTGCCAAAAAACCCGATTAGCGATTTTTAATCGCGATTAGCACTAAATTTGTGTCAAACTAATCACAAAAACTTAAAAATGTCATAATTCACTAATTTACCCTATTTTAGAATTTTCCATAATTTTTCATAATTTTTCTAACATTTTTCCTATTTTATTGCATTTAATTATAGATTTAATATTAAAATAATCAGTAAAATAATATTAAATTATAAAAATTCCCAAAATTAATATTTTATTTTTTTTGAAAATGTTACAATCTACCCCCCTTAAAGAAATTCGGTCCCCGAATTTAAATTTAAACCCCCAATACTAAAACAATTTCAGTAATAATCCAATTTGTCGGGGCTCCGAAAATATCAATACCGAGAGAATATCATAAAATGTACTGCTCTACTAGAAATCAATCCCAAAATACATATATAAGAATATCCTATGCGTCTGGTGCGCAAGGAATCAAAATCCATAAATGTGTCAAACAGGTATACAAAACAACATCTAGGTGCAACGGGTGTGCACGAAACATCTGTCGTAGGTAATGTGTGTGCCTGACAGAAAAATCAGGTGCATGTGACATGAACGAAGAATCCCGATTCAGTGCATCCGGTGTGCACCAGGATCGTGTACCAAAGCACTAAAGGTGCATGAAAACTATGCTGGAAGTATAAATCAAATCACCGAATACAGTAGGCATGAAATCTCAATCAATATCTCAAATGTAATAACTCTGCGCAAAATATATAAATATCCAGTGGGTGCATGAAACCAATATCATGAAACTCCATCATCAAAACTAAATCATGCAAACAGAACACCCCAAAATACCGAAATCCAAAATGACGGATACGTGATAATCGAATCACAAAATCACAAATCATAAATACCGTCGTCGGTAGTTCCTCCTTCGAGGTCGAGAAGGAGTCGGTGCATCCACTGCTAGCAGCGCAGGATATCTACTTGCCTCTTGTTCACGGTCTGGCGTCCTCTGACTCTGGGTCCTTATCTTCTTTGCGGATTTCCTATCTCGCGGTCAATCGGCTCATCGGCCCTGTCAGATGTGCTAACGGGGACGATTCCGTTCTGGCACTTTTCTGGTCACCTCTCGGTCAAACCTCACGACCACTCGTAAGGTATCATATCACTGGCGTCGGCCTCTGGCTCTCTGAAAGCACGTCACACATTTGATCCTGGGTGCAAACATCATTGCAGTAACGTCCTGGAAGGAATCCTGCTCAAGGTCTCTTCCAAACATGCCTATGCCGATCTGTACGGAGGCTGACTCTCTTACATAACCTCTTTACACTGGAGAGACATCTGTGTCCTCAACACAATATTTTCTCAGAAACTGGTCACATCCCAACGTCTCTGTGAGCATGACAGGTCTCTAGTCTCGACGGGAAGCAATGACAGCTCGTCAGTGTCTCACACGAACCTCTTGTTCCACCTGTCGCTATCGTCGTCCACTATGACGTCACGCCAAGCTACTATGCACTGCACTGTTCTCGGCCACGGTCAATCTGAAGTCCCTCACACGGACTCGAAATCGCGTATTCTGTAGCTTCATCATTCTGTAGAAGATGTCAGACCGAACAGGTCCTCGGGAACACGTCCCAACCATCGAAGGAATACTCATCACTCGTCCGTCCTTGATCAATTCGCAACGCATCTGGGTAAGTTCCTTTATCCGAACCTGGTCAACTACCTCGTCGACCATGCCGAACTCTGTCCTGCTGGGTGTGCGAAATATGACCACTCCTGGGTCTAGGTCTTCTCGTATCGTTTTCCAGAAGGGTCCTGTCGAGGTTCCTTTCTCAATTCTCATCCTGCCGAAATGCCCGGAAGTCGTCATTCAAAGCTGAAGCTAAAGCTTATTCCGGAACGGCTGCATACTTATCGCGCTTCTTTCTGGAAGGTATATCCATATACCACGCCTCTGGGTGCATATCACATCTCTGATGTCAGCGGAGTGGGACGTCATCTCGTCGAAATCTCGTACGAACTCTTTACTCCACTCTGCTCAAATGTCGACTGATTCGGACTTAGTTCATCGTGGCTACACTCGCATCTGGAGTCTCCCAAGCAGTGTCCCATCACGATATCCGAAAGATGTCGAACCATCCGATCGACTCGTCAGATCTTCATAATCCCCCAAGAGCTCACATCTCGGGTACAGTTTAATAGTATCGAGTACATGCCACAGCGTCGGTGGTCCAGCCGTAGAAGGGCAAACCCAAGCCTCACTAATGGCGCCGAGGAACCGCCGCAAACCCGAAGGTTCAAAGGCTTTCACACGGTCATTAAGTCGAGTTAGGGTTTCATTCTTCTAGAGGGTCCATAGAATCACCTGCATGTCTTGCCGTATACTTTAAACTTGGAAAATAGGTTCCTGACATTCGATCGTCTCAATCGACTCTCAACGAATCTGCGTGAAGTCGTCTCTAGCTGGAAACAATCTATCTGTCTGCACGGTAGGCGACATCACAATCTCCGAGGTATGCTGTACATCAACAGTCCTCTCTCAACTGGCAGCTCTAACAATGGCCCGACCATCCGGTGCAAAACCAAGTACTCGCCTCCACCAGAGGTCACAAACACCAATACTAACTCGAGACGTTCCCATGTCACCAGAAAACACAATGGTCGGCCCTCGTACCAAACGAGCTCACACCGGCCGTAACCCTAGCAGCAGCCCAAACTGCGCTCAAACATGGTGACAGGAACCTCAATCGAGTATCAAAGAGAGCACATCAGTGGCCAGAAGGGAAACAACAGATCCAAAGTGGATACATGATCATAGGAAGGAACAGCATCAATGAAGGTATGATCATGAAACTAATAGAATCGGGGATCTCAAATGGATATATAATCCAGGATATAAAGAGAATCACTGATCTCGAAAAATATGCACATCCTAAGGTTCCTTAAGCGGAGTAGCGTGTCGTAAGTATGCCGCGGAACATACCAACGGTACGTCACTCTACTTTAGTCACCTATTCCATCAACCAAGGGTCATCCTAAAACGACGAAAGTTCGGGTCTAATACCCCCTCGACCAAGTCTAAGTTCCGTAAGGTCAAGCCTAAGTTCCGTATATAAATAACTCCCTAGGCTCCACATAGTCAAACTTAGACTCGAACCAAGGTCAACCTAGCGCTCTGATACCAACTTTGTCACGACCCGAAAGAGCACGTGACTGGCCCTTGAACCATATGAAGTCTATAGGACTCCATCTGATCCAAGTAAGCCAAAAGCCCAGAAATCTAAAACCATTTAAGAAATAAGTAAAGAATTTGGTTTAAAGAAGTGAAGAAATACATGTTTGAAATCAAGATTTTTAAATAACTAAGCCGAAGGTACGTTTTAAAAACAATAAGTCTTTTCTAAAAATTTCGGCAGAGTTTCTTTTGTAAAACTGGCCCCGAATGGGGTACAACAAGGACAACAATATATATGCAATGATAAAGGCATCCCCAAGCGGGAGCTAGCTCTTCGTCAATCGACGGTCACAACCACACATGCAACAATGATATACAACGCCAAGTGGCGAGGATCAAATCCAAAAGAAACTCAAAAGCAACAAGAAAACCACAATACTACTAAGCGCGACTCTAAGGTCGAATAATACATCACTAAAGTATAGGTCTGAAACAATATACAAGTTTTGGTTGATGGAAATTCTAGATACAACGAAATAAATAAATACAATGGTGGTTCTTGATGCGAAAGAATCCACCTACCAAAGCAAATCACCCGCAAGAAGGTAGTGTGCCAGAAATGCCGCAATAAAACCTGTACGGCAGAACCTGCAAGAACTGTGGCACAACGGGGGTGAGTTGCCAACTCGTGAATAGAAACATCTACAAGCAGAAAATGAATGCAAGACATAAACCTAAGTCAACGATCAGTAATATAATCCACAAGAGTACATCTGAGTGTAAAAAGGTGGCAAGGTAACATCTAATCATGTAGGTAGTGCCAGGTACTCAGGTAATAACATGTCAACAGTATAAGGTATGTCTGCATGAAGTAAATATGATGAAATATCAATGATATCAATACACATATATTAGCGTCCCATACCACTAATATTGGTGTAAGGGTATATATAGCAGCGCCCTCATACCCTGTTATATATATACAAATGAAGTATGATCAGTGTAAATCCAGTCTGTATATGATCCATGTCTGTGAATATGTGGAACCCGTCCACCCGTCACCCAATGACAATAAGCATCATGTATGCAATGTGAGGATATAAACAAAATCATGGAAAAACATCATGAAACCCGTGCCTAGCATCGACACGTAAATCCTCCTGTATCGGGCATCCGTCATTACGGATCAGCCCTCTCTCAAAGTATATATATCGGGAATCCGTCAGTCCGGGTCATCCCTCTCTCAAAGTATATATATCGGGAATCCGTCAGTCCGGGTCATCCCTCTCTCAAAGTATATATATCGGGAATCCGTCAGTCCGGGTCATCCCTCTCTCAAAGTATATATATCGGGAATCCGTCAGTCCGGGTCATCCCTCTCTCTGAGCATATATCGGGAATCCGTCAGTCCGGGTCATCCCTCTCTCAATACATGCCTCTAGCACCGAGAAAACATGGGGCGACGCCCCAAATATCATATCAAGGGAACCGGGTTTTTTCATAATAAAGCATCTTTTCTTAAATAATCCCACGGTCCTCAAAATCAGAAGTCACATGAAAATCCACATCAAGAATAAATCCAATGCGATGTGCTATGCAATCAATCCATGATGTATGCGACATGTAAAGAAAGGTAATCATATCGAAAATCATGCAGCATGGAATAGTAATGTGCATATGTCGAGGGAAACCGCTCCTTTAGAATGAATCATCTATGATTGTGTACAGGTACATGTGTACCATATACCAAGCAAGAATCATATCATGAATGCAACAGTACTACAGTGCAGTGGCATGGCAATTATCGATGATGAAGTGTGTGAGCCGGCAAAAAGTGTACGTGGAACATACGCATCATCGATAATGGTGCTGGTGTCCTAACAGCATGATAATAATATAGCAATGAATATATGCCAGCAATGCGAATAGCATGAAGATGCAGAAATCTAGTAGTCGACATCACAGTGAAGTATCTACTATGCAAACTACATCCAAGTAACAGGTCGATCAGGAGGGGTAGGTGTGGAAACCACCTAAATCTGAGTCGGTATATATAAAGATACATAGTCGGTGATCTCGCCTCAATGTCATATCGTAAGATATCCTCGAGTTTTGAGTGCGGATCTATCATCAATATCGGCTCGTACGGTAAATCATCGTACGGCATCCCAATAACTGGGTACAGGTCAACATCTCACTATCTCATCACATAACAGGCATCACTATCATCAGATCACATCATCTGGGGGTACTACTCTATGTCTAGTACAAATCGATACCATCAATAAGGTATGCATGCGGGGGTAAACACATATCCCAAGCCCGCAAGAAAGAATCACAAGTCATATCCCACATGTGAATCGTATCAAATCACCGATCTCACGGCACCAAGCCCACATCATCGACTCATCTCCAAAGTCATCACATATCATCAATCACAGTGCAAGTATAAGTGATAAGCAAGGGTGTGTGTAGGTGTAATTCTCTCCTAGGGTTCGCGACTATGAACTACACTAGTCACTTCTAACCCTATACTATCCATAATACACTTATTATCACAATAAACTACATAGTAATCTATCTACGGACTGCGGGGGTGCTATACGCCATCCACCCGACTTCCCCCTGTAGATATAATCTACTCACCTTGCATCATCATTTGCGGACGTCACCACGCATTTGCTTGTCGTCCCGAAGTCTTCATGGGTACCTACACATCAAATATCGCATATGCGCATTAAAACCAAATCCAAGCTAAAACGGCGCATGAAATCCAAAACGATACGATAAGGGGGCCTATAGGTGAGAAGCTATGGCACGCTTTCAAAACCATCAATAAATCCTCTATACCGTCGTATAAACGACAAATAGTCGAGGCAAAACACATTCCACCATTTCAGAATCAAAAATACGGAATACGGAAACACGAATCCAAAATAGCAACTTAGGATATATGTCCCAGATTTTACCCTAGATAGAATCTGTCAAAACTAGAAGTACCCAGGGCCAAGAATAGAGGAAATGGGTCCATGCACGAATTTCGAGGCAAATCCCCCCTGCTCTGGCCGCAAATTGCGGCCAGAATAGGAGAATTGGCGGCCGTACGGATGAATGGGGAGCTAGGGTTTGGGGTGATGGTTCATTAGTGCCTGCACATCTCACTGTCCACTCAATATCATTTTCAGGTGCCTCGTATGATAGCAGATTCAAGTTAACCCTCACAGATTTCACAATTTCCCCGATATCGGTTTCTAAAATCCGTATTCTGGTTCAAGCTTCAGGTTTGGGTTCAATTTAGCATCACACCAGGGTTTCTAGGGTCTAAACAAGCCTCAATTTCATCTTAAGTTTCAGTTTTACCCTAAACCCTAACTTGAAATCTCAAAAGTCCACAAAATGACACGATATCGATACTAAACTAGAATTGATGCATAAGGAAATTGAAATGCTACAAGAGGGTGCAGAAATTACCTCCTTTGGCAACTCAAGAAAATTCTTGAGTTGCTCAAAGTCCTCTAAATCCAAATCTTGCAAGGTCAAAGGGTAGCTAGTGAGCTTGGGATCATTTTTTGTGAAGTGAGAATGGGGTTTTAGTTTTGTTTTCTTGATGGATCTAGAGTTTCATGAAGAGGGTGAGTGAGGGAGAGAGGGAGCAGCAGCAGCTCACCAAGGAGAGGGGGGAGAGAGAAATGAAAAGGGAAATGATGGAGTATGGTTCAAAAAAGAAAGGTTGACTTGTCTTCTCTCTCTCATCCTTACTTACTTTTTCCTTTTCCTTTTCTTATCTTCTCACTCAAATAGTGCTCCCAAAAGGAAACCATGGCAACAAAAGAAGTGTAACACAAGTGTAACAAGTGTGGAAAAAGATTTGTGCACATTTTGCTCAAAATTGCCAAAAAACCCGATTAGCGATTTTTAATCGCGATTAGCACTAAATTAGTGTCAAACTAATCACAAAAACTTAAAAATGTCATAATTCACTAATTTACCCTATTTTAGAATTTTCCATAATTTTTCATAATTTTTCTAACATTTTTCCTATTTAATTGCATTTAATTATAGATTTAATGTTAAAATAATCAGTAAAATAATATTAAATTATAAAAATTCCCAAAATTAATATTTTATTTTTTTTGAAAATGTTACACTTTCCTCATCGAATAAGGTGCGAGATATATCATATATAGCACTATGCAAAGCAAAAAACTGTAGCTACCCTTTTTTGGAAAAATTTGATTCTACATCTTTTAGGTTTCTTTTCTTTCATTAATCACATTAATGAGGTCCCATCATTTAAGCCACCTAAACGTCACAAATAAATACGACGTACACTTATGTCATCCGCATTCGCCTCGATGTCCCCTCATGCACCGTTAGGTTAGGTAACTAACAGTAGAGCGGGGCAGGGCTAGCGCGGGTGTAAAACATAAGTAACGTTTATACAATATATCATATATACTATATACTGTATCTATCACAACATATCAAATGATTGTTAGTTATATGTATTCCCTAGAGGCCATTACTATACATAGTATGTATATTGTAGTGGATGCTGGGACATATATAGGGAGGACTTTCTTGCTCGACATGATAGTATGCTATCTGGTTGCTCTTTACCTTAACGTGTACACTGATTGTCTCTCTGTTACATGTTGGTAAAGCCCTTAGGATGCGTACTTAACTACCTGGACTATGATGCGGATCATACTAGTGGGGACATGGTAGTCCATAAGTACATCCTTCAAAGTCCCTAGTCGTGGGTGTATCGAGACAGGGCATCGATATACCAGAGTAGACTAGCGTATACCTTCTCGACCCATACAGATGGGCGATGGATGATCCCATATCCATTGGTGTTTGACATCAGAGATGATATACGGGTGCTCAGTGGAGACTGGGTACACTGGACGGACTCGCCGAGAACTCCCAGATGGTATTATACCTTACGTCAGATGGCAGTTCTCTGGTGACACTGATACAGAGTAGTCTGTTGACCCGAGATCGTCATAGAGTCTTGTGTGGTTCCCACCGTGCTTTGATTTCCACCTTACCACGTCCAAGAGGGCATGCAAAACGGTGGTTTTTGGGTACAGTCCCGAGTCACATGGAGGCAATGAGCGATAGGAGGGGATTCGTCTCTCCCGGTATAGGGGGTTGATGTTGCGCTGTGTTCGATTGGCTATAACCGGAAATCCCTGGCCAGGGTTGCTGAGATTTACTGGTAAGTGTTACCAGTAGTTTCTCGAATTGTTATAGACCTCATATCGACACGACTTGTCGAGCTATTGGGGTCTGATGTTTACCACCCCTAGGCGAGATATGCGACATATCAGACGACGAGACCGGACTGTACGGTAAGTGTTACTGGTTGGATTCACAGGAGTGTGAGCGGGCTTGCTCGTCGATCTTCTGATCGCTCAATACCCGGGTGGCCGTTACGTTTAGCAGACCGCTTGCGGCTTGTGGGTGTTTGATATGATCATCACCTGCTGCCGGAGTATTGACGAGTCTTTAGAGTCCTACACAGAGGTTTCCTGGCTCAAACAAAACGAAATAGGAGCGCATATGAGATATGTGCGGGACCGAGAATAATGCGTGTATGTGATACCGTATTTAATACTCGCGATGAATGTGTCGAATGGTTATATGCGATATAACCTAGTTATCGAATCAAGGATTGATTCGATAAAACGATACATTGTATACTAGTCGGTTGTGTGCGACATGGCCGGATCATTAAATCAAGTGTTGATTTAATGATTTAATGCATAATTATATATTTGATATATCACTTTGCATTAACTAGTATTGGTTCACTTTAAATGGATTTTCTCACTTGTTTTGTGCACATTGTATATGTGATATACTTTTGTACACAAGTTTGTATCATGTTTGATGATACATGCATACTTGAGGATGTGTAAAGTTTAAACCATGGTTGTGTAATGGTTAGGGTTTTCCTTTTATTTATTTATTCATTTATTTGTTTAATTCTTTATGGAAAAGATAATGAAAGAAAATGGTGGCTTATTTTGTTTGATTTTGAAGCTTCATGAAGCTTTGACTAAGTCACCATTTTGTCTCATGCTTAACCCTAACCATTCCACTTAACCATGATTCATTCTCTACACTTAACCATGGTTTGAATATGATAAGTATTGATTTTCCTTTTCATTTTAATAACTCATCATATTCATTTTTCTTTCCTCTTCTTCTTCATGAGCAAGAAAGAAAAGCTTTCTACTTCAATGGCAACTTGAGAAAATTAGTGAGAAATCCAATTCTAAAGAGAACCCACTTCCTATTTCTTCATCCTCTACCTCTTGCCAAGTAGTATAGGGTGTTCTCTTCGCAAGTTTCATGACTTGGTGAAGTGGGAGCTTGATCTAGTGATGCCTCGACGTAGATCAACTTCGGCACGAAGCCGACGACCTTGCCCGCCCATTTCTCCGATGAAGCCGACGCTAGAGCCCGGGTTTCCATTTGGAAAGCGAGGAGACTTCATTGCGGAGCTATGGAGGTGGAGGACCGGATCTACAAAGGTTGTATTTCCGTTCTTTTAGTAAAGTAGTTTACTAGTTGCATCTTTCGCCTAAATATCTAGTTAACGATCCGTATCAGGGTTTCTCGGCACCCGTAAAATTTGAAATTGGCATGGTTGATGCCTTGTGAGACCTCATTAGTGTGCCTAGGAACCCTACAATGATCACATCACAGATATCGCAGCAGAAGAAACAAATGAAATATTGGATATACTAGGAGGTCCGTGTTTTATTTTGATCCTCTATAAAACACGGATTCCACGGTCGCGATGAATAGCCAAAGCCACACCCCTAGACCCCTACGAGAGCGGCAACAAACCCTACCAATTCTAGAATTAGGAGACCCGGACTCGACTCCTCGAGTTGGTCTCCCACAGGACTCTAGAACCCGGTTACTTGTGCTCTCCTCCTTGGGTCTATCCTAGTGCAGAAACGGAAATAATATACATCAATGGTGATATCAACCTCAATCCGGAAGTGCCCCAATAAAAGAATGTTAGTTGTATGTATGCCCTAGAGGCCAGTATTGTACATATGATGTATATTATATTGGATGCTTGGACATATATAGAGATGACTTTCTTGCTCGATATGATAGTATGCTATCTGGTTGCTCTTTATCTTAACATGTACACTTGTCTCTTTAAACTGTCTTATGGTTACATGTTGGTAAAGCCCTTAGGATGTGTACTTGACTACCTGGACTATAATGCAGAGCATACTAGTGGGGACATGGTAGTCCATAAGTACATCCTTCAAGGTCCCTAGTCGTGGGTGTATCGAGACAGGGCATTGATATACCAGTGTAGACTAGCGTATACGCTTCTCGACCCATGAGATGGGCGATGGATGATCCCATATCCATTGGTGTTTGACATCAGAAATGGTATACGGGTGCTCAGTGGAGACTGGGTACACTGGACGGACTCGCCGAGAACTCCCAGATGGTATTATACCTCACGTCAGATGGCAGTTCTCAGGTGACACTTGTACAGGTTAGTCTGTAGACCCGAGATCGTCATAGAGTCTTGTGTGATTCCTACTGTGCTTTGATCTCCACCTTACCACGTCCATAAGGGCGTGCAAAACGGTGGTCTTTGGGTACAGTCCCGAGTCACTTGGAGGCAATGAGCGATAGGAGGGGTTTCGTCTCTCCCGGTATTGGGAGTTGATGTTGCGCTGTTCTCGATTGGCCGTAACAGGGAAGTCCCTGGCCAGGGCTGATCAGAGATTTGCTGGTAAGTGTTACCAGTAGTTTCTCAACCCGTTATGAGCCTCACATCGGCATGACTTATCGGTTATTGGGGTCTGACGTTTACCACCCTTAGACTTGATATGCGACGTATCAGACGAACAGACCGGACTGTACGGTAAGTGTTACTGGTTGGATTCACAGGAGTGTGAGCGGGCTAGCTCGTCGATCTTCTGATCGCTCAATACCCGGATGGCCGTTACGTTTAGCAGACCGCTTGCGGCTTGTGGGTGCTTGATATGATCATCATCTGCTACCTGCGTATTGACGAGTCTTTAGTGTCCTACACAGAGGTTTCCTGGCTCAAGCGAAACGAAATAGGAGCGCATATGAGATATGTGCAGGACCGAGAATAATGCGTGTATGTGATACCGTATTCCATTCTCGCGATGGATGTATCGATTGGTTGTATTCGATATAACCTAGATATCGAATCAAGGATTGATTCGATAAACCGATACATTGGATACTAGTCGGTTATATGCGATATGACCGGATCGTTAAATCAAGTGTTGATTTAATGATTTAATGTATAATTATATATTTGATATATTACTTTGCATTAACTAGTATTGGTTCACTTTAAATGGATTTTCTCACTTGATGTGCAAATTGTATATGTGATATACTTTTGTGCACATGTTTGTATCATGTTTGATGATGCTTGCTCATTTGGTTAAGTGTATAGAATTAAACCTAGGTTAAGAAAGTGATTAGGGTTTTTATTTATCCATTCTTTTCTTTATTCATTTTTGGAAAAAGAATGGGATAAGAATACAAAATGGTTGCTTTCATTCTTGAACATTGTTGATGCTTCATGAAGCTTTGACTTTCTGACCATTTTGTCTTCACACTAAACCCTAACCATTCTTCTAACCTTAGTCAATTCTCTACACTTAACTATGGTTCACATTATGATAAGTTTGGTTTTTCTTTTCATTTTAAAAATAACTTATCATATTCTTTCTTCTTTTGATCTTCTTCTTCAAGAAAGAAACCTTGATGCCATCAATGGCAACTTGTTCAAAAGTGAGTAAAATCCAATTCTAAAGTGAACCCACCTCCTATTTCTTCACCCTCTACCTCTTGCCAAGTTGTTTTGGGTGTTTTCTTCATAAGTTTCACAACTTGGTGAAGTTAGAGCTTGAACTTGTGCAACTTCGACGTAGATCATCTTCGGCACGAAGCCGACGACCTATTCCGCCCATTTCTTCGATGAAGCCGATGCGAGAGTCCGAGATCCGACTAGGACAGCGAGAGGACGCCTACGTGGAGCTAAGGAAGTGGATATTCGGATCTACAAAGGTTGTAGCTTCCGATCTTTAGTTAAATTGTTAACTAGTTTTGTTTTTCGCCTAGAATTCTAGCTCTGATACCAGTGTAGGGTTCCTATGTACACTATAGAGGTCTCACAAGGCATCAACCATGCCAATTTCAAAATTTATGAGTGCCGAGAAACCCTAACACGGCCCAAGAAAATTCAACTCTTGAATAATTATTAAAAATACCCATAAAACTCAGCTGCAGAAACTATGAATTACTGTGCAGAGGATGATGGCTGACGTCATTCTTTAGCCGCGGAACCGCCGCCTAAGCTGGCTTAGGCCGCGGTTCCGCCGCGCATTACACTGTATAATGAATAAAAATTGCACCGTAATTCTTAGAATTCCCTGCTGAATTTTTTAAGCATTTTTAATATTGAAAAATCCCAGATTTTAGAAAAAGTCCAGAGAGCACTTGGGTTTTAGGGTTTCGGGTTCGTTCGGGTTTCAAACGTCGTCTTTGTGTATTTCCGGAAAATTTTTGAATTTGTTAAAAAGTTCGACCGGATATAAATACCCAACTTTTCCCCTGTCGGGAAATTTCCAAGTGTTGGATTTTTCCGTAGTTTAACGACGTTCTAAGTAGTGCAAGTAACGCGATGGACCCTCTAGAAGACAACAAACCTTAACTCGATTATGTGACCGTCTTGAACTGCCCTTTGAACCTTCGGGTTTGGGGCAGTACGGCATGCCACATGTGAGGCGTTGGCTTGACCCTTCTACGGCTGGACCGTTGCTACTGAGGCACGAACTGAATGTTTTTAGACTTGTTTCATGTGTTGAGCTGTATCGGGAAAACTTGGGTATTCGACTGTTCGATCGGAAAGTTTAACATTTTCTGTTTATCTGGAATGTGATACAATAATTGGAATTCACAAACAGTTATGAGATAACTGAATGAAGGTTATAAATCTAGCGGTTTAGTCTCACTTGATATTGAAAAGAGTTTTCGATAATGAGACTAAAATGCGGGGTTTATAACTGTTAGGCATGTGATGTCTAAGTATTTCATTTGATTAGGCATGTGATGTCTAAAGAGGTTGCGGATTCCAACTGTTGTAGTTTTACACTTTCTTTTCTGTGACCGTAAGTGTAGTATGTTCATATCGCCGGTTTCGTTGCTATACGTCAACGACAATTGGGGTATGCATACTTACTTACGTTGATGACATGTGATGTTATGTGTTGCTGGGTATGTTATATTGGATCGTCGTGTTTGAATAGCCGGGGGTTTTTATGTGAGATGAGTGTTTTTCATTTTCATTCATGTAAAAACTTGTATGTAATATTCTTTTATTTGGGGCACTTCCAGGTAGCGGAAGTTGTCACCTTTTGTATATTATTTACTTTTCCGCATTAGGATAGACCCAAGGAGGGGAGCACAAGTAACCGGGTTCTATGGTCCAGTGGGAGACCATCTCGAGGAGTCGAGTCCGGGTCTCCTAACCCTAGAATTGGCAGGGTTGCTTGCCGCTCTCGTAGGGGTCTAGGGGTGTGGGATTGGCTATTCATCACGACCGTGGAATCCGTGTTTTATACTGGCTCGTATTGAAAACACGGACGTCCTAGTATATCCAATATTTCATATGTTTCTTCTGCTGCGATATCTGTGATGTGATCATGTGATGTTTTGTGATGGATACATTATATAGTATATATGATATATTATATAGACGTTACTTATGTTTTGCACCCGCACTAGCTCTGCCCTGCTCTGTCGTTAGTTACCTAACCTAACGGTGCACGAGGGGACATCCAGGCGAATGCGGATGGCATAAGTGTACGTCGTATTTATCTGTGATGTTTAGGTACTTAAATGATGGGACTTCATTAATGTGATTAATGAAAGAAAAGAAACCTAAGATGTTGTAGGATCAAATTTTAAACAAAACAGGTAGCTACAGTTCTTGCTTTGCATAGCGGTATATATGATATACCCGCACCTTATTTGATGGGGAAAGGACCGAGATCCCTTCACCGGGAGTGACTCCTTTAGCAATAGCTGGCAGATGCTACAAACTCGGTCTGTTTTTGATTGCTTCTATAGTTTCTGCTTTGCACAGTGATATATATGATATATCCCGCACCTCATTCGACGAGGAAAGGGCCGACGATCCCTTCACCGGGAGTGACCCCTTTAGCAAAAATAGAAAAGCCTCAAAATCACTCCATTTCAAAACTTCATTTGATTCTACAACGATATCAAGTTCATTACGCAATAGGTTTTCAGAAAAACCTGACGTAGCCCTCCGTCATTTCAGATAAAAACTGTTTAGTATTCGTGCTGCGTTTGTTGGCCTTTGTCAAGGCGCAGTGTGCGGTAGCTGAATAGTGATTATCTGCTTATGCATATGATGCAGATTGTTTCAGGGTAGTCGTACGACCTTGTTGGCCTTTGTCAAGGGCCGTGCGGGTGGGTTTGATTCAATCAAGAAATGACGGGTTGAACTTGACTAGCATGCTATGATTTGTTGGCCTTTGTCAAGGTCATAGGACGCTAGGGGCAAAATATTATCGGGAATTTCAAGTGTTGAAATTTGCAATGAGATTGCATACCTTCTATGAGATAGTTGGATCCCGATACCCACTGCGAGTAAGAGTTACTCCTGGGAGAGTTTTACACATTACAATTAGCCGATCAAGTAGGTGTCTAGAAAGGTGTTAACGAGGTTACGCCTCTGGGAAAACGAGGTTTACATTACTTAGGTTCGTGCGAAAGCACGGGGGACCTCCCTCAAAGTACCGACACTGGCCTGGCTGAAAGATTGGCGAACTTGTAGTGTGTAATTAATCCCGGCTAGTGTTTCCTTTTAGGGTTTGAAGAAAGATTTGATAAAAACAGTGGGAGCCATCCTGATTAGATAAGATAATAACCAATCTGATCTTGCACGAGCTTACGCTAAAGTGTTTTCTTCTCTCTCTCTCCAGGTAGCGACCATTTCATGCCCTAATAAAGATAATAATATGGATGTATTGACCGAACCCGCATGTTATACTGTGCTGGGGAACGTTGGTTCCGTTCTTTCCTATAAGAGTTATAGGACTGAACAGGATATAGGGGAATACCAGGATTCCCATGCCACCCGAATGAAGAAAGTACATGATGATGCATTTTCTTCGGGTGTGTTCGTTACAGAGAACTGTTTCTCCATTTGCCCTACGTCCTGGGTATTAGATACCGGGTCAGGATCCCATATATGTAATCAGTTACATGGGCTTAGAAAAGGTAGAGAACTTGGAGAAGGTGATAAAGACATTAGAGTTGGAAATGGTGCAATTGTTCCAGCTAAGACTGTCGGGGATTATCACCTTGTATTACCAACTGGTAATACATTGGTTCTGAACGAATGCTATTACATGCCGAACCTGATATGCAACATTATATCGGTTTCTTTATTGACTAAAGAGGGATATAATTTTGTATTACAGGACAATGTTATGAACATTTTCCGTAACCAAAAGTTGGTTGGATCAGGCACGTTGTGCAATGGCATTTATGTTCTAAATCAATCAAAAGTTCTGAGCATAACAAACACACACAAGAGGAAGAGTTCAGAAATGAACGAATCCTTCTTGTGTCATTGTAGACTGGGTCACATCAATGCGACACGACTAGCTAAGTTGCATAAAGATGGATATTTAAATCCGTTTGAATTTTCATCTTATGACACTTGCCAGTCATGTCTCAAAGGCAAGATGACCAAAGCTCCGTTTACGGGACATGGAGAAAGAGTTACCGAACTCTTGGGACTGATACATAGTGATGTATGCGGTCCCATGTCTACACATGCCAGGGATGGTTCTTCGTACTTCATTACATTCACTGACGATCTCTCGAGATTCGGATATGTGTTCCTGATGAAACACAAATCAGATGCTTTTGAGAAATTTAGAGAATATAAACAAGAAGTCGAGAACCAAACCGGAAAAAGTATTAAAATCCTACGATCTGATCGAGGAGGTGAATACTTGAGCATTGAATTCCTGGTCTTCCTAAAAGAGAATGGGATTCTCTCTCAGCTAACTCCTCCATATACACCACAGCACAACGGTGTATCAGAACGGAGGAACCGCACCCTATTGGATATGGTGCGCTCTATGATGAGTGTAGCTGAGTTACCTGTTTCCTTCTGGGGATATGCACTGGAAACAGCAGCATATCTACTGAATAGGGTTCCCACCAAATCTGTGCCTACCACACCATATGAGATATGGGAAAGGAAGAGACCATATCTTAATTTTATTAAGATATGGGGTTGCCCGGCCTATGTCAAAAGACAAAAACCGGAAAAACTCGAGGCAAGGTCTGTTTTGTGTAAATTTGTTGGATATCCCAAACATTCGCGAGGGTATATCTTCTACCACAGTGAGGAACAAAGAGTATTTGTTGCTCAACATGCCACCTTTTTAGAAAAGGAATTTCTTGCAAAAGAGATTAGAGGCTCTGAGGTAGAACTGGAAGAGGTTCCAGCAGAACAAAACACAACAGAAGATTTTGTGGAACCAGAGGATTCAGTAGCTCCCAATGAACCTCAGCCACTCCGCCGATCTAGTAGGGTTCCTCGCCAACCTGAGAGATACTACGGTTTTCTCATGGATGGTGGGAGCGAGGATTGCATCATGGAGGATGATGACCCAACTAGCTTCGAGCAGGCCATCACGAGTAGGGACTCAGTGAAATGGCTGGATGCTATGCGGTCCGAGATGGAATCCATGTACACCAACAAAGTATGGACTTTGGATGTTGCTCCTGAAGGGGTAAAACCCATCGGGAGCAAGTGGTTTTTCAAGAAGAAACTTGGTGTAGATGGGAAAGTGGAGACTTTCAAAGCTAGACTTATTGCAAAGGGTTTTCGTCAAAGACCAGGAGTGGACTATGACGAAACCTTTTCTCCAGTGGCTATGCTTAAATCCATCCGGATCATGCTTGCCATCGCTGCATATCATGATTACGAAATCTGGCAAATGGATGTTAAGACCGCCTTTCTAAATGGTGATTTAGAAGAGTGCGTGTACATGACTCAGCCAGAGGGCTTCGTAGACAGTGGGAGCAGCGGGAAGGTGTGCAAGCTGCTTAAAACCATTTACGGATTAAAGCAAGCATCGCGGAGTTGGAACATCTGCTTTGACGTCGTTATCAAAGAGTTTGATTTCGTCAAAAACCCAGATGAACCTTGTATTTACAAGAAGGTGGCAGAGAGTAAGGTTGTCTTCCTCGTATTGTACGTGGACGACATACTCTTGATAGGAAATGATATTCCTATGCTGCAATCGGTCAAGCTCTTCTTATCACAAAGATTCTCAATGAAAGATCTAGGTGATGCCTCCTGCATATTGGGGATCAGGATTATAGAGATAGATCCAAACGGATACTGGGATTGTCCCAATCCAGGTACATTGACACCATACTAAAGAGATTTAGTATGGAAGAATCCAAGCGTGGGAACTTGCCCACGATCTCTGGAGTCACTCTCTCCAAAGAGATGTCTCCCAAGACTGATTTGGAGAGAGCTCGCATGCAAGGGATACCCTATGCTTCGGCTGTAGGCTCTATCATGTATGCGATGCTATGTACCAGACCCGATGTAGCATACTCACTAAGTGTAGTGAGCAGGTATCAAGCCGATCCTGGAGAGAGTCACTGGATAGCTGTGAAGAGCATTCTCAAGTACTTGCGAAGGACTAAAGAGATGCTCTTGGTGTATGGTAACGGAGAACTCCAAGTGGAGTCCTTTACCGATTCGAGCTTCCAGAGTGATAAGGACGACTCTAAGTCGCAGTCGGGATTTGTCTTTACCCTTTACGGAGGGGCGGTTTGCTGGAAGAGTTCCAAGTAGGAAACCGTGGCAGACTCGACGATGGAGGCTGAATACATCGCTGCCAACGATGCTGCCAAAGAGGCTGTCTGGATCAAGAAGTTCATTACTGAACTTGGAGTGGTTCCATCCATTGAGCATCCAATACCTTTGTATTGCGATAACAATGGAGCGGTGGCTTTGGCCAAGGAACCCAGGTCCCATCAGCGATCCAGGCATATTCTGAGGCGGTATCACCTGATCCGGGAGATAGTTGATCGCCGGGAGATCGAGGTCAGGAGGGTTGACACGAAGAACAACACGGCGGATCCACTCACGAAGGCCATTCCCCAGATACGGTTTGCAAGACTCTTCGGGATGCTCGGTATGCGATACTACAGCAGCTGGCCCTAGTGCAAGTGGGAGATTGTTAGTAGTATGTATGCCCTAGAGGCCAGTATTGTACAGATGATGTATATTATATTGGATGCTTGGACATATATAGAGATGACTTTCTTGCTCGATATGATAGTATGCTATCTGGTTGCTCTTTATCTTAACATGTACACTTGTCTCTTTAAACTGTCTTATGGTTACATGTTGGTAAAGCCCTTAGGATGTGTACTTGACTACCTGGACTATGATGCAGATCATACTAGTGGGGACATGGTAGTCCATAAGTACATCCTTCAAGGTCCCTAATCGTGGGTGTATCGAGACAGGGCATTGATATACCAGTGTAGACTAGCGTATACGCTTCTCGACCCATGAGATGGGCGATGGATGATCCCATATCCATTGGTGTTTGACATCAGAGATGGTATACGGGTGCTCAGTGGAGACTGGGTACACTGGACGGACTCGCCGAGAACTCCCAGATGGTATTATACCTCACGTCAGATGGCAGTTCTCAGGTGACACTTGTACAGGTTAGTCTGTAGACCCGAGATCGTCATAGAGTCTTGTATGATTCCCACTGTGCTTTGATCTCCACCTTACCATGTCCATGAGGGCGTGCAAAACGGTGGTCTTTGGGTACAGTCCCGAGTCATATGGAGGCAATGAGCGATAGGAGGGGTTTCGTCTCTCCCGGTATTGGGAGTTGATGTTGCGCTGTGCTCGATTGGCCGTAACAGGGAAGTCCCTGTCCAGGGCTGATCAGAGATTTGCTGGTAAGTGTTACCAGTAGTTTCTCGACCCGTTATGAGCCTCACATCGGCACGACTTATCGGTTATTGGGGTCTGACGTTTACCACCCATAGACTTGATATGCGACGTATCAGACGAACAGACCGGACTGTACGGTAAGTGTTACTGGTTGGATTCACAGGAGTGTGAGCGGGCTAGCTCGTCGATCTTCTGATCGCTCAATACCCGGATGGCCGTTACGTTTAGCAGACCGCTTGCGGCTTGTAGGTGCTTGATATGATCATCATCTGCTACCGGCGTATTGACGAGTCTTTAGAGTCCTACACAGAGGTTCCCTGGCTCAAGCGAAACAAAATAGGAGCGCATATGAGATATGTGCAGGACCAAGAATAATGCGTGTATGTGATACCGTATTCCATTCTCGCGATGGATGTATCGATTGGTTGTATTCGATATAACCTAGATATCGAATCAAGGATTGATTCGATAAACCGATACATTGGATACTAGTCGGTTATATGCGATATGACCGGATCGTTAAATCAAGTGTTGATTTAATGATTTAGTGTATAATTATATATTTGATATATTACTTTGCATTAACTAGTATTGGTTCACTTTAAATGGATTTTCTCACTTGATGTGCAAATTGTATATGTAATATACTTTTGTGCACATGTTTGTATCATGTTTGATGATGCTTGCTCATTTGGTTAAGTGTATAGAATTAAACATAGGTTAAGAAAGTGATTAGGGTTTTTATTTATCCATTCTTTTCTTTATTCATTTTTGGAAAAAGAATGGGATAAGAATACAAAATGGTTGCTTTCATTCTTGAACATTGTTGAAGCTTCATGAAGCTTTGACTTTGTGACCATTTTGTCTTCACACTAAACCCTAACCATTCTTCTAACCTTAGTCAATTCTCTACACTTAACTATGGTTCACATTATGATAAGTTTGGTTTTTCTTTTCATTTTAAAAATAACTTATCATATTCTTTCTTCTTCTTGATCTTCTTCTTCAAGAAAGAAACCTTGATGCCATCAATGGCAACTTGATCAAAAGTGAGTAAAATCCAATTCTAAAGTGAACCCACCTCCTATTTCTTCACCCTCTACCTCTTGCCAAGTTGTTTTGGGTCTTTTCTTCACAAGTTTCACAACTTGGTGAAGTTGGAGCTTGAACTTCTGCAATCTCGACGTAGATCATCTTCGGCACGAAGCCGACGACCTATTCCGCCCATTTCTTCGATGAAGCCGATGCGAGAGTCCGAGATCCGACTAGGACAGCGAGAGGATGCCTACATGGAGCTAAGGAAGTGGATATCCGGATCTACAAAGGTTGTAGCTTCCGATCTTTAGTTAAATTGTTAACTAGTTTTGTTTTTCGCCTAGAATTCTAGCCGACGATCCGTGTTAGGGTTTCTCGGCACTCATAAATTTTGAAATTGGCATGGTTGATGCCTTGTGAGACCTCTATAGTGTGCATAGGAACCCTACAAAGAATATTACATACATTTAATTTTACATGAATGAAAATAAAAACTCTCATCTCACATAAAATCCCCGGCTATTCAAAACGCGACGATCCAATATAACATATCCAGCAGTACATAACATCACATGTCATCACAGCATAGAAAAACTAGACGATGTTAAACATTCCAATCGAATCATCGAACACCCAAAATTATCCAAAAAGCTCAACACTTGAGCGTAGTTTAAAGTTATTCAGCACACGGCACAGTACCAATGAACCAGCAGTAGATGGGCCAAACCAACGCCTCACATGTGGCACCGCTGAACCACCACAAACCCGAGGGTTCAGTGGCGGTTCTGACGGTCACATAATCGAGTTAAGGTTTTGTTCTTCTAGAGGGTCCATCGCATAACTTGCATGATCTTTGAAAGCTTTTTAACTACGGGAAAAATCCAACACTTGGAAAATTTTCCCGGCAAGGGTTAAAGCGGGTATTTGACATCCGATTGAACTTTTTAACGTCTAAAGTATCCCGAAAATAGTTAAAATTACGACTACGAAACACTCCAAGTTGCCTTTGCATTGAGTTAATCATCACATGAAAAAGTAGCAAAAATAAACAACACCTGAAACCCCAAATCCCAGAGGCCAGAGCAAGAAAAAAATTTGGGGCCCAGGGGACATGCCCAGGGCGGCCTCCTCGGCCATGTCCAAACCTGGTCTTTGACGAAGGGATTTCGTCAAAGAGGTGATGGATGATCCCATATCCATTGGTGTTTGACATCAGAGATATTATACGGGTGCTAAGTGGAGACTGGATACACTGGACGGGCTCGCCGAGAACTCCCAGATGGTATTATACCTCACGTCAGATGGAAGTTCTCTGGTGACACTTTTACAGGTTAGTCTATAGACCCGAGATCGTCATAGAGTCTTTTGTGATTCCCACTGTGCTTTGATTTCCACCATACCATGTCCAAGAGGGCGTCCAAAATGGTGGTTTTTGGGTACATACCCGAGTCACATGGAGGCAATGAGCGATAGGAGGGATTTCGTCTCTCCCGGTATTGGGAGTTGATGTTGCGTTGTGCTCGATTGGCCATAACAGGGAAGTCCCTGGCCAGAGCTGACTTAGAGATTTACTGGTAAGTGTTACCAGTAATTTCTCAACCCGTTATGAGCCTCACATCGGCAAGACTTATCGGATATCGGGGTCTGACGATTACCACCCCTAGACTTGATATGCGACATATCAGACGAAGAGACCAGACTGTACGACAAGTGTTACCTTTAGGATTTTTGCAGGAGTTGGAGCCGGCTTGCTTGCTGATCTTCTGATCGCTCAATACCCGGGTAGCCATTACGTCCAGCTAGTACCACTGACGGGTTGTGGGTGCTTGATGTGATCATCACCTACTGCCGGCGTATTGACGAGTCTTTAGATTCCTACAAAGAGGTTTTACTGGCTCAGGCAAAACGAAATAGGAGCGCATATGTGATATGTGTGGGACCGAGAATAATGCGTGTATGTGATACCATATTCTATTCTCGTGACCTATTGTATCAGTCGGTTATATGTGATATAGCCGTGCTATCGAATCAAGTGTTGATTCGATAAATTGACACATTGGATGTTAGTCGGTTATATGTGATATAACCGGATTATTAAGTCAAGTGTTGATTTAATAATTTAGTGTATAATTGTATATTTGATATACTAATTTACATTATTTAACATTTGCTCACTTAAGGATTTTCTCACATGTGCACATTTAATATATATATATATATATATATTAAAATGTGTTTTCTTTTTGTATCATGGTTGTTGATACAACATACATGGGTGTGTAAGACATACACCATTCTATTTTAAATGGTGGGTTATAATTATTTAAGGTAATTACAGATTAGTGGAGCTTTTGTCACAAGCATGAAGCTTATAGAAGCTTGTGGATTGCTTTGACAAAGTCCACTCACTTTGTTTTTACTTTAGATTTTTATTAACCTAACCATTTTGGATTAGCCATGGTTATGTCTTTACATGAGTTAGTATATGATACTCACTCACTATGGTTCACTCTCTCACTTCATCAGGCGGGTAGTTTGCCGCACCCGTGGGGATTAAAGGTGGGGTTTGGCTATTCATCACGTCCGTGTAATCCGTCTTTTGTTACAGGCTCAAACGAAACGCGGATTCCTAGAATATCCAATATGTTCATCTATGATCTGGAATGCCTATTATTGCGTTTGACGAATGTACAATATCTATATATGATATCTAGTAGGCGTTGCTTATGTTTTGCATCCGCGCTAGCCCAGCCCCCGCTCTGTCGTTAGTGTAAGTCCGTGTTGCCCACCCCGGTGCTTACGGGGAGGCGGAAAACATAATAAAAATCGGATTTTTATGACTTAGGCAACATGGACTAAGCTTGTGAGGATCTTTGCTAAACATAAACTAGCTAACCCTAACTACAAAGTAGCTAAGTGAAGAAAGGTTATACCTTTGGTCTTTAGTCCTTCTCTCCTTGCTCCTAGGTATGGTAGAAAAGGGTCACCTTGCTTGTCTTCTCCCGTCAAAGAAGGATCCACCCGAAAGCCACCACCTTTAGCTTCAACTCCAAGCTAGGAGTAACTAGAGTGCAAGAAATGCTAAGACTTGAACCCTAGAAGTGAGTAGAGAAGATCAAGAGAGGGTTTTTCTCAAGCTTTTTGTTTCTCAACACATGAGAGGGAGAGAGCTTGAGGGAGAGGATGAGCAAGAGAGAGAAATAGAATGAGAGAATGAGAAAAATAGTGAGCCATTCTCACTAATATGTGAGGATAAGTTTAATTAGATAATTAGCTTGAAAATTGTCATGATAAATCATGAATTGACCATTATCATTTCATTTTTGCAAAGATCAAAGAGCATCTTCCAAATGAAATGATTATGGTCAAGTTGTCAACATGGTCAACAAGTCAATGAAGTCAAATTGTCAACAACAACCATGCACAATAATTAAGCTAATTATCAATTAACAATAATCCACACAAAATCAATAGGGTTAATAAAATGACAAAGGCCATTAACCCTAAACAAGGTCCTCTCCCCAATCTCAAGCAACCGTGCATACGCACCCGCATTCGTGATCCGAGGAACACGAACACAAAGAGAAAAACCAATCTCAAATCATATACTAGGATCCGGCTTAAACCAAAGCCCGCTAGTATAAACTGTCCGGACAGCAAACGTGCACAAGTGCGCGGATGCGAACGAACCCTGTCGCAAAACCATGCGACCTCTACTCGTTTTGCCTAAAGGCGAATAGCTCTCTGTGTGGGACTCTAAAGACTCGACACTACGCTGGCAGTGGGTTTAACCACAGACCGCAAGCGGCACTAGCTGTACGTAACGGTCCCCAGGTAGATGTCGATAAGAAGACTGACGAGGTGAACCCCATCTGCACTCCTACTGAGCCTGTATGTGACAGTCTCCGTACAGTCCGGTCTGTTCGTCTGATACATCGCATGGCGGGCCTAGGGGGGCGGTGAACGTCAGTCCCCTAATAGCGGTACAAGTCGTGTCGGAGTGTAGCCCAGAACACCCTGAGATAACACTGGAAACCTACCAGTATATCTCGCTTGCCCTGGCCAGGGACTACTCGTGTAATGGCTCTCCTAGACACAGCGCGATGTCAACCCCCAATACCGGGAGAGACGAATCCTGTCTAACCGTCACTGCCTCCAAGTGCTTCGGGACTGCACCCAAAAACTACCTGTTTGCACAGCTCCTTTGAGCCGTGGTAGGGTAGTAATCAAAGTGCAGTGGGAACACACTCGAGGCGAAGTGACAGTGTCAAGTCAGCGGACTAAGCTGTACTCATGTCACCTGGGAACTGATAACTGACGATAGGTATATTACCAACCAACAGTTCCCAACGAGTCCTGTCCAGTGTACTCGTAACCTAACGAGCACCCGCATACTATCCCAAGTACGACGTACTAACGGCTGTGGGACAGACCGTCTCCCACACTGGGATGAGAAGCGCATACGCTAGTCTACTCCGGAGTATCGATGCCCTGTCTCGATAGTCCAACGACCAGGGACCTGTATAAGGATGTGCTTATAGATTACCCAGCTCCCACGAGTGCGAGCGCCATCACAACGCTGGTAATCAAGCAAAGATCCTAAGGGCTCTACTAATATGTATACCAGCAATATGCTAAAAGAAACACATGCACATATTAAAGCAGAGACAAACCAAGTAGCATACTACCATTTCGAGCAAGATTGTATATACAACTGTGAATATCCCAAGCCTCCATTAAGTAATATACAAGCTAGTATGATACAGTAATGGCCTCTAGGGCATATACACTAACAATCTCCCACATGCACTAAGGCCATGTACTGGCGTATCGAAGACCTATCATCTCGATCAGCCGCTCGAACTGAGTCTGGGGCAAGGCCTTGGTGAATGGATCTGCTGTGTTATCCTCTGATGCAACTCTCCGGACCTCGATCTCCTGGCGATCCACGATCTCCCTGATCAGGTGATACCGCCTTAAGATGTGTCTGGATTTCTGATGGGACCTGGGTTCCTTCGCTAAAGCTATAGCCCCGTTGTTGTCGCAATACAGAGGTATTGGGTCAACAATGGACGGAACCACCTGAAGTTCTTTCAAGAACTTCCTCATCCAGACAGCTTCTTTTGCGGCATCAGATGCAGCGATGTATTCCGCTTCCATAGTCGAGTCAGCAACGATTTCCTGTTTGGAGCTCTTCCAACACACCGCCCCTCCATTGAGGGTAAAGACAAAACCCGACATGGACTTGGAATCATCCTTGTCACTCTGGAAGCTGGAGTCAGCAAAGGCCTCAACCTGCAGGTCTTTTCCGCCATACACCAAGAACATCTCCTTAGTCCTTCTCAGGTACTTGAGAATGTTCTTTACTGCTATCCAATGTTTCTCCCCTGGGTTTGACTGATACCTGCTTACCACACTCAGTGCATAAGCCACATCCGGTCTGGTACATAACATCGCATACATTATAGAGCCTACCGCAGAAGCGTAGGGTATAATAGACATGCGATCCCTCTCCAAATCAGTCTTGGGAGACATCTCTTTGGAGAGGGTGATCCCGTGACAAGCCGGTAGATTACCGCGCTTGGAATCTTCCATACTGAATCTCTTCAGTATGGTGTCGATGTACCTGGACTGCGAGAGTCCTAATATCCTCTTGGATCTGTCACGGTAGATCCGGATACCCAGAATGTAGGAGGCATCACCCAGGTCTTTCATGGAGAACCTGTGTGACAAGAACCCCTTGACAGATTGTAGCATAGGAATGTCATTTCCTATTAAGAGAATGTCATCCACGTATAAAACGAGGAATACTACAGTCCTCGCTACAAATCTACAATAGATGCATGGTTCATCTGGATTTTTGATAAAGCCAAATTCTTTGACCGTCTCATCAAAACAGATGTTCCAACTCCGCGATGCCTGCTTGAGTCCATAAATGGACTTGAGCAACTTGCACACCTTTCCGCTGCTCCCACCCTGAATGAAACCCTCTGGCTGGTCCATATAGACACACTCCTCTAAATGACCATTTAGAAAAGCTGTCTTTACGTCCATCTGCCAAATCTCATAATCGTGGAAAGCAGCGATGGCAAGAAGGATCCGAATGGATTTCAGCATAGCTACTGGAGAAAAGGTTTCGTCATAGTCCAAACCAGGTCGCTGACGAAAACCCTTTGCTACCAGTCTAGCTTTATAGGTCTCAACCTGTCCATCTACACCAATCTTCCTTTTGAAGATCCACTTGCATCCTACGGGTTTTACCCCGTCTGGAGCAATGTCCAACGTCCATACTTTGTTGGTGTACATGGACTCCATCTCGGTCCGCATTGCATCCAGCCATTTTACCGAGTCGACGCTCTGAATGGCTTGCTGGAAGCTAGTAGGCTCATCACAATCTAGGATGCAGTCCTCTCTATCCCCGTCAATGAGGAAACCGTAGTACCTCTCGGGCGGATGAGACTGCCTACTACTCCTGCGGAGCGGCGTAGGAATGTCCTGTTCTTTTGAACCTTCTGGTTCCACTAAACTTTCAGTAATAGTTTGTGGTTCTGGAATTTCTTCCAGTTCTATTGCGCTCCCACTTAATTCTTTTTCTATGAACTGATGTTCTAGAAAGTGGGCATGGCGAGAAACAAGGACTTTTTGTTCCTCTTCGTAATAGAAGTAATATCCCTTGGAGTTCTTTGGATATCCCACAAACTTGCACTGTACTGAGCGTGCCTCGAGCTTGTCCGCATGCTGCTTTTTTACAAAAGCTGGACATCCCCATGTCTTAATGTGATTAAGATAGGGTTTCTTCCCACTCCATAACTCATATGGTGTGGTAGGCACAGTCTTAGTGGGAACACGGTTCAAAAGATATGCAGCTGTTTCTAGCGCATACCCCCAGAACGATCGCGGTAACTCAGCGTTACTCATCATGGACCGTACCATATCCAATAGGGTTCGGTTCCGTCTCTCCGATACACCGTTATGTTGCGGAGTGTATGGAGGAGTAAGCTGAGAGAGAATTCCATTCTCTTTTAAGTAGTTCAGGAATTCGGCACTCAAGTATTCTCCTCCTCGATCCGATCTTAGGATCTTGATACTTTTGCCGGTCTGTTTTTCTACTTCACTCTTATATTCCTGGAATTTTTCAAAAGTCTCGGATTTATGTTTCATTAAGAAGACATAACCGTACCTTGAAAAATCATCCGTAAAAGTTATGAAGTAAGAAAAACCGCTTCGCGCATGTGTAGACATTGGACCGCACACGTCGCTGTGTACGAGTCCCAAGAGCTCGCTCGCTCTTTCTCCGTGTCCAGAAAACGGAGCCTTTGTCATCTTTCCTTTGAGACAGGATTGACAAGTTGCATACGATTGATATTCGAACGAATCTAAATATCCTTCAGTATGTAACTTAGTCAATCTTCTCTCGTTGATGTGACCCAGTCTACAATGCCATAAGAAAGTTTTATTAATTTCTGGAGACTTTCTTTTGTGTGTATTCTGGATATTGAAAACCTGTGGTTGGTTTAAAACGTAAATACCGTTGTTCAATGTACCTGACCCAATCAACACTTGATTAAGGTGAATGTTCACTACATTACTTACAAATGCAAATTCATAACCTTCTTTAGATAATAAAGATACAGAAATGATATTACAGGTTGCATTTGGTACATAATAACAACTACGCAAAACCAAAAAGTGTCCATCTGATAATCCCAGGTGATAGTCCCCCACGGCCTCAGCATCCATGCTAGCACCGTTCGCAACTCTGAGGGTCATGTCACCTGCCTTCAAAACTCTACGCTTTCTCAACGCCTGCAAAGAATTACAGATATGAGATCCCGATCCGGTATCCAATACCCAGGAAGTAGAGTTTATAGATAGACAGTTTTCAATAACATACACACCTGAAGCTGAAACTGCAACTCGCTTCAAATCCTGTGTTCTGGCTTTCCAAGCCTTGCAATCTTGTTTCCAGTGACCACTTTTGTGACAATAGAAGCATTCTTCCTTCCCCACCAGCTTCCCCGCTACTTTTGTTGCTTTACCCTTTCCCTTCGTATCCACTTTACCGACACCGCCTCTTGGTTTGGCGGGGGCTTTCTTCTTCTTGCCCTTGGCTTTCGCCCTGGACCTAGAAGAGGAAGATCCTCCTACAAACAAAGTGGATGTCTCCCTACCCTTCTGTAGGGTGCCCTCAGCAGTCCTCAACATGTTCAGAAGCTCGGCAAGTTCAACCTCCTTTCCTTGCATGTTGAAGTTAAGAATGAACTGGGCGTAAGTGGAAGGAAGGGACTGGAGAATCAGATCAGTATAGAGTTCATTCTCCAACGTGGTCCCAAGGTCCGCGAGCTCCTCTATGTAGCCGATCATCTTAAGCACGTGGTCCGCTACCGATGATCCGACGGCCAACCTTGCCGAAAAGAGCTTCTTCGACACTTCGTATCTTGCGATACGAGACTGCTCTCCATACAGTTCTTTTGTATGGAGAAATATGGACTCTAGGTCCATATTCTCGTGCCTCCTCTGATGGTCATTGTCCATCGAGGCTAGTACGAGGCATTTGGCCCTCGCGCAATCTATCTCCCATGTCTTACGGATTTCTACATCCGCGACGCTGGAGGTGGGACCTGGGACGGGGGGAGCTTTGGTGGTAAGTATATACCCCAGCTTGTCATAAGTGATAGCCATCTTGACATTCCTGAGCCAATCTTTGTAGTTTGGCCCTGTCAATATGTTTTTATCTAATAGTAACTTAAGTCCGGTCATCTTGAATGGTCGCTGCAATTAGGAGAGAGAAAAGAAACACTTTAGCATGATGCTCTTGCAAGTTTAGAGTGGTTTTTAGTTTGTCTAAACTGGATGGCTCCCACTGTCTCTCGAATCCCTTCTCAAACCATAAAGAAAAGGATTAGCCGGGATCATTCTCACCGTACAATACTTGCTTAACCGTTCAGCCAGGCCAGTGTCGGTACTTCGAGGGAGGTTTTCCAACGCTTTCGCGAAGTTCCTTAATTAAGTAACCTCTTTTCCCTGTGGGCGTAGCCCCGCTAACACCTTTCTAGGCACCTACTAGGTTTATAGCATTGATCGTTAAGTGAGAGTTTTCCCGAGGAGTAGCATATACTCACAGTAGGATCGGGATCCAAATATCATCGCGTGATAAAGCCGAAGGAATCCTACCAGAATTATCACACTCCAAATGGTATGCAACGCTAGCAAGTTTCAGTGCTTATGAAACTCCCGATGTGGATTTTTGCCCCATGCTCTTATGACCTTGACTTTGGCCAAAATATCATAAGTCACATGTCAAGTTCTACCCGTCATTCTCCTGGTTAATTTGGACCCACCCGTACCTACCCTTGGCTTTGGCCAAAATGGCAGCACGACTGTCCCAAACCAACGCATCTATCTATGCTGCACATGAATACCCAAACGCTACCAATCACTATGCCTTGACTTTGGCCAAAATACATAGCTTGAATACTTTTGACCATTCATGTGGAATGACGGAGGGCTACGGATGGTTTTGGCGAAACCGTGAACGTAGTGAACTTGATATAATCGATGGAACGAGATAGCTTTTAAAAGGAGTGGTTCAAGCTCCGCGTTTAAAAGTTTTAGTTTTGAAAAGAACCGAGTGGTTTTCAAAGTGTTCCAATCGACTTTTACTTGGTTTATTTCTTGCATTAGTTCTTTTAATGCGTCCCATCATTTAATCCTACCATTGCAGAAAACAACCAAAATATGACGTACGCTTATGCCATTCGCATTCGCCACGGGGCCCCGTCATCACCCGTTAGGTTACTTAACTAACGACAGAGCGGGGGCTGGGCTAGCGCGGCTGTAAAACATAAGCAACGCCTAAATAGTTATTATATATAAATATATAGCAATGATAGACATTACAGATCACAGATGAATAAATTGGATATACTAGGAGTCCGCAATGCGTTCGAGCCTGCAACGCAAAGCGGATTACACGGTCGCGGTGAATAGCCAATACCCCACCCAAGACCCCTACGGGTGCGGCAAACTACCCGCCACGCACCCGAAGCGAAGCAACCTCCCTCACCACCGTGAGTAGGCCACTCGGCGCTTCGAGATACCCGGTAGTTTGTGCACCCTCTCCATGGGTCTATCCTAGGAGCAAAAACAGTAAATAGAATTATACAATGACGGCTACAACCCCGACCCGGTTGTGCGGCCATACAAAGAATATTATTACATCAATTTACATGTTACAAATGAATGAAAGAAAATAACGCTCATCTCACATCCAACCCGGCTATTCACCCGCGACAATCCAATCCATTCATATCCACAAACCAACAATCACAGATCACAGAGATGTATAACCCCGACTAATCGACTTATAGCGATTAGCCGACGTTCAATACATACAAGCATCACAGATATAACCGATATAGTTAAAGTGTAGTGAAGTTCCGAAAAATACGGATTTATAGGCCCCCAAAAGTAAATTTTAGTTCTGGAAAATCTGGGCACATATAACATATCCTAAAAATCCTAAAACCAACTCAGAAACAAACTGCAGCAAAAACGATACAGAGAGTTGACAAGACGGCCGCGGTTCCGCGGCAAGAGCTTCCTTATGCCGCGGAAGCGCGGTCCTCTTGGCTCCTCTCTGGTTCGTATTTGGTGGTGTTTCACACAAAACCCTGAGACAATTTTACAAGTATACAGTTTTTCATTTTAACCAGGAAAAATTTTAACAGAAAGTTGGATTTTGAAAAAGTTTGGTTTTAGGGTTTTTCGGTTTCGAAACTTCGTTACACTTAACTACTTAGCTAGTTTGAGTTTAGTTAGACTCTGATACCACTGTAAGTCCGTGTTGCCCACCCCGGTGCTTACGGGGAGGCGGAAAACATAATAAAAATCGGATTTTTATGACTTAGGCAACATGGACTAAGCTTGTGAGGATCTTTGCTAAACATAAACTAGCTAACCCTAACTACAAAGTAGCTAAGTGAAGAAAGGTTATACCTTTGGTCTTTAGTCCTTCTCTCCTTGCTCCTAGGTATGGTAGAAAAGGGTCACCTTGCTTGTCTTCTCCCGTCAAAGAAGGATCCACCCGAAAGCCACCACCTTTAGCTTCAACTCCAAGCTAGGAGTAACTAGAGTGCAAGAAATGCTAAGACTTGAACCCTAGAAGTGAGTAGAGAAGATCAAGAGAGGGTTTTTCTCAAGCTTTTTGTTTCTCAACACATGAGAGGGAGAGAGCTTGAGGGAGAGGATGAGCAAGAGAGAGAAATAGAATGAGAGAATGAGAAAAATAGTGAGCCATTCTCACTAATATGTGAGGATAAGTTTAATTAGATAATTAGCTTGAAAATTGTCATGATAAATCATGAATTGACCATTATCATTTCATTTTTGCAAAGATCAAAGAGCATCTTCCAAATGAAATGATTGTGGTCAAGTTGTCAACATGGTCAACAAGTCAATGAAGTCAAATTGTCAACAACAACCATGCACAATAATTAAGCTAATTATCAATTAACAATAATCCACACAAAATCAATAGGGTTAATAAAATGACAAAGGCCATTAACCCTAAACAAGGTCCTCTACCCAATCTCAAGCAACCGTGCATACGCACCCGCATTCGTGATCCGAGGAACACGAACACAAAGAGAAAAACCAATCTCAAATCATATACTAGGATCCGGCTTAAACCAAAGCCCGCTAGTATAAACTGTCCGGACAGCAAACGTGCACAAGTGCGCGGATGCGAACGAACCCTGTCGCAAAACCATGCGACCTCTACTCGTTTTGCCTAAAGGCGAATAGCTCTCTGTGTGGGACTCTAAAGACTCGACACTACGCTGGCAGTGGGTTTAACCACAGACCGCAAGCGGCACTAGCTGTACGTAACGGTCCCCAGGTAGATGTCGATAAGAAGACTGACGAGGTGAACCCCATCTGCACTCCTACTGAGCCTGTATGTGACAGTCTCCGTACAGTCCGGTCTGTTCGTCTGATACATCGCATGGCGGGCCTAGGGGGGCGGTGAACGTCAGTCCCCTAATAGCGGTACAAGTCGTGTCGGAGTGTAGCCCAGAACACCCTGAGATAACACTGGAAACCTACCAGTATATCTCGCTTGCCCTGGCCAGGGACTACTCGTGTAATGGCTCTCCTAGACACAGCGCGATGTCAACCCCCAATACCGGGAGAGACGAATCCTGTCTAACCGTCACTGCCTCCAAGTGCTTCGGGACTGCACCCAAAAACTACCTGTTTGCACAGCTCCTTTGAGCCGTGGTAGGGTAGTAATCAAAGTGCAGTGGGAACACACTCGAGGCGAAGTGACAGTGTCAAGTCAGCGGACTAAGCTGTACTCATGTCACCTGGGAACTGATAACTGACGATAGGTATATTACCAACCAACAGTTCCCAACGAGTCCTGTCCAGTGTACTCGTAACCTAACGAGCACCCGCATACTATCCCAAGTACGACGTACTAACGGCTGTGGGACAGACCGTCTCCCACACTGGGATGAGAAGCGCATACGCTAGTCTACTCCGGAGTATCGATGCCCTGTCTCGATAGTCCAACGACCAGGGACCTGTATAAGGATGTGCTTATAGATTACCCAGCTCCCACGAGTGCGAGCGCCATCACAACGCTGGTAATCAAGCAAAGATCCTAAGGGCTCTACTAATATGTATACCAGCAATATGCTAAAAGAAACACATGCACATATTAAAGCAGAGACAAACCAAGTAGCATACTACCATTTCGAGCAAGATTGTATATACAACTGTGAATATCCCAAGCCTCCATTAAGTAATATACAAGCTAGTATGATACAGTAATGGCCTCTAGGGCATATACACTAACAGTTAGTTAAGTAACTTAACGGGTGAATGACGGGACCTAGTGGCGAATGAGGATGGCATAAGCGGACGTTGTATTGAATGACGGGACCTAGTGGCGAATGAGGATGGCATAAGCGGACGTTGTATTTTCGTTATTTTCTGCAATGATAGGATAAATGATGGGACGCATTATATTAATGCAAAGAAAACAAACCAAAGCTAAATCGTTGGAACAAATTGAAAAGAAACCACTCGGTTATTGTAAAAGAGCAGAATTTTTAATTACGGAGCTTTAACCACTCCTTTTATAAGCTATTAGGTTTCTTCGGTTATATTAAAGTTCACTACGTTCACAGTTTCGCCAAAACCAGTCGTAGCCCTCTGTCATTTCGTATGAATGGTCAGTAGTATTCTGTAAGTCCATGTCACGCACACCACGAGCTTGCGGGGAGGCCGAATATATGAAAAACAATTATCAATGCTTTGTAACACGGACTTAAGCACATGGATCGTGTCTAAACCATTACTAGAAAACTACGAAAGGTTTAACTACTCTAATTCGAAATTATACCTCATGTTACTTGTCCTTCGAGTCTTCATTGCTGTCCTCCATGCCTCGTAGGCTCTATGGAACGTCGGCACCTCAACGGCCTCCTCGAGTCAAAGACGATCCACCCGAGAGTCTATAGTCCGAGCTTCTATCTCGAAACTGAGATAACTATAGCTTCTAGATCGCTAATCTAGAAGTCCTAGAGGGTGTAGAGTAATAAGATGGATTAGTTAGTCACTTAAACCCTAGGTTTCTCAACTCATGAGAGCTATTAGGGTTTTGAGGAAGAAGATGAAAACTTGAGGAGAGAGAAAGCTTTTTTGTGATAATGAAATGAATAATGTCTCAACTTAGAATAATATGAAGCATCAAAATATCATAACAAATATCTATCATAATATCTAGCATGCCTCATTTAATTCATTTGAGATGAATCATCTCATGAGTCATTATCCATTTAATGAAAACCTACACCTCATCTCTTCACCTCATTTGTTTAAATCCTAAAAAGAATTAAACACAAATGAGTCACCTTCTTCTAGAAGCTTACCGAAAAATTACGAGACTGCCCCTCCCATCCGTATTTCCGAAAAACACGGATAATCATTGACTGAATAAATCCATCTGTATAATACTAGAATCTGGCTTAAACCAAAGCCTGCTATTATTATTTGGCCGATCATAATACGTGCACAAGTGTACGTAAGTGATCGCGGCCATGCCGTAAAACCATACGGCCTCTACACCTTTTGCCCGGTGCAGAGAAACTCTATGTGTGGGACTCTAAGACTCGACACTACGCTGGCAGTGGGTTTAACCACAAGCCGCAAGTTGTACTAGCTGTACGTAATGGTCCCCAGGTAGATGTCGATAAGAAGGACGATGAGGAACCCATCTGAACTCCTACTGAGCCTGATGTGACAATCTCCGTACAGTCCGGTCTGTTCGTCTAGGACTATCGCATATCGGGCCTAGGGGCGGTAAACGTCAGACCTCTAATAGCGGTATAAGTCGTGTCGGAGTGAAGCCCAATACACCTTGAGAAACTACTGGAACCTAACAGTAAATCTCGCTTGCCCTGGCCAGGGACTTTGCGTAATGGCTCTCCATACACAACGCGATATCAACCCCCAATACCGGAAGAGATGAATCCCGTCTAACCGCCACTGCCTCCAAGTGCTTCAGGACTGCACCCAACTACTACCTGTTTGCACGACTCATTTGAGCCATGGTAGGGTAGTAATCGATGTACAGTGGGAACACACTCGAGGCGAAATAGCAGTGTCAAGTCGACGGACTAAGCTGTACTCATTGTAAGTCTACGGTAGCACCCCGGCCGTCTTTCAGACGCCAAAATGCGGAACAAAAACTTTTATAACTGGCGCTATCGCATACTATAACCCGGATCTGCCATTAACGCTAAACTAACAATCTACAAAGAGGGAAGAAAGGTTATACCAAACGATTCGAGTCCTTCGTTCTTTAACCATCATCCCACGCTCCGTTGCGGCTGCTCCGGTCTCGTCGATCTCCGATCTCGTCGTCCAGGTGGCACCACATCATCGGATCTTTAAACGGGATCCCGCCTCTGACTCGAGGCAGCTCGATCGTCAAATTTGCTAAAAGAGACGACCAAGATTGATGTAGAGAATGAGTGGAATACTTTGTCTCGCTTCGTCCAAAACCATGGACGAACGGTTAATGAACTTGCCGTGGGAATCGGGTGATGGAATGAAATGAGCTGTGAAATTCCATACAGTCCAAAATCTATCATAATCTTTTTACCAGATAAAACATCAAGTGTGTGAGAGTGAGAGAGGGGGAAGGGGGCCGGCCACCATATATAGAGGTGGGGGGGTGAGTGTAGGAGAGGGGAATTGACAATAAGAGAAAATATCATGTGTGAACACAAAGTGTGAACACACTTAATGAAATGATGAATCATTAAGCTAGTCATCAAGCATTAATGGAATCATTAAATGCAACCATGACTCACTAAACACCTCACCACTTCTAGAACCTTCTAGAAGCTTCCACACTCATCCCAAGAAAAGAAAAATCCGTATTTAACCAAATGTTAAATACGGCTGATAGAAAACTGGAAACTGGCAACTTCCAAAAGTGATCCCGAAACGAATTTCAGGATAACCCCGTAACTGTATAAACATAGCCGCATTTGTATTACGACCGAATACAAATGCAACTGAGACAAAGATATTATATCTACTCTGTATAATACATGGATCCGGCTTAAACCAAAGCCCACCAGTATTATCTGCCCCAAAAATGACACGTGCGTAATCGCACGTGCATTTTCCGAACCCAGCCATAAAACCATACG
Source organism: Agapanthus africanus (assembly GCA_030015575.1). Taxonomy (NCBI): domain Eukaryota; kingdom Viridiplantae; phylum Streptophyta; class Magnoliopsida; order Asparagales; family Amaryllidaceae; genus Agapanthus; species Agapanthus africanus. The sequence continues at coordinate 388,350,338 of CM057344.1, forward strand.
GCCTCTACAACGTTTCGCCCGAACTTGGGAAACTGTCTGTGGGGGATTCTAATGACTCGTCAGTACCCTGGCAGTGGGTTTAACCACAAACCGTCAGCGACACTAGCTATGCGTAACGGCTGCCCATGGACTGACCTCAAGGGAGGCCGATGAGCGAACTCATCCGGAAACCCTACTGAGCCTAACAGTGACAATGCATATACAGTCCGGTCCGTTCGTCTATGAGTATCGCATATCCGGCCTAGGGGGCTAGTAACGTCAGACCCCCAATAGCTGTATAAGTCGTGTCGAAGACAAGCCCTGAACACCCTGAGATACTACTGGAGTACCTACCAGTAAATCTCACCTGCCTTGGCCAAGGACTTGGTGTAATGGCTTTCCTAGACACAGCGCGACCTCTACCCCCAATACCGGGAGAGACGAATCCCCTGCCGATCCTCTCACGTGCCTCCATGTGGCTCGGGACTGTACCCAAAAACTACCTGTTTGCACGACTCCTTTGAGCCGTGGTAGGGTAGAAATCAAAGCACAGTGGGAACTCACACGAGACAAATGACGACCTCAGGTCGATGAACTAACCTGTACACATGTCACCAGGGAACTGCTATCTGACGATATGTATAATACCAACTAGTAGGTTCCCAGCGAGTCCTGTCCGGTGTACTCATAACCCAATGAGCACCTGTATACATCTTAGGTGATCCAACTGACACCAGTGGCTTGTGAGACCGGCCACCGCCCCTCGTCGGGGTCTCGACTGTATACACTAGTCTACTCCGGAGTATCGATGCCCTGTCTCGAAACTCCCACGACTAGGGACCACTATTAAGGATATGCTTATAGACCACCCAACTCTCACGTATATGATCGCACTCATACTGTTGGTAGTCAAGCAAGATCCTAAGGGCTCTATCAAAGTGTAATCGTGATCAGTCACCTGAACCTATACACGACTGATAAAGGCAAACCAGATAGCATACAATCATCTCGAGTAAGACTGTCCTACCGGTATAGGTCCTCCTCAATCATTGCAATCATGTACCTGCGATCCAATAATTGACTTTGAGGGCACTATATCCAACAATCTCCCACTTGCACTTAAGGCTAATTATTGCGATGTTGCGTACTCACAGTCCGTGTGAAACCAACACCCAACTCCTCTACTAATCAGTTTCACAAATCCCGTTTGTAAAACTATTGTGTTCGAGAAATAGCCTCAGTGAGTGGATCCGCCCGGATGTTTCTTTCTATGTCTCTCTTAATCTCAAGTTCGCGGAGAAAGCCATCTCCCGAATTGAGTAATACCTGTCTTAGAATATGTCTGGATATCTGATGGGACCTAGTTCATAAATGAACTCCAAATCCAAACTTCTTAGACTGTATCGATAACTGAACCTAATCAGTATCCGGCACCATGCCTCCCACAGTATCCTCTTAGACCACCTGTCCATAATACTGACCCTCTTCGTCAGAGGGAAAACTATAACTCTGACAATCACTCTGTCATCCATGTCACCTTTGAAGCCAGGAATGATAACCGTTTCCCGAAGGAGGCTGCCTCATCAAATCCTTAGAACATGCACTTATGTTCTAAAACTGCTTCTTTATGTTTCTCCAGGATTGGATTAATACAAACTTATTGCATCTAGTGCAAAAACAACATTTGGTGTGGTACTTGACATCTCATGATTGACTCAATTGCCTAAGCAAGTGATCTGCCAATCATGCACATCCCTCTCCCCTTTAGTCTGTAAGACACCTTTAGAGAGGGTGACTCCATCACCTGCAGGTACACCACCATGCCAGGAGTCATCTATTCTAAAAACCATTAGAATACTGTCAAAGTACACACATTGGGAAACTACCCAAATCCAGATCTAAAACCTTAGATCTAGAAACCAGAATGTCAAATATTACATCCATATCCTATCTGGAGAAACAACTGTGTGACGACCACAGTACAATCGATCGTAGTATAGGAATTTTACTTCCTACTCTATGTATGTCATCCAAATACCAGGACAACACACCCTACTACCTTTTTAACAGATCCATCCCCTATTCTGATGAAGTCAAACCCATGACTATCACATCAAAATTAGATGATCAATCTCCGCTATAACTGCTCTAGTCTATAAATAGACATAAGCTACTTGCCCACTATGCTTCCGCTGCTCCCATTGACCACAACAACCCTCCTACCGGGTCTCATAGCCTGGAACAACAGTAGTGTCAAGTCTGGGTAGATATGAACCTCCCTGTCACCGTCCTTGAGGCTACCGGAGTACCTCTCGGGTGTCTGAGGTTACCCACCAAATCTGCGGAGTGGCTAATGGAATGTCAAACCTGATTGAATCTATTGGTCCTATTAAATTTTCCATAATCGTTTGCGGTTCTGGAATCACTTCCAGTTCTACCATACTCCCACTACTGTTTTCTGAAAAAATCCATTTTACTAAAACTGTGGCGAGTCAAGAACAATATCACTATTGATCTTACAGATGGTAGAATGTCAACCCTCATCATAGCCTGGGCCAACCCACAAACTGCCATTACAGAAACGTGCCCTGAGTCATCCAGAGTCTGGTTTTAAGCATAAGCCGGACAACTCCCCGTACCTTAATATCGTTAAGATGCGAACCATTCTATATCCAATATAGAAACTTTGGCACATATTTAATTGGAACCAGATTCTAATCATGCAGCTGTCTCCAGTGCATATCAACTTTAATGGAGAGAGGCTAATCAGCATTACTCAACTTAGGAATCCATCCAATTATGAGTAACCTAAAAGAGAAACAAGTTTCTCAAAACTTTTGCTATCATCTGAATACCGATCATAAGTATATACATCTTCGATCTCTTTGAAGAATCCCGATACTTGCGACATCTGGTTCTCTACTTTATTCTTATACCCACAACTTCTCAAAACATAGACTTTGTATTTCTACGAAACACTTGTCTAAAAACTAGAGAAGTCATAAGTAAACAGAACATAGTACGAGGACCTACCCCTTTGTCCTGATGGACACTGGACAACATACAATACTCTGTATAAGTCCGCTGAGTTGAATAACTCAAAACCTGTGCGTCATAGGTTGAAAACTGTACCCTGGCGATTTCCTCAAATATCACCAATTACAACGAATTCCGATATAATGAGGATGATCACCTAATTCCCAATAACTTCCTCCCACTCATCATCTGTAAAACCATACAGATATGAGAATGAAACCTGGTGAATACACACCCTGGAGTAAGTATCTAATCGAGAAAACAGTTTTTCATTAACAATGCACTGAAACATGAAAATGTTTCGTAGGGGTATCCTGGTATTCATAGTAATGCCTCTTCCATAATCCAATTCATGACTTTAACCGTATATTTCTTTGCTATCTCTCCAAATCCCTTTATTTGTCTTTAGTCGTTACCTTCTGTACACCATCGTTAGGCTAAATGGTTTTCTTCCTTCCCTACCGTTCGGCACCAGCCTATGGTTTGGAAGAAGACTATTCAGTAAGCATAGTAGGTGTACCCTCCTATACCAAGGAGTACTCGCAACTGAGAGAAGGTGATGATAAAAGACAACTGAATAATACCTTATTCTTTTAAAAGTGAAATAGGAGTGGCGATGAAGTACGTGGTTTGGTCGTGAATGATAACAGTCGCAACTTACTTTGCCCTCTTTCTAATCCCTTTATTTTGTCTTTATATTACCTTCTGTACACCCTACTTAGGCTGATTGGTTTTCTTCATTCCCTACCTTTCGGCACCTGCCTATGGTTTAGAAGGAGACTATCCAATAAGCGTAATAGGTGTACTCTCCTAAACCAAGGAGCCCTCGCATCCTGAAAGAAGGTGATAATAAAAGACAACTGAATAAACCAATTCTATTTCTCCTGAACCTTGATCCATCCTCGAAGAAGTCCCTTCGAGTTCGTATATAACCATACGATGGATCTATCCAATGGAAGTGGATGTCCATAGTAATACGGGTGTTCTGAGAAATGCAAAGGGTAGAAGAAGGAGTGGCAATGACTTATGCAACATAGACAATCCAAAAGCTAGTATTTTAAGAAGTTCGGTCAACTTGGTCACTGAGTCATAGTCTAGGGTCGGTCAAAGGTCGCTGCCAAAGAGAGAGAGAGAAAAGAAACAATCTGCGTGCACTCTAACCTAGATCAGATTGGTTATCACTTTATCTAATCCGGAAACCTCCCACTGTACTGTCAAATTCTCCTCCAAACCTAAAACAAGAATCAATCGGGATCACCCGAAGAGTAAACCAACTCATCAGTGGGAATCGGGATCCAACTCTCATCGCATGATAACGTGACAGAATCCACACGCGTTATCACACTCCAGAAGGTATGCGCATGCCTGGCAAGTTTCAGTTTCTTTAGAAACTCCCGATGTGATTTTTACCCATGTTCTTATGACCTTCACGAAAGCCAACAAATCATATGTCACATGTCAAGTTCTGCCCGTCATTATCTTGTTAATTCGAACCCACCCGTACATACCCTTGACGAAAGCCAACAAGGTGATACGACTGTCCCAAACCAACTCATCTATCTATGCAACAAATGAATACCCCAGCAACTACCAAACACTATGCCTTGACGAAAGCCAACAAACATAGCTTGAATATTACTGACCATCCATAAGAAATGACGGAGGGCTACGGCTGGTTTTTGGCAAAAAAACCTTTAACGTAATGAACTTGATCTCGTTGAAGGAACCTGATAGCTTTTTATAAAATATAGTGGCGAAAACCTTTGCTAAAGAGGTCACTCCCGGTGAAGGGATCTCGGCTCTTTCCTCATGGAATGAGGTGCAGGATATTCCACTGAATACCGCGATGCAAAGCAACATGTAATCGACTATAGTGAAGTTATTACCCTGACGCAAACTTCTGCCCAAGGGGTCAGTCCCGGTGACGGGATATCGGCCCTTGCCCCGTCGAATAAGGTGCAGGATATTCCAACCGAATACCACTGTGCAAAACAAAGGGAAACATCTTTGTAATAACACTTTTTAAATTGTTCCAACAACATCCAAATAGGTTTGTTTTACTTTGCATTGATCAGAATCAACGCAGTCCCATCAATTAATTACACCAGAAAAGAACGAAAATAAAATGTACGTATATGCCATCCGCATTCGTCACTGGGTCCCGTCATCACCCGTTAGGTTACTTAACTAACGATAGAGCGGGGACTGGACTAGCGCGGGTGTAAAACATATACAACATCTAATAGTATATATACCAATATAAAATAATCGCTCCAGGCATGATAATATGCAACATTACAGAAAAGTAATAAGCATCTAGAACAATACAGATAATCTGGGATCCCCGAGTTTCACAGAGCCGTTGCTGAAACCCGACGTTCCCCTGTCGTGTGGATAGCCTGTGCAATGAAACCTAGACCCCTACGGGTGCGGCAAGTTACCCGCCAAGACCTGAAGCGAGGCAGCCCCCTACAGCATAGTGAATGGACCACCCAGCACTTCACGGAATCCGGTAGCTTGAGCACCCCTCCTTGGGTCAACCTGTACCCCTTACGAGTGCGGCGAATAGTCTGCCAATTCTAGAGTGGGGCCCCTCTGCCTCTCAAAGCCATGAGATGCGGACCCGTTGCCCCCTAGAACCCGGCTATCCATACACTCCATCGCGGGGCAAAACCTAGTACAGTAATGAAAAATAGTACAATAGGTACATCGACCGCAACCTGGTCGTGCCCCAAAAGAATATTATACAACAGGCAGTGACGGCAGTCCACATGTTGGACGCTCGTCCCGCAATATCAAATGTACAAATAAATCCAAACTGCACTACCATTGCACACTGCTATCCACCACGACAAATCCGCAACATCACAGCACAACACAGAACATCAACGCGAATGTCACGTTCGCAAACCCGTCTAAAAGAACTATAGCAATCAGACACGGTTTACCGATCAAATGACATTCACGGTCGGAGATATAATGTAAGCACTGTAAACTAACACGTTTAAATTTCGATCGACTAAATTTCCCGAAGTGGGCCCCACGCAAATCTGCTGTACAGTAAAAAATACTGGGCCCAAATGAACAGTTCCAGAAACCACAATTTCCCAAGTAGAATCCACAGAAGAAAGATGGTCCACTGATTCACCTAGACGGCCGCGGTTCCGCAGCCAAAGCATGGCTTTGGCGGCGGTTGCGCGGCCGTACGGTCGGATCAGTGGGTCGAATTTCTTCTGTGTTCTTTAAAAAGCCTGCTTGACTTTCTGAGATGCTTAAAAAAAATTTTTAGACCAGATTTAAATTCAACAGAAACTTTAGACTTGAAAATTGTAGTTTTTGAAAATCCGTTCGATCGATCTTTTAAACGTGTTAGCACAAGTTAGTAAAGCTTAATGGCGTGGCTCTGATACCATGTATGTCTACGGTAGCGCCCCGGCCGTCTTTCAGACGCCAAAATGCGGAACAAAAACTTTTATAACTGGCGCTATCGCATACTATAACCCGGATCTGCCATTAACGCTAAACTAACAATCTACAAAGAGGGAAGAAAGGTTATACCGAATGATCCGAGTCCTTCGTTCTTTAACCATCATCCCACGCTCCATTGCGGCTGCTCCGATCTCGTCGATCTCCGATCTCGTCGTCCAGGTGGCACCACATCATCGGATCTTTAAACGGGCTCCCGCCTCTGACTCGAGGCAACTCGATCGTCAAATTTGCTAAAAGAGACGACCAAGATTGATGTAGAGAATGAGTGGAATACTTTGTCTCGCTTCGTCCAAAACCCTGGACGAACGGTTAATGAAGCTGCCGTGGGAATCGGGTGATGGAATGAAATGAGCTGTGAAATTCCATACACCCCAAAATCTATCATAATCTTTTTACCAGATAAAACATCAAGTGTGTGAGAGTGAGAGAGGGGGAAGGGGGCCGGCCACCATATATAGAGGTGGGGGGTGAGTGCAGGAGAGGGGAGGTGACAATAAGAGAAAATATCATGTGTGAACACAAAGTGTGAACACACTTAATGAAATGATGAATCATTAAGCTAGTCATCAAGCATTAATGGAATCATTAAATGCAACCATGACTCACTAAACACCTCACCACTTCTAGAACCTTCTAGAAGCTTCCACACTCATCTCAAGAAAAGATAAATCCGTATTTAACCAAATGTTAAATACGGCTGATAGAAAACTGGAAACTGGTAACTTCCAAAAGTGATCCCGAAACGAATTTCAGGATAACCCCGTAACTGTATAAACATACCCGCATTTGTATTACGACCGAATACAAATGCAACAGAGACAAAGATATTATATCTACTCTGTATAATACATGGATCCGGCTTAAACCAAAGCCCACCAGTATTATCTGCCCGAAAAATGACACGTGCGTAAACGCACGTGCATTTTCCGAACCCTGCCATAAAACCATACGGCCTCTACAACGTTTCGCCCGAACTTGGGAAACTGTCTGTGGGGGACTCTAATGACTCGTCAGTACCCTGGCAGTGGGTTTAACCACAAACCGTCAGCGGCACTAGCTATGCGTAACGGCTGCCCATGGACTGACCTCAAGGGAGGCCGATAAGCGAACTCATCCGGAAACCCTACTGAGCCTAACAGTGACAATGTATATACAGTCCGGTCCGTTCGTCTATGAGTATCGCATATCCGGCCTAGGGGCTAGTAACGTCAGACCCCCAATAGCTGTATAAGTCATGTCGGAGACAAGCCCTGAACACCCTGAGATGCTACTGGAGTACCTACCAGTAAATCTCACCTGCCTTGGCCAAGGACTTGGTGTAATGACTTTCCTAGACACAGCCCGACCTCTACCCCAATACCTGGAGAGACGAATCCCCTGCCGATCCGCTCACGTGCCTCCATGTGGCTCGGGACTGTACCCAAAAACTACCTGTTTGCATGAATCCTTTGAGCCGTGGTAGGGTAGAAATCAAAGCACAGTGGGAACTCACTCGAGACAAATGACGACCTCAGGTCGATGAACTAACCTGTACACATGTCACCAGGGAACTGCTATCTGACGATATGTATAATACCAACTAGCAGGTTCCTAGCGAGTCCTGTCCGGTGTACTCATAACCCAATGAGCACCTGTATACATCTTAGGTGATCCAACTGACACCAGTGGCTTGTGAGACCGGCCACCGCCCCTCGTCGGGGTCTCGACTGTATACACTAGTCTACTACGGAGTATCGATGCCCTGTCTCGAAACTCCCACGACTAGGGACCACTATTAAGGATATGCTTATAGACCACCCAACTATCACGTATATGATCGCCATCATACTGTTGGTAGTCAAGCAAGATCCTAAGGGCTCTATCAAAGTGTAATCGTGATCAGTCACCTGAACCTATACACGACTGATAAAGGCAAACCAGATTGCATACTATCATCTCGAGTAAGATTGTCCTACCGGTATAGGTCCTCCTCAATCATTGCAATCACGTACCTGCGATCCAATAATTGACTTTGAGGGCACTATATCCAACACCCATGTCACCTGGGAACTGCTATCTGACGATAGGTATAAATCCAACCTGCTGTTCCCGATAAGTCTTGTCCGGTGTACCCATAACCTAACGAGCACCTGCATACTATCTCCCGTACGATGTACTGATGGCTGTGGGACAGACCATCTCCCTATGCTGGGATGAGAAGCGTATACACCAGTTTACTCCGGAGTATCGATACCCTGTCTCGATAATCCTACGACCAGGGACTTGTATAGGATGTTACTTATAGACTACACAGCCCCCACTAGTGTGACTCCCATCACAACGCTGGTAATCAAGCAAAGATCCTAAGGGCTCTACTAATATGTATAAGCGATAAGTTAAAAGAAACATATGCATATATTAAAGTAGACACAAACCAAGTAGCATACTACCATTTTTATCAAGACTGTCAATACAACTGTGAATATTCTAAGCTTTCATTAAGTAATATACAAACTAGTATGATACAGTAATGGCCGCTAGGGCATAAAAACTAACAATCTCCCACTTGCACTAGGGCCATGTACTGGCCTATCGCAGACCTATCATCTCGAAGAGCCTCTCAAACTGCGTCTGAGGAATGGCCTTTGTGAATGGATCATCAGTGTTATTCTCTGTATCTACCCTCTTTACCTCGATCTCACGGCGATCTACGATCTCCCTGATCAGGTGATACCGCCTTAAGATGTGTCTGGACTTCTGATGGGACCTGGGTTCCTTCGCTAAAGCTATAGCGCCATTGTTGTCGCAATACAGAGGTATTGGATTAACACTGGTAGGAACCACCTGAAGTTCTGTGAGAAACTTCTTCATCCAAACAGCTTCTTTTGCGGCATCGTAAGCAGGTATGTACTCCGCTTCCATCGTTGAGTCAGCAACGGTGTCCTGCTTGGAACTCTTCCAACAGACCACCCCTCCATTGAGGGTAAAGACATAACCCGACATGGACTTGGAGTCATCCATGTCACTCTGGAAGCCGGAGTCAGCAAAGGCCTCGATCTGGAGGTCTTTTCCGCCATACACCAAGAACATCTCCTTAGTCCTCCTCAGGTACTTAAGAATGTTCTTTACTGTTATCCAGTGCTTCTCCCCTAGGTTTGCCTGATGCCGGCTTACAACGCTTAATGCGTTTGCTACATTTGGTCTGGTACATAACATCACATACATTATAGAGCCTACAGCAGAAGCGTAGGGTATAATCGACATGCGATCCATTTCCAAATCAGTCTTGGGAGACATCTCTTTGGAGAAGGTGATTCCGTGACAAGCCGGTAGGTTACCACACTTAGAATCTTCCATGCTGAATCTTTTCAATATGGTGTCTATGTACCTGGACTGTGAAAGTCCCAACATCCTATTTGATCTATCACGATAGATCTGGATTCCCAGAATGTAGGTGGCATCACCCAGGTCCTTCATGGAGAACTTCTGTGACAAGAATCTTTTGACTGACTGTGGCATAGGAATATCATTTCCTATTAGGATAATGTCATCCACGTACAAGACGAGGAATACTACAACTCTCCCTACAATCTTACTGTATATGCATGGTTCATCTGGATTCTTGATAAAGTCGAATTCTTTGACAGTATCATCAAAACAGAAGTTCCAACTCCGCGATGCCTGTTTTAGTCCATAAATGGACTTAAGCAACTTGCACACTTTACCGCTGCTCCCACAAAAATACCCCCCTCACCTCCTTGGCCGGCCTTTCCCTTCCCCTTGCTTCCTTCCAACATTCTCACTCTTTTTCAACTCATTTTGCATCAAATAAATCATGAAAAATCCAAATATAATCATTTTCCTTCATTTCCTTCACTAATTCTTCTTGGATCTTCAACAAAGCATGGTTTTTTTTATGCTACGATGAGAGATTAAATTCATTTTGGTGTTCTTGGGGAGATATAATTCTTACCTTAATCCTTTTATATTTGCTTTAATCTTATTCTAGCTAATTTAGTTAGCTAATTATGTGTTTAGTTTAGTTTTCAAATTATGATTAATTCATTTATATTTGGTTTAAGAAATTCATGTTAGGGTTAAATTTTTTGTTTAAGTGTTTAGTGTTCATTTGAAGTGTTAATTTGTGTTTTGGGAAAGATTAACCTAGTAGAAAATGTTAATTTTTTCTAATGAACACTTTGTTTAACTATGCAATTTTGCTTACTAGGTTTTTCCTAAAATTTGTTTAGCAAGTGTTAAAAATATAGGAATAGTTTAGATAGTTTAGTTAAGCTATTTTATGGTGTTTGTAATCGCTAGATATGCGTTAGCTTGAAACTAGTGCGAAATATTGCGATAGGTTGCTTACTAGATTTCGGGGTTTTTCGGACGTGGGTTCGATTGGTCGTTGCGAGTTTATATCTATTGTATTCCTCGTAATTTTTGTGTTGTGATGCGCGATCGGGACGATCGGGGTCTAGACTTAGTGTTTTTTAGTTTAGCGACCCCAATTAAGGTTTTTGGCCGATGTCTTGCGCGATAGATGCGCTAAGCGCGCAGTGTAATTTTCCGGGCGTTTTCATCGCGTTTCGTTGCCTTTTCGTTATTATAGGATTTTTGCTTATGTGATGTGTTTGTGAAATTTTAGGTTCGCAAGCGGGGACTTCGGACGCTACGACAGGGGAAAACAGGTGGTAGGCTTCACTTAGCCAGGAGCGTTGGTGAGTAGATTTAACATCTACAGGGGAATCGCCCGCATGGCGTTATGCGTCTGGGCTAGAGATGTTATTTCTGTCGTATATTCTATGTCATATTTAGAATTGCGCATTTACCCTATTACTTAGATATTGTTGTGCTTGGACTAGTATCCTTAGGACGTTGCATATATTATTGACGATTCATGTTGCACGAGCACTGATTGTACGCTACACACACCGTCAATAATTACCATGTCACGCACAACCCACTTATAGATATGATATTGCTTAGTTAGGGACATTGAGACTTTGATTCATATTTCTTTACGCATTGACTTATAGCATAGCTGTATACCTACATGCTTACACGTATAATTTGACATACTTACATGCTAGTTACCTGTATACCTATAGAGTATTGTACCATTAGTGATAGGTACATGCACACTTTATGACATAGCTACAGGTATACCTTGCACACCTATTTCACTTATACCCAGGGGCTATACTACATCATTACTTATAGGTAGATACATATATCCTGTTATACATTTATGTTTTCACATACATCTGGTTATAGCTACATGTTTACCTTTACCTGATGTTATTTTAGAATTGGAGAACATTAGGAACCGCATGATATTTATATTAACATATTGCAGTTAATTAGCGGATTTTCTTTTATATGCTTACATTTCCGTTTATGTTGCATATAATCATGGATTTTCGCATTGTGATATGGATTTTTCATGATGTTTTCTGGATTTGTGGACCATAGGAGTTCACGAAATTATGCATTATTTGAAAAACCCGGTTTCCCTTGATTTGATATTTCAGCAGCCACCATGAGATTTATCGGTTATGATATATATATACCCCACGCGAGGAAAGGAGGGGTCCGTGTGCGGGTACATGGTGGGGCCCGGAGGTACCCCGGGGCAAGAATTTCGTGGAGCTAGACGATGAGTTAGTAAGGGAACCATACGATCCGGTGACATTACCAATGACTCAGCGGTTATCATGGGGATACCGACGGGAGTCATGTACGTATAGATACGTCGAGAGGCGAGGGTCAGAGCTAGGCACTCGAGCTTTCGGGATAGCGTATGATACGTACCTATCAGGGTGCCAGTCATGGTGACAGCACTAGATAGACCTGCATTTCTGTGTCGATGCTTGACACTTTGGTTTCATGATATTTCTTTTTTACTCCTTTGTATAAATAACAGGGGTTTAGGCCGCTGTTATATATGCCCTTACACCAATATTAGTGGAATGGGATGCTAATATATGTGTATTGACATTGAATTATATACATCATCATATTTATTCATGCAAATATGCCTAGAATGTAAAGGACTCATTGACATTGGATTTAGGACATTTGAGAATTTATTTGATATTCATTACAGGATATATGTGAGATCTACTTGATATTGTACATTCGGGGTATACGAGATATACTTGATATTGTACATACGGGATATGTGAGATCTACTTGATGTTGTACATTAAGGATATGTGAGACTTACTTGATATGATAGCCAAATTGGAGGCTGATTTGTGGAAATTGGGATTTGGATTTTCTTGATGGATTTTGATCCTACCACGATGTCAGGATTCCGTGTAAATGACATGTATCATTCCATACTCTACATTTACTGTTTATGCACTGCTTCATGCATTAGTGTACCTATTAGAGTATGTTTCATGACTGTTGAATTTACATACCTTTATTTATATGCATTGCTTCATGTATTAGTTGTACCTGCTAGTGTACTGTTCACATTATAATATTGCAATTCATACGCCCCACTTTTATGCATTTTATAAGTAAACAGGTACTTTTGACGCTCGTTTGTTGCATGATACAGGATACAGGATCTCAGAGCAGATACAATGAAAAAGACAAAGATGATACAGGAAATGGACTTTTGACCAACCAGCACACGGATCTTACTCAAGCCGAGACGAAAAATAAGTGAAACGGTCAAAAGATCCTTACAAGTTTCACTAAGGATCTGGAGAATACTAAGAAGCCCAACAGAGAAAAGAACAATGAAAATAGGAAGCCCAAGAGAAGAAAAACCAATCACAGAAAGTTGGTGAGCCAAGCCCACCAAAGAGCCGCGGAACCGCGGCCAAAGGCATGTCTTTGCCGCGGAACCGCGGCCATATGGTGCCAGTGTCGGCACCGACTTCTTGTGTCGTTGTGTCGTTTCATATGTTGGGATTTTTAGGGGGCAAATCTGTAATTTCATGTCTACGAGTGTCTGCAACCCTAGCTTCACTAGTTGCTTATAAATTGTACTCAAGATCTGTAAAATGCATGCCTCTTATCAATCAATAAAAATTCAGACCTGTTGAGAGATCAAGAGCATCATCTTGTAAGTTTTTAGTTTTATTTAATTCCTGCCTTAGTATAATCTTTTACTTTCCCTAGTTATCTGATTGTCGCTTTAGTTTAACTAGTGTAATCCTCTTTAATCTGCAGTAAGTAATTACCCTTGAAAACATAAACATAAAAAAATGTCACTTTCAAATAACTCCCTAATGAGCGAGTAAAATCCTCGCTCGTTAGGGTTAGGAACAAGAGAGGGAGTGAGAGATGGATGTCTCTCACCTCCTTCAATGCCAACATATTTTTAAAACGAAATCTTCATGCACGCATGTATGATCCGCCCCCTACGGCACCCTACCTTCAAGGTAAAGGTGAACCGTAGTATAAAAGGCCGGACATATATGACGTCCATGAAGATCACAGCAATTAATAGGAAAGGACGGACAAGGATCTAGAGGAAGAAACTTTGTTTCTTCCCGATCATCCTAATCCCCTTTGCTAATAATTGTTGTGATTTTTCTAAAAAGCTTAAATCAACGGCATTGAAAGTGGTGAAAACATTGATCTCAACACCCCTACCTTCGACTTAACCCTAACGAGTTCTTTCATATCACATAAGTTCATCTTAAATCCAATCGACAAAAACCAAACAACAATTTGAATCAACTTGTTATAACACAAAAACAGAAACTCACACATCCCTGCGGATCGACCCGTATTCACTGGCTAGCTGCGAAGCGACGCCGTTTCTGATTACGGTAAACTACAAACTTTTGGATTAATCAAATGGCGCCGTTTCCTGGGATGGCGTAATTTTCTCGTTTTTGTATGATTTCGGGTTGATATAAATTTTGAAAAATTTAAAAAATCAGAAAATACAAAATACAAAAAAATTATCTTTTCATTATTTTTATCTGTTTGAAGGGTTTCTCGTTGGAATCTTGCAGGAACAGCAAAGACTTTTGGATCTGGAATTTTACAGAAGGTCAAAACAGAAAAGGGAGCATAAGAACAAAGAAGAATCACAAGCATAGAGCTACACAAATTTTTGCAGAACCCGATCTCCTCATCAGACCGCGGAACCGCGGCCAAGGAGCACCCCAGACCGCGGAACCGCGGCGGTTAGGGCTTTTCACTGCTTGAAATTTTTAGGGTTAGTTTCCACATTCTTCCCTCTGCAACCTCCATATCTCCACTGTAAAAAATTTCTGCAGGTTTCTTTGCGCTAAAAAAAATCTTCTTCCCCCTTCTAAATAACAGATTTGCTGCAGGTTTCTTTGTGCCGCGCTAAAATTGATTGCAAGTGAATTTTTGTTTTGCATAATTTAATTGGACTTAAGGGGCTAATTGACCAAACTCAGATTGGGTGGGGATTTCATCACCCTTCCCAGGACCCCAGAAAACACCTAAAGCATTTTGCATCGACCACAATTAATTAAAAAAAGATTAGACTCAGACCTAAGTACAGCGAGCTCAATAGGAAAAGGACTAGGGTAGGCATCGGCCGTTTATCCTAACCGACATTGCGGTGTCTAGGCTAGTGGTTATTAATTAGGCCCACTGTAGTGGTGGTTCCTTCCCACTTACCTGGCCGTACTTGTCCGTGAAGAGGCGGTTCGAGGTCCTATTTCTAGCCCTAGTTAGGAGCTGTCTAGTAGACCTAGGCGACCCTAGATCTAGGCCTGATTGTGCATGTGTGGTTGATACAGTTGTGTCACGAGTCCTTTTTCAAAAACCTCTTTCCAAAACTTCTACATAAAAAAAAATATAAATAAAACTTTTCAAAACTTGCAACTTGTCGCAAAAAGAAAACCTGCAAAATTCACCACACCACTTTCCCTCACTGACGTTATCTTACCCCCACATTCCGTCTTTTCTTTTTTCTGACTGCACTACCCTTTAGTGTATGTCACTTTAGAATAGGGATACAGATGCCCGATTAGTCCGCGTTTCGTTGGTACCGACCAGCGAACCCTTCGACACCGAAGTCGAAAATCCGTCCACTTTCTTACCTTCACCTTCAACTTCTTTCACCGAAAGTATGTCGGGATTCAACCCCAACAATACCTTGCTGACGGGAAGAATTCCACCTCCGTTAGGTGCGAATGACCCGAACCAGCCGCCTGTTGATGCGCCCGCACGAGTTGCGCTCCAGGACCTCTTTTACCCCATCCGCACTTCTTTACCCACCTGTCTTTCACCCCCACCGGCAAATGGGGACAATTTTTAGATTAAACCACATTTCATCAATATGCTGCCGAAATTTCATGGTTTGGAAACTGAAGACGCATATATCTTTATTAATAAATTCCAAAATGTGTGCGCTATGATGAAAACGACCCAATTGAGTGATGACGCTATAAGGCTAAGGGTCATTCCTTTCACCTTATGTGACCTAGCCGAGAAGTGGCTATATAGCACCGCATCACATTCTATTAGAAATTGGGATGAGTTTGTGAAAGCTTTTCTAAAAAAGTTTTATCCTCACCATAAAACTGCCAGAATCCGCAATGAAATAATTCAATTCTCACAACTTCCTTCCGAACCATTCTGGAAGTGCTTCGAGAGATTCAAGGACCTACTAGTTCAATGCCCTCATCATGGGATAGAAAGTTGGCAACTTTGCCAAACATTATACGAGGGATTGAACTCGGCAACGAAGCAGTTGCTAGAAACCATCTGTCAAGGTCATTTTCTCTCTAAGTCTAGTGATGAAGCGTGGCAATTTCTCGAGGATCTTAGTGAGCAGACAATACAGTGGGAGAGTACCAAGACCACATCATCTTCTAGTGGTCAATCTAGGGCAGGCATACATCAAGTAGAGATGTCGATTGCCATGAAGGCCGAGATGGCCGCTCTTACGAAAAAGCTAGAAGCGATCGAGACCAAAATCTCATCGTCTTCTCCTGCCCCTGCTATGCCTCCACGAACTGTCTGTGCTTGTTGTGCGGATCCATCGCACCTGACCGAAGAGTGTCCTTATAATGCATCTACACAAGGACAGGATCAAGTCAATGCTGCATTTCAGCAGCGACAAAGAAACGATCCGTACTCTTCGACGTATAATCCAGGGTGGAGGAGTCACCCAAATTTCGCTTGGAATCAAAATCAACAATTCCAAGGAAATAATAATAATTTTCAAAGATCTCCTCCTCCACAACAACAACAACAACAAGCACCCTCGCAAACTCAATATCAACCGTAACAATTTCAACAACCTTACCCTAATCAGGTGAACAATTTTGTGCCGAACAATGGTTACCAGCCAAACAATTATGTTCAACCTAATAATGATAAGGTTAGCTCGTTCGAAAGAAGTCTAGATGCGTTCCTTAAGCAATCTACACAGTCTGCAGCAAGACTTGAGACTTCTATTCAATCTTTAGTGCAAAATAGTGCCTCACACGATCAAATCATCAAATCTATTGAGGCACAAATTGCACAACTCAATGCAGCTTTGAGCGAGCGTGAAAAAGGAAAACTCCCGTCTCAACCGTTGCCCAACCCCAGTCACGCACATGCTGCACACAATCAGCAAAATCATAACATAAATGCTGTGACCACGTTGAAATCGGGAAAAGTGTTGCGAAACAATGTGGGCATTAACAATGACTCCCCTGCCGGTGGGCCTTCTTCATCTTCTTCACCATCTTCTTCTTCTTTAGAGCCTATTCTCCACCCTTCACATGGCTCTACCTCTTCTAGCTTGAACGGACCTAATTCTCACGACACGAACACATCTACACGTGGTACTGTTCCAACTCGACAATCTGATCCACAAAAATTGGACTCAACCACTTTTCAAAATGTTCCTTTTCCTAATCGGTTGAGATCCAATAAACCAACTCCTCAAATGGAGAAGATTGTTGAGTTGTTCAAACAGGTTAGCATAAACATCCCTCTTTTGGATGCAATTCAGCAAGTTCCTTCATATGCCAAAATTTTAAAGGACTTGTGCACCAAAAAAAGGAAGTCGCAAGTGCCAAAGAAAGTTTTTGTGGCTAGTGCTATTAGCGATGCTCTTGTAAATTCCTTACCCCCAAAGCAAAAGGACCCTGGGTGTCCTACCATTTCGATAACAATTGGGGACAAGAACATCAATAGAGCACTATTAGATCTTGGTGCTAGTGTCAATTTGCTACCCTATTTTGTGTACGAGCAATTGGGCATTGGAGAGCTTAAGCCCACTCACTGTACTCTCCAAATGGCTGACCGGTCAATAACCCATCCTAGGGGAGAGCTGGAGGATGTATTAATAAGAGTAGGGGATTTCATTTTCCCCGTTGACTTTATTGTGATGGACACACAACCTGTCGCTAACCCCCGGAACCAAATTCCGGTAATACTAGGTCGACCATTTTTGGTAACTTCCAATGCAGTGATCAATTGTCGTAACGGTTCAATGAACCTATCTTTCGGCAATATGACAATTGAGCTCAATATTTTCAAGTTGGGAAGTCAGCCTGCTGAGCCTAATGCTAGCGTACTCGACGTTTGCTCGATCAATGAGATCGCGGAGGAGGACTGTGAGTTCGAGAATTTTTTATTCGACCACAGCAATGTTAACGCCACTAGTGCGTTCCTCCTAGAATCCGACACAGCTTTCACGGCGGATAACGATTTTGAGTGTTTTACATTCGTCGACGACTTTGAAGACTCATCACCTGAATTGGAGTCTTTTGCTTTTTCGGATGAGATAATTGAACCATCCGACACTGTTGCGTACACTCAGTTCGAACCTTTGATGGAATCATTCGAGTTTGAAACAACTACCACATTGTTACCATCTATTGTTTCACCTCCTAAACTCGAATTAAAGCTTTTGCCGACACACCTAAAATATGCATATCTAGGTGATAATGAGACCTTACCCGTCATTATATCAGCCTCTCTAGCTCTTGAGCAAGAGAAGGCTCTCTTGAGGGTCTTACATGATAATCGGCAAGCTTTCGGCTGGTCTAT
This sequence comes from Agapanthus africanus, assembly GCA_030015575.1. NCBI lineage: Eukaryota > Viridiplantae > Streptophyta > Magnoliopsida > Asparagales > Amaryllidaceae > Agapanthus > Agapanthus africanus. The sequence goes on from CM057344.1 coordinate 388,368,821, forward strand.
AGCGGACATTAAGGGGATTAGTCCCCTCATAGTCGAACATCATATACACTTAATGGATGATGCCAAGCCAGCACGAGATCCACAAAGGCGCCTCAACCCCATCATGAAAGAGGCTGTTAAGAAGGAAATTGTCAAATGTCTGGATAGCGGTATCATTTACCCTATCTCAGATAGCCAATGGGTTAGCCCAATCCATGTTGTGCCAAAGAAATTGGGCATTACGGTCATTACAAACGAGGCAAATGAGTTGATTCGCACTCGCACCCAGACTGGGTGGCGAGTCTGCATAGACTATAGGAAACTCAATTCCGCAACAAGGAAGGACCACTTTCCATTACCTTTCATTGACCAAATGCTCGAGCGATTGGCAGGGCATGAGTTCTACTGCTTTCTCGATGGCTATTCCGGTTACAATCAAGTCCCCATCGCCAAAGAGGATCAAGACAAGACAACATTCACTTGTCCCTTTGGCACTTTTGCTTATCGTCGCATGCCCTTTGGGTTATGCAACGCGCCCGCTACATTTCAGCGGTGTATGATGGGGATCTTTTCAGACATGGTTGAAAAGTTCTTGGAGATCTTTATGGACGATTTCTCCATCTTTGGCGACTCCTTCGACGAGTGTTTACGCCATCTTGACGCTGTTCTTACCCGCTACAGGGATAAGAACCTAACATTGAATTGGGAGAAGTGCCATTTCATGGTGCGAGAGGGCATTGTCTTAGGACATGTCATCTCACAAAACGGCATCGAGGTAGAAAGGGCCAAAATCGAAGTGATTTCTAACCTACCTCCCCCAAAATCCGTCAAAGATATCAGAGCCTTCCTTGGCCACGCCGGTTTTTACAGACGGTTTATCAAGGACTTTAGCAAGATTGCTAGACCCTTGACTCTCTTACTGGCCAAGGACACGACCTTCGCTTTCGACTCCACATGCACTGAAGCATTCGAGTCTTTAAAACATTTACTCATCACTGCGCCCATCCTCTCATCTCCCGACTGGACGCAAGCTTTTGAAATCATGTGCGACGCATCAGACTTTGCTATTGGCGCTGTTCTTGGACAGCACATTAATAAGATGCCGCACGTGATTTATTATGCTAGCCGAACACTAAATGAGGCCCAACTTAATTACACAACAACAGAGAAAAATTTTTAGCTGTTGTGTTTGCACTCGAAAAATTTTGGCCTTATTTAATCGGCTATCCAGTCGTTGTTTATACTGATCATTCGGCTCTTCGCCACCTTTTTGCGAAGAAGGATGCTAAGTCAAGGCTAATACGTTGGATCCTTTTATTGCAAGAGTTTGACCTTGTCATTAAGGACAAAAAGGGATGTGAAAACGTAGTAGCTGATCACCTATCACGACTTCCTTCTTCGCCCACGCTCGATCTTCCAATCACTGACGTTTTTCCCGACGAGCAACTCTTGACCATTTCTTGCGAACCATGGTTCGCCGATATTGTAAACTATTTAGCGACCGGCCTGATTCCTAATGATTGGTCGAAATAGGATAAGCTTCGATTTTTGTCCCAAGTAAAGCATTTTTACTGGGATGAACCCTATCTTTTTAAATACTGTTCCGACCAAATCATTCGTCGGTGTGTGCCCGAGAGTGAAGTCAAGAGCGTGCTGTCTTTCTGCCACGATCAAGCATGTGGCGGGCACTTTGGCCCAAAGAAGACAGCCGAGAAAGTTTTGCAGTGTGGTTTCTATTGGCCACGACTCTTCAAGGATGCATTTGAATACTGCAAAACTTGCTCCCGGTGCCAACACTTGGGCCGGATTTCACGGAGAAACGAAATGCCACTCCAACCCATTTTGGTAGTGGACATTTTTGATGTTTGGGGTATAGATTTCATGGGACCATTTCCTAACTCTTTTAGAAATGTGTATATTCTGTTGGCGGTTGACTACGTTTCTAAGTGGGTCGAGGCTGTGCCCAGCCGAACGAACGATAATAAAGTTGTCATTCGATTCCTTAAAGAACACATATTTTCTCGATTCGGGCACCTTCGGGCGATAATAAGTGATAATGGTTCTCACTTCTGCAATAGGACTTTCGAATCCTAAATGCGTAAATACTCTATCACCCACAAATTGTCAACGCCATATCACCCCCAAACATGTGGGCAAGCCGAGGTTTTAAATCGGCAAATAAAGCAAATTTGGGAGAAAACGGTTTCCAAAAACCGTACGGATTGTTCACTTAAACTGATAGATGCACTATGGGCTTTCCGTACTGCATATAAGACCGATCTTGGTATGTCTCCATACCGGCTTGTGTACGGGAAGGCTTGCCACCTCCCAGTGGAGATCGAGCATAAAGCATTTTGGGCTATCAAAAAGCTGAATTTGTCTTTAGGAGATGCGGGCAGCAACAGAAAGCTGCAATTGAATGAGTTGGAAGAGTTGAGGGATGAGGCATATGATAATGCCATAACCGCTAAAAACCGAGCCAAGGTGTTCCACGATAAACACCTTTTGCGAAAAAATTTTGAACCGGGTCAACAGGTTCTACTTTATGACACTCGGTTACATTTTCATCCCGGGAAGCTTCGGTCCAGATGGAGAGGACCTCTTGTAGTCCGCACCGTTTATCCGCACGATGCGGTTGATCTTGAGAACCCTGAAGACGGTACCTTATTCAAGGTAAATGGGCATCGACTGAAACCGTTCTTCACAGCGGATCCTTCGGAGGAGCTCCTGTTTTTGCAGGAGCCTCTTTACACTGATTGATCTTCCTCCGCTTTCACCCCCAAACTTCGTTTCCCAATGACACTATTTCAAATAAGTTTGGGGGTGTGTGTATATTATTTGTTTATATTTCCATGATATTATAAAAAAAAAATTAATAAAAAAATAAAATAAAAAAAAAATTTAAAATAATAAAAAATAATAATTTTTGGACCTAATTGGAAAATTGCAGATTAAGAGCTGTTTTTACAAATAAAACCCTCGTCTTAAAGGGTGTTTTATGCAAATCACCCTCCCATCCTCTATTTAAAGGAACCGAGACCCCTATGTGTTTACCCTAAAACATTTTCTTCTCATCAAACCCTAGCCGCCACCCCCTAGCCCCTGTAGAAAAATCTCGTTGCGCCTCCACCATACGACCGCGGAACCACCGCCGTTGACGCTCCCCGCCGCGCAACCGCCGCCGACTTGTGTCTTCACCCCCTGAATTTTTCAGGGGAGGTAAATATGATCCCTTACTCTCTGTTACTGCATAAATTCTTTACTGTAAATTGTAATGGCACATAAAATGCAGTATGAAAGGGATTTTTCCCCTGTTTTCGCACACGAGATTTACGGTACATATTTCCCACACGAAATCGCACAAAGCGGCTGGAATTTCCTCCTCTATAATCATGCATCTGCATTTGCTCTACCAAACCTAGTTGCTCTATTTTACGAATCCATGGAAGACAATAGCCTAGACAACTTAGGGTACATTAAACTGAATTGGGGAGACCGTGAAATTCGCATCGATAGGGACATGATACACGAGGTTACACTCATACCACGTGTACCTGCACATGAACACCCACTTTGCTTTGAAGATTATATGCCATTAATGGGTAATGACTGTGCACGAGAACCGCTTAAGGGCATCCAAGCACGGACCCTTTTTGCAAACGTTTTAACTGTGTGCCGGTGGGCACAAAACAATATTTTTGGAAGTTCTCACAACACGACCTTTTTCACCCCATCGTTACATGTCGTCCACACTTTAATGACGAAAAATCCTAGGTTCGACATGTGCACGGTTTTGCTGCAATCCATAGGTATGGGGAAACGAGGTAGTGTATATCCATGTCCCATACTCGTTACCCAACTCTGCCGTTATTTCCTCCCAGCCGAGGAATTTGACTCAATTATGATAGACGATGTCCCGGTTCGACCACTGTTAGAGGGTGTTTCGTCGTCCTACTCTAGACTTACGGATATTTGGACACGAACAGAACCGGCAGAGAATGTACCTGCACACACCCCTAGCTCGAGCTCGACTTCGAGTGGGGAAGAGCTAACTCCCCAGGAGCATGCGCGATTAATGCGAAGAACAGTGAGAAGAATAGACTCTTTGAGAGATGAGTTTCGGGCAACTGCACGAGAGCACGACCGTCGGTTGACGGAAATTTAGCGGGGGATCCAAACACTTTTGGCTAGAGGGGAGAGATCACGTTCACGCTCACGAGCGCGACGTGGGGCCGGGCAGTGAGGGCACTGCTTTGCTCAAGTTTGGGGGTATTAGAGGGTGATGTATATAGTTATCCTTCGCATTGCATATTGTATATATATTTTTGTTTTCCTTTTGCATATTTAATTTCTGCATTGCATTTTTATATAAAAATAATGAAAATTTGAAAATTTGAAAAATAAAAAAATTAGAAAACTGAAAAACCCATAAAAATTGAGAAAATTTCAAAAATTATAAAAAATTATTGTATTCAATTTTGGTTAATTGACTTGAGTTGATAAAAAGGTTAACTAGCTAGGAAAAACTAGATCTTAGACTTGGTAAATTAAAAACCCTAAAAATAACCTTGCTTAAAGTTTAACGGTAGAAAGTGTATGTCTTTGTAGGTTATTTAGGAATAGGCAAATTTTTGGTTCACTTCGTGGGTTAAGCCAAAACGAGAGAAAAGTATTAATGTTCTTATTAAAGTATAAGTTCGAAAGATAGTTCCTAGCTTGAGTTTAGATTCTGAAAACATGTACCCTACAAAATGCACAATCATGCACCTTGAAATTTGGATTAGTAGAAGAGACCTTGAATTACTCTTGTCTAAAGTCCTTAGCACAATGAAAATAAAAAGAAAAAAGTGGGTGAATAAAAAAAAAAAAAAGGACACTGGTTTTTGTGATTACTTAGGGCTAGAAAATTAATTAGCAAGGATGCTTCATCACCTAGTGCCTTAGACCAACTGGTTTGGGAGTCACTGCTAAAATCCTTGGATGTTGCAAAACTAGGAAATACGCTTCAAAGGCCTAACGCATCTTGTAATCGGCTGTTGGTACCTCAAGAAGTATTAACGGTCGCATGAAGGATGTGTAAGCGAAAGTTAAGTGCTTTGGACAATGGACGAGAGTACGATTGCTTGATTTGAATTTCCAAGTGTAGGGGTGAAAATTACACACACGTGGGGATATGTGATTAGAGTTTAGATAAGAGAAAGGAATGAAAAATAAAACTTGTATCTTTAATAGAGTTGATAGAAATTCCTAAGTGGAGATGAAACTCTAGAAGAAAAACTTAAGAAATGCTGAATTCTAAGTAATTCTATAGAACATTTACAATCTTAAGTTACATAATAAGGAAGTGTGAAGAATATGGGTGGATAATTTGCGGGGCGACGATAATAGAATTCCTTGTTAGAAAACCTAATTGGAAAACAAAAGTCGAAAAACCAAGTTGATCGGATTTTGTGGGTGTAATCCGCTGAAATCCCTCAGGAGACAACACTCCTCCTACTAGGGACACCTAGAGGTTTAACGGCTTGTTGCACGTGCTCAGTGCAATCGCGTTTCCCTGCGAAAGTGTGGCTTGGTTAGAATAAAATAATAAGTTTGCTCGAGGACGAGCAAAAAGGTAAGTTTGGGGGTATTTGTTCACATTATAATATTGCAATTCATACGCCCCACTTTTATGCATTTTATAAGTAAACAGGTACTTTTGACGCTCGTTTGTTGCATGATACAGGATATAGGATCTCAGAGCAGATACAGTGAAAAAGACAAAGATGATACAGGAAATGGACATTTGACCAACCAGCACACGGATCTTACTCAAGCCGAGACGAAAAATAAGTGAAACGGTCAAAAGATCCTTACAAGTTTCACTAAGGATCTGGAGAATACTAAGAAGCCCAACAGAGAAAAGAACAATGAAAATAGGAAGCCCAAGAGAAGAAAAACCAATCACAGAAAGTTGGTGAGCCAAGCCCACCAAAGAGCCGCGGAACCGCGGCCAAAGGCATGTCTTTGCCGCGGAACCGCGACCATATGGTGCCCGTGTCGGCACCGACTTCTTGTGTCGGTGTGTCGTTTCATATGTTGGGATTTTTAGGGGGCAAATCTGTAATTTCATGTCTACGAGAGTCTGTAACCCTAGCTTCACTAGTTGCTTATAAATTGTACTCAAGATCTGTAAAATGCATGCCTCTTATCAATCAATAAAAATTCAGACCTGTTGAGAGATCAAGAGCATCATCTTGTAACTTTTTAGTTTTATTTAATTCCTGCCTTAGTATAATCTTTTACTTGCCCTAGTTATCTGATTGTCGCTTTAGTTTAACTAGTGTAATCCTCTTTAATCTGCAGTAAGTAATTACCCTTGAAAACATAAACATAAAAAAATGTCACTTTCAAATAACTCCCTAATGAGCGAGTAAAATCCTCGCTCGTTAGGGTTAGGAACAAGAGAGGGAGTGAGAGATGGATGTCTCTCACCTCCTTCAGTGCCAACATATTTTTAAAACGAAATCTTCATGCACGCATGTATGATCCGCCCCCTACGGCACCCTACCTTCAAGGTAAAGGTGAACAGTAGTATAAAAGGCCGGACATATATGACTTCCATGAAGATCACAGCAATTAATAGGAAAGGACGGACAAGGATCCAGAGGAAGAAACTTTGTTTCTTCCCGATCATCCTAATCCCCTTTGCTAATAATTGTTGTGATTTTTCTAAAAAGCTTAAATCAACGGCATTGAAAGAGGTGAAAACATTGATCTCAACACCCCTACCTTCGACCTAACCCTAACGAGTTCTTTCATATCACATAAGTTCGTCTTAAATCCAATCGACAAAAACCAAACAACAATTTGAATCAACTCGTTATAACACAAAAACAGAAACTCACACATCCCTGCGGATCGACCCGTATTCACCGGCTACCTGTGAAGCGACGCCGTTTCTGATTACGGTAAACTACAAACTTTTGGATTAATCATGTACCTTTCATGATTATTGCATTCATATGACTTTTTATTGCTATTGATTGCACATGTTAGATTCACGCTGTACGTGCATACTCGCGATTACCTGCATATGTTATTTACTATTCACGAGTTGGCAAATCACCCCCGTTGTGCCACAGTTTTTCCAGGTGTTTCTTAGGATAGTCAGAGGCAGGCTATTATCACACATCTTATCATCTTTTGCTACGGATACCGCATCGGCTCACAGTGTGCAGTTTGCTTAGGTGTGTTTTATGGTTATTCATTGTATTGTATATTCGTTGTATCCCTGTGCTCTCCATCTACTATTTTCATATTGACTTAGAGACTTGGTGAGGACGATGTTGTATATTATGTTGTGACTTGTTGTCTTTTATACAGTTTCCTTTTTATCGACTTATATTTCTTCACTACAGCGTCGTATATTTGTTGTGGTGGTTGTTTTCCGCCTTTGAGCGTGGATTTGCTCACGTTGGGGATGCTTTACTTTTTTATTTATGTTGTACCCAGTTTTGGGGTTGGTTTTTATAAAGGAGGTGCTACCGAAATTTTCAAGAAAGAAAATTGGACTTAAAGAATTTATACTTGAGATTGTTTTTAAGGGTTTAAACAATGTTTCTTATCTTTTCTTGTCTTTTAATGGTTTAGATTTTTGGGTTTTGGCTTTCTTTTACTGCGTTACGCCTGTAGACGTTGCGTCGTATTAGGGCCGTCACGTGCTGATTTCGGGTCGTGACAAAGTTGGAATCAGAGCGCTAGGTTATTACCTTACGGAGTGTAGGATGACCTTGATATGATGGAGTAGGTAGCTTAAGCAGAGTAACGTAGTGTGTGTATGTCTGCAGCATACTCACGATGCAGTACTCCGCCTAAAGTGACCTAAGTACAATTACTTGAAATTCCTTCCTTGATGATTCATATCCTTGTGATTCGATTTCCGTGTTCATATCGAATCCTATCCCTATTTATAGCCTTTGCCGCCGACGACTATGTGGACTCAGTGAGGTGCAGCGAGGGCCGAGGTCAGAGTTGACTCGGGTAGGTCAAGGACTGACCAGGATGGCACGCTCATTGTACAGGTGTAGACGGATCCGCCTTCGACAGATAGTATCGCTAGGCTTGTGGCAGAGATGCAGGACATGCGCCAGACGATGAGTTCTTTGGTGGAGACCATTTGAGCGCAGCAACAGGAGGTTGTTACCCAGTTGTTCCTTGCGATCAGCACACAGCTTTCCGTCACTTACATAAAACCAGTGGATGCAACCCTAGTTGACGAGACACGTATTCCAGAGACTTCGGGAGTTCCGGGACCGTGGAGGACTCGTACCAGGGTATCAGCTCTGAGACAGAAGCTTAGTCGTCGAGACAGCTTTCGTGACCGTTGCGTGAGTAGCAGAGGTTTGGGACGAGGGGATTCGTGTTAGCTAGATCAGCCGTTTGTTGTGTTAACTTCTGTCAGCGATTCTTTTATTGCGCGACACGTATTTCAGTCATATGCCAATCGGTTAGGAGATTCATCCGTCACTTGATCCTTCTAGAGATGTTGGATTCGACGTTCTCCTCGGCACAGACTGGTTAGTTACGTGCTAGGCGTCTGTAGACTACCGTGAGGAAACAGTCAGGTTTGTTTTCCCGGCAAGTCAGTTCTTGTTGTGCAGGGGGACAGTGGTGCCGCCTCTCACAGCTCGAATTCATCCTTTTTCGCTAGTCGGCTTTTGAGGAGAGGATGTCGAGGATTCTTGGCGTTCATTCATGATACCGGAGCCACAGTGGGTTTGTTGGACCGGGTTCTTATCGTGCGAGAGTTTTCCGACGTTGTTCCAGATCAGCCGGCGAAGCTTAGGGAGCTTAAGGATCAGCTGCAGAGTTGTTTGTTGGGGGGCTAGTGCGTCTGAGTGTTTCATATTGAGGTGCTCCTATTTCTGATCGTCAAGGAGGAAGAAAACAATTTAGGTTGTGTATTGATGGATCGCCAATTGAACCGGCTTACGGTGCGGATAGGTATCCTTTACCTCGCATTGACGATTTCTTCGATCGGCTCCAGAGTGCAAGACATTTTCTATGTTTGTTCGGGATCAGGTCATCATTGCTGCGGGTTCGGAGTGATGACATTTCGAAGACTTCCTTATGCGTGCTATGGGCTTTGTTTGTTTTGGTGGTGTCGTCGGACTCACCAATGCCCTTGCAGCATTCGTAGATATGATGAACCGGATTTCTTCAGGCCGTTCCTCGACCAGTTATTGTTGTGTTATTGATGATATTCTGGTCTATTCTTTGTGTCTTGAGGGACAGGAGCAGCACTTGAGGATTTGTTTTGCAGACATTGGGAGAGCCCCCGCTGTTTGCTAGATTCTCGGATTGTTCCTTCAGGCATGTTTGTGTTGACTCCTAGGTCTTGTAGTTACAGGAGACGGTTTTTTGTATAGTCCCGAGGAAGATCGTGGACGTACAGCTTAGTCCCAGGCTTGTGTTTGGACGGAAGTCCGCAGATTTTTTGGCTTAGCAGGTTTTTACTTCCGTTTCGTGCAGGATTGCTAGTGTAGTGCTGCACCGTTGACTGGACTGACCTGAAAGGAGGTTTCTTTTCTTTGGACTGAGGCATGCGTGCGGAGTTTTTCAGAAGTTGGAGATTCGGTTAACAACTGCACCAGTTCTTTCTTGCTTTTTGGTTCGGGCGACTTTGTTGTTTTAGCTGTGATGTTTCGCGAGTGGGGCTCGATTGTATACTGAGGTGACACTATAGAGTTATCGCTTTTGCTTCCCTACATTTGGAGGAAGTACGAGCAGGATATCCCACTCATGATCTGGCGATGGCTGCGGTGGTAGTGCGTTGGGGATTAGAGACACTACTTGTTCGAGAGTCGTGTCAGATATTTACGGACCACCAGAGCTTAATGTACATCTTCCTGCAGCGGGTTTTGATTGTTGAGACTACGCCGTTGGATGGAACGTGTGGAGGATTGTGTTTGTGAGATCCTTTATTACCCTTGGCAAGGCGATTGTGGTAGCTGATGCTGGAGTCGTAGGCCCGGGGTTAGTTTGTTCCAGTTGTGCGCAGTCAGAGACAGTCTTCTGCAGATTTACAGTTCTTGTGCGATCGTGGAGTACAGCTTAGATTCGCCTCTACTGAGGGGACAGCTTGCTCATGTCCGCGCCAGACCATTTTTCCCAAATTGTTTTCGCGAGACACTGCCTACCGACGCTCGTTCGTTAGAGATACTTGAGCATACTCGGCTGGGTAATGATTTGGAGTCCTTGATTTGTGACAATAGTGTGCTAAGTTAGTGACGCGTTTGTGTACCTGATATTATCTGGTAGAGACGTGAAATCCTAGAGCTGGCACATCTGTCAATTCTCTGTACTCATTCAAGTTCCACCAGCATTTGACGCGACTTGTGAGATAGTTACGGGTGGGCCGGGATGTAAAGAGCAGTTTCGGGTTTCGTTTCAAGGTGTCTGTATCGTTTTGAGCTAAGGTTGAGCATCTGAGACCGGCTGGAGAGTTGCAATCTTTAACTGTTCCGAAGTGGGAATGGGAGCAGATCTCCATGAAATTCATTATGGTGTATACCCAGGTTTAGTCAGGGTGTGACTCCATTCGGATGCTTGTTTTCCGGTTTTTCTCAGTCTGCTCAGTTGTTCTTTATTAAGTTTGTGTGTTGCCTGGAGTTCTTTCGAGGGTCGTATCCAATGAAGGCACCCTGTTCACTTGCCGTCTTGGGCAGGAGCTTCAGGAAGCCTTGGGTACAGGTTGAGCTTTAGCTCCGTCTTTCCATCCGCAGGATGATGGTTTTGTGAGAGCGGGCTATACCGACTCTAGAGGTTATACTCGTGCATACGTACTAATTGTTGTCGGAAGTTGGGATCGTCACTTGGCATTGTTAGGACTCTCCTTCGATAGCAGTTATCATGAGACATTCCAATTGGCAACCCTTAAGTTTTGTTTGTTAGGTGGTGTCGATCTCCAGTCTGTTTTTCTGACTCTGCGTAGTAGGATTTTTGGACCCCCGGTAGTCTAGAGACTTTGGAAATGATCCAGCTGTTTCAGGTGAGGATGATGACAGTCCTGTGCGGACAGAGGTCTTATGCCGACCATGGTGATCGCAGGCTCGAGTTGGCAGTGGGAGATCATGTATTCCTACGGATTTTTCTGATGAATGACGTGTTGTGTTTTGGGAAGCTTACCCATAATTGTAGGTCCTTTTGAGATCCTTAAAGCGAGTTAGTTCCGTTGCCTTTATGTCACGACCCAAAATTGGCCCGTGACGGCCCTAGCACTACGCAACGCCCTAAGACGTAACGTAGTAAAAGAAAGCCAAAACCCAGAAATCTAAACCATAAAAATACGGAAAAGATAATATAAGTTTTTGAAACATTTGAAATCGCAACCCAAATTCTTTAAAAGTCCTACTTTATTTCTTTAAAATTTTGGCGACACCCCCTTTTTGTAAAAACTAGCCAAGATGAATACAACACAAAAATATGACGCCGTAGCGATGAAATAAAGACAATAGAGAGAAAGCTGTATATAAAAGAAAACAAATCCACAATAATATACAATATCGTCCTCACCAAGTGTCTAAGTCAACAAAATAATAGTAGATGGAGAGTACAAGATACAACGAATGTACAATACAAAATACAGATAACCACCAAAACCAACCAAAGGAAAATAATACTGTGAGCTGATGCGGTATCTGTAGCAAAAGATAATAGCTGAATAGCTGAATAGCCTGCCTCGACTACTCTGGGGAACAACCTGAAACACCTGAGGCACAACGGGGGTGAGTTGCCAACTCGTGAATAGTAGATAACATATGCAGGTAATCGCAGGAATGTACGTACAGCATGAATCTAAGATATGCGATTACAGTAATAACATGTCATGCAAATGAAAAATAATAGAAAGTACACTAACAGATACAATCATTATGTGAAGTAATAGTAACATGACAATAGTATGCAATAACCATGCAATAGGGATATGAGAATGTTGGTATGCAACTATCTTAAGGGTACACTAACATATACTACCAATATATGAAACTGTGCATAAAATAGATAAGTGTGAGGTATGGGGTGGAATATGTCATTTCCACGGAAACCTGACATCGTGGCAGGATCACAATCCATCAAGACACTCAAATCCACAATTTCCTCAAATCAGCCCCCAAACTGGGCTCTCACATCATATAAGTCTCACATCACCTCAATGTACAATATCGAATAGCTTTCCTTTATCTCGAATGTACAAATCAACAATCTCTTTCATATCCAATATCCAATCTCAATGAATCACCTATATCCCAAGTCGAATCTTAAGTAAGTTTCTAACATCCTAAAGGTATATATATTTGCAGAAATAAATATGATGGGGGCAATACACATATATTAGCGTCCCATTCCACTAATATTGGTGTAAAGGTATATATAACAACGGCTAAATCCCCTGTTATATATACAAAGGTATTAAAGAAATATTATGAAAACAATGTGCCAAGCATCGACACAGAAATCCTGATAGGTACGTATCACACGCTGTCCCGAAAGCACGAGTGCCTAGCTCTGACCCTCGTCTTTCGACGTATGCATACGCACATGACTCCCAACGGTATCTCCATGATCCCCGCCGAGTCATTGGTACTGTCACCGGATGGAATGGTTCCCCTGCTGGGCTCATCGGCTCATAGCACATCGACATCCCTTTCTTGCCCCGGATACCTCCGGGCCCCACCATGTACCCTCTACGGCCTCGACGCCTCCTCGTAGGGGTATATATAATCAGCACCGATAAAAGCCATGGTGGATGCGCAAATATCATATCAAGGAAACCGGGTTTTTCAATGTATGCATAATTTCATGAACTCCCGCAGTTCCCAAATCCAGAAAACATCATGTAAAATCCAAATAATAAGGCGCAATCCTGGAATAAACATACACGATATATCTGAAATGCGAGCATATAAATGAGAATATGTAGCTGAAACCAGATGTATGCGAAACCAATAAGGTACAGCTAAGTAATATCAGTAAAGGTAAATATGTGACTGCAACTGAATATGTGTGTAACATACAGGTGTAGCAATGTATATGTATCTACCAATAAGAACTGATGTCGTATACCCCCCTGGGTATAAGTAAAATATGTAGGATATCCCCCCGGTATAAGTAAAATATGTGCACGGTATACATGTAGCTGCATCGCAAGGTGTATATGTACCTATTACTAAAGGTATGATACACTATAGGTATACCGATAAGCTAGATGTCATGTGTGATAAGCAATAGTATCTATAATGGTTAGTGTGTGACATGACAATTATTGACGGTGTATGTGTAGCATACAATCCGTGCTCGTGCAACATGAACCGTCAATAATGTGTGCAGTGCCCTACGGCTACTAGTCACAGTACAACTATATCTAAGTAAAATAGGGTAAAGGCGCAATTCTAACAATGACGTAGAATATGCGACAAGTATTGAATCCTAGCCCAGACGTATAACGCCATGCGGGCGATTCCCCTGTAGATGTTAAATCTACTCACCTACACTCCACGCTAGGTGAATCCTACCATTTGCTCCTCCCTGTAGCAGTACCCGTAGTCCCCGCATGCAAACCTGCAAATAAGACATGGAAATCACATATAAGCCAAATATCTCGCAAAACGCGATATCGAACCCAAACGAGAAACTCGCGTCGCGAACTAAATGCGCGTGTGCACGATACGCTGAATCGTGTGTATACGCGTCTAAAACCATCGCGACACGCCACGATACGCTGGATCACATAACTCACTCACGTATCGCGCGTATCGCGCAAACACAACGGATATGAAAAACGGTATATGATCCCATATTTTCCTACAGGTCAAATCTTACAAAACTAGACATGCCAAAACACTAGACAATACAGAAGACAACCCTAGCCAAGACCCCTGCACCCAACTCCTCTTCCTGGCCGCAATTTGCGGCCAGATTGGTTAAATTGGCGGCCGTGGTTGGGAATGGGTGGCTCGTGTTCATGTGGTGTGTTCTATACCTAATAAGCATGCCCCAGTTTTCTCAATTTTGTTCTGAGGGATCCGGGTCAAAAGCAGATCACAGAAAGCCAATATATCGCTTTAAAAACACCAATTGCACTAAAAAGGAAACCCTATGTTATTTTAGTGAAATCTGGGTTATTTCTCAGTTGAAGTGACCCTAATAACACTTAAATAAGTAGCGTTTACCAACACAATCATCACTTAGCCACAACATCTCACAAATCACCATAATTAGCTCTAAACTAGCTAATTTAACACTAATCGAAACTAATTAACATACAAGCTAAGCAAACTAGGGAAAGGGTTCAGAAATATACCCTAAAGAACCCTAGAGAGCAGGTGAAGAAGAAGATGAGGGGTTGCTACTGCTGCTGGGGTTCCTGCTGCTGCTAAGGCTGATGCTGTTGCTGCTACAGCTGCTTGCTGCTGATGCTGATGTTGTTTCTGTTGGTGTTGTTGCCTCTGGTGCTGCTGCTGCCACTGCTGCTGCTTCTCCTTGTGCTGGGGCTGCTGCTGCAGGTGAGTGTGTGTGTGTGTGAGTGAGAGAATGGGTGAAAAGAGAATGAGAATGAGAAATGAGAGCAAGGCTAGAACCCCTCCCTCTCTCCTTCTCTCTCATCATTAAATGAGCATGGCCTCAACCATATAGCACCATGCCTCACACACTCTCGCTCTCTTGGTCAACATATTCAACCCAAATAAAAATCCTTTTTCAAATTCATTTTCATTTTAAAACAACTATGAACACTTAACAATATTAAAACTAGATTATAGAAATGGTTCGACCACACTTAACAACCTAGTTATCATGCACAAGTGTGTGTGCGCCTAGGAAAATTCTAATAAAATACTCAATAAATAGGATAAAATATTTAAAAACCAAATTGGTAAATTTCTTATTAAAATCCATACATTAAAATATAATTAGCCACAAAACACATTCTAAGATGTTACAATCTCCCCCCTTAAATGAAATTCGTCCCCGAATTTAAAAAAATATATTGTTACGCGTACCATCAAAGAGAAGATTAAAATCCTCAAATCTCACTCGCAGCCTCCTAAGTGACTATCTCACTATACGGCTAAGTCCATGAAAACCCTCCACGGATAGCAAGACCGTTGACCGATGTTCCTCCACCTGCTGAGCCATTAACACAATTGCTGCTGGTGAACGAAAGATCGCGTATAAGCTAAATGGTCTGGTGCTAAATCATGTGAGAAAGGTCAAGAAGGTAATTGTAGAGTATCATCACAAGGAATACGGGGTGAAAATCCAATAATCTGGGCGGAAGTGCCAATTAAAGGCAACGAAACTAACTCGCTTATAGGATCTCAGAAGGACCTAAATCCTGGGACAAGCTTCCCAAAATCCAACACGTCATTCATCGGAAAGTCCGTAGGAATACATGATCTGTCCCTGCGAACTCGAGTCTATGACCAACACAGTCGGCATAAGACCTCAGTTCGCAATGGACAATTCCCATCCTGACCTAACACAACTGGACCATATCCGAAGTCTCTAGACTAGCTGGGGTCCAATGTCCTACTTACGTAGAGTCAGAAAGAAAACAGACTGGTGATCGACATGACCTAACCCCTAAACCTAAGGTGGCCAATTGGAGTGTCTCCTGATAATAGCTATCAAATGAGAAACCTAACGATGGCGAGTGGCGATCCCCAACCGCTGACAACAATCAAAACAAACACACAACTTAACAAGAAACAACTGAGCACATTGAGTATAACCGGACGACAGGAATCCGAATGGAGTCACACCCTGACTAAACTTGGGTAGAAACCATAACGAAATTCGTGGAGATCTGCTCCCATTCCTACTTCGGAACGGTTAAAGATTGCAACTCTCCAGCCGGCCTTAGATGCTCAACCCAAACACACAACAAGACAGACACCTTGAAACGAAACCTGAAACTTCTCCTTACATCCCTGTCCACCCATAACTATCTCACAAGCCACGCTAAATGTTGGTGGAACTTGAATGCATATAGAGAGTTGACAGATGTGCATGTTCTAGGATTACACGTCTCTAGCCGATGATACCAGGTACACAAACGCGTCCCTAACTTAGCACACCATTGTCACAAATCAAGGTCTCCGAATCATTACCCAGCCGAGTATGCTCAAGTGTCACTGACGAACGAGCATCGGCGGGCAGTGTCTCGCGAAAACGATTTAAGGAAAGTGGTTAGGCGCGGACATGAGCAAGCTGTCCCCTCCGTAGAGACGAACTTATGCTGTACTCAACGATCACACAAGAACTGTAAATCTGCAGAAGACTATCACAACAATCAAAATCCGCTGCAGGAAGATGTTCATTAAGCTCTAGTGGTCCGTGGAAAATCTAACACGACTCTCAAACAAGTAGTGTCCCCAAATCTCCAACGCAAAACCACCGCGGCCATCTCCAGATCATGAGTGGAATATCCTTCTCGTACTTCCTCCAAATGTAGGGAAGCAAAAGCGATGACTCTTTAGTGTCACCTCAGTACACACTCGAGCCCACTCAAGAAACATTACAGTTAAAGAACAAAGTCGCCCGAACCAAAGGCAAAGAAAGAACTGATGCAGTTGTTAACCGAATCTCCAACTGCCGAAAACTCCGTACACATGCCTCAGTCCACAGAAAAGAAACCTCCCTTCCGGTCCATTCGGTCGACGGTGCAGCACTACTCTAGCAATCCTGCATGAAACGGCGGTAAAAGCTGCTATGCGCAACAATCTGTGGATCTCCGTCCTGCACACATGTCTGGACCTAAGCTGTATGGGCACGATCTCTCTCGGAACCATACGAAACCGTCTCCCGTGACTAGAAGACCTAGGAGTCAGCACAAACAAGCCTGATGAAACACTCCGAGAATCTAGCAAACTACCGGTGCTCTCCCAGTATCTGTATAACAAATCCTCAAGTGCTACTCCTGTTCCTCAAGACACATTAAATAGACCAGAATTTCGTAAATAATACAACAGTAACTGGTCGAGGAACGTCCTGAAGAAATCCGGTTCATCACATCTACGAATGCTGCTAGGGCATCAATGAATCCAACGACTCACAAAAACACACAAAGCCCGTCGCACGCATAAGGCAGTCTTCGGAATGCCATCACTCCGGACCCGCAATAATGATGACCTGATCCCGAACAAACTTGGAAAATGTCTCGCACTCTGGAGCTGATCGAAGAAATCGTCACGGCGAGGTGAAGGATACCTATCCACATCGTAAGCTGGTTCAATTAACGATCCGTCGATACGCAACCCTAAACTGCCGTCTTTCTCCTTGACGAACAGAAATAGGAGCTTCCAAAAGCGAAACACTCAGACGCACAAAACTCCCCAAACCACAACTCCGCAGCTGATCCTGAAAAGTTCCTAGGCACTCTCAAGAGGTCTCACTAGGCATCAACCATGCCAATTTCAAAAATTAGAGGTGCCGAGAAACCCTAATACGGATCGTTGGCTAGAAGTTTAGGCGACAAAGCAACTAGTTAACTACTTTAACTAAGAGTACGGAAATACAACCTTTGTAGATCCGGTCCTCCACCTCCACGGCTCCGTGATGAAGTCCTCTCCGCTGTCCAAATGAAATCCCGGGCTCTAGCGTCGGCTTCATCGGAGAAATGGGCGGGCAAGGTCGTCGGCATCGTGCCGAAGATGATCTACGTCGAGGCATCACAAGATCAAGCTCCCACTTCACCAAGTCATGAAACTTGTGAAGAAAACACACTCTACTACTTGGCAAGAGGTAGAGGATGAAGAAATAGGAGGTGGGTTCACTTTAGAATTGGATTTCTCACTCATTTCATCAAGTTGCCATTGATGGAGGCATGCTTTCTTCAAGTGAAGAAGAAGAAGAAGAAGATGAATATTATGATAAGTATATTTCAAAAAGGAAATAAAAAGAATACTTATCATAATGTAACCATGGTCAAGTGTAGAGTGTAGACTAGGGTTAAGTGGAATGGTTAGGGTTAAGCTTGAGACAAAATGGTGACTTGGTCAAAGCTTCATGAAGCTTCAAATACAAACAAAGAAAGCCACCATTTCCCTTTTTTTTTTTCTTTTCCAAAACAAAATAAATAAATAAATGAATAAGAAAATGAAAACCCTAACCATTACACAACCATGGTTTAATCTTTACACAAACCCTAGTTAGCATGTATCATCAAACATGATACAAACTTGTGTACAAAAGTATATCACATATACAATGTGCACAATCCAAGTGAGAAAATCCATTTAAAGTGAACCGATACTAGTTAATGCAAAGTAATATATCATATATATAATTATACATTAAATCATTAAATCAACACTTGATTTAATGATCCGGTCATATAGCATATAACCGACCAGTATCATCAGTAACAACTTATCGAAACAACACTTGATCCGATAACCCGGCTATATCGCATATAACCGAGCAATGTCACATATCGCGAGAATCAAATACAGTATCACATACTGGTATCATTCTCGGTCCCGCACATATCTCATATGCGCTCCTATTTCGTTTCGCTTGAGCCAGGAAACCTCTGTGTAGGACTCTAAAGACTCGTCAATACGCCAGCAGCAGATGATGATCATATCAAGCACCCACAAGCCGCAAGCGGTCTGCTAAACGTAATGGCACCCGGGTATTGAGCGATCAGAAGATCGACGAGCAAGCCCGCTCATACACTAGTGAATCCAATCAGTAACACTAACCGTACAGTCCGGTCTGTTCGTCTGATATGTCGCATATCTCGCCTAGGGGTGGTAAACGTCAGACTCCAATAGCTCGATAAGTCGTGTCGATATAAGGTCTATAACAATTCGAGAAACTACTGGTAACACTTTCCAGTAAATCTCAGCAACCCTGGCCAGGGATTTCCGGTTATAGCCAATCGAACACAGCGCAACATCAACTCCCTATACCGGGAGAGACGAATCCCCTCCTATCGCTCATTGCCTCCATGTGATTCGGGACTGTACCCAAAAACCACCGTTTTGCACGCCCTCTTGGACGTGGTAAGGTGGAAATCAAAGCACAGTGGGAACCACACAAGACTCTATGACGATCTCGGGTCAACAGACTACTCTGTACCAGTGTCACCAGAGAACTGCCATCTGACGTAAGGTATAATACCATCTGGGAGTTCTCGGCGAGTCCGTCCAGTGTACCCAGTCTCCACTGAGCACCCGTATATCATCTCTGATGTCAAACACCAATGGATATGGGATCATCCATCGCCCATCTCTATGGGTCGAGAAGGTATACGCTAGTCTACTCTGGTATATCGATGCCCCGTCTCGATACACCCACGACTAGGGACTTTGAAGGATGTACTTATAGACTATCTGTCCCCACTAGTATGATCTGCATCATAGTCCAGGTAGTCAAGTACACATTCTAAGGGCTTTACCAACATGTAACAGAGAGACAATCAGTATACACGTTAAGGTAAAGTGTAACCAGATAGCATACTATCATGTCGAGCAAGAAAGTCCTCCCTATATATGTCCCAGCATCCACTACAATATACATCCTATGTACAGTAATGGCCTCTAGGGCATACATATAACTAACAATCTCCCACTTGCACTAGGGCCATCTGTAGCAGTGGTTGCAGTATCTCATACTCAACCATCCCATAAAAATCTCTCTCTGGGAATAGGCCTTCGTGAGTGGATCCGCCGTGTTGTCCTCTGAGTCTACTCTCCTAACCTCGATCACCCTGGAGATCAACTATCTCCATGATCAGGTGACACTGCCTTAGAATATGTCTGGATCACTGATGGGACGGGTGTTCCTTGGCATAAGCCACAACTCCATTGTCACATAATAGGAGGAACTGAGTTCATCTCATGAACAAATATACACCCAGACAGCCTCTTTGGTAGCATCTTAAGTAGCGACATATTCAGCCTTTAATCGTCTAGTATGCCACGGTATCTAGCTTGGAACTCTTCCAACATACCATCCCTTTACCAAGGGTAAAGACAATGCCTGTGACTGACATTCAGTCGTCTTTATCACCCTGGAACCTTTCCAGTGATTCTCCCCAGGATCGATTGATACCATCTCACTACATCTAGTGAGAATCCGAACATCCATTTAGATCTATCGAATAGATCCAAAACTCAGGATTAAGGAGGTATCAGTTTGATCTTATATGGAGAATCATTGTGATAAGCGGAGATTGACCGAGCGTGGCATAGGAAACTCCTTCCCTATCAAGAGCATGTCATCCACGTACTCTACGAGGATCGTCACCATACTCCCTACTACCTTTTTGTTTATACAAGGTTCATCTACCATTTTGATGATGTCAAACTCTTTGACTACCACATCAAAACGGATGTTCCAACTCCGCGATGCCTGCTTTATGCTATAAAGCATCTTGTACACGTTTCCGCTGCTCCCACTGTCTACGAGGCCCTCTGGCTGTGTACTTACAGACGTTCTCTTCTAAAACATCATTTAGAAAAACAGTCATGACACCCAACCACCAGATATCGTAGTCATGGTATGTAGCCGTGGCAAGTAGGATCTGGATGGACTTAAGCATAGCCACTGAAAAGGTTTCATCATTATCCACGTCTGGTTGATGACAAAAACCTTTAACAAGTCTAGCTTTGAAAGTCTCAACTTTTCCATCTACACCAAGTAATCTTCTCAAGATATACTTGCTCCTGATGGGGATTTAACCCTTCAGATATAGCAACCAAAGTCCATACATTGCTGGTGTACATGGATTCCATCTCAGATCGCTAAGCATCCAGCCATTCTTACAGAGTCTTACTCCTGATGGCCAGCTCGAAGCTAGTTAGGTCATCATCTCATGATGCAATCTTCGCTCCCACTATCATAGAGAAACCAAAGTAACTCTCAGGTGGGTGAGGAACCCTACTAGATCGGCGGAGAGGTTGAGGTTCGTTGGAAACTATTGAATCCTTTGGTTCTACCAAATCATCAGCTGCAGTTTGTATAGCTGAAACCATTCCAGTTCTACATAACTGATCTTGCCTCGAGCTTGTCCGGATTATGCTTTTAGACATAGCCCGGACAACCCCAAATCTTAACCAACTTAAGATATGGGCTCTTCCCTTTCCATATCACATATGAAGCGGTAGGCTACTGATTTGATTGGAACCCTATTCAATAGGTGTGCAGCTTCTCAAGCGCATAACTCCCAAAAGGAAATAGGTAACTCAGTAGTACTCATCATAGAGCACACCATATCACATAGGGTGCTATTGCTCCGCCCCGATATACCATCGTGCTATGGTGTATACGGAGGAGTAATGCTGAGAGAGAATCTCATTCTCCTTTAGAAAAGTTCAAGAATTCCGTGCTCAAGTATTCTCCTCCTTGATCTCATCAAAGGATATAATACTTATACCCGTTTTGGTTCTCTACTTCCAACTTATATTCTGTGAATATCTCAAAAAGTTCGGACTTGTGTTTCAACAGGAACATAGGTCTGAATCTAAAGAGATCATCAGAGAATGTAATGAAGTACAAAGAACCGGTCTTGGCATGTGTAGACAGGGGACCTTTATACATCAACATGTATCATCCCAAGAGTTCACTAACTCTTTCTCTGTTTCCAATAAACAGAGCTGGTGTCATCGTATCTTTGTGACATGACTGGCGAGTTTCACAAGATGTAAATTCAAACTGATTTAAATATGCATCTACATGTAACTACAGCCAGTCGGGTCGCATAGATATGACCTAGTCTACAATGCCTTAAGAAGGATTCGTTCATTTCTGAACTCTTCCTCTTGTGTGTGTTCCGTATACTAAGAACTGTAGTTTGATTTAGAACATCAACGCTTTTAGATAACGTGCCTGATCCGATCAACTTTTGATATAAGAAATGTTCAAAACATTATCCAACAATACAAAATTTTATCATTTCTTTACTAATAAAGAGATAGATATGATTTTGTATATCAGGTTCGGTATCTAATAACATTCGTTCAGAATCAATGTATTTGGAATACAAGGTGACAGTGACCAACAGACTTAGCTGCAACACTTGCCCCGTTTTCTGCCTCATGAAACTTATCACCCGTTCTCAGTTCTCTACCTTTCTGCAGCCCTATGTAACAGATTACATATCTGGGATCCTGATCTGGTATCACATACCCAGGACGTAGAGGATACAGAGAAACAGTTCTTTGTAATGAACACACCCGAAGATGATGCATCAGCATGCACTCTCTTCATTTGGGCGGCACGGGAAATCTGCTATTCCCCAATTTCCTGCTCTATCTTATAACAATTATAAGTTGGAGCGGGACCAACGTTCCCCAGCTCAGTATAACAAGCGGGTTCGGTTAATTATCCGTTTTATTATCTTGATTAAGGCGTGACATGGTCGCTACCAGGAGAGAGAGAGAAGAAAACACTCAGCGTGCGCTCTTGCAAGAATAGATTGGTTATTATTTTATCTAATCAGGATGGCTCCCACTGCTTTTTATCAAATCTTCCTTCAAACCCTAAAAGGAAAGACTAGCCGGGATTAATTACACACTACAAGTTCGCCAATCTTTCAGCCAGGCCAGTGTCGGTACTTTGAGGGAGGTCCCCCGTGCTTTCGCACGAACCTAATTAATGTAAATCTCGTTTTCCCAGAGGCGCAACCCCGTTGACACCTTTCTAGACACCTACTTGATCGGCTAATTGTAATGTGTAAAACTCTCCCAGGAGTAACTCTTACTCGCAGCGGGTATCGGGATCCAACTATCTCATAGAAGGTATGCAATCTCATTGCAAATTTCAACACTTGAAATTCCCGATAATATTTTGCCCCCGACGATTTATGACCTTGACAAGGTCAACAAACCATAGACCGCAAGTCAAGTTCAACCCGTCATTTCTTGATTGAATCAAACCCACCCGCACGACCCTTGACAAGGTCAACAAGGCCGCATGACTACCCTAACCCAATCTGCATCATATGCATAAGCAGATAAATACTGGTTAGCTACCGCACACTGCGCCTTGACAAGGTCAACAAACACAGCACGAATACTAAACAGGACTTATCTGAAATGACGGAGGGCTACGACAGGTTTTTCTGAAAACCTATTGCGTAATGAACTTGATATCGTTGTAGAATCAAATGGTTTTTAAAATGGAGTGCTTTTGAGGCCTTTCTAGTTTTGCTAAAGGGGTCACTCCCGGTGAAGGGATCGTCGGCCCTTTCCTCGTCGAATGAGGTGCGGGATATATCATATATATCACTGTGCAAAGCAAAAACTCTTAAAAGCAATCAAAAAACAAACCGAGTGAGTAGCATCTGCCAGTTATTGCTAAAGGAGTCACTCCCGGTGAACGGATCTCGGTCCTTTCCTCATCGAATAAGGTGCAAGATATATCACATATACCTCTGTGCAAAGCAAGAACTGTAGCTACCTGTTTTATTTTGAAATTCGATTCTACAACATCTTAGATTTCTTTTATTTCATTAATCATATTAATGAAGTCCCATCATTTAAAATACCTAAACATCACAGATAAATACGACGTACACTTATGCCATCCGCATTCGCCTCGATGTCCCCTCGTGCACCGTTAGGTTAGGTGACTAACGGCAGAGTGGGGCAGGGCTAGCGCGGGTGTAAAACATAAGTAACGTCTATATAATATATCATATATACTATATACTGTATCTATCACAGAACATCACATGATCACATCACAGATATCGCAGCAGAAGAAACATATGAAATATTGGATATACTAGGACGTCCGTGTTTTCAATACGAGCCAGTATAAAACACGGATTCCACGGTCGTGATGAATAGCCAAACCCACACCCCAAGACCCCTACGAGAGCGGCAAGAAACCCTACCAATTCTAGAGTTAGGAGACCCGGACTCGACTCCTCGAGTTGGTCTCCCACTAGACTCCAGAACCCGGTTACTTGTGCTCCCCTCCTTGGGTCTATCCTAGTGCGGAAAAGTAAATAATATACAAAGGGTGACAACTTCCGCAACCTGGAAGTGCCCCAATAAAAGAATATTACATACAAGTTTTGACATGAATGAAAATGAAAAACACCCATCTCACATAAAAACCCCCGGCTATTCAAACACGACGATCCAATATAACATATCCAGCAACACATAACATCACATGTCATCAACGTAAGTAAATATGCGAATCCCAATTGTCGTTGACATATAGCAACGAAACCGGCGATATCACATATTACACATACGGTCACAGAAAAGAAAGTGTAAAACTACAACAGTTGGAATCCGCAACCACCTCAGACATCGCATGCCTGACCAAATGAATTTCTTAGACATCGCATGCCTAACAATTATAAACTCCGCATTTTAGTCTCAAAATCGAAAACACTTTTCAATATCAAGTCGGGCAATTCAACAAGATTCCCGATATCCTGATCGCATGCTCGTCGCAAACTTCAGTAGGCGGCCGCACCCCCGACACCGTCGACGAAGTGCACCAAGACGGAACACCGCCACCGTGAGCACCCGAACGGATGTTTTCAGCGACGGGGTTCTCCTACAGTCACTTGGTCGGGGCTATGGAGTGAGGCTGTCTATTAAGTTTACCCGGCGAGTATCCGCGTACGCTACGTGATTGCGACGGACTTTTGATCACATCAAAATTCCGTGGCAACCGATCAAGTGAGACTAAAGTGCTATGTTTATAACATTCATTCAGTTATCTCATAACTAGTGAATTCCAATTATTGTATCACATTCCGGATAAATAGAAAATGTTAAACTTTCCGATCGAACATTCGAACACCCAAGTTTTCCCGAAACAGCTCAACACATGAAATAAGTTTAAAAACATTCACTTCGTGCCTCAGTGCCAACGGTCCAGCCGTAGAAGGGTCAAGCCAACGCCTCACATGTGGCACGCCGTACTGCCCCAAACCCGAAGGTTCAAAGGGCAGTTCAAGACGGTCACATAATCGAGTTAAGGTTTGTTTTCTTCTATAGGGTCCATCACGTCACTTGCACTACTTAGAACGTCGTTAAACTACGGAAAAATCCAACACTTGGAAATTTCCCGACAGGGGAAAAATTGGGTATTTATATCCGGTCGAACTTTTTAACAGTTTCTAAAATATCCGGAAAAACATAAACGAAGTTAAATTATCCGATCAAATTAACGAATCCCCAATAAAACCCTAGAAAACTCAACATTTGAGTGGAATTAAAAAATTCACATAAAAAATTAACAAGAAAGGACCTAAGAATAATTACATGAAATTTCAGGGACTAAGTCACAATTTTGGCCGCGGAACCGCCGCAAAACCCCTGGTTTCGCCGCGCTTCCGCGGTCAAATTGTTGAATTAGACGTCCAAACTTCACCGTAATTCTTAGTTTTTCCTGCATAATTTTCTGAGAATTTTTAATTTGGAAAAAGCCACAGTTTGTAAAAATGTACAGAGAAGGGTATAATCGGGGGATTCCGGCTTCGATCGGACTTCTAACTTCGTATACACTTCGCCTAAAACTCTAGCTAGACTCTGATGCCATTGAAAGGTTCCTAGGCACTCTCAAGAGGTCTCACAAGGCATCAACCATGCCAATTTCAAAAATTAGAGGTGCCGAGAAACCCTAATACGGATCGTTGGCTAGAAGTTTAGGCGACAAAGTAACTA
Organism: Agapanthus africanus; assembly: GCA_030015575.1. Lineage (NCBI taxonomy): Eukaryota > Viridiplantae > Streptophyta > Magnoliopsida > Asparagales > Amaryllidaceae > Agapanthus > Agapanthus africanus. Next base: position 388,394,482 of record CM057344.1, read on the forward strand.
GTTAACTACTTTAACTAAGAGTACGGAAATACAACCTTTGAAGATCCGGTCCTCCACTTCTACGGCTCCGTGATGAAGTCCTCTCCGTTGTCCAAATGAAATCCCGGGCTCTAGCGTCGGCTTCATCAGAGAAATGGGCGGGCAAGGTCGTCGGCTTCGTGCCGAAGATGATCTACGTCGAGGCATCACAAGATCAAGCTCCCACTTCACCAAGTCATGAAACTTGTGAAGAAAACACACTCTACTACTTGGCAAGAGGTAGTGGATGAAGAAATAGGAGGTGGGTTCACTTTAGAATTGGATTTCTCACTCATTCCATCAAGTTGCCATTGATGGAGGCATGCTTTCTTCAAGTGAAGAAGAAGAAGATGAATATTATGATAAGTATATTTCAAAAAGGAAATAAAAAGAATACTTATCATAATGTAACCATGGTCAAGTGTAGAGAGTAGACTAGGGTTAAGTGGAATGGTTAGGGTTAAGCATGAGACAAAATGGTGACTTAGTCAAAGCTTCATGAAGCTTCAAATACAAACAAAGAAAGCCACCATTTCCCTTTTTTTTTTCTTTTCCAAAATAAAATAAATGAAATAAATAAATGAATGAATAAGAAAATGAAAATCCTAACCATTACCCAACCATGGTTTAATCTTTACACAAACCCTAGTTAGCATGTATCATCAAACATGATACAAACTTGTGTACAAAAGTATATCACATATACAATGTGCACAATCCAAGTGAGAAAATCCATTTAAAGTGAACCGATACTAGTTAATGCAAAGTAATATATCATATATATAATTATACATTAAATCAATAAATCAACACTTGATTTAATGATCCGGTCATATAGCATATAACCGACTAGTATCATCAGTAACAACTTATCGAAACAACACTTGATCCGATAACCCGGCTATATCGCATATAACCGAGCAATGTCACATATCGCGAGAATCAAATACAGTATCACATACTGGTATCATTCTCGGTCGCGCACATATCTCATATGCGCTCCTATTTCGTTCCGCTTGAGCCAGAAAACCTCTGTGTAGGACTCTAAAGACTCGTCAATACGCCGGCAGCAGATGATGATCATATCAACCACCCACAAGCCGCAAGCGGTCTGCTAAACGTAATGGCCACCCGGGTATTGAGCGATCAGAAGATCGACGAGCAAGCCCGCTCATACTCCAGTGAATCCAATCAGTAACACTAACCGTACAGTCCGGTCTGTTCGTCTGATATGTCGCATATCTCGCTTAGGGGTGGTAAACGTCAGACCCCAATAGCTCGATAAGTCGTGTCGATATGTGGTCTATAACAATTCGAGAAACTACTGGTAACACTTTCCAGTAAAGCTCAGCAACCCTGGCCAGGGATTTCCGGTTATAGCCAATCGAACACAGCGCAACATCAACTCCCTATACCGGGAGAGACGAATCCCCTCCTATCGCTCATTGCCTCCATGTGATTCGGGACTGTATCCAAAAACCACCGTTTTGCACGCCCTCTTGAACGTGGTAAGGTGGAAATCAAAGCACAGTGGGAACCACACAAGACTCTATGACGATCTCGGGTCAACAGACTACTCCGTACCAGTGTCACCAGAGAACTGCCATCTGACGTAAGGTATAATACCATCTGGGAGTTCTCGGCGAGTCCGTCCAGTGTACCCAGTCTCCACTGAGCACCCGTATATCATCTCTGATGTCAAACACCAATGGATATGGGATCATCCATCGCCCATCTCTATGGGTCGAGAAGGTATACGCTAGTCTACTCTGGTATATCGATGCCCCGTCTCGATACACCCACGACTAGGGACTTTGAAGGATGTACTTATAGACTATCTGTCCCCACTAGTATGATCTGCATCATAGTCTAGGTAGTCAAGTACACATCCTAAGGGCTTTACCAACATGTAACAGAGAGACAATCAGTATACACGTTAAGGTAAAGTGTAACCAGATAGCATACTATCATGTCGAGCAAGAAAGTCCTCCCTATATATGTCCCAGCATCCACTACAATATACATCCTATGTACAGTAATGGCCTCTAGGGCATACATATAACTAACAGATCCTTTAGCTCCCAAGCTTCGCCGGCTCATCCGGAACAACGTCGGAAAAACTCTCGCATGAAAGGAACCCGGTCCAACAATCCCACTGTGGCTCCGGTATCACGAATGAACGCCAAGAATCCACGACATCTCCTCAGTAGCTGACTAGCGAAAAAGTCTGAATTCAAGCTGTGAGAGGCGGCACAGCTATCCGCCTGCACAACAAGAATTGACCTTCCGGGAAAACAAAACTGACTGTTTCCTCATGGTAGTCCACAAACGCCTAACACGTAACTAAACAGTCCGTGCCCAGTAGAACGTCAAATCCAACATCTCTAGAAGGATCAAAACAACGGACGAATCTCTATCTCCTATCCGATTGGCACACAACTGAATACGTGTCGCGCATCAAAAGAATCGCTGACAAAAGTTAGCACAACTACGACTAATCTACCCAACCACGGTACAAGCATGAAAAACAAACGAACACATCAAAAGAACATGCGAAATAAGGATACCTCAAAACTCTGCATTGGACGTCTGCGCGTCCTGATGAGTAGAAGCAAACTCCTGTGTCTGCCCTCTACCCGCAACTGGCTGAACTCCTCTGGTAGACTGAGCCCTCTGAGTGAACCTTCCACATCCACGGCCTCTCTGAATATGATCATGACGTGGTGCTAAGGAACAATCCCTGACGAAGTGCTGAAGGCTTCCACATCGAAAACATCCACGCGCTGACTGCTGACCATCCTGGGGATGAGAGCTGAACGACTGTCCTCGCCCTAAGCCTCTGCCACTCCCGCGACGGCTATGAAATCTGTCTCGATGACCAAACCTCTGTCTCCGGGTTGGTACACTAGTACGAGTCCTCCACTGTCCTGAAACTCTCTGAGCCTCTAGAATATGCGCCTCATCAACTGGAGCTGCAACCACTGGTGCTATATAGGTGACGGACTGCTGCATGCTGATCGCAAGATACAACTGAGTAACAGGGGTGACAACCTCCTGTCGTAGCTCCCGAACGACATCAACCAATGAACTTATAGTCTGGCGGAAGTCCTGCATCTCCACCAAAAGTCTATCAATAGTATAGGTCGTAGGCTGATCCGTCGGCACCTGTGCAACTAGAGTGCCATCCTTGTCAGTACTCGTCTCACCCGAGCCAACTCTGACCTCGGCCCTCGCTGCATCACTCTGAGTCCCCATAGTCATCGGTGGCAAGGCTATAAATAGATATAAGATTTGATAAGAATAAGGAATCGAATCTCAAGGATATGAATTATTAAGGAAGGAATTTCAAGCAATTTGTACTTAGGTCACTTAATGCAAAGTACCGCATCGTGGGTATGCTGCAGACATACACACACTACGTTACTCTGCTTAAGCTACCTACTCCATCATTCTAAGGTCATCCTACACTTCGAAAGGTAAAACCTAGCGCTCTGATAGCAACTTTGTCACGACCCAAAATTGGCCCGTGACGGCCCCAGCACTACGCAACGCCCTAAGATGTAACGTAGTAAAAGAAAGCAAAAACCCAGAAATCTAAACCATAAAAATATGGAAAAGATAATATAAGTTTTTGAAACATTTGAAATCGCAACCCAAATTCTTTAAAAGTCCTACTTTATTTCTTTAAAATTTTGGCAACACCCCCTTTTTGGAAAAACTAACCAAGATGAATACAACACAAAAATATGACGACGTAGCGAAGAAATAAAGACAATAGAGAGAAAGCTGTATATAAAAGAAAACAAATCCACAATAATATACAATATCGTCCTCACCAAGTCTCTAAGTCAACAACATAATAGTAGATGGAGAGTACAAGATACAACGAATGTACAATACAAAATACAGATAACCACCAAAACCCACCTAAGCAAAATAATACTGTGAGCTGATGCGGTATCTGTAGCAAAAGATTATAGCTGAATAGCTGAATAGCCTGCCTCGACTACTCTGGGGAACAACCTGAAACACCTATGGCACAACGGGGGTGAGTTGCCAACTCGTGAATAGTAGATAACATATGCAGGTAATCGCAGGAATGTACGTACAGCATGAATCTAAGATATGCGATTTGTTAGTTATATGGATGCCCTAGAGGCCATTACTGTACATAGGATGTATATTGTAGTGGATGCTGGGACATATATAGGGAGGAATTTCTTGCTCGACATGATAGTATGCTATCTGATTGCTCTTTATCTTAACGTGTACACTGATTGTCTCTCTATTACATGTTGGTAAAGCCCTTAGGATGTGTACTTGACTACCTTAACTATGATGCAGATCATACTAGTGGGGACATGGTAGTCCATAAGTACATCCTTCAAGGTCCCTAGTCGTGGGTGTATCGAGACGGGGCATCGATATACCAGAGTAGACTAGCGTATACCTTCTCGACCCATACAGATGGGCAATGGATGATCACATATCCATTGGTGTTTGACATCAGAGATGATATACGGGTGCTCAGTGGAGACTGGGTACATTGGACGGACTCGCCGAGAACTCCCAGATGGTATTATACCTTACGTCAGATGGCAGTTCTCTGGTGACACTGGTACAGGTTAGTCTGTAGACCCGAGATCGTCATAGAGTCTTGTGTGATTCCCACTGTACTTTGATTCCCACCTTACCACGTCCAAGAGGGCGTGCAAAACGGTGGCTTTTCGGTACAGTCCCGAATCACATGGAGGCAATGAGCGATAGGAGGGGATTCGTCTCTCCCGGTATAGGGAGTTGATGTTGCACTGTGTTCGATTGGCAATAACCGGAAATCCCTGGCTAGGGATGCTGAGATTTACTGGTAAGTGTTACCAGTAGTTTCTCGAACTGTTATAGACCTCATATCGACACGACTTATCGAGCTACTGGGGTCTGACGTTTACCGCCCCTAGGCCAGATATGCGACATATCAAACGAACAGACCGGACTGTACGGAAAGTGTTACAGGTTGGATTCACAGGAGTGTGAGCGGGCTTGCTCGTCGATCTTCTGATCGCTCAATACCTGGGTGGCCGTTACGTTTAGCAGACCGCTGGCGGCTTGTGGGTGTTTGATATGATCATCACCTGCTGCCGGCGTATTGTCGAGTCCTTAGAGTCCTACACAGAGGTTTCCTGGCTCAAGCGAAACGAAATAGGAGCGCATATGAGATATGTGCGGGACCGAGAATAATGCGTGTATATGATACCGTATTCTATTCTCGCGATGAATGTATCAAATGGTTGTATGCGATATAACCTAGTTATCGAATCGGTGATTGATTCGATAAGTCGATACATTGGATATTAGTCGGTCATATGCGATATGACCGGATCGTTAAATCAAGTATTGATTTAATGATTTAATGTATAATTATATATTTGATATATTACTTTGCATTAACTAGTATTGGTTCACTTAAGATGGATTTTCTCACTTAATATGCACATTGTATATATGATATAGTTTTGTGCACTAGTTTGTATCATGTTTGATGATACATGCAAACTTGGGTGTGTATGATTAAACCATGGTTATGTTAATGGTTAGGGTTTTGATTTACTTATTTATTTATTTTATTTAATTCACTTTGGCAAGAAATGAAATGTTGGCTTTCTTTGGATTTTGTTGAAGCTTCATGAATCTTTGAAAGCTTGACCATTTTGTTTCTTTCCTTAACCCTAACCATTCACCTAACCCTAGTTTATTCTCTACACTTAACCATGGTTGCATTATGATAACCATCACTTGTTTTTCTATTATTGGATAAATTTTTTTCTGTCACGACCCGAAGGTACGGAACGTGACTGGCACTTAGATTACGAGACGTCTAAAGGCGTGCCGTAACCTAAGTCAGCCAAAGCCCAGAAAAATCTAAACCAAAATCAAAAGAGAGTGAAGGAAAACCTTAATAAAAACGGTTTTTCAATTCAATTAAGTTGCATAGAATCCCTTTTTAAAAACATCATAAATTTCTGAAAATTTCGGTAGAGTCTCCCCTGTATTTTCTATCCCCCAAAATGGGTACAACAAGATAATAAACCTGTAATCATAAAAATGGCATCCCCAAGCGGGAGCTAGCTCTTCGCCCAAGGCGGATCACAACCACATGCAATATAATAGTAATATCAAGAAAAAGAGCATAAAAGAAATGCAAAATACCAGAAAACACACGTCGGCTCAAGTGAGCTCGACCCAAAAGAAACCACAAATATACATATCTCTCATTCTCATCACTAGGTCGCATATACAATACAAGTGGTAGATGGAGAATACTAGATACAATGATAAAGAAAAAAGAAATAAAGTATACTCGCAACCCACCTACGGGCGATGTCGCGAGTCTGAGCAAAAGGAACTGATGACAAGATAGCCCGCCGCTACAAGACTGACGGGTCCGACCTGCAAGACACTGTGGCACAACGGGGGTGAGTTTCCAGCTCGTGAGTAGAATATAACATCTAGTAAGGAAATCGTAAGAATGCACGCAATGCGGAACAACATGTATGTCCATATGTGATATAATAACTCTAGTATGCATGCACATGTATGCAATATCTTTTCTAACTCTTTAAGTGTTTTAAATGTTAAAGTTACTGCATTCTTAACTTTTAGAAAATGAATGTCTGCATAATAGGTAAATATCATCAAGAAATCCTCTTAAAACCCGTGTCAAGCATCGACACCAAATAGGAATCATATCTGTCTCAATATCGGGCTCCGTCAGTCCGGATCGGCCTATATCATAAATCTCACGACAACGGTCGGTATCCTCCGGATATCCGCCGCGCCAGACATCACCGGTAGGTAGTCTTCCCCTGCCAGGCTCATCGTCTACAACTCGATCTTCTTGCCCCGGGGTACCATACCTGGCCCACCATGTACCCGAGACGGTTCATCCACTCCTCGAATCGGGTCTCGAAATCGAACAGAAAACATGAAAACTCATGGTGGACGACACATACCTCACGAGAAAACCGCAACTTTGTTTTAAAAATGATAAATATAAGCTTTTGTTAAATTCTTGCGGTTTTCCCCAAAAATCCAGAAATCGCAGCAAAACTGAAATCCTTAAGAAAATCATAATATCCACATGTTATATATATGATAAATGTCTATGATATCAATGTATATGATGTGAGTTTTGGCTAGAAATCCATGTAAATATGATGATGATGCGAGGTATATGCATGCGATGCAATTTCATATATCAGGTATGAATACAGGTGACGATATTAAGATAAACAGGTTCTATAGTGCACGTGGCATGGCAATTACAAAAGGCGTGTGTGTCACATGAATAGTGCGCGTGCAACAGATGCCAATGGTAATGGTGTTCGTGTCCTACGAAGTGTTATCGCATATGTGCATATGAATATCCATGCAATCTAGCATACTATTAACTATAAGGTATGCTGTGTAAATGAAGGGGGTAAGCTAACTAACAATATAAATATTGCCAGAAATAGGGTAATCCTAACTAGGGGGTGCATTGCGCCATCCAAACGATTCCCCCATAGATGAATACATCTACTCACCTGAAATCTCCGCTAATCCGATCCGGCCACCGCCTTGCCTTTTCGCGCCGTGTCCGAAGTTTCCCCGACCGATCCTATATTTGCACAATACCAAGCATAAGATTACAAAACCTAACACAATGCAAGTCACAACATACAATTATCCACGATCTCGTATTAATCATAGCATGCACTCGGTGCGCGGAAAAACGCACGAAAATCGCTAATCGTTAAACTAGAATTGTCATTTCGGGAAAATCGACTAAACTACAACCCGACTAGACGAAACCCCGCGTTCACGCATTCTAATAATCCTATACGAAGCTAATAATATTGCTAACCTAACGCAAATTGAACGCATTCTATTTTTCGTAAAAATCTAGCAAGCAAATTCAACGCCGATTCAATGCAAACATCGATATTTTGTCGATTTAGCGAGCATATAATTACACCATTAACAATTCTAATCAATTAGATAACCATTCCTAACATAATCCAACCATTATGCTACAAACCCTAATTTTTAAAAATCAAAACCTTCTCTTGATTTTTCATGAACAAGGATTTACACTAAATTAATACTTAAAAATTAGATTTTAGCACAAATAAACTACAAGTTAGCAAACTAGTTTAGAATTTTTACCTCACCAATTGAATCCTAGCATGATCAAGTCACCAAGAAGCCTCCTTTCATCAAGTTCTCAAACAAATTAGGGTTGAAGAGAGAAAGGATTAGGGTTTTGCTTTGAATGGAGATGGAAAATTGTGAATTTTTAATGGATTTTAGCTAGAAAAAGAAGCAAAATTGAAGTGAGAAGAGAGGGTTTCAGCAGGATTTGGGGTCGGCTGCAGGTAGAGGAGGAAGTGGGGAAATTTTGTAGAAGTTTCTAGGTCAAACAAACATCATATGATATCATTTAATGCTTTTCATTTCAACTTTTTCCAAAAAAACCCCTTTTTCATCATTTTTTTCATAATTTTTCCACCATAAAACCAAAAGTTTGCAAGACATGATATAATTTTATTAACACCATATTTTAGCTTATAAAGACTCCTAATTATGAAATTTACCCAATTAAATTTGTATTTATCACTAATTTAATGTATTTAAAAAGGCTTAAAATAATATTAAAAAAATAATTAATTACGAAAAAAAATTTATTTAACTAGAAAATTATAAGTGACATTTTAGTGACAAAATTATAGTAATATCTTGTCTAAATTTTGTATAATTAGTTCTACAATGAAAAACACCTATTTTGACTTTTTACGGAAAAAGCCGAAAAATTTGCCGATTACCGAAAAACTGCCTAAACGATTTTTCGAAGGGTTACAATCTTCCCCCCTTAAAGAAATTCGGTCCCCGAATTTAGAATATAACTACGCGTACCTTCAAAAAGATGGGGATATCTCTTCCTCATCTCGACCTCGGTCTCCCAGGTGACCTCTTCGCTGTTCGGGCCACGCCAAAGGACCTTGACGGACGGTATGACCTTCGACCTCAATTTCTTCACCTGCCGATCCAAGATGACCACTGGCTACTCGGTAAATGAAAGATCACGCTCTAACTGGATCGTCTGGTGCTGAATCGCCTGGGAAGGATCATGAAGGTACTTGCGGAGCATCGAGACATGGAATACGGGGTGAACATCGGGGAAGCTGGCCGGAAGAGCTAACCGATAAGCTACCGGACCAACACGCTCTAGGATCTCGAAAGGACCAACATATCTAGGACTCAGTTTCCCTTTCCGCCCAAATCTCATCACACCCTTCATCGGAGAGACCTTCAGGAAAACATGATCGCCAACAGCGAACTCGAGTCGGCGACGACGCCTGTCAGCATATGATTTCTGCCTGCTCTGTGCCGCTCTCATCCTATCCCGAATCAGCTGTATCTTCTCAGTCATCTCCTGTACAATCTGCGGCCCCAAAATACTGCTCTCCCTAAGCTCTGTCCAACATACAGGCGATCGACATCTCCTTCCATATAAAGCCTCAAAAGGTGCCATCTGAATCGTCTCCTGGAAGCTATTATTGTAGGAAAACTCGATCAAAGGCAAATGACGATCCCAGCTACCGCCGAAATCTAAAACACAAGCTCTGAGCATGTCCTCAAGAGTCTGAATCGTACGCTCCGACTGACCGTCAGTCTGAGGATGAAAGGCTGTGCTAAAACTCAATCGGGTGCCCAAAGCTTCCTGTAGTTTCTGCCACAATCGGCTGGTAAACTGGGTGCCACGGTCGGACACGATGCAAGTCGGAACACCATGCAGTCGCACGATCTCATCAATATAAACCTGGGCGTACTGAGAAAATCCAAAAGTGGTCTTCACTGGCAGAAAGTGAGCCGCTTTCGTCAGTCGATCAACAATCACCCATATAGAGTCATACCCTCGACTAGTCCTGGGTAGACCGACAATGAAGTCCATGGACCCACTTCCACTCAGGGATGGGCAAAGGCTGTAACTCGCCGGCTGGCCTCTGGTGCTCGGCCTTGACTTGCTGACAAGTCAGGCATCTCGACACAAAGTCTATAATATCCTTCTTCATCCCATCCCACCAGTAAACCTCTCTCAAATCACGGTACATCTTGGTGGAACCTGGATGCACACTGTATACTGATCTATGAGCCTCCTCGAGAATATCACGCCTCAGTCCCTCTGAATCTGGCACGCATAGTCGAGTCCCAAATTGAAGTATCCCCTGATCATCAATCACGAACTCAGAAACTCTGCCCTGCCGAATCTGCTCAATAATCTCTAATGTACGGGCATCGTCGGACTGTGCCTCGTGGATACGGTCAAGTAACTGTGGGCGTGCTCTGAAATGGGCTAGCTGTCCCCCTGTAGGAGTAAACTCGAACTGCACTCTGCTATCACATAACACCTGCCAATCCGCCGTCGACTGCATCTGTACTGCGCTCAAACAAGATAAGCTACCACCGGGCCTCCTACTCAAAGCATCTGCCACCACATTCGCCTTGCCCGGATGGTATAAAATCTCGCAGTCATAATCCTTCACCAACTCCATCCAAAGGCGCTGTCTCAGATTTAGATCTCGCTGCTGGAAGATATACTTCAAACTCTTGTGGTCAGTGAATATCTGGCACGACTCACCGTATAGGTAATGTCTCCAGATCATAAGTGCAAATACCACTGCAGCCATCTCTAAATCATGGGTGGGGTAGTTCTGTTCGTGTTTCCTCAGCTGTCGAGAAGCGTACGCGATAACTCTGTCGTGCTGCATCAATACACATCCCAGCCCCACTCTAGAAGCATCACAATATACCACGAACCCGCCTGATCCTTAAGGCAATGCTAACACTGGTGCAGTAGTCAAACGAGTCTTCAACTGCTGGAAACTATCCTCACATGCCTGGGTCCAATCAAAAGGAGCCCCCTTCCGGGTCAACCCGGTCAACGGTGCAGCAATGCGGGAGAAATCCTGGACAAAACGTCGATAATAGCCGGCCAGACCTAGAAAACTGCGAACCTCTGTAACTGATACTGGTCTAGGCCAACGCTGAACTGCCTCGATCTTCTTCGGGTCTACACAAATACCATCTCTTGTCACTACATGACCCAAGAAATCGACACTGTATAGTCAGAATGCGCACTTGGAGAATTTGGCGAACAGCTGATGCTCCCTCAAAGTCTGCAATGTGATACGTAAGTGCTGCTCATGCTCCTCCCGGCTCCGAGAATAAACCAAGATGTCGTCAATGAACACAATAATGAACTGATCGAGATACGGCCTGAATACGCGGTTCATCAAATCCATAAATGCTGCCGGGGCATTGGTGAGCCCGAACGACATCACCAAGAACTCATAATGACCATATCGAGTACGGAAGGCGGTCTTCGGAATATCCTCCCTCCGAACTCGCAACTGGTGATAACCTGACCGTAAATCAACCTTCGAGAAGAACCCTGCACCGTGGAGCTGATCAAATAAGTCATCAATGCGGGGTAGGGGATATCTGTTCCGCACAGTAACCCTGTTCAGCTGACGGTAATCAATGCATAAACGCATACTTCCGTCCTTCTTCTTAACAAACAAGACGGGAGCACCCCAAGGTGACACACTCGGTCGGATAAGCCCTTTGTCCAGCAAGTCCTGTAACTGATCCTTTAGCTCTCTCAGCTCCGCCGGGGCCATCCGATAAGGCGGTATAGAGATAGGCCCCGTGCCAGGGATCAAGTCAATACAGAACTCAATCTCGCGCTCTGGTGGCAGACCAGGCAACTCGTCAGGGAATACATCAGGAAACTCTCTCACAACAGGGACCTGGTCTAACGGAACCTCTGTGGAACTAGTATCACAAACATAGGCTAAGAATCCCTGACACCCTTTCCTTAAGAGCTGACCAGCGCGAAGAGAAGAAATCAAGCTGGGAAGGGTAGCACTACGATCTCCCTGAATAATAAGAACCGGTTCACCAGGAAAACAGAATCTGACTGCCTTTTCACGGCAGTCCACGGATGCATAATAGGTGGCTAGCCAGTCCATACCAAGAAGAACGTCAAAGTCTAGCATATCGAGGAGAATCAAATCAACTGAAGAATCTCTCTCCCCGATACGAACGGAACACGATCGGTACATAAAACGGGCAACAAAAGACTCGCCTACCGGGGTAATAACGATAAGCGGCTGATCTAACGGAGATGACTCTCGGCCCAACCTCGGTGCAAAATACGTGGATACATAGGAATGTGTGGAGCCTGGATCAAATAATACCCGTGCATTAAAAGAACATACTGGCAGAGTACCTGTCACGACGGCATTGGATGCCTATGCATCCTGAGGAGTCAACGCGAACACTCGGGCCTGTCCACCACTAATAGCTGGCTGTCCTCTGCCTCTACCTCGGCCTCTGCCTCTGCCTCTGTCACCTCGTCCTATCGGAACCGGACCGCCACGCCCACGGCCTCTAGAAGCATCTGACTGGCGTGGAGCATCATCAGGAGTAGGAAGTAAAGCTCTCTGAGAAGGTGGTGAGGGTGGTAAAGTCACATGCGGGACTGTCGCCGCGCCCTGGCGTCCCATGGTACAGTCTCTGACACGGTGGTACTGACTCCGACACCGAAAACATCCTGGAGACGACTGCTGGGTCTGTGGATATGAACCAAATAACTGACCTCGTCTCAATCCTTTGCCTCCGCCATCTCCCGGAAATAATCTATCACGATGTCTGCCCATCTGCCGCTGAGCTGGCGTATCAGTACGGATCCTCTTCGGCCCAGAAACGACCGGAGTCTCAGAAATACGCTCCTCCAAAAGTAAGGTTGCATCCATCGCGGCAGCGTATGTATCAAAGTGCTGGGTGCCGATGGCAAGGAATAGCTGTGTATCAAGCCCTCTTACAAACCTCTTTATTCTCTTCTCTTCTGTGTCGACTAGGTACGGAGCATATCGAGACAACTGGGTAAACTGTATATCATACTCCGACACTGTCATCCCAGGAGTCTTGCGCAAAGACTCAAAACTGCGGGCTCGAGCATCTCGGACACTCTCCGGAAGAAAACGGGCAAGAAATGCAGCTGTAAACTCATCCCAGGTCATAGAAGGCAGACCTGCAGCTCGGCCTCTCTCTACTTAGTCGTACCATGTCTGGGCAAGACCCTCCAGACGAAAACTCGCAAACTCCACCAATCTATCCTCAGAACACCTCAACGAACGGCAAATCCGAGCCATCCTATCAAGAAATGCCTGTGGGTCCTCTGTCGCATCTGTACCGGTAAAAGCTGGAGGTCTCAATCTCATGAACTCCTGTAGTGAAACAGGGATAGTCTCCGTAGTAGCAGCAGGAGTGACCATCTATGCAGCAGGTACGAGCGTGGTCTGTGCGGTGGAAGGAACGTCCTCGGATCTCTGTGCCCGACTGGACTTAACTAAAGATCCCATCATCTGCCATAACTCTTGCATGCCGGCCTCTAATCTGGCAATACGGTCAGGATAAGGCGGATCAGTATGACCCTGAGGGGTAGGTGTATCATCCCGCTCGATCCTCGCCTCAGACGGGCCCGCCCGAATCTCATCCCTAGCGGCAGCCCGCTGAGCTCTCGTAGTCTTTGGCGGCATCGAAGATGGAATAAGAAACAGGACTGATAAGATCATTGCAATTGAATCAAGGAATGCAAGGAATCAAGAAAGGAAATACAAGCAATTATGTCCTAAGGTCACTTAGGCGGAGTACTGTATCGTAAGTATGCCGCGGATCATACCCACGCTACGCCACTCTGCTTAAGTCACCTACTCCATCTACCAAGGTCGTCCTACACTCAGAAAGGTAAAACCTACGCTCTGATACCAAGTTTGTCATGACCCGAAGGTACGGAACGTGACTGGCACTTAGATTACGAGACGTCTAAAGGCGTACCGTAACCTAAGTCAGCCAAAGCCCAGAAAAATCTAAACCAAAATCAAAAGAGAGTGAAGGAAAACCTTAATAAAAACGGTTTTTCAATTCAATTAAGTTGCATAGAATCCCTTTTTAAAAACATCATAAATTTCTGAAAATTTCGGCAGAGTCTCCCCTGTATTTTCTATCCCCCAAAATGGGTACAATAAGATAATAAACCTGTAATCATAAAAATGGCATCCCCAAGCGGGAGCTAGCTCTTCGCCCAAGGCGGATCACAACCACATGCAATATAATAGTAATATCAAGAAAAAGAGCATAAAAGAAATGCAAAATACCAGAAAACACACGTCGGCTCAAGTGAGCTCGACCCAAAAGAAACCACAAATATACATATCTCTCATTCTCATCACTAGGCCGCATATACAATACAAGTGGTAGATGGAGAATACTAGATACAATGATAAAGCAAAAAGAAATAAAGTATACTCGCAACCCATCTACGGGCGATGTCGCGAGTCTGAGCAAAAGGAACTGATGACAAGATAGCCCGCCGCTACAAGACTGACGGGTCCGACCTGCAAGACACTGTGGCACAACGGGGGTGAGTTGCCAGCTCGTGAGTAGAATATAACATCTAGTAAGGCAATCGTAAGAATGCACGCAATGCGGAACAACATGTATGTCCATATATGATATAATAACTCTAGTATGCATGCACATGTATACAATATCTTTTCTAACACTTTAAGTGTTTTAAATGTTAAAGTTACTGCATTCTTAACTTTTAGAAAATGAATGTCTGCATAATAGCTAAATATCATCAAGAAATCCTCTGAAAACCCGTGTCAAGCATCGACACCAAATAGGAATCATATATGTCTCAATATCGGGCTCCGTCAGTCCGGATCGGCCTATATCATAAATCTCACGACAACGGTCGGTATCCTCCGGATATCCGCCGCTCCAGACATCACCGGTAGGTAGTCTTCCCCTGCCAGGCTCATCGTCAACAACTCGATCTTCTTGCCCCGGGGTACCATACCGGGCCCACCATGTACCCGAGACGGTTCATCCACTCCTCGAATCAGGTCTCGAAATCCAACAGAAAACATGAAAACTCATGGTGGACGACACATACCTCACGAGAAAACCGCAACTTTGTTTTAAAAATGATAAATATAAGCTTTTGTTAAATTCTTGCGGTTTTCCCCAAAAATCCAGAAATCGCAGCAAAACTGAAATCCTCAAGAAAATCATAATATCCACATGTTATATATATGATAAATGTCTATGATATCAATGTATATGATGTGAGTTTTGGCTAGAAATCCATGTAAATATGATGATGATGCGAGGTATATGCATGCGATGCAATTTCATTTATCAGGTATGAATACAGGTGACGATATTAAGATAAACAGGTTCTATAGTGCACGTGGCATGGCAATTACCAAAGGCGTGTGTGTCACATGAATAGTGCATGTGCAACAGATGCCAATGGTAATGGTGTTCGTGTCCTACGAAGTGTTATCGCATATGTGCATATGAATATCCATGCAATCTAGCATACTATTAACTATAAGGTATGCAGTGTAAATGAAGGGGGTAAGCTAACTAACAATATAAATATTGCCAGAAATAGGGTAATCCTAACAAGGGGGCGCATCGCGCCATCCAGACGATTCCCCCATAGATGAATACATCTACTCACCTGAAATCTCCGCTAATCCGATCCGGCCACCGCCTTGCCTTTTCGCGCCGTGTCCGAAGTTTCCCCGACCGATCCTATATTTGCACAATACCAAGCATAAGATTACAAAACCTAACACAATGCAAGTCACAACATACAATTATCCACGCTCTCGTATTGATCATAGCATGCACTCGGTGCGCGGAAAAACGCACGAAAATCGCTAATCGTTAAACTAGAATTGTCATTTCGGGAAAATCGACTAAACTACAACCCGACTAGACGAAACCCCGCGTTCGCGCATTCTAATAATCCTATATGAAGCTAATAATATTGCTAACCTAACGCAAATTGAACGCATTCTATTTTTCGTAAAAATCTAGCAAGCAAATTCAACGCCGATTCAATGCAAACATCGATATTTTGTCGATTTAGCGAGCATATAATTACACCATTAACCATTCTAATCAATTAGATAACCATCCCTAACATAATCCAACCATTATTCTACAAACCCTAATTTTTAAAAATCAAAACCTTCTCTTGATTTTTCATGAACAAGGATTTACACTAAATTAATACTTAAAAATTAGATTTTAGCACAAATAAACTACAAGTTAGCAAACTAGTTTAGAATTTTTACCTCACCAATTGAATCCTAGCATGATCAAGTCTCCAAGAAGCCTCCTTTCATCAAGTTCTCAAACAAATTAGGGTTGAAGAGAGAAAGGATTAGGGTTTTGCTTTGAATGGAGATGGAAAAATGTGAATTTTTAATGGATTTTAGCTAGAAAAAGAAGCAAAATTGAAGTGAGAAGAGAGGGTTTCAGCAGGATTTGGGGTCGGCTGCAGGTATAGGAGGAAGTGGGGAAATTTTGAAGAAGTTTCTAGGTCAAACAAACATCATATGATATCATTTAATGCTTTTCATTTCAACTTTTTCCAAAAAAAACCCCTTTTTCATCATTTTTTTCATAATTTCCCCACCATAAAACCAAAAGTTTGCAAGACATTATATAATTTTATTAACACCATATTTTAGCTTATAAAGACTCCTAATTATGAAATTTACCCAATTAAATTTGTATTTATCACTAATTTAATGTATTTAAAAAGGCTTAAAATAATTTAAAAAAAATAATTAATTACGAAATTTTTTTTATTTAACTAGAAAATTATAAGTGACATTTTAGTGACAAAATTATAGTAATATCTTGTCTAAATTTTGTATAATTAGTTCTACAATGAAAAACACCTATTTTGACTTTTTACGGAAAAAGCCGAAAAATTTGCCGATTACCGAAAAACTGCCTAAACGATTTTTCGAAGGGTTACATTTTCTTTCTTCTTCTTCATCTTCTTCATGAGTTGAAGAAAGCTTGCTAAAATTTTCCAAGTGATGATTCCAAGTGAGAAATCCAAATCCAAAGTGAACCCACTTCCTATTTCTTCATCTTCTACCACTTGCCATGTAGTATAGTGTGTTTTCTTCACAAGTTTCATGACTTGGTGAAGTTGGAGCTTGATCTTGAGTTGCCTCGACGTAGATCATCATCGGCCTCGAAGTCAATGACCTAGCCCAATCATTTCTCCGACGAAACCATCGCAAGAGTCCAGGACCCGATGATCGCAGCGGAGGGACGTCATCTCGGAGCTAAAGAAATGGTGGAGCGGATCTACAAAGGTTGTAATCCCTTTCACATAGCAATAAAGTTGTTTACTTGCTTGCTTTTCTCCTTAACTTCTAGTTAACGATCTTCATTAGGGTTTATCGGCACCGGAAAATTTTAATTTGGCATGGTTGATGCCTTGTGGAAACTCTTGAGTATGCCTAGGAACCCTACAGTGGTATCAGAGCCTAGCTAGAGCTTTAGGCGATGTCTAGACGAATCTAGAAACCCGATCGAACCCGAAACCCTAACCCGAGACCACTCTCTGTAAATTTTCTGAAAATGTGGATTTTTCCAAATTAAAAATAGCCAAAAAATTCAGCAGGGTTTTCTAGGAATTACTGTGAAATTCGTGGACCCAATTCGACTAAACCGCCGCGGAACCGCGGCCGTACCCTAGGTTGGGCGGCGGTTCCGCGGCAATACAGTGAGCTTGTTCACTTTTGTTTGCACAGTAATCTCTATCTTCAGTTGCTGTATTTTATGGGAATTTTTAATTGATACTCAACAGTTGGGTTTTCTGGGGTGTATTGGGGACTCGGTGTTTTGATCGGATAGTTTAACTCCGTCTATGTGTTTTTCGGATAATTTTTGAATATGTTAAAAAGTTCGACCAGATATAAATACCCACTTTTTCCCCTGCCGGGAAATTTCCATGTGTTGGGTCTTTCCGTAGTTTAATGACGTTCTAAGTAGTGCAAGTAACGCGATGGTCCCTCTAGAAGACAACAAACCTTAACTCGATTATATGACCGTCTTGAACTGCCTTTTAAACCTTAGGGTTTGGGGTAGTACGGCGTGCCACATGTGAGGCGTTGGCTTGACCCTTCTACGGCTGGACCATTGGTACTGAGGCATGAAGTGAATGTTTTTAAACTTGTTTCATGTGTTGAGCTGTTTCGGGAAAACTTGGGTGTTCGATTGTTCGATCGGAAAGTTTGACATTTTCTATTTATCCGGAATGTGATACAATAATTGGAATTCACAAGTAGTTATGAGATAACTGAATGAATGTTATAAATATAGCGGTTTAGTCTCACTTTATCGGTTGCCACGGAATTTTGATGTGATCAAAAGTCCGTCGCAATCACGTAGCCTACGCGGATACTCGCCGGATAAACTTAATAGACAGCTGCACCCCTTAGCCCCGACCAAGTGACTGTAGGAGAACCCCGTCGCCGAAAGCATCCGTTCGGGAGCTCGTTGTAGCGGTGTTCCGCCTTGGTGCACTTCTACTAAAGTTTGCGACGAGTATTCGGTCAGGATGCCGGGAATCCTGTTGAATTGCCCGACTTTACATTGAAAAGTGTTTTCGATAATGAGACTAAAATGCGGTGTTTATAATTGTTAGGCATGCGATGTCTAAGGAATTCATTTGATTAGGCATGCGATGTCTAAGGAATTCATTTGATTAGGCATGCGATGTCTAAGGAATTCATTTGATTACACTTTCTTTTCTGTGACCGTAAGTGTAATATGTGATATCGCCGGTTTCGTTGCTCTATGTCAACGACAATTGGGATGGGCATATTTACTTACGTTGATGACATGTGATGTTATGTGTTGCTGGATATGTTATATTGGATCGTCGTGTTTGAATAGCCGGGGGTTTTATGTGAGATGAGTGTTTTTCATTTTCATTCATGTAAAAACTTGTATGTGATATTCTTTTATTGGGGCACTTCCAGGTTGCGGAAGATGTCACCCTTTGTATATTATTTACTTTTCCGCACTAGGATAGACCCAAAGAGGAGGGCACAAGTAACCGGGTTCTGGAGTCCAGTGGGAGACCAACTCGAGGAGTCAAGTCCGGGTCTCCTAACTCTAGAATTGGTAGGGTTGCTTGCTGCTCTCATAGGGGTCTAGGGGTGTGGGTTTGGCTATTCATCGCGACCGTGGAATCCGTGTTTTATACTGGCTCGTATTGAAAACACGGACGTCCTAGTATATCCAATGTTTCATTTGTTTTTTCTGCTGCGATATCTGTAATGTGATCATTTGATATGTTCTGTGATAAATACTGTATATAGTATATATGATATATTATATAGACGTTACTTATGTTTTACACCCGCGCTAGCCCTGCCCCGCTCTGCCGTTAGCCACCTAACCTAATGGTGCATGAGGGGACATCGAGGCGAACACGGATGGCATAAGTGTACGTCGTATTTATCTGTGATGTTTAGGTGACTTAAATGATGGGACTTCATTAATGTGATTAATGAAAGAAAAGAAACCTAAGATGTTGTGGAATCGAATTTCAAAAATAAAACAGGTAGCTACAGTTCTTGCTTTGCACAGCGGTATATATGATATATCCTGCACCTTATTCGATGAGGAAAGGGCCGAGATCCCTTCGCCGGGAGTGACCCCTTTAGCCATAACTGGCAGATGCTACACACTCGGTTTGTCTTTTGATTGCTTCTATAGTTTCTGCTTTGCACAGTGATATATATGATATATCCCGCACCTCATTCGACGAGGAAAGGGCCGACGATCCCTTCACCGGGAGTGACCCCTTTAGCAAAACTAGAAAAGCCTCAGAAACACTCCATTTTAAAATCATTTGATTCTACAACGATATCAAGTTCATTACGCAATAGGTTTTCAGAAAAACCTGTCATAGCCCTCCGTCATTTCAGATAAGTAGTAGTTAGTATTCGTGCTACGTTTGTTGGCCTGCGTCAAGGCGTCATGTGCGGTAGCTAACTAGTATTTATCTGCTTATGCATATGATGCAGATTGGATTAGGGTAGCCGTGCGACTTTGTTGGCCTGCGTCAAGGGTCGTGCGGGTGGGTTTAATTCAATCAGGAAATGACGGGTTGAACTTGACTAGCGCACTATGATTTGTTGGCCTGCGTCAAGGTCATAGGACGTTAGGGGCAAAATATTATCGGAAATTTCAAGTGTTGAAATTTGCAATGAGATTGCATACCTTCTATGAGATAATTGGATCCGATACCCACTGCGAGTAAGAGTTACTCCTGGGATAATTTTACACATTACAATTAGCCGATCTAGTAGGTGTCTAGAAAGGTGTCAACGGGGTTACGCCTCTGGGAAAACGAGGTTTTCTGTAATTAGGTCCGTGCGAAAGCACGGGGAACCTCCCTCAAAGTACCGACACTGACCTGGCTGAAAGATTGGCAAACTTGTAGCGTTTAATTAATCCCGGCTAGTCTTTCCTTTTAGGGTTCGAAGGAAGATTTGATAAAAACAGTGGGAGCCATCCTGATTAGATAAAATAATAATGTAGCGTCTTGAAAAGTCGTTTTGGTGTTTTCCTGAATTTCGGTGAAAATTCGGTATTTTTCCGAAAACCGTCTTTCTTGTTATTTTGCAGTTTAGGGCTATTTATACCTAAAATGGATAGGTAATTGCTTGTTTTTAGTAGCTAATGAGTTAATTATGAAATTCTGGTCGTTTAAAAATTTTCCCTAATTTTTCAATTTTTTAATATTATTTTAAGCCGGTAAGAAAATACATTAAATTAGCGATAAATACACATTTTTCCGGGCTAATTTTAATCTCTAAAATTATGATAATTAAAATCTAGTGATAACATAAATTTTTAGTAATTTATTTTGATTTTTAACAAATTTTTATGATATGAAACGAATTTATTGAATTTTGAGCTAAAACTTGCAATTTTTGACTTGTAGGGGGCCTTTTTGCATAAAATTTCTTTTGTAAAACCCCTCTCTCTTTTTCCTCAGCCCTAGGACAGCCCCACCTTGTGCAAGTCCAGAAATTTCTGGCCTCATTTCTTGGGTTGCTTTCTTGAGTTGAATTTGATAGTTTTTGGATTTATTTTAAATATAATGGATAAAGTATGATACATTGACTTTGGAGACTTGACCATTGACTTTCCCCACTTGCCCACACCCCTCCCCCTGCCCTCCTCTGGCCGAAACCTGAACCTCCTCTTCTTCATCTCTTTTCTTTTCATTTTTCTTCAATTTCTTCAAGAAAACACATCAAAATCCACACTTTATTCAAAAATCCAAACAAAATCCTTATGCTATCATTATCCTTAGCCATTCTTGCTTGAATCTTGGTGTTTGAGGCCATCACTTGGAGCAAATTTGTTCTTGCTAGATCCCAAATTGAGGTATAATTCTCATCAAGTTACTTTCTTTTGCAAAAATTCCTTTAATTGTATGGTTTAGTGTTAAAAGTTAACTAATTTCTAATCTAGTTTAAAAAAAAAAGAGAGTAGTTTGTTTAAACTAGGGTTTTGAAGCCATGATAATTAATTAAGTTGTTTTATAGTTAATCAAGTTGTTAATGAACTAATCTATATGGTTACCTTGTTATGTAGTCTTCAATTTTGCTAATTTAGGTAATTTTAGAAGTTTGATTTTAGTTGTAAATTGTTGTTTTAGGATTTTCAAGAGAGGGTTATGTATGGAAATGGTTTGTGAAACATGATAATGAGTTGATTAGGGTTAGAAAACATTATTTAGTTGATTTAAACCCAATTTGTTATCTAGTATTTTGCTAACCTAATCTATGAGATTAATCTTCTTATGTGGGCTTTTGTTGTGTTAATTTAAGTTTGCAAGTGTGGAAATTGATTGGAATTTGCTAGGTTATAAATTCAAGAAATGGTTGTTTAGGGAAAATAGGATTGGAATCATTGTTATTGTATTGTAATTAGTGTTTGTAGATTGCTTGTAGTGTGGTTGGGTGATTATGCTATTGTAGTCGTTTTGTCGCAAATCGGCGATTTTTGCACCGATTTTGGAATGCAATGCTTACTAGATTTTTATAAAAATTATGTGATGGATTATTTTCGACATCTTGATGATTGTGGGCTTATCCTATGACGTTTAGGATGCATGAGTGCGGATTTTTTGGGTAGTCGGGTTTTAGTTTTGCCGGGCGACCAAATCGGCGTTTTTCGGCAGTTTTGCGATTTTCGCGTGTGTTCCGCGCACTTTGTGCACGTTGTACCTAGCTAGTGAACGTTAGTAGTTTCGTTGGGGTTTTGCGTCGTTCTTGCTATGTAACCTTATGTTTGGTATTGATGTAAATTCCAGGTTCGGTCGCGGAGACGTCAGACGCGGCGCGAAAGGGAAAGGCGGTGATTGGACACAGCTAGCCAGGGATTCCGGTGAGTAGATGTAACATCTACGGGGGACTATCGTTGGATGGCGCAAGCCGCCCGATAGTTTTAGTAACTCACAAGATCCTTAGTGATGTTAGTAATTAGGGGTGAAATACTTAGTTGACTAATTGCTGCATCCATGCATTTTATTGACATATCTATACGAAACCTTTTCATAGGACACCTGCACCATTGCCAGGGTTTTTATATGCAGCACGAGCACTATTCATGCTTACACACACACCCTGGTAATTGCCATGCCACCACACTAGATAACCTTTAAATTTAAACCTGTTACTAATTGATACTTAAACTTGTGCTATTGCCTTTAATTCCTTAAAATGAAACCGTAGTATTGCTATTCATGTGCATGTACTTTATCATATTAATTGTTCATGCTTACTACATTAATCACACATCGCAGCTTGATTATTGATACCATATGCATTCATTATCACTGATTTATGCACTTATGAGGATTTCTTGAGATTTTATGATATTGCTGGATTTCGGGGGAAAGCCGCAAAATTTCTAAACTTATTATATTTTTTTTAAAACATGTAAATTGCGGTTTTCTAGTGATGTAAGTGTCATCCACCATGAGTTTGCTGTGGTTTTTGGAGACCCGTTTCGAGGAGTTGGATGAACCGTTTCGGGTACATGGTGGGCCCGGTAGGGTACCCCGGGGCAAGAAGCTCGTGGTGCTGACGATGAGCCTGGCAGGGGACGGATTACCTACCGGTGACTTCATTGGGCACGGCGGATATCCAGAGGATACCGACCGGGGCCGCGAGAGGATGAGATATTGATATTGAGATGGGTCAGCCGGATGGCTGAGGCCAGAGACACTATGACATGGATTTATGAGATTTGAGACAGCTTTTGGGTGTCGTTGCTGGACACCGATTTTCGTCGATTCATTGACATTATGCTGGCATTCTAAAAGAGTTTCAAAAACAAAAGGAGATAAAATATTTCTTATATATACCTATCGAGACCTCAGATTTCCATGTTGCATACATATTAGCACACTGATGTTGTATACACACCTGCTAGTGCATCCAGTCATACCTGTATTTTAGATGCTAGGATGCTTGTGTGCATGCAACGATAGCCTTGGTAGATGTTATTTATTACTCACGAGTTGGCAACTCACCCCCGTTGTGCCACAGTCTTTTGCAGGTCCGCTCCGTCAGTTCAGTAGCGGCGGGCGCACTTGTTCTTTTGCCTCTTTTGCCTGAGCTCGAGATTTGCTCATAGGTGGGTTATGTTATCATTTTTGTACCACCTTGTATATTCTTTGTATCTAGTGTACTCCATCTACTGTTTCTACCAGATTTATTGTATATTGACCTAGAGATGAGACTGTGAGGTTTGGGGACTTTTATGCTGTATTTTGGGGTCGAGCTCACTTGAGTCGACATGATGTTTTCTTATGCTTTATTATGATTATTATGCTTGCTGTCATTTACATTGCGTGGGATTTGTGACCGCCTTGTGGCGAAGAGCTAGCTCCCGCTTGGGGATGCCCTATTTTGTTGGATTCATGTATATTTTGTTGTACCCATTTTTGGGGGCCAGTATTTACAAAGGAGACTCTGCCGAAATTTTCGGAAAAATTGGTATTGTTTTTAAAAAGGGTTTTACATGACTTATTTGATAAACTTGCTCTCAAATGTTTGGGTTTTCTTCACTCTTTTGCTTAATTGGTTTTGTTTTCTGGGCTTTGGCTTACTTATTTTACGGACGTCTTTAGACGTTTCGTAAACTTAAGTGCCAGTCACGTTCCGTACCCTGCGGGTCGTGACAAAGTTGGTATCAGAGCGATAGGTTTTACCTTTGTGAGTGTAGGATGACCCTTGGTAGATGGAGTAAGTGACTTAAGCAGGGTAACGTAGCGTGCGTATGTCCGCGGCATACTTACGATACGGTACTCCGCCTAAGTGACTTTAGGATATACTTGCTTGAAAAATTCCTTCTTCAATTCCGTGTATCCTATGATCCTATTGCACTGTCCTTACTATCCGTTTTCCTGTAACAGCCACTATGCCGCCGAAGGCTACGAGGGCACAGAGGGCTGCCGCCAGAGACGAGATTCGAGCTGGCTCGTCCGAGACTAGGACTGAGCAGGGTGGTATGCCTACGCCGCAGGGACAGACCGATTCACCTTCTCTAGGCCGTATGGATAGGCTCGAGACTGGTATGGAGGAGTTACGACAGATGATGGGAGGCATGCAGGAGCTACGTCAGATGGTAGGATCCCTAGTTGCAGCCAGTCGTACACCGAGGCCGGATGACGTACCTACTACATCACAGACGACCATGATACCTGCTCCTACTACTACCACCGTGGCCATTCCGGTTTCACTACAGGATTTCATGAGGCTGAGACCCCCAGTATTCACCGGCACCGAGGCAGCGGAGGACCCACAGACGTTCCTTGACAGTTTAGCCAGGATCTGCCGTTCGCTGAGATGTTCGGATGATCGATGGGTAGAGCTTGCGAGTTTCCGACTAGAGGGTCTCGCGCAGACATGGTGGGAGTCAGTCTTGAGAGGTCGAGCTGCAGGTCTACCGCCTATGACTTGGGCCGAGTTTACAGCGGTCTTTCTAGCCCGTTTCCTTCCAGAGAGCGTTCGTGACGCCAGAGCTCGCAGCTTCGAGGCCTTAGTCAAGACACCTGGGATGACGGTGTCTGAGTATGACATCCAGTTTACACAGTTATCCCGATATGCTCAGTATTTGGTGGATACCGAGGAGAAGATGGTGAAGAGGTTCGTACAGGGACTTGATGCCCAGCTATATCTTGCCATTGGCGCCCAGCACTACGACACTTATTCAGCGGCTATGGATACGGCATTGCGGATGGAGGCACGCATATCACAGACTTCGGCCGTTTCTGGGCCGAAGAGGATGCGCACCGATGTACCGTCTCAGAGGCAGCGCGCCAGATTCTTTCCGAGGGATAGGCCTGGCAAAGGATTTGGGCGGGGACAGTTATATGGTTCTTATCCCCAGGGGCAGCAGCCGTCGCCAGGATGTTTTGGGTGCGGGAGTCTGCACCATCTTGTCAGAGACTGTCCGGTGAGACGACAGGGAGCAGCGACAGTTCCGCATGTGACCCTACCACCATCACCACCCCCTCCTCAGAGAGCCCTACTTCCTACCCCAGGCGATGCTCCACGCCAGTTAGGTGCACCGAGAGGCCGTGGACGCGGCGGTCCTGTTCAGAGAGGACGAGGAGGCAGAGGCCGAGGTCGAGGTCAGCCCGCTATCGGTGGAGGACAGGCCCGAGTTTTTGCTTTGTCACCGCAGGATGGCAGGCATCCAATGCCGTTGTGACAGGTACCTTTCCAGTTTGTTCTTTCGACGCACGGGTATTATTCGACCCAGGTTCCACACATTCGTACGTCTCTACACACTTTGCACCGATGTTGGGCCGTGAGTCGTTGTCGTTAGATCAGCCGCTTGTTGTTGTTACTCCGGTAGGCGAGTCGTTTGTCGCTCGGTTTGTATTTCGTTTGTGTTCCGTTCGTATCGGGGAGAGGGATTCATCAGTTGATTTGATACTCCTCGATATGTTGGACTTTGATGTGCTTCTGGGCATGGATTGGCTAGCCACTTGTTATGCTTCGGTGGACTGCCGTGAGAAGGCAGTCAGATTTAGCTTTCCGGGAGAGCCAGTCCTTGTTATTCAGGGAGACCGCAGTGTCGCCCTTCCCAGCTTAATTTCGTCTCTTCGCGCTGGTCAGCTCTTGCGGAAGGGATGTCAGGGATTCTTAGCGTCCATTTGTGATACTCGAGCTGCAGAGGTTCCGTTAGACCGGGTCCCGGTAGTTTGTGAGTTCCCTGATGTTTTCCCTGATGAGCTACCTGGGCTACCGCCTGAGCGCGATGTTGAGTTCTTCATTGATTTGATTCCCGGTTCGGGGCCTATTTCTATACCGCCTTATCGGATGGCCCCGGCAGAGCTTCGAGAGCTGAAGGATCAGTTGCAGGATTTGTTAGATAAGGGGCTTATTCGACCGAGTGTTTCTCCGTGGGGTGCTCCGGTCCTGTTTGTCAAGAAGAAGGATGGAAGTTTGCGCTTATGTATCGACTACCGCCAGCTGAACAAGTTACCGTTCGGAACAGATATCCGTTGCCGCGCATTGATGATTTGTTCGACCAGCTTCAGGGTGCGGGGTACTTTTCGAGGATCGACTTGCGATCAGGATACCATCAGCTGCGAGTTCGACAGGAGGATGTACCGAGGACAGCTTTCCGCACGCGCTACGGCCACTACGAGTTTTTGGTGATGTCGTTCGGACTCACCAACGCCCCAGCAGCATTTATGGATTTGATGAACCGTACATTCAGGCCGTATCTTGACTTGTTCATCATCGTGTTTATCGACGATATCTTGGTGTACTCCCGGAGCAGAGAGGAGCACGAGCAGCACTTGCGGATTACGTTACAGACTCTGAGGGAGCACCAGCTGTTCGTGAAGTTCTCCAAGTGCGCATTCTGGCTGGACAACGTCGGATTCTTGGGTCACGTGGTTACGAGAGACGGCATTTGTGTGGACCGGAAGAAGATTGAGGCTGTTCAGCAGTGGCCCCGACCTACATCGGTTACTGAGATCCGTAGTTTTCTAGGCTTGGCGGGCTACTACAGGCGTTTTGTCCAGGACTTCTTCCGTATAGCTGCACCGTTGACCGGTTTGACCCGGAAGGGAGTTCCTTTCGTCTGGACAGAGGAGTGCGAGCGCAGTTTTCAGCAGCTACGGACTTGTTTGACTACGGCGCCGGTATTATCTTTACCTTCGGGATCAGGCGGATTTGTTGTCTACTGTGATGCTTCGTGAGTAGGATTAGGATGCGTATTGATGCAGCATGGCCGGGTGATCGCTTATGCTTCTCGGCAGTTGAAGAAGCATGAACAGAACTACCCCACTCATGATTTGGAGATGGCTGCAGTGGTCTTTGCACTGATGATTTGGCGACATTACCTTTACGGCGAGTCGTGTCAGATATTCACCGATCACAAGAGCTTAAAGTACATATTTCAGCAGCGAGACCTGAACCTCAGACAGCGTCGTTGGATGGAGTTGGTGAAAGACTACGACTGCGAGATCTTATATCACCCCGGCAAGGCAAATGTGGTGGCAGATGCGTTGAGTAGGAGGCCCGGGGGTAGTCTATCCTTTTTGCGCGCAGTGCAGAGGCAGTCGTCAGCAGATTGGCAGATGTTATGCGACAGCCGAGTTGAGTTCGAGTTCACTCAGACAGGGGGACAGCTCGCGCATGTTCGTGCACGCCCACAGTTGCTTGACCGTATATATGAGGCACAGCGCAGTGACGACCGTTGCTCAGAGATCATGGCACAGATGGGACAGGGCAGATTTTCCGAGTTCGTGGTTGACGATCAGGGGATTTTACGATATGGATCTAGACTGTGCGTACCAGATGCTGATGAATTGCGGCGCGACATTCTTGAGGAGGCACACCGATCAGTGTATAGTGTCCACCCCGGTTCCACCAAGATGTACCATGATATGAGAGAGTCCTACTGGTGGGACGGGATGAAGAGGGACATTGCGGAGTTCGTTTCGAGATGCCTGACTTGTCAGCAAGTCAAGGCCGAGCACCAGAGGCCCGCAGGAGAGCTACAGCCGTTACCCATTCCAGAGTGGAAATGGGAACAAATTTCGATGGATTTCGTTGTGGGTCTACCCAGGACCAGTCGAGGGTACGACTCCATCTGGGTGATCGTGGATAGATTGACGAAAGCGGCTCACTTCCTTCCAGTGAAGACGACTTTCAGCTTCGCTCAGTATGCTCAGCTCTATATTGACGAGATCGTGCGACTACATGGTGTACCGACTTGTATCGTGTCAGATCGAGGCACTCAGTTCACCGGCCGACTTTGGCAGAGACTTCAGGAGGCTTTGGGCACTCGTTTGAGCTTCAGCACAGCGTTTCATCCGCAGACAGACGGACAGTCAGAGCGGACCATTCAGACTCTCGAAGACATGCTCAGAGCGTGCGTTTTAGACTTTGGTGGTAGCTGGGATCGTCATTTACCTCTAGTGGAGTTCTCCTACAACAACAGCTTCCAGGATACTATTCAGATGGCACCTTTCGAGGCATTGTATGGGAGAAGATGCAGATCGCCCGTGTGTTGGACAGAGCTCAGCGAGAGCAGCATTTTGGGGCCGCAGCTTGTTAAGGAGACGACAGCGAAGATACAGTTGATCCGAGACCGGATGAGAGCGGCTCAGAGCAGGCAGAAATCCTATGCAGACAGGCGCCGTCGCAGATTAGAGTTCGCAGTTGGCGACCATGTTTTTCTGAAGGTCTCTCCGATGAAGGGCGTGATGCGTTTTGGGCGAAAAGGGAAGCTTAGCCCTAGATTCGTAGGTCCCTTCGAGATCCTCGAGCGGGTTGACGTTGTTGCATATCGTTTGGCTCTTCCTCCCAGCTTTCCCGATGTTCACCCCGTCTTCCATGTTTCGATGCTCCGCAAGTACCTTCACGACCCTTCGCATGCGATTCAGCACCCGACAGTCCAGCTAGCGCGCGACCTTTCTTTTGCAGAGCAGCCGGTGGCCATCCTGGATCGGTAGGTGAAGAAGTTGAGGTCGAAGATTATACCAACCGTCAAGGTCCTTTGGCGTAGCCCGAGCAGCGAGGAGGTTACCTGGGAGACCGAGGGCGAGATGAGGAAGAAATATCCCCATCTCTTCGAAGGTACGCGTAGCTATATTTTTAAATTCGGGGACCGAATTTCTTTAAAGGGGGAAGATTGTAGCGTCTTGAAAAGTCGTTTTGGTGTTTTCCTGAATTTCGGTGAAAATTCGGTATTTTTCCGAAAACCGTCTTTCTTGTTATTTTGCAGTTTAGGGTTATTTAAACCTAAAATGGATAGGTAATTGCTTGTTTTTAGTAGCTAATGAGTTAATTATGAAATTCTGGTCGTTTAAAAATTTTCCTTAACTTTTCAATTTTTTAATATTATTTTAAGCCGGTATGAAAATACATTAAATTAGCGATAAATACACATTTTTCCGGGCTAATTTTAATCTCTAAAATTATGATAATTAAAATCTAGTGATAACATAAATTTTTAGTAATTTATTTTGATTTTTAACAAATTTTTATGATATGAAACGAATTTATTGAATTTTGAGCTAAAACTTGCAATTTTTTACTTGTAGGGGGCCTTTTTGCATAAAATTTCTTTTGTAAAACCCCTCTCTCTTTTTCCTCATCCCTAGGACAGCCCCACCTTGTGCAAGTCCAGAAATTTCTGGCCTCATTTCTTGGGTTGCTTTCTTGAGTTGAATTTGATAGTTTATGGATTTATTTTAAATATAATGGATAAAGTATGATACATTGACTTTGGAGACTTGACCATTGACTTTCCCCACTTGCCCACACCCCTCCCCATGCCCTCCTCTGGTCGAAACCTGAACCTCCTCTTCTTCATCTCTTTTCTTTTCATTTTTCTTCAATTTCTTCAAGAAAACACATCAAAATCCACACTTTATTCAAAAATCCAAACAAAATCCTTATGCTATCATTATCCTTAGCCATTCTTGCTTGAATCTTGGTGTTTGAGGCCATCACTTGGAGCAAATTTGTTCTTGCTAGATCCCAAATTGAGGTATAATTCTCATCAAGTTACTTTCTTTTGCAAAAATTCCTTTAATTGTATGGTTTAGTGTTAAAAGTTAACTAATTTCTAATCTAGTTTAAAAAAAAAAGAGAGTAGTTTGTTTAAACTAGGGTTTTGAAGCCATGATAATTAATTAAGTTGTTTTATAGTTAATCTAGTTGTTAATGAACTAATCTATATGGTTACCTTGTTATGTAGTCTTCAATTTTGCTAATTTAGGTAATTTTAGAAGTTTGATTTTAGTTGTAAATTGTTGTTTTAGGATTTTCAAGAGAGGGTTATGTATGGAAATGGTTTGTGAAACATGATAATGAGTTGATTAGGGTTAGAAAACATTATTTAGTTGATTTAAACCCAATTTATTATCTAGTATTTTGCTAACCTAATCTATGAGATTAATCTTCTTATGTGGGCTTTTGTTGTGTTAATTTAAGTTTGCAAGTGTGGAAATTGATTGGAATTTGCTAGGTTATAAATTCAAGAAATGGTTGTTTAGGGAAAATAGGATTGGAATCATTGTTATTGTATTGTAATTAGTGTTTGTAGATTGCTTGTAGTGTGGTTGGGTGATTATGCTATTGTAGTCGTTTTGTCGCAAATCGGCGATTTTTGCACCGATTTTGGAATGCAATGCTTACTAGATTTTTATAAAAATTATGTGATGGATTATTTTCGACATCTTGATGATTGTGGGCTTATCCTATGACGTTTAGGATGCGTGAGTGCGGATTTTTTGGGTAGTCAGGTTTTAGTTTTGCCGGGCGACCAAATCGGCGTTTTTCGGCAGTTTTGCGATTTTCGCGTGTGTTCCGCGCACTTTGTGCACGTTGTACCTAGCTAGTGAACGTTAGTAGTTTCGTTGGGGTTTTGCGTCGTTCTTGCTATGTAACCTTATGTTTGGTATTGATGTAAATTCCAGGTTCGGTCGAGGAGACGTCAGACGCGGCGCGAAAGGGAAAGGCGGTGATTGGACACAGCTAGCCAGGGATTCCGGTGAGTAGATGTAACATCTACGGGGGACTATCGTTGGATGGCGCAAGCCGCCCGATAGTTTTAGTAACTTACAAGATCCTTAGTGATGTTAGTAATTAGGGGTGAAATACTTAGTTGACTAATTGCTGCATCCATGCATTTTATTGACATATCTATACGAAACCTTTTCATAGGACACCTGCACCATTGCCAGGGTTTTTATATGCAGCACGAGCACTATTCATGCTTACACACACACCCTGGTAATTGCCATGCCACCACACTAGATAACCTTTAAATTTAAACCTGTTACTAATTGATACTTAAACTTGTGCTATTGCCTTTAATTCCTTAAAATGAAACCGTAGTATTGCTATTCATGTGCATGTACTTTATCATATTAATTGTTCATGCTTACTACATTAATCACACATCGCAGCTTGATTATTGATACCATATGCATTCATTATCACTGATTTATGCACTTATGAGGATTTCTTGAGATTTTATGATATTGCTGGATTTCGGGGGAAAGCCGCAAAATTTCTAAACTTATTATATTTTTTTTAAAACATGTAAATTGCGGTTTTCTAGTGATGTAAGTGTCGTCCACCATGAGTTTGCTGTGGTTTTTGGAGACCCGTTTCGAGGAGTTGGATGAACCGTTTCGGGTACATGGTGGGCCCGGTAGGGTACCCCGGGGCAAGAAGCTCGTGGTGCTGACGATGAGCCTGGCAGGGGACGGATTACCTACCGGTGACTTCATTGGGCACGGCGGATATCCAGAGGATACCGACCGGGGCCGCGAGAGGATGAGATATTGATATTGAGATGGGTCAGCCGGATGGCTGAGGCCAGAGACACTATGACATGGATTTATGAGATTTGAGACAGCTTTTGGGTGTCGTTGCTGGACACCGATTTTCGTCGATTCATTGACATTATGCTGGCATTCTAAAAGAGTTTCAAAAACAAAAGGAGATAAAATATTTCTTATATATACCTATCGAGACCTCAGATTTCCATGTTGCATACATATTAGCACACTGATGTTGTATACACACCTGCTAGTGCATCCAGTCATACCTGTATTTTAGATTCTAGGATGCTTGTGTGCATGCATACGATAACCTTGGTAGATGTTATTTATTACTCACGAGTTGGCAACTCACCCCCGTTGTGCCACAGTCTTTTGCAGGTCCGCTCCGTCAGTTCAGTAGCGGCGGGCGCACTTGTTCTTTTGCCTCTTTTGCCTGAGCTCGAGATTTGCTCATAGGTGGGTTATGTTATCATTTTTGTACCACCTTGTATATTCTTTGTATCTAGTGTACTCCATCTACTGTTTCTACCAGATTTATTGTATATTGACCTAGAGATGAGACTGTGAGGTTTGGGGACTTTTATGCTGTATTTTGGGGTCGAGCTCACTTGAGTCGACATGATGTTTTCTTATGCTTTATTATGATTATTATGCTTGCTGTCATTTACATTGTGTGGGATTTGTGACCGCCTTGTGGCGAAGAGCTAGCTCCCGCTTGGGGATGCCCTATTTTGTTGGATTCATGTATATTTTGTTGTACCCATTTTTGGGGGCCAGTATTTACAAAGGAGACTCTGCCGAAATTTTCGGAAAAATTGGTATTGTTTTTAAAAAGGGTTTTACATGACTTATTTGATAAACTTGCTCTCAAATATTTGGGTTTTCTTCACTCTTTTGCTTAATTGGTTTTGTTTTCTGGGCTTTGGCTTACTTATTTTACGGACGTCTTTAGACGTTTCGTACACTTAAGTGCCAGTCACGTTCCGTACCCTGCGGGTCGTGACAAATAACCAATCTGATCTTGCAAGAGCTTACGCCGAGTGTTTTCTTCTCTCTCTCTCCAGGTAGCGACCATGTCACGCCTTAATCAAGATAATAATACGGATGTATTGACCGAACCCGCTTGTTATACTGAGCTGGGGAACGTTGGTCCCGCTCCAACTTATAATTGTTATAAGACAGAGCAGGAAATAGAGGATTACCAGAATTCCCGTGCCGCCCAAACAAAGAGAGTGCATGCTGATGCATCGTCTTCGGGTGTGTTCATTACAAAGAACTGTTTCTCAGTATCCTCTACGTCCTGGGTATTAGATAACGGATCAGGATCCTGCAAATGTAATCCGTTACATGGGCTACAGAAAGGGAGAGAACTGAGAACGGGTGATAAGTTTCATGAGACAGAAAACGGGGCAAGTGTTGCAGCCAAGTCTGTTGGTCACTGTCACCCTGTATTACCAGTACATTGATTCTGAACAAATGCTATTAGATACCGTGCCTGATATACAAAATCATATCAGTCTCTTTATTTATTAAAGAAGGATATAATTTTGTGTTGTTGGATAATGTTTTGAACATTTCCTATATCAAAAGTTGATCGGTTCAGGAACGTTATCTAAAAGCATTGACGTTCTAAATCAAACTACAGTTCTTAGTATATGGAACACACACAAGATGAAGAGTTCAGAAATGAACGAATCCTTCTTGAGGTGTTGTAGACTAGGTCATATCAATGCGACCCGACTAGTTAAGTTACATTTAGATGCATATTTAAATTAGTTTCATTTTACATCTTGTGAAACTTGCCAGTCATGTCACCAAGATTAGATGACCATAGCTCTGTTTACTGGAAACAGAGAAAGAGTTAGTGAACTCTTGGGATGATACATGTTGATGTATGTAGGTCCCCTGTCTACACATGCCAAGACTGGTTCTTTGTATTTCATTACATTCTCTGATGATCTCTTTAGATTCAGACATATGTTTCTGTTGAAACACAAGTCCGAACCTTTTGAGATATTCACA
Source organism: Agapanthus africanus (assembly GCA_030015575.1). Classification (NCBI taxonomy): domain Eukaryota; kingdom Viridiplantae; phylum Streptophyta; class Magnoliopsida; order Asparagales; family Amaryllidaceae; genus Agapanthus; species Agapanthus africanus. The sequence goes on from CM057344.1 coordinate 388,428,368, forward strand.
GAATATAAGTTAGAAGTAGAGAACCAAAATACGGGTATAAGTATTATGTCCTTTGATATGATCAAGGAGGAGAGTACTTGAGCACGAAAATCCTGGATTTTTCTGAAGGAGAATGAGATTCTCTCTCAGCATTACTCCTCCGTATACACCATAGTATGATGGTATATCGGGGCGGAGCAATTGCACCTTATGTGATATGATGTGCTCTATGATGAGTACTACTGAGTTTCCTATTTTCCTTTTTGGGAGTTATGCACTTAAGAAGATCCATACCTATTGAATAGGGTTCAAATCAAATCAGTTGCCTATCACTTCATATGTGATATGGAAAGGGAAGGGCCCATCTCTTAAGTCGGTTAAGATTTGGGGTTGTCCGGCCTATGTCTAAAAGCAAAATCCGGACAAGCTCGAGGCAAGATCTGTTATGTAGAACTGGAAATGTTTCAGCTATACAAACTGCAGCTGATGATTTGATAGAACCAAAGGATTCAATAGAAACCAACGAACCTCAGCCTCTCCGCCGATCTGGTAGGGTTCCTCATCCGCCTGAGAGATACTTCGGTTTCTCTATGACAGTAGGAGCGAGGATTGCATCATGAGATGATGACCCAACTACTTTCGAGCGGGCCATCGAGAGTAGGGACTCTGTAAGAATGGCTGGATACTTAGTGACCTGAGATGGAATCCATGTACACCAACAAAGTATGGACTTTGGTTGCTATATCTGAAGGGTTAAATCCCCATCAGGAGCAAGTATATCTTGAGAAGATTATTAGGTGTAGATGGAAAAGTTGAGACTTTCAAAGCTAGACTTGTTAAAGGTTTTCGTCTTCGACCAGGCGTGGATAATGATGAAACTTTTTCTAAGGAGCTATGCTTAAGTCTATCCAGATCCTACTTGCCACGGCTACATACCATGACTACGATATCTGGTGGTTGGGTGTCATGACTGCTTTTCTAAAATGATGTTTCAGAAAAGAGAGTCTGTAAGTACACAGTCAGAGGGCCTCGTACACAGTGGGAGCAGCGGAAATGCGAGCAAGATGTTTTATGTGATAAAGCAGGTATCGCGGAGTTGGAACGTCTGCTTTGATGTGTTAGTCAAACAGTTTGACATCATCAAAATGGTAGATGAACCTTGTATATACAAAAAGGGTAGTAAGGAGCATGATAGTGATCCTCGTAGAGTACGTGGCTGACATACTCTTGATAAGAAAGGAGTTTCCTATGCTACGCTCGGTTAATCTCCGCTTATCACAAGGATTCTCCATATAGGATCAAAGTGATACCTCTTAAATCCTGTGTTTTCATCTATGAGATAGATGTAATTGGATGTTAGGATACTCACTAGATGTAGTGAGATGGTATCAATTGATCCTGGGGAGAATCACTGGAAAGGATCCAGGGTGATAAAGACGACTGAATGTCAGTCGCAGGCATTGTCTTTACCCTCAGTAAAGGGACGGTATGATGGAAGAGTTCCAAGCTAGATACCGTAGCATACTAGACGATTAAGGCTGGATACATCGCTACTTAAGATGCTACCAAAGAGGCTGTCTGGGTGTATATTAGTTCATAAGATGAACTCAGTTCCTCCCATTGTGTGACAATGGAGTTGTGGCTTATGCCAAGGAACGTCCGTCCCATCAGTGATCTAGACATATTCTAAGACAGTATCGCCTGATCATGGAGATGGTTGATCTCCAGGTTGATCGAGGTTAGGAGAGGAGATTCAGAGGAAAACACGGCGGATCCACTCACAAAGGCCTTTTCCCAGAGAGACTTTTATGGGATGGTTGAGTATGAGATACTGCAACCACTGCTACAGATGGCCCTAGTGCAAGTGGGAGATTGTTAGTTATATGTATGCCCTAGAGGCTATTACTGTACATAGGATGTATATTGTAGTGGATGCTGGGACATATATAGGGAGGACTTTCTTGCTCGACATGATAGTATGCTATCTGGTTGCTCTTTATCTCAACGTGTACACTGATTGTCTCTCTGTTACATGTTGGTAAAGCCCTTAGGATGTGTACTTGAGTACCTGGACTATGATGCAGATCATACTAGTAGGGACATGGTAGTCCATAAGTACATCCTTCAAGCTCCCTAGTCATGGGTGTATCGAGACGGGGCATCGATATACCAGAGTAGACTAGCGTATTCTTTCTCGACCCATACAGATGGGCGATGGATGATCCCATATCCATTGGCGTTTGACATCAGAGATGATATACGGGTGCTCAGTGGAGACTGGGTACACCGAACAGACTCGCCGAGAACTCCAAGATGGTATTATACCTTACGTCAGATGCCAGTTCTCTGGTGACACTGGTACAGGTTAGTCTGTAGACCCGAGATCGTCTTAGAGTCTTGTGTGATTCCCACTGTGCTTTGATTTCCACCTTACCACGTCCAAGAGGGCGTGCAAAACGGTGGCTTTTGGGTACAGTCCCGAATCACATGGAGGCAATGAGCGATAGGAGGGGATTCGTCTCTCCCGGTATAGGGAGTTGATGTTGCACTGTGTTCGATTGGCTATAACCGAAAATCCCTGGCCAGGGTTGCTGAGATTTACTGGAAAGTGTTACCAATAGTTTCTCGAGCTATTATAGACCTCATATCGACACGACTTATCGAGCTACTGGGGTCTGACGTTTACCACCCCTAGGCGAGATATGCGACATATCAGACGAACAGACCGGACTGTACGGTAAGTGTTACTGGTTGGATTCACAGGAGTGTGAGCGGGCTTGCTCGTCGATCTTCTGATCGCTCAATACCCGGGTGGCCATTGGGTGTTTGATATGATCATCACCTGCTGCCGGCGTATTGACCAGTCTTTATAGTCCTACACAGAGTTTTCCTGGCTCAAGCGAAACGAAATAGGAGTGCATATGAGATATGTACAGGACCGAGAATAATGCGTGTATGTGATACCGTATTCTATTCTCGCGATGAATGTATCGAATGGTTGTATGCGATATAACCTAGTTATCGAATCGGTGATTGATTCGATAAGTCGATACATTGGATATTAGTCGGTCATATGCGATATGACCGGATCGTTAAATCAAGTATTGATTTAATGATTTAATGTATAATTATATGTTTGATATATTACTTTGCATTAACTAGTATTGGTTCACTTAAGATGGATTTTCTCACTTATTGTGCACATTGTATATATGATATAGTTTTGTGCACTAGTTTGTATCATGTTTGATGATACATGCAAACTTAGGTGTGTATGATTAAACCATGGTTATGTTAATGGTTAGGGTTTTGATTTAATTATTTATTTATTTTATTTTATTCATTTTGGCAAGAAATCAAATGGTGGCTTTCTTTGGATTTTGTTGAAGCTTCATGAAGCTTTGAAAGCTTGACCATTTTGTTTCTTTCCTTAACCCTAACCATTCACCTAACCCTAGTTTATTCTCTACACATAACCATAGTTGCATTATGATAACCATCACTTGTTTTTCTATTATTGGATAAATTTTTTTTCTTTCTTCTTCTTCATCTTCTTCATGAGTTGAAGAAAGCTTGCTAAAATTTTCCAAGTGATGATTCCAAGTGAGAAATCCAAATCCAAAGTGAACCCACTTCCTATTTCTTCATCCTCTACCACTTGCCTTGTAGTATAGGGTGTTTTCTTCACAAGTTTCATGACTTGGTGAAGTTAGAGCTTGATCTTGATTTGCCTTGACGCGGATCATCTTCGGCCTCGAAGTCAATGACCTAGCCCGATCATTTCTCCGACGAAACCATCGCAAGAGTCCAGGACCCGATGATCGCAGTGGAGGGACGTCAACTCGGAGCTAAAGAAATGGTGGAGCGGATCTACAAAGGTTGTAATCCCTTTCACTTAGCAATAAAGTTGTTTACTTGCTTGCTTTTCGCCTTAACTTCTAGTTAACGATCTTCATTAGGGTTTCTCGGCACCGGAAAATTTTAATTTGGCATTGTTAATGCCTTGTGGAAACTCTTGAGTGTGCCTAGGAACCCTACACGATTACAGTAATAACATGTCATGCAAATGCAAAATAATGGAAAGTACACTAACAGGTACAATCAATATGTGAAGCAATAGTAACATGACAATAGTATGCAATAACCATGCAATAGGAATATGAGAATGTAGGTATGCAACTATCTTAAGGGTACACTAACAGATACTACCAATATATGAAACTGTGCATAAAATAGATAAGTGTGAGGTATGGGGTGGAATGTATCATTTCCATGGAAATCTGACATCGTGGAAGGATCACAATCCATCAAGACACTCAAATCCACAATTTCCTCAAATCAGCCCCCAAACTGGGCTCTCACATCATATAAGTCTCACATCACCTCAATGTACAATATTGAATAGCACTCCTATATCTCGAATGTACAAATCAACAATCTCTTTCATATCAAATATCCAATCTCAATGAATCACCTATATCCCAAGTCGAATCACAAGTAAGTTTCTAACATCCTAAAGGTATATATATTTGCAGAAATAAATATGATGGGGGCAATACACATATATTAGCGTCCCATTCCACTGATATTGGTGTAAGGGTATATATAACAACGGCTAAATCCCCTTTTATATATACAAAGGTATTAAAGAAATATCATGAAAACAATGTGCCAAGCATCGACACAGAAATCCTGATAGGTACGTGTCATACGCTGTCCCGAAAGCATGAGTGCCTAGCTCTGACCCTCGCCTTTCGACGTATGCATACGCACATGACTCCCAACGGTATCTCCATGATCCCAGCCGAGTCATTGGTACTGTCACCGGATGGTATGGTTCCCCTGCCGGGCTCATCGGCTCATAGAACATCGACATCCCTTTCTTGCCCCGGGGTACCTCCAGGCCCCACCATGTACCCTCTACGGCCTCGATGCCTCCTCGTAGGGTTATATATAATCAGCACCGATAAAACCCATGGTGGATGCGCAAATATCATATCAAGGAAACCGGGTTTTTCAATGTATTCATAATTTCATGAACTCCCGCGGTTCCCAAATTCAGAAAACATCATATAAAATCCAAATAATAAGGCGCAATCCAGGAATAAACATACACGATATATCTGAAATGCGAGCATATAATTGAGAATATGTAGCTGAAACAAGATGTATGCGAAACCAATAAGGTACAGCTAAGTAACATCAGTAAAGGTAAATATGTGACTGCAACTGAATATGTGTGTAACATACAGGTGTAGCAATGTATAGGTATCTACCTATAAGAACTGATGTCATATACCCCTCTGGGTATAAGTAAAATATGTAGGATATCCCCGCGGTATAAGTAAAATATGTGCAAGGTATACCTGTAGCTGTATCGCAAGGTGTATATGTACCTATCACTAAAGGTATGATACACTATAAGTATATCGATAAGCTAGATGTCATGTGTGATAAGCAATAGTATCTATAATGGTTAGTGTGTGACATGGCAATTATTGACGGTGTGTGTGTAGCATACAATCCGTACTCCTGCAACATGAACCGTCAATAATGTGTGCAGTGCCCTATGGCTACTAGTCACAGTACAACTATATCTAAGTAAAATAGGGTAAAGGCGCAATTCTAACAATGACGTAGAATATGCGACAAGTATTGAATCCTAGCCCAGACGCATAACGCCATGCGGGCGATTCCTCTGTAGATGTTAAATCTACTCACCTACACTCCACGCTAGGTGAATCCTACCATCTGCTCTACCCTGTAGCAGTGCCCATAGTCCCCGCCTGCAAACCTGCAAATAAGACATGGAAACACATATAAGACAAATATCTCGCAAAACTCGATATCGAACCCAAACGAGAAACTCGCGTCGTGAACTAAACGCGCGTGTGCACGATATGCTGAATCGTGTGTATACGCGTCTAAAACCATCGCGGCACACCGCGATACGCTGGATCACAGAACTCACTCACGTATCGCGCGTATCGCGCAAACACATGAAAAACGGTATATGATCCTATATTTTCCTACAGGTCAAATCTTACAAAACTAGACATGCCAAAACACTAGACAATACAGAAGACAACCCTAGCTAAGACCCCAGCACCCAACTCCTCTTCCTGGCCGCAATTTGCGGCCAGATTGATTAAATTGGCGGCCGTGGTTGGAAATGGGTAGCTCGTGTTCATGTGCTATGTTCTATACCTAATAAGCATGCCCCAGTTTTCTCAATTTTGTTCTGAGGGATCCGGCTCAAAAGCAGATCACAGAAAGCCAATATATCGCTTTAAAAACACCAATTGCACTAAAAAGGAAACCTTATGGTATTTTAGTGAAATATGGGTTATTTCTCCGTTGAAGTGACCCTAATAACACTTAAATAAGTAGGGTTTACCAACACAATCATCACTTAGCCACAACATCTCACAAATCACCATAATTAGCTCTAAACTAGCTAATTTAACACTAATCGAAGCTAATTAACACACAAGCTAAGCAAACTAGGGAAAGGGTTCTGGAATATACCCTAAAGAACCCTAGAGAGCAGGTGAAGAAGAAGATGAGGGGTTGCTACTGCTGCTGGGGCTCCTGCTGCTGCTAAGGCTGATGCTGTTGCTGCTACAGCTGCTTGCTGCTGATGCTGATGTTGTTTCTGTTGTTGTTGCTGCCTCTGGTGCTGTTGCTGCCACTGCTGCTGCTTCTCCTTGTGCTGGGGCTGCTGCTGTAGGTGAGTGTGTGTGTGTGTGTGTGAGAGTGAGAGAATGAGAGAAAAGAGAATGAGAATGAGAAATGAGAGCAAGGCTAGAACCCCTCCCTCTCTCCTTCTCTCTCATCATTAAATGAGCATAGCCTCAACCATATAGCACCATGCCTCACACTCTCTCTCTCTCATGGTCAACATATTCAACCCAAATAAAAATCCTTTTCCAAATTCATTTTCATTTTAAAACAACCATGAACACTTAACAATATTAAAACTAGATTATAGAAATGGTTAGACCACACTTAACAACCTAGTTATCATGCACAAGTATGTGTGCGCCTAGGAAAATTCTAATAAAATACTCAATAAATAGGATAAAATATTTAAAAACCAAATTGGTAAACTTCTTATTAAAATTCGTACATTAAAATATAATTAGCCACAAAACACATTCTAGGGTGTTACACTTTAATTTGGCACTTCCGCCCAGATTATGGAGTATTCACCCCGTATTCCTTGGGTCGATACTTTGCAATTACCTTCATGACCTTACTCACTTGATTCAGCATCAGACTAATTAGCTTGGACGCGATCTTTCGTTCACAGCAGCCGCTAGTTATAGTGGATCAGCAGGTGGAGGAACTTCGTTCAAGGGTTATGTCGTCAGTGAGGATTCTTTGGCGTAGCTGTATAGTGAGGTGATCACTTGGCAAGCTGCGAGCGAGATTTGGGAGTTTTGTACTCGTCTTCTTGAAGATACGCGTAGATGAATTTTAATTCGGGGACCGAATTTCTTTAAGGGGGAAGATTGTAACGTTTCAGAATTCGTTTTGCGAATTTTCCCGTTTTAGGGCAAAATTGTCGGTATTTTCCGTTTTAACCCGATTTCGATCAAACGTCCGTATAAGGTTGCCGGCACCTTTTTTAGTAAAATAAAGCTTGTGCGCGAACTTTAGGGGTATTTGGGAGGTTTTGGTTCAGATAGAATTTTTCCTAAATAAAATATTAATTTAAGCGGTATTTGGTGTACGTAAATCGGGAAATTTCTTTTCTTAAGAATAAATTATTTTTTTGTCACTAGAATATTTTGGAAACTTCTTTTTAAATATCTAGATATTTTTTGGAGTGCAAAAGGTTTTATTTTAAAAAGAAAAGAAAATGTGTATAGGTGGCAAAGTTCATTTATTAAGCATTTATTACTTTTTTTCCTAGCAATTTCTTCACAAAAATACCCCCCTCACCCCCTTGGCCGGCCCTTCCCTTCCCCTTGCTGCCCTCCATCATTCTGAATCTTTTTCAACTCATTTTACATCAAATAAATCATGAAAAAGCCAAATAAAATCACAAAAATTCAAATATAATCATTTTCCATCATTTCCTTCACTAATTCTTCTTGGATCTTCAACAAAGCATGGGTTTTTTTGATGCTATGATGAGAGATTAAATTTATTTTGGTGTTCTTGGGGAGGTATAATTCTTACCTTAATCCTTTTATATTTGCTTTAATCTTATTCTAGCTAATTTAGGTAGCTAATTATGTGTTTAGTTTAGTTTTTAAATTATCATTAATTCATTTATATTTGGTTTAAGAAATTCATATTAGGGTTAAAAATTTTTTTTAAGTGTTTAGTGTTCATTTGAAGTGTTAATTTGTGTTTTGAAGAAGATTAACATAGTAGAAAATGTTAATTTTTGCTAATGATCACTTTGTTTAATTATGCAATTTTGCTTACTAGGTTTTTCCTAAATTTTATTTAGCAAGTGTTAAAAATATAGGAATGGTTTAGATAATTTAGTTAAGCTATTTTATGGTGTTTGTAATCGCTAGATATGCGTTAGCTTGAAAGTAGTGCGAAATATTGCGATAGGTTGCTTACTAGATTTCGGGGTCTTTCCGACGTGGGTTCGATTGGTCGTTGCGAGGTTATATCTATTGTATTCCTTGTAATTTTTGTGTTTTGTTGCGCGATCGGGATGATCGGGGTCTAGACTTTGTGTTTTGTAGTTTAGCGACCCCAATTAGGGTGTTTGGCCGATGTCTTGCGCGATAGATGCGCTAAGCGCACAGTGTAATTTTCCGGGCGTTTTAATCGCGTTTCGTTGTCTTTTCGTCATTATAGGATTTTTGCTTATGTGATGTGATTGTGAAATTTTAGGTTCGCAAGCGGGGACTTCGGACGCAACGACAGGGAAAAACAGGTGGTAGGCTTCACTTAGCCAGGAGCGTTGGTGAGTAGATTTAACATCTACAGGGGAATCGCCCGCATGGCGTTATGCGTCTGGGCTAGAGATATTATCTCTGTTGCATATTCTATGCCATATTTAGAATTGCGCATTTACCCTATTACTTAGATATTGTTGTGCATGGACTAGTATCCTTAGGACACTGCACATATTATTGACGATTCATGTTGCACGAGCACTGATTGTATGCTACACACACCGTCAATAATTGCCATGTCATGCACAACCCACTTATAGATATGATATTGCTTGGTTAGGGATGTAAGTCGATGTACAACACCCCACGCCTTGCGGGGAGGCGGAAATATGAAAAACGATCTTGTTCTTTGCTTAAACATCGACTAACCGCATGAATCGAAGCTAAACGATAACTAACATCAAACATAAAAGTTAACAACTACTATGTAAAGGGATTATACCTGAAGAACCCTGTCCTTCGTTTTTACGAACTCCACCTCCTCCTCGGCCTTCTCGAAGTAGTAGATGATCCACCCGAGAGCTTTACTCCAAGCTTAGCCTTTAAACTTGAGGCAACTAAACTTCTTTAAGTGCTAATCAAAGAAGCTAGGTGAAATAGAGTGAGGGTTATGGTTTAATAAGTCTAACTAATCCTTGTACTCAACACATGAGAGGGGAGGATTAGGGTTTGAAGAGGGAGAGCTTGAGGAGAGAGAAGGTGAACATAATAATGAAGTGAGAATAATGAGTTATGATAATATATATCAAGCATTTCTTTTTATCAAGAAAAGAAAATAAATCAATTTAACAACCATGCTTGATAATATCTAGTGATGATTCATCTCCATGAGTCATTAAGCATTTATGATGCATTAATGACATGGATGAATCATCCATATGACTCACTAATCACATTCATTGTATATGCCACCTAAACCCCCTTAGTCACCACCTTCTAGAAGCTTCTGGCGCAATTACGAGAACGCCCCTCCTTTCCGCAAAAATACGGAAAAACTTTAGACTGTATTAATCCAATAACCGGATACCAGTAACTGGCTTAAACCAAAGCCGACTGGTAAAAACTGTCCGAAAGTCGTACGTACGTAAACACACGTATGCGTCCGAACCCTTGTCGTAAAACCATACGACCTCTATATCGTTTCGCCTGGAATAGGGAAACTCTCTGTGTGGGACTCTAGAGACTCAACTACTACGCTGGCAGTGGGTTTAACCACAGACCGCAAGCGGCACTAGCTGTACGTAACGGTCCCCAGGTAGATGTCGATAAGAAGGCCGATGAGGAAACCCATCCGAACTCCTACTGAGTCAGATGTGACAATCTCTGTACAGTCCGGTCCGTTCGTCTAAGACTATCGAATATCGGGCCTAGGGGGGCGGCAAGCGTCAGTCCCCTAATAGCGGTACAAGTCGTGTCGGAGCGAAGCCCATTACACCCTGAGAAACTACTAGAACCTACCAGCAAATCTCGCTTGCCCTGGCCAGGGACTTTGCGTAATGGCTCTCTGACACAGCGCGATATCAACCCCCAATACCGGGAGAGACGAATCCTGTCTAACCGCCATTGCCTCCAAGTGCTCGGGACTGCACCCAACTGCTACCTGTTTGCACGACTCCTTTGAGCCGTGGTAGGGTAGAAATCTAAGAACAGCGGGACACACTCGAGGCGAAGTAGCAATGTCAAGTCTGCGGACTATGCTGTACTCATGTCACCTGGGAACTGTTCACTGACGACTGGTATAAAACCAACCAACAGTTCCCTGTGAGTCCTGTCCGGTGTACCCGTAACCTAACCAGCACCTGCATACTATCTGCAGTACGACGTACTGACGGTTGTGGGACAGACCATCTTCCCAACTGGGATGAGAAGCGTACACACTAGTCTACTCCGGAGTATCGATGTCCTGTCTCGATAATCCAACGACTAGGGACCTGAATAAGGATGTGCTTGTAGACTACCCAGCCCTCACTAGTGTGACTGCCATCACAACGCTGGTAGTCAAGCAAGATCATAAGAGCTCTATCAATACGTATACTCACATATTAAGATATAAAAAACCAAGTAGCATACTACCATGTTTAGCAAGACTGTTATATACATGTGAATATCCCAAGCTTCCATAAAATAATATACAAACTAGTATGATACAATAATGGCCCCTAGGGCATATATACTAACAATCTCCCACTTGCACTAGGGCCAAGTACTGGCATATCAAAGACCGATGATCTCGAGTAGCCTCTCGAACTGAATCTGAGGTAGGGCCTTTGTGAATGGATCAGCAATGTTCTCTTCAGAAGCAACTCTCCGAACCTCGATCTCCTGACGATCAATGATCTCCCTGATCAGGTGATACCGCCTTAAGATGTGTCTGGACTTCTGATGGGACCTTGGTTCCTTTGCTAAATCTATAGCTCCGTTATTGTCACAATACAGAGGTATTGGATCAACTATGGTAGGAACCACCTGAAGTTCTGTTAGGAACTTCTTCATCCAGACTGCTTCTTTTGCGGCATCGCAAGCAGCTATATACTCCGCTTCCATCGTCGAGTCAGCAACGGTGTCCTGCTTGGAGCTCTTCCAGCACACCGCCCCTCCATTGAGGGTAAAGACATAACCCGACATGGACTTGGAATCGTCCTTATCACTCTGGAAGCCGGAATCAGCAAAGGCCTCCAACCTGAGGTCTTTTCCGCCGTAAACCAAGAACATCTCCTTAGTCCTTCTCAGGTACTTGAGAATGTTCTTTACTGCTATCCAGTGCTTCTCCCCTGGGTCTGACTGATACCGGCTTACCACGCTCAGTGCGTAAGCTACATCTGGTCTGGTGCACAACATCGCATACATTATAGAGCCTACCGCAGAAGCGTAGGTATAATAGACATGCGTTCCCTTTCTAAATCAGTCTTGGGAGACATCTCTTTGGAGAGGGTGATTCCGTGACAAGCCGGTAGATTACCGCGCTTAGAATCTTCCATACTGAATCTTTTCAGTATAGTGTCGATATACCTGGACTGCGAAAGTCCCAACATCTTCTTGGATCTATCACGATAGATCCGAATCCCCAGAATGTAAGAGGCATCACCCAGGTCTTTCATGGAGAACCTGTGTGACAAGAATCCTTTGACAGATTGTTGCATAGGAATGTCATTTCCTATCAATAGAATGTCATCCACGTACAAGACGAGGAATACGACACTTCTTGCTACAACTTTACTATATATGCATGGTTCATCTGGATTTTTGATAAAGTCATTTTCTTTGACTGTCTCATCAAAACAGATGTTCCAACTCCGCGATGCCTGCTTTAGTCCATAAATGGACTTAAGCAGCTTGCATACTTTCCCGCTGCTCCCACTCTGATTGAAACCCTCTGGCTGATCCATATAGACGCATTCTTCTAAATTTCCATTCAGAAAAGCCGTCTTTACGTCCATCTGCCAGATTTCATAATCATGGAAGGCAGCAATAGCAAGAAGGACCCGAATGGATTTGAGCATAGCCACTGGAGAAAAAGTTTCGTCATAGTCCAAACCAGGTCTTTAACGAAAACCCTTTGCAACAAGTCTAGCCTTATAGGTTTCTACCTGTCCATCTACACCAATCTTTTTCTTGAAGATCCATTTGCATCCTATGGGTTTTACCCCATCTGGAGCAAAGTCCAAAGTCCATACTTTGTTGGTGTACATGGACTCCATTTCGGTCCGCATTGCATCTAGCCATCGTACCGAGTCGCCGCTCTGGATGGCCTGTTGGAAGTCAGTAGGTTCATCATCATTTATGATGCAATCCTCTCTATCCCCATCTATGAGAAAACCGTAGTATCTCTCAGGCGAATGAGACGGCCTACTACTCCTGCGGAGAGGTGCGGGAATGTCCTGTTCTTCTTGAACTACCGGTTCTACCAAACTTTCAGTATTAGTTTGTGGTTCTGGAATTTCTTCCAGTTCTATTTCGCTCCCACTTGATTCCTTTTCTAAAAACTGATGTTCTAGAAAATAGGCATTACGAGAAACAAAAACCTTTTGTTCCTCTGCGTAATAGAAATAATATCCCTTGGAGTTCTTTGGATATCCCACAAACATACATTTTACTGATCGTGCCTCGAGCTTGTCCACATGCTGCTTTTTAACAAAAGCTGGACATCCCCAAATCTTCATATGCTGAAGATAGGGTTTCTTCCCAGTCCACATCTGATATGGAGTGGTAGGCACAGTCTTGGTAGGAGCCCTGTTCAGAAGATATGCTGCTGATTCTAGCGCATAACCCCAAAAAGATCGCGGTAACTCAGCATTACTCATCATGGATCGTACCATATCCAATTGGGTTCGATTCCGTCTCTCTGATACACCGTTATGCTGTGGAGTGTATGGAGGAGTAAGCTGAGAGAGAATTCCTTTCTCTTTTAGGTAACCTAAGAACTCGGCACTCAAGTATTCACCACCTCGATCAGATCTAAGTGTCTTGATACTTTTGCCGGTTTGGTTTTCTACTTCATTCTTATACTCTTGGAATTTCTCAAAAGCCTCGGATTTATGTTTCATCAGATAAATGAATCCGTATCTTGAGTAATCATCCGTGAAAGTAATGAAATAGGAAAAACCACCTCTTGCATGTGTAGACAATGGACCACATACATCGCTGTGTATGAGTCCTAAGAGCTCGCTCGCTCTTACTCCTTGTCTAGTGAATGGAGTCTTCGTCATCTTTCCTTTGAGACAAGATTGACAAGTGTCATAAGTTTGATATTCGAACGAGTCTAAATATCCTTCTCTATGCAACTTAGTCAACCTTCTCTCATTGATGTGACCCAGTCTACAATGCCATAAGAAACCTTTATTTAAATCTGGAGACTTTCTTTTAAGTGTGTTCTGGACATTGAAAATTTGGAGTTGGTTTAAAACATATATACCGTTATTTAGTGTACCGGACCCAATCAAACCATGATTAAGGTGTATGTTAACAACATCTCTTACAAACGTGAAATCATAACCTTTATTTGATAACAAGGAAACTGATATGATATTACACGTTAAGCTTGGTACAAAAAAACAGTTATGTAAAACCAAAATGTGTCCACTCGTCAATCCTAGGTGATAATCCCCGACGGACGCAGCTCCCACGCTAGCTCCGTTAGAAACCTTTAGGGTCATATCACCTTCCTTCAGCACTCTACGGTTTCTCAGTGCCTGCAATGAATTGCAAATATGAGATCCTGATCCGGTATCCAATACCCAGGAAGTAGAGTTGATCGACAGACAATTCTCAATTACAAACACACCTGAAGTCGAAGCCACAGCTTGCTTCGGTTCCTGGTTCTTGGCGTTCCACTCCTTGCAATCCTTTTTCCTGTGCCCTTTCCTGTGACAATGGAAGCACTCATTCTGGCCTACTACCGGTACCGCAAACTTTTTCTTTCCCTACCCTCCCACCTTACTAACATCTCCTCTAGGTTTGGTGGCGGCCTTCTTCTTCCTTCCTTTGGCCCTAGCCTTGGACCCGGAAGAAGATGCACCGCTAACAAACATAGCGGGTGTTTCCCTTGCTTTCTGCAAGGTGCCCTCTGCACTCCTTAACATGTTCAGGAGTTCCGAAAGTTCAACTTCTTTTCTTTGAATGTTGAAGTTCAGGATAAACTGGGCGTAGGTGGAAGGAAGGGACTGGAGAATAAGGTCTGTATAGAGCTCATTATCCAAAGTCGTCGCAAGGACAGCGAGCTCTTCAATATAGCCGATCATCTTTAGGACATGTTCTCCTACCGATGATCCGACAGCCAACCTCGCTCGAAACAAGTTCTTAGAGGTCTCGTATCTTACTATACGAGATTGCTCTCCATAAAGTTCCTTTGTATGGAGAAATATGCCATCTAGGTCCATATCCTCGTGCCTCCTCTGATGTTCATTGTTCATCGAGGCAAGCACGATGCACTTGGCTTTCGCGCAATCTAAATCCCAGGTTTTGCAGATTTCCTTATCCGCATTGCTGGATTTGGGACCAGGGACAGCAGGTGCCGTAGCGGTGAGAACATACCCCAATTTGTCATAGGTCAAAGCCATTTTGACATTCCGCAGCCAATCTTTATAGTTTGGCCCTGTCAGTGTATTTTTCTCTAAAAGTAACCTAAGTCCAGTCATTTTCACGGTCGCTGCAATTAGGAGAGAGAGAAGAAAAACTCTTTAGCATGATGCTCTTGTAAGTTTAGAGTGGTTTTTAGTTTATCTAAACTGGATGGCTCCCACTGTTTCTCGAATCCTTCCTCAAACCATAAAAGAAGAATTAGCCAGGACTATTCTCACTGTACAATTCTTTCTTAACCGTTCAGCCAGGCTAATGTCGATACTTCGAAGGAGGTTTTCCAACGCTTTCGCGAAGTTCCTTAATTAAAGAACCTCTTTTCTCTGGGGGCGTAACCCCGCTGACACTTTTCTTGACACCTACTTGGTTTATAGCATTGATCGTTAAGTGACGAATATCCTGATAAGTAGCATATACTCACAGTAGGATCGGGATCCAAATATCATCGTATGATAATGTTGAAGGAATGCTACCAACATTCACCAAACTCCAAATTGTATGCATCTCTTTGCAAATTTCAGTTTCTTTAGAAATTCCCGATATTTGTTTTTGCCCCATGTTCTTATGACCTTGGCTTTGGTCAAAATGTCATAAGTCACATGTCAAGTTCTACCCGTCATTATCTTGTCAATTTGAACCCATCCGTATATACCCCTGACTTTGGTCAAATGATAATACGACTGTCCCAAACCAACTCATCTATCTTATGCAACAAATGAAAACCCAGCAGCTACCAAACACTATGCCTTGACTTTGGCCAAAATGCATAACTTGAATACTACTGAATACCCAAATGAAATGACGGAGGGCTACGAATGGTTTTGGCGAAACCGTGAACGTAGTGAACTTGATATAACCGAAGGAACCTGATAGCTTTTAAAAGGAGTGGTTAAAGCTCCGCATTTAAAAATATCTGTTTTTAAAATTAACCGAGTGGTTTCTTTTAAATTGTTCCAACGATTAAACTTTTTGGTTTATTTTCTTTGCATTATAAATAATGCGTCCCATCATTAACCTATCATTGCAGAAAACAACTAAAATACAACGTCCTCTTATGCCATCATCATTCGCCACGGGGTCCCGTCATCACCCGTTAGGTTACTTAACTAACGACAGAGCGGGGGCTGGGCTAGCGCGGGTGTAAAACATAAGTGACGTCTAAATAGCTATCATATATAGATATTGTACATTCGTCAGACGCAATAATAGGCATTCCAGATCACAGATGAACTTTATTGGATTTGCAAGCAATCCGTGTTTGTTTTGAGCCTGCAACAAAAGACGGATTACACAGTTGTGATGAATAGCCATTACCCCACCCAAGACCCCAACGGGTACGGCAAACTACCCGCCCGGCAGTTTGTGCACCCCACCTTGGGTCTGTCCTAGGAACCAAAACAGTAAAATGAAATAATACAACGGTGGCTACAACCGCAACCTGGATGTTCCCCGAAAAATAATATTACAACAAATTACATTTACATCAAATGAATTAAACAACAACCCATCACATAACCCCGGCTATACATCACAACAGTCCAACACAGTTCAGATCCATAAACAGTAAAAAGCATT
The DNA here is from genome assembly GCA_030015575.1 of Agapanthus africanus. NCBI lineage: Eukaryota > Viridiplantae > Streptophyta > Magnoliopsida > Asparagales > Amaryllidaceae > Agapanthus > Agapanthus africanus. The sequence goes on from CM057344.1 coordinate 388,444,924, forward strand.
ACAGAAATGTGCAACCCCCTGCCAACCGACATACTAGCAGTTAGGGGAGGTTTACGAACACATTATACAAACACAGATATAATCCAACAAGCAAATACTGTATAATTTCGATCGATTAAACACTTTTAATTTTGCTCCAATACTTCTCTGTAAATCTGAAACCTGAGCAAAAATAAAAAATTCCAGAAAATACCAAATATCACAGAGAAGCAACACAGGAAAATTGGGTTCCCGAATCACCAACTCGGCGGCGGAATCGCGGTGGATCGGTGGGATCCGCCGCGGTTCCGCGGCGCTTTAGGCGATTCAGGGGCCCAATTTTCTTGGGTGTTCTTCTACTGTCTTTTAAATCTTTCTGAACCTCCCTGAAAAATTTTTGGACTTCATTTAAAAATCGACAGAAACTTATGATTTCGGGCTTTTCCGGTTTCTTTTTTTCCGTTCGAAATTCATACAAATTTGCAAGAAAGTTATTTATTGTTTAGCGAGGCTTTGATACCACTGTAAGTCGATGTACAACACCCCACTACTTGCGGGGAGGCGGAAATATGAAAAACGATCTTGTTCTTTGCTTAAACATCGACTAACCGCATGAATCGAAGCTAAACGATAACTAACATCAAACATAGAAGTTAACAACTACTATGTAAAGGGATTATACCTAAAGAACCATGTCCTTCGTCTTCACGAACTCCACCTCCTCCTCGGCCTTCTCGAAGTAGTAGATGATCCACCCGAGAACTTTACTCCAAGCTTAGCCTCTAAACTTGAGGCAACTAAACTTCTTTAAGTGCTAATCAAAGAAGCTAGGTGAAATAGAGTGAGGGTTATGGTTTAATAATTCTAACTAATCCTTATACTCAACACATGAGAGGGGAGGATTAGGGTTTGAAGAGGGAGAGCTTGAGGAGAGAGAAGGTGAACATAATAATGAAGTGAGAATAATGAGTTATGATAATATATATCAAGCATTTCTTTTTATCAAGAAAAGAAAATAAATCAATTTAACAACCATGCTTGATAATATCTAGTGATGATTCATCTCCATGAGTCATTAAGCATTTATGATGCATTAATGACATGGATGAATCATCCATATGACTCACTAATCACATTCATTGTATATGGCACCTAAACCCCCTTAGTCACCACCTTCTAGAAGCTTCTCGCGCAATTACGAGAACGCCCCTCCTTTCCGCAAAAATACGGAAAAACTTTAGACTGTATAAATCCAATAACCGGATACCAGTAACTGGCTTAAACCAAAACCGACTGGTAAAAACTGTCCGAAAGTCGTACGTGCGTAAACACACGTATGCGTCCGAACCCTTGTCGTAAAACCATACGACCTCTATATCGTTTCGCCTGGAGTAGGGAAACTCTCTGTGTGGGACTCTAGAGACTCGACTACTACGCTGGCAGTGGGTTTAACCACAGACCGCAAGTGGCACTAGCTGTACGTAACGGTCCCCAGGTAGATGTCGATAAGAAGGCCGATGAGGAAACCCATCCGAACTCCTACTGAGTCAGATGTGACAATCTCCATACAGTCCGGTCCGTTCGTCTAAGACTATCGCATATCGGGCCTAGGGGGCGGCAAGCGTCAGTCCCCTAATAGCGGTACAAGTCGTGTCGGAGCGAAGCCCATTACACCCTGAGAAACTACTGGAACCTACCAGCAAATCTCGCTTGCCCTGGCCAGGGACTTTGCGTAATGGCTCTCCGACACAGCGCGATATCATCCCCCAATACCGGGAGAGACGAATCCTATCTAACCGCCACTGCCTCCAAGTGCTCGGGACTGCACCCAACTGCTACCTGTTTGCACGACTCCTTTGAGCCGTGGTAGGGTAGCAATCTAAGAACAGTGGGATACACTCGAGGCGAAGTCGCAGTGTCAAGTCTGCGGACTATGCTGTACTCATATCACCTGGGAACTGTTCACTGACGACTGGTATAAAACCAACCAACAGTTCCCTGTGAGTCCTGTTCGGTATACCCGTAACCTAACGAGCACCTGCATACTATCTCCACTACGACGTACTGACGGCTGTGGGACAGACCATCTCCCCAACTGGGATGAGAAGCATACACACTAGTCTACTCCGGAGTATCGACGCCCTGTCTCGATAATCCAACGACTAGGGACCTGAATAAGGATGTGCTTGTAGACTACCCAGCCCCCACTAGTGTGACTGCCATCACAACGCTGGTAGTCAAGCAAGATCCTTAGAGCTCTATCAATACGTATACTCACATATTAAGATAGAAAAAACCAAGTAGCATACTACCATGTTTAGCAAGACTGTTATATACATGTGAATATCCCATGCTTCCATTAAGTAATATACAAACTAGTATGATACAATTATGGCCCCTAGGGCATATACACTAACAAGGGACACTGAGACTTTGATTCATATTTCTTTACGCATTGACTTATAGCATAGCTGTATACCTACATGCTTACACATATGCTCTGACATACTTACATGTTAGTTACCTGTATACCTATAAAGTATTGTACCATTAGTGATAGGTACATGCACACTTTATGACATAGCTACAGGTATACCTTGCACACCTATTTCACTTATACCCAGGGGTATACTACATTATTACTTATAGGTAGATACATATATCTTGTTATACCTTTATGTTTTCACATACATCTGGATATAGCTACATGTTTACCTTTACTTGATGTTATTATAGAATTGGAGAAAATTAGGAACCGCGTGATATTTATATTAACTTGTTGCAGTTAATTAGCTACTTTTCCTTTATATGCTTACATTTCCGTTTATGTTGCATATATTATATTCATGGATTTTCGCATTGTGATATGGATTTTTCATGATGTTTTATGGATTTACGGACCGTGTGAGTTCATGAAATTATGCATTATTTGAAAAACCCGGTTTCCCTTGATTTGATATTTCAGCAGCCACTATGAGATTTATCGGTTATGATATATATATACCCCACGCGAGAAAAGGAGGGGTCCGTGTGCGGGTACATGGTGGGGCCCAGAGGTACCCCGGGGCCAGAATTTCGTGGAGCTAGACGATGAGTTAGTGGGGGAACTATACCATCCGGTGATATTACCAATGACTCAGCGGTTATCATGAGGATAGCGACGGGAGTCATGTACGTATAGATACGTCGAGAGGTGAGGGTCAGAGCTAGGCACTCGAGCTTTCGGGATAGCATATGATACGTACCTATCAGGGTGCCAGTCGTGGTAACACCACCTGATAGACCTGCCTTTTTGTGTCGATGCTTGACACATTGGTTTCATGATATTTCTTTTTTACTCCTTTGTATATATAACAGGGGTTTAGGCCGCTGTTATATATGTCCTTACACCAATATTAGTGGAATGAGACGCTAATATATGTGTATTGACATTCAATTATTTACATCATCATATTTATTCATGTAAATATGCCTAGAATGTAAAGGACTCATTGACATTGGATTTAGGACATTTAATAATTTATTTGATATTGATTACAGGATATATGTGAGATCTATTTGATATTGTACATTCGGGGTATACGAGATATACATGATATTGTACATACGGGATATGTGAGATCTACCTGATTTTGTACATTAAGGATATGTGAGACTTACTTGATATGATAGCCAAATTGGGTGCTGATTTGAGGAAATTGGGATTTGGATTGTCTTGATGGATTTTGATCCTACCACGATGTCAGGATTCCGTGTAAATGACATGTTTCATTCCATACTCTACATTAACTGTTTATGCATTGCTTCATGCATTTGTGTATCTGTTAGAGTACCTTTCATGACTGTTGCATTTACATACCTTTATTTATATGCATTGCTTCATGTATTAATTGTACCTGCTAGTGTACCTTTCATGATTATTGCATTCATATGACTTTTTATTGCTATTAATTGCACATGTTAAATTCACGCTGTACGTGCATACTCGCGATTACCTTCATATGTTATTTACTATTCACGAGTTGGCAACTCACCCCCGTTGTGCCACAGTGTTTGCAGGTGTTTCTCAGGATAGTCAGAGGCAGACTATTATCACACATCTTATCATCTTTTGCTACGGATACCGCATCAGCTCACAGTGTACAGTTTGCTTAGGTGGGTTTTGTGGTTATTCGTTGTATTGTATATTTGTTGTATCCCTGTACTCTCCATCTACTATTTTCATATTAACTTAGAGACTTGGTAAGGACGATGTTGTATATTATGTTGTGACTTGTTGTCTTTTATACAGTTTCCTTTCTATCGTCTTCTATTTCTTCGCTACGGTGACGTATATTTGTTGTGGTGGTTGTTTTCCGCCCTTGGGCGTGGATTTGCTCCCTTTGGGGATGCTTTACTTTTTTTTTTATGTTGTACCCAGTTTTGGGGTTGGTTTTTATAAAGGAGGTGCCGAAATTTTCAAGAAAGAAAATTGGACTTAAAGAATTTATACTTGAGATTTTTTTAAAGGTTTAAACAATGTTTCTTATCTTTTCTTGTCTTTTAATGGTTTAGATTTCTGGGTTTTGGCTTTCTTTTACTGCGTTACGCCTGTAGACGTTGCGTAGTATTAGGGCCGTCACGTGCCCATTTCGGGTCGTGACACACCACCTCAATCAGATCTCAGTGTCTTGATACATTTTCCTATTTGGTTTTCTAGTTCATTCTTGTATTCCTGGAATTTCTCAAAGGCCTTGGATTTATGATTCTTTAAGAAGATATGTCCATACCTAGAGAAATCAACCGTAAAGGTAATGAAGTAGGAATAACCACCTCGCGCATGTATAGACATTAGACCGCACACGTCAGTGTGTACGAGTCCCAAGAGCTCGCTCGCTCTTACTCCGTGTCCAGTAAATGGATTCTTTGTCATCTTTCCCATGAGACAAGATTCACAAGTAGCATAAGATTGATATTCAAACGGATTCAAATATCCTTCTCTATGTAACTTAGTTAATCGTGTTTCATTGATGTGACCTAGTCTACAATGCCATAAGAAAGCCTGATTTATTTCTGGAGACATTCTTTTAAGTGTGTTCTGGACATTGAAAACCTGAGCTTGGCTTAATACGTATATACCGTCATCTAATGTACCGGACCCAATCAGAACTTGATTCAGGTGGATGTGAACTACATCGCTTACGAATGTAAAGTCATATCCCTCTCTAGAAAGTGAGGACACTGATATGATATTACAAGTCAAACTAGGTACATACAAACAGTTACGTAGAATCAATATCTGCCCACTTGTCAAACCTAACCGATATTCTCCCATGGATTCAGCGTCCATGCTCATTCTGTTTGCAACTCTGAGAGACAAATCACCTACCCTGATAACTCTACGGTTTCTCAAATCATGTAATGAATTACAGATATGAGATTCTACTCCGGTATCTAGTACCCAGGAAGTAGAGTTAATTGACAAACAGTTCTCAATTACAAACACACTTGAGGCCGAAGCCACAACATGCTTCGTATCCTGGCTACTGGCTTCCAAAGCCCTGCAATCCTTCTGTCAATGCCCGTTCCCATAACAATAGGAACATCCCTCCTTCCCTACACCAAGTCCTGAAACTTTTGCTCTTCCCTTTCCTTCTACTTTACTGACACCGTATATCGGCATTGTGGAGGTCTTCTTCTTTTCACCCTTTGCTTTCGCCCGGGATGTAGAAGAAGAAGGTCCTCCATTAAGCAGAGCAGGTGTCTTTCTGGTTTCTTTCAGGGTGTAAGTAGTGGGTAGGGACTGTGGAAATAAGTCAGCGCCTGACCTATTTCCCAACGTAGTCTCCAGGTCCGTGAGCTCATCAATATAGCTAGTCATCGTAAGGACGTCGTCCCCTACATATGACCAGACAGCCAACCTCGCTTGAAGCAATTCGTTCGAGGTCTTATATCTTGCGATACGAGATTGCTCTCCATATAAATCTTTGTTATGGAGAAAGATGGAAACTAAGTCCATCTTCTCGTGCTGCTTCTGGTATACTGATTGTTAGGATACGAGCGTGTTCAAGTTCTAGTTTAAAATACCGCAATCAAGACGGTTTCGCACGTAGCTAGCCGGTTGAGTACGGGTCGTCCGCAGGGAGATGGGAATCTTTTTCTATGTGTTTTTCGACGAGTTAAGTCCGGTTGTTCAGATTTTGTTTGTAGTTATCTAAGTGTTGAGTTGATATTTAAAGAGAGCTTGTTAGGGTTAGGATTAGGTTAGTTTGAGTTAGGAGTCTCCACACCTTTCGTTGCCCCACTTAATATCGGTGTTACGGTAATCGGCAACAACGGGGATTAGCACGACTAGGAAGGAACTTGCGAGTATAAGCTAGGCTTTCCAACGCATAGTCCTTCCTTTTGGTGCTTGTCCGTCCGTTCTTGGCTCTTATCCATAACCTCCGGTTAATTCAACCACAACCGGTCTCACTACGGAATCACCGCTATCATGTAGGATAGGGTGCCGTAAGGAGCGGATTGTGGTTGGGTTAACGGGAGTTGATTTAAGTTGTTGGGCAAGGAAAGAGTGAGAGAGATTTCCTTCTCTCAAACTTCCCTTATCCTACCCTAACAAGTATAGAACTACTCACACTTCATAATACGGAAAAATAAAACAACACAAAAGAGGAAGATAGAAAGAAAGAGATTAGAAGAATACGACTAACTGTTTGCGACCTCACCTTGGCGAGGATCAAGCGTAAGTATCATTGTCGTATGAAAGGATAAAGAAAAAGAGAGAAGAAACAAACAACAAGGAAATAACAACAACTACTTAACAATTAAAATTACAACAATTATAACAAGTAAAGAAAGAGACAAGCATGATAATAAAAATGGTCTTCTTTATTCATCACTCTTCACTCAAAAGCTCACTTACAAGTTTAATGGAGAAGAGGTGAGAAGAGGAAGAAGAACATGTACTAAAACCTAGCAAAGAAAAATACAAGATTATGGACCCCTTCCTTCTTAAACTTCTGGGCTATTTATAGGCTGGAGAATGAAAACCTAGGGCAACCACCAGACCAAAAATGCAAATACCAAAATACCCCTGAAAATTGGTCGGCTGAAGGCACTGTACTGCCGCGGATCCGCGGCCTAGACCCCCCTTTGGCCGCGGATCCGCCGCACCTTGGTAGGTTTAGGGTGTGGGATTTGGGGTACTTCCCTGTTCTTCTGTCCCCTCTTGTCTGTTGTATGTATTTTCTGAAAATACATCCAAAATTCTTCCAGAATTTCTGTTGAGGGAAAGGTGTTATGAAGTGGACTTTTTGTGGATGATTGCCTCGAGCTCCGTGTAGATCTCTTGGATTATGTGCTACCATAGTGCTTTGTGCATGAAGGTGACAATTGATTTGTCCTTTTGTCTCCTAAACTGGTATCTGGCAACATACGGATGAAGAGCGGAGACCGTGTTTTATCTGTGGTTGGCAGGAACCCGGATTTTGTCGTGTTTTTCCATGAATTTCACCGTTTTGGAACCGAGGACCTGTATCCTGCAATTGACTAGCAAACACGGCTCAAGAGTATCTACGGATATGCAATGTGATAAAAATTGGACGGTATGAAAATGCAAAAATCTGATATGAACAAATACCCCCAAACTTATCATTTGCTCGTCCCGAGCAAAGTCCATTTATTCACAAAAAATTTCCTAACCTCACTTTCGCAGGGAACGCGATTGCACTGAGCATGTGCAACAAGCCGTTAAACCTCTAGGTGTCCCTAGTAGGAGGAGTGTTGTCTCCTGAGGGTTTTCAGCGGATACTACCCACAAAATCCGGTCAAGTTGGTTTGTAAAAATGACTAAGTTTCAAACCCTAAAGTTTTGTTTTAGAAAATAACAATTCTATAATCCTTAGTCTAGACTATCGAACCTTTATTTTTCACACCTCACATCTTATTTAACTACAGATTTTATATGTCTTTACGTGCAGTGCAAATAGTGTCGTTAAGTTCCCGAAAAGTCGATTAAAGTCATCATGTCGCACAATAAAGCCCAGATAACAATTTTAAAAGGATCACATAAGTTTTATAACGAGTTAAGCATTTTTCAAGTTTCGTTTTCCAGTAAGGTTTTAACTTCAGAATTTCTATCTTCCTTAACAGGAAACTACGTCGTATTTTTCACTCCACCTTTTTCTTGTTTTCATTTCATACACACCACTGTGAACGTGCAATAGTCTTTATCAAAGAGTAAAACCTTCATATCTCCGTTAAAATTTTTTTAAAAGCCTGTCTTTTATCAAGATTATTCTCACACAAAGAACCGTTAGGAATTTTAACTCGGAGAGAACACTTGCTTGACTTTGTTTTAAACTGGACTTTCTAGGCTTCTTAGCGAGCTTTGGGCCAATGCACCCAAACCAGTTGGTTTTAGGGCATTAGGTGTAGAAACACCCCAGCGGACTTAATTACTCAAGTTACCTAGGTCCAAAAACAAAAGACAGTTTGGCGTGAAAATCAGATGATTTAATACGAACGGAGATATAACCGGCAGTTCAAATATTTTTTTTGGATAAAAGACGTGTCTAGTGGGTTTGGTGTGTAATCATTCCGATCAAGCTTTAGATGGGTTATTTTTCAGACTTAGCTCCTATTACGGCATCAATAACATTCCTTCATATTCGCTTTACTTCATAAACTATTCTTGTCATTACTTATTTCAGAACAGACCTATTTGATTCTCAGAAAATCATTTATCTGTTTAAAAGTTTGAACATGAAAGACTTGTCATCTAATTCCCAAAACTCACGACACGTGTAGTGTGATGTAAAGACGTATATCAGCTATAGTTAACTTCAAAGGAGAGTTATCTTTCAGGTTTTCAAAATCCAAACATAAGATCTAGTTATTCCTATTTTATCAAACAAAAACCGTCGAATGTTGAATCAGAGTTCTTCCACAAGTTAACTTGACAAAAAAGTTTTTATATTTTTTTAGAAAATTTTCAAATTTTTATGGATTTTATGGATTTAAATATGCAGATGCAAAATATACATATGAATGCGAAGGTAAGAAATGCGTACCGAGCGTACCCCCAAACTTAAACTGGACAGTGTCCTCACTGTCATAGCATGAAGAGAGCAGTTGGAAGGTTCTAAATTGTCGGTTAGTGATACACAAATTTTTATTTGTTTTTGTTTTTAAAGAAAAGAAAAAGAATATACAAGAATATAAACAAAATGGTTTGTACATACCCCCAAACTTATTTGGAACAGTGTCCACTGTTCTTGGCTGGATAACCGAAGTTTGGAGGTAGGCAGAGGAAGATCAAGCAAGGTAAACCGGCTCCTGTAAGAACAGGAGCTCCTCTGTTGGTTCGGCGCTAAGGTACGGTTTGCATCGGTGTCCGTTCACTTTGAAGAGTGAACCGTCCTTTGGATTTTCCAAATCCACAGCGCCCTGCGGATACACAGTCCGCACAAAATACGGCCCTTTCCAGCGAGATCGGAGCTTTCCAGGATGGAAGTGAAGTCGGGTGTCGTAAAGAAGTACCTGCTGACCAGGTACGAAGGTTTTGCGCACAAGGTGTTTATCATGAAACACCTTCGTTCGATTCTTAACGACAACCGCATTGTCGTAAGCCTCATCCCTAAGCTCGCTCAGTTCGTTCAGCTGCAGCTTCCGATGGCTGCCCGCGTCCTCCAGAGACAGATTCAGCTCCTTTATCGCCCAAAACGCGCGATGCTCGATTTCGACAGGAAGGTGGCAGGCTTTTCCGTACACAAGCCGATAGGGAGACATGCCAAGGTTGGTCTTATAAGCGGTTCTAAATGCCCAAAGGGCATCAGTGAGTTTCAAAGACCAATCCTTACGGTTCTTGGAAACCGTTTTCTCCAGTATCTGTTTGATTTGCCGATTTGAAACTTCGGCCTGCCCGCAGGTTTGGGGGTGGTAGGGCGTAGAAAGCTTATGATTAATGGAGTATTTCCGCATCAAGGCCTCGAAAGTCCTATTGCAGAAATGACTTCCATTGTCGCTAATGATCGCTCGGGGGTGCCCAAACCGTGAGAAAATGTTTTCTTTAAGGAACCTAACGACAACCTTGTTGTCGTTAGTTCGGCTGGGCACAGCCTCGACCCATTTAGAGACGTAATCAACAGCTAGAAGGATGTACAAGTTCCCAAAAGAGCTGGGAAACGGCCCCATGAAGTCTATCCCCCAAACATCGAAAATCTCCACAACCAAGATCGGTTGGAGCGGCATCTCATTCCTCCGGGATATCCGGCCCATGTGTTGGCACCGGGAGCAAGTCTTGCAATAATCGTGAGCGTCTTTGAAAAGTTGTGGCCAGTAGAAACCACATTGCAAGATCTTCTCAGCTGTCTTTCTGGGCCCAAAATGCCCGCCACATGCTTGGTCGTGGCAAAATGACAGCACACTCTTGAATTCCTCATCAGGGACACATCGACGAATAATCTGGTCGGGACAGTACTTGAACAAGTAGGGTTCGTCCCAGTAAAAATGTTTTACTTGGGATAAGAAGCGAAGTCTGTCCTGACTCGACCATTCGGTCGGTAGCAATCCCGTGGCCAAATAGTTCACAATATCTGCGAACCAGGGTTCGCAAGATACTGTCAAGAGTTGTTCATCCGGGAAAACGTCGTTTATCGGAATTGGAAGCGAAGGCGAAGAAGGAAGTCGCGAGAGATGGTCGGCAACCACGTTTTCACATCCTCGTTTGTCCTTAATGACAAGGTCAAACTCTTGAAGCAAGAGGATCCAACGGATTAACCGAGATTTGGCGTCTTTCTTCGCAAAAAGATGGCGCAGAGCTGAGTGGTCAGTGTAGACAATGACTGGAGAGCCGATGAGGTAGGGCCTGAACTTTTCTAAGGCAAATACAACAGCTAAGAATTCCTTCTCAGTTGTTGTATAATTGAGTTGTGCGTCGTTCAGGGTTCGGCTTGCGTAATAGATTACATGCGGCATCTTGTTGATGTGCTGTCCAAGGACAGCACCGATGGCAAAGTCGGATGCATCGCACATAATCTCGAATGGGTGCGTCCAGTCAGGAGAAGAGAGAACGGGAGCAGAAGTGAGTGAGAGTTTCAGTGACTCGAATGCAGTCACACAGCTCGAGTCGAAGGTGAAAGGCGTGTCCTTGGCCAGCAAAAGCGTCAAGGGCCTAGCAATCTTGCTAAAGTCCTTGATAAACCGTCTATAAAAACCGGCATGGCCAAGGAAGGCTCGGATATCTCTGACGCATCGGGGAGGAGGCAGATTGGAAATGACCTCAATCTTTGCTTTGTCAACCTCTATGCCATTTTGCGAGATGATATGTCCTAAGACAATACATTCACGCACCATGAAGTGGCATTTCTCCCAGTTCAAAGTGAGATTCTTGTCCTTACATCTGGTAAGGACAGCGTCGAGATGCAGCAGACACTCGTCAAAAGAATCGCCAAAGATGGAGAAGTCGTCCATGAAGATCTCCAGAAATTTCTCCACCATGTCTGAGAAAATTCCCATCATACACCGCTGGAAGGTAGCGGGCGCATTGCATAACCCAAAGGGCATGCGACGATATGCAAATGTGCCGAAAGGACAAGTGAAAGTGGTCTTGTCCTGGTCTTTTTCGGCGATGGGAATTTGATTATAGCCAGAGTAGCCATCTAGAAAGCAATAGTACTCATGTCCGGCCAATCGTTCGAGCATCTGGTCAATAAAAGGTAGCGGAAAGTGGTCTTTCCGCGTTGCGGCGTTGAGTTTTCTGTAATCAATGCAAACTCGCCACCCGGTTTGGGTGCGAGTAGGGATTAACTCATTCGCCTCGTTGGTTATGACCGTGATGCCCGACTTCTTGGGGACAACGTGAATGGGGCTAACCCACTGGCTATCAGAGATAGGGTAAATGATACCACTATCTAGACATTTGACGATCTCCTTCTTCACAGCCTCCTTCATGACTGGATTAAGACGTCTTTGTGGATCCCGGGCTGGTTTGGCATCATCCATCAGATGAATGTGATGCTCAACGATGAGGGGACTAATCCCCTTGATGTCCGCCATGGACCAGCCAAAAGCTTGCCTGTTGCCGTGCAAGACCGTGAGAAGGGCTTTCTCTTGCTCGGGAGCTAGAGAAGCCGAGATGATGACAGGAAGGGTCTCGTTCTCACCTAAGTAAGCATACTTAAGGTGAGACGGCAACGGCTTGAGTTCGAGCGTTGGAGGTGAAATGATGGAAGGCAAGACTGGTGCAAAGGTCTCGAACTCAAAGGACTCCAGCAAAGGTTCAAAACGAGTGTAGGCAACCGAGTCGGATGGTTCAGGTAACTCATCCGAAAAGTCGAAAGATTCAAACTCGGGTTGTGCGCGGCTAAGATCGTTCGTGAACGTGAAACACTCGTAGTCGTTATCGGGCGCAGAAACAGCAGCAGGTTCGAAGAGACACGCACTAGTGGCGTCAAGATTATCGTATTCAAACAAAAACTCCTCGAATTCACACTCTTCGGGGGTGATCTCCTGGATCGAGCAAACATCCAGTATATGAGCATTAGGTTCGGCGGGCTGATTCCCCAACCTAAAAATGTTGAGTTCAATTGTCATATTTCCAAAAGAGAGGTTCATTGAACCATTGCGACAATTGATCACAGCATTTGAGGTTGCGAGAAATGGGCGACCGAGTATCACCGGAATTTGATTCCGGGGGTTAGCTACAGGCTGTGTATCTAAGACAATGAAGTCGACGGGGAATATGAAGTCCCCGACTTTGATTAACACATCCTCTAGCTCACCCCTAGGGTGGGTGATCGATCGGTCGGCCATCTGGAGAGTGCAGTGTGTGGGTTTCAGCTCTCCGACGCCTAATTGCTCGTATACTGAATACGGAAGCAAGTTAACACTGGCACCAAGATCTAATAGTGCGCGGTTGATGTTCTTATCCCCAATGGTAATTGAAATCGTAGGACAGCCAGGGTCCTTCCGTTTTTGTGGTAAAGATTGGGTAAGGGCATCACTCACAGCACTAGCCAAGAAAACCTTCTTGGGTACCTGAGACTTCCTCTTTTTCGTGCACAAGTCCTTTAAGATTTTCGCGTAAGAAGGGACTTGTTGGACAGCATCTAAAAGGGGAATGTTAATGTTAACTTGCTTGAATAACTCCAAAATCTTCTCCATTTGTGGATTTTGTTTGTTAGACCTCAACCGGTTTGGAAATGGAACATTTTGAAAATTGGTTGAGTCTAATGCTGGAGGAGGAGATTTTGGAGTTGGAACGGATCCCAGAATAGGTGTTTTCGTGGAGTGAGAAGCGGGTCCGTTTAGAGAAGAAGAGGAAGGAGAGCCTTGTGAAGAACGGAGAATAGGCTCGGAAGACGAAGAAGAAGAAGCAGGAGAAGAAGAAGAAGAAGAAGCGGCCGGGGTGTCATCGTTGATTTGCTTGCCAATGTTGTTTTGCAGCACCCTCCCTGATCTCAGTGTGGTCACGGCACTCACATTATGGTTTTGTTGTTCAAGAGCAACATGTGCATTATGTGGGTGGCCGGGATTTGGAAGTGGCTGGGACGGGAGCTTCCCCTTCTCTCGCTCGCTCAAGGCCGCGTTCAGCTGCACAATCTGGGCCTCGATGGTCTTGATGCTCTGCCCGTGTGCGGCGGTGTGTTGCACTAAAGATTGGATCGAAGACTGGATGTTGGCGGTGGATTGAGTCGATTGTTTAACAAACGCATCCAGACTTCGCTCGAGCGAGGAAACCTTATCGTTGTTCGACGGAACAAAGTTGTTTGGTGGAAAGGAATTGTTCGGTGCAAAGTTGTTCGTCTGGTTTTGGTAAGGCTGGGGTTGGAAGGGCTGCTGATACTGAGTTTGTTGTTGCGCTTGTTGTTGCGGTGGAGGGGCCCTTTGGAAATTGTTGCCCTGGAATTGATTCTGATTCTGATTCCAGGCGAAATTGGGGTGGTTCCTCCAACCGGGATTGTAGGTGGAAGAGTATGGATCATTCCTTGGTCTTTGCTGGAATGCATTAACCTGATCCTGTCCTTGCGAGGGTGGATTGTAAGGACATTCTTCAGTTAAGTGGGACGGATCGGAACAACAAGCGCAGATGGTACGAAGGGGGAGAACAGGGGCAGGAGTAGGAGAAGAAAATTTGCTCTCTATTGCTTCAAGCTTTTTTGTGATTGCAGCCATTTCAGCTCTCATCGCAATAGAGACATCAAGCTGGTGAATTCCTACCCTAGACTGACCGGTAGAAGTGGAGGTAGAAGAAGAAGAAGGAGTCGGTCTGGTGCTCTCCCACTGTAGCGTTTGCTCCGCAAGATCGTCAAAGAACTGCCACGCTTCCTCGTCAGATTTGGATAGGAAGTGGCCCTGACAGATGGTTTCCAGCAACTGCTTCGTTGCTGGGTTCAGTCCCTCGTATAAGGTTTGGCAGAGTTGCCATTTCTCTATACCGTGGTGAGGACACTGAACAAGAAGGTCTTTGTATCGGTCAAAGCACTTCCAAAAGGGTTCAGAAGGAAGCTGGGAGAATTGGTTGATCTCATTTCGAATTCTTGCGGTCTTATGATTTGGGTAGAATTTTTTCAGAAACGCTTTAACAAACTCGTCCCAGCTGGTGATTGAGTGGGAAGCGGTGCTATACAGCCATTTTTCTGCGAGATCGCATAAAGTGAACGGAATGACCCGTAGACGTATAGCATCGTCCGACAGCTGGGTTGTTTTCATCATGGCACAGACGTTTTGAAATTTGTTAATGAAGATATAGTCATCTTCAGATTCAAGCCCATGAAAACGTGGAAGCATGTTGATGAAATGGGGCTTAATTTCAAAGTTGTCCCCATTGGCCGGAGGAAGAGAAAGGCAGGTTGGAAGTGCAGAACGGGTAGGGTAGAAACGATCCTGGAGCGCAATTCGCTGCGGCGCTACAACAGGCGGAGGTGGTGGGAGATTGGTCTCCATAGGAGGTGGAGCCAATCCAGGGGTGGTCAACGAGATGTTTGGAATAAATCCCGACATCGCGGAAGAAGAGGTTGGTGAAGGTGAAGGTGAAGGTGAAGATGTATGAACAGAATTCCGGTCAACGTCGAAGTTGGCCGGCAAAGGAAGGGGAGAAAGAGGAGTGGACGGAGTATCGACTTCGGAGTCGATCGCGTAGTCGGTCGCGACTAACGTAACGCGGACTAGACGGGCGCTAGTGTCCCGAGTCCAAGCGGACATACACTAAACGAGTTTAGTATAGTCAAAGCGGAGAAGGTGAGGGTAAGAAAACGTCAATGAAGAAAGGCGATGGGTGTTGGGTGAAAATGGATTTGGCGACAAAAGGGCAAGTTTTTATAAAAGTTTTTGATTTTTTCTTTTTTTATTTTGTTTTTAGAAAGAGATTTACAGAAGTATGTACGGAAATACGACTTAAGCAATCACAAACAAGATATGCACAATCACACCTAGATCTAGGGTAACCTAGGTCTACTAGACCTGCTCCTGAACTTGATTGTCGAAGTTAAACAGTGTCGAGAAACAGGCTTAAAAATACACTGATCACGAGGCCAGGTAAGTGCAGAGATAAGGGGAGGTTGTCCAACGCTTTCGCGAAGTTCCTTAATTAAATAACCCTTTCTCTTTCGGCGGTTTCGCCTTTAACACTTTCCTAGACACCCCGTAAACAATATACGGTTAAGCAAGGTTCTAAACAAGGTTTATCTTCTCCTAATGAGCGCGAAGTCCTTAGGGCTGAAGTCTAGTATTTTTTAATTACAATGGACAATGCATATGCTTTAGTGATTTCCGGGGTCCTGGGAAGGGTGATGAAATCCCCACCCAATCTGGATTGGTTTCAAGCCCCTTAAGTCCGTATTAAAGAATGCAAAACAGTAACAATATCAACAGCAACCAATTTTTATTTGCGGCGCAAAGAATCCTGCACAAGAACAGTTTATTGGAAAGGGGAGAAGAATTTGCGCAAAGAATCCTGCAGAAAACACAATTCAGTGGAGCTCAGAGGAGTGGAGAGAGGCAGAGGGACTTACAGAGAGAAGATGGCACACTGACCCCACCAAGTGGCCGCGGTTGCGCGGCAATAAGGCTCTAATGCCGCTGTTCCGCGGCGGAAATGAGGAATTGGTGCTTCATTTTTCTGGTGTAAGCTCTGTTTGGTGTCCTCTGTCTTTCTGGATGGGTGGAATTTTTAGTTGCTCACTGTATCTGCTCCAGATTTTTGACAGTAGACCGTATACTTCGTTTTGTCCGTAGCGGTGTAGCCGCGAAATGTGGGTCTATCTTCCCACGTCTTTGGCACTGTACTTGAACTCCGTACTTCCAACGTCTTAGGCGTCGATCTTGAGCTTCGTATTTCCTGCACACTTGCACAAAAACTAATCAAGAATAACAAGATGATTTTTACAAAGTATATATTTTTTTGGTTTTTGGTTGTTTTTATATTCACAAATTAACCCGAAATTTCACTTAGAAATAGACTACCGTCTCCCCGGCAACGGCGCCATTTGATTGTTAGGATACGAGCGTGTTCAAGTTCTAGTTTAAAATACCGCAATCAAGACGGTTTCGCACGTAGCTAGCCGGTTGAGTACGGGTCGTCCGCAGGGAGATGGGAATCTTTTTCTATGTGTTTTTCGACGAGTTAAGTCCGGTTGTTCAGATTTTGTTTGTAGTTATCTAAGTGTTGAGTTGATATTTAAAGAGAGCTTGTTAGGGTTAGGATTAGGTTAGTTTGAGTTAGGAGTCTCCACACCTTTCGTTGCCCCACTTAATATCGGTGTTACGGTAATCGGCAACAACGGGGATTAGCACGACTAGGAAGGAACTTGCGAGTATAAGCTAGGCTTTCCAACGCATAGTCCTTCCTTTTGGTGCTTGTCCGTCCGTTCTTGGCTCTTATCCATAACCTCCGGTTAATTCAACCACAACCGGTCTCACTACGGAATCACCGCTATCATGTAGGATAGGGTGCCGTAAGGAGCGGATTGTGGTTGGGTTAACGGGAGTTGATTTAAGTTGTTGGGCAAGGAAAGAGTGAGAGAGATTTCCTTCTCTCAAACTTCCCTTATCCTACCCTAACAAGTATAGAACTACTCACACTTCATAATACGGAAAAATAAAACAACACAAAAGAGGAAGATAGAAAGAAAGAGATTAGAAGAATACGACTAACTGTTTGCGACCTCACCTTGGCGAGGATCAAGCGTAAGTATCATTGTCGTATGAAAGGATAAAGAAAAAGAGAGAAGAAACAAACAACAAGGAAATAACAACAACTACTTAACAATTAAAATTACAACAATTATAACAAGTAAAGAAAGAGACAAGCATGATAATAAAAATGGTCTTCTTTATTCATCACTCTTCACTCAAAAGCTCACTTACAAGTTTAATGGAGAAGAGGTGAGAAGAGGAAGAAGAACATGTACTAAAACCTAGCAAAGAAAAATACAAGATTATGGACCCCTTCCTTCTTAAACTTCTGGGCTATTTATAGGCTGGAGAATGAAAACCTAGGGCAACCACCAGACCAAAAATGCAAATACCAAAATACCCCTGAAAATTGGTCGGCTGAAGGCACTGTACTGCCGCGGATCCGCGGCCTAGACCCCCCTTTGGCCGCGGATCCGCCGCACCTTGGTAGGTTTAGGGTGTGGGCTTTGGGGTACTTCCCTGTTCTTCTGTCCCCTCTTGTCTGTTGTATGTATTTTCTGAAAATACATCCAAAATTCTTCCAGAATTTCTGTTGAGGGAAAGGTGTTATGAAGTGGACTTTTTGTGGATGATTGCCTCGAGCTCCGTGTAGGTCTCTTGGATTATGTGCTACCATAGTGCTTTGTGCATGAAGGTGACAATTGATTTGTCCTTTTGTCTCCTAAACTGGTATCTGGCAACATACGGATGAAGAGCGGAGACCGTGTTTTATCTGTGGTTGACAGGAACCCGGATTTTGTCGTGTTTTTCCATGAATTTCACCGTTTTGGAACCGAGGACCTGTATCCTGCAATTGACTAGCAAACACGGCTCAAGAGTATCTACGGATATGCAATGTGATAAAAATTGGACGGTATGAAAATGCAAAAATCTGATATGAACATATACACCATCAACTGAAACCAACATGAGGCACATGGCATTCGCATTATCCTTTTACCTTGTCTGACGGATATCCATATCCGCGACGGTGGAAACTGGACCTGGGACGGTGGGATCTTGAGTAGTAATAGGGTGGTCCAGCTTGTCATTGGCAATGGACATCTGGACAGACGTTTGCCAGTCATATAAGTCAGATGCAGTCATTTAAGTTAGATTCAGTCATTTTGTTATCTAGATGTAACCTAGTCATGGTCACAAGGTCGCTGCAATGAAAGAGAGAGAGAACAGTTTAGCATGATGCTCTTGTAAGTTTAGATTGGTTTTTAATTTATCTAAACTGGATAGCTCCCACTGTTTCTCGAATCCTTCTTTAAACCATTAAAAGAAGAATTAGCAAGGACTGATCTCACCGTACAATACTTACTTAACCGTTCAACCAGGCCGGTGTCGGTACTTCGAGGGAGGTTTTCCAACGCTTTCGCGAAGTTCCTTAATTAAATAACCTCTTTTCTCTGGGGCATAGCCCCGCTGACACCTTTCTCGACACCAACTTGGTTTGTAGCATTGATCGTTAAGTGACGAATCTCCTGATGAGTAGAGGATACTCACAGTAGGATCGAGATCCAAATATCATCGTGCGATAATGCTGAAGGTATCCTACCAACATTCATCAAACTGCAAATGGTATGCAACACTAGAATGTTTCATTTCTTTAGAAACACCCGATGTGGATTTTTTTCCCCATGTTCTTATGACCTTGACGAAGGCCAACAAATCATAGGTCACATGTCAAGTTCTGCCCATGATTATCTTGTTAATTTGAACCCACCCGTACATACCTTTGACGAAGGCCAAGGAGGTAATACGATTGTCCCAAACCAACTCATCTATCTATGCAACAAATGAATACCCCAGCAGCTACCAAACACTATGCCTTGACGAAGGCCAACAAACATAGCTTGAATACTACTGACCATCCATAAGAAATGACGGAGGGCTACGACTGGTTTTGGCGAAACCGTGAACGTAGTGAACTTGATATAATCGAAGGAATCTGATAGCTTTTTTTAAAAAGGAGTGGTTAAAGCTCCGCAATTT
Organism: Agapanthus africanus; assembly: GCA_030015575.1. Taxonomy (NCBI): domain Eukaryota; kingdom Viridiplantae; phylum Streptophyta; class Magnoliopsida; order Asparagales; family Amaryllidaceae; genus Agapanthus; species Agapanthus africanus. The sequence continues at coordinate 388,464,058 of CM057344.1, forward strand.
AAAAATCTGCTCTTTCTAAAATAACAGAGTGGTTTCTTTTAAATTTGTTCCAACGATTCAACTTTGGTTTATTTTCTTTGCATTAATATAATACGTCCCATCAATTAACCTATCATTGCAGAAAACAACGAAAATACAACGTCCTCTTATGCCATCCGCATTCGCCACTGGGTCCTGTCATTCACCCGTTAGGTTACTTAACTAACAACAGAGCGGGGGCTAGGCTAGCACGGGTGTAAAACATAAGAAACTTCTAATAGCTATCATATATAGATATTGTACATTCGTCAGACGCAATAATAAGCATTCCAGATCATAGATGAACATTATTTGATATACAAGCAATCCGCGTTTCCTTTGAGCCTGCAACGAAAGACGGATTACACAGTTGTGATGAATAGCCATTACCCCATCCTAGACCCCTACGGGTACGGCAAACTACCCGCCAAGTACCCGAAATGAAGCGGTCTCCCTCAACAACGTGAGTAGGCCACTAAACACTTCAAAGTACCCAGTAGTTTGTGCACCCCACCTTGGGTCTATCCTAGGAGCATAAAACAGTAAATGAAATAATACAACGGTGGATACAACCTCAGCCCGGATGTGCCCCGGAAAAGAATATTATATCATATTACAATTTACATCGAATGAATGAATATAAAATCTCATCACAAACCCCGGCTAATAATCACAACGATCCAATCAAGTTCATATACACAAGCCAGTAAAAAACCATTACAGAAATGTGCAACCCCCTGCTAACCGACATACTAGAAATTAGGAGAGGTTTACGAACATAATAAACATTACAGATAAAACCCGATTAGCAAATAACATAGAATATCGATCGACAACCTTTTTCTGTGTCTACTCCAAATGCAAGCCAACACAGAATTAGCCTGGGCAGAAACAGAATATATAGGAAAACAAAACACCAAAAACTAAGAATTACTGTGCAAATCCGAGTCAACTCGAAGTTGACTCGGCGGCGGATCCGCGGCCTTATCACCGAGTTAGCAGCTCGTATTTTCCCAGATTTCTTAGAATTCCCTGCTGTGAATTTTCATACCAATCAAATAATTTTTTTGACACGTTTTAAATTGACAGAAACTTGAGGGGTCCGGGGTTATGTTTTTGCGTTTTTCCGACGATCGAAGTTCTAATTAGTTGCTAACAAGCTAGTAAAGGTTTAGTAGGCTCTGATACCACTGTAAGTCCATGTCACGCACCCCACGAGCTTGCAGGGAGGAGGAATATATGAAAAACAATTATCAAAGCATCGTAACACGGACTTGAGCACACGGATCGTGTCTAAACCATTACTAGCAAACTACGAAAGGTATAACTACTCTGATTCGAAGTTATACCTCACGTTACTTGTCCTTCAGGTCTTCATCGCTGTCCTCCATGCCTCGTAGGCTCTATGGAACGTCGGCACCTCAACGGCCTCCTCGAGTCAAAGACGATCCATCCGAGAGTCTATAGTCCGAGTTTCTATCTCGAAACTGAGATAACTACAGCTTCTAGATCGCTAATCTAGAAGTCCTCGAGGGTGTAGAGTAATAAGATGGATTAGTTAGTCACTTGAACCCTAGGTTTCTCAACTCATGAGAGCTATTAGGGTTTGAGGAAGAAGATGAAAACTTGAGAAGAGAGAAAGCTTTTTTGTGATAATGAAATGAATAATGTCTCATCTTAGAATAATATGAAGCATCAAAATATCATAACAAATATCTATCATAATATCTAGCATGCTTCATTTAATTCATTTGAGATGAATCATCTTATGAGTCATTATCCATTTAATGAAAACCTACACCTCATCTCTGCACCTCATTTGTTTAAATCATAAAAAGAATTAAACACAAATGAGTCACCTTCTTCTAGAAGCTTCCCGAAAAATTACGAGACTGCCCCTCCCATCCGTATATCCGAAAAACACGGATAATCTTTCACTGTATAAATCAATCTGTATAATACTAGAATCTGGTTTAAACCAAAGCCTTCTAGTATTATCTGCCCGATCATAATACGTGCACAAGTGTACGTAAGTGATCGCGGCCCTACCGTAAAACCATACGGCCTCTACACCTTTTGCCCGGTGCAGGGAAACTCTCTGTGTGGGACTCTAAAGACTCGACACTATGCTGGCAGTGGGTTTAACCACAGGCCGCAAGCGGTACTAGCTGTACGTAACGGTCCCCAGGTAGATGTCGATAAGAAGGATGATGAGGAACCCATCCGAACTCCTACTGAGCCTGATGTGACAATCTCCGTACATTCCGGTCTGTTCGTCTAGGACTATCGCATATCGGGCCTAGGGCGGCGGTAAACGTCAGACCCCTAATAGCGGTATAAGTCGTGTTGGAGTGATGCCCATTACACCTTGAGAAACTACTGGAACCTACCAGTAAATCTCGCTTGCCCTACTACTACCTGTTTGCACAGCGCGATATCAACCCCCAATACCGGAAGAGACAAATCCTGTCTAACCGCCACTGCCTCCGAGTGCTTCGGGACTGCACCCAACTACTACCTGTTTGCACGACTCCTTTGAGCCATGGTTGGGTAGTAATCTAAGTACAGTAGGAACACACTCGAGGCGAGGTAGCAATGTCAAGTCGACGGACTAAGCTATACTCATGTAACCTGGGAACTGCTATCTGACGATGGGCATAAATCCAACCTGCAGTTCTCGGCGAGTCCTGTCCGGTGTACCCGTAACCTAACGAGCACCTGCATACTATCTCCAGTACGACGTACTGATGGCTGTGGGACAGACCATCTCCCTATGCTGGGATGAGAAGCATATACACCAGTCTACTCTGGAGTATCGATGCCCTGTCTCGATAATCCTACGACCAGGAACCTATATAAGATGTTGCTTATAGACTACCCAGCCCCCACTAGTGTGACAGCCATCATAACTCTGGTAATCAAGCAAAGATCCTAAGGGCTCTACTAATATGTATAAGCGATACGTTAAAAGAATCATATGCACATATTAAAGTAGACACAAACCAAATAGCATACTACCATTTTTAGCAAGACTGTCAATACAACTGTGAATATCCCAAGCTTCCATTAAGCAATATACAAACTAGTGTGATACAGTAATGGCCTCTAGGGCATAAACACTAACATATTCAAGCTATGTTTGTTTGGCCCTTAGTCAAGACATAGTGATTGGTAGCTGCTGGGGTGTTCACATGTAGCATAGATAGATGTGTTGGTTTGGGACAGTCGTATTACTTTGTTGGCCCTTAGTCAAGAGTATATACGGGTGGGTTCAAATCAACCTGGATTATGACGGGTAGAACTTGACATGTGACTTATGATTTGTTAGCCCTTAGTCAAGGTCATAAGAGCATGGGGCAAAAATCCACATCGGGAGTTTCTAAAGAAACTGAAACTTGCTAGTGCTGCATACTATTTGGAGTTTGATAATGTTGGTAGGATTCCTTTATGATTATCGCACGATGATATCTGGATCCCGATCCTACTGTGAGTATATGCTACTCATCAGGAGATTCATCACTTAACGATCAATGCTATATACCAAGTAGGTGTCTAGAACGGTGTCAGCGGGGCTACGCCTCCAGAGAAAAGAGGTCATTTAATTAAGGAACTTCGCGAAAGCGTCGTAAAACCACCCTTGAAGTACCGACACTAGCCTGGCCGAACAGTTAAGCAAGTATTGTACGGTGAGATCAATCCTGACTATTCTTCTTTTATGGTTTGAGGAAGGATTCGAGAAACAGTGGGAGCCATCCTGTTTAGATAAACTAAAAACTAATCTAAACTTGCAAGAGCATCATGCTAAAGTGTTTTCTTCTCTCTCTCAACTACAGCGACCTTGTGAACATGACTAGGTTACATTTAGATAACAAGTTGACTGAATCTGACTTTTATGACTGGCAAAGGTCAATCCAGATGTCCATTGCCTATGACAAGCTGGACCACCCTATTACTACTCAAGCCCCCGCCATCTCAGGTCCAGTTTCCACCGTCGCGGATATGGATATCCGTCAGACAAGGGAAAAGGAGAGTGTGAATACCAAGTGCCTCGTATTGGCTTCAGTTGATGGTATATACCAGAAGCAGCACGAGAAGATGAACTTAGTTTCCATCTTCCTCCATAACAAAGATTTATATGGAGAGCAATCTTGTTCGCAAGATATGAGACCTTGAACGAATTGCTTCTAGCGAGGTTGGCTGTCAGGTCATCTGTAAGGGACGACGTCCTTACGATGACTAGATATATTGATGAGCTCACGGGCCTGGAGACTACGTTGAGAAACATGTCATATGCTAACTTATTTCCACAGTCCCTACCCTCTACTTACACCCTGAAAAAAACTAGGGAGACACCCGCTCTGCTTAATGGGGGACCTTCTTCTTCTGCATCCAGGGCGAAAGCAAAGGGTGAAAAGAAGAAGACCTCCTCAAAGCCGATATACGGTGTCAGTGAAGTAGAAGGAAAGGGAGAGCAAAAGTTTCAGGACTTGGTATAGGGAAGGAGGGATGTTCCTATTGTTATGGGAACGGGCATTGGCAGAAGGATTGCAAGGCTTTGGAAGCCAGTAGCCAGGATTCAAAGCATGTTGTGGCTTCGACCTCGGGTGTGTTTGTAATTGATAACTGTTTGTCAATTAACTCTACTTCCTGGGTACTGGATACCGGATCAGGATCTCATATCTGTAATTCGTTACATGCTTTGAGAAAACATAGAGTTATCAGTGTAGGTTATATGTCTCTCAGAGTTGCGAACGGAATGAGCATGGATGCTCAAGCTGTGGGGGAATATCGCCTAGGACTGACAAGTGGGCAAATATTGATTCTACGTAACTGTTTGTATGTACCTAGTTTGACTTGTAATATCATATCAGTATCCTCACTTTTTAGAGAGGGATATGATTTTACATTCGTTAGAGATGTAGTAAACATCCACCTAAATCAAGTTCTGATTGGGTCCGGTACATTGGATAATAGTATATACGTATTAAATCAAGCTCAGGTTTTCAATGTCCAGAACACACATAAAAGAAAGTCTCCGGAAGTAAATCAGGCTTTCTTATGTCATTGTAGACTAGGTCACATCAATGAAACACGGTTGACAAAGTTACATAGAGAAGGAATTTGAATCCGTTCGAATATCAATCTTATGCTACTTGTAAATCTTGTCTCATAGGAAAGATGACAAAGTCTCCGTTTACTAGACACGGAGAAAGAGCGAGCGAGCACTTGGGACTCGTACACAGTGACGTGTGCGGTCTAATGTCTACAATGCAAGAGGTGGTTATTCCTACTTCTTTACTTTTACGGATGATTTCTCTAGGTATGGACATATCTTCTTGATGAAGCATAAATCCGAGGCCTTTGAGAAATTCTGGGAATACAAGAATGAAGTGGAAAAACAGACAGACAAAAGTATCAAGACACTGAGATTGATCGAGGTGGTGAATACTTAAGTGTCGAGTTTCTGGGATACTTAAAAGAGAATGGAATTCTCTCTCAGCTTACTCTTCTATACACACCACAACACAATAGTGTATCGGAAAGGCGGAATCGAACCCTATTGGATATGGTTCGTTCCATGATGAGTAAGGCTGAGTTACTGCGATCTTTCTGGGGTTATGCACTAGAATCAGCTGCATATCTTTTGAATTAGGTTCCAACCAAGACTGTGCCTACCACACCATATCAGATGTGGAGTGGGAAGAAACCCTGTCTTAAATAGTTTAGGACATGAGGATGTCCAGCTTTTGTTAAAAAGCAGCAGGCGGACAAGCTCGAGGCACTCTCAGTACAGTGTATGTTTGTGGGATATCCAAAGAACTCCAAGGGGTATTATTTCTATTATGCAGAGGAACAAAAGGTTTTTGTTTCTCGTTATGCCTACTTTTTGGAAGCTGAACTTTTAGAAAATCAGAAGAGTGGGAGCGCAATAGAACTGGAAGAAATTCCAGAACCACAAGCTTTTACTGAAAGTTTGGTAGAACAAGAAGGTTCAAAAGAAAGGGACATCCCAACGCTTATCCGCAGAAGTAGTAGGCAGTCTCATCCGTCCGAGAAATACTACGGTTTTCTCATAGACGGGGATCGAGAGGATTGCATCATTGACAATGATGACCCTACTAGCTTCCAGCAAACCATTCAGAGCGGTGACTCAGTAAAATGGCCGGATGCAATGCGGACCGAAATGGAGTCCATGTATACAAACAAAGTATAGACTTTGGATATTGCTCCAGATGGGGTAAAACCCGTAAGATGCAAATGGATCTTCAGAAAGAAGATTGGTGTAAATGGACATGTTGAAACCTATAAGGCTAGACTTGTTGCAAAGGGTTTTCGTCAAAGACCTGGTTTGGGCTATGACGAAATTTTTTCTCCAGTGCCTATGCTGAAATCCATTCGGGTCCTTCTTGCCATTGCTACCTTCCACGATTATGAGATCTGGCAGGTGGACGTAAAGAAGGCTTTTCTAAATGGTAATTTGGAAGAGTGCGTCTATATGGATCAGCCTGAGGGATTCATTCAGAGTGGGAGCAGCAGTAAAGTGTGCAAATTGCTTAATTCCATTTATGGACTAAAGCAGGCATCGCGGAGTTGGAACATCTGTTTTGATGATACTGTCAAAGAATTCGACTTTATCAAGAATCCAGATGAACCTTGCATATATAGTAAGATTGTAGGGAGAGCTGTAGTATATTCGTCGTCTTGTACGTGGATGACATTCTCCTAATAGGAAATGATATTCCTATGCAACAGTCAGTCAAAGGATTCTTGTCATAGAATTTCTCCATGAAGGACCTGGGTGATGCCACCTACATTCTAGGGATCCAGAACTATCGTGATAGATCTAAGAGGATGTTGGGACTTTCGCAGTCCAGGTACATAGACACCATCTTGAAAAGATTCTGTATGGAAGATTCTAAGCGCGGTAACCTACCGGCTTGTCACGGAATCACCCTCTCCAAAGAGATGTCTCCCAAGACTGATTTGGAAAGGGCTCGCATGTCGATTATACCCTACGCTTCTGCGGTAGGCTCTATAATGTATGCGATGTTACGTACTAGACCAGATGTAGCATACGCATTGAGCGTTGTAAGCCGGTATCAGGCAAACCCAGGGGAGAAGCACTGGATAGCAGTAAAGAACATTCTCAAGTACCTGAGGAGGACTAAGGAAATGTTCTTGGTGTATGGCAGAAAGGACCTCCAGATCGATGCCTTTGTCAACTCCAGCTTCCAGAATGACAAGGATGACTCTAAGTCTATGTTGGGTTATGTCTTTATCCTCAATGGAGGGGCGGTCTGTTGGAAGATTTCCAAGCAGGACATCGTTGCTGACTCGACGATGGAAGCGGATTACATAGCTGCTTGCGATGTCGCAAAAGAAGATATCTGGATGAAGAAGTTCCTCACAGAACTTCAGGTGGTTCCTACCAGTGTTGATCCAATACCTCTGTATTGCGACAACAACGGCGCTATAGCTTTAGCGAAGGATCCCAGGTCCCATCAGAGGTCCAGACACACCTTAAGGTGGTATCACTGATCAGGGAGATCGTAGATCGCCGGGAAATCAAGGTGAAGAGAGTAGATACGGAGAATAACACTGCTGATCCATTCACTATGGTCATTCCTCAGAAGCAGTTCTAGAGGCTATTCGAGATGATAGGTCTGCGATATGCCAGTACATGGCCCTAGTGCAAGTGGGAGATTGTTAGTGTTTATGCCCTAGAGACCATTATTGTATCATACTGGTTTGTATATTACTTAATGGAAGCTTGGGATATTCACAGTTGTGTTGACGGTCTTGCTAAAAATGGTAGTATGCTACTTGGTTTGTGTCTACTTTAATATGTTCATGTGTTTCTTTTAACATATCGCTTATACATATTAGTAGAGCCCTTAGGATCTTTACTTGATTACCAGCGTTGTGATGGAAGTCACACTTGTGGTGGGCTGGGTAGTCTATAAGCAACATCCTATACAGGTCCCTAGTCGTAGGATTATCGAGACTGGGCATCAATACTCTGGAGTGGACTGGTGTATACGCTTCTCATCCCAGCTGGGGAGATGGTCTGTCCTACAGCCATCAGTACGTCGTACTAGAGATGGTATGCAGGTGCTCGTTAGGTTACGGTTACACCGGACAGGACTCGCCGGGAACTGCAGGTTAGTTCTATACCCACTGTCAGATAGCAGTTCCCAGGTGACATAAGTACAGCTTAGTCCGTCGACTTGACACTGCTACTTCGCCTCCGGTGTGTTCCAACTGTACTTAGATTACTACCCTACCATGGCTCAAAGGAGTCGTGCAAACAGGTACTAGTTGGGTGCAGTCCCGAAGCACTTGGAGGCAGTGGCGGTTAGACATGATTCGTCTCTCCCGGTATTAGGGGTTGATATCGCGCTGTGTATGGAGAGCCATTACGCAAGGTCCCTGGCCAGAGCAAGCGAGATTTACTGGTATGTTCCAGTAATTTCTCAAGGTGTAATGGGCTTTACTACGACACGACTTATACCGTTATTAGGGGTCCGACGTTTAATACCCCCTAGGCCCAATATGTGATAGTCCTAGACAAACAGACCGGACTGTACGGAGATTGTCACATCAGGCTCAGTAGGAGTTCGGATGGGTTTACTCATCGGCCTTCTTATCGACATCTACCAGGGGACCGTTACGAACAGCTAGTATCGCTTGCAGCCTGTGGTTAATGTTAGTGTATATGCCCTAGAGGCCATTACTGTATCATACTAGTTTGTATATTACTTAATGGAAGCTTGGAATATTCACCTTGTAGGAACAATCTTGCTCAATATAGTACTATGCTACTTGGTTTGTTTCTACTTTAATGTGTAAATGTGTTTATTTTAGTATATCACCTATACACATTAGTGGAGCCCTTAGGATCTTTGCTTGATTACCAGCGTTGTGATGGCAGTCACACTCGTGGGGGCTGGGTAATTTATAAGCACATCCTTATTCAGGTCCCTAGTCGCAGGACTATCGAGACAGGGCATCAATACTCTGGAGTAGACTAGCGTATGCGCTTCTCATCCCCGTGTGGGAGACGGTCTGTCCCACAGCCGTCAGTACGTCGTACTTGAGATAGTATGTGGGTGCTCGTTTGGTTATGAGTACATTGGACAGGACTCATCGGGAACTGTTGGTTGGTACTATACCTATCGTCAGTTATCAGTTCCCAGGTGACATGAGTACAGCTTAGTCCGCTGACATGACACTGTCACTTCGCCTCGAGTGTGTTCCCACTGTACTTTGATTACTACCCTACCACGGCTCAAAGGAGTCGTGCAAACAGGTAGTTTTTGGGTGCGGTCCCGAAGCACTTGGAGGCAGTGACGGTTAGAAAGGATTCGTCTCTCCCGGTATTGGGGGTTGACATCGCGCTGTATCTAGGAGAGCCATTACACGAGTAGTCCTTGGCCAGGGCAAGCGAGATATACTGGTAGGTTTCCAGTGCTATCTCATGGTGTTCTGGGCTTCACTCCGACACAACTTGTACCGCTATTAGGGGACTGACGTTTACCGCCCCTAGGCCCGCCATGCGATGTATCAGACGAACAGACCGGACTGTATGGAGATTGTCACATTCAGGCTCAGTAGGAGTTCAGATGGGTTTCACCTCGTCAGTCTTCTTGTCGGCATCTACCTGGGCACCGTTACGCACAGCTAGTGCCGCTTGCGGTCTGTGGTTAAACCCACTGCCAGCGTAGTGTCGAGTTTTTAGAGTCCCACACAGAAAGCTATTCACCTTTAGGCAAAAGAGTAGAGGTCGCATGGTTTTGCGACAAGTCGCATGGTTTTGCGACAAGTCGCATGGTTTTGCGACAGGATGCACGTTTAGTGTTCGGACAGTTAACACTAGCGGGCTTTGGTTTAAGCCAGATCTTAATGTACATTTTGGGATTGGTTTTATCGCGTTTGTATTCGTGTTCCTCGGAATGCGGATGCGGGTGTGTATGCACAGTTGACAGAGAGACAGAGGCAGAGGATTCTCATTGGGGTTGTTGACTGTTGACTGTTGACTATTGACTTTTTGCTAAACCCTAATGAAAATAAGAAATACAATTAACAATAATATTAATTAAGTATTATAGTGACATGGTTGTTGAGGGGTTGACTTTGTTGACTTGTTGACATTGTTGACCGGTTGACTAGGTTGGACTAGTTGACCATCATTATTACAATGGCTATCATTTCATGGCAAAGACTTTTGCTTGCTTATTTGTTTTTGCAAAATGAGTGCATGAAATGATATAGCCATTTTGACTTGAACCATCACATAATACTTGATTACTATTTTTGTTATGATGGTTTTGGATTATGAGAGCTTGGATGGCAAAAGAGTTACTCATTCTCTCATTTCATTTCTCTCTCTTGCTTGAGCTCTCCCTCTTGCTCTTCCTCTTGCTCTCTCTCTAGCTCAAGACAACACCCTCTCATGAGTTGAGAAATATTGCCTTAGAGATAAAAGAAAACCCAAATCACTTCTCTACTCATCCTAGTTCAGAAGGTTTAGCAAACCAAGTGTTCTAGTTTCTTCAAGTTCGAAGAAGAAGCCAAAGGTAGAAGCTTTCAGGCGGATCCATCTTCGGCGCAAGGAGACGACGAGGTGAGGCCGATCCGTACACCGGAAAGAGTTGAGGACGAAGGAGTTCAAGAAAGATATAACCCCCTAACCGGATAGATAAAACTCTTGTTAGGTTTGTTAGTTAGTTGTTTAACAAAAATCCGTATTTTGAGTCTATGTTACCACTTCTTGAAAATCGTTTTTCATCATTTCCGCAAGCCCGTAAGTACCGGGAGAGGTGGCATGGACTTACAGTGGTATAAGAGCCTAGTTAAACACTATCTAACATGTTAGCAAAGTAACTAGAAATTCGATCGGAGAAAAAGTCGCGAAAAATCCCCGAAAATTCAAGTTTCTGTCGATTCTGTATTCTGTTCAAAAATTAATAAATCATGCACCAAAAATCGACTCAGGCTTTTTATGAAACACCCAAGAAATTTGGTCAACTGACTCGGTCAACGCACCGTGGAACCGCGGCGGGAGCATGCTCCCGCCGCGGATCCGCGGTCGAGTTGACTCGGCAGTGGTGCAAATTTCCTGCAGAGTGTTTCTGGGGTTGTTTTGGGATTTTTAAAATATGATTTTTCTGCCCAGATTTTTCAGAAAGCAAAATTAGTTTTTGGGGCTTCAAAATCCGTATTTTGATCGAACTTCTAAAGATTTAAGCTGACTGGTATATATCTGTGATGTGTTATCTGTATCGAACGTCCGCTAATCGCTATACGTCGATTAGTGGGGGTTATACATATTTGTGATCTGTAATGTTGATAGTATGTGTATATGAATTCATTGGATTGTCGTGGGTGAATAGCCGGGGGTGGTGAGATGAGAGTTTTCTTTTCTTTCAATTCATGTAATATGTAAATTGATGTAATATTATTTGTATGGCCGCACAACCAGGTCGGGGTTATAGCCGTCATTATATAATTTCTTTTTACTATTTTTGCCCCTAGGATAGACCCAAGGTAGGGTGCACAAACTACCGGGTATCTCGAAGTGCCGAGTGGCCTACTCACGTCGTTGAGGGAGGTTGCTCCGCTTCGGATATTTGGCGGGTAGTTTGTCGCACCCGTAGAGGTCTAGGGTGGGGTATTGGCTATTCACCGAGACCGTGTAATCCGCTTTTCGTTACAGGCGCGTACGAATTGCGGATTCCTACTATATCCAATGTGTTCATCTGTGATCTGAAATGGCTATCATTGCAATATATCTATATATGATATTATTTAGGCGTTGCTTATGTTTTGCATCCGCGCTAGTCCAGCCCCCGCTCTGTCGTTAGTTAAGTAACCTAACGGGTAATGACGGGGCCCCGTGGCGAATGCGGATGGCATAAGCGTACGTCATATTTTGGTTGTTTTCTGCAATGGTAGGATTAAATGATGGGACGCATTGGAATTAATGCAAGAAAAATAAACCAAGTAAAAGTCATTGGAACACTTTGAAAACCACTCGGTTCTTTTCAAAACCAAACTTTTAAATGCGGAGCATGAACCACTCCTTTTTGAAAGCTATCTCGTTCCATCGATTATATCAAGTTCACTACGTTCACGGTTTCGCCAAAACCATTCGTAGCCCTCCGTCGTTTCCCATGAATGGTCAATAAGTATTCAAGCTATGTATGTTGGCCAAAGTCAAGGCATAGTGATTGGTAGCTATTGGGTATTCATGTGCTGCATAGATAGATGTGTTGGTTTGGGGCAGTCGTTATACCATTTTGGCCAAAGTCAAGGGTATGTGCGGGTGCGCTCAAATTAACCTGGAGAATGACGGGTAGAACTTGACATGTGACTTATGATATTTTGGCCAAAGTCATGGTCATAAGAGCATGGGGAAAAAATCCACATCGGGAGTTTCAAAAGAACTGAAACTTGCTAGTATTGCATACCATTTGGAGTGTGATGATTCTGGTAGGATTTCTTCAGTTTTGTCACGCAATGATATTTGGATCCCGATCCTACTGTGAGTATATGCTACTCCTCGGGAAATTTCTCACTTAACGATCAATGCTATAAACCTAGTGGGTGTCTAGAAAGGTGTTAGCGGGGCTACGCCCCCAGGGAAAAGAGGTTATTTAATTAAGGAACTTCGCGAGAGCGTTGGAAAACCTCTCTCGAAGTACCGACACTAGCCTGGCTGAACGGTTAAGCAAGTATTGTACGGTGAGATTGATCCTGACTAATTCTTCCTTTTTGGTTTGAGGAGGGATTTCAGAGATAGTGGGAGCCATCCTGTTTAGACAAATTAAAAACCACTCTAAACTTGCAAGAGCATCATGCTGAATGTTTTTTCTCTCTCTCCTAATTGCAGCGACCAATCGTCATGACCGGACTTAAGTTACTACTAGATAAAAACATACTGACAGGGCCAAACTACAAAGATTGGCTCAGGAATGTCCAAATAGCAATCACTTAGGACAAGTTGGGGTAACTCCTTACCACCAAAGCTCCCCCTGTCCCAGGTCCCAAAACCAGCGTCGCGGATTGGGAAATCCGTAAGACCTGGGAAATCGATTGCGCGAAGGCCAAGTGCCTCGTGCTTGCCTCTATGGACAACGAACATCAGAGGAGGCACGAGAATATGGAGCTCGAATCCATATTTCTCCATACAAAATAACTGTATGGAGAGCAATCTCGTATCGCAAGATACGAAGTGTCGAAGATGCTATTTTCGGCAAGGTTGGCCGTCGGATCATCGGTAGCGGAACACGTGCTTAAGATGATTGGCTTCATCGAGGAGCTCGCGGACTTTGGGACCACGTTGGAGAATGAGCTCTATACGGACTTGATTCTTCAGTCCCTTCCTTCCACTTACGCCCAGTTCATCCTGAATTTCAACTTGCAAGAAAAGGAAGTTGAACTTTCAGAGCTCCTCAAAATGCTGAGGAGTGCAGAGGGCACCCTACAGAAAGGTAGGGAAACATCCACTTTTTTTGTAGGAGGATCTTCCTCTTCTAGGTCCAAGGCGAAAGCCCAGGGAAAGAAGAAGAAAACCCCCGCCAAACCAAGGGGCGGTGTTAGTAAAGTGGATACGAAGGGAAAGGCAAAAGCAACAAAGATAGCGGGGAAACTTGTGGGGAAGGAACAGTGCTTTTACTTTTATAAGAGTGGGTACTGGAAAAAAGATTGCAGGGCTTGGAAAGCCAGAACACAGGATCTGAAGCAAGTTGCGGCTTCCGCTTCAGGTGTGTATGTTATTGAAAACTGTCTATCAATAAACTCTACTTCCTGGGTATTGGATACCGGATCAGGATCTCATATCTGCAATTCTTTGCAGGCGTTGAGAAACCGTAGGTTTTTGAAGGCAGGTGACATGACCCTCAAAGTTGCAAACGGAGCTAGCATGGATGCTAAGGCCGTGGGGGACTATCACCTGGGAATGTCAGATGGACATGTTTTGGTTTTACGTAATTGCTTTTTTGTGCCCAACGCAACTTGTAATATCATTTCTGTATCTTTGATTTCTAAAGTAGGTTATGAATTTGCGTTTGTAAGTAATGTTGTAAACATTCACCTTAATCAAGTTCTGATTGGGTCAGGTACATTAAGCAATGGTATATACGTATTAAACCAACCACAGATTTTCAATGCCCAGAATACACACAAAAAAATCTCCGGAAATAAATCAGGCTTTCTTATGGCATTGTAGACTGGGTCACATCAATGAGAGAAGGTTGACGAAGTTACATACAGAAGGATATTTGGATCCGTTCGAATATCAATCGTATGCCACTTGTTAATCCTGTCTCAAAGGAAAGATGACGAAGACTCCGTTCACTGGACATGGAGTAAGAGTGAGCGAGCTCTTGGGACTCGTACACAGCGACGTGTGCGGTCCAATGTCTACACATGCGCGAAGCGGTTATTCTTACTTCATTACTTTTATGGATGGCTTTTCAAGGTACGGTTATGTCTTCTTAATGAAACATAAATCCGAAGCCTTTGGAAAGTTCCAGGAATACAAGAATGAAGTAGAAAAACAAACCGGCAAAAGTATCAAGACACTAAGATCTGATAGAGGTGGTGAATACTTGAGTGCCGAGTTCCTGGATTACTTAAAAGAGAATAGAATTCTCTCTCAGCTTACTCCTCCATACACTCCGCAACATAACGGTGTATCAGAGAGACGGAACCGAACCCTATTGGATATGGTACGGTCCATGATGAGTAACGCTGAGTTACCGCGATCATTCTGGGGATATGCACTAGAATCAGCTGCATACCTTTTGAACCGAGTTCCAACTAAGACTGTGCCTACTACACCATATCAGATGTGGTGCGGGAAGAGACCCTATCTTAATCACATTAAGACATGAGGAAGTACAGCTTTTGTCAAAGAGCAGCATGCGGACAAGCTCGAGGCATGCTCAGTACAGTGCAAGTTTGTGAGATATCCAAAGAACTCCAAGGGATATTTCTTCTATTGCGAAGAGGAACAAAAGGTTTTTGTTTCTCGGCAAGCCCACTTCTTGGAAAATCAGTTTTTGGAGAATCAGATAAGTGGGAGTGCAATAGAACGGGAAGAAATTCCAGAACCACAAGCTATTACTGAAAGCTTAGTAGAACCAGAGGGTTCAAAAGAACATGACATTCCTACGCCGCTCCGCATAAGTAGTAGGCAGTCTCAGCCGTCCGAGAGATACTACGGTTTTCTCATAGACGGGGATAAAGAAGATTGCATCATTGATTATGATGAGCCGACTAGCTTCCAGCAGGCCATTCAGAGCGTTGACTCGGTAAAATGGCTGGATGCAATGCGGACCGAAATGGAGTCTATGTACTCCAACAAAGTATGGAAGTTGGACGTTGCTCCAGCTGGGGTAAAACCCGTAGGATGCAAGTGGATCTTCAAAAGGAAGATTGGTGTAGATGGACAGGTTAAGACCTATAAGGCTAGACTTGTTGCAAAGGGTTTTTGTCAAAGACCTGGTTTGGACTATGAAGAAACCTTTTCTCCAGTGGCTATGTTGAAATCCATTCGGATCTTTCTTGCCATTGCTGCCTTCCACGATTATGAGATTTGGCAGATGGACGTAAAGACCGCTTTTCTAAATGGAAATTTAGAGGAGGGTGTCTATATGGACCAGCCAGAGGGTTTCATTCAGAGTGGGAGCAGCGGAAAGATGTGCAAGTTGCTTAAGTCCATCTATGGACTAAAGCTGGCATCGCGGAGTTGGAACATCTGTTTTGATGAGACGGTCAAAGAATTTGGCTTTATAGAAAATCCAGATGAACCATGCAACTATAGTAGATTTGTAGCAAGAACTGTCGTATTCCTCGTTTTATACGCGGATGACATTCTTTTGATAGGTAATGACATTCCTATACTACAATCTGTCAAAGGGTTCTTGTCACACAGGTTCTCCATGAAAGACCTGGGTGATACCTCTTACATTCTGGGGATCCGGATCTTTCATGACAGATCCAAGAGGATACTGGGACTCTCACAGTCCAGGTACATCGACACCATACTGAAAATATTCACTATGGAAGATTCCAAGCGCGGTAATCTACTGGCTTGTCACGGGATCACCTTTTCCAAAGAGATGTCTCCCAAGACTGATTTTGAAAGGGATCGCATGTCTATTATACCCTACGCTTCTGCGGTAGCCTCTATAATGTATGCGATGTTGTGTACCATACCAGATGTAGCTTATGCACAGAGTGTAGTAAGCCGGTATCAGTCAAACCCTGGGGAGAAACACTGGATAGCGGTAAAGAACATTCTCAAGTACCTGAGAAGGACTAAAGAGATGTTCTTGGTGTATGGCGGAAAAGACCTCCAGACCGAGGCCTTTGCTGACTCCAGCTTCCAAAGTGACAAGGATGATTCTAAGTCCATGTCGGGTTATGTCTTTACCCTCAATGGAGGGGCGGTGTGTTGGAAGAGTTCCAAACATGAAACCTTTGCTTACTGGACGATGGAAGAGGAATATATCGCTGTTGCAAATACCGCAAAAGAAGTCGTCTGGATAAGGAAGTTCTTAACAGAACTTCAGGTGGTTCCGTCCACTGTTGATCCAATATCGCTGTATTGCGACAACAACGGGGCTATAGCTTTAGCGAAGGAACCCAGGTCCCATCAGAAGTCCAGAAACATCTTGAGGCGGTATCACCTTATCAGGGAGATCGTGGGTCGCCAGGAGATCGAGGTTCGGAGAGTTTCTACGGAAGATAACACTGCTGATCCACTCATAAAGGCCTTACCCCAGACTCAGTTCGAGCGGCTGATCGAGATGATAGGTCTTCGATACGCCAGTACATGGCCTTAGTGCAAGTGGGACATTATTAGTGTATATGCCCTAGAGGCCATTACTGTATCATACTAGTTTGTATATTACTTAATGGAAGCTTGGGATATTCACCTTGTATAGACAATCTTGCTCAATATAGTAGTATGCTACTTGGTTTGTTTCTACTTTAATGTGTACATGTGTTTATTTTAGTATATCACCTATACACATTAGTGGAGCCCTTAGGATCTTTGCTTGATTATCAGGGTTGTGATGGCAGTCACACTCATGGGGGCTGGGTAATCTATAAGCACATCCTTATGCAGGACCCTAGTCGCAGGACTATCGAGACAGGGCATCGATACTCCGGAGTAGACTAGCGTATGCGCTTCTCATCCCAGTATGGGAGACGGTCTGTCCCACAGCCGTCAGTACGTCGTACTTGAGATAGTATGCGGGTGCTCGTTAGGTTACGAGTACAATGGATAGGACTCGTCGGAAACTGTTGGTTGGTACTATACCTATCGTAAGTTAACAGTTCCGAGGTGACATGAGTACAGCTTAGTCCGCTGACTTGACACTGTCACTTCGCCTCGAGTGTGTTCCCACTGTACTTTGATTACTACCCTACCACGGCTCAAAGGAGTCGTGCAAACAGGTAGTTTTTGGGTGCAGTTCCGAAGCACTTGGAGGCAGTAACGGTTAGAAAGGATTCGTCTCTCCCGGTATTGGGGGTTGACATCGCCCTGTGTCTAGGAGAGCCACTACACGAGTAGTCCCTGGCCAGGGCAAGCGAGATATACTGGTAGGTTTCCAGTGCTATCTCAAGGTGTTCTGGGTTTCACTTCGACACGACTTGTACCGCTATTAGGGCACTAACGTTTGCCGCCCCCTAGGCCCTCCATGCGATGTATCAGACGAACAGACCGGACTGTACGGAGATTGTCACATTCAGGCTCAGTAGGAGTTCAGATGGGTTTCACCTCGTCAGTCTTCTTGTCGGCATCTACTTGGGGACCGTTACGCACAGCTAGTGCCGCTTCCGGTCTATGGTTAAACCCACTGCCAGCTTAGTGTCGAGTCTTTAGAGTCCCACACTGAAAGCTATTCGCCTTTAGGCAAAAGAGTAGAGGTCGCATGGTTTTGCGATAGGTCGCATGGTTTTGAGACAGGGTTCAGTCACATCCGTGCACTTGTGCACGTTTAGTGTCCGGACAGTTAACACGAGCGGGCTTTGGTTTAAGACAGATCCTAGTGTACATTTTAGGATTGGTTTTATCTCATTTGTATTCGTGTTCCTCGGAACGCGGATGCGGGTGTGTATGCACAGTTGACAGAGAGACAGAGGCAGAGGATTCTCATTGGGGTTGTTGACTGTTGACTGTTGACTATTGACTTTTTGCTAAACCCAAATGAAAATAAGAAATATATTTAACAATAATATAAATTAAGTATTATAGTGACATGGTTGTTGAGGGGTTGACTTTGTTGACCGGTTGACTAGGTTGGACTAGTTGACCATCATCATTACAATGGCTATCATTTCATGGCAAAGACTTTTGCTTGCATGTTTGTTTTTGCAAAATGAGTGCATGAAATGATATTGCCATTTTGACTTGAACCATCACATAATACTTGATTACTATTTTTTTTATGATGGTTTTGGATTATGAGAGCTTGGATGGCAAAAGAGTTACTCATTCTCTCATTTCATTTCTCTCTATTGCTTGAGCTCTCCCTCTTGCTCTTCCTCTTGCTCTCTCTCTAGCTCAAGGCAACACCCTCTCATGAGTTGAGAAACATTGCCTTAGAGATAAAAGAAAACCCAAATCACTACTTTACTCATCCTAGTTCACAAGGTTTAGCAAACCAAGTGTTCTAGTTTCTTCAAGTTCGAAGAAGAAGCCAAAGGTAGAAGCTTTCAGGTGGATCCATCTTCGGCGCAAGGAGACGACGTGGTGAGGCCGATCCGTACACCGGAAAAAGTTGAAGACGAAGTAGTTCAAGAAAGGAATAACCTCCTAACTGAGTAGGTAAAACTCTTGTTAGGTTTGTTAGTTAGTTGTTTAACAAAGATCCGTATTTTGAGTCCATGTTACCACCTCTTGAAAATCGTTTTTCATCATTTCCGCAAGCCCGTAAGTACTGGGAGAGGTAGCATGGTTTTACAGTTAAACCCACCGCCAGCGTAGTGTCGAGTCTTTAGAGTCCCACATAGAGAGTTTCCCTGCACCGGGCAAAAGGTTTAGACGCCATATGGTTTTATGGTAAGGCCGCGATCACTTACGTACATTTGTGCACGTATTATGATCGGGCAGATAATACTAGCGGGCTTTGGTTTAAGCCAGATTCTAATATTATACAGATGGATTTATTCATTCAAAGATTATCCGTGTTTTTCGGAAATACGGATAGGAGGGGCAGTCTCGTAATTTCTCGGGTAGCTTCTAGAAGAAGGTGACTCAATTGTGTTTATTTCCTTTTAGGATTTAAACTAAATGAGGTGGAGGATGAGGTGTATGTTGACATTAAATACTTAATGACTCATGAGGTGATTCACCCTTAGAATTAAATGAAGCATGCTAGATATTATCTTGATATTATCAAGAGAGATATTATTATGCTTCATATTTTTCTAGCATGAGTATTATTCATTTCATTATCACAAAACACTTCTCTCTCCTCAAGTCTTCATCTACTTCCTCAAACCCTTAAAGCTCTCATGTGTTGAGAATCCTAGGGTTTAAGTGACTAAGTAATCCATCTAAATACTCTAAACCCTCTAGGAATTCTAGATTAGCAAACTAGAAGCCGTAGTTATCTCATATTCGACATAGGAGCTCGGACTATAGACTCTCGGGTGGATCGTCTTTGACTCGAGGAGGCCGTTGAGGTACCCATGTTCCATAGAGTCGACGAGTTGTGGAGGACAGCGATGAAGACCCGAAGGAAAAGTAACGTGAGGTATAACTTCGAATCAGAGTAGTTAAACGTCTCGTAGTTTTCTACTAATGGTTTAAACACAATCCGTGTGCTCAAATCAGTGTTACGAAGCTTTGATTATTGTTTTTCATATATTCCGCCTCCCCGCGAATACGTGGGGTGCGTGATATGGACTTACAAAATCTCATAGAAATCCGAAATCTCAAAATCACGATGTCAATAAACAGTGAATGTTGGCATAAAACCCCAAAATATTGTATAACAAATGATTATACGCATGCATGAAATATCACTGCAATAAATGCAGTATTTAACTATCATAGTAATGACATATCGAAACTATCAGCTAACAAGCGATATCAGTAAGGTAATATTCTCTACAGTATACGTGATATGGCAATTACCGATGATGCTGTGTGTGAGCCGGCAAGCAAGTGTTCATAGACATACGCATCATCGGTAATGGTGCTGGTGTCCTGATAACATAGGTTCAATATAACAATAAAAACACATTTAAGCATTCAATGCGATGCGAATAGCAAGAATATGCGGAAAATGAACAATAAACGCAACAATAAAGAATCTACATTAATATACACGAGTCATACAGTTTGACTTTGAAATAGCACGAATCGTGGTGTTTAGAAAATAGGGGCTACGGTGTTTTTAAGAAAAGTTACGTCCTTTGAAATATCCGTAGTATCCTTCGGCCTGTCTTTAAAATACTCTTGATTCGTTAGTTTTGGAAATAAGTATGACTCGAGCCCAGTCTAACATCTACTAAATAAACTACAGGACTAAACTAACAGACTAATCGAAAGGGTAAAGAAAACCACGTCTGAGTTGATATATATATATATATAACTAGTATTCGGTGATCCCGCCTCAACAGTATCAGGTACGATACAATATATATAATATGACATTCTCGAGTCAACAGTGCGGATCTATCATCATAATTATATCAAGTACGGTAAATCCATCGTACGGCATCCCAAATCTGGATACGGGTCGAATATCACATACAACACAACATCCATATGGTATCATCATCACATATCATGAACTGGGGGTACAGATCTAAAGGTAAAGTCTAGTACATACTGATACCATCAAGATATGTGTGTGTGTGTGTGTGTGAAAACACATCGCCTAAAGACCAGCTATAATATCATGTCGTATCTCATAATACGAACCAAGTCACATCACCGATCTCGTGGCATCATGCCCAATCACATCGACTCATCTCTAAGTACCATATACTATCCTCATCATCTATATATATGTAAACCCATATATATATATACATACTCACATACACACACACATATATATATATATACATATATATATCCCCATATACGCACCAGTAAAACAAGTGTATGCGTGTGTGTACGTGTGTAACAACTACTCTAGGGTTTCGCGACTAACACTAAACTATAGCAATAACTTCCAAATACGCTTACACAAACCCAAAGTCACCTAAAGCATTTTTAGCTAAGTATATACATCTTATAATAACATATAAGTATATAGATATAACACATTTGCATACTGCACTACAAAACTGTAGGGGTGCTATATGCCATCCACCCGACTTCCCCCGTAGATATATATCTACTCACCTTGATCCTTGCTTGCCGAAGTCGATGCCGCCATGCTCATCCTTGTCGTTCAAGTTCACTCGAGGGTACCTACATATATACACACAAGTATCGTAAACCGAAATCATGTACGAAAAAAAAACGGCACACGAAACGCGCATAGGTTAAAACCTATGGTCTACGCATGAAAAAATAACTAAACAACACTCGAGATTGACGTGCAAACGTTACACCATCGAGTCAAAACCCAAATACTAAAACTCAAGTTAAAACGAAGTCGCAAAACAAAGCAGCAGCTCAAGAAAACACCTCCAGATTTTACCCTAGGTTGAATCAGCCAATTTTGCATATGGGAAGGGTCTAATTTACTGGAAATGGAGCCATGGACCAAACACGAATGCATTCAACCCCACCCTGGCCGCAATTTGCGACCAGGAAGATTAAATCTGCGGCCAATTGCGGCCAGGAAGATTAAATCTGCGGCCAAAAGGTATAGTTGGGGTCTCGGGTGTTGGGGTTATCATCTAGGTAGCCCGCAAGACTCACTGTGTTTGCTAAATATTTTTCAGGGCCTCCGGGTTAAAGCAGTTCTCCAAAACACATCACCAAAGCCAACAAAATCTAATATCGGGGTTTCTAAATATGATGTTTGGGGCTCTAGTCTCTGTTTGATCCAGTATTCTAGCACTAGGCGGGTTTGTAGTCACTACTTATCCTTAATTGCACCTTTTCAATTCAATCAAACATATAATGTTCAACTTAGAATTTTCAAAGACCACTAAACCTCAATATATCAATTCTAAACTAAACATAGAGGCTAATGGAATGAATTACTACAATTTTAATGAAAGAATTACCTCATTTGGCAACTCAAGAAAATTCTTGAGTTGCCCCAAGTCTCTAAAACCCAATTTTTCTTGGTAGATCATGCTTGTGGTGAACTTGTGCACAACTTTAGTGAAGAGGGTGCATGGTTTTGATTTATTTTTGGGGATGTTGTGAGGCAATTGAGGTGGTGGGAAGAGGAGGGCAGCCAAGTGAGGAGAGGGAGGGGGAAATGATGAAGGAAAAATGGAGGGAAACAAATGGGAGCAATGGTCAATGCCCCTTACCTCTTTCTCTATTCCCTCTCGTGCCCATACTTCTTTGTTTAATCTCTTTTCTTTTCCACTACTTTAAAACAAAGCCATGCATGAATAGAAAAGGAAAAGCCATGGTAGAAAATGTATAAAAAGAAAGTTAAATATGACATGGTGCATATCATGTGCACAAACCAAGCTTAATGCACGATTATTGATATTTAATCGCGATTAGCATAAAATTGGAATATAATTAATCATAAAGAATTTATAATTTGCTTAAATCATATAAAACACCCTCATTTCAGCAATTCCTATAATTTTCCAAATATTTCCCAATTTATCGGTATTTAATTATACCGTATCATAAAATATTCGTAATATTTATTATTAATTATATAAATTCCCAAAAATAATATTTTATTTTCCTCAAATGTTACAATCTTCCCCCCTTAAATAAATTCGGTCCCCGAATTAAAATTTAAACCCCTCAAATACTAAAACATTTCAGTAAAAAGATCAAGTCGTTAGGGCTCCGAAATCATAAATACATAAAACACATCGTAGCGCAATGCATGTGCATGAAAAACGAGTATATAAACAAAAATCAAAACTACGTCAAGAATCACGCAATCATCGGAGTTATGGTGAAGACACCAATGTCAAGTCCAATTCGAAAACCAACATGATATACATCTAAACTATACATGTACACATCGTTGTAAATTCGTCAAAATATCTGAAAGAAATGCATGCCAAACCTTTCCAAGTCGCCGTGCGATGCGCGTATCACGGCACAAGTGGTGGATGTTAATTGTAAGAAAGATAACTATATATATATCCATTGTTTAATATCCACGTCCAGCCGTTTTGAAAACAATTTAGAAAGGTTTCCTTGTTAAATGTCCCGTATCATCTCGGACACGTGGGTAAATACTGAGACTATAACTCCTTTTTGGAAATCCCTTCGATAACTGTCAATGCATACAAAAACATAATCAGGTACTGTCCTCTGACTAGTCCTGCTCAGTACAAAAACAAATAGTATAATTATAAAAACGTACTGCTCCATAAGAAATCAATCCAAAAATGTGCATAAGAATGCCACGTGCATCTGGTGCGCAAGGAAATCAAAATCGATAAATATGCCATACATGTGCACAGAAGCAAAATCTAAGTACAACGGGTGTGCACGAAACACCTGTCAAAAGCAACGGGTGTTCCTGACAGCAATATCAGGTGCATCTGATATGCATGAAGAATCCCGATTTGGTGCATCTGGTGTGCACCAAATTCGCATCAAGCACGTCAAGTATGCGCAAGAATCCAAATCAAGTGCACAAGGTGCAAGAAAACAAATATCGAGTATCATAATCAAAATCGACGGTATACAACACATCTCAATCCAAATCAGGTATACCGTGGTATATAATATCACAACCATGTGCATCAACGTGCACGAAATCGAATCAAAATACTAAAAGTACATGAAACTATGCCGAAAGCACAAGTCAAATCACATGCATACCATAGGCATGAAATCAAAATCAATATCTCGAATGACATCAAATAGAAGTCAAGTGCAACTGTGGTGCACAAAATCTCAATCATGCAAATAAATCGCCCAAATTGTCGAAATCCAAAATGATGGAAACAGTCCCAATCTGGCACATCCTCTAAAGATCTCTGACCAACTATCATGGTCACTCATAACATGTCTCGTCGATGCCGAACTCAGGCCTACTGGGTCTGCGTAATACGACTGATCCTGGGTCCAAGTCTTCTCGTTTAGTATTTCCAGAAAGATCCTGTCAGGGTCTCTCCAAATCTCGTTTCTGCTGAACTGCCCGGAAATCATCACCTTTTACTAAGTCTATTTCTTGTTCCGGAACGGCTGCATACTCATCGCGACTCCTTCTGGAAGATATATCCATATTCGATGCCTCGGCATGCGTAACACATCTCTGATGTCAACGGAGTGGAACGTGGAAATCTCGTACGAACCACTTACTCCGCTTTTATCTAATGTCGACTGATTCGGACTCGTCTCTTCGTGGCTGCAAGGACTGCGCTCCAACAGCTATACTCATATCTGGAGTCTCCCAAGAAATGTATCCCATAACATGATATCCGAACGACGTCGAACTTTTCGATCAATTCGTCAACGTCCCATAATTTCTCGCGAGCTCAACACTCGTGCACAGTTTAATAATATCCAGTACATGCCATAATACCTGTGGACCAGGCGTAGAAGGGAAAACCCAAGCCTCATTAATGGCACCGCGGAACTGCAGCAAACCCTAAGGTTTCAAAGCGTTCTCATGGTCATTATATCGAGTTAGGGTTTCATTCTTCTAGAGGGTCCATAGAATTACTTGCATGTTTTTCCGAATACTTTAAACTTGGAAAAATGGGTTTCTGACATTCGATCGTTTCCTTTCGACTCACAACGTATCTGCGTGAAGTCTTTTCTAGCTGGAATCAATCAATTTGATAACCTCGCATCTGGGTAAGAGAACGAACAACATGTCCTAGTCATTCATCTAAGGGTGACTAGCGATCTTCTATCATATCTCTAAGTATAACTCGTGCTGCATTAGCTTCAAACATCTGGGGCGATATCTCGTCAGTCGCAGCAACAACTGAACCATTCGTCCGCACGCTGAACAGTATCTCAATCATCAAGAATAATCGGTGCATTGACGGTCATCACATTCTGGCTGGCCTCTAGCAGTGGCTCAATCCTCTGGTATTGATCTGCACGTTCGAGAAATTTGTAAAAGAAATCAATCAAACGCTGATGGCGCGAAAACACAATAGGACGATACATATATGCAATCGTGTGTCCCTGGAATCACGCCCTGGTCAGTCCTCGTCCGTGACGAGCTCATGCTGACCGCAACTCTAGCCGCAGCTCTCTCTGTCTATGCAATCTTAGTAGCAAAAACCAAAAACCGATACTGATGAGGATAGATCATAGGAATGAATATAATACTGTGCAAAGAAATGTACATCCTAAGGATTCTTAAGCGGAGTAGCGTATCGTAAGTATGCCGCGGAACATACCCACAGTACGTCAGTGGCCGGCCACAGTACGCCAGTGGCCGGCCTCAACTCGACAGATTTGGTGAGCTTGTCACCTACTCTATAAATCAAGGTCAACTTACGCGACGAAGGTTCGGGTCTAATACCCCCCCGACCAAGTCTAAGTACCATAAGATCAAGCCTTGGTTCCAAATATATGTAAACGCCCTAGACTCTGCATAGTTAAACATAGACCCGGACCAAGCTTAACCTAACGCTCTGATACCAACTTTGTCACGACCCGAAATGGCACGTGACTGGCACTTAAATCATATGAAGTCTATAGGACCCCATCTAATTCAAGTAAGCCAAAAATCCCAGAAATATAAACCATTTTAAGGAAGAAGTGAAGAAAACTTCTTTTAAACCAAGTGGTTTTAATAACATAAGCTGAAGTATGCATTTTTAAAACCTCAAGTCTTTTCTGAAAATTTCGGCAGAGTTTCCTTTGTAAATACTGGCCCCAAAAGGGTACAACACATGAAATATATATAAAGGCATTCCTAAGCGGGAGCTAGCACTTCGCCAATTGGCGGTCACAACCACGCAAGCAATATAATATACAACGCCGAAGGGCGAGGATCAAAACTCAAAAAGGAAACCAATATCATCAAGAAAACCGTAATAATACAATGCGCGACTCTAAGGTTGAAAGAACTGTTTTTCTTACCTCAGTGAGATATGTGTAATAAAAATCGAAGTATCATCAATGAAATCATCAGGGAATCAGTGTCTAGCATCAACACAAAATATATATCTCACTGTCTCAATATCTCAGGCACCGGCAATCCGGACTGGACCGTATCATCAAACCTCAATACCTCAGGCTCCGACAATCCGGACTGGACTATACTCCGATCGGTATCCTCCGGATATCCATCGAGTCACAATAAAATCACCGGTCAGTAGTGTTCCCCTGCCAGGCTCAACGCCATCATCTGCGACCATCTTGCCCTGGGGTACCGCACCGGGTCCACCATGCACCCGCAGACGGTTCCTCCCCTCCTAGAATTGGGTGTATGATATCGCTCAAGAGTCGAGAAAACTCATGGTGGACATATCTCACATCATTACGTGAGAAAACCGCAATTTCTATCTTTTGAAAATGATAATGAGTTTATAAAATCTTTGCAGTTTCTTCAAATCCATAAATCACATGGAAATCCGAAATCTCAAAATCACGATGTCAATAAACAGTGAATGTTGGCATAATGCCCCAAAATATTTTATAACAAATGATTATACACGTGCATGAAATATCACAGTAATAAATGCAGTATTTAACTAACATATTGATGACATATCGAAACTATCAGCCAACAAACGATATCAGTAAGGTAATGTTCTCTACAGTGTACATGAAATGGCAATTACCGATGATGATGTGTGTGAGCCGGCAATCAAGTGTTCGTAGACATACGTATCATCGGTAATGGTGCTGATGTCCTGATAACATGGGTTCAATATAACAATAAAAACACATTTATGCATGCGATGCGATGCGAATAGAAAGAATATGCGGAAAATGAACAATAAACACAACAATAAAGAATCTACATTAATATACACGAGTAATGCAGTTTTGCATTGAAATAGCATGAATCGTGGTGTTTAGAAAATAGGGGATACGGTGTTTTTAAGAAAATGTACTACCTTTGAAATATCCGTAGTATCCCTTGGCCTGTCTTTAAAATACTTACGATTCGTTAGTTTTGGAAATAAGTATGACTCGATCCCAGTCTAACATCGACTAAGTAAACTACAGGACTAAACTAACAGACTAATCGAAAGGGTAAAGAAAACCACCTAAGTCTGAGTCGATATATATATATATATATATAACTAGTAGTTGGTGATCCCTCCTCAACAGTATCACGTACGATAAAATTTATATAATATGACATCCTCGTGTCAAGAGTGCGGATCTATCATCATAATTATATCACGTACGGTAAATCTATCGTACGGCATCCCAAATCTGGATACGGGTCGAATATCACATATAACAAAACATTCATATGGTATCATCATCATATATCTTGAACTAGGGGTACTGATCTAAAGTCTAGTACATACTGATACCATCAATATATGTGTGTGTGTGTGTGTGTATGCGTGTGTATGAAAATACATCGCCTAAAGACCCGCTATAATATCATATCATATCTCATAATATGAACCAAGTCACATCACCGATCTCGTGGCATCATGCCCAATCACATCGACTCATCTCTAAGTCCATATACTATCCTCATCATCTGTGTCTACACACACACACACACATACATATATATACTCACATACACATATGTGTGTATATATATATCCCCATATACACACCAGTAAAACAAGTGTATGCGTGTGTGTGTGTGCGTGTGTAACTACTACTCTAGGGTTTCGCGACTAACACTAAACTATAGCCTTAACTTCCAAATATTCTTACACTAATCCAAAGTCACCTAAAGCATTTCTAGCTAAGTATACACATCTTATAATAACATATAAGTATATAGATATAACACATTTGCATACTGCAATACGAAACTGCGGGGGTGCTATACGCCATCCACCTGACCTCCCCCGTAGATATATATCTACTCACCTTGATCCTTACTTGTCGAAGTCGATGCCGCCACGCTCTTCCTTGTTGTTCGATTCCACTCGAGGGTACCGACATATATACACACAAGTTTCGTAAACCGAAATCATGCACGAAAACCAAAACGGCACACGAAACGCGCATAGGTTAAAACCTATGGTCTACGCATGCAAAAATAACTCAAAAACACTCGAGATTGACATGAAAACATCACACCATCGAGTGAAAACCCAAATACTAAAACTCTAGTTAAAACGAAGTCGCAAAACAAAGCAGCAACTCAAGAAAACACCTCCAGATTTTACCCTAGGTTGAATCAACCAATTTTGCATATGGGAAGGGTCTAATTTACTGGAAATGGAGCCATGGACAAAACACGAATGCATTCAACCCTAACCTGGCCACAATTTGCGGCCAAGAAGATTAAATCTGCGGCAAA
Source organism: Agapanthus africanus (assembly GCA_030015575.1). Classification (NCBI taxonomy): domain Eukaryota; kingdom Viridiplantae; phylum Streptophyta; class Magnoliopsida; order Asparagales; family Amaryllidaceae; genus Agapanthus; species Agapanthus africanus. The sequence goes on from CM057344.1 coordinate 388,492,638, forward strand.
AAGGTATGGTTGGGGTCCCGGGTCTTGGGGTTATCATCTAGGTTGCCTGCACGACTCACTGTGTTTGCTAAATAATTTTCAGGGCCTCCGGGTTAAAGCAGTTCTCCAAAACACATCACCAAAGCCAACAAAATCGGATATCAGGGTTTCTAAATTTGGGGTTTGGGGCTCTAGTCTCTGTTTGATCTAGTATTCTAGCACTAGGCGGGTTTGTAGTCACTACTAATCCTTAATTGCACCTTTTCAATTCAATCAAACACATAAGGTTCAAGTTGGAATTTTCAAAGACCACTAAATTTCAATATATCGATTCTAAACTAAACATAGAAGCTAATGGAATGAATTACTACACTATTAATGAACGAATTATCTCATTTGGCAACTCAAGAAAATTCTTGAGTTGCCCCCAAGTCTCCAAAACCCAATTTTTCTTCGTCCATCATGCTTGTGGTGAGCTTCTGCACAACTTTAGTGAAGAGGGTGCATGGTTTTGATGTTTTTTTGAGGATGTTGTGAGGGAATTGAGGTGGTGGGAAGTGTAGGGCAGCCAATTGAGGAGAGAGAGGGGGAAATGATGAAGGATAAATGGAGGGAAACAAATGGAAGCAATGGTCAATGACCCCTTACCTCACTCTCTATTCTCTCTCTTGCCCATACTTCTTTGTTTAATCTCTTTTATTTTCTTTTTCTTTTCTTTTCTTTTCCTCTCCTTTAAAACAAAGCCAAGCATGAATAGAAAAGGAAAAACTATGGTAGAAAATGTAAAAAAAAATATGAAATATGACATGGTGCATGTCATGTGCACAAACCAAGCATAATACACGATTAGTGATATTTAATCGCGATTAGCATAAAAATGGAAAATAATTAATCACAAAGAATTTATAATTTTCTTAAATCATTTAAAACACCCTATTTCTGAAATTCATATAATTTTCCAAATATTTCCCAATTTATCAGCATTTAATTATACCGTATCGTAAAATATTCATAATATTTATTACTAATGTCACGTCCCGAATGTACGGAACATGACCGGCACTTAAACTATGAAATGTCTCGAGGCGTACGTAATCTAAGTAAGCCGAAAACCCAGAAATCCAAACCAAGAAAAGTAGTAGAGTGAAGGAAAACCAATTTAAATCAAGTAGTTTTAATAGCATAAGCCGAATTATGTGTTTTTAAAAAACATCAAATATTTACTGAAAATTTCGGCTGAGTCTCCTTTGTAAATACTGGCGCCCAAACGGGTTACAACATGAATAGTATACGAAATCAATAAAAGGCATCCCCAAGGGGGAGCTAGCTCTTCGTCAATCGATGGTCACAACCACACAAGCAATATAATATACAACGCTAAGGGCGAGGATCAAAACTCAACAGGAAACTCAAAACAACAAGAAATCCACAGAAATATAACACGCGACTCTAAGGTCGAAAGAATAACATCACCGGTCTCTATCTCAAGAATAAATACATGTTTGGTTGATGAAACTTCTAGATACAACAGAGTAATAATATACAAGGTATATAATGAGGGGTATGATACAAATAATTCAACCTACTAGCAAATCACCCGGAAATGGATGTAGTGCCAGCAAAGCCGTAATGAAACCTGTACGGCAAAATCTGCAGGAAACAGTGGCACAACGGGGGTGAGTTGCCAACTCATGAGGAGAAAAACATCTACGAACAGAAACCGCATGAACAACGCAATCCTAGGTCAACGATCATAATATATCCTCAAATATATATAACATTCAGCCTATAACAATGGCTAGGGTAAATATCAAACCCGGGTGTAATCCCATATGCCCGTGTCAGTGCCTCAGGTAGCAATATATCGTATGGATGATGTATGAATGCATGAAACAGAATGCATGTACTGAAGAAGACTACTTTGATAAATTAGTGAGATTTCTGTATCTTTTTAAAAAAAATGAGGTATCATAAATGAAATCAGCATAAACAGTGCCTAGCATCGACACAAAATAAATATCCAAATGTCTCGATATCTCTGTGTCGCAATCTCTGTACCCCAATATCTTAAATATCTCTGTATGTCTCAATCTCACAATCTAGGACGCCGTCAGTCTAGACCGGCCCCTACCATCAATCTCAAGACCACGACGGTATCCTCCGGATATCCGACGCGTCGGGTAATATCACCGGTAGTTTGTGCTCCCCTGCCAGGCTCAACGTCAGCAACATGACCTTCTTGCCCCGGGGTACCTTACCGGGTCCACCATGTACCCGACACGGTTCATCCAACTCCTCAAATCGGGTCTCGAAATCCATCAGCAAACTCATGGTGGACGACTCATACATCATCGGAAAACCGGACTTTTCTTTAAAAAATAGAGAAAGAATTTTATAAGTGTTTTTGCGGTTTTCCCCCAAATCCAGGAAATCTCATGAAAATCCGAATCCAAATCCTCAATAGCATGTAAACAGTGAATATAGACATAAAAATCCATGAATGCGGCATATCAATGAATAATAACATGCATGAAGTAGCAAGTAATATCTACAATGTCTAAACTAGCATATAAGGCAAGTACACTAATATAATGTCTAAACTATTAGCTAACAACCTATGTCAAATGAAATAGTATTTACTAAAGTGTTCGTGACATGGCAATTATCGATGAAGATGTGTGTAAGCCGGCACGTAAGTGTACGTGGTACATACGCGTCATCGGTAACGGTGCTGGTGTCCTAACAGCATGATATCAACAATAGAATATGAATCATAATGTAAGCAGGCGATGCGGAGCGAACAACGATAATGAGCGGGAGCTGAATACTAGACACAACGACAATTAATATGGGCTAACAACTACACTAAACTATAGGGCTAAGCTGTCAAGCTAAATTAAAGGTATGGAAACCGCCTAACATCTGAGTCGATACATACATACATACATATATATATATATATATATTGGTTGGTCGGTGATCCCGCCTCGATAATATCACATTCGATACCATATCTATAATCAAGTATTACTAAGTTAAGAGTGCGGATCAAACATCAATATATAGCTCGTACGTAAATCCGTCGTACGACATCCCAAATTTGGGTACGGTTCAATATCATATTATTCATCCGGTATCCTCTTTATCCAAGATCATAATCTGGGTACTGATCTACGTCTAGTACGATACTAATATCATTAATATAGTCATGATCTGACTGCTGATCTACAGCCTCTAACAAAACGATATCATCATTATATATCATCATGAAGAAGTATACATCGCCTAATACGACCTATTATGAATTTGAAACGTTTTGAAAATCGTTTCGGTGAAATTTCGGAAAATCGGTAAAATAAAGGGGTTTCTGTAAAAAGTCAAAATACAAATATCTTAATTATAAAATTAAATATACATATTCTAGCTATGTGATTGCTAGTATTTGTAGTTTACTGAGCCACTGGTGAAATTTCAAATTTTCTGAAAAATATTCCGAAATTAATTATTTTAATATTATTTTAAGCCGTCACTAATATATTTAATTAGGGAAAATTACAAATTGGAATGGGTTGATACAAATTTTATAATTCATGACACACTAGTCTGACATGTAAAATATTGTTTTTGAAATGAAATGGTTTGCCAAAACGGTTTAGAAAATATCGAAGAAAAAGGGCTTAATTAGTGAATGTTGTGTTAATGGGAATTGGGGTAATACATTTATCTTTTTCCCTAACCCACAAACCCACACCTCACCCTCTCTCCCTCTCCCTATGTGGCCGGCACCACTTTGACAGCCCTCCCCCCCTCTCTCTCCAATCACCTCACTTTTGAAAAGAAAAGAAAAGGAAAATGAAAAAAAGTCATAAAGGGGTGTGGACTTTGTCTTTTTCTCCCCACTTCCTCCACCTCACTCTCTCTCCTCTCCCCCTCAATTCCAGCCGACCCTCTTCAACAGCAGCCCCCACCCCAATTTTATCCCCTCATTTCTCATCAAAAACTTCATTAATTTGCCCTAAAAATCAAGTTAAAACCTCAAAAAATCTCCAATCCAACTCTTACCCATTATTTCTTTGCCCAAGCTAGCATGGATATTGGAGGAAATTTGGCATTTTGGAGGCTATGATCTTCATGTTGATCTCTTGATCATAAGGTATAAAGATTCATCCATATATGTTAATTGTTAGTTGAATGTTTAAATCAAACTTAATTAGGTGTTTTAAAAAAAATAAAGGGGTTTTGAATTCAAGTTTGGAAATTCAAGTGGATGGTTTTAGATTATAGTTAGGGTTTTGTTGTGTGATTATGCTTGCAAGTGGAATTCATCATTTTGTGAAATGTGAAACATAATCAAATTGTTAGTTTGCAAATTGTTATATGTAAATTGTCCTAATTATGTTTGTTTTGCAAACCAGATTTTTGTAATTAATATAAAGAGTGAGATTAAAATCTAGTTAATGGTTGTATGGCTTAGTTAATATGTTTTAATGAGAATTATGGCCACTAGAATTGTTAAAATAATTAAAGTTGATTAAAACCCATGTTTTGAGCTAAAATGGAAAATTGTACTAATTTTGTTAACTAGGTTTTGTAAATATATATATTTTGAGGAGAATAAATTGTTGGAATGGTTTATATGACTTGGTTATGATATTGAGTGGATATTGCGGCCGCTAGATTTGTTTAAATGCCGAGTTTTGTACTAAAACGGGTAATTTTTCTTATTAGATTTTCGGAAAAATAGCTTTTTAAGTGAGTTTGAGGTTTTTGTGAATTTTAACCTATTTTATGTTATAATTAGTGCTTGTGATCGTGCAAATGAGTGTGTTTGTGTTTTTCTCGATGGTTTGGCGTTTGTACGCCGACGTCTAGGGTTTTTGGGTTGATTTATGAAAGCAACCATAGGTTTTGACCTATGTGGGATTCGTGTGTCGTTTTGGTCATGAGTCGGATTTTAATGCGATGCGTTATGATATGTAGGTACCCGATGTGGACTTCGTGACGACAAGCAAGCGCGTGGCGACGTCGGCACCGGCGAGCGAGGACCAGGTGAGTAGATTTATATCTACGGGGAGAAGTCGGGTGGATGGCGTATAGCTGTCACGACCCGAAAGTACGGAACGTGACCGGCACTTAGATTACGAAACGTCTAGAGGCGCCACGTAACCTAAGTAAGCCGAAGCCCAGAAATCTAAACCATAGAAGAAGAAGAAGAAGAAGAAGAAGAAGAAAAAGAAAACAAGTTTAAAAGCATCAGCAATTTTCCCAAAAATTTCGGCAGAGTCTCCTCTGTAAAAACTGGCCCCCAAACGGGTACAACAAGTATAATATACATAAACAATAAAAAGCATCCCCAAACGGGAGCTAGCATCAACGCCAACAGGCGGAAACAACCACAGCAAGCACAATAATATACAACGCCAATAGGCGAGGCTCAAAACTCAAAAGAAAACAAAACCACCAGATCTGAATAACACATGCGCGACTCTAAGGTCGAAATAAACAACTGGTCCAATAAACTTATCAAGTAATACAAATATGGTTGATGGAGCTTACTAGATACAAATGAATGAATAAAAGTACAATGGTGGTTCGGATACAAGTGAACCAACCTACCGTGCAAATCACCCTGAAGAAAAGATGTGCCAACAAGCTGCCACGGAAACCTGTACATCGAACCTGTAAAGAATTTGGCACAACGGGGGTGAGTTGCCAACTCGTGAGTAGAAGACATCTACGAAAAGAAATCGAATGCACGACGCTATCCTAGGTCATAATAATAATACACTATAATATCCCAATCATCTAGTAATAGCAGGGTAATACTACGAGTAAGTGCAAATACTCCGTGTCGTGTCAGTGCCTCATATAATACTATGTCATATGAATGAAATGAATGCACCATGAAGGTAAAGTAACAAATCCTGAAATCCAGATATATATGTATAAGAAATCTTTAGCTATTATCATAGTAGAATGTGTATAAGAATCTGAAATCTGAATAATGAAACCCATGGAAATCCGTGTCAAACATCGACACAACACATGTAATCTCAAGTCTCAATATCTCGGGCTCCGTCAGTCCGGATCGGCCCATATCATCAAATCTCACGACAACGGTCGGTATCCTCCGGATATCCGCCGCGCCAGACATCACCGGTAGGTAGCCTTCCCCTGACAGGCTCATCGTCTACAACTCGATCTTCTTGCCCCGGGGTACCATACCGGGCCCACCATGTACCCGAGACGGTTCATCCACTCCTCGAATCGGGTCTCGAAATCCAACAGAAAACATGAAATACTCATGGTGGACGACTCATACATCACGAGAAAACCGCATCTTATTTAAAAAGAGAAGAGGAGAGAGAGAGAAGTTTTTATATATTTTTGCGGTTTTCCCCAAAAATCCAGAAATCTCATAGAAATCAAAATCTCAAAATCATGAGTAAGTATATGATAAGTGTCAGCATATGCCCATACTACTGTGCGATAACATGAAATATGAATGCATCAATGTCTAAGTAATAAATATCATGTCTTATACTAATGTCAGAAAATAATCACAATATTATATCTGTCTAGTTGCTAACTGATTCTATCCATAAAAGACAATATGATCTAAAGTGTACGTGACATAGAAATTACCGATGATGATGTGTGTGAGCCGGCAAATAAGTGTGCGTGGAACATGCGCATCATCGGTAATAGTGCTGGTGTCCTAACAGGTAAAGTTTATACTGATTATAGCAACATATAAAAGAACATGCACCATGATGATTACAGTATGAATGTAAATACAGATGTGCATTATCCACTCCTCTGCGAGATACGAGTACAACTACCACTATGTGAGTCGAACCTAAACCAGTGTCCATCTAACATCCTAAGGAATTAAACCTAATAGACTAGTCAGTAAGAAACTAGAGTCTACCTAAGGTCTTAATCAATATCTCTAATAGTCGGCGATCCCGCCTCAATAGCGTCACGTACGTAGTACGGCTTCCTCGAATCAAGAGTGCGGATCAATCATCAAATCTAAGCCTCGTACGGTAAAATCCATCGTACGGCATCCCAATATCGGGGTACGGTCAAGTATCTCCTAGGTGTCTCCTCATTCGTGTAATGTCATCATCGGCACATCTCATGATCAAGGTGTTAAACTGTGATCGCATACATCAATCATATATCATTGCCATCATGATAAGCATCATTAGTTTATCCTCAGAAATATCATGCCGTAATCAAGTTATACATATATCATATCGTGATCAGTCACCAGTTACAGTCCGGGTACTATTCTAGCGTCCCATGTACATCAATATCACCACCACTCTTTATAATTTATATATGCATGTTCATTATCTCATTCTCTAATGATCCGCTAACACTTTATTACGACTGTATAGTCAAGAATCACGGCATCAAGCCCAGTTATACTGTTTCATCATACCTCGGATATCATATCACATCAATGAATCCCATATACGTGTGGTGTATATATATACACCTATACCTAGTTTTATATATATACACACATATACGTATACGCCAAGTCAAGTTTTAGTGTGTGCGTGTATGTTTCTATCAGAAACCTACGAACCTTTCCCAAAGTATTCATCCTCAGGTATGGTTTTCCTAAATCAGTCTAGTCCCGCCTAGGGTCATTACTAGGGTCCTGCTCGGTAAGAATCTAGGGTCACATCGGGTTTCCTAATGTCACTAAGTACTATTCCTATTCTACGTTGCGGGGGTGCTAAACGCCATCCACCCGACTTCCCCCCGTAGATATACATCTACTCACCTGGTCCATGTCTGCCGAAGACAGTGTCGCCATCCTCCTCTTCATCGCCCGCAGTCCACGTGAGGGGTACCTAGACGCAAACATTTAAATAGCATCGTAAACTGAATCACATACAAAAGTCAAACGATACAAAGAATAAGCATAGGTTAAAACCTATGTCCCGTCCACGCAAAAGAACCAAATACCGCTCGATATCGGCGTACAAACTCCGATGGATCGAGATAACATCATCAAACAACTTGTAGTTTAAAAACACATTACTTATACCATAAAACACGATTAAATCCATCGAAACCCTAAAATCTATCAAACTGTCCAATTTCGCAAAAACCCGAAAATGCCAATATACCGTTTTTCATCAAAACTTGACATTTAAATGAAACTAATGGTCATAAAACTCATTAAATAGCATTACTAGACTATACAAACCATTACTATATTTTTATTACACAAATTTATATAAATTTGAAATTTCTAGTTTACAACATTTAACAATTTTCAACATTTTCCAAGCAAAATACCACAATTCCACCTCAAAACATGATTTTGCATAAATTAATGACTTAAACCACAATTTATGATGATAATGATATAATGAAACCAATATTATATTTTAAATCCCTTTTATTTAGAATTTTCCAAAATCTAGTTAACAAAATAATAGCATTTTATTACTATTTTCCAATTATCAATTGAATCTAGTGATCAAACTAAGTTTTTCTTTCCATTAACATGTTAATATGCTCACTAAAACTACAATCTAATGATAGAAATCTTAATTGGAATTTTATATTACCCATAAACATATTTTATAAAAAACTAGTTAGCTAAAAAGTATAATTAAATCAATTTTAGGTTAACAATTTACAACATATCATCCCTATAAGAATTTCCACTTCTAAATATGTTAAACTAGTGATTATAACCCTCATTAATTAATAAAAATCACAACTTGATTTTTCAAACCCTAACTTGAATTTTAAAAGTAGTAAATAGAATTAATAGATTAAATCTAATTAAACTTTAAAAGAAATATCTAATAGAAATAAAATAAAAGAGAAGGATTTATACCTCCACAACCTCATGTCCAAACTTGAAAATGAGCCTCAAAAATACATGCTTTCCCACTCCAAATTCCATGTAAAGAAGAGTAGAGAATAAAGGGTATGAAAATATATATGATTTTGTGGAATTATAATTGAATTTTTGATGTATTTTTGATGATTTTTGAATAAAAATGAGGTGGAAAATGGGGGGGGCTGCCATGGATGAGTTGTGGCCGGCCATGGGGAGGGAGAAAGAGAAAAGAGTGAAGAAAAGTGTGGAAGTTTCAAGAAAGAATCATCATTTAAAGTCTTTTCATGGTTTAATTAATTATTTATTTATTTATTTACTATAGCAACTCAAGAAAGCTCTAGAAATTAGGAAAAATTTGCAAATAATTTTTGCATGATACACACTAAATTCTAATATGCCATGGTTCATTTTTACAAATTAAAACCATTTAAATTTGTAATTTACACTAATTTAGTGTAAAAATAAAGCTTATGTTAATATTTAAAATAATTAATTTAGGAATTTTTTTTGATTAAACTAAAAATTTATAAGTGGCTAAATAAACACTATTTACTAGTAATTACATAATTAAATAGGTATTTTTGAATTTATAATGAAAAACAATCACGGTTTGGTTTTACGAAAAATACGTTTTACTTTACCGAAAATCCTAAAATTCACTTAAACACTTTTATTCATTTAATTATTTATTTAATTATTTTTAAAACATTACAATCTTCCCCCCTTTAAGAAATTCGGTCCCCGAATTTAAATTAAAACTCCCCCTCCAAATACTAAAACATTTAGCAAAACACTCAAATCATCGGGGCTCCGAAATCATCAATACATAACAAAAATCAACTCCGTCAAGCATAACGAAATCATCGGAGTTATGGCGAGAATAAAATATCAAAACCCAATATGAAAACCAACATAATATACATCAATCTACAACTTATATATAGTGTGCATCATAGTGAAACTGTACAAATATCTGGATAAGGAAATATACAAAAACCCCTTTTGAAAATTGCCGTGTGATGCACGTGTCACGGCATAAGTAGCGGACGTTTATTTTAAAAAAAAATAACTATATATATATATATATATATCGTTTATTTAACATACACGTCCCGCCTGGTTACTAAATCAATAATAATAATTAGGAAAACATACTGCTCAAACTAAAATCAATCCCAATCACATCAATAAAATGTCATGTGCGTCCGGTGCGCACTGAAATCGAAACCAATTACAGATACCATGAATACCTACAAAACAAAACTAAGTGCAACAGGTGTGCACCAAAAATATCTGTCAAGTGCAACGGGCGTGCACGACACAATATCAGGTGCATCTAATCTGCACAAAACCCCGATTTAGTGCATCTGGTATGCACAAAATCGCATCAAGTGCGCCAAGTATGCGCAAGAATCCTAATCAGGTGCACATAGTGCACGAAAACATACATCGAATATCAAAATCGAAATCACAGCACAAAAATGCATGAAAACTAGGTCGAAACATATGTCAAAATCACGTGTAACCCCTATGCACGAAATCAAATCAAAAATCCCAAATATATAAAACCAAATCAAGTGTACTGGTTGTGTACTAAACAATATCAATACAACTGATATATGAAACACAAATAGAATGAAGGTACACACATGAAATACCAATCGTAGAACAAAGTCCTCAAAATACCAAAATCCAATCAATGAAAATATGAAATTCAAATCACTAAATCACAATCGTAAACACTATCGTCAATGTGCGCCTCTTTCCTCTGATGTCGGCTGCTTTAAACTCGCCTCTTCGTAGCTATGCAGACTGCGCTACCAACGGCAACACTCATATCTAGAGTCTCCCATGTAATCGATCCCTTCACCTGATATCCGGACTACATTAAACTTTTCGATCGATCCATCAAAATCCCATAATTCCCTGAGAGCTCAACACTCAAGTACAGTTTAAAAATATCCGGTACATACCCCAGCATCGATGATCCAGCTGTAGAAGGGTAAACCCAAGCCTCACTAATGGCACAGCGGAACTGCCGTAAACCCTAAGGTTCAAGGGCGTTCTCGTGGTCATTATGTCGAGTTAGGGTTTCATTCTTCTAGAGGGTCCATCGAAATACCTGCATGTTCTTCCGAATACTTTAAACTTAGGAAAATGGTTTTCTGATAATCGTTCGAACCCTTTAACTTCATCCGGACAGCATGTGAATACCCTTCATCCGCACGCTAAGCAATGCTTCAATCCTCAAGAATAACCAATACTCTAATGGTTATCGCATTCGAGCCGCAGCTCCCTCTGCCCGTGGTAACAGAAACCACCATCCGACATCGATGAAGATAGATCAAAGGAACGAATGAAATACGGTGCAAACAATGTACATCCTAAGGCTCCTTACGCAGAGTAGCGTATCGTAAGTATGCCGCGGACCATACCCACGGTACGTTACTCTACCTAAATCGCCTACTCCATCAACCAAGGGTCACCTAGACTTATACAGGGTTAAACCTAGCGCTCTGATACCAACTTTGTCACGACCCGAAAGTACGGAACGTGACCGGCACTTAGATTACGAAACGTCTAGAGGCGCCACGTAACCTAAGTAAGCCGAAGCCCAGAAATCTAAACCATAGAAGAAGAAGAAGAAGAAGAAGAAGAAAAAGAAAACAAGTTTAAAAGCATCAGCAATTTTCCCAAAAATTTCGGCAGAGTCTCCTCTGTAAAAACTGGCCCCCAAACGGGTACAACAAGTATAATATACATAAACAATAAAAAGCATCCCCAAACGGGAGCTAGCATCAACGCCAACAGGCGGAAACAACCACAGCAAGCACAATAATATACAACGCCAATAGGCGAGGCTCAAAACTCAAAAGAAAACAAAACCACCAGATCTGAATAACACATGCGCGACTCTAAGGTCGAAATAAACAACTGGTCCAATAAACTTATCAAGTAATACAAATATGGTTGATGGAGCTTACTAGATACAAATGAATGAATAAAAGTACAATGGTGGTTCGGATACAAGTGAACCAACCTACCGTGCAAATCACCCTGAAGAAAAGATGTGCCAACAAGCTGCCACGGAAACCTGTACATCGAACCTGTAAAGAATTTGGCACAACGGGGGTGAGTTGCCAACTCGTGAGTAGAAGACATCTACGAAAAGAAATCGAATGCACGACGCTATCCTAGGTCATAATAATAATACACTATAATATCCCAATCATCTAGTAATAGCAGGGTAATACTACGAGTAAGTGCAAATACTCCGTGTCGTGTCAGTGCCTCATATAATACTATGTCATATGAATGAAATGAATGCACCATGAAGGTAAAGTAACAAATCCTGAAATCCAGATATATATGTATAAGAAATCTTTAGCTATTATCATAGTAGAATGTGTATAAGAATCTGAAATCTGAATAATGAAACCCATGGAAATCCGTGTCAAACATCGACACAACACATGTAATCTCAAGTCTCAATATCTCGGGCTCCGTCAGTCCGGATCGGCCCATATCATCAAATCTCACGACAACGGTCGGTATCCTCCGGATATCCGCCGCGCCAGACATCACCGGTAGGTAGCCTTCCCCTGACAGGCTCATCGTCTACAACTCGATCTTCTTGCCCCGGGTACCATACCGGGCCCACCATGTACCCGAGACGGTTCATCCACTCCTCGAATCGGGTCTCGAAATCCAACAGAAAACATGAAATACTCATGGTGGACGACTCATACATCACGAGAAAACCGCATCTTATTTAAAAAGAGAAGAGGAGAGAGAGAGAAGTTTTTATATATTTTTGCGGTTTTCCCCAAAAATCCAGAAATCTCATAGAAATCAAAATCTCAAAATCATGAGTAAGTATATGATAAGTGTCAGCATATGCCCATACTACTGTGCGATAACATGAAATATGAATGCATCAATGTCTAAGTAATAAATATCATGTCTTATACTAATGTCAGAAAATAATCACAATATTATATCTGTCTAGTTGCTAACTGATTCTATCCATAAAAGACAATATGATCTAAAGTGTACGTGACATAGAAATTACCGATGATGATGTGTGTGAGCCGGCAAATAAGTGTGCGTGGAACATGCGCATCATCGGTAATAGTGCTGGTGTCCTAACAGGTAAAGTTTATACTGATTATAGCAACATATAAAAGAACATGCACCATGATGATTACAGTATGAATGTAAATACAGATGTGCATTATCCACTCCTCTGCGAGATACGAGTACAACTACCACTATGTGAGTCGAACCTAAACCAGTGTCCATCTAACATCCTAAGGAATTAAACCTAATAGACTAGTCAGTAAGAAACTAGAGTCTACCTAAGGTCTTAATCAATATCTCTAATAGTCGGCGATCCCGCCTCAATAGCGTCACGTACGTAGTACGGCTTCCTCGAATCAAGAGTGCGGATCAATCATCAAATCTAAGCCTCGTACGGTAAAATCCATCGTACGGCATCCCAATATCGGGGTACGGTCAAGTATCTCCTAGGTGTCTCCTTATTCGTGTAATGTCATCATCGGCACATCTCATGATCAAGGTGTTAAACTGTGATCGCATACATCAATCATATATCATTGCCATCATGATAAGCATCATTAGTTTATCCTCAGAAATATCATGCCGTAATCAAGTTATACATATATCATATCGTGATCAGTCACCAGTTACAGTCCGGGTACTATTCTAGCGTCCCATGTACATCAATATCACCACCACTCTTTATAATTTATATATGCATGTTCATTATCTCATTCTCTAATGATCCGCTAACACTTTATTACGACTGTATAGTCAAGAATCACGGCATCAAGCCCAGTTATACTGTTTCATCATACCTCGGATATCATATCACATCAATGAATCCCATATACGTGTGGTGTATATATATACACCTATACCTAGTTTTATATATATACACACATATACGTATACGCCAAGTCAAGTTTTAGTGTGTGCGTGTATGTTTCTATCAGAAACCTACGAACCTTTCCCAAAGTATTCATCCTCAGGTATGGTTTTCCTAAATCAGTCTAGTCCCGCCTAGGGTCATTACTAGGGTCCTGCTCGGTAAGAATCTAGGGTCACATCGGGTTTCCTAATGTCACTAAGTACTATTCCTATTCTACGTTGCGGGGGTGCTAAACGCCATCCACCCGACTTCCCCCCGTAGATATACATCTACTCACCTGGTCCATGTCTGCCGAAGACAGTGTCGCCATCCTCCTCTTCATCGCCCGCAGTCCACGTGAGGGGTACCTAGACGCAAACATTTAAATAGCATCGTAAACTGAATCACATACAAAAGTCAAACGATACAAAGAATAAGCATAGGTTAAAACCTATGTCCCGTCCACGCAAAAGAACCAAATACCGCTCGATATCGGCGTACAAACTCCGATGGATCGAGATAACATCATCAAACAACTTGTAGTTTAAAAACACATTACTTATACCATAAAACACGATTAAATCCATCGAAACCCTAAAATCTATCAAACTGTCCAATTTCGCAAAAACCCGAAAATGCCAATATACCGTTTTTCATCAAAACTTGACATTTAAATGAAACTAATGGTCATAAAACTCATTAAATAGCATTACTAGACTATACAAACCATTACTATATTTTTATTACACAAATTTATATAAATTTGAAATTTCTAGTTTACAACATTTAACAATTTTCAACATTTTCCAAGCAAAATACCACAATTCCACCTCAAAACATGATTTTGCATAAATTAATGACTTAAACCACAATTTATGATGATAATGATATAATGAAACCAATATTATATTTTAAATCCCTTTTATTTAGAATTTTCCAAAATCTAGTTAACAAAATAATAGCATTTTATTACTATTTTCCAATTATCAATTGAATCTAGTGATCAAACTAAGTTTTTCTTTCCATTAACATGTTAATATGCTCACTAAAACTACAATCTAATGATAGAAATCTTAATTGGAATTTTATATTACCCATAAACATATTTTATAAAAAACTAGTTAGCTAAAAAGTATAATTAAATCAATTTTAGGTTAACAATTTACAACATATCATCCCTATAAGAATTTCCACTTCTAAATATGTTAAACTAGTGATTATAACCCTCATTAATTAATAAAAATCACAACTTGATTTTTCAAACCCTAACTTGAATTTTAAAAGTAGTAAATAGAATTAATAGATTAAATCTAATTAAACTTTAAAAGAAATATCTAATAGAAATAAAATAAAAGAGAAGGATTTATACCTCCACAACCTCATGTCCAAACTTGAAAATGAGCCTCAAAAATACATGCTTTCCCACTCCAAATTCCATGTAAAGAAGAGTAGAGAATAAAGGGTATGAAAATATATATGATTTTGTGGAATTATAATTGAATTTTTGATGTATTTTTGATGATTTTTGAATAAAAATGAGGTGGAAAATGGGGGGGGGCTGCCATGGATGAGTTGTGGCCGGCCATGGGGAGGGAGAAAGAGAAAAGAGTGAAGAAAAGTGTGGAAGTTTCAAGAAAGAATCATCATTTAAAGTCTTTTCATGGTTTAATTAATTATTTATTTATTTATTTACTATAGCAACTCAAGAAAGCTCTAGAAATTAGGAAAAATTTGCAAATAATTTTTGCATGATACACACTAAATTCTAATATGCCATGGTTCATTTTTACAAATTAAAACCATTTAAATTTGTAATTTACACTAATTTAGTGTAAAAATAAAGCTTATGTTAATATTTAAAATAATTAATTTAGGAATTTTTTTTATTAAACTAAAAATTTATAAGTGGCTAAATAAACACTATTTACTAGTAATTACATAATTAAATAGGTATTTTTGAATTTATAATGAAAAACAATCACGGTTTGGTTTTACGAAAAATACGTTTTACTTTACCGAAAATCCTAAAATTCACTTAAACACTTTTATTCATTTAATTATTTATTTAATTATTTTTAAAACATTACAATAGCACCCCCACGGTTCGTGGTGATGTATACGAATACGTATACACACACACATATATTGATTATATATTGTTGAGTTTACTGATGATAAAGATAGATTTTAGGTGTGCTTCGATATGTTTAGTGTTGCGAGACCCTAGAGTAGAGGTTGCACCACATTTACACACACACCCATACTTGCATGCATTCTTCTTTCATATGTGCTTATATGGGGTATATTATTATGTGTTCACATGGGTATGGGACTATGTGTTCACATACTGGATTTGAGCATAGTATTTGTGATTTGAGATGAGTTGATAAGATTTGATTGAGACCGCGAGAACGGTGATATGGCAGGATTCGTACTTGAGATACGTCCTGATGTTATAGAGGATCATGGGACGACGATACGGGTGAATAGTGTTATACATTGAATGGTTAGCTTGTGATCGTGATATGAGATCAGATATATTAAGGTATTCATAATAGGTCGCATTAGGCGATGTATACCTCATTATGACGATATAAGATGATGATATCGGTTTGTATGAGGCTGTAGATCAGCAGTCAAATCATGACTATATTGACGATATTAGTATCGTACTAGACGTAGATCAGTATACCGGATTATGATCTTTGATAAAGAGGATACCAAATGATTAATTTGATGAATGTGATACTGTCCTGTACCCAGATTTGGGGTGCCATACGACGGATTTACGTACGAGCTATATATTGATGTTTGATCCGCACTCTTGACTTGGGAATGCCTGATTTTAGATATGGTATCGGATGTGATATTATTGAGGCAGGATCACAAACTAACATATACATGTAGGTATATGTATCGACTCAGAGGTTAGACGGTTTCCTTAACTTCAGTAGCCAGTTAGCTTAGCCTTTAGTTTAGTGTAGTTGTTAGACTAAATTTATATTAAATATAGATTTGTTATCTTGTGTCTAGTACTTAGCTCCCGCTCATTATTGTTGTTCGCTCCGCACCGCATACTTATATTGTGATTGTTGAAGATAGTGCTCTCAGAGTCAATTATTGGATCACAGGCACGTGATTGCAATGATTGAGGGGAGGACCTATCCCGGTAGGACAGTCTTACTCGAGATGATAGTATGCTATCTGGTTTATCTTTATCATCGTGTACTGCTTTAGGTGACCTTACGAGTCGCTATTACACGTTGATAAAGCCCCTAGAATTCTTGCTTGACTTCCAGCAGTATGAGGGCGATCATATAAGTGGGAGCTGGGGTCTATAAGCACATCCTTAATTGGTCCCTAGTCGAGGGAGTTTCGAGACAGGGCATCGATTCTCCACAGTAGACTAGTGTATACAGTCGAGACCCCGACGAGGGGCGGTGGCCGGTCTCACAAGCCACTGGTGTCAGTTGGTTCACCTAAGATGTATACAGGTGCTCATTGGGTTATGAGTACACCGGACAGGACTCGCCGGGAACCTGCTAGTTGGGATATACCAGACGTCAGATAGCAGTTCCCAGGTGACATGTGTACAGGTTAGTTCATCGACCTGGGATCGTCATTTGTCTCGTGTGAGTTCCCACTGTACTTTGATTACTACCCTACCACGGCTCAAAGGAGTCGTGCAAACAGGTTTTAGTTGGGTACAGTCCCGAGCCACATGGAGGCAGTGAGCGGATCTGCAGGGGTTCGTCTCTCCCGGTATTGGGGGTGAGGTCGTGCTGTGTCTAGGAGAACCAGAACATGAAAAGTCCTTGGCCAAGGCAGGAGATTTGCTGGTAAGTATTCCAGTAGTATCTCAGGGTGTTCTGGGCTACACTCCGACACGACTTGTACCGCTTTTGGGGATCTGACTTTTACCAACCCCCTAGGCCCGCCATGCGATGCTCATAGACGAACGGACCGGACTGTACGGATATTGTCACTGACAGGCTCAGTAGGGTGTCAGGATGAGTTCGCTCATCGACGTCCCTTTTGGTCAATACTTGGTGGCCCGTCACGTATTGGCTTATACCTCTGACGTGCTAGTGGTTAAATCCACAGCCACAGTATTGACGAGTCTTTAGAGTCCACCACACAGACAGTTACTCAAGTTTCGGGCGAAACGCTGTAGAGGCCGTATGGAGATATGGCAGGGTTCGATCAGATACGTGCGGTATTGCACGGATCATGATCGGACGGTTTTTACTAGCCGGCTTTGGCTTAAGCCGGATACTAGTATTAGACAGTGTAGTTTTGTCTCTTTGCATTTGTGTTCAGTGGGAATACAAATGCGGGCATGTATTTGCAGTAGCGGGGTTTTCCTGTAATTTATTACGGGATCGGTTTTCTGGGGTTGCCAGTTTGCATTCCGTTCCGGCCGGTTTTCTCTTTTTCCTTCCCGGTCGGACTTTTCGTTGGAGGGTGTTAATTGCAAGTTTGCAATTAACATTTTGTGAGGGGTTTCTTTGCACAAGTGTGGCTTCATAATCATGAGATGCTTTTCTTGTCTATCCATTGCATTTATTGTGATGTTTAGTGAGTGGATTGAAATGGAATATGGTTGTGACCATTTTGTTTTTAGATTATTGTTTTGTATGGATTTATTCCATTCTTTTTTCCACTTGGACTTTTGATTGGGCCGGCCACTGTGGAGGAATTGGTGTGCAGGGTAATGTTTATTTTTGTGGTGGATATTTCCTTTGCATGGATTAATTTTTTGCTCACTTCATACTTGATTTCCAGTGAAAGAAAAGATGCCTTTTCCTTTGTATTAATTTATGCAACCTTCACACATTCATGGAGAGAGAGAGCTTGCTTCATTCTTTCTTTCCAGTGAGCACTTGAGATTTTCTGGCCGAGCTCATTTCTTGCATGCTCCATTGATTTTTCTTGCAAGCATCCATGGAAAATTCCTATGTAAAATTCCTCCAACATGGCAACCTCTTAAACCCCAAAGAGACAAGTTTACTACACTATTCTATAGCAAGTCTTGGACGCGTCGGCTAGCCAACTTCGCGCCCGAGTTGCCTCGGTCAAGAGGCGGGAGCCCGTAAAAGATTCCGGCTACGTGGTGCCCTTTCCGACGAGCGAGGAGGTGACGGAGATTCCGCGGGAGATCGGAGTGGAGACGAAGACCGAAGGACACGGATCGCTTGGTATAACATCTCTACTCTTTCCTATTTTGCTAGCTAGCTAGGTTAATGGCCCGATCCGGGTGAAAAGTCCGCGGCGGTGCCGTTTTGCAAAGTTCGCAAAGTTTTTGTTTTCCGCGTTTCCGGCGTCGGCTCGACGGCCGGGGCGCCCCCGCGGGCTTACAATGGTATCAGAGCCACACCATTAACCTTGCCTAGCTTGCTCTAGCGCGTTTAGAACCCGATCGAACAAAATCCCCAAAAACCGTATTTTTGTGCACATGTGTTCTCTGTTGAAATTTTTTGAGCTCCTAAAATTTTTCAGGTTGTTGCAGAGGCATGTACAAGAAATTCTAAGAATTCTGGGAAAATACGGTTCAGTGATTCCCTACTTCGACCGCGGAAACGCGGCCAAACCCCTGGTTTGGCCGCGGTTCCGCGGTGGTTAAAAGGAATCGTTGAACCAAAATTTCCCAGTAAGCTTTTGATCAGGAAATAGGGGTTTTGGGATATTAATTTTGGGCCCAGATTTTCTGTAAGTGCTACAGTGGTGTATGGGGCCCACTTGATAATATTTGTTCGATCGGATATTTTAAACATGCTAGTTCACAGTATTTACTTTATATCTGCGACCGTGAATGTCATTTGATCGGTAAATCCCGTCTAACTGCTATAGCCCGGTTAGACGGGTTTGCGAACGTGACTTTCACGTTGATGTTCTGTGATTGTACTGTATTGTTGCGGATCGGTCGTGGGGGATAGCCTGGTTGCAGTGGTAGTACAGTTCTGTTGTATTATGTACATTTGATATTGCGGGGCGAGCGTCCGACATGTGGACTGCCATCACTGCCTGTTTGTTTTATTATTTTGGGGCACGACCTGGTTGCGGTCGATGTACCCGTTGTATGTATATTTTACTTTCTGTACTAGGATTACCCCGCGGAGGGGTGCACGGGTAGCCGGGTTCTAGAGGGCAACAAGCCCGCATCTCATGGCATTGAGACGGAGGGGGCTTCACTCTAGAATTGGCGGGCTATTCGCCGCACTCGTAGGGGGTACAGGTTGACCCAGGAGGGGTGTCCAAGTTACCGGATTCTGTGAAGTGCTGGGTGGTCCATTCACGTTGCTGAAGGGGGCTGCCTCGCTTCAGGTTTTGGCGGGTAACTTGCCGCGCCCGTAGGGGTCTAGGATTTCATTGCACAGGCTATCCACACGACCAGGGGAACATCGGATTTCAGCGGCTCTGTGAAACCCGGGGATCCCAGATATCTGTATTGATCTGTGTTGCTATACATTTCTGTGCTGCATTGTTTATCACGCCTTGAGCGAAAACTATATATTGGTATATATATTAGTAGATGTTGTATATGTTTTTCATCCGCGCTAGTCCAGTCCCCGCTCTGTCGTTAGTTAGCTAACCTAACGGGTGATGACGGGACCCAGTGGCGAATGCGGATAGCATATACGTACGTCAGTATATTTTCGTTCTTTGTGGTGTGATCAATTGATGGGACTGCATTGATTCGGATCAATGCAAGTTAAACAAACCTTATCTGATGTTGTTGGAACACTATTTCAAAAAGCTGTTATTGCAAGGGCGTTCTCTTTTGTTTTGCATCGTGGTATTCAGTTGGAATATCCTGCTCCTCAGTCGACGAGGCAAGGGCCGAGATCCCTTCACCGGGAGTGACCCCTTGGACAAAAGTTTGCGTCAGGGCAGTAACTTCACTATAGCCGATTACTTTTGCTTTGCATCGTGGTATTCAGTTGGAATATCCTGCACCTCATTCTACGGGGAAAGAGCCGAGATCCCTTCACCGGGAGTGACCTCTTTAGCAAAGTTTTTCGTTACTATATTTTTCAAAGCTATCAGTTCCTTCGACGATATCAAGTTCATTACGTTAAAGGTTTTCGCCAGAAACCATTCGTAGCCCTCCGTCGTTTCATATGGATAGTCAATAGTATTCATGCTGTGTATGTTGGCCAAAGTCAAGGCACAGTGTTTGGTAGCTATTGGGTATTCATATGCAGCATAGATAGATGCGTTGGTTTGGGACAGTCGTACTGCCATTTTGGCCAAAGTCAAGGGTATGTACGGGTGGGTTCAAATTAACCAGGAAAATGACGGGTAGAACTTGACATGTGACTTATGATATGTTGGCCAAAGTCAAGGTCATAAGAGCATGGGGCAAAAATCCACATCGGGAGTTTCAAAAGAACTGAAACTTGCCAGATATGCGCATACCTTCTGGAGTGTGATAGCGTGAGCGGATTCCGTCACGTTATCATGCGATGATAGTTGGATCCCGATTCCCACTGATGAGTTGGTTTACTCCTCGGGTATTCCCGGCTAATTCTTCTTTCAGGTTTGGGGAAGAATTTGACGTTACAGTGGGAGGTTTCCAGATTAGATAAAGTGACAACCATTCTGATCTAGGTTAGAGTGCACGCTGAGTGTTTCTTTTCTCTCTCTCTTTGGCAGCGACCATTAACCCGACCCTCGACTATGACTCAGTGACCAAATTGACCGAACCATCTTAACACTGGCTTTTGGATTGTCAGAGTTGCGAACCTCTTTGCCACTCCTACTTTTACCCTTTTCTCCGGGACACCCCGTATTACTACGAACGTCCACTTCCATTGGACAAAACCATCGTATGGTTATATACGAACTCGAAGGACTTCGAGGATGGTTTTCGGTTCTGGAGAAAAAGGAATAAAGTACATTCAGTTGTCTTTTCCTTTTACCTTCTCTCAGGTTGCGAGTACTCCTTGGTTTAGGAGTAGTACACCTATTACGCAAATTGGATAGTCTTCTTCCAGACCCTAGGCTGGTGCCGACCGGTAGGGAATGAAGAAAGCCAATTAGCCTAAACGGTGTACAGAAGGTATTAAGTTCAGACAAAGCAAGGGATTAGTAAGAGGGCAAAGTAAATTGCGACTGCTATTCACGACCAAACCATGTACTTCTTTGTCAATCCTAAATCACCTATGAATTAAGTTCATTCGGTTGTCTTTTATCCTCACTTTCTCTCGCATTGCGAGTGCTCCTAGGACTAGGACAGTACACCCATTATGCTTATTGGATAGTCTTCTTCCAAACCATAGGCTGGTGCCGAACGGTAGGGAAGGAAGAAAACCATTTGGCCTAAAGGGGTGTACAGAAGGTAATGACTAAAGACATGTAAAGGGATTTGGAGAGGTGGCAAAGAATTATACAGTTATAGTTGTGAATCTGGATAATGGAAGAGGCATTACTAGGAATACCAGCATACCCCATCGAAACATCTCAATGTTTCAGTTTCACTATGACTGTTAAATGAAAACTGATTTCCCAATTAGGCACTTGCTCCAGGGTATGTATTTACCAGGTATGAGTCTCACATCTGTATGGTTTTACAGATGATGAAGGGGAGTAAGTTATTGGGAATTAGGTGACTATCCTCATTATATCGGGATTCGTTGGAATTGGTGATATTTGAGGAAGCCACCTGGGCTGTTTGCCGGTCGGCAAATATTTGGTTTTGAATATCCGTTGTTGTGCACCAATTTCAAATTGATATATCTGTACGTCTATTTTTATAGAGTGAGACATATCTTTTTGAAATTATATCTATGACATTTACCTATACCAGTGGATGGTTAGGTAAGGAGCATTGAACAGCGGTGTAATTCTTCTTAACCAAGAGTACAGTTTTCAACCTACGACACACAGTGAATGAGTCACCAGACTCAGGGGACTTATACAGAGTATTGTATATTGTCCAGTGTCCATTAGGACAGAGGGGTTGGTCCTCGTACTATATTCTGTTTACTTTTAACTTCTCTAGTTCTTAGACATGTGTTTCGTAGAAACACAGGGTCTAAGTTTTGAGGAGTTATAGGTATAAGAGTAAAGTAGAGAACCAGATGTTGCAAGTATCAGGATTCTTCAAGGTGATCGAAGAGTAGATACTTGTGAATGATATTCAGTTGATAGTAATGATTAAGAGAACTAACTTCTCTTTCAGGTTACTCATAATTGGAAGTACTCCTAAGTTGAGTAACGCTGATCGGCCTCTCTTCCATTTAGTTGACATGCACTGGAGACAGCTGCATGATTTGAATCTGGTTCAATTAAATCAGTTCCTCTGTTTCTTGGATATAGAACAGTTCGTATCTTGATATTGTTAAGATACGGGGAGTTGTCCGGCTTATGCTTAAAACCAGACTCTGGACAACTCAAGGCACGTTTCAGTAGTGGCTGTTTGTGGGTTGACCCGGGCTATGACGAGGGTTGACTTTCTACCATCTGGAAGATCAATAGTGATATTGTTCTTGACTCGCCACAGTTTTATCAAAAATGGATTTTTTCAGAAAAACAGGAGTGGGAGTATGGTAGAACTGGAAGTGATTCCAGAACCACAAACGATTACTGAAGATTTCATAAGATCCTAAAGATTCAATCTGATTTGACATTCCATTGGCCACTCCGCAGATATGGTGGGTAACCTCAGGCACTCGAGAGGTACTTCGGTATGCTCAAGGACGGTGGCAGGGAGGTTCTTGTTTACCCACACTTGCCATTGCTGTTGTTCCAGGCTGCGAGACCCGGCGGGAGGATGAGTATAGCGTCGTTCTAAACTTGCTTTAGAAGTGTACGTGTATATGACTCTACCAGAGGGTTGTCGTAGTCAGTGGGAGCAGCGGAAGCATTGGTGGACAGTTAGCTTATGTCTATTTATAGACTAAAGCAGATATAGCGGAGATAGATCATCTATTTCTGATGTGACAGTCATAGGTATGACTTCATCAGAATAAGGGTTGGATCTGTTAAGAAGGTAGTAGGGTGTGATGTCCTGGTGTTTGATGACATACACAGAGTAGGAAGTGATATTCCTATACTACGATCGGTTATACTTTGGTCGTCACACAGTGGTTTCTCCACATAGGACTTGGATATTATATCAGACATTCTGGTTACTAGATCTATGGTTTTAGATCTAGATTTGGGTGGTTTCCCAATCTGGGTACTTTGACCGCATTCTATGAGTATTTAGAATGGACGACTCCTGGCACGGTAGTATACCTGCAGGTGATGGAGTCACCCTCTCTAAAGGTGTCTTGCAGACTAAAGGGGAGAGGGATGTGCATGATTGGCAGATCACTTGCTTAGGAAATTGTGTCAATCATGAGATGTCAAGTACCACGCCAGATGTTGTTCTTGCAGTAGATGCAATAAGTCGATATTGATCCAATCCTGGAGAAACGGTCGGAAGCAGTTTAGAACATAAGTGAATGTTCTAGGGATTTGATAACGGCAGCCTCCTTTAGGAGACGGTTATCATTCCAGGCTTCCAAGGTGACATGGATGGCAAAGTGGCTGTCAGAGTTATAGTTTTCCCTCTGACGAGGGGCGGTATTTTGGACAGATGATCCAAGTGGATACTGAGGGAAGGCATGGCGCAGGACACTGATTAAGTTCAGTTGTCGATACAGTCTAAGAAGTTTGGATTTGGAGTTCATTTCTGAACTAGGTCCCATCAGACATCCAGACATTCTAGGACAGGTATTGCTCGTTTTCGGGAGATAGTTTTCTCTGCGAACATGAGATATAGAGAGACATAGAAAGAAACATCAAAGCGGATCCACTCACCGAGGCTATTCCTCGAACGCAATAGTTTCGCAAACGAGCTTTGTGAGACTGACTAGTAGAGGAGTTGGGTGTTCGGTATCACACGGGCTGTGAGTATGCGACATCGCAATAATTAGCCTTGAGTGCAAGTGGGAGATTGTTGAAGATAGTGCCCTCAGAGTCAATTATTGGATCACAGGCACGTGATTGCAATGATTGAGGGGAGGACCTATCCCGGTAGGACAGTCTTACTCGAGATGATAGTATGCTATCTGGTTTATCTTTATCATCGTGTACTGCTTTAGGTGACCTTACGAGTCGCTATTACACGTTGATAAAGCCCCTAGGATTCTTGCTTGACTTCCAGCAGTATGAGGGCGATCATATAAGTGGGAGCTGGGGTCTATAAGCACATCCTTAAATGGTCCCTAGTCGAGGGAGTTTCGAGACAGGGCATCGATTCTCCACAGTAGACTAGTGTATACAGTCGAGACCCCGACGAGGGGCGGTGGCCGGTCTCACAAGCCACTGGTGTCAGTTGGTTCACCTAAGATGTATACAGGTGCTCATTGGGTTATGAGTACACCGGACAGGACTCGCCGGGAACCTGCTAGTTGGGATATACCAGACGTCAGATAGCAGTTCCCAGGTGACATGTGTACAGGTTAGTTCATCGACCTGGGATCGTCATTTGTCTCGTGTGAGTTCCCACTGTACTTTGATTACTACCCTACCACGGCTCAAAGGAGTCGTGCAAACAGGTTTTAGTTGGGTACAGTCCTGAGCCACATGGAGGCAGTGAGCGGATCTGCAGGGGTTCGTCTCTCCCGGTATTGGGGGTGAGGTCGTGCTGTGTCTAGGAGAGCCAGAACATGAAAAGTCCTTGGCCAAGGCAGGAGATTTGCTGGTAGGTATTCCAGTAGTATCTCAGGGTGTTCTGGGCTACACTCCGACACGACTTGTACCGCTTTTGGGGGTCTGACTTTTACCAACCCCCTAGGCCCGCCATGCGATGCTCATAGACGAACGGACCGGACTGTACGGATATTGTCATTGACAGGCTCAGTAGGGTGTCAGGATGAGTTCGCTCATCGACATCCCTTTTGGTCAATACCTGGTGGCCCATCACGTATTGGCTTATACCTCTGACGTGCTAGTTGTTAAATCCACAGCCACAGTATTGACGAGTCTTTAGAGTCCACCACACAGACAGTTACTCAAGTTTCGGGCGAAACGCTGTAGAGGCCGTATGGAGATATGGCAGGGTTCGATCAGATACGTGCGGTATTGCACGGATCATGATCGGACGGTTTTTACTAGCCGGCTTTGGCTTAAGCCGGATACTAGTATTAGATAGTGTAGTTTTGTCTCTTTGCATTTGTGTTCAGTGGGAATACAAATGCGGGCATGTATTTGCAGTGGCGGGGTTTTCCTGTAATTTATTACGGGATCGGTTTTCTGGGGTTGCCAGTTTGCATTCCGTTCCGGCCGGTTTTCTCTTTTTCCTTCCCGGTCGGACTTTTCGTTGGAGGGTGTTAATTGCAAGTTTGCAATTAACATTTTGTGAGGGGTTTCTTTGCATAAGTGTGGCTTCATAATCATGAGATGCTTTTCTTGTCTATCCATTGCATTTATTGTGATGTTTAGTGAGTGGATTGAAATGGAATATGGTTGTGACCATTTTGTTTTTAGATTATTGTTTTGTATGGATTTATTCCATTCTTTTTTCCACTTGGACTTTTGATTGGGCCGGCCACTGTGGAGGAATTGGTGTGCAGGGTAATGTTTATTTTTGTGGTGGATATTTCCTTTGCATGGATTAATTTTTTGCTCACTTCATACTTGATTTCCAGTGAAAGAAAAGATGCCTTTTCCTTTGTATTAATTTATGCAACCTTCACACATTCATGGAGAGAGAGAGCTTGCTTCATTCTTTCTTTCCAGTGAGCACTTGAGATTTTCTGGCCGAGCTCATTTCTTGCATGCTCCATTGATTTTTCTTGCAAGCATCCATGGAAAATTCCTATGTAAAATTCCTCCAACATGGCAACCTCTTAAACCCCAAAGAGACAAGTTTACTACACTATTCTATAGCAAGTCTTGGACGCGTCGGCTAGCCAACTTCGCGCCCGAGTTGCCTCGGTCAAGAGGCGGGAGCCCGTAAAAGATTCCGGCTACGTGGTGCCCTTTCCGACGAGCGAG
This sequence comes from Agapanthus africanus, assembly GCA_030015575.1. Taxonomy (NCBI): domain Eukaryota; kingdom Viridiplantae; phylum Streptophyta; class Magnoliopsida; order Asparagales; family Amaryllidaceae; genus Agapanthus; species Agapanthus africanus. The sequence goes on from CM057344.1 coordinate 388,519,415, forward strand.
GAGGTGACGGAGATTCCGCGGGAGATCGGAGTGGAGACGAAGACCGAAGGACACGGATCGCTTGGTATAACATCTCTACTCTTTCCTATTTTGCTAGCTAGCTAGGTTAATGGCCCGATCCGGGTGAAAAGTCCGCGGCGGTGCCGTTTTGCAAAGTTCGCAAAGTTTTTGTTTTCCGCGTTTCCGGCGTCGGCTCGACGGCCGGGGCGCCCCCGCGGGCTTACAGTGATTCCTGTTTTCATTGTTGATATCATGATGTTAGGACACTAGCACCATTACCGATGATGCGTATATACCACGTACACTTACTTGCCGGCTCACACACATCTTCATCGGTAATTGCCATGCCACGTACACTTTAGAAATACTATTGCATTGACATAGGTTGTTAGCTAATAATTTAGACATGATATCAGTGTACTTTCCTTATATGATAGATTAGACATTGTAGTTATTACTTGTTACTTCATGCATGTTATTATTCATTGTTATGCCGCATTCATGGATTTTTATGCCTATATTCACTGTTTACATGCTATTGAGGATTTGGATTCGGATTTCCATGAGATTTTCTGGATTTGGGGGAAAATCGTAAAACTTATATAAACTTCTTTTCTCTCTTTAAAATAAAAAGAGCGGTTTTCCCATGATATATGAGTCATCCACCATGAGTTTGCTGATGGATTTCGAGACCCGAGTTCGAGGAGTGGAGGAACCGTTTCGGGTACATGGTGGACCCGGTGCGGTATCCCGGGGCAAGAGGATCGCAGATGATGGCGTTGAGCCTGGCAGGGGAGCACTACCGATCGGTGATATTACCCAACGCGTCGGATATTCGGAGGATACGGTCGTGGTCTTGAGATGGATGGTAGGGGCCGGTCTGGACTGACGGCGCCCTAGATATTGAGATTGAGACATTGAGATTTCGAGATATCGAGGTACTGAGATTTGATCATAAAGGCCAGTCCGGATAGCAGGAGCCTGTGATTTTGAGACATTGAGATTTATGTTTTGTGTCGATGCTAGACACTGTTTATGCTGATTTCATTATGATACCTCATTTTAAAAATACAAAGGAAATCTTACTAAATTATGAAAGCAGTTTCTTTAGTACATGTATTCTGTTTTCATGCATTCATACATCATCCATATGATATATTGCTACCTGAGTCACTGACACGGGCACATGGGAGTACACTTGGGTTAAATATTTACCTTAGCCATTGTTATAGGCTACTGGTTATATATTTGAGGATATATTATGATCGTTGACCAAGGATTGCGTTGTTCATGCGATTTCTGTTCGTAGATGTTTTTCTACTCACGAGTTGGCAACTCACCCCGTTGTGCCACAGTTACTTATAGGTTTTGCCGTACAGGTTTCTTTACGGCTTTGTTGGCACTGCTTCTTTCGGGTGACTTGCTAGTAGGTGGGTTTATTTGTATCGTACCCATCATTATACATTGTATATTATTATTCAGTTGTATCTATAAGTTCCATCAACCAAACATGTATTTATTGAGATAGAGACCAGAGATGTTATTCTTTTGACCTTAGAGTCGCGCATTATATTTCTGTGGAATTCTTGTTGTTTTAAGTTCCCTTTTGAGTTTTGATCCTCTCCCTTGGCGTTGTATATTATATTGCTTGTGTGGTTGTGACCGTCGATTGACGAAGAGCTAGCTCCCGCTTGGGGATGCCTTTTACTGATTTCGTATACTATTCATGTTGTATCCCGTTTGGGGGCCAGTATTTACAAAGGAGACTCTGCCGAAATTTTCAGGAAATATTTGGTGTTTTTAAAAACGCATAATTCGGCTTATGCTATTAAAACTACTTGATTTAAATTGGTTTTCCTTCACTCTACTACTTTTCTTGGTTTGGATTTCTGGGTTTTCGGCTTACTTAGATTACGTATGCCTCGAGACTTTCGTAGTTTAAGTGCCGGTCATATTCCGTACTTTCGGGACGTGACAAAGTTAGTATCAGAGCGTTAGGTTTTACCTTCGGAGCGTAGGATGACCCTTGGTTGATGGAGTAGGTGACTAAAGTAGAGTGACGTACCGTAGGTATGTTCCGCGGCATACTTACGATAGGCTACTCCACTTAAGAAGCCTTAGGATGTACATTTCTTTCTTCGGTTTTATATTCTTTCCTATGATCTAGCCTCATCGGTAACAGTTATGGTTTTGCTGCCACGATTACGGGCAGGGAGAGCTACGGCTACAGTTGCGGTCGCCACGAGCTCGTTAAGAACGAGGACTGACCGGGGCGTAATTTCGGCGACACGCGATTGCAGAGATGTGTTTTTTTATTGTGTTTTTGTGCCACGAGCGTGGGATGGACCGCTGTATGAGGTTACTCGGACGTGCATATCGGCACCAGAGGATCGAGCCAATGATAGAGGCCAACCAGATTTTGATGGCCGTTGGTGTGTTGCTTGTTCATGATGTTTGAGGCACTGTTCAGTGTGCAGACGAGTGAGCCAGTTATTGCTGCGAACGACAAGATACCGCCCCAGATGTTGGAGCTATTGCAGTACGAGTTGTACTAAAAGATGATAGAAGGTCGCTAGTTACCGAGGATGAATGACTAGGACATGTGGTTCGTTCGCTATCCCGATGCAAGGTCATCAGATATATTGATTCCAGCTAGAGAAGACTTCACGCGGAGACGTTGAGAGTCGACAGAGACGATCGAATGTAAAAAATCTATTATTCCAAGTTTAAAGTATTCGGAAGAGCATGCAGGCAATTCTATGGACCCTCTAGAAGAATGAAACCCTAACTCGACTTAATGACCGTGCGAAAGCCTTTGAACCTTAGGGTTTCCGGCAGTTCCGCAGCGCCATTAGTGATGCTTGGGTTTGCCCCTCTACGGCTGGACCATTGATTCTGTGGTATGTACTCGATATTGTTAAACTGTACCCAAGATGTTGAGCTCTTGGGGGATTATGAGGTTTTGACAAATCGATCGGATGGTTCGACTTCATTCAGATGTTAGGTGGTGAGATGAATTCTTGGGAGACTCCAGATACGAGGATAGCCGTTGGAGCTCAGTCCATGCAACCACGACGAGACGAGTCCGATGCAGTCGACATTAGAGAAAAGTGGAGTAAGAGGTTCGTACGAGGTCTTGATGAAACGACGTTCCACTCCGCCGATATCAGAGATGCGATACGCATGCCGAGGCATTGTACTTGGATATACTTTCCAGAAGGAGTCGCGATGAGGATGTAGCCGTTCCGGAACAAGAAACAGATATAGTAAAGGACGATGACTTCCGGACAGTTCGGCGAAGACGAGATTTGGGAGAGATCTCGACAGGACCTTTCTGGAATAAATTACGAGAAGACTTGGACCCAAGGGTGGTCATGTTACGCACACCGGCAGGCCAGAGTTCAGGATCATCAACGAGACATGCTATGAGTGACCACGGCAGTCGGCCAGAGATTCTTGGAGGATGTGCTTGAGCGGGACTATTCCGCCATACTTGATTTTGGTATTTTGAGCGATATATTCGCATGATTTGGTTTTGATGATTGAGTTTCATGATATCGTTTTCATGCGCCATGGTTGCACCTACTGAGTATTTAAGATTTTTGCACAGTTGTTGCACTTGAGATAGTTTTCGTGCCTTGGTTTCTCATATTTGTGATTATATCGATTTCATACAGTTGAGTTGATTTATGCGTATATACGCATACGATTTGGTTTTTGCACTCGGTATAGTTCACATATGCTTGCAGTGCAGTGATACGCATTTTGTATACTTAGATGCACTGGACTTCGATTTCGATTGTGATGCTCGATATTGGTTTTGTGCACCTTGTGCACCTGATTGGATTTTGCGCATGTTCGGCGCTTGATATTGGATTTCATGATTTCGTGCATAATAGATGCACCTACCTTGGATTTTCGCGCATGTTGAGCGCATGTTTTGAGATGCGATTTTAGTGCACACCAGATGCACTAAATCGAGATTCTTCATGCGTGTCAGATGCACCTGTCTTTGCTGTCAGGCATACACGTTGCCTATGACAAATGTTGTGTGCACACCAGATACACTTAGATGTTGTTTCTATGCGCATGTATGGCACATATATGGATTTTGATTTCTGTGCGCACCAGACGCACGTAGTATTCATATGCATATTTTGGGATTGATTTCTTATAGAGCAGTATGTTTTTATGACATTTGCTATGTGTTTTCATACTGAGCAAGACTAGTCAGAGGACAGTACCTGATTGTATTTTGCATGCATTGATAGCTATCGAAGGGAATTCCAAAAATCAAGCTATAGTCTCAATATTTACCTACGTGTCTGATATAACACGAAACGTTTAAAACAAGGAAACCCTTCTAAATTGTTTCCCAAAACGGTGGAACGTACATTTTAAACAAAAGGTATATATGTATATGGTTATTTTCTTATGATAGACGTCCGCCACGGTGAATAGTGTTATGCGCATTGCACAGCGACTTTAAGAGATTTGGCATGCATTTCCTTCAGATATTTACATATATAGATTTGATATTTACGTGTATAGTTTCGAGTTATATCATATTGGTTTTGTATTGGATTTGACATTTGTGTCTTTACCATGACTCTGATGATTGCGAGATGCTTGACGGAGTTTTGATTTTGAGTTATATGCTCATTTTTCATGCGCATGCGCTGCGCTACGATTTGTTTTATGTATTTACGATTTCGGAGCCCCGACGACTTGAAGGTTTTGCTTAGATGTTTTAGTATTTGGGGGGAGTTTTAATTTAAATTTGGGGACCGAATTTCTTTAAGGGTGAAGATTGTAACGTTTTGAAAATCGTTTCGGTGAAATTTCGGAAAATCGGTAAAATAAGGGGGTTTTCTGTAAAAAGTCAAAATACAAATATCTTTATTATAAAATTAAATATACATATTATAGCTATGTAATTGCTAGTATTTGGTGTTTATTGAGCCACTTTTGAAATTTCAAATTTTAAGAAAAAATTTCCGAAATTAATTATTTTAATATTATTTTAAGCCGTCACAAATACATTTAATTAGGGAAAATTACAAATTGGAATGGGTTGATACAAATTTTATAATTCCTGACACACTAATCTGACTTGTAAAATGTTGTTTTTGAAATGAAATGTTTTGCCAAAACGGTTTAGAAAATATCGAAGAAAAAGGGCTTAATTAGTGAAAGTTGTGTTGATGTGAATTGGGGTAATACATTTATCTTTTTCCCTAATCCACACACCCACAACTCACCCTCTCTCCCTCTCCCTATGTGGCCAGCCCCACTTTGACAGCCCTCCCCCCCTCTCTCTCTCTCCAATCACCTCACTTTTGAAAAGAAAAGAAAAGGAAAATGAAAGAAAGTCAAAAAAGGGTGTGGACTTTGTCTTTTTCTCCCCACTTTCTCCACCTCACTCTCTCTCCTCTCCCCCTCAATTCCAGCCGAACCTCTTCACCAGCAGCCCCCCAATCTTATCCCCTCATTTCTAATCAAAACATTAATCAATTTGCCCCAAAAATCAAGTTAAAACCTCAAAAATTCTCCAACCCAACTCTTACCAATTATTTCTTTGCCCAAGCTAGCATTGATGTTGGAGGAAATTTGGCATTTTGGGGCCTATGATCTTCATGTTGATCTCTTGATCATGAGGTATAAAGATTCATCCATATTTGTTATTTGTTAGTTGAATGTTTAAATAAAACTTAATTAGGTGTTTTAAAAAATATAAAGGGGTTTTGAATTCAAGTTGGAAATTCAAGTGGATGGTTTTAGATTATAGTTAGGGTTTTGTTGTGTGATTATGGTTGCAAGTGGAACTCATCATTTTGTGAAATGTGAAACATAATCAAATTGTTAGTTTGCAAATTGTTATATGTAAATTATCCTAATTATGTTTGTTTTGCGAACTAGATTTTTGTAATTAATATAAAGAGTGAGATTAAAATCTAGTTAATGGTTGTGTGGCTTGGTTAATATGTTTTAATGAGAATTATGGCCACTAGAATTGTTAAAATATTTAAAGTTGATTAAAACCCAAGTTTTGAGCTAAAATGGAAAATTGTGCAAATTTTGTTAACTAGGTTTTGTAAATATATAAATTTTGAGGAGAATAAATTGTTGGAATGGTTTATATGACTTGGTTATGATATTGAGTGGATATTGCGGCCGCTAGATTTGTTTAAACGCCGAGTTTTGTACTAAAACGGGTAATTTTGCTTACTAGATTTTCGGAAAAGTAGCTTTTAAAGTGAGTTTGAGGTTTTTGTGAATTTTAACTTATTTCTTGTTATAATTGTGCTTGTGATTGTGCAAATGAGTGTGTTTAGGTTTTTCTCGATGGTTTGGCGTTTGTACGCCGACGTCGAGGGTTTTTGGGTTGATTTGTGAAAGCGACCATAGGTTTTGACCTATGTGGGATTCTTGTGTCTTTTTGGTCATGAGTCGGATTTTAATGCGATACGGTGCGTTATGATATGTAGGTACCCCATGTGGACTTCGAGACGACAAGAAAGCACGTGTCGACGTCGGCACCGGCGAGCGAGGACCAGGTGAGTAGATTTATATCTACGGGGAGAAGTCGGGTGGACGGCTTATAGAACCCCGCTGTTCGTGGTGATGTATACGAATACATATACACACATATATATTGATTATATATTGTTGAGTTTACTGATGATAAAGATAGATTTTAGGTGTGATTGGATAGGTTTAGTGTTGCGAGACCCTAGAGTAGAGGTTGCACCACATTTACACACACACCCATACTTGCATGCATTCTTCTTTCATATGTGCTTATATAGGGTATATTATTATGTGTTCACATGGGTATGGGTCTATGTGTTCACATACTGGATTTGAGCATAGTATTTGGGATTTGAGATGAGTCGATAATATTTGATTGAGACCGCGAGAACGGTGATATGGCAGGATTCATACTTGAGATGCGTCCTGATGTTAAAGCTGATCTTGGGACGACGATATGGGTGAATCGTGTTATACATTGAATGGTTGGCTTGTGATCATGATATGAGATAAGATATATTAAGATATTCATAATAGGTCGCATTAGGCGATCTATACCTCTTTATGACGATATATGATGATGATATCGGTTTGTATGAGGCTGTAGATCAGCAGTCAGATCATGACTATATTGATGATATTAGTACCGTAATAGACGTAAATCAGTACCCCGGATTATGATCTTCGATAAAGAGGGTACCAAATGATTAATTTGATGAATGTGATGCTGACCTGTACCCAGATTTGGGGTGTCGTACGACGGATTTACGTACGAGCTATATATTGATGTTTGATCCGCACTCTTGACTTGGGACTATCTGATTTTAGATATGGTATCGGATTTGATATTATTGTGGTAGGATCACCGAGTAACATATACATGTAGGTATATGTATCGACTCAGAGGTTAGACGGTTTCCTTACCTTCAGTAGCTAGTTAGCTTAGCTTTAAGTTTAGTGTAGTTGTTAGACTAAATTTATATTAAATATAGATTTGTTATCTTGTGTCTAGTATTTAGCTCCCGCTCATTATTGCTGTTCGCTCCGCACCGCATACTTATATTGTGATTCCTATTTGTAATGTTGATATCATGCTGTTAGGACAACGGCACCATTACCGATGATGCGTATATACCACGTACACTTACTTGCCGGCTAACACACATCATCATCGGTAATTGCCATACCACGTACACTTTAGAAATACTACTGCATTGTTGTTAGCTAATAATTTAAACATGATATTAGTGTACTTGCCTTATATGCTAGATAAGACATTGTAGTTATTACTTGTTACTTCATGCATGTTATTATTCATTGTTATGCCGCATTCATGGATTTTTATGCCTATATTCACTGTTTACATGCTATTAAGGATTTGGATTCAGATTTCCATGAGATTTTCTGGATTTGGGGGAAAACTGCAAAACTTATAAAAACTTCTTTTCTCGCTTTAAAATAAAAATTGTGGTTTTCCCATGATGTATGAGTCGTCCACCATGAGTTTGCTGATAGATTTCGAGACCCGAGTTTGAGGAGTGGAGGAACCGTTTCGGGTACATGGTGGACCCGGTGCGGTACCCCGGGGCAAGAGGATCGCAGATGATGGCGTTGAGCCCGGCAGGGGAGCACTACCGACCGGTGATATTACCCGACGCGTCGGATATCCGTAGGATACCGTCGTGGTCTTGAGATGGATGGTAGGGGTCGGTCTGGACTGACGGCGCCTTAGATATTGGGATTGAGACTTTGAGATTTTGAGATATTGAGGTACTGAGATTTGATGATACAGGCCAGTCCGGATAGCCGGAGCCTGAGATTTTAGGACATTGAGATTTATGTTTTGTGTCGATGCTAGACTCTGTTTTTGCTGATTTCATTACGATACCTCATTTTAAAAATACAAAGGAAATCTCACTAAATTATGAAAGCAGTTTCTTTAGTACATGTATTCTGTTTTCATGCATTCATACATCATCCATATGATTTATTGCTACCTGAGTCACTGACACGGGCACATGGGAGTACACTTGGGTTAAATATTTACCCTAGCCATTGTTATAGGCTGCTGGTTATATATTTGAGCATATATTATGATCGTTGACCTAGGATTGCATTGTTCATGCGATTTCTGTTCGTAAATATTTTTCTACTCACGAGTTGGCAACTCACCCCCGTTGTGCCACAGTTTCTTGCAGGTTTTGCCGTACAGGTTTCTTTACGGCCTTGCTGGCACGGCTTCATTCGGGTGACTTTCTAGTAGGTGGATTTATTTGTATCGTACCCATCATTATACATTGTATATTATTATTCAGTTGTTGTAAGTCCACGTTGCCCACCCCGGTGCTTACGGGGAGGCGGAAACGGTATAAAAATTCGATTTTTAGAACTCATGGCAACATGGACTAAAAGGAGGATCTTTGCTAAACAAAAATTAACAACCATGCTAAGAGATTTAGCTACTCGGTTAAAGTGTTATACCTAAGTCTTGAACTCCTTCCTTTCTTGCTCCTTGGAGTTGGATGAACGGGTCGTCCTCGTCGTCTTCTCTTGCCGAAGAAAGATCCACCCGAGGGCCTTTACCTCTGGCCCTACCTCAATCTACAGGTAACAAAAGTGATTGGTGTGCTAAACCTAGAACCTTTGGATGAGTAGAGAGTAATTTTGGTGTTTTATCTCAAGAGCTAAATGGTTATCAACTCATGAGAGGGGAGAGCTTTGAGAGAGAGGAAGAGGATGAGAGAGAATGAGCATGAGAGAATGAGGATAATATCAACCCTTCTCACATATATGTGAATTATGATAATTAAAATAATTAATCAAAGATAATAGTGATGGTTAACTTGAAATGACCATTATCATTTCACATTAATGAATTTTGCAAGAATCAAAGAGCATCTTTCTTGTGAAATGATGATGGTCAATTTGTCAACATAGGTCAACAAGTCAACCATGGTCAAATGGTCAACAACCCTAACCATAACACAATTATAACTAATTAATATTAATAATCATATTTCACATATACAATAGGGTTAAGAAAAAGACAACGGTCATCAACCCTAATGGGAGTCCTCTGCCTCTGCCTCAGTCAACTGTGCATACACACCCGTATCCATGTTCCGAGGAACTCGAATATAATGAGATAAAACCAATCCCAAAACATATACTAGGATCTGGCTTAAACCAAAGCCCGCTAGTATAAGCTTTCCGGACACCAAACTTGCACAAGTGCGCGGATATGAACGAACCACGTCGCAAAACCATGTGACCTCTACTCTGTTTTGCCAAAAGGCGAATAACCCTCTGTGTGGGACTCTAAAGACTCGACACTACGCTGGCAGTAGGTTTAACCACAGGCCGCAAGCGGTACCAGCTGTACGTAACGGTCCCAAGGTTGATGCCGATAAGAAGACTGACGAGCTGAACCCATCTGAACTCCTACTGAGCCTGAATGTGACAATCTCCGTACAGTCCGGTCTGTTCGTCTGAGAGTATCGCATGGCGGGCCTAGGGGGCGGTAAACGTTAGTCCCCTAATACCGGAACAAGTCGTGTCGGAGTGTAGCCCAGAACACACTGAGATAACACTGGAAACCTACCAGTATATCTCGCTTTCTCTGGCCAGGGACTTTGTGTAATGGCTCTCCTAGACACAGCGCGATATCAACCCCCAATACCGGGGGAGACGAATCCTGTCTAACCATCACTGCCTTTAAGTGCTTCGGGACTGCACCCAAAATCTACCTGTTTCCACGACTCTTTTGAGCCGTGGTAGGGTAGCAATCTAAGAACAGTGGGAACACACTCGAGGAGAAGTGAGAGTGTCAAGTCAACGGACTAAGCTGTACTCATGTCACCTGGGAACTGATAACTGACGATTGGTATAATACCAACCAACAGTTCCTGACGAGTCCTGTCCAGTGTACTCGTAACCAAACGAGCACCCGCATACTATCTCAAGTACGACGTACTGACGACTGTGGGACAGACCATCTCCCATGCTGGGATGAGAAGCGCATACGCTAGTCTACTCCGGAGTATCGATGCCCTGTCTCGATAGTCCTACGACTAGGGACCTGCATAAGGATGCGCTTGTGGATTACCCAACCCCCACGAGTGTGACTACCATTACAACGCTGGTAATCAAGCAATGATCCTAAGGGCTCCACTAATGTGTAAAGGCGATATGCTATAAGAAACACATGCACACATTAAAGTAGAAACAAACCAAGTAGCATACTACTATTTTGAGCAAGATTGTCTATACAACTGTGAATATCCGAAGCTTCCATTAAGTAATATACAAACTAGTATGATACAGTAATGGCCTCTAGAGCATATACACTAACAATCTCCCACTTGCACTAAGGCCATGTACTGGCGTATCGAAGACCTATCATCTCGATCAGCTGCTCGAACTGAGTCTGGGGTAAGGCCTTCGTGAATGGATCAGCAGTGTTATCTTCCGTTGCAACTCTCCGAACCTCGATCTCCTGGCGACCCACGATCTCTCTGATCAGGTGATACCGCCTCAAGATGTGTCTGGACTTCTGATGGGACCTGGGTTCCTTCGCTAAAGCTATAGCCCCGTTGTTGTCGCAATACAGAGGTAATGGATCAGCAATGGACGGAACCACCTGAAGTTCTGTCAGGAATTTCCTTATCCAGACGGCTTCTTTTGCAGCATCTGCAGCAGCGATATATTTTGCTTCCATCGTCGAGTCAGCAACGGTTTCCTGTTTGGTACTCTTCCAACACACCGCCCCTCCATTGAGGGTAAAGATATAACCCGACATGGACTTGAAATCATCCTTGTCACTCTGGAAGCTGGAGTCAGCAAATGCCTCGATCTGGAGGTCTTTTCCGCCATACACCAAGAACATCTCCTTAATCCTTCTTAGGTACTTGAGAATGTTCTTTACCGCTATCCAGTGTTTCTCTCCAGGGTTTGACTGATACCGGCTTACCACACTCAGTGCATAAGCTACATCCGGTCTGGTACTCAACATCGCATACATTATAGAGCCTACCGCAGAAACGTACGGTATAATAGACATGCTATCCCTTTCCAAATCAGTCTTGGGAGACATCTCTTTGGAGAGGGTGATCCCGTGACAAGCTGGTAGATTACCGCACTTGGAATCTTCCATACTGAATCTTTTCAGTATGGTGTCGGCGTACCTGGACTGTAAATGTCCTAATATCCTCTTGGATCTGTCACGATAGATCCGGATCCCCGGAATGTAAAAGGCATCACCCAGGTCATTCATGGAGAACCTGTATGACAAGAACCCTTTGACAGATTGTAGCATAGGAATGTCATTACCTATCAAAAGAATGTCATCCACATATAAAACGAGGAATACGACAGTTCTTGCTACAAATCTACTATAGATGCATGGTTCATCTGGATTTTTGATAAAGCTAAATTCTTTGACCGTCTCATAAAAACAGATGTTCCAACTCTGCGATGCCTGCTTTAGTCTATAGATAGACTTAAGCAACTTGCACACCTTTCCGCTGCTCCGACTCTAAATGAAACCCTCTGGCTTGTCCATATAGACACACTCCTCTAAATTTCCATTTAGAAAAGCGGTCTTTACGTCCATCTGCCAGATCTCATAATCGTGGAAGGCAGCAATGGCAAGAAGGATCCGAATGGATTTCAGCATAGCCACGTGAGAAAAGGTTTCGTCATAGTCCAAACCAGGTCTTTGACGAAAACCCTTTGCAACAAGTCTAGCCTTATAGGTCTCAACCTGTCCATCTACACCAATCTTCCTTTTGAAGATCCACTTGCATCCTACGGGTTTTACCCCATCTGGAGCAACGTCCAGCGTCCATACTTTGTTGGTGTACATGGACTCCATTTCGGTCCGCATTGCATCCAGCCATTTTACTGAGTCAATGCTCTGAATGGCCTGCTGGAAGCTAGTCGGCTCATCATAATCAATGATGCAATCCTCTCTATCCCTGTCTATGAGAAAACTGTAGTATCTCTCGGGCGGATGAGACTGCCTACTACTCCTGCGGAGCGGCATACGAATGTCCTGTTCTTTTGAACCCTCTGGTTCTACTAAGCTTTCAGTAATAGTCTGTAGTTCTGGAATTTCTTCCGGTTCTATTGCGCTCACACTTATTTCCTTTTCTAAGAACTGGTATTCCAGAAAGTGGGCATTACGAGAAACAAAGACGTTTTGTTCCTCTGCGTAATAGAAAAGATACCCCCTGGAGTTCTTTGTGTATCCCATAAACTTGCACAATACTGAGCGTGCCTCGAGTTTGTCCGCATGCTGCTTTTTGACAAAAGCTGGACATCGCCAGATCTTCAGATATTGAAAATAGGGTTTCTTCCCACTCCATATCTCATATGGTATGGTAGGCACAGTCTTAGTTGGAACTCGGTTCAAAAGGTATGCAGCTGATTGTAACGCATATCCACAGAATGATCGCGGCAACTCAGCGTTACTAATCATGGACCGTACCATATCCAATAGGGTTCGGTTCTGTCTCTTCGATACACCATTATGTTGCGGGGTGTATGGAGGAGTAAGCTGAGAGAGAATTCCATTCTCTTTTAAGTAATCCAGGAACTCGGCACTTAAGTATTCACCACCTCGATCAGATCTCAGTGTCTTAATACTTTTGCCTGTTTGTTTTTCTACTTCATTCTTATATTCCTGGAATTTTCCAAAGGCTTCGGATTTATGTTTCATTAAAAAGACATATCCGTACCTTGAAAAGTCATCCGTAAAAGTAATGAAGTAAGAATAACCGCTTCGCGCACGTGTAGACATTGGACCGCACACATCGCTTTGTATGAGTCCCAAGAGCTCGCTCGCTCTTACTCCGTGTCCAGTGAACGGAGTCTTTGTCATCATTCCTTTGAGACAGGATTGACAAGTTGCATATGATTGATATTCGAACGGATCCAAATATCTTTCTGTATGTAATTTCGTCAACCTTCTCTCATTGATGTGACCCAGTCTACAATGCCATAAGAAAGCCTGATTTGTTTTCGGAGACTTTCTTTTGTGTGTATTCTGGACATTGAAAATCTGTGGTTGGTTTAATACGTATATACCATTGCTTAATGTAGCTGACCCAATCATAACTTGATTAAGGTGAATGTTTACAACATTGCTTACAAATGCAAATTCATAACCTTCTTTAGATATTAAAGATACAAAAATGATATTACAAGTTGCATTGGGTACAAAATAACAATCACGTAAAACCAAAACATGTCCATCTGACAATCCTAAGTGATAGTCCCCCACGGCCTCAGCATCTATGCTAGCTCCGTTTGCAACTTTGAGGGTCATATCACCTGCCTTCAAAACCCTACGCTTTCTCAGTGCCTGCAAAGAATTACAGATATGAGATCCTGATCTGGTATCCAATACCCTGGAAGTAGAGTTTATTGATAGACAGTTTTCAATAACATACACACCTGAAGCCGAAGCCGCAACTTTATTCGGGTCTTGGTTTCTGGCCTTCCAAGCCCTACAATCCTTTTTCCAGTGTCCACTCTTGTGACAGTAAAATCACTCTTCCTTCCCCACAAGCTTTCCCGCTACCTTTGTTGCCTTTGCATTTCCCTTCGTGTCCACTTTACTAACACCGCCCTTTGGTTTGGTGGGGGTTTCCTTCTTTTTTCCCTTGGCTTTCGCCTTGGACCTAGAAGAGGAAGATCCTCCTGCAAACAAAGTGGATGTTTCCCTACCTTTCTGTAGGGTGCCCTCTGCACTCCTCAGCATGTTGAGGAGTTCTGAAAGTTCAACTTCTTTTTCTTGCAAGTTGAAGTTCAGGATAAACTGGGCGTAAGTGGAAGGAAGGGACTGGAGAATCAAGTCCGTGTAAAGCTCGTTCTCTAACGTGGTCCCAAGGTCCGCGATCTCTTCAATATAGCCAATCATCTTAAGCACGTGTTCCGCTACCGATGATCCGACGGCTAATCTCGCCGAAAACAGCTTTTTCGAGACTTCGTATCTGGCGATACGGGATTGCTCTCCATACAGTTCTTTTGTATGGAGAAATATGGATTCGAGGTCCATATTCTCGTGCCTCCTCTGATGTTCATTGTCCATAGAGGCAAGTACGAGACACTTGGCCTTCGCGCAGTCGATTTCCCAGGTCTTACGGATTTCCTTATCCACGATGCTGGATTTGGGACCTGGGACAGGGGGAGCTTTGGTGGTATGGAAATACCCCAACTTGTCATAAGAGATTGCCATTTTGACATTCCTGAGCCAATCTTTGTAGTTTGGCCCTGTCAGTATGTTTTTATCTAGTAGTAACTTAAGTCCAGTCATGATGTTAGGTCACTGCAATTAAAGAGAGGGAGAAGAAACACTTTAGCATGATGCTCTTGCAAGTTTAGAGTGGTTTTTAATTTGTCTAAACAGGATGGCTCCCACTGTCTCTCGAATCCCTCCTCAAACCAAAAAGGAAGAATTAGTCCGGATCAATCACACCGTACAATACTTGCTTAACCGTTCAACTAGGCCAGTGTTGGTACTTCGAGGGAGGTTTTCCAACGCTTTCGCGAAGTTCCTTAATTAAATAACCTCTTTTCCCTGTGGGCGTAGCCCCGCTAACACCTTTCTAGACACCTACTTGGTTTATAGCATTGATCGTTAAGTGAGAAAGTTCCGGAGGAGTAGCATATACTCACAGTAGGATCGGGATCCAAATATCATCGTGTGACAAAATTGAAGGAATCCTACCAGAATCATCACACTCCAAATGGTATGCAGCGCTAGCAAGTTTCAGTTTCTTTTGAAACTCCCGATGTGGATTTTTCCCCCATGCTCTTATGACCTTGGCGTGAGGTCAAAATGTCATAAGTCACATGTAAATTTCTACCCATCATTATCCAGGTTAATTTGAACCCACCCGTACCTACCCTTGACGTAGGCCAAAATGGCAGTACGACTGTCTCAAACCAACGCATTCTATCTATGCAACAGATAAATATCCGGCAGCTACCAATCATTATGCCTTGGCGTGAGGTCAAAATACATAGCTTGAATACTACCGAATATTTAGCTGAAATGATGGAGGGCTATGAATGGTTTTGGCGAAACCGTGAACGTAGTGAACTTGATATAATCGATGGAACGAGATAGATTTTAAAAGGAGTGGCTTGAGCTCCGCGTTTAAAAGTTGTTTTTGAAAAGAAACTGAGTGGTTTTGAAAGTGTTCCAACGACTCTACTTTGGTTTATTTTCTTGCATTAATTTTAATGTGTCCCATCATTTAATCCTACCATTGCAGAAAACAATGAAAATATGACGTACGCTTATACCATCCGTGCCACGGGGTCCCGTCATCACCCGTTAGGTTACTTAACTAACGACGGAGCGGGGGCTCGACTAGCGCGGATGCAAAATATAAGCAACGCCTAAATAGATATCATATATAGATATATACATCGTCACATGCAATGGTAGCCATTCCAGATCACAGATGAACACATTGGATATATTAGGAATCCGCATTCCGTACGAGCCTGTAACGAAGAGCGGATTACACGGTCACGATGAATAGCCGAACCCCACCCTAGACCCCTACGGGTGCGGCAAACTACCCGCCAAGTACCCGAAGTGAAGCAACCTCCCTCAACAACGTGAGTAGGCCATTCGGCACTTCGAGGTACCCGATAGTTTGTGCACCCCACCTTGGGTCTATCGTAGGAGCAAAAACAGTAAAAGAAATTATACAATGACAGCTATAACCCCATCCCGGTTGTACGGCCATATAAATAATATTACATCAAATTAAAATTACATGAATCGAAGAATAAAGAAAACTCTCATCTCACAACCCCCCGGCTATTCATCCGCGACAATCCAATGAATTCATATACACAAACCATTAACATTACAGATCACAGATATGTATAACCCCCACTAATCGACGTATAGCGATTAGCAGACGTTCAATACATATATCACATCACAGATATAACCCATTAGCCAAAGTCTAGAGAATTTCGATCAAAATATGGATTTGTAACCACCCCAAAAACAAATTTGTTCTCTGGAAAATCTGGGCAGAAACAAACCATCCTAAAAATCCCAAAACATCAATATAAGAATACTGCAGGAGAAACAACCCACGGCAGAGTCAACTCGGCCGCGGATCCGCGGCAAGAGCATGCTCTTGCCGCGATTCCGCGGTGAGTTGGTCGACTCGCTGGATCGTTTTTCTTGGGCGTTCTTTAAAATCCCTGAGCCTATTTTTAGTTTACGATTTATTATTTTTAAAGCAGGTTTAAAAATCGACAGAAAGTTAGGTTTTTGAAACGTGTTTTGCGATTTTTCTCCGATCGAAATTCTAGATACTTTTCTAACTTGCTAGTTTGTGTTTAGCTAGGCTCTGATACCACTGTAAGTCCACGTTGCCTACCCCGGTGCTTACGGGGAGGCGGAAACGGTATAAAAATTCGATTTTTAGAACTCAAGGCAACATGGACTAAAAGGAGAAACTTTGCTAAACAAAAACTAACAACCATGCAAAGAGATTTAGCTACTCAGTTAAAGGGTTATACCTAAGTCTTGAACTCCTTCCCTTCTTGCTCCTTGGAGTTGGATGAACGGGTCGTCCTCGTCGCCTTCTCTTGCCGAAGAAAGATCCACCCGAGGGCCTCTACCTTTGGCTCCTACCTCAATCTAGAGGTGGCTAAAGTGCTTGGTGTGCTAAACCTAGAACCTTAGGATGAGTAGAGAGTAATTTTGGTGTTTTATCTCAAAAGCTAAATGGTTCTCAACTCATGAGAGGGGAGAGCTTTCAGAGAGAGGAAGAGGATGAGAGAGAATGAGCATGAGAGAATGAGGATAATATCAACCCTTCTCACATATATGTGAATTATGATAATTAAAATAATTAATCAAAGATAATAGTGATGGTTAACTTGAAATGACCATTATCATTTCACGTTAATGAATTTTGCAAGAATCAAAGAGCATCTTTCATGTGAAATGATGATGGTCAATTTGTCCACATAGGTCAACAAGTCAACCATAGTCAAATGGTCAACAACCCTAACCATAACACAATTATAATTAATTAATATTAATAATCATATTTCACATATACATTAGGGTTAAGAAAAAGACAACGTTCATCAACCCTAATGAAAGTCCTCTGCCTCTGCCTCATTCAACTGTGCATACACACCCGTATCCATGTTGTTAGTTATATGTATGCCCTAGAGGCCATTACTGTACATAGGATGTATATTGTAGTGGATGCTGGGACATATATAGGGAGGACTTTCTTGCTCGACATGATAGTATGCTATCTGGTTAAACTTTACCTTAACGTGTATACAGATTTTCTCTCTGTTACATGTTGGTAAAGCCCTTAGGATGTGTGCTTGACTACCTGGACTATGATGCGGATCATACTAGTGGGGACATGGTAGTCCATAAGTACATCCTTCAAAGTCCCTAGTCGAGGGTGTATCGAGACGGGGCATCGATATACCAGAGTAGACTAGCGTGTAGCTTCTCGACCCATACAGATGGACGATGTATGATCCCATATCCATTGGTGTTTGACATCAGGGATGATATACGGGTGCTCAGTAGAGACTGGGTACACTGGACGGACTCGCCGAGAACTCCCAGATGGTATTATACCTCACGTCAGATGGCAGTTCTCTGGTGACACTGGTACAGAGTAGTCTGTTGACCCGAGATCGTCATAGAGTCTTGTGTGGTTCCCACTGTGCTTTGATTTCCATCTTACCACGTCCAAGAGGGCGTGCAAAACGGTGGTTTTTGGGTACATTCCCGAGTCACATGGAGGCAATGAGCGATAGGAGGGGATTCGTCTCTCCCGGTATAGGGGGTTGATGTTGCGCTGTGATCGATTGGCTATAACAGGAAGTCCCTGGCCAGGGCTGATCAGAGAATTGCTGGTAAGTGTTACCAGTAGTTTCTCGACCCGTTATGAGCCTCATATCGACACGACTTATCGAGCTATTGGGGTCTGACGTTTACCACCCCTAGGCAAGATATGCGATATATCAGACGATCAGACCGGACTGTACGGTAGTGTTACTGGTCGGATTCACTGGAGTGTGAGCGGGCTTGCTCGTCGATCTTCAGATCGCTCAATACCCGGGTGGCCGTTACGTTTAGCAGACCGCTTACGGCTTGTGGGTGCTTATATGATCATCATCTGCTGCCGGCGTATTGACGAGTCTTTAGAGTCCTACACAGAGGTTTCCTGGCTCAAGCGAAACGAAATAGGAGCGCATATGAGATATGTGCGGGACCGAGAATGATTCGTGTATGTGATACCGTATTTCATTCTCGCGATGAATGTGTCATATGGTTATATGCGATATAACCTAGTTATCGAATCGAGGGTTGATTCGATAAACCGATGCATTGCATACTAGTCGGTTATATACGATATGACCGGATCGTTAAATCAAGTGTTGATTTAATGATTTGATGCATAATTATATATTTGATATATTACTTTGCATTAACTAGTATCGGTTCACTTTAAATGGATTTTCTCGCTCGGATGTGCGCATTGCATATGCGATATGATTTTGTGCACTTGCTTGTATCATGTTTGATGATACATGCTTTTTGGTTAAGTGTAAAGGATTAAACCTTGGTTAATGAAATGGTTAGGGTTTATTATTTGTTATTCATTTATCTTATTTAATTATACTTTTATTTTTTTGATAAATGAATAAAAGAAAAGAGAAAAGAATGGTGGCTAATTTTGTTCTTTAGTTGAAGCTTCATGAAGCTTTGATCAAGTCAACCATTCTTATCTCATTCTTAACCCTAACCATTCCCACTAACCATGATTCATTCTCTACACTTGACTAGAGTTAATATTATGATAAGTATTATTTTTCTATTGATTTTTAATTAACTTATCATAATACTAGCTTCTTCTTCTTCTTCCTTCAAGTGAAGAAAAGCTTGAGGTCATCAATGGTGGATTGATGATTTGAGTGAGAAATCCAATTCTAAAGTCTACCCACTTCCTATTTCTTCATCCTCTACCTCTTGCCAAGTAGTAGAGTGTGTTTCCTTCACAAGTTTTAGGGCTTGGTGAAGGTGGAGCTTGATTTAGCGATGCCTCGACGTAGATCATCTTCGGCATGGACATCGACGACCTGGCTCACTTTTTCTCCGACGAAGCCGACTCTAGAGCCCGGATTTGTTTTGGACAGCGGAGACGACTTCATTGCGGAGCCGTGGAGGTGGAGGACCGGATCTACAAAGGTTGTATTTCCGTTTCTCATTAGTTAAGTGTTAACTAGTTAGCTTTTTCGCCTAATCATCTAGCAAACGATCCGTAGTCGGGTCTCTCGGCACCGTTAAAATTTTAATTTGGCATGTTCGATGTCTTGTGTGACCTCATTAGGATGCCTAGGAACCCTACAGTGGTATCAGAGCCTAGCTAGAGCCTTAGGCGAAGTCTAGACGGATTTTGAACTCCGAACGAACTCGAAATCCCAACACAACCATGCTCTCTGTCCAATTTTCAAAAACAGGGATTTTTCAGTATTAAAAATATGCAGAAAATCAAGCAGGGTTTATTAGGAATTACTGTAAATTTCGTGGGCATAATTCAATTAAACCGCCGCGGTTCCGCGGCACGAGCATGGCTCGTGCGGCGGTTCCGCGGCCGTACGGACCCACTGTACCATAATTTTCACACAGTAATTCTTAATTTGAAGTTCTGGGTTTTCTGGAAATTTTTAATATTTATTCATGAGTTGAATTTTCTGGGTTGTTTTGGGGATTCGTTTATTCGATTGGATTATCAAACTTTGTCTATGTGTTTTTCCGGATAAATTTTTAGAATATGTTAAAAAGTTCGACCGGATATAAATACCCAATTTTTCCCCTGTCGGGAAATTTCCAAGTGTTGGATTTTTCCGTAGTTTAACGACGTTCTAAGTAGTGCAAGTAACGCGATGGACCCTCTAGAAGACAACAAACCTTATGTGACCGTCTTGAACTGCCCTTTGAACCTTCGGGTTTGGGGCAGTACGGCGTGCCACATGTGAGGCGTTGGCTTGACCCTTCTACGGCTGGACCGTCGGTACTGAGGCACGAACTGAATGTTGTTAGACTTATTTCATGTGTTGATCTGTATCGGGAAAAGTTGGGTGTTCGATTGTTCGATCGGAAAGTTTGACATTTTCTATTTATCCGGAATGGGATACAATAATTGGAATTCACAAGTAGTTATATGATAACTAAATGAATGTTATAAACGTAGCAGTTTAGTCTCACTTGATCGATTGCCACGGAATTTTGATGTGATCAAAAGTCCGTCGCGATCACGTAGCGTACGCGGATACTCGCCAGGTAAACTTAATAGACAGCTTCACTCCATAGCCTCGACCAAGTGACTGCAGGAGAACCCCGTCGCCGAAAGCATCCGTTCGGGTGCTCGCGGTAGCGGTGTTCCGCCTTGGTGCACTTCGTCGGCGGTATCGGGGGTGCGGCCGTCTACTGAAGTTTGCGACGAGCATTCGATCAGGATGTCGGGAATCTTGTTGAATTACCCGACTTGATATTGAAAAGTGTTTTCGATTTTGAGACTAAAATGCGGGGTTTATAATTGTTAGGCATGTGATATCTAAGGAATTCATTTGGTCAGGCATGCGATGTCTGAGGTGGTTGCGGATTCCAACTTTGTAGTTTTACACTTTCTTTTCTGTGACCGTAAGTGTAATATGTGATATCGCCGGTTTCGTTGCTATATGTCAACGACAATTGGGATGCGCATATTTACTTACGTTGATGACATGTGATGTTATGTGTTGCTGGATATGTTATATTGGATCGTCGTGTTTGAATAGCCGGGGTTTTTTATGTGAGATGGGTGTTTATCTTTTTCATTCATGTAAAAACTTGTATGTAATATTCTTTTATTGGGGCGCTTCCAGGTTGCGGAAGTTGTCACCGTTTGTATATTATTTACTTTTCTGCACTAGGATAGACCCAAGGAGGGGAGCACAAGTAACCGGGTTCTGGAGTCCAGTGGGAGACTAACTCGAGGAGTCGAGTCCGGGTCTCCTAACTCTAGAATTGGTAGGGTTGCTTGCCGCTCTCGTAGGGGTCTAGGGGTATGGGTTTGGCTATTCATCACGACCGTGGAATCCGTGTTTTATACTGGCTCGTATTGAAAACACGGACGTCCTAGTATATCCAATATTTCATATGTTTCTTCTGCTGCGTTATCTGTGATGTGATCATGTGATGTTCTGTGATAGATACATTATATAGTATATATGATATATTATATAGGCGTTACTTATGTTTTACACCCGCGCTAGCCCTGCCCTGCTCTGCCGTTAGTTACCTAACCTAACGGTGCACGAGGGGACATCGAGGCGAATGCGGATGGCATAAGTGTACGTCGTATTTATCTGTGATGTTTAGGTACTTAAATGATGGGACTTCATTAATGTGATTAATGAAATAAAAGAAACCTAAGATGTTGTAGAATCGAATTTCAAAATAAAACAGGTAGCTACAGTTCTTGCTTTGCACAGCGGTATATGTGATATATCCTGCACCTTATTCGATGAGGAAAGGACCGAGATCCCTTCACCGGGAGTGACTCCTTTAGCAATAACTGGCAGATGCTACACACTCGGTTTGTCTTTTGATTGCTTTTAAGTGTTTCTGCTTTGCACAGTGATATATGTGATATATCCCGCACCTCATTCGACGAGGAAAGGACCGACGATTCCTTCACCGGGAGTGACTCCTTTAGCAAAACTAGAAAAGCTTCAAAAACACTCCATTTTTAAAATCATTTGATTCTACAACGATATCAAGTTCATTACGCAATAGGTTTTCAGAAAAACCTGTCGTAGCCCTCCGTCATTTCAGATAAGTCCTGTTTAGTATTCGTGCTGCGTTTATTGACCTTGTCAAGGCGCAGTGTGCGGTAGCTAACCAGTATTTATCTGCTTATGCATATGATGCAGATTGGGTTAGGGTAGTCGTGCGGCCTTGTTGACCTTGTCAAGGGTCGTGCGGGTGGGTTTGATTCAATCAATAAATGACGGGTTGAACTTGACTTGCGGTTTATGGTTTGTTGACCTTGTCAAGGTCATAGATCGTTCGGGGCAAAATTTTATCGGGAATTTCAAGTGTTGAAATTTGCAATGAGATTGCATACCTTCTATGAGATAGTTGGATCCCGATACCCGCTGCGAGTAAGTGTTACTCCTGGGAGAGTTTTATACATTACAATTAGCCGATCAAGTAGGTGTCTAGAAAGGTGTCAACGGGGTTACGCCTCTGGGAAAACGAGGTTTACATTAATTAGGTTCGTGCGAAAGCATGGGGGACCTCCCTCAAAGTACCGACACTGGCCTGGCTGAAAGATTGGCGAACTTGTAGTGTGTAATTAATCCCGGCTAGTCTTTCCTTTTAGGGTTTGAAGGAAGATTTGATAAAAAGCAGTGGGAGCCATCCTGATTAGATAAAATAAAAACCAATCTATTCTTGCAAGAGCGCACGCTGAGTGTTTTCTTCTCTCTCTCTCCAGGTAGCGACCATATCACGCCTTAATCAAGATAATAATACGGATTATTGACCGAACCCGCTTGTTATACTGAGCTGGGGAACGTTGGTCCCGCTCCAACTTATAATTGTTATAAGACAGAGCAGGAAATTGGGGAATACCAGATTTCCCGTGCCGCCCAAACGAGGAGAGTGCATGATGATGCATCATCTTCGGGTGGGTTCATTATATAGAACTGTTTCTCAGTATCCTTTACGTCCTGGGTATGTGATACCAGATCAGGATCCCAGATAAGTAATCTGTTACATAGGGCTGCAGAAAGGTAGAGAACTGAGAACGGGTGATAAGTTTCATGAGGCAGAAAACGGGGCAAGTGTTGCAGCCAAGTCTGTTGGTCACTGTCACCCTGTATTACAATACATTGATTCTGAACGAATGTTATTAGATACTGAACCTGATATACAAAATCATATCAGTCTCTTTATTAGTAAAGAAAGGATATAATTTTGTATTGTTGGATAATGTTTTGGACATTTCCTATATCAAAAGTTGATCAGTTCAGGCACGTTATCTAAAAGCATTAATGTTCTAAATCAAACTACAGTTCTTAGTATATAGAACACACACAAGAGGAAGAGTTCAGAAATGAACGAATCCTACTTGAGGCATAGTAGACTAGGTCAGATCAATGTGACCCGACTAGCTAGAGTTACATATAGATGCATATTTAAATCAGTTTGAATTTACATCTTGTGAAACTCGCCAGTCATGTCACAAAGATAAGATGACCACAGCTCTGTTTATTGGAAACAGAGAAAGAGTTAGTGAACTCTTGGGATGATACATGTTGATGTATGTAGGTCCCCTGTCTACATATGCCAGGACTGGTTCTTTGTACTTCGTTATATTCTCTGATAATCTCTCAAGATTCAGACATATGTTCCTGTTGAAACACAAGTCCGAACCTTTTGAGATATTCACGGAATATAAGTTAGAAGTAGAGAACCAAAACGGGTATAAGTATTATGTCCTTTGATGTGATCAAGGAGGAGAATACTTGTGCACGGAATTCCTGGACTTTTCTAAAAGAGAATGAGATTCTCTCTCAGCATTACTCCTCCGAATACACCATAGCACGATGGTATATCAGGGTGGAGCAATAACACCCTATGTGATAAGGTGTGCTCTATGATGAGTACTACTGAGTTACCTATTTCCTTTTAGGAGTTATGCACTTGAGAAGCTGCATACCTATTGAATAGGGTTCGAATCAAATCAAAGCCTACCATTTCATATGTGATATGGAAAGGGAAGAGCCCATATCTTAAGATAGTTAAGATTTGGGGTTGTCCGGCCTATGTCTGAAAGCAAAATCCGGACAAGCTCGAGGCAAGGTCTGTAATGTAGAACTGGAAATGTTCCAGCCATACAAACTGCAGCAGATGATTTGGTACAACCAGAGGATTCAGTAGAAACCAACGAACCTCAGCCTCTCCGCCGATCTAGTAGGGTTCCTCACCCACCTGAGAGATACTTCTGTTTCTCTATGACAGTGGGAGCGAGGATTGCATCATGAGATGATGACCCAACTAGTTTCGAGCTGGCCATCAAGAGTGAGACTCTGTAAGAATGGCTGGATGTTTATCGATCTGAGATGGAATCCTTATACACCAACAAAGTATGGACTTTAGTTGCTATATCTGAAGGGTTAAATCCCCATCAGGAGCAAGTATATCTTGAGAAGATTACTTGGTGTACATGGAAAAGTTGAGACTTTCAAAGCTAGACTTGTTAAAGCTTTTCGTCATCGACCAGGCGTGGATAATGATGAAACCTTTTTTCAAGTAACCAAGCTTAAGTCCATCCAGATCCTACTTGACACGGCTGCATACCATGACTATGATATCTGGTGGTTGGGTGTCTTGACTGCTTTTCTAAATGTTGTTTTAGAAGAGTGCGTCTATAAGTACACAGCCAGAGGGCCTCGTAGACAGTGGGAGCAGCGGAAACGTGTGCAAGATGTTTTATAAGATAAAGCAGGCATCGCGGAGTTGGAACGTCTGTTTTGATGCGTTAGTCAAAGAGTTTGACATCATCAAAATGGTAGATGAACCTTGTATATACAAAAAGGTAGTAGGGAGTATGGTAGTGATCCTCGTAGAGTACGTGGATGTCATGCTCTTGATAAGGAAGGAGTTTCCTATGCTACGCTCGGTCAATCTCCGCTTATCACAATGATTCTGCATATAGGATCAAAGTGATACCTCCTAAATCCTGGGTTTTGGATCTATGAGATAGATCTAAATGGATGTTAGGATTCTCACTAGTTGTAGTGAGACGGTATCAATCGATCCTGGGGAGAATCACTGGAAGGGTTCCAGGGTGATAAAGACGACTGAATGTCAGTCACAGGCATTGTCTTTACCCTCAGTGAAGGGACGGTATGTTGGAAGAGTTCCAAGCTAGATACCGTGACATACTAGACGATAAAGGCAGGATACATCGCTACTGAAGATGCTACCAAAGAGGCTGTTTGGGTGTATATTAGTTCATGAGATGAACTACGTTCCTCCCATTGTGTGACAATGGAGTTGTGGCTTACGCCAAGGAACGCAGGTCCCATCAGTGATCCAGACTTATTCTAAGGCAGTATCGCCTGATCATGGAGATAGTTGATCTCCAGGGTGATCGAGGTTAGGAGAGTAGGCTAAGAAGACAACACAGCGGATCCACTCACAAAGGCCTGTTCCCAGAGAGAGACTTTTATGGGATGGTTGAGTATGAGATACTGCAACCACTGCTATCAGATGGCCCTAGTGCAAGTGGGAGATTGTTAGTTATATGTATGCCCTAGAGGCCATTACTGTACATAGGATGTATATTGTAGTGGATGCTGGGATATATATAGGGAGGACTTTCTTGCTCGACATGATAGTATGCTATCTGGTTGAACTTTACCTTAACGTGTATACTGATTGTCTCTCTGTTACATGTTGGTAAAGCCCTTAGGATGTGTGCTTGACTACCTGGACTATGATGCGGATCATACTAGTGGGGACATGGTAGTCCATAAGTACATCCTTCAAAGTCCCTAGTCGAGGGTGTATCGAGACGGGGCATCGATATACCAGAGTAGACTAGCGTGTAGCTTCTCGACCCATACAGATGGGCGATGGATGATCCCATATCCATTGGTGTTTGAAATCAGGGATGATATACGGGTGCTCAGTAGAGACTGGGTACACTGGACGGACTCGCCGAGAACTCCCAGATGGTATTATACCTCACGTCAGATGGCAGTTCTCTGGTGACACTGGTACAGAGTAGTCTGTTGACCCGAGATCGTCATAGAGTCTTGTGTGGTTCCCACTGTGCTTTGATTTCCATCTTACCACGTCCAAGAGGGTGTGCAAAACGGTGGTTTTTGGGTACAGTCCCGAGTCATATGGAGGCAATGAGCGATAGGAGGGGATTCGTCTCTCCCGGTATAGGTGGTTGATGTTGCGCTGTGTTCGATTGGCTATAACAGGAAGTCCCTGGCCAGGGCTGATCAGAGAATTGCTGGTAAGTGTTACCAGTAGTTTCTCGACCCGTTATGAGCCTCATATCGACACGACTTATCGAGCTATTGGGGTCTGACGTTTACCACCCCTAGGCAAGATATGCGACATATCAGACGATCAGACCGGACTGTACGGTAGTGTTACTGGTCGGATTCACTGGAGTGTGAGCGGGCTTGCTCGTCGATCTTCAGATCGCTCAATACCCGGGTGGCCGTTACGTTTACCAGACCGCTTGCGGCTTGTGGGTGCTTGATATGATCATCATCTGCTGCCGGCGTATTGACGAGTCTTTAGAGTCCTACACAGAGGTTTCCTGGCTCAAGCGAAACGAAATAGGAGCGCATATGAGATATGTGCGGGACCGAGAATGATTCGTGTATGTGATACCGTATTTCATTCTCGCCATGAATGTGTCGTATGGTTATATGCGATATAACCTAGTTATCGAATCGAGGGTTGATTCGATAAACCGATGCATTGCATACTAGTCGGTTATATATGATATGACCGGATCGTTAAATCAAGTGTTGATTTAATGATTTGATGCATAATTATATATTTGATATATTACTTTGCATTAACCAGTATCGGTTCACTTTAAATGGATTTTCTCGCTCGGATGTGCGCATTGCATATGCGATATGATTTTGTGCACTTGCTTGTATCATGTTTGATGATACATGCTTTTTGGTTAAGTGTAAAGGATTAAACCTTGGTTAATGAAATGGTTAGGGTTTATTATTTGTTATTCATTTATCTTATTTAATTATCCTTTTATTTTTTTGATAAATGAATAAAAGAAAATAGAAAAGAATGGTGGCTAATTTTGTTCTTTAGTTGAAGCTTCATGAAGCTTTGATTAAGTCAACCATTCTTATCTCATTCTTAACCCTAACCATTCCCACTAACCATGATTCATTCTCTACACTTTACTAGAGTTAATATTATGATAAGTATTGTTTTTCTATTGATTTTTAATTAACTTATCATAATACTAGCTTCTTCTTCTTCCTTCAAGTGAAGAAAAGCTTGAGGTCATCAATGGTGGATTGATGATTTGAGTGAGAAATCCAATTCTAAAGTCTACCCACTTCCTATTTCTTCATCTTCTACCTCTTGCCAAGTAGTAGAGTGTGTTTCCTTCACAAGTTTTAGGGCTTGGTGAAGGTGGAGCTTGATTTAGCGATGCCTCGACGTAGATCATCTTCGGCATGGACATCGACGACCTGGCTCACTTTTTCTCCGACGAAGCCGACTCTAGAGCCCGAATTTGTTTTGGACAGCGGAGACGACTTCGTTGCGGAGCCGTGGAGGTGGAGGACCGGATCTACAAAGGTTGTATTTCCGTTTCTCATTAGTTAAGTGTTAACTAGTTAGCTTTTTCGCCTAATCATCTAGCAAACGATCCGTAGTCGGGTCTCTCGGCACCGTTAAAATTTTAATTTGGCATGTTCGATGCCTTGTGTGACCTCATTGGGGTGCCTAGGAACCCTACACATGTTCCGAGGAACTCGAATACAATGAGATAAAACCAATCCCAAAACATATTCTAGGATCTGCCTTAAACCAAAGCCCGCTAGTATAAGCTGTCCAAACACCAAACGTGCCCAAGTGCGCGGATGTGAACGAACCCCGACGCAAAACCATGAGACCTCTACTCTGTTTTGCCAAAAGGCGAATAACCCTCTGTGTGGGACTCTAAAGACTCGACACTACGCTGGCAGTGGGTTTAACCACAGACCGTAAGAGGTACTGGCTGTACGTAACGGTCCCCAGGTAGATGCCGAAAAGAAGACTGACGAGCTGAACCCATCTGAACTCCTACTGAGCCTAAATGTAACAATCTCCATACAGTCCGGTCTGTTCGTCTGAGATTATCGCATGGGGGGCCTAGGGGGCGCTAAACGTCAGTCCCCTAATGGCGGTACAAGTCGTGTGGGAGTGTAGCCCAGAACACCCTGAGATAACACTGGAAACCTACCAGTATATTTCGCTTGCCCTGGCCAGGGACTTTGTGCAATGGCTCTCCTAGACACAGCGCGATATCAACCCCCAATACCGGGAGAGACGAATCCTGTCTACACGTCACTGCCTCCAAGTGCTTCGGGACTGCACCAAACTGCTACCTGTTTGCACGACTCCTTTGAGCCGTGGTAGGGTAGCAATCTAAGAACAGTAGGAACACAATCGAGGCGAAGTGACAGTGCCAAGTCAACGAACTAAGCGGTACTCATGTCACATGGGAACTGATAACTGACGATAGATATAATACCAACCAACAGTTCCCGACGAGTCCTGTCCAGTGTACTCGTAACCAAACGAGCACCCGCATACTATCTCAAGTACGACGTACTGACGGCTGTGGGACAGACCGTCTCCCATGCTGGGATGAGAAGCGCATACGCTAGTCTACTCCGGAGTATCGATGCCCTGTCTCGATAGTCCTACGACTAGGGACCTGCATAAGGATGTGCTTGTGGGTTACCCAGCCCCCATGAGTGTGACTGCCATCACAACGCTAGTAATCAAGCAAAGATCCTAAGGGCTCCACTAATGTGTAAAGGCGATATGCTATAAGAAACACTTGCACATATTAAAGTAGAAACAAACCAAGTAGCATACTACTATTTTGAGCAAGATTGTCTATACAACTGTGAATATCCCAAGCATCCATTAAGTAATATACAAACTAGTATGATACAGTAATGACCTCTATGGCATATACACTAATAGTTGTATCTAGAAGTTCCATCAAACAAACATGTATTTATTGAGATAGAGACCAGAGATGTTATTCTTTCGACCTTAGAGTCGCGCGTTATATTTCTGTGGAATTTTTTTGTTTTGAGTTTCCTTTTGAGTTTTGATCCTCGCCCTTGGCGTTGTATATTATACTGCTTGTGTGGTTGTGACCGTCGATTGACGAAGAGCTAGCTCCCGCTTGGGGATGCCTTTTATTGATTTCGTATACTATTCATGTTGTATCTCGTTTGGGGGCTAGTATTTACAAAGGAGATTCAGCCGAAATTTTCAGGAAATATTTGATGTTTTTAAAAACACATAATTCAGCTTATGCTATTAAAACTACTTGATTTAAATTGGTTTTCCTTCACTCTACTACTTTTCTTGGTTTGGATTTCTGGGTTTTCGGCTTACTTAGATTACGTACGTCTCGAGACGTTTGTAGTTTAAGTGCCGGTGATGTTCCGTACTTTCGGGACGTGACAGAATATCTTAAAATATCTATCTCATATCACGATTACATGGCAACCATTAAATGTATAACACTATTCACATGTAACGTCGTCCCCAGATCCGCTATAATATCAGGACGTACCTCAAGTACGAATCCTGCCATATCACCGTTCTCGCGGTCTCAATCAAATCTTATCCACTCATCTCAAATCCTAAATACTATCCTCAAATCCAGTATGTGAACATAGTCTCATACCCATGTGAACACATAACAATATAACCCCATATAAGCACATATGAAAGAAGAATGTATGCAAGTATGGGGGTGTGTGTAAATGTGATGCAACCTCTACTCTAGGGTCTCGCAACACTAAACCTATCCAATCACACCTAAAACTATCCTTATCATCAATAAACTCAACAATAAATAATCAATATATATGTGTGTATACGTATTCGTATACATCACCACGAACTGCGGGGGTGCTATTCGCCATCCACCCGACTTCTCGCCGTAGATATAAATCTACTCACCTGGTCTTTGCTCGCCGGTGCCGACGTCGCCACGCGCTTGCTTGTCGTCTCGAAGTCCACATGGGGTAACTACATGTCATAACGTACCGTATCGCATTAAAATCAAATTCGAAATCGAAACGACATACGAAAATCAAGTCAGCACGCATATCACGCATAGGTCAAAACCTATCGCCTACGCATGTAAGAATAGCCAGACCAACCCTCGATGTCGATGTACAAACGTCAAACCATCGAGAAAAACCCAAACACACTCATTTGCGCATTCACGAACACTAATTATAATATAAACTTGGTTAAAATTCACAAAAACCCCAAACTCACCTTAAATGCCATTTTTCCGAAAATCTAGCAAGCAAAAATTATCCGTTTTAGTACAAAACTCGACGTTTAAAAAAATCTAGCGGCCATAATACTTATTAATCATCTGAAATAAGTCATACAACCCATTTCAAAAATTTAATCTCATCAATTCTTATAAAACTAAAAATTCAAGTTTTGCAATTTATCTAATTTTAACAATTTCAACTAAAAATGCACTAAACAACAACTACGCTTGGTTTAGCATGGTCCAAAGGCATTAAACCACTCATTATAATATTAATAATGACATGAAACCTTAATTATATTTTAATCTAAAGCATTTAATAATTTTCCAAAAACCCTAGTTAGCAAAATAGCTTAATTAGGACATTTTATAAGTAATGGTTTGTAATTAACAACTAGATTAGCTTTCGACAAGACTTAAGATGTTAATCCACATCACAAAACCATGCACAATTGATCATAACCCAATTCCACAACAAAACCCTAACTAGAATTCCTTAATCATGCAATTAAACTCATCTAAAACCTAATTAATGACTTAGTTATCTTAAATTAAAGCAACTAGACAACAAATTTAACAAAAGTATGAGATTATACCTCCCATGTTTGAGATCAAACTCAAGATCTAACCTCCAATTTGAAATCCTTGCACCAAGATGCATGATAAAAGAGATGAGGGAAAATGGGTAGGGCTTTGATTTGAATTTTAGTTTAGATTTTAGATGGAAATTGGTGAATTTTTTTGAGGGAAAATGAGGGGAGAAGAGAGAAGAGGGGCTGCTGTTTGGGGGGCTGCATTTTCGGCCAGGTGGGTGTGGGGGGTGAGGGAGGATAGAGAGTGAGATGGAGAAAGTGGGGGAAAAGTCAAAGTCCACATTGACTTCTTTCATTTTCTTTTCTTTTCTTTTCTTTTCTTTTCAAAAGTGAGGTGATTGGAGAGAGAGAAGGGGGAGGGCTGTCAAAGTGGGGCCGGCCACATGGGGAGAGGGAGAGAGGGTGAGGTGTGGGTGTGTGGGTTAGGTAAAAAGATAAATGTATTACCCCAATTCCCATTAACACCAATTTCACTAATAAAGCCTTTTTCTTCGATATTTTCTAAACCGTTTTGGCAAACCATTTCATTTCAAAAACAATATTTTACATGTCAGTTTAGTGTGTCATGAATTATAAAATTTGTATCAACCCATTCCAATTTGTAATTTTCCCTAATTAAATGTATTAGTGACAGCTTAAAATAATATTAAAATAATTAATTTCGGAAAAAATTTCAGAAAATTTGAAATTTTACCAGTGGCTCAATAAACACCAAATACTAGCAATTACATAGATAGAATATGAATATTAATTTTTATAATAAAGATATTTGTATTTTGAATTTTTGCAGAAAACCCCCTTATTTTACCGATATTCCGAAATTTCACCGAAACGATTTTCAAAATGTTACAATCTTCTCCCCTTAAAGAAATTCGGTCCCCGAATTTAAATTAGCACTCCCCCCAAATACAAAAATATCTAAGAAATGCCATCAAGTCGTCGGGGCTCCGAAATCGTAAATACATAAAACAAATCGTAGCGCATGAAAAATGAGCATACAACTCAAAATCAAAACTCCGTCAAGCATCTCGCAATCATCGGAGTCGTGGTAAAGACACAAATGTCAAATCCAATACTAAACCAATATGATATAATTCGAAACTATACACATAAATATCAAATCTATATATGTAAATATCTGAAAGAAATGCATGCCAAATCTCTTAAAGTCACTGTGCAATGCGCATAACACTGCACGGTAGCGGACGTCTATCATAAGAAAATAACCATATACATATATACCTTTTGTTTGAAATGTACGTTCCGCCGTTTTGGGAAAATTTAGAAGGGTTTCCTTGTTTTAAACGTTTCGTGTCATATCAGACACGTAGGTAAATACTGAGACTATAGCTCGCTTTGTGGAATTCCCTTCGATAGTTATCAATGCATGCAAAATACATTCAGGTACTGTCCTCTGACTAGTCCTGCTCAGTAAGAAAACACATAACAAATATCATAAAAACGTACTGCTCTATAAGAAATCAATCCCAAAATACGCATATGAATACTAGGTGCGTCTGGTGCACACGGAAATCAAAATCCATATACGTGCCATACAAGTGCACAGAAATAAGATCTAAGTGCATTGAGTGTGCACGAAGCATCTGTCATAGGCAACGTGTGTGCCTGACAGCAAAATTCGTTGCATCTGACATGCACGAAAAATCTCGATTTAGTGCATCTGGTGTGCACCAAAATCTCATCTCATAACATGCGCCCAACATGCGCGAAAATCCAAATCAGGTGCATCCATCGTGCACGAAATCATGAAATCCAACATCAAGTGCCGAACATGCGCAAAATCCAATCAGGTGCACAAAGTGCACAAAACAATATCGAGTATCACAATCGAAATCGAACTCCAGTGCATCTAAGTGCACAAAATGCGAATCACTGCACTGCAAGCATATGTGAACTATACCGAGTGCAAGAACCAAATCGTATGCATACATATGCACAAAATCAACTCAACTGTATGAATCCCATAAAATCATAAACATAAGAAACCAAGGCACGAAAACGATGTCAAGTGCGACCACTGTGCAAAAATCGTAAATACTCAGTAGGTGCAACCATGGTCCATGAAAACAAATATCATGAAGCTCAATCATCAAAATCAATCATGCGAATAGATCGCCCAAAATACCCAAAATCAAGTATGGCGGAATAGTCCCGCTCAAGCACATCCTCTAAGAATCTCTGGCCAACTGTCGTGGTCACTCATAGCATGTCTCGTCGACGATCCTGAACTCTGGCCTGCAGGTATGCGTAACATGACCACTCCTAGGTCCAAGTCTTCTCGTAATTTATTCCAGAAAGGTCCTATCGAGGTCTCTCCCAAATCATGTCTCTGCCGAACTGTCCGGAAGTCATCTTCCTTTACTATATCTGTTTCTTGTTCCGGAACGGCTGCATACTCATTGCGACTCCTTTTGGAAGGTATATCCAAGCACAATGCCTCGGCATGCGTATCGCATCTCTGATGTCGGCGGAGTGAAACGTCATCTTATCCAGATCCGATACGAACCTCTTACTCCACTTTTCTCTAACATCGACTGCTTCGGACTCGTCTCGTCGTGGCTGCATGGACTGAGCTCCAACGGCTATCCTCGTATCTGGAGTCTCCTAAGAATGCATCTCACCACCTAGCATCCGAATGAAGTCAACCATCCGATTGATTTGTCAAAACCTCATAATCCCCCAAGAGCTCAACATCTTGGGTACAGTTTAACAGTATCGAGAACGTACCACAGCATCGATGGTCCTGCCGTAGAAGGGCAAACCTAAGCCTCACTGATGGCGCCGCGGAACTGCCGCAAACCCTAAGGTTCAAAGGCTTTCACACGGTCATTAAGTCGAGTTAGGGTTTCATTCTTCTAGAGGGTCCATAGAATTGCCTGCATGCTCTTCTGAATACTTTAAACTTGGAATAATAGGTTTCTGACATTCGATCGTTTCTGTCGACTCTCAACGTCTCCGCGTGAAGTCGTCTCTAGCTGGAATCAATCTATCTGATGACATCGCATCGGGGTAGGCGAACGAACCACATGTCCTAGTCATTCATCCTCGGTGACTAGCGACCTTCTATCATCTCTTAGTACAACTCGTACTACAATAGCTCCAACACCTAGGGCGATATCTCGTCGTTCGCAGCAATAACTGGCTCACTCGTGTGCACGCTGAACAGTGCCGCAAATATCATGAATAAGCAATACACCGACGGTCATCAAAATCGGGTTGGCCCCTATCATTGGCTCGATCCTCTAGTACTGATCGGCACGTCCGAGTAACCTCATACAGCGGTCCATCCTACGCTCATTGCGTGAAAACACAATAAAAAGACACATCTCTGCAATCGTGTGTCGCCGAAATTACGCCCTGGTCAGTCCTCGTTCTTAACGAGCTCGTGCTGACCGCAACTGTAGCCGTAGCTCTCCCTGCCCGTAATCGTGGCAGCAAAACCATAACTGATACCGATGAGGCTAGATCAAAGAAAGGAATATAACACTGAACAAGAAATGTACATCCTAAGGCTCCTTAAGTGGAGTAGCGTATCGTAAGTATGCCGCAAAACATACCCACGGTACGTTACTCTACTTTAGTCACTTATTCCATCAACCAAGGGTCATCCTACGCTCCGAAGGTAAAACCTAACGCTCTGATACCAACTTTGTCACGTCCGAATGTACGGAACATGACCAACACTTAAACTACGAAACGTCTCGAGGCGTACGTAATCTATGTAAGCCGAAAACCCAGAAATCCAAACCAAGAAAAGTAGTAGAGTGAAGGAAAACCAATTTAAATCAAGTAGTTTTAATAGCATAAGCCGAATTATGCGTTTTTAAAAACATCAAATATTTACTGAAAATTTCGGCAGAGTCTACTTTGTAAATACTGGCCCCCAAACGGGATACAACATGAATAATATACGAAATCAATAAAAGGCATCCCCAAGCGGGAGCTAGCTCTTCGTCAATCGACGGTCACAACCACACAAACAATATAATATACAACGCCAAGGGCGAGGATCAAAACTCAACAGGAAACTCAAAATAACAATAAATCCACAGAAATATAACGCGCGACTCTAAGGTCGAAAGAATAACATCACTGGTCTCTATCTCAAGAATAAATACATGTTTGATTGATGGAACTTCTAGATACAACAGAGTAATAATATACAAGGTATATAATGAGGAGTACGATACATATAAACCCACCTACTAGCAAATCACCCGGAAATGGAAGTAGTGCCAGCAGTGCCGTAATGAAACCTGTACGGCAAAACCTGCAAGAAACTGTGGCACAATGGGGGTGAGTTGCCAACTCGTGAGTAGAAAAACATCTACGAACAGAAACCGCATGAACAACGCAATCCTATGTCAACGATCATAATATATCCTCAAATATATATAACATGCAGCCTATAACAATGGCTAAGGTAAATATCTAACCCGAGTGTAATCCCATGTGCCCGTGTCAGTGCCTCAGGTAGCAATATATCGTATGGATGATGTATGAATGCATGAAACAGAATGCATGTACTGAAGAAAACTGCTTTCATAAATTGGTGAGATTTCTGTATCTTTTTAAAAAAAAACGAGGTATCATAAATGAAATCGGCATAAACAGTGCCTAGCATCGACACAAAGCAAATATCCAAATATCTCGATATCTCTGTGTCGCAATCTCTGTACCTCAATATCTCAAATATCTCTTTATATCTAAATCTCACTATCTAGGGCGCCGTCAGTCCAGACCAGCCCCTAACATTAATCTCAAGACCACGACGGTATCCTCCGGATATCCGACGCGTCGGGTAATATCACCGGTAGGTAGTGCTCCACTGCCAGGATCAACGTCAGCAACACGACCTTCTTTCCCCGGGGTACCTTACCGGGTTCACCATGTACCCGAAACGGTTCATCCAACTCCTCGAATCGCATCTCGAAATCCATCAGCAAACTCATGGTGGACGACTCATACATCATGGGAAAACCACACTTTTCTTTAAAAAATAGTGAAAGAATTTTATAAGTGTTTTTGCGGTTTTCCCCCAAATCCAGGAAATCTCATGAAAATCCGAATCCAAATCCTCAATAGCATGTAAACAGTGATATAGACATAAAAATCCATGAATGCGACATATCAATGAATAATAACATGCATGAAGTAGCAAGTAATATCTACAATGTGTAAACTAGCATACAAGGCAAGTACACTAATATCATGTCTAAACTATTAGCTAACAACCTATGTCAAATGAAATAGTATTTTCTAAAGTGTTCGTGACATGGCAATTACCGATGAAGATGTATGTGAGCCGGCAAGTAAGTGTACGTGGTACATACGCGTCATCGGTAATGGTGCTGGTGTCCTAACAGCATGATATCAACAATAGAATATGAATCATAATGTAAGCAGGCAATGCGGAGCGAACAACAATAATGAGCGGGAGCTGAATACTAGACACAACGACAATTAATAAGGGCTAACAACTACACTGAACTATAGGGCTAAGCTGTCAAGCTAAACTAAAGGTATGGAAACCGCCTAATATCTGAGTCGATACATACATACATACATACATACATATATATATATATTAGTCGGTGATCCCACCTCGATAATATCACATCCGATACCATATCTATAATCAAGTATTCCCAAATCAAAAGTGCGGATCAAACATCAATATATAGCTCGTACGTAAATCCGTCGTACGGCATCCCAAATCTGGGTACGGTTCAATATCACATTATTCATCTGGTATCCTCTTTATCCAAGATCATAATCTGGGTACTGATCTACGTCTAGTACGATACTAATATCATCAGTATAGTCATGATCTGACTGCTGATCTACAGCCTCATACAAACCGATATCATCATTATATATCGTCATGAAGAGGTATACATCGCTTAATGCGAACTATTATGAATATCTTAAAATATCTTATCTCATATCATGATTACATGGCAACCATTCAATGTATAAGACTATTCACATGTAACGTCGTCCCTAGATCCGCTATAATATCAGGACGTACCTCAAGTACGAATCCTGCCATATCACCGTTTTCGCGTTCTCAATCAAATCTTATTGACTCATCTCAAATCCTAAATACTATCCTCAAATCGAGTATGTGAACACATAGTCCCATACCCATATGAACACAAAACAATATAACCCCATATAAGCACATTTGAAAGAAGAATGTATGCAAGTATGGGTGTGTGTGTAAATGTGATGCAACCTCTACTCTAGGGTCGCGCAACACTAAACCTATCCAATCACACCTAAAATCTATCCTTATCATCAATAAACTCAACAATAAATAATCAATATATATGTGTGTATACGTATTCGTATACATCACCACGAACTGCGGGGGTGCTATACGCCATCCACCCGACTTCTTCCCGTAGATATAAATCTACTCAGCTGGTTCCTGCTCGCCGGTGCCGATGTCGCCACGCGCTTGCATGTCGTCTCGAAGTCCACATGGGGTACCTATATGTCAAAACGCACCGTATCGCATTAAAATCAAATTCGAAATCAAAACGGCATATGGAAATCAAAACGGCATATGAAAATCAAGAATAGCCAGAATAGCCAAAATCAAGAAAATCAAGTCGGCACGCATATCACGCATAGGTCAAAACCTATCGCCTACGCATGCAAGAATAGCCAGACCAACCATCGATGTCGATATACAAACATCAAACCATCGAGAAAAATCCAAACACACTCATTTGCGCATTCACGAACACTAATTATAATATAAAATAGGTTAAAATTCACAAAAACCCCAAACTCACCTTAAAAGCCATTTTTCCGAAAATCTAGCAAGTAAAAATTACCCGTTTTAGTACAAAACTCGACGTTTAAACAAATCTAGCGGCCATAATACTTATTAAACATCTGAAATAAGTCATAAAACTCATTTCAAAAATTTAATCTCATCAATTCTTATAAAACTAAAAATTCTAGTTTTGCAATTTATCTAATTTTAACAATTTCAACTAAAAATGCACAAAACAATAACATCGCTTGGTTTTGCATGGTCCAAAGGCATTAAACCACTCATTATAATATTAATAATGACAGGAAACCTTAATTATATTTTGATCTAAAGCATTTAATAATTTTTCGATAGTTGGTCTTATACCTGACATCAGATAGCAGTTCCCTAGTGACATGTGTACAGGTTAGTTCATCGACCTGAGATCGTCATTTTTCTCATGTGAGTTCCCACTGTACTTAGATTACTACCCTACCACGCTCAAAGAAGACGTGCAAACAGGTTTTAGTTGGGTACAGTCCCGAGCCACATGGAGGCAGTGAGCGGATCTGCAAGGGTCCGTCTCTCCCGGTATTGGGGTGAGGTCGGGCTGTGTCTAGGAGAGCCATTATACGAAGTCCTTGGCCAAGGTAGGAGATTTACTGGTCGGTATTCCAGTAGTATCTCAGGGTGTTCTGGGCTACACTCTGACACGGCTTGTACCGCTTTTGGGGGTCTGACTTTTACCAACCACCTAGGCCCGCCAAGCGATGCTCATAGATGAACGGACCGGAATGTACGGATATTATCACTGACAGGCTCAGTAGGGTGTCAGGATGAGTTCGCTCATCGACGTCCCTTTTGGTCAATACCTGGTAGCCCGTTACGTATAGGCTAATATCTCTGACGTGCTAGTAGTTAAATCCACAACCAAAGTATTGACGAGTCTTTAGAGTCCCCCACAGACCGTTTTCTCAAATTTCGGGCTAAACACTGAAGAGGACGTATGGAGATATGGCAAGGTTTGATCAGATACGTGCGGTATTGCACGGATCATGATCGGACGGATAATACTAGAAGGCTTTGGTTTAAGCCCGATCCTAGTATTGTACAGTGTAGATTTTGTCTCATTGCATTTGTATTCGGTCGGAATACAAATGCGGGTATGTATATACAGTCACGGGGTTTTCCTGTAATTTATTACCGGATCAGTTTTCTGAAGTTGCCAGTTTGTATTCCGTTCCGGCCAGTTTTCCTTTGTTCCTTCTTGGCTGGATTTTTCAGATGGAGGGGCCTATTTGCAATTGTGCAAATTACCTTTGTGGAGGGAGTTATTTGTATATGTGGCTTCATGATGGTTCTATGCATCATGAGATTCTTTTTACATCTTATCCTTTGCATTTATGAGAAAGGATTAGATTAGAAATTGATTGGATTTGATTTGGCTTAGGGTTACCATTTTTGCTATCCCTACACTCACCTCCCTTGTTGCTTTTCCCCTTCTCATATTTGGCTGGCCACATTTTTTGGAGAGGTAGGGAGAGGTTCATTTTTGTGAAGGAAATTCATTCATCTCATTTGTTTTCTTGCAAAAAATCTTAACACCTCTACAAAACTCATTTTTTTCTTCTCCATCATCAGAGGCAACTTCAACCCCATTGAGACAATCCACTCTACACTAGCCTACAGCATCCTTAGGCATGTCGGCTCGCCAACTTCGTGCCCGAGTTGCCTCGGTCCAGAGGTGGGAGCCCGTAAAAGAACCTGGCGATGTGGTGCCCGTTCCGACGAGGAGATGAAGATCGGAGATTCCGCGAGGAGATCGGGACGGAGGCCGAAGACCGAAGGACACGGATCGCTCGGTATAGCTTCCTTCCCATTTTCTAGTTTGCTAGGATTTGGTTAATGGCCCGATCCGGAATTTTAGTGCGGGGTGGTGCTGTAGGGTTCCTAGGCACACCAATGAGGTCTCACAACAGATCAAACATGCCCAATTAAGATTTTTTCATGTGCCTACAAACCCTAATACGGATCGTTAACTAGAAGATAAGGCGATGCAAGCAAGTAAACAACTTTATTGCTAAAGGAAAGTGACTACAACCTTTGTAGATCCGGTCCTCCACTTCCTAGGCTCCGTGATGACGTCCCTCCACTGTACCTATCGGAATCCTATACTCTCACAGTGGTTTCATCGGAGAAAAGATCGGGCTAGGTCGTCGACTTCGATGCCGAAGATGATCTACGTCGAGGCAACTCAAGAACAAGCTCCAACTTCACCAAGTCATGAAACTTGTGAAGAAAACATCCTATACTACTTGGCAAGTGGTAGAGGATGAAGAAATAGGAAGTGGGTTCACTTTATAATTGAATTTCTCACACTTTTTCTCATGTTGCCATTAATGGTAGCAAGCTGTCACGACCCGAAAGTACGGAACGTGACCGGCACTTAGAATACGAAGCGTCTAGAGGCGCCACGTAACCTAAGTAAGCCGAAGCCTAGAATTCTAAACCATAAAAGTAGAAGAAA
The DNA here is from genome assembly GCA_030015575.1 of Agapanthus africanus. NCBI lineage: Eukaryota > Viridiplantae > Streptophyta > Magnoliopsida > Asparagales > Amaryllidaceae > Agapanthus > Agapanthus africanus. The sequence continues at coordinate 388,560,011 of CM057344.1, forward strand.
AAGGAAAAGAAAACAAGTTTAAAAGTATCAGCAAATTTTCCCAAAAATTTCGGCAGAGTCTCCTTTGTAAAAACTGGCCCCAAACGGGTACAACAAGTATAATATACATAAACAACAATAAAAAAACATCCCCAAACGGGAGCTAACTCAACGCCAACAGGCGGAAACAACCACAACAAGCACAATAAAATACAACGCCAAAGGGCGAGGCTCAAAACTCAAAAGAAAACAAATCCACCAAATCAGAATAATACATGCGCGACTCTAAGGTCGAAATAAAAGACTGGTCCAATAAACTTATCAAGTAATACAAGTATGGTTGATGGAGCTTACTAGATACAAATGAAAGAATGAAAGTACAATGGTGGTCCAGATACAAGTGAACCAACCTACCGTGCAAATCACCCTGAATGAAATGATGTGCCAGCAACTGCCAGGGAAACCTGTACATCGAACCTGTAATAAAATTTGGCACAACGGGGGTGAGTTGCCAACTCGTGAGTAGAAGACATCTACGAAAAAAAATCGAATGCACGACGCTATCCTAGGTCATAATAATACACTACTATATCTCAATCATCTAGTAATAGCACGGTAATACTACGTGTAAATGCAGACACTCCGTGCTCGTATCAGTGCCTCCTATAGTACTACGTCATATGAATGGATATGCATGGACCATGAATGTAAAGTAACCAATCCTGAAATTTAGATATATCTGTATAAGAAATCTTTAGAGGTTATCATAGTAAAATGTGTATAGGGATCTGAAATCTCAACAATGAAATCAATGGAAATCCGTGTCAAGTATCGACACAAACATGTAAATCTCAAGTCTCATAGTCTCAATATCTCGGGCTCCGTCAGTCCGGATCGGCCCATATCATCAAATCTCACAACAACGGTCGGTATCCTCCGGATATCCGCCGCGCCAGACATCACCGGTAGGTAGCCTTCCCCTGCCAGGCTCATCGTCTACAACTCGATCTTCTTGCCCTGGGGTACCATACCGGGCCCACCATGTACCCGAGACGGTTCATCCACTCCTCGAATCGGGTCTCGAAATCCAACAGAAAACATGAAATCTCATGGTGGACGACACATACATCACGAGAAAACCGCATCTTATTTTAAAAAGAGAAGAGGAGAGAGAGAGAAGTTTTTATATATTCTTGAGATTTTCCCCAAAAATCCAGAAATCTCATAGAAATCCAAATCTTAAAATCATAAGTAAGTATATGATAAGTGTCGGCATATGCCCATGATACTGCATGATAACATGAAAATATGAATGCCTGAATGTCTAAGTAATAAATGCCATGTCTAGACTAACATCTGAGAGTAATCCCAAAATTATATCGATCTAGTTGTTAACTGATTCTATCAATAAAAGATAATATGATCTAAAGTGTACGTGACATAGCAATTACCGATGATGATGTGTGTGAGCCGGCAAATAAGTGTGCGTGGAATATGCGCATCATCGGTAATGGTGCTGGTGTCCTAACAGGTAAAGTTTATACTGATTATAGCAACATATGTATGAACATGCAACATTATGATTACAGTGTGAAAGTAAAGACGGATGTGTGTTATCCACTCATTTGATATACAATTATCACTACCACTATATGACTCGAGCCTAACCTAGTGCCTATCTAACCTCCTAAGGAACTAAACCTAAGAAACTAGTCATTAAGAAACAAGAGTCTACCTAGGTCTGAATCAATATCTTTAATAGTCGGCGATCCAGCCTCAATAGCGTCACGTACGTAGTACGGCTTCCTCGAATCAAGAGTGCGGATCAATCATCATATCTATACCTCGTACGGCATCCCAATATCGGGGTACGGGTCAAGTATCTCCTAGGGGTCTCATCATTAGTATAATGTCATCATCAACACACCTCATGATCAAGGTGCTAAACTGTGATCGCATACGTCAATCATATATCATTGCCATCATAATAAGCATCATTAGTTTATCCTCAGAAATATCATGTCATATGTATCATATTGTGATTAAGTCATACTGATATCATATCGTCCTCAAGTCACACCTCTATGATATCGACATCAGGTCACACCTATATGATGTCGTAATCAAGTCATACATATCCCATATCGTGATCAATCACAAGTTACAGTCCGGGCACTATTTTAGAGTCCCATGTACCTCAATATCATCACTACCCATAATAATTTAAGTATACATGTTCATTATCTCATTCTCTAATGATCCGCTAACAATTAATACGACTGTATAGCCAAGAATCACGGCATCAAGCCCAGTTACACTGTTTCATCATACCTCGGATATCATATCACATCAATGTATCCCATATACGTGTTGTGTATATATATATATATATATATATACCTATACCTCTTCCTATATATATATATACACATGCACGTATACACCATGTCGTGTTTCAGTGTGTGCGTGTGTGTGTTTCTACCTGAAACCTACGAAGCTCTTCCAAGGTATTCATCTTCTGATATGTCTTCCTAAATCAGTCTAGTCCAGCCTAGGGTCATTACTAGGGCCCTACTCATTAAGAATCTAGGGTCACATCTGGTTTCCTAATGACAATAAATACTATTCCTATTCTACGTTGCGGTGGTGCTAAACGCCATCCACCCGACTTCCCCCCGTAGATATACATCTAATCTCCTGGTCCATCTCTGCCGAAGACGGTGTCGCCATCCTCCTCTTCATCGCCCGCAGTCTATGTGAGGGGTACCTAAACGCAAACATATAAATAGTATCGTAAACTGAATCACATACAAAAGTCAAACAATACAAGGAACAAGCATAGGTTAAAACCTATGTCCCGTCCACGCAAAAGATCCAAATATCGCTCGATATCGGCGTACAAACTCCGATGGATCGAGATAAACATCAACAAATAACTCGTAGTTTTAAAACACATTACTTATATTATAAAACATGATTAAATCCATCGAAACCCTAAAGTCCATCAAACCGTCCAATTTCGTAAAACCCGAAAATGCCAATTTACCGTTTTTCATCAAAACTTGACATTTAAATGAAACCAATGGTCATAAAACTCATTAAATAGCATAACGAGACTATACAAACCATTACTATATTTTTATTACACAAATTTGTATTAATTTGAAATTTCTAGTTTGCAACCTTTAACAATTTTCAACATTTTTCAAGCAAAATACCACAATTCCACCACAAAACATGATTTTGCATGAATTAATGTATTAAACCACAATTCATGATGATAATGATTTAATGAAACAATAAATTATATTTTTAATCTCATTTATTTTGGAATTTCCAAAAATCTAGTAAACAAATTTTCATTTTTTTCACAATTTATCAATCATCAATAAAAAGTTTTTCATCCCATCAACAAGTTAATATCCTCTTTAAAACCACACTCTAGTGTTATAAATATCAATTGGAATTTTATTCCACCTATATATACTATAAGTAGAAATCTAGTTTATGAAAAAAATGGTTTAATTTAACAAATTTGGATCACAATTTGCAATATGTCAACTATGCACGATTTTCCATTTGTAAAAGTGTTAATCTAGTTATTATAACCCTAATGAATTAATAAAACCACAACTTAATTTTTACAAACCGTAACTTGAATTTTTAAAAGTAGTAAATAGAATTAATATATTAAATCTAATCAAGCTTAAATGAATATCTAATAACAATAAATCAAAAGAAAGAAATTTATACCTCCAAATCATGAAATCCAAACATGAAAAAAGCCTCCAAAATGCATGCTTTCCATCTCCAAAATCCATGTAAAAATGAGCAAAGAATAAAGGGTAGGAAATAAATAGGATTTTGTGGATTTTTAATTGAATTTTTAAAGGATTTTTGATGAATTTTGGAGCAAAAAAAAATGAGGAAAATGGGGGCTACCAAGTGTAACGTTTTAAAAGTAATTAAATAAATAATTAAATGAATAAAAGTGTTTAAGTGAATTTTAGGATTTTCGGTAAAGTAAAATGTAATTTTCGTAAAACCAAACCGGGATTGTTTTTCATTATAATTTTAAAAATATCTATTTTAATTATGAAATTACTAGTAAATGGTATTTATTTAGCCACTTATAAATTTTTAGTTTAATAAAATATTTTTCCTAAATTAATTATTTTAAATATTAACATAAGCTTTATTTTAACACTAAATTAGTGTAAATTACAAATTTAAATGGTTTTAATTTGTAAAAATGAACCATGGCATATTAGAATTTAGTGTGTATCATGCAAAATTTATTTGCAAATTTTTCCTTGTTTCTAGATCTTTCTTGAGTTATTTTAGAAAAGAATTAAAAGAAAATGAATAAAGCATGAAAAGACATTAAGATGATGACATTTTGGAGAAGTTTTTACACCATTTCTCATGTGTTTCTCCCTCTTTCCCTTATTGTGGCCGGCCTCCCCATCACCATGGCTTCCCCCCCCCCCCCCATTTTCCACCTCATTTTTATTCAAAAATCATCAAAAATACATCAAAAATTCAATTAAAATTCCACAAAATCCTATATATTTTTCTACCCTTCTATTCTTACTCATATTTACATGGATTTTGGAGTGGGATAGCATACATTTTGGAGGCTCATTTTTTGTTTGGATTTCATATTTTTGGAGGTATAATTTCTTTCTTTTAATTTATTGTTATTAGATGTTCAATTAAGCTTAATTAGATTTAATGAATTAATTCTATGTTTTTTTTAAAAATTCAAGTTAGGGTTTGTAAATTCAAGTTATGATTTTTTTTAATTATTTAGGGTTATAATAGTTAGTTTAACACTTTTAGAATTGGAAAATATTGCATGGTTGTTGAATTGTAAATTTTTCATTGAAAATTGTTTAAATTAGGAATTTTTGCTAACTAGGTTTCTATAAAACCTAATTATTGGTGAAATAAATCTCAATTAATATTTGTAATACTATATTTTGGTCTTAATAAGAGTTTTAACTTGTTGGTGGAATGGAAAACTTAAATTGATTGCTAGTTTCTATGGATAATTGATAAATTGTGATAAAAATTGTTATTTTTGTAAACTAGATTTTAGATTTTCCTAAATAAATGAGATTAAAAATATAATTTTGGTTTCATTATATCATTATCATCAAGAATTTTGGTTTAAGTCACTAATTTATGCAAAATCATGTTTTGTGGTGGAATTGTTGTGTTTTACTTGAAAAATGTTGAAAATTGTTAAAGGGTGCAAACTAGAAATTTCAAATCTATATAAATTTGTGTAATAAAAATATAGTAATAGATTGTATAGTCTAGTTATGCTATTTAATGAGTTTTATGACCATTGGTTTCATTTAAATGTCAAGTTTTGATGAAAAACGGTAAACTGGCATTTTCGGGTTTTACGAAATTGGACGGTTTGATAGATTTTAGGGTTTCGATGGATTTAATCATGTTTTATAGTATAAGTAATGTGTTTTAAAACTACAAGTTGTTTGTCGATGTTTATCTCGATCCATCGGAGTTTGTACGCCGATATCGAGCGGTATTTGGTTCTTTTGCGTGGACGGGACATAGGTTTTAACCTATGCTTGTTCCTTGTATCGTTTGACTTTTGTATGTGATTCGGTTTACGATGTTATTTATATGTTTGCGTTTAGGTACCCTTCAAGTGGACTACGGGCGATGAAGAGGAGGATGGCGACACCGTCGTCGGCAGACATGGACCAGGTGAGTAGATGTATATATCCGGGGGGAAGTCGGGTGGATGGCGTTTAGCACCCCCGCAACATAGAATAGGAATAGTACTTATTGACATTAGAAAACCAGATGTGACCCTAGATTCTTAATGAGTAGGACCCTAGTAATGACCCTAGGCTGGACTAGACCGATTTAGGAAAAGCATACCAGAGGATGAATACCTTGGAGGAGGTTCGTAGGTTTCAGATAGAAACACACACGCACGCACTGGAACACGTCATGGTGTATACGTGCATGTGTATATATATATAGAACTAGGTATAGGTATATATATATACAACACGTACATGGGATTCATTGATGCGATATGATATCTGAGGTATGATGAAACAGTATAACTGGGCTTGATGCCGTGATTCTTGACTATATAGTCGTATTAAGTGTTAGCGGATCATTAGAGAATGAGATGATGAACAGGTATATATAAATTATAATGGGTAGTGATGATATTGAGATACATGGGACTCTAAAATAGTACTCGGACTGCAACTTGTGACTGATCACGATATGATATATGTACAACCTGATTACGACATTATATAGGTGTGACCTGATGCCGATATTATATAGGTGTGACCTGATGCCGATATCATATAGGTGTGACTTGATGACGACATGATTTCAGTATGACTTAATCACAATATGAAACATGTGACATAATATTTCTGAGGATAAACTAATGATGCATATTACGATGGTAATGATATATGATTGATGTATGGGATTACAGTTTAGCACCTTGATCATAAGATGTGTTGATGATGACATTATACGAATGATGAGGCACCTAGGAGATACTTGACCCGTACCTCGATATTGGGATGCCGTACGATGGATTTTACCGTACGAGGCATGGATATGATGATTGATCCGCACTCTTGATTCGAGGAAGCCGTACTACGTATGTGACGCTATTGAGGCTGGATCGCCGACTATTAGGGATATTGATTCAGACCTTAGGTAGACTCTTATTTCTATTGACTAGTTCTTAGGTTTAGTTTTCCTTAGGAGGTTAGATGGACACTAGGTTAGGTTCGAGTCATATAGTGGTAGTAGTATTAGTATATTAAATGAGTAGGTAATATACATTCGTATTTACTTTCGCATTGTATCATAATGTTGCATGTTCATACATATGTTGCTATAAACAGTATAAACCTTACCTGTTAGGACACCAGCACCATTACCGATGATGCGCATATTCCACGCACACTTATTTGCCGGCTCACACACATCATCATCGGTAATTGCTATGTCACGTACACTTTAGATCATATTATCTTTTATTGATAAAATCAGTTAACAACTAAACCGATATAATATTGTGATTACTCTCTGATGTTAGTATAGACATGATATTCATTACTTAGACATTCCTGCATTCATATTTTCATGTTATCGCACAGTATTATGAGCATATGCCGACATTTATCATATACTACTCATACTTTTGAGATTTGGATTTCTGTGAGATTTCTGGATTTTTGGGGAAAACCGCAAGAATATATATAAAAACTTTTCTCTCTCTCCTCCTCTCTTTTTAAAAATAAGATGCGGTTTTCTCGTGATGTATGTGTCGTCCACCATGAGATTTCGTGTTTTCTGATGGATTTCGAGACCCGATTCGAGGAGTGGATGAACCGTCTCGGGTACATGGTGGGCCCGGTATGATACCCCGGGGCAAGAAGATCGAGTTGTAGACGATGAGCCTGGCAGGGGAAGGCTACCTACCGGTGATGTCTGGCGCGGCGGATATCCGGAGGATACCGACCGTTGTCGTGAGATTTGATGATATGGGCCGATCCGGACTGACGGAGCCCGAGATATTGAGACTATGAGACTTGAGATTTACATGTTTGTGTCGATGCTTGACACGGATTTTGTAAGTCCATATTGCGACCCCCGGTTCTTACGGGGAGGCGGAAACGGTATAAAAAACGAATTTTTATCGCAAGAGGCAACATGGACTAAACTATGGTCGGGATCGTTGTCTAAACTAAAACTAGCAAACTATGCTAAAGAGAGTTAGCTACTCGGATGAAGATGGTTATACCTAAACTTGAACTCCTTCTCTTCAAGCTCCGATGGTGGTTCGATGGCTCCTTCTCGTTGTCTCCGTACGCCGAAGATAGATCCACTTGAAAGCTCCAACCTTTAGCTCCTTCTTCGTTCTTTGAAGAAACTAGTTCACTTGGTTTGCTAAACCTAGTGAACTAGAATGAGTAGAGATGATTTAGAATGGGATTTTATCTATAGTTCTTGATTCTCAACTCATGAGACAAGAGAACCATAGATCAAGAGAGGGAGCAAGAGGTTGAAGATGAGAGCAAGAGGAGAGCTCAAGAACAAGAGAGAGAATGAGCAAGTATTTTGTCTCTCACCCTCTCATAATCCAAAGCAATGATAACTCATCATATCAACAAAAGTCTTATGTGATGGTTGAAGTAACCATAACCTTATCATGTCATGCACTCATTTTACTCAAATGAACAAGCAAGAAAAAGTCTTTGGCATGAAATGATAACCATGGTTATCATGATGGTCAACTAGTCAAGCCTAGTCAACCGGTCAACAAGTCAACAAAAGTCAACAAGTCACCAAAGTCAACAAGTCAACAAAAGTCAACAAGTCAACAACCATATCACCATAATACTTAATTAATATAATAGTTAATCACATATCATATTCTCATTAGGGTTGAGCATAAAGTCAAAAAGTCAACGGTCAACTGTCAACAACCCTAATGAGAATCCGCTGCCTCTGCCTCCCTGTCAACTGTGCATACACACCCGCATCCGCGTTCCGAGGAACACGAATGCAAACTGGATAAATCCAATCCCATAAGGTACACTAGGATCTGGCTTAAACCAAAGCCCGCTAGTGTAAACTGTCCGGACACTGTACGTGCACAAGTGTACGGATGTGACCGAACCCTGTCGCAAAACCATGCGACCTGTCGCAATACCATGCGACCTCTACTCTTTTGCCTAAAGGCGAAAAGCTTTCTGTGTGGGACTCTAAAGACTCGACACTACGCTGGCAGTGGGTTTAACCACAGACCGCAAGCGGCACTAGCTGTGCGTAACGGTCCCCAGGTAATGCCGACAAGAAGACCGACGAGGCGAAACCCATCTGAACTCCTACTGAGCCTGAGCGTGACATTCTCCGTACAGTCCGGTCTGTTCGTCTGATACATCGCATGGCGGGCCTAGGGGGCGGTAAACGTCAGTCCCCCAATAGCGGTACAAGTCGTGCCGGAGTGAAGCCCAATACACCCTGAGATAACACTGGAAACCTACCAGTATATCTCGTTTGCCCTGGCCAGGGACTACTCGTGTAATGGCTCTCCTAGACACAGCGCGATGTCAACCCCCAATACCGGGAGAGACGAATCCTGTCTAACCGTCACTGCCTCCAAGTGCTTCGGGACTGCACCCAACTACCACCTGTTTGCACGACTCCTTTGAGCCGTGGTAGGGTAGTGATCAAAGTACAGTGGGAACACACCCGAGGCGAAGTGACAGTGTCAAGTCAGCGGACTAAGCTGTACTCATGTCACCTGGGAACTGATAACTGACGATAGGTATAATACCAACTAGTCAGTTCCCGACGAGTCCTGTCCAGTGTACCCGTAACCTAACGAGCACCCGCATACTATCTCAAGTACGACGTACTGACGGCTGTGGGACAGACCGTCTCCCACACTGGGATGAGAAGCGCATGCGCTGGTCTACTCCGGAGTATCGATGCCCTGTCTCGATAGTCCTGCGACCAGGGACCTGAATAAGGATGTGCTTATAGATTACCCAGCCCCCACTAGTGTGACTGCCATCACAACGCTGGTAATCAAGCAAAGATCCTAAGGGCTCTACTAATGCGTATAAGTGATATACTGAAATAAACACAAGTACACATTGAAGTAGAAACAAACCAAGTAGCATACTACTATTTTGAGCAAGATTGTATATACAAGGTGAATATCCCAAGCATCCATTAAGTAATATACAAACTAGTATGATACAGTAATGGCCTCTAGGGCATATACACTAACAATCTCCCACTTGCACTAAGGCCATGTACTGGCGTATCGAAGACCTATCATCTCGATCAGCCGCTCGAACTGAGTCTGGGGCAAGGCCTTGGTGAATGGATCTGCAGTGTTGTCTTCTGAAGCGACTCTCCGAACCTCGATCTCCTGGCGATCTACGATCTCCCTGATCAGGTGATACCGCCTTAAGATGTGCCTGGATTTCTGATGGGACCTGGGTTCCTTCGCTAAAGCTATAGCCCCGTTGTTGTCGCAATACAGAGGTATTGGATCAACAATGGACGGAACCACCTGAAGTTCTTTCAAGAACTTCCTCATCCAGACAGCTTCTTTTGCGGCATCAGATGCAGCGATGTATTCCGCTTCCATCGTCGAGTCTGCAACGGTTTCCTGTTTGGAACTCTTCCAACACACCGCCCCTCCATTGAGGGTAAAGACAAAACCCGACATGGACTTGGAATCATCCTTGTCACTCTGGAAGCTGGAGTCAGCAAAGGCCTCGATCTGGAGGTCTTTTCCGCCATACACCAAGAACATCTCCTTAGTCCTTCTCAGGTACTTGAGAATGTTCTTTACCGCTATCCAGTGTTTCTCCCCTGGGTTAGACTGATACCGGCTTACCACACTCAGTGCATAAGCTACATCCGGTCTGGTACACAACATCGCATACATTATAGAGCCTACCGCAGAAGCGTAGGGTATAATAGACATGCGATCCCTCTCCAAATCAGTCTTGGGAGACATCTCTTTAGAGAGGGTGATCCCGTGACAAGCCGGTAGGTTACCGCGCTTGGAATCTTCCATACTGAACCTCTTCAGTATGGTGTCGATGTACCTGGACTGTGAAAGTCCTAATATCCTCTTGGATCTGTCACGGTAGATCCGGATACCCAGAATGTATGAGGCATCACCCAGGTCTTTCATGGAGAACCTGTGTGACAAGAACCCCTTGACAGATTGTAGCATAGGAATGTCATTTCCTATTAAGAGAATGTCATCCACGTATAAAACGAGGAATACTACAGTTCTCGCTACAAATCTACTATAGATGCATGGTTCATCTGGATTTTTGATAAAGCCAAATTCTTTGACCGTCTCATCAAAGCAGATGTTCCAACTCCGCGATGCCTGCTTTAGTCCATAGATGGACTTAAGCAACTTGCACACCTTTCCGCTGCTCCCACTCTGAATGAAACCCTCTGGCTGGTCCATATAGACACACTCATCTAAATTTCCATTTAGAAAAGCTGTCTTTACGTCCATTTGCCAGATCTCATAATCGTGGAAGGCAGCAATGGCAAGAAGGATCCGAATGGATTTCAGCATGGCTACTGGAGAAAAGGTTTCGTCGTAGTCCAAGCCAGGTCTTTGACGAAAACCCTTTGCTACCAGCCTAGCTTTATAGGTCTCAACCTGTCCATCTACACCAATCTTCCTTTTGAAGATCCACTTGCATCCTACGGGTTTTACCCCGTCTGGAGCAATGTCCAACGTCCATACCTTGTTGGTGTACATGGACTCCATTTCGGTCCGCATTGCATCCAGCCATTTCACTGAGTCAACGCTCTGAACGGCCTGCTGGAAGCTAGTAGGCTCATCATAATCTATGATGCAATCCTCTCTATCCCCGTCTATGAGAAAACCGCAGTATCTCTCGGGCGGATGAGACTGCCTACTACTCCTGCGGAGCGGCGTAGGAATGTCCTGTTCTGTTGAACCCTCTGGTTCCACTAACCTTTCAGTAATAGTCTGTGGTTCTGGAATTTCTTCTAGTTCTACTGCGCTCCCACTAATTTCCTTTTCCAAGAACTGGTGTTCTAGAAAGTGGGCATTACGAGAAACAAGGACTTTTTGTTCCTCTGCGTAGTAGAAAAGATACCCCCTGGTGTTCTTTGGGTATCCCACAAACTTGCACAGTACTGAGCGTGCCTCAAGTTTGTCCGCATGCTGCTTTTTGACAAAAGCTGGACATCCCCAGATCTTCAGATATTGAAGATAGGGTTTCTTCCCACTCCACATTTCATATGGGGTGGTAGGCACAGTCTTAGTCGGAACTCGGTTCAAAAGGTATGCAGCTGATTCTAGCGCATACCCCCAGAACGATCGCGGCAACTCAGCGTTACTCATCATGGACCGCACCATATCCAATAGGGTGCGGTTCCGTCTCTCCGATACACCGTTATGTTGCGGGGTGTAAGGAGGAGTAAGCTGAGAGAGAATTCCGTTCTCTTTTAAATAGTCCAGGAACTCGGCACTTAAGTATTCTCCACCTCGATCCGATCTTAGAATCTTAATACTTTTGCCGGTCTGTTTCTCTACTTCATTCTTATACTCCTGGAATTTTCCAAAGGCCTCGGACTTATGTTTCATTAAGAAGACATAACCGTACCTTGAGAAGTCATCCGTAAAAGTAATGAAGTAAGAATGTCCGCTTCGGGCATGTGTAGACATTGGACCGCACACGTCACTGTGTACGAGTCCCAAGAGCTCGCTCGCTCTTACTCCATGTCCAGTAAACGGAGTCTTTGTCATCTTTCCCTTGAGACAGGATTGACAAGTGGCATACGACTGATATTCGAACGCATTCAAATACCCTTCTGTATGTAACTTCGTCAACCTTCTCTCATTGATGTGACCCAATCTACAATGCCATAAGAAAGTCTGATTTATTTCTGGAGACTTTCTTTTGTGTGTATTCTGGACATTAAAAATCTGTGGTTGGTTTAACACGTATATACCATTACTCAGAGTACCTGACCCAATCAATACTTGATTAAGGTGAATGTTTACAACATTACTTACAAACGCAAATTCATAACCTTCTTTAGAAACTAAAGATACAGAAATGATATTACAAGTTGCGTTGGGTACAAAAAAGCAATTACGCAAAACCAAAACATGTCCATCTGACATTCCCAGGTGATAGTCCCCCACGGCTTTAGCATCCATGCTAGCTCCGTTTGCAACTCTGAGGGTCATGTCACCTGCTTTCAAAACACTACGGTTTCTCAACGCCTGCAAAGAATTACAGATATGAGATCCTGATCCGGTATCCAATACCCAGGAAGTAGAGTTTATTGAAAGACAGTTTTCAATAACATACACACCTGAAGCTGAAGCTGCAACCTGCTTCAATTCCTGTGTTCTGGCCTTCCAAGCCCTGCAATCATTCTTCCAGTGTCCTTTCTTATGACAATAGAAGCATTCTTCCTTATCCACAAGCTTCCCCGCTATCTTTGTTGCTTTGCCTTTTCCCTTCGTATCCACTTTACCAACACCGCCCCTTGGTTTGGCGGGGGCCTTCTTCTTCTTTCCCTTGGCTTTCGCCTTGGACCTAGAAGAAGATGATCCTCCTACAAACAAAGTGGATGTGTCCCTACCTTTCTGTAGGGTGCCCTCTGCGCTCCTCAGCATGTTGAGGAGCTCTGATAGTTCAACCTCTTTTTCTTGTAGGTTGAAGTTCAGTATAAACTGAGCGTAAGTGGAAGGAAGGGACTGGAGAACTATATCCGTATATAGCTCACTCTTTAATGTGATCCCTAGGTCAGCGAGTTCCTCAATGAAGCCGATCATCTTTAGCACATGCTCGGCTACTGATGATCCGACGGCCATTCTTGTCGAAAATAACTTTTTCGACGCTTCGTATCTTGCGATACGTGATTGCTCTCCATACAGTTCTTTTGTATGGAGCAATATGGACTCCATGTCCATATTCTCATGCCTCCTCTGATGTTCGTTGTCCATCGAGGCAAGCAGGAGGCACTTGGCCTTCGCGCTATCAATCTCCCAAGTCTTGCGGATTTCCTTATCCGCGACGCTGGAAGTTGGACCAGGGACAGGGGGAGCTTTGGTGGTAAGAAGATACCCCAGCTTGTCATAAGTGATTGCGATCTTGACATTCCTGAGCCAATCTTTGTAGTTTGGCCCTGTCAGTTTGTTTTTATCTAGGAGTAACTTAAGTCCAGTCATGTTGATTGGTCGCTGCAATTAGGAGAGAGAAGAAGAAACACTCAGCATGATGCTCTTGCAAGTTTAGAGTGGTTTTTAGTTTGTCTAAACAGGATGGCTCCCACTGTTTCTCGAATCCCTCCTCAAACCATAAAGGAAGAATTAGCCGGGATCAATCCCACCGCACAATACTTGCTTAACCGTTCAGCCAGGCCGGTGTCGGTACTTCGAGGGAGGTTTTCCAACGCTTTCGCGAAGTTCCTTAATTAGAGAACCTCTTTTCCCTGGGGGCGTAGCCCCGCTAACACCTTTCTAGGCACTTACTAGGTTTATAGCATTGATCGTTAAGTGAGAAATTTCCCGAGGAGTAGCATATACTTACAGTAGGATCGGGATCCAAATATCATCGCGTGACGAAACTGAAGGAATCCTACCAGAATCATCACACTCCAAATGGTATGCAAATCTAGCAAGTTTCAGTACTTATGAAACTCCCGATGTGGATTTTTGCCCCATGCTCTTATGACCTTGGCGTGAGGTCAAAATGTCATAAGTCACATGTCAAGTTCGTCCCATCATTATCCAGGTTAATTTGAATCCACCCGTACATACCCTTGACGTAGGCCAAAATGGCAGTACGACTGTCTCAAACCAACGCATTCTATCTATGCAACAGATAAATATCCGGCAGCTACCAATCACTATGCCTTGGCGTGAGGTCAAAATACATAGCTTGAATACTACCGAATATTTAACTGAAATGATGGAGGGCTACGGATGGTTTTGGCAAAACCGTGAACGTAGTGAACTTGATTTGGTCGATGGAACGAGATAGCTTTTAAATGGAGTGGCTCAAACTCCGTATTTTAAAAGTTTGTTTTGAAAAGAACCGAGTGGTTTTTCGAAAGTGTTCCAACGACTTTAACTTGGTTTATTATCTTGCATTAGTTCTTTTAATGCGTGATATTCTTGCATTAGTTCTTTTAATGCGTCCCATCATTTAATCCTACCATTGCAGAAAACAACCAAAATATGACGTACGCTTATGCCATTCGCATTCGCCACGGGGCCCCGTCATTACCCGTTAGGTTACTTAACTAACGACAGAGCGGGGGCTGGGCTAGCGCGTCTGTAAAACATAAGCAACGCCTAAATAGTAAGCAATGATATACATTACAGATCACAGATGAATGCATTGGATATACTAGCAATCCGCAATCCTTTCGAGCCTGAAATGAAAAGCGGATAACACGGTCGCGGTGAATAGCCAAATACCCCACCCAAGACCCCTACGGGTGCGGCAAACTACCCGCCAAGTACTCGGTAGTTTGTGCACCCCTCCATGGGTCTATCCTAGGAGCAAAAACAGTAAAAAGAATTATACAATGACGGCTACAACCCCGACCCGGTTGTGCGGTCAAACAAATAATAATTATTACATCAATTTACATTTACAATGAATGAAAGAAAAACAAAAGCTCATCTCACATCCACCCCGGCTATTCACCCGCGACAGTCCAACACATTCATATACACATTCCAGCACATTACAGATCATGTATAACCCCGACTAATCGACTTATAGCGATTAGCCGACGTTCAATACATGCAAGCATCACAGATATAACCATCATAGTCAAAGTGCAGTGAAGTTCGGAAAAAATACGGAATTATAGGACCCCAAAAGGAAATTTCTTTTCTGGAAAATCTGGGCACATATAATATATTTTAAAAATCCCAAAACCAACACACAAACACACTGCACGAAAAACGATGCAGAGAAGACACCAAGTCGCGGCGGTTCCGCGGCGTCTAAGAAGGATCACGCGGCGGAAGCGCGGCACTTTAGGCGAATCACTGTATCGTTTTTTTGGGTGTTCACACAAAACCCTGAGCCGAATTTACAAGTGTAAAGTTTTTCATTTTGAGCAGAAAAAATTTCAACAGAAACTCAGTTTTTGTGATTATCCGGTTTTGTGATTTTTTTCGGTTCCGAACTTCGTTACACTTCACTACTAAGCTAGTTTAAGTTTAGTTAGTCTCTGATACCACTGTAAGTCCATATTGCGACCCCCGGTTCTTACGGGGAGGCGGAAACGGTATAAAAAACGAATTTTTATCGCAAGAGGCAACATGGACTAAACTATGGTCGGGATCGTTGTCTAAACTAAAACTAGCAAACTATGCTAAAGAGAGTTAGCTACTCGGATGAAGATGGTTATACCTAAACTTGAACTCCTTCTCTTCAAGCTCCGATGGTGGTTCGATGGCTCCTTCTCGTTGTCTCCGTACGCCGAAGATAGATCCACTTGAAAGCTCCAACCTTTAGCTCTTTCTTCGTTCTTTGAAGAAACTAGTTCACTTGGTTTGCTAAACCTAGTGAACTAGAATGAGTAGAGATGATTTAGAATGGGATTTTATCTATGGTTCTTGATTCTCAACTCATGAGACAAGAGAACCATAGATCAAGAGAGGGAGCAAGAGGTTGAAGATGAGAGCAAGAGGAGAGCTCAAGAACAAGAGAGAGAATGAGCAAGAAAGAATGAGCAAGTATTTTGTCTCTCACCCTCTCATAATCCAAAGCAATGATAACTCATCATATCAACAAAAGTCTTATGTGATGGTTGAAGTAACCATAACCTTATCATGTCATGCACTCATTTTACTCAAATGAACAAGCAAGAAAAAGTCTTTGGCATGAAATGATAACCATGGTTATCATGATGGTCAACTAGTCAAGCCTAGTCAACCGGTCAACAAGTCAACAAAAGTCAACAAGTCACCAAAGTCAACAAGTCAACAACCATATCACCATAATACTTAATTAATATAATAGTTAATCACATATCATATTCTCATTAGGGTTGAGCATAAAGTCAAAAAGTCAACGGTCAACTGTCAACAACCCTAATGAGAATCCGCTGCCTCTGCCTCCCTGTCAACTGTGCATACACACCCGCATCCGCGTTCCGAGGAACACGAATGCAAACTGGATAAATCCAATCCCATAAGGTACACTAGGATCTGGCTTAAACCAAAGCCCGCTAGTGTAAACTGTCCGGACACTGTACGTGCACAAGTGTACGGATGTGACCGAACCCTGTCGCAAAACCATGCGACCTGTCGCAATACCATGCGACCTCTACTCTTTTGCCTAAAGGCGAAAAGCTTTCTGTGTGGGACTCTAAAGACTCGACACTACGCTGGCAGTGGGTTTAACCACAGACCGCAAGCGGCACTAGCTGTGCGTAACGGTCCCCAGGTAATGCCGACAAGAAGACCGACGAGGCGAAACCCATCTGAACTCCTACTGAGCCTGAGCGTGACATTCTCCGTACAGTCCGGTCTGTTCGTCTGATACATCGCATGGCGGGCCTAGGGGGCGGTAAACGTCAGTCCCCCAATAGCGGTACAAGTCGTGCCGGAGTGAAGCCCAATACACCCTGAGATAACACTGGAAACCTACCAGTATATCTCGTTTGCCCTGGCCAGGGACTACTCGTGTAATGGCTCTCCTAGACACAGCGCGATGTCAACCCCCAATACCGGGAGAGACGAATCCTGTCTAACCGTCACTGCCTCCAAGTGCTTCGGGACTGCACCCAACTACCACCTGTTTGCACGACTCCTTTGAGCCGTGGTAGGGTAGTGATCAAAGTACAGTGGGAACACACCCGAGGCGAAGTGACAGTGTCAAGTCAGCGGACTAAGCTGTACTCATGTCACCTGGGAACTGATAACTGACGATAGGTATAATACCAACTAGTCAGTTCCCGACGAGTCCTGTCCAGTGTACCCGTAACCTAACGAGCACCCGCATACTATCTCAAGTACGACGTACTGACGGCTGTGGGACAGACCGTCTCCCACACTGGGATGAGAAGCGCATGCGCTGGTCTACTCCGGAGTATCGATGCCCTGTCTCGATAGTCCTGCGACCAGGGACCTGAATAAGGATGTGCTTATAGATTACCCAGCCCCCACTAGTGTGACTGCCATCACAACGCTGGTAATCAAGCAAAGATCCTAAGGGCTCTACTAATGCGTATAAGTGATATACTGAAATAAACACAAGTACACATTGAAGTAGAAACAAACCAAGTAGCATACTACTATTTTGAGCAAGATTGTATATACAAGGTGAATATCCCAAGCATCCATTAAGTAATATACAAACTAGTATGATACAGTAATGGCCTCTAGGGCATATACACTAACAGATTTCTATGGATTTCATTGTTGAGATTTCAGATTCTTATACACATTTTACTGTGATAACAGCTAAAAGATTTCTTATACAGACATATCTGGATTTCAGGATTTGGTTATTTTACATTCATGGTGCATGCATATCCATTCATATGACATAGAACTATATGAGGCACTGACACGAGCACGGAGTATTTGCTTTTACACGTAGTATTACCCTGCTATTACTAGGTGATTGGGACTTAGTGGTGTATTACTATGACCTAGGATAGCGTCGTGCATTCGATTTCTTTTCGTAGATGTCTTCTACTCACGAGTTGGCAACTCACCCCCGTTGTGCCAAATTTTATTACAGGTTCGATGTACAGGTTTTCTTGGCAGATTGCTGGCACATGATTTCCTTCCGGGTGATTTGCACGGTAGGTTGGTTCACTTGTATCTTAACCACCATTGTATCTGTATTATTTCATTTGTATCTAGAAAGCTCCATCAACCATACTTGTATTAATTGATAAGTTTATTGGACCAGTCTTTTATTTCGACCTTAGAGTCGCGCATGTATTATTCTGATTTGGTGGATTTGTTTTCTTTTGAGTTTTGAGCCACGCCCTTTGGCGTTGTATATTATTGTGCTTGTTGTGGTTGTTTCCTCCTGTTGGCGTTGAGCTAGCTCCCGTTTGGGGATGCTTTTTATTGTTTATGCATATTATACCTGTTGTAGCCCGTTTGGGGGCCAGTTTTTACAGAGGAGACTCTGCCGAAATTTTTGGAAAAATTTGATGTTGCTTTTAAACTTGTATTCTACATGTTTTCTTCTTCTTCTTCTTCTTCTTCTTTTATGGTTTAGATTTCTGGGCTTCGGTTTACTTAGGTTACGTTGCGCCTCTAGACGTTTCGTAATCTAAGTGCGGGTCACGTTCCGTACTTTCGGGTCGTGACAAAGTTGGTATCAGAGCGCTAGGTTTAACCTTGTATAAGTCTAGGTGACCCTTGGTTGATGGAGTAGGCGATTTAGGCAGAGTAACGTACCGTGGGTATGGTCCGCGGCATACTTACGATACGCTACTCTGCTTAAGGAGCCTTAGGATGTACATTTGTTTGCACCGTATTTCATTCGTTCCGTTGATCTATCTTCGTCGATGTCGGAGGGTGGTTTTTTGTTACCACGGGCGCACTGGCAGAGGGAGCTACGGCTCGAATGTGATAACCATTAGGGTATTGGTTATCCTTGAGTATTGAAGAATTGTTTAGCGTGCGGACGAAGGGTATTCACATGCCGTCCGGATGAAGTTAAAAGGTTCGAACGATTATCAGGAAACCATTTTCCCAAGTTTAAAGTATTCGGAAGAACATGCAGGTATTTCGATGGACCCTCTAGAAGAATGAAACCCTAACTCGACATAATGACCACGAGAACGCTCTTGAACCTTAGGGTTTACGGCAGTTCCGCGGTGCCATTAGTGAGACTTGGGTTTGCTCTTCTACGGCTGGATCATCGATGCTGGGGTATGTACCGGATATTTTTAAGCTGTACTTGAGCGTTGAGCTCTCAGGGAATTATGGGATTTTTATGGATCGATCGAAAAGTTTAATGTAGTCCGGATATCAGGTGAAGGGATCGATTACATGGGAGACTCTAGATATGAGTGTTGCCGTTGGTAGCGCAGTCTGCATAGCTACGAAGAGACGAGTTCGAAGCAATCGACATCAGAGGAAAGGGGCGCGCATTGACGATAGTGTTTACGATTGTGATTTAGTGATTTGAATTTCATATTTTCATTGATTGAATTTTAGTATTTTGAGGATTTTGTGCTACGATTGGTATTTCATGTGTGTACCTTCATTCTATTTGTGTTTCATATATCAGTTGTATTGATGTTGTTGGGTACACACCCAGTACACTTGATTTGGTTTTACATATTTTGAGATTTTGAGTTGATTTCGTGTATAGGGGTTACACATGATTTTGACATATGTTTTGACCTAGTTTTCGTGCATTTTTGTACTGTGATTTCGATTTTGATGTTCGATGTATGTTTTCGTGCACCATGTGCACCTGATTAGGATTCTTGCGCATACTTGGCGCACTTGATACGATTTTGTGCACACCAGATGCACTAAATCGGGGTTTTGTGCAGATTAGATGCACCTGATATTGAGTTGTGCACGCCCGTTGCACATGACAGATGTTTTTGGTGCACACCTGTTGCACTTAGTTTTGTTTTATGAGTATTCGTGGTATTTGTATTTGGTTTCGATTTCAGTGCGCATCGGACGCACATGATATTTTTACGATGTGATTAGGATTGATTTCAGTTTGAGCAGTATGTTTTCATAACCATTACTATTTGATTTAGTAACCAGGCGGGACGTGTATGTTAAATAAAGGATATATATATAGCTATTTTTTAAAATAAACGTCCGCTACTTATGCCGTGACACGTGCATCACACGGCGATTTTCAAAAAGGGGTTTTTGCATATTTCCTTATTCAGATATTTGAACGGCTTTACTAAGATGCGCACTATATATAAGTTATAGATTGAGGTATATTAAGATGGTTTTCATATTGGGTTTTGATATTTTATTCTCTCCATAACTCCGATGATTGCATTATGCTTGACGGAGTTGATTTTTGTTATGTATTGATAATTTCGGAGCCCCGACGATTTGAGTGTTTGCTAAACGTTTTAGTGTTTGGAGGGGGAGTTTTAATTTAAATTCGGGGACCGAATTTCTTAAAGGGGGGAAGATTGTAACGTTTTAAAAGTAATTAAATAAATAATTAAATGAATAAAAGTGTTTAAGTGAATTTTAGGATTTTCGGTAAAGTAAAATGTAATTTTCGTAAAACCAAACCGGGATTGTTTTTCATTATAATTTTAAAAATATCTATTTTAATTATGAAATTACTAGTAAATGGTGTTTATTTAGCCACTTATAAATTTTTAGTTTAATAAAATATTTTTCCTAAATTAATTATTTTAAATATTAACATAAGCTTTATTTTTACACTAAATTAGTGTAAATTACAAATTTAAATGGTTTTAATTTGTAAAAATGAACCATGGCATATTAGAATTTAGTGTGTATCATGCAAAATTTATTTGCAAATTTTTCCTTGTTTCTAGATCTTTCTTGAGTTATTTTAGAAAAGAATTAAAAGAAAATGAATAAAGCATGAAAAGACATTAAGATGATGACATTTTGGAGAAGTTTCTACACCATTTCTCATGTGTTTCTCCCTCTTCCCCTTATTGTGGCCGGCCTCCCCATCACCATGGCTGCCCCCCCCATTTTCCACCTCATTTTTATTCAAAAATCTTCAAAAATACATCAAAAATTCAATTAAAATTCCATAAAATCCTATATATTTTTGTACCCTTCTATTCTTACTCATATTTACATGGATTTTGGAGTGGGATAGCATACATTTTGGAGGCTCATTTCTTATTTGGATTTCATATTTTTGGAGGTATAATTTCTTTCTTTTAATTTATTGTTATTAGATGTTCAATTAAGCTTAATTAGATTTAATGAATTAATTCTATGTTTTTTTTAAAAATTCAAGTTAGGGTTTGTAAATTCAAGTTATGATTTTTGTTAATTATTTAGGGTTATAATAGTTAATTTAACACTTTTAGAATTGGAAAATATTGCATGGTTGTTGAATTGTAAATTTTTCATTGAAAATTGTTTAAATTAGGAATTTTTGCTAATTAGGTTTCTATAAAACCTAATTATTGGTGAAATAAATCTCAATTAATATTTGTAATACTATATTTTGGTCTTAATAAGAGTTTTAAATTGTTGGTGGAATGGAAAACTTAAATTGATTGCTAGTTTCTATGGATAATTGATAAATTGTGATAAAAATTGTTATTTTTGTAAACTAGATTTTAGATTTTCCTAAATAAATGAGATTAAAAATATAATTATGGTTTCATTATATCATTATCATCATGAATTGTGGTTTAAGTCACTAATTTATGCAAAATCATGTTTTGTGGTGGAATTGTTGTGTTTTGCTTGAAAAATGTTGAAAATTGTTAAAGGGTGCAAACTAGAAATTTCAAATCTATATAAATTTGTGTAATAAAAATATAGTAATAGTTTGTATAGTCTAGTTATGCTATTTAATGAGTTTTATGACCATTGGTTTCATTTAAATGTCAAGTTTTGATGAAAAACGGTAAACTGGCATTTTCGGGTTTTACGAAATTGGACGGTTTGATAGATTTTAGGGTTTCGATGGATTTAATCATGTTTTATAGTATAAGTAATGTGTTTTAAAACTACAAGTTGTTTGTTGATGTTTATCTCGATCCATCGGAGTTTGTACGCCGATATCGAGCGGTATTTGGTTCTTTTGCGTGGACGGGACATAGGTTTTAACCTATGCTTGTTCCTTGTATCGTTTGACTTTTGTATGTGATTCGGTTTACGATGTTATTTATATGTTTGCGTTTAGGTACCCTTCAAGTGGACTACGGGCAATGAAGAGGAGGATGGCGACACCGTCGTCGGCAGACATGGACCAGGTGAGTAGATGTATATCTACGGGGGGAAGTCGGGTGGATGGCGTTTAGCACCCCCGCAACATAGAATAGGAATAGTACTTATTGACATTAGGAAACCAGATGTGATCCTAGATTCTTAATGAGTAGGACCCTAGTAATGACCCTAGGTTGGACTAGACCGATTTAGGAAAAGCATACCAGAGGATGAATACCTTGGAGGAGGTTCGTAGGTTTCAGATAGAAACACACACGCACACACTGGAACACGTCATGGTGTATACGTGCATGTGTATATATATATAGAACTAGGTATAGGTATATATATATACAACACGTACATGGGATTCATTGATGCGATATGATATCTGAGGTATGATGAAACAGTATAACTGGGCTTGATGCCGTGATTCTTGACTATACAGTGGTATTAAGTGTTAGCGGATCATTAGAGAATGAGATGATGAACAGGTATATATAAATTATAATGGGTAGTGATGATATTGAGATACATGGGACTCTAAAATAGTACTCGGACTACAACTTGTGACTGATCACGATATGATATATGTACAACCTGATTACGACATTATAAAGGTGTGACCTGATGCCGATATTATATAGGTGTGACCTGATGCCGATATCATATAGGTGTGACTTGATGACGACATGATTTCAGTATGACTTAATCACAATATGAAACATGTGACATAATATTTCTGAGGATAAACTAATGATGCATATTACGATGGCAATGATATATGATTGATGTATGGGATTACAGTTTAGCACCTTGATCATGAGATGTGTTGATGATGACATTATACGAATGATGAGGCACCTAGGAGATACTTGACCCGTACCCCGATATTAGGATGCCGTACGATGGATTTTACCGTACGAGGCATGGATATGATGATTGATCCGCACTCTTGATTCGAGGAAGCCGTACTACGTATGTGACGCTATTGAGGCTGGATCGCCGACTATTAGGGATATTGATTCAGACCTTAGGTAGACTCTTATTTCTATTGACTAGTTCTTAGGTTTAGTTTTCCTTAGGAGGTTAGATGGACACTAGGTTAGGTTCGAGTCATATAGTGGTAGTAGTATTAGTATATTAAATGAGTAGGTAATATACATTCGTATTTACTTTCGCATTGTATCATAATGGTGCATGTTCATACATATGTTGCTATAAACAGTATAAACCTTACCTGTTAGGACACCAGCACCATTACCGATGATGCGCATATTCCACGCACACTTATTTGCCGGCTCACACACATCATCATCGGTAATTGCTATGTCACGTACACTTTAGATCATATTATCTTTTATTGATAAAATCAGTTAACAACTAAACCGATATAATATTGTGATTACTCTCTGATGTTAGTATAGACATGATATTCATTACTTAGACATTCCTGCATTCATATTTTCATGTTATCGCACGGTATTATGAGCATATGCCGACATTTATCATATACTACTCATGGTTTTGAGATTTGGATTTCTGTGAGATTTCTGGATTTTTGGGGAAAACCGCAAGAATATATATAAAAACTTTTCTCTCTCTCCTCCTCTCTTTTTAAAAATAAGATGCGGTTTTCTCGTGATGTTTGTGTTGTCCACCATGAGATTTCGTGTTTTCTGATGGATTTCGAGACCCGATTCGAGGAGTGGATGAACCGTCTCGGGTAAATGGTGGGCCCGGTATGGTACCCCGGGGCAAGAAGATCGAGTTGTAGACGATGAGCCTGGCAGGGGAAGGCTACCTACCGGTGATGTCTGGCGCGGCAGATATCCGGAGGATACCGACCGTTGTCGTAAGATTTGATGATATGGGCCGATCCGGACTGACGGAGCCCGAGATATTGAGACTATGAGACTTGAGATTTACATGTTTGTGTCGATGCTTGACACGGATTTCTATGGATTTCATTGTTGAGATTTCAGATTCTTATACACATTTTACTGTGATAACAGCTAAAAGATTTCTTATACAGACATATCTGGATTTCAGGATTTGGTTATTTTACATTCATGGTGCATGCATATCCATTCATATGACATAGAACTATATGAGGCACTGACACGAGCACGGAGTATTTGCTTTTACACGTAGTATTACCCTGCTATTACTAGGTGATTGGGACTTAGTGGTGTATTACTATGACCTAGGATAGCGTCGTGCATTCGATTTCTTTTCGTAGATGTCTTCTACTCACGAGTTGGAAACTCACCCCCGTTGTGCCAAATTTTATTACAGGTTCGATGTACAGGTTTTCTTGGCAGATTGCTGGCACATGATTTCCTTCCGGGTGATTTGCACGGTAGGTTGGTTCACTTGTATCTGAACCACCATTGTATCTGTATTATTTCATTTGTATCTAGAAAGCTCCATCAACCATACTTGTATTAATTGATAAGTTTATTGGACCAGTCTTTTATTTCGACCTTAGAGTCGCGCATGTATTATTCTGATTTGGTGGATTTGTTTTCTTTTGATTTTTGAGCCACGCCCTTTGGCGTTGTATATTATTGTGCTTGTTGTGGTTGTTTCCGCCTGTTGGCGTTGAGCTAGCTCCCGTTTGGGGATGCTTTTTATTGTTTATGCATATTATACCTGTTGTAGCCCGTTTGGGGGCCAGTTTTTACAGAGGAGACTCTGCCGAAATTTTTGGAAAAATTTGATGTTGCTTTTAAACTTGTATTCTACATGTTTTCTTCTTCTTCTTCTTCTTCTTTTATGGTTTAGATTTCTGGGCTTCGGTTTACTTAGGTTACGTTGCGCCTCTAGACGTTTCGTAATCTAAGTGCCGGTCACGTTCCGTACTTTCGGGTCGTGACACCAAGGGGGGTGAGGCCGGCCATTTTTTTGGAGGTGAGGGAGAGAAAGAAGTGGGTGAGAAAATGTGTAGAAGTCTCCACCAAAATATCACTTCATTATGTCTTTTCATGCATTTATTTATTTTTCTTTTATTTCTTTACTATAGCAACTCAAGAAAACTCTAGAAAATAGGAAAAAATTGCAAATAAATTTTGCATGATACACACTAAATTCTAACATGCCATGGTTCATTTTTATAAATTAAAACCATTCAAATTTGTAATTTATACTAATTTAGTGTAAAAATAAAGCTTATGTTAATATTTAAAATAATTAATTTAGGAAAAATATTTAATTAAACTAAAAATTTATAAGTGGCTAAATAAACACCATTTACTAGTAATTACATAATTAAAATAGGTATTTTTGAAATTATAATGAAAAACAATCACGGTTTAGTTTTATGAAAAATACATTTACTTTACCGAAAATCATAAATTTCACTTAAACAATTTTATTCATTTAATTATTTTTAAAACGTTACAATCTTCCCCCTTTAAGAAATTCGGTCCCCGAATTTAAATTAAAAGTCCTCTTCCAAATACTAAAACACTTAGCAAACACTCAAATCGTCGGGGCTCCGAAATCATCAATACATAACTAAAATCAACTCCGTCAAGCATAACGCAATCATCGGAGTTATGGCGAGAATAAAATATCAAAACCTAATATGAAGACCATCATAATATACATCAATCTATAACTTATATATTGTTCGCATCCTAGTAAAATCGCCTAAACATTATAATAAAGAAGCATACAAAAACCCCTCTTGAAAATCGCCGTGCAATGCACGTGTCACGGCATAAGTAGCGGACGTTTATTTTTTTAAAAAAATAGCTATATATATATATATATCTTTTATTTAGCATACACGTCCCGCCTGGTTACTAAATCAAATAATAATGATTATGAAACATACTGCTCAAACTGAAATCAATCCCAATCACATCAATAAAATATCATGTGCGTCCGGTGCGTACTGAAATCGAAACCAAATACAGATACCATGAATACACACAAAAACAAAATAAGTGCAACAGGTGTGCACCAAAACATCTGTCAAGTGCAACGGACGTGCACGACTCACTATCAGGTGCATCTAATTTGCACAAAACCCCGATTTAGTGCATCTGGTGTGCACATAATCGCATCAAGTGCGCCAAGTATGCGCAAGAATCCTAATCAGGTGCACATGGTGCACGAAAACATAAATCGAATATCAAAATCAAAATCACAGTAACAAAATGCATGAAAACTAGGTCGAAACATATGTCAAAATCATGTGTGACCCCTATGCACGAAATCAAATCAAAAATCTCAAAATATATAAAACCTAATCTAGTGTACTGGGTGTGTACTAAAAAACATCAATACAACTGATATATAAAACAAAAATAGAATGTAATGAAGGTACACACATGAAATACCAATCGTAGAACAAAGTCCTCAAAATACCAAAATCCAATCAACGAAAATATGAAATTCAAATCACTAAATCACAATCGTAAACACTATCGTCAATGTACGCCTCTTTTCTCTGATGTCGGCTGCTTCTAACTTGTCTCTTCATAAGTTTGCTGACTGCACTACCAACGGCAATACTGATATCTAGAGTCTCCCACGTAGTCGATCCCTTCACTTGATATCCGGATTACATTAAACTTTTCGATCGATCCATCAAAATCCCATAATTCCCCGAGAGCTCAACACTCAAGTACAGTTTAAAAATATCCGGTACATACCCCAGCATCGATGATCCAGCCGTAGAAGGGCAAACCCAAGCCTCACTAATGGCACCGCGGAACTGCCATAAACCCTAAGGTTCAAGGGCGTTCTCGTAGTCATTATGTCGAGTTAGGGTTTCATTCTTCTAGAGGGTCCATCGAAATACCTGCATGTTATTCCGAATACCTTAAACATGGGAAAATGGTTTTCTGATAATCGTTCGAACCCTTTAACTTCATCCGGACGGCATGTGAATACCCTTCATCCGCATGCTAAACAATGCTTCAATCCTCAAGAATAACCAATACTCTAATGGTTATTGCATTCGAGCCGCAGCTCCCTCTGCCAGTGTGCCCATGGTAACAGAAACTACCATCCGATATCGACGAAGATAGATCAAAGGAACGAATGAAATACGGTGCAAACAATGTACATCCTAAGGCTCCTTAAGCAGAGTAGCGTATCGTAAGTATGCCGCGGACCATACCCACGGTACGTTACTCTACCTAAATCGCCTACTCCATCAACCAAGGGTCACCTAGACTTATACAAGGTTAAACCTAGCGCTCTGATACCAACTTTGTCACGATCCGAAAGTACGGAACGTGACCGGCACTTGGATTACGAAGCGTCTAGAGGCGCCACGTAACCTAAGTAAGCCGAAGCCCATAAATCTAAACCATAAAAGAAGAAGAAAAAGGAAAAGAAAAAAAGTTTAAAAGTATCAGCAAATTTTCCCAAAAATTTCGGCAGAGTCTCCTTTGTAAAAACTGGCCCCAAACGGGTACAACAAGTATAATATACATAACAACAATAAAAAAACATCCCCAAACGGGAGCTAACTCAACGCCAACAGGCGGAAACAACCACATTAAGCACAATAATATACAACGCCAAAGGGCGAGGCTCAAAACTCAAAAGAAAACAAATCCACCAAATCAGAATAATACATGCGCGACTCTAGGTCGAAATAAAAGACTGGTCCAATAAACTTATCAAGTAATACAAGTATGGTTGATGGAGCTTACTAGATACAAATGAAAGAATGAAAGTACAATGGTGGTCCAGATACAAGTGAACCAACCTACCATGCAAATCACCCTGAATGAAATGATGTGCCAGCAACTGCCAGGGAAACCTGTACATCGAACCTGTAATAAAATTTGGCACAACGGGGGTGAGTTGCCAACTCGTGAGTAGAAGACATTAACAAAAAAAATCGAATGCACGACGCTATCCTAGGTCATAATAATACACTACTATATCTCAATCATCTAGTAATAGCAGGGTAATACTACGTGTAAATGCAGACACTCCATGCTCGTGTCAGTGCCTCCTATAGTACTATGTCATATGAATGGATATGCATTCACCATGAATGTAATGTAACCAATCCTGAAATCCAGATATATCTGTATAAGAAATCTTTAGAGGTTATCATAGTAAAATGTGTATAGGGATCTGAAATCTCAATAATGAAATCAATGGAAATCCGTGTCAAGTATCGACACAAACATGTAAATCTCAAGTCTCAAAGTCTCAATATCTCGGGCTCCGTCAGTCCGGATCGGCCCATATCATCAAATCTCACAACAACGGTCGGTATCCTCCGGATATCCACCGCGCCAGACATCACCATTAGGTAGCCTTCCCCTGCCAGGCTCATCGTCTACAACTCGATCTTCTTGCCCGGGGGTACCATACCGGGCCCACTATATACCCGAGACGGTTTATCCACTCCTCGAATCGGGTCTCGAAATCCAACAGAAAACATGAAATCTCATGGTGGACGACACATACATCACGAGAAAACCGCATCTTATTTTAAAAAGAGAAGAGGAGAGAGAGAGAGAAGTTTTTATATATTCTTGCGGTTTTCCCCAAAAATCCAGAAATCTCATAGAAATCCAAATCTTAAAATCATGAGTAAGTATATGATAAGTGTCGGCATATGCCCATGATACTGCATGATAACATGAAAATATGAATGCATGAATGTCTAAGTAATAAATGCCATGTCTAGACTAACATCTGAAAGTAATCCCAAAATTATATCGATCTAGTTGTTAACTGATTCTATCAATAAAAAATAATATGATCTAAAGTGTACGTGACATAGCAATTACCGATGATGATGTGTATGAGCCGGCAAATAAGTGTGCGTGGAATATGCGCATCATCGGTAATGGTGCTGGTGTCCTAACAGGTAAAGTTTATACTGATTATAGCAACATATGTATGAACATGCAACATTATGATTACAGTGTGAAAGTAATGACTGATGTGTGTTATCCACTCATTTGATATACAATTATCACTACCACTATATGACTCGAACCTAACCTAGTGTCCATCTAACCTCCTAAGGAACTAAACCTAAGAAACTAGTCATTAAGAAACAAGAGTCTACCTAGGTCTGAATCAATATCTATAATAGTCGGCGATCCAGCCTCAATAGCGTCACATACGTAGTACGGCTTCCTCGAATCAAGAGTGCAGATCAATCATCATATCTATGCCTCGTACGGTAAAATCCATCGTACGGCATCCCAATATCGGGGTACGGGTCAAGTATCTCCTAGGGGTCTCATCATTAGTATAATGTCATCATCAAAACACCTCATGATCAAGGTGCTAAACTGTGATCGCATACGTCAATCATATATCATTGCCATCATAATAAGCATCATTAGTTTATTCTCAGAAATATCATGTCATATGTATCATATTGTGATTAAGTCATACTGATATCATATCGTCCTCAAGTCACACCTCTATGATATCGACATCAGGTCACACCTATATGATGTCGTAATCAAGTCATACATATCCCATATCGTGATCAATCACAAGTTACAGTCCGGGCACTATTTTAGAGTCCCATGTACCTCAATATCATCACCACCCATTATAATTTAAGTATACATGTTCATTATCTCATTCTCTAATGATCCGCTAACACTTAATACGACTGTATAGCCAAGAATCACGGCATCAAGCCCAGTTACACTGTTTCATCATACCTCGGATATCATATCACATCAATGTATCCCATATACGTGTCCTATATATATATACCTATACCTTGTCCTATATATATATACACATGCACGTATACACCATGTCGTGTTTCAGTGTGTGCGTGTGTGTTTTTCTACCTGAAACCTACGAACCTCTTCCAAGGTATTCATCTTCTGATATGTCTTCCTAAATCAGTCTAGTCCAGCCTAGGGTCATTACTAGGGCCCTACTCATTAAGAATCTAGGGTCACATCTTGTTTCCTAATGACAATAAATACTATTCCTATTCTACGTTGCGGTGTTGCTAAACGCCATCCACCCGACTTCCCCCCGTAGATATACATCTACTCACCTGGTCCATGTCTGCCGAAGACGGTGTCGCCATCCTCCTCTTCATCACCCGTAGTCCACGTGAGGGGTACCTAAACGCAAACATATAAATAGCATCGTAAACTAAATCACATACAAAAGTCAAACAATACAAGGAACAAGCATAGGTTAAAACCTATGTCCCGTCCACGCAAAAGAACCAAATATCGCTCGATATCGGCGTACAAACTCCGATGGATCGAGATAAACATCAACAAATAACTCGTAGTTTTAAAACACATTATTTTTATTATAAAATATGATTAAATCCAACGAAACTCTAAAATCCATCAAACCGTCCAATTTCGTAAAACCCGAAAATGCCAATTTACCGTTTTTCATCAAAACTTGACATTTAAATGAAACCAATGGTCATAAAACTCATTAAATAGCATAACTAGACTATACAAACCGTTACTATATTTTTATTACACAAATTTGTATTAATTTGAAATTTCTAGTTTGCAACCTTTAACAATTTTCAACATTTTTCAAGCAAAATACCACAATTCCACCAAACATGATTTTGCATGAATTAATGTATTAAACCACAATTCATGATGATAATGATTTAATGAAACCATAAATTATATTTTTAATCTCATTTATTTAGGAATTTCCAAAAATCTAGTTAACAAATTTTCATTTTTTTCACAATTTATCAATCATCAATAAAACTAGTAACAAATTTGAGTTTTTTATCCCATCAACAAGTTAATATCCTCATTAAAACCACACTCTAGTGTTATAAATATCAATTGGAATTTTATTCCACCTATATATACTATAAGTAGAAATCTAGTTTATAAAAAAAATGGTTTAATTTAACAAATTTGGATCACAATTTGCAATATGTCAATTATGCATGATTTTCCATTTGTAAAAGTGTTAATCTAGTTATTATAACCCTAATGAATTAATAAAACCACAACTTAATTTTTACAAACCCTAACTTGAATTTTTAAAAGTAGTAAATAGAATTAATATATTAAATCTAATTAAGCTTAAATGAATATCTAATAACAATAAATCAAAAGAAAGAAATTTATACCTCCAAATCATCAAATCCAAACATGAAATAAGCCTCCAAAATGCATGCTTTCCATCTCCAAAATCCATGTAAAAATGAGCAAAGAATAAAGGGTAGGAAATAAATAGGATTTTGTGGATTTTTAATTGAATTTTTAAAGGATTTTTGATGAATTTTGGAGCAAAATAAAATGGGGAAAATGGGGGCTACCATGGGGGGTGAGGCCGGCCATTTTTTTGGAGGTGAGGGAGAGAAAGAAGAGGGTGAGAAAATGTGTAGAAGTCTCCACCAAAATATCACTTCATTATGTCTCTTTATGCATTTATTTATTTTTCTTATATTTCTTTACTATAGCAACTCAAGAAAATTCTAGAAAATAGGAAAAATTTGCAAATAAATTTTTCATGATACACACTAAATTCTAACATGCCATGGTTCATTTTTACAAATTAAAACCATTCAAATTTGTAATTTACACTAATTTAGTGTAAAAATAAAGCTTATGTTAATATTTAAAATAATTAATTTAGAAAAAATATTTAATTAAACTAAAAATTTATAAGTGGCTAAATAAACACCATTTACTAGTAATTACATAATTAAAATAGGTATTTTTGAAATTATAATGAAAAACAATCACGATTTAGTTTTATGAAAAATGCATTTTACTTTACCGAAAATCATAAAATTCACTTAAACAATTTTATTCATTTAATTATTTATTTAATTATTTTTAAAACGTTACACAAGCTTTCTTCTAGTTGAAGAAGAAGAAGAAGAAGAAAAAGAATATGATAAGTATTATTGAAAAATAGAAAATAAAGTGATTCTTATCATATAGCAACCATGGTTAAGTGTAGAGAATAAACTAGGGTTAGATTAAGGCTAAGAAACAAAATGGTCAAAGCTTCATGAAGTTTCAACAAAAGACAAAAGAAGCAACCATTTCATTTCTTTCCAAAATAAATGAATAAATAAAAATAAATAGATATGTAAATCAAAACCCTAGCCATTAACATAACCATGGTTTAATCATACACACCCAAGTTTGCATGTATCATCAAACATGATACAATCAAGTGCACAAAAATATATCACATATACAATGTGCACTTCAAGTGAGAAAATCCATTTTAAGTGAACCAATATTAGTTAATGCAAAGTAATATATCAAATATATAATTATACATTAAATCATTAAATCAACACTTGATTTAATGATCCGGTCATACTGCATATAACCGACTAAGATCAAGTGTATCAATGTATCGAATCAACACTTGATTCGGTAACCCGGCTATATCACATATAACCTGCCGATGATACAAATCGTGAGAATAGAATACAATATCACATACTGGTATTATTCTCGGTCCCGGACATATCTCATATGCGCTCCTATTTCGTTTCGCTTGAGCCAGGAAAACTCTGTGTAGGACTCTGAAGACTCGTCAATACGCCGGCAGCAGGTGATGATCATATCAAACACCCACAAGCCGCAAGCGGTCTGCTAAACGTAACGGCCACCCGGGTATTGAGCGATCAGAAGATCGACGAGCAAGCCCGCTCACACTCCTTTGAATCCAACCTGTAATACTTATCGTACAGTCCGGCCTGTTCGTCTGATATGTCGCATATCTCGCCTAGGGGTGGTAAAAGTCAGACCCCAATAGCTCGATAAGTCGTGTCGATATGAGGTCTATAACAGTTCGAGAAACTACTGATAACACTTACCAGCAAATCTCAGCAACCATGGCCAGGGATTTCCGGTTATAGCTAATCGAACACAGTGCAACATCAACTCCCTATACCGGGAGAGACGAATCCCCTCCTATCGCTCATTGCCTCCATGCGATTCGGGACTGTACCCAAAAACCACCGTTTTGCACGCCCTCTTAGACGTGGTAAGGTGGAAATCAAAGCACAGTGGGAATCACACAAGACTCTATGACGATCTCGGGTCTACAGACTAACCTGTACCAGTGTCACCAGAGAACTGCCATCTGACGTAAGGTATAATACCATCTGGGATTTCTCGGCGAGTCCGTCCAGTGTACCCAGTCTCCACTGAGCACCCGTATATCATCTCTGATGTCAAACACCAATGGATATGGGATCATCCATCGCCCAACTGTATGGGTCGAGAAGGTATACGCTAGTCTACTCTGGTATATCGATGCCCCGTTTCGATACACCCACGACTAGGGACCTTGAAGGATGTACTTATGACTACCATGTCCCCACTAGAATGATCCGCATCATAGTCCAGGTAGTCAAGTACACATCTTAAGGGCTTTACCAACATGTAACAGAGAGACAATCAGTGTACACGTTAAGATAATGACCAACCAGATAGCATACTATCATGTCGAGCAAGAAAGTCCTCCATATATATGTCCCAGCATCCACTATAATATACATCCTATGTACAGTAATGGCCTCTAGGGCTTACATATAACTAACAATCTTCCACTTGCACTAGGGCCATCTGTAGCAGTGGTTGCAGTATCTCATACTTAACCATCCCATAAAAGTCTCTCTCTGGGAAAAGGCCTTTGTGAGTGGATCTGCCGTGTTATCCTCTGAGTCTGCTCTCCTAACCTCGATCACCCTGGAGATCAACCATCTCCATGATCAGGCGATACTGTCTTAGAATATGTCTGGATCACTGATGGGATGGACGTTCCTTGGCATAAGCCACAACTCCATTGACACACAATGGGAGGAACTGAGTTCATCTCATAAACTAATATACACCCAGACAGCCTCTTTGGTAGCATCTTAAGTAGCGATGTTTCCAGCCTTAATCGTCTAGTATGTCACGGTATCTAGCTTGGAACTCTTCCAACATACCGTCCCTTTACTGAGGGTAAAGACAATGCCTGCGACTGACATTCAGTCGTCTTTATCACCCTGGAACCTTTCAAGTGATTCTCCCCAGGATCAATTGATACCATCTCACTACATCTAGTGAGTATCCTAACATCCAATTACATCTATCTCATAGATGAAAACACAGGATTTAGGAGGTATCACTTTGATCCTATATGGAGAATCCTTGTGATAAGCGGAGATTGACCGAGCATAGCATAGGAAACTCCTTCCTTATCAAGAGTATGTCATCCACGTACTTTACGAGGATCACCACCATACTCCCTACTACCCTTTTGTTTATACAAGGTTCATCTACCATTTTGATGCTGTCAAACTCTTTGACTAACACATCAAAATAGACGTTTCAACTCCGCGATGCCTGCTTTACATAAAACATCTTGCTCGCGTTTTCGCTGCTCCCACCGTCTACGAGGCCCTTTGGCTGTGTACTTATAGACGCACTCTTCTAACATATCACTTAGAAAAGCAGTCATGGCACCCAACCGCCAGATATCGTAGTCATGGTATGTAGTCGTGGCAAGTAGGATCTGGATGGACTTAAGCATAGCTATTTAGAAAAGGTTTCATCATAATCCATACCTGGTCAATGATGCAAACTTTTAACAAGTCTAGCTTTGAAAGACTCAACTTTTCCATGTACACCAAGTAATCTTCTCAAGATATACTTTCTGCTGATGGGGATTTAACCCTTCAGATAAACCAACCAAAGTCCATACTTTGTTGGTGTATAAAGATTCCATCTCAGATCGCTAAGCATCTAGCCATTCTCACAGAGTCCCACTCTTGATGGCCAACTCGAAACTAGTTGGGTCATCATCTCATGACGCAATCCTCGCTCCTATTGTCATAGAGAAACGGAAATATCTCTCAGGTGGGTGAGGATCCCTACTAGATCGGCGGAGAGGCTGAAGTTCGTTGGTAACTATTGAATCCTTTGGTTCTTCCAAATCATCAGCTGTAGTTTGTATATCTGGAACCTTTCCTGTTCTTCATAACAGACCTTGCCTCGAGCTTGTCCGGATTATGCTTTTAGACATAGCCCGGACAACCCCAAATCTTAATCAACTGAAGATATGGGCTCTTTCCTTTCCATATCACATATGAAGCGGTAGGCAACTGATTTGATTGGAACCCTATTCAATAGGTATGCAACTTCTCAAGCGCATAACTCCCAAAATGAAATAGGTAACTCAGTAGTACTCATCATAGAGCGCACCATATCGAATAGGGTGCAATTGCTCTGCCCCGATATACCATCGTGCTATGGTGTATACGGAGGAGTAATGCTGAGAGAGAATCTCATTCTCCTTTAGAAAAGTCATAGAATTCTGTGCTCAAGTATTCTCCTCCGTGATCACATCAAAGGATATAATACTTATACCCGTATTGGTTCTCTACTTCTAACTTATATTCTATGAATATCTCAAAAGGTTCGGACTTGTGTTTCAACAGGAACATATGTCTGAATCTTGAGAGATCATCTGAGAATGTAATGAAGTACAAAGAACCGGTCTTGGTATGTGTAGACAGGGGATCTTCATACATCAACAGGTATTATCCCAAAAGTTCACTAACTCTTTCTCTGTTTCCATTAAACAGAGCTATGGTCATCTTATCTTTGTGACATGACTGGCAAGTTTCATAAGATGTAAATTCAAACATATTTAAATATGCATCTATGTGCAACTTAGCTAGTCGGGTCGCATTGATATGACCTAGTCTACAATACCTCAAGAAGGATCCGTTCATTTCTGAACTCTTCCTCTCGTGTGTGTTCTGTATACTAAGAACTGTAGTTTGATTTAGAACATCAATGCTTTTAGATAACGCGCCTGAACCGATCAACTTTTGATACAGGAAATGTTCAAAATATTATCCAACAATACAAAATTATATCCTTTCTTTACTAATAAAGAGACTGATATGATTTTGTATATCAGGTTCGGTATCTAATTAGATTCATTCAGAATCAATGTACTGGTAATACAAGGTGACAGTGACCAACAGACTTGGCTACAACACTTGCACCGTTTTCTGCCTCATGAAACTTATCACCCGTTCTCAGTTCTCTACCTATCTGTAGCCCATGTAACAAATTACATATGCGGGATCCTGATCCGGTATCAAATACCCAGGATGTAGAGGATACTTGAGAATCAGTTCTCTGCAATGAACACACCCGAAGATGATGCATCAGTATGCACTTTCTTCGTTTGGGCGGCACGGGAATTCTGGTAATCCCCCATTTCCTGCTCAGTCTTATAACAATTATAAGTTGGAGCGGGACCAACGTTCCCCAGCGCAGTATAACAAGCGGGTTCAGTCAATACATCCGTATTATTATCTTGATTAAGGCGTGATATGGTCGCTACCTGGAGAGAGAGAGAGAAGAAAACACTCAGCGTGCGCTCTTGCAAGATCAGATTGGTTATTATTTTATCTAATCAAGATGGCTCCTACTGTTTTTATCAAATCTTCCTTCAAACCCTAAAAGGAAAGACTAGCCGGGATTAATTACACACTACAAGTTCGCCAATCTTTCAGCCAGGCCAGTGTCGGTACTTTGAGGGAGGTCCCCCGTGCTTTCGCACGAACCTAATTAATGTAAACCTCGTTTTCCCAGAGGCGTAACCTCGTTAACACCTTTCTAGACACCTACTTGATCGGCTAATTGTAATGTGTAAAACTCTCCCAGGAGTAACTCTTACTCGCAGCGGGTATCGGGATCCAACTATCTCATAGAAGGTATGCAATCTCATTGCAAATTTCAACACTTGAAATTCCCGATAATATTTTGCCCCTAGTGTTCTATGACCTTGACGAATGCCAAACAACCCAAAGTCCACTAGTCAAGTTCAACCCGTACATTTCTTGATTGAATTAAACCCACCCGTACGACCCTTGACGAATGCCAAACACGCCGTACGAATACCCTAATCCAATCTGCATCATATGCATAAGCAGATAAATACTAGTTAGCTACCGTACACTACGCCTTGACGAATGCCAAACTACCGCAGCACGAATACTAACTAGTACTTATCTGAAATGACGGAGGGCTACGACAGGTTTTTCTGAAAACCTATTGCGTAATGAACTTGATATCGTTGTAGAATCAAATGATTTTGAAATGGAGTGTTTTTTAGGCTTTTCTAGTTTTGCTAAAGGGGTCACTCCCGGTGAAGGGATCGTCGGCCCTTTCCTCGTCGAATGAGGTGCGGGATATATCATATATATCACTGTGCAAAGCAGGAACTATAGAAGCAATCAAAAGACAAACCGAGTGTGTAGCATCTGCCGGTTATTGCTAAAAGGGTCACTCCCGGTGAAGGGATCTCGGCCCTTTCCTCATCGAATAAGGTGCAGGATGTTCTACAAGGAACACCACGATGCAAAGCAAGAACTGTAGCTACCTATTTTTAAGAAATTCGATTCCACAACATCTTTAGGTTTCTTTTATTTTCATTAATCACATTAATGAAGTCCCATTATTTAAGTTACCTAAACATCACAGATAAATACGACGTATACTTATGCCATTCGCATTCGCCTCGATGTCCCCTCGTGCACCGTTAGGTTAGGTAACTAACGACAGAGCGGGGCAGGGCTAGCGTGGGTGTAAAACATAAGTAACGTCTATATAATATATCATATATACTATATACAGTAGTTATCATAGAACATATCAAATGATCACATCACAGATATCGCAGCAGAAAATATCATATGAAATATTGGATATACTAGGACGTCCGTGTTTTCAATACGAGCCAGTATAAAACACGGATTCCACGGTCGCGATGAATAGTCAAACCCACACCCCTAGACCCCTACGAGAGCGGCAAGAAACCCTACCAATTCTAGAGTTAGGATACCCGGACTCGACTCATCGAGTTGGTCTGCCACTGGACTCCGGAACCCGTTTACTTGTGCCCTCCTCCTTGGGTCTATCCTAGTGCGGAAAAGTAAATAATATACAAAAGGTGACATCTTCCGCAACCTGGAAGTGCCCCAATAAAAGAATATTACATACAAGTTTTTACATGAATGAAAATGGAAAACACTCATCTCAGATAAAAACCCCCGGCTATTCAAACACGACGATCCAATATAACATATCCAGCAACACATAACATCACATGTTATCAACGTAAGTAAACATGCGTATCCCAATTGTCATTGACATATAGCAACGAAACCGGCGATATCACATATTACACTTACGGTCATAGAAAAGAAAGTGTAAAACTACAACAGTTGGAATCCGCGACTTCTTTAGACATCGCATGCCTAACAATTATAAACCCCGCATTTTAGTCTCATTATCGAAAACTCTTTTCAATATCAAGTCGGGCAATTCAACAAGATTCCCGACATCCTGATCGAATGCTCGTCGCAAACTTTAGTAGGCGGCCGCACCCCCGACGCCGTCGACGAAGTGCACCAAGGCGGAACACCTCTGCCGCGAGCACCCGAACGGATGCTTTCGGCGACGGGGTTCTCCTACAGTCACTTGGTCGGGGCTATGGGGCGAGGCTGTCTATTAAGTTTACCCGGCGAGTATCCGCGTACGCTACGTGATTGCGTCGGACTTTTGATCACATCAAAATTCCGTGGCAACCGATCAAGTGAGACTAAACTGCTATGTTTACAACATTCATTCAGTTATCTCATAACGACTTGTGAATTCCAATTATTGTATCACATTCCGGATAAATAGAAAATGTTAAACTTTCCGATCGAACAATCGAACACCCAAGTTTTCCCGAAATAGCTCAACACATGAAATAATTTTAACAACATTCACTTCGTGCCTCAGTACCAACGGTCCAGCCGTAGAAGGGTCAAGCCAACGCCTCACATGTGGCACGCCGTACTGCCCCAAACCCTAAGATTCAAAGGGCAGTTCAAGACGGTCACATAATCGAGTTAAGGTTTGTTGTCTTCTAGAGGGACCATCGCGTTACTTGCACTACTTAGAACGTCATTAAACTACGGAAAATCCAACAATTGGAAATTTCCCGGCAGGGGAAAAAGTGGGTATTTTTATCCTATCGAACTTTTTAACATATTCTAAAAATACCCCGAAAAACACAGTAAACAAAGTTAAATAATCCGATCGACTCATCGAGTCCCCAATACAACCCCAGAACACTCAACTCTTGAGTCAAAATAAAAATACCGATAAAATATAAATCACATAAATAGGAATTATGGTGCCAAAATGATAACCTAACTCTTCTGTACGGCCGCGGAACCGCGGCCCAAGCAGGCTATTGTCGCGGTTCCTTGGTGGAATGTACGATTTAGGGGGGCGTTTTTCACCACAATTCTTATATTTTCCTGCTGTAATTTTCAGGTATTTTTAATTCAGAAAAATCCACAATTTTCAAAAATGTACAGAGAGGGGTCATGGATTAGTGTTTCGGGTTCGATCGGGTTTCTAACTCCGTCTACGCATCGCCTAAGGCTTTAGCTAGGCTCTGATACAACTATAGGGTTCCTAGGCACACTAATGAGGTCTCACAACAGATCAAACATGCCCAATTCAGATTTTTTCATGTGCCTACAAACCCTAATACGGATCGTTAACTAGATGATAAGGCGATGGAAGCAAGTAAACAACTTTATTGCTAAAGGAAAGTGACTACAACCTTTGTAGATCCGGTCCTCCACTTTCTAGGCTCCGTGATGACGTCCCTCCGCTGTACCTATCAGAATCCTAGACTCTCGCAGTGGTTTCATCGGAGAAAAGATCGGGCTAGGTCGTAGACTTCGATGCCGAAGATAATATACGTCGAGGCAACTCAAGAACATGCTCGAACTTCACCAAGTCATGAAACTTGTGAAGAAAACACCCTATACTACTTGGCAAGTGGTAGAGGATGAACAAATAGGAAGTGGGTTCACTTTAGAATTGGATTTCTCACTCTTTTTCTCATGTTCCCATTAATGGTAGCAAGCTTTCTTCTTGTTGAAGAAGAAGAAGATGAAGAAAAAGAATATGATAAGTATTATTGAAAAATAGAAGATAAAGTGATTCTTATCATATAGCAACCATGGTTAAGTGTAGAGAATAAACTAGGGTTAGGTTTAATGGTTAGATTAAGGCTAAGAAACAAAATGGTCAAAGCTTCAAAGCTTCATGAAGTTTCAACAAAAGACAAAAGAAGCAACCATTTCATTTCTTTCCAAAATAAATGAATAAATAAAAATAAATAGATAAGTAAATCAAAACCCTAACCATTAACATAACCATGGTTTAATCATACACACCCAAGTTTGCATGTATCATCAAACATGATACAATCAAGTGCACAAAAATATATCACATATACAATGTGCACTTCAAGTGAGAAAATCCATTTTAAGTGAACCAATATTAGTTAATGCAAAGTAATATATCAAATATATAATTATAAATTAAATCATTAAATCAACACTTGATTTAATGATCCGGTCATACTCCATATAACCGACTACTATCAAGTGTATCAATGTATCGAATCAACACTTGATTCGGTAACCCGGCTATATCACATATAACCTGCCGATGATACAAATCGCGAGAATAGAATACAGTATCACATACTGGTATTATTCTCGGTCCTGCACATATCTCATATGCGCTCCTATTTCATTTCGCTTGAGCCAGGAAACCTCTGTGTAGGACTCCAAAGATTCGTCAGTACGCCGGCAGCAGGTGATGATCATATCGAACACCCATAAACCGCAAGCGGTCTGCTAAACGTAACGGCCACCCGGGTATTGAGCGATCAGAAGATCGACGAGCAAGCCCGGTCACACTCCTGTGAATCCAACCAGTAACACTTACCGTACAGTCCGGTCTGTTCGTCTGATATGTCGCATATCTCGCCTAGGGGTGGTAAACGTCAGACCCCAATAGCTCGATAAGTCGTGTCGATATGAGGTCTATAATAGTTCGAGAAACTACTGATAACACTTACCAGCAAATCTCAGCAACCCTGGCCAGGGATTTCCGGTTATAGCCAATCGAACACAGTGCAACATCAACTCCCTATACCGGGAGAGACGAATCCCCTCCTATCGCTCATTGCCATCATGTGATTCGGGACTGTACCCAAAAACCACCGTTTTGCACGCCCTCTTGGACGAGGTAAGGTGGAAATCAAAGCACAGTGGGAATCACACAAGACTCTATGACGATCTTGGGTCTACAGACTAACCTGTACCAGTGTCACCAGAGAACTGCCATCTGACGTAAGGTATAATACCATCTGGGAGTTCTCGGCGAGTCCGTCCAGTGTACCCAGTCTCCACTGAGCACCCGTATATCATCTCTGATGTCAAACACCAATGGATATGGGATCATCCATCGCCCATCTGTATGGGTCGAGAAGGTATACGCTAGTCTACTCTGGTATATCGATGCCCCGTCTCGATACACCCACGACTAGGGACCTTGAAGGATGTACTTATGGACTACCATGTCCCCACTAGTATGATCTGCATCATAGTCCAGGTAGTCAAGTACACATCCTAAGGGCTTTACCAACATGTAACAGAGAGACAATCAGTGTACACGTTAAGATAAAGAGCAACCAGATAGCATACTATCATGTCGAGATAGAAAGTCCTCTCTATATATGTCCCAGCATCCACTACAATATACATC
This sequence comes from Agapanthus africanus, assembly GCA_030015575.1. Taxonomy (NCBI): domain Eukaryota; kingdom Viridiplantae; phylum Streptophyta; class Magnoliopsida; order Asparagales; family Amaryllidaceae; genus Agapanthus; species Agapanthus africanus. The sequence continues at coordinate 388,602,077 of CM057344.1, forward strand.
CTATGTACAGTAATGGCCTCTAGGGCATACATATAACTAACAGGTGCCGGTTTCTAATTTTTAGAAAAGTTTCGTTTCCGTATTCCGGCGTCGGATTGACGGCCGGGGCGCTGCCGTGCACTTACATCTAGCACGGCAGCAAGGTTTCGGGTGGTATCGTCCGTGCCATTTAAAATTTTTTACCGTTCTAGATAACCCTAACCATGAATCTTTAACTAGCGATTTAAACAAAACTACATGTTAACAAATTAACATCTAAGTAATATGTATTACAACCTTTGTAGTCCGTTCCTTTGCTTCATAAGCTCCGAGTAGTGGTCCCTTCGCTCCGATCCATGAACCCCTGGACTCTTCAGAGGCTCTAGAAGTCGTATGATGAATCCTTGCTTGTAGTCTTCAAAATCCGAGATGATCTATTTCGAGGAATCCCGGACTCAAGCTCTATCTTCACTAAGTAGGAACTAGTGAAGCTAACACACTAATCTATATGGCTAGTATAGAAGAGAATGATGAAGTAGGGATTTTGCTCTCTTTAGTTTTCTTTTTCTCACAATCTTTTATCACAAAAGAAAAAGGCTAGAAAAGCTTTTGGAGGAAGAAGAAGATGAAGTGATAAAAGATTAATTGTTGTGAGGTTAGAAATGCAACCATGGGTTAATATGTGTTATCCTTAAACCTTGTAGATAATAGAACATGGTTAGAGATTAGGGTTAAGTTAATAAATATCTTAGATAATATCCAAAAGGTGGACAATGTCAACAAGGAAAATATCCTAGAAATATCCACACAATTTGAATTATCTAAAATGAATATAAATCCAACCATTATCACAAATCATGGTGTGATTCTCTTAAACCCTAGTTGCATGTATAACCTAGCATGTTACAATTATACATATCACATATATAGAATTTTGTAACAAAAGAATAGAATACATTTAACATATATCACATATATATCAATGCATCCTAAGTGAGAAAAAGAATTACTTAAGTGAGCTTATATTTGTTAATGTAATGTAATATATCATATATATTATTATACATTAAATTATCGAATCAATACTTGATCCGATAATCCGGCTATATCACATATAACTGACTAATATAAAATGTATCATTTCATCGAATCAACACTTGATCCGATGACCCGGCCATATCACATATAACCGGCCGATATCACATATCACGAAAACAGAATACGGTATCACATACTCGTATCAATCTCGGTCCCGCACATATCACATATGTGCTCCTACTCCGTTTCTCCTGAGGAAGGAAACCTCTGTGTAGGACTCTAAAGTCTCGTCAATACGCCGGCAGTAGGTGATGATCATATCAAACACCCACAAGATGCAAGCGGTCAGCTAAACGTAACAGCCACCCAGGTAATAAGTGATCAGAAGATCAACAAGTAAGCCTGCACACAGTCCTGTGAATCCAATCAGTAACACTACCGTACAGTCCGGTCTCTTCGTCTGATATGTCGCATATCCAGTCTAGGGGTGGTAAACGTCATACCCCAGTAACCGATAAGTGGTGTCGATGTGAGGCTCATAACTGGTCGAGAAACTACTGATAATACTTACCAGTAGATCTCCATATCATCCCTGGCCAGGGACTTCCAGTTATAGCCAATCGAGCACAGCGCAACATCAACCCCTAATACCCAGAGAGACGAAACCCCTTATATCGCTCATTGCCTCCATGTGATTCGGGACTGCACCCAAAGGACACCGTTTTGCACGTTCTCATGAACGTGGATAGGTGGAAATCAAAGTACAGTGGGAATCACACAAGACTCTATGACGATCTCGGGTCTACAGACTAACCTGTACCAGTGTCACCACAGAACTGCTATATGACGATAGGTATAATACCATCTAGAAGTTCTCAGCAAGTTCGTTAAGTGTACCCAGTCTCCATTGAGCACCCGTACACCATCTTTGATGTCAAACACCAATGGATGCGGGATCATCCATCGCCCATCATATAGGTCAAGATGCGTATACGCTAGTCTACGCTGGAGTATCGATGCCCTGTCTCGATACACCCTCGACTAGGAACAATTATAGGATATACTCTTGGACTACACTGGCACCACTACTATGATCTGCATCATAGTCCTAGTAGTCAAGTACATATCCTAAGGGCTTTATCAACATGTGAGAGCAAGACAATAAACCAATACAAGTCAACATGTTTAGACAAAGTGAAACGAGATAGCATGCTATCATATCGAGCAAGAAAGTCCTCTCTATATATATCCAAGCATCCACTATAATATACATCATATGTACAACAATGGCGTCTAGGGCATATACATAACTAACAATCTCCCACTTGCACTAAGGCCAGCTGTAGTAGTATCTCATACCCAACATCCCGAAGAGTCTCTCAAATTGTAACTAGGGTATGGCCTTCGTGAGTGAATCCGCAGTGTTGTCCTTCGTGTCAACTCTCCTGACCTCGATCTCTCGGCGATCAACTATCTCCCGGATCAGGTGATACCGCCTTAGAATATGCCTGGATCTTTGATGGGACCTGGGTTCCTTGGCCAAAGCCACAGCTCCATTGTTATTGTTAGTTGTATGTATGCCCTAGAGGCCAGTATTGTACAGATGATGTATATTATATTAGATGCTTGGACATATATAGAGAGGAATTTCTTGCTCGATATGATAGTATGCTATCTGGTTGCTCTTTACTTTAACATGCATACTTGTCTCTTTATACTGTCTTATAGTTACATGTTGGTAAAGCCCTTAGGATGTGTACTTGACTACCTGGACTATGATGCGGATCATACTAGTGGGGATATGGTAGTCCATAAGTACATCCTTCAAGGTCCCTAGTCATGGGTGTATCGAGACGGGGCATCGATATACCAGTGTAGACTAGCGTATATGCTTCTCGACCCATGAGATGGGCGATGGATGATCCCATATCCATTGGTGTTTGACATCAGAGATGGTATACGGGTGCTCAGTGGAGACTGGGTACACTGGACGGACTCGCCGAGAACTCCCAGATGGTATTATACCTCACGTCAGATGGCAGTTCTCTGGTGACACTTGTGCAGGTTAGTCTGTAGATCCGAGATCGCCATAGAGTCTCTTGTGATTCCCACTGTGCTTTGATTTCCACCTTACCACATCCATGAGGGCGTGCAAAACGGTGGTTTTTCGGTACAGTCCCGAGTCACATGGAGGCAATGAGCGATAGGAGGGGTTTCGTCTCTCCCGGTATTGGGGGTTGATGTTGCGCTGTGCTCGATTGGCCGTAACAGGGAAGTCCCTGGCAAGGGCTGATTCAGAGATTTACTGGTAAGTGTTACCAGTAGTTTCTCGACCCGTTATGAGCCTCACATCGGCATGACTTATCGGTTATTGGTGTCTGACGTTTACCACCCCTAGACTTGATATGCGACATATCAGACGAGGAGACCGGACTGTACGGGAAGTGTCACCGGCAGGGTTTTTACAGGATTTGGAGCGGGCTTGCTTGCTGATCTTCTGATCGCTCAATACCCAGGTAGCCGTTACGTCTAGCTAGTACCGCTGATGGCTTGTGAGTGCTTGATGTGATCATCACCTACTGCCGGCGTATTGACGAGTCTTTAGAGTCCTACATAGTGGTTTTTCTGGCTCAGGCAAAACGAAATAAGAGCACGTATGTGATATGTGCGGGACCGAGAATAATGCGTGTATGTGATACCGTATTTTATTCTCGTGACTTTTTGTATCAGTCGGTTATATATGATATGATCGGGTTATCGAATCAAGTGTTGATTCGATAAGTCGATACGATGAATGTTAGTAGGTTATATGAGATATGACCGGATTATTAAGTCCAGTGTTGATTTAATAATTAAGTGTATAATTGTATATTAGATATACTAGTTTACATTTACTAACACATTTTCACTTAGGGTTTTTCTCACATGTACACATTTTTTACTATATATGATATATATGAAAATGTGTTGTATTTTTGTATCATGGTTGATGATACACTATACATGGGTGTATGAGACATACACTATGCTAATTTTTATTTAGGGTTTTTAATATCTAAAGTAATTAAAAAATCAAGTGGAGGATTAGAAAATGCATGAAGCTTGTGGAAGCTTGTGGATGCATTGACTAATTCAACTTGGTTTTGTTTTTACTATAGATATTTCTTAACCCAGCCATAAAGATTAGCCTAGGGTTAAGTCTCTACAAGGGTTAGTATATGATACTCACTCTCCATGGTTAGCCTTCTCACTTGATCATTATCCTTTCCTCTTTCTTTTGTTCATCTTCTTCATTGAACAAAAGAGAAAGAAAACTAGGGTTTTGAAAGGAGAGCAAAAGATTGTGAGATATAAAATTCCAAACAGAACCCACTTCCTATTTCTCCATCCTCTACTAGACAAGCACTTTAGTTTAGGGTGTTTACTTCACTAATTCTCTAGTTAGTGAAGTAGGAGCTTGAGTCGGAATTCCCTCGACGTAGATCATCTTCGGCCTCGGAGACTTCAAGCCAGGTCGCATCTTTCGCCTCGTGAAGCCATGCAAGAGTCCGGGAGAACCTTGATCGCAGCGAAGGGACTTCATCAAGGAGCTTTAGAAGTGAAGGACCGATCTACAAAGGATGTATTTCGTATTCCCTTTAGTGTAAAGATGTTTACTTGCTAATTTTTTCGCCTAAACTCTAGTATACGATCTTGCTTAGTGTTATTCGGCACATAAAAATTTAATTTTGGCATGGTCGATGCCTTGTAGAGCCTTGTTAGTGTGCCTAGTAACCCTACAGTGGTATCAGAGCCTAGCTAGAGCATTAGACGATGTGTTAACGAAGTTAAAACTCCGAACGAACCCGACAACGTCGAAATCAAGACCTCTCTGGACTTTTTTCAAAATCTGGGTTTTTTCAGAATTAAAAATACTTAAAAAATACAGCAGGGATTTATAAGAATTACGATGCAAAAATGATGATGTAATCTGTATGGACCGCCGCGGTTCCGCGGCAATACCCTGCTTGTGCCGCGGAACCGCGTCCGTACAGTGAGACTTTGACAGTTGGTTTGCACAGTAATTCTTGTATCTGATTGTGTTATTTTATGGGTATTTTTAAACTGACTCAAGTGTTGAGTATTCAGGAGTTTATTTTGTAATCGTCGATTCGATCGGAGAATTTAATTTTTTTTTGTTATTCCGGATAATTTAGTAAGTATTAAAATGTTCGAACGGATATCACTAACTCAATTTTTCCCGGCACGAAAAAGTTTCAAGTGTTCAATTTTTCTCGGGTTTAAATCTTTCGGAAAAACGTGCAAGAAATGTGACGGACCCTCTAGAAGACAACAAACCTTAACTCGATTATATGACCGTCTTGAACTGCCGTTTGAACCTTAGGGTTTGGGCAGTACTGCGTGCCACATGTGAGGCGTTGGCTTGACCCTTCTACCGCTGGACCGTTGCTACTGTAACGTATTCTGGAATCTTTAAACTCCGCTCAAGTGTTGAGCTATTATGGAAATCTTGAGTATTTGATTATTTGATCGGAAAATTTAATACTGTCTATTTATCTGGAATGTGATACAATATTTGGAATTCATACAAGTTAGGCATGAAATGCGAAATATGTGATATTTCGAATTTACGATGTCTAAAGAGATTGTGGATTACAAATGTTGTAGTTTTACACATTCTTTTCTGCGACTGTAAGTGTAATATGTGATCGGCGGTTTCGTTGCTATATGTCCACGACGATTGGGATGCGCATATTTACTTACGCTGATGACATGTGATGTTCTGTGTTGCTGGATATGTTATATTGGATCGTCGCGTTCTGAATAGCCGGGGGTTTTATGTGAGATGAGAGCTTTTATTTTCATTCATGTAAATTAAAATGTATGTAATATTCTTTTATTGGGGCACTTCCGGGATGAGGTTGGCGTCACCTTTTGTATATTATTTACTTTTCCGCACTAGGATAGACCCAAGGAGGGGAGAACAAGTAACCGGGTTCTAGGGTCCAGTGGGAAACCAACTCGAGGAGTCGAGTCCGGGTCTCCTAACTATAGAATTGGTAGGGTTGCTTGCCGCTCTCGTAGGGGTCTAGGGATGTGGGTTTGGCTATTCGTCGCGACCGTGGAATCCGTGTTTTATAGAAGCTCAAAATAAAACACGGACGTCCTAGTATATCCAATGTTTTATATGTTTCTTCTGCTGCGATATCTGTGATGTGATCATGTGATGTTCTGTGATAAATACTGTATATAGTATATATGATATATTATATAGGCGTTACTTATGTTTTACACCCGCGCTAGCCCTGCCCTGCTCTGCCGTTAGTTACCTAACCTAACGGTGCACGAAGGGACATCGAGGCGAATGCGTATGGCATAAGTGTACGTCGTATTTATCTGTGATGTTTAGGTGACATAAATGATGGGACTTCATTAATGTGATTAATGAAAGAAAAGAAACCTAAAAGATGTTGTAGAATAAAACTTTCAAATAAAAAGGGTAGCTACAGTTTTGATTTGCATAGCGGTATATATGATATACCCTGCACCTTATTCGATGAGGAAAGAGCCGAGATCCCTTCACCGGGAGTGACCTCTTTAGCAAAACTGGCAGATGCTACAGCACTCGGTTTGCTTTTGATTGCTTTTAGAGTTTTGCTTAGCATAACGGTATATATGATATATCCTGCACCTTATTCGATGAGGAAAGAGCCGAGATCCCTTCACCGGGAGTGACCTCTTTAGCAAAACTAATGAAAGCCTCAAAATCACTCCATTTCAAAATTCACTCGATTCTACGACGATATCAAGTTCTTTACTCATGGTTTTCTGAAAAACCTGCGTAGCCCTCCGTCAATTCAGATAAGTAATATTTAGTATTCGTGCTGCGGTAGTTTGGCATGCGTCAAGGCGTAGTGTACAGTAGCTGATTATTACTTATCTGTAGCATGAGATGAGATTGGATTAGGGTATTCATACGGCTTTGTTTGGCATGCGTCAAGGGTCGTACGGGTGGGTTTAATTCAATCACGAATTGTACGGGTTGAACTTGACTAGCGGACTATGGGTTGTTTAGCATGCGTCAAGGTCATAGCACGCTAGGGGCAAAATATTATCGGGTTTTTCAAGTGTTGAGATTTGCAATGAGATTGCATAACTTCTATGAGATAGTTGGATCCCGATACCCACTGCGAGTAATTGTTACTCCTGGGAGAGTTTTACACAGGACAATTAGCCGATCAAGTAGGTGTCTAGAAAGGTGTCAACGGGATTACGCCTCTGGGAAAACGAGGTTTACTTTAATTAGGTCCGTGCGAAAGCACGGGGAACCTCCCTCAAAGTACCGACACTGGCCTGGCTGAAAGATTGGCGAAGTTGTAGGGTGTAATTAATCCCGGCTAGTCTTTCCTTTTAGGGTTTGAAGGAAGATTTGATAAAAACAGTGGGAGCCATCCTGATTAGATAAAATAATAACCAATCTGATCTTGCAAGAGCATACGCTAAAGTGTTTTCTTCTCTCTCTCTCCAGGTAGCGACCATATCATGCCTTAATAAAGATAATAATATGGATGTATTGACCGAACCCGCATATTATACTGTGCTGGGGAACGATGGTTCCGTTCTTTCTTATAAGAGTTATAGGACTGAACAAGATATAGGGGAATACCAGGATTCCCATGCCACCCGTATGAAGAAAGTACATGTTGATGCATTTTCTTCGGGTGTGTTCGTTACAGAGAACTGTTTCTCCATTTGCTCTACGTCCTGGGTATTGGATACCGGGTCAGGATCCCATATATGTAATCAGTTACATGGGCTTAGGAAAGGTAGAGAACTTGGAGAAGGTGATAAAGACATAAGGGTTGGAAATGGTGCAATTGTTGCAGCTAATACCGTCGGAGAATATCACCTTGTATTGCCAACTGGTAATACATTGGTTCTGAACGAATGCTATTACATGCCGAACCTGATATGCAAAATTATATCGGTTTCTTTACTGAGTAAAGAGGGATATAATTTTGTACTACAGGATAATGTTATGAACATTTTCCGTAACCAAAAGTTGGTTGGATCAGGCACGTTGTGCAATGGCGTTTATGTTCTAAATCAATCAACAGTTCTGAGCATAACAAACACACACAAGATGAAGAGTTCAGAACTGAACGAATCCTTCTTGTGGCATTGTAGACTGGGTCACATCAATGCGGCACGACTAGCTAAGTTGCATAAGGATGGATATTTAAATCCATTTGAATTTTCATCTTATGACACTTGCCAGTCATGTCTCAAAGGCAAGATGACCAAAATTCCGTTTACGGGACACGGGGAAAGAGTTACCGAACTCTTGGGACTGGTACATAGTGATGTATGCGGTCCCATGTCTACACATGCCAGGAATTGTTCTTCGTACTTCATTACATTCACTGACGATCTCTCAAGATTCGGATATGTGTTCCTGATGAAACACAAATCAGAAGCTTTTGAGAAATTTAGAGAATATAAACAAGAAGTCGAGAACCAAACCGGGAAAAGTATTAAAATCCTTCGATCTGATCGAGGAGGTGAATACTTGAGCAATGAATTCCTAGACTTCCTAAAAGATAATGGGATTCTCTCTCAGCTAACTCCTCCATATACACTACAGCACAACGGTGTATCGGAACGGAGGAACCGCACCCTATTAGATATGGTGCACTCAATGATGAGTAGAGTTGAGTTACCTATTTCCTTCTGGGGATATGCGCTTGAGACAGCCATAGACCTATTGAATAGAGTTCCTACCAAATCTGTGCCTACCACTCCATATGAGATATGGAAAGGGAAGAGACCATATCTTATTTACATTAAGATATGGGGTTGTCCGGCCTATATCAAAAGACAAAATCCGGACAAACTCGAGGCAAGATCAGTCTTATGTAAGTTTATCGGATATCCCAAAAATTCACACGGGTAAATCTTCTACCATCCCGAGGAACAAAAGGTGTTTGTTTCTCGACATGCCACTTTCATAGAAAAAGGTTTTGTTATGAAACAGATTAGTGGCATTGAGGTAGAACTGGAAGAGGTTCCAGCGACACAAACCACAACACAAGACTTGGTAGAACCAGAGAATTCGGTAGTTCCCGATGAATCCCAGCCACTCCGTCGATCTAGTAGGGTTCCTCACCCACCTGAGAGATACTACGGTTTTCTCGTAGATGGTGGGAGTGAGGATTGCATCATGGTTGATGATGACCCAACTAGCTTCGAGCAGGCTATCATGAGTGGAGACTCAGTGAAATGGCTGGATGCAATGCGGTCCGAGATGGAATCCATGTACACTAACAAAGTATGGAGTTTGGAAGTTGCTCCTGAAGGGGTAAAACCCATTGGGAGCAAGTGGATCTTCAAGAAAAAACTTGGAGTAGATGGGAAAGTGGAGACTTTCAAAGCTAGGCTTGTTGCAAAAGGTTTTCGTCAAAGACCAGGTGTGGACTATGACGAAACCTTTTCTTCAGTGGCTATGCTTAAATCCATCCGGATCATGCTTGCCCTCGCTGCATATCATGACTACGAAATCTGGCAAATGGATGTTAAGACCACCTTTCTAAACGGTGATTTAGAAGAGTGCGTGTACATGACTCAGCCAGAGGGCTTTGTAGATAGTGGGAGCAGCGGGAAGGTGTGCAAGCTGTTTAAATCCGTTTATGGATTAAAGCAAGCATCACGGAGTTGGAACATCTGCTTTGACGTCGTTATCAAAGAGTTTGATTTCGTCAAAAACGTAGATGAACCTTGTATCTACAAGAAGGTGGCAGAGAGTAAGGTTGTCTTCCTTGTATTATACGTGGAAGACATACTCTTGATAGGAAATGACATTCCTATGCTGCAATCGGTCAAGCTCTTCTTATCACAAAGATTCTCAATGAAAGATCTAGGTGATGCCTCCTGCATATTGGGAATCAGGATCTATAGAGATAGATCTAAAAAGATATTGGGATTGTCCTAATCCAGGTACATTGACACTATACTAAAGAGGTTTAGTATGGAAGAGTCCAAACGTGGGTTTTTACCTACGATCTCAGCGCTCACTCTCTCCAAAGAGATGTCTCCCAAGACTGATTTGGAGAGAGCTCGCATGTAAGGGATACCCTATGCTTCGGCTGTAGGCTCTATCATGTACGCGATGCTATGTACCAGACCCGGTGTAGCATACTCACTAAGTGTAGTGAGTAGGTATCAAGCTGATCCTGGAGAGAGTCACTGGACAGCTGTGAAGAGCATTCTCAAGTACTTGCGAAGGACTAAAGAGATGCTCTTGGTGTATGGTAACAGAGAACTCCAAGTGGAGTCCTTTACCGATTCGAGCTTTCAGAGTGATAAGGACGACTCTAAGTCGCAGTCGGGATTTATCTTTACCATTTACGGAGGGGCGGTTAGCTGGAAGAGTTCCAAGCAGGAAACCGTGGCAGACTCGACGATGGAGGCTGAATACATCGCTGTCAACGATGCTGCCAAAGAGGCTGTCTGGATCAAGAAGTTTATTACTGAACTTGGAGTGGTTCCATCCATTGAGCATCCAATACCTTTGTATTGCGATAACAATGGACCGGTGGCTTTGGCCAAGGAACCCAGGTCCCATCAGCGATCCAGGCATATTCTGAGGCGGTATCACCTGATCCGGGAGATAGTTGATCGCCGGGAGATCGAGGTCAGGAGGGTTGACACGAAGAATAACACTGCGGATCCACTCACGAAGGCCATTCCCCAGATACAGTTTGAAAGACTCTTCGGGATGCTCGGTATGCGATACTACAGCAGCTGGCCCTAGTGCAAGTAGGAGATTGTTAGTTGTGTCTATGCCCTAGAGGCCAGTATTGTACAGATGATGTATATTATATTGGATGCTTGGACATATATAGAGAGGACTTTCTTGCTCGATATGATAGTATGCTATCTGGTTGCTCTTTACTTTAACATGCATACTTATCTCTTTATACTGTCTTATAGTTACATGTTGGTAAAGCCCTTAGGATGTGTACTTGACTACCTGGACAATGATGTGGATCATAGTAGTGGGGACATGGTAGTCCATAAGTACATCCTTCAAGGTCCCTAGTCGTGGGTGTATCGAGACGGGGAATCGATATACCAGTGCAGACTAGCGTATACGCTTCTCGACCAATGAGATGGGCGATGGATGATCCCATATCCATTGGTGTTTGACATCAGAGATGGTATACGGGTGCTCAGTGGAGACTGGGTACACTGGACGGACTCGCCGAGAACTCCCAGATGGTATTATACCTCACGTCAGATGGCAGTTCTCTGGTGACACTTGTGCAGGTTAGTCTGTAGACCCGAGATCGTCATAGAGTCTCGTGTGATTCCCACTGTGCTTTGATTTCCACCTTACCACGTCCATGAGGGCGTGCAAAACGGTGGTTTTTGGGTACATTCCCGAGTCACATAGAGTCAATGAGCGATAGGAGGGGTTTCGTCTCTCCTAGTATTGGGGGTTGATGTTGCGCTGTGCTCGATTGGCCGTAACAGGGAAGTCCCTGGCCAGGGCTGATTCAGAGATTTACTGGTAAGTGTTACCAGTAGTTTCTCGACCCGTTATGAGCCTCACATCGGCAGGACATATCGGTTATTGTGGTCTGACGTTTACCACCCCTAGACTTGATATGCGACATATCAGACGAGGAGACCGGACTGTACGGGAAGTGTCACCGGCAGGCTTTTTACAGGAGTTGGAGCAGGCTTGCTTGCTGATCTTCTGATCGCTCAATACCCAGGTAGCCGTTACGTCCAGCTAGTACCGCTGACGGCTTGTGGGTGCTTGATGTGATCATCACCTACTGCCGGCGTATTGACGAGTCTTTAGAGTCCTACATAGAGGTTTTTTCTGGCTCAGGCAACACGACATAGGAGCACGTATGTGATATGTGCGGGACCGAGAATAATGCGTATATGTGATACCGTATTTTATTCTCGCGACTTTTTGTATCGGTCGGTTATATATGATATGACCGGGTTATCGAATCAAGTGTTGATCCGATAAGTCGATACGATGAATGTTAGTCGGTTATATGAGATATGACCGGATTATTAAGTCAAGTGTTGATTTAATAATTAAGTGTATAATTGTATATTAGATATACTAGTTTACATTTACTAACACATTTTCACTTAGGGTTTTTCTCACATGTACACATTTTTTACTATATATGATATATATGAAAATGTGTTGTATTTTTGTATCATGGTTGATGATACACTATACATGGGTGTATGAGACATACACTATGCTAATTTTTATTTAGGGTTTTTAATATCTAAAGTAATTAAAAAATCAAGTGGAGGATTAGAAAATGCATGAAGCTTGTGGAAGCTTGTGGATGCATTGACTAATTCAACTTGGTTTTGTTTTTACTATAGATATTTCTTAACCCAGCCATAAAGATTAGCCTAGGGTTAAGTCTCTACAAGGGTTAGTATATGATACTCACTCTCCATAGTTAGCCTTCTCACTTGATCATTATCCTTTCCTCTTTCTTTTGTTCATCTTCTTCATTGAAAAAAAGAGAAAGAAAACTAGGGTTTTGAAAAGGGAGCAAAAGATTGTGAGATATAAAATTCCAAAGAGAACCCACTTCCTATTTCTCCATCCTCTAATAGACTAGCACTTTAGTTTAGGGTTTTTACTTCACTAATTCTCTAGTTAGTGAAGTAGGAGCTTGAGTCGGAATTCCCTCGACGTTGGTCATCTTCGGCCTCGGAGACTTCAAACCAGGTCGCATTTTTCGCCTCGTGAAGCCATGCAAGAGTCCGGGAGAACCTTGATCGCAGCGAAGGGACTTCATCAAGGAGCTTTAGAAGTGAAGGACCGATCTACAAAGGTTGTATTTCGTATTCCCTTTAGAGTAAAGATGTTTACTTGCTAATTGTTTCGCCTAAACTCTAGTATACGATCTTGCTTAGTGTTATTCGGCACATAAAAATTTAATTTTGGCATGGTCAATGCCTTGTAGAGCCTTGTTAGTGTGCCTAGTAACCCTATAGTTATCACAATACAAAGGTATTGGATGCCCAATAGACGGAACCACTCCAAGTTCGTTTATGAACTTCTTCATCCAGACAGCCTCTTTGGCAGCATCATTGGCAGTGATGTATTCAGCCTCCACCGACGAGTCTGCCACTGTTTCTTTCTTGGAACTCTTCCAACAAACCACCCCTCCATTGCGGGTAAAGGCAAATCCCGAGTGCGACTTAGAGTCGTCCTTATCACTTTGGAATCTCGAATCGGTAAAGTACTCCACTTGGAGTTCTCCGTTACCATACACCAAGAACATCTCCTTAGTCCTTCTCAAGTACTTGAGAATGTTCTTCACAGCTGTCCAGTGACTCTCTCCTAAATCTGCTTGATTCCTACTCACTATACATAGTGAGTATGCTACATCGAGTCTGGTACATAGTATCGCGTACATGATAGAGCCTACTGCCGAATTATAGGGTATCCCTTGCATGCGAGCTCTTTCCAAATCAGTCGTAGGAGACATCTCTTTGGAGAGAGTGAGTCCAGTGATCGTGAGTAAATTCCCATGCTTGGATTCTTCCATACTAAAGCTCTTTAGTATGGTGTCAATGTACCTGGATTGGGACAATCCCAGTATCTATTTAGATCTATCTCTATAGATCTTAATCCTCAAGATGCTGGAGGCATCACCTAGTTTCTTCTTAAAGATCCATCTTCTTCCAATGGGTTTTACCCCTTCAGGAGCAACTTCCAAAGTCCATACTTTGTTGGTGTACATGGATTTCATTTCAGATCGCATTGTATCCAGCCACTTCACAGAGTCCCCACTCGGGATGGCCTGCTCGAAGCTAGTCGGGTCATCATCTTCCATGATGCAATTCTCACTCCCACCATCAATGAGAAAACTGTAGTATCTCTCAGGTGGATGAGGAACCCTACTAGATCGGCGAAGCGGCTGAGGTTAGTCGGGAACTACTGAATCCTCTGGTTCCAACAAATCATCAGTTGTAGATTATGCCGCCGGAACTTCTTCCAGCTCTACCTCTTCGCCACTAATTTCTTTTACAAGAAATCCCTTTTCTAAAAAGGTGGCATATTGAGAAACAAACATATTTTGTTCCTCACCGTGGTAGAAGATATATCCATAGGAATCTTTTGGATATCCCATAAACTTACATAGACCTGATCTTGCCTTGAGTTTGTCCGGATTATGCTTTTTAACATAGGCCGGACAACCCCATATCTTAACTCGTTTAAGAGATGGTCTTTTCCCATTCCATATCTCATATGGAGTGGTAGGCACCGATTTGGTTGGAACTCTATTCAATAGGTATGCAGCCGTCTCCAGCGCATAACCCTAAAAGGAAATAGGTAAGTCAGCGGTGCTCATCATTGAGCACACCATATCTAATAGGTTACGATTCCTCCATTCCGATACACCGTTGTGATGTGGTGTATAAAGAGGAGTAAGCTGAGAGAGAATCCCATTCTCTTTTAGATAGTTCTCATTGCTCAAGTATTCTCCTCCTCGATCAGATCGAAGGATCTTAATACTTTTACCCGTTTGGTTCTCGACTTCGTGCATATATTCTTTGAATTTCTCAAAAACTTCAGACTTGTGTTTCAACAGGAACACATGTCCATATCTTGAGAGATCGTCAGTGAATGTAATGAAGTACGAAGAACCATTCCTGGCATGTGTAGACATGGGACCACATACATCACTATGTATCAGTCCCACAAGTTCCGTAACTCTTTCTCCATGTCCACTAAACGGAGTTTTGGTCATCTTGCCTTTGAGACATGACTGGCAAGTATCATAAGGTGAAAATTCGAACGGATTCAAATATCCATACTTATGTAACTTAGCTAGTCGTGCCGCATTGATGTGACCTAGTCTACAATTCCACAAGAAGGATTCGTTCATTTCTGAACTCTTCCTCTTGTGTGTGTTTTATACATTAAGAACAGTGGTTTGGTTTAGAACGTATATGTCATTATTTAACGAGCCTGATCCAATCAACTTTTGATTCAGGAGGATATTCATAACATTATCCTGTACTACAAAATTATATTCTTCTTTACTTAATAAAGAAACTGATATAAGATTGCATATCAGGGTCGGAATGCAATAGCATTCGTTAAGAATCAATGTATTACCATTTGGTAATACAAGGTGATATTCACCAACAGCTTTGGCTGCAACATTTGCACCATTCCCTACTCTTATGGAATGATCACCTATTCCAGTTCCCTATTTTTCCTTCGCCCATGTAACATATTACATATATGGGATCCCGATCCAGTATCTAATACCCAGGACGTAGAGTGAACTGAGAAATAGTTCTCGATAACAAACACACCCGAAGAAGATGCATCAACATGCTTATTCTTCGTTTGGGCGGCGTGGGAATCCGGATGTCCTTATTCCCTGCTCGGTCTTATAACAATTTTAAGAAAGAACGGAACCAACGTTCCCCTTCTCAGTATAACAAGCGGGTTCAGTCAATACATCCATATTATTATCTTGATTAAGGCCTGTCATGGTCGCTACCTGGAGAGAGAGAGAAGAATACACTTTAGCGTATGCTATTGCAAGATTAGATTGGTTATTATCTTATCTAATCAGGATGGCTCCCACTGTTTTCATCTAATCTTCCTCCAAACCCTAAAAGGTAAGACTAGCCGGGATTAATTACACCTTACAAGTTCGCCAATCTTTCGGCCAGGCCAGTGTTGGTACTTTGAGGGAGGATCCCCGTGCTTTCGCACAGATCTAATGAGAATAAACCGCGTTTTCCTATAGGCATAACCCCGTTAACACCTTTCTAGACACCTACTTGATTGGCTAATTGTCTGTGTAAAACTCTCCCAGGAGTAACTCTTACTCGCAATAGCTATCAGGATCCAACTATCTCATAGAAAGTATGCAATCTCAATGCAAACATCAACACTTGAAATTCCCGATAATACTTTTACCCCTAGTGACTTATGACCTTAACTATGGTCAACAAATCATAAGCACTAGTCAAGTTCTACCCGTCATTTCTTGATTAATTAGACCTACCTATATGACCCTTAACTATGGTCAACAAAGTCATATGACTGTACTAATGTAAACACATCATATGCTATGTAGGAAGACATCACTCAGCAACCGTACATTGCGCCTTAACTATGTTCAACAAACGCAACACGAATACTAAATACTCTATTTTCTAAAATTACGGAGGGTTACGACAGGTTTTTCAGAAAAACATTTGTGTAATGAACTTGATATCGTTGTAGAAAAAAGTGATTTTGAAAAGAAGTGTGTTTTAGGCTTTTACAAGTTTCGCTAAAGAGGTCACTTCCGGTGAAGGGATCTCGGCTCTTTCTTTATCGAATAAGGTGTAGGATATTTCACAAATACCACTATGCAAAGAAATAACTGTAGAAGCAATCAAAAACAAAACCGAGTGAGTTGTAGCATCTGCTAGTTTCGCTAAAGGGGTCACTCCCGGTGAAGGGATCTCGGCTCTTTCCTTATCGAATGAGGTGCTGGATATTCTACAAGGAATACCGCTATGCAAAGCAAAAACTAGAGTTACCCTTTTTGAAAATTTGATTCTACAACATCTTTTAGGTTTCTTTTCTTTCATTAATCTTATTAATGACGTACCCTCATTTATGCTTCCGAAGCATCACAGAAGAAACGAAAATACAACTTACGCCTATGCCATCCGCATTCGCCACAGTGTCCCGTTATGCACCGTTAGGTTACTTAACTAACGGCATACCGGGGCGGGACTAGCGCGGGTGAAAAACAAAAGCAACGTTTATTATATATCAAATATACAATAATAAAGCATTCGTCTCACGCATATAAAATGATCACATCACAGAATATCAGCAGCAGAAGATAACATATGAAATATTGGATATACTAGGAGGTCTGTGTTTTATTATGAGCCTGTACAAAACACGGATTCCACGGTCGCGATGAATAGCCAAACCCACATCCCTAGACCCCTACGAGAGCGGCAAGCAACCCTACCAATTCTAGGGCTAGGAGATCCGGTCTCGACTCCTCGAGATAGCCTCCCACTGGACCCTAGAACCCGGTTGCTTGTGCTCTCCTCCTTAGGTCTATCCTAATGCAGAAAAGTAAATAATATACAATGGTGACATCATCCTCAACCCGGAAGTGTCCCAATGAAAGAATATTACATATATTGAATTTTACATGAATGAAAATAAAAACCCTCATCTCACATAAAACCCCGGCTATTCAAATCATGACGATCCAATATAACATATCACACCTACAGATAACATCACATGTCATCAACGTAAGTAAATATGCGTATCCCAATTGTCGTTGATGTATAGCAACGAAACCGGCGATACACTACATATTACACTTACGGTCGCCGAAAAGAAAATGAAAAACTACAACCTTTGGAATCCACAATCACCTTAGACATCATAAACCCGAAATATCACATATTACGGATTTCATGCCTAACTATATGAATTCCAAATATTGTATCACATTCCAGCTAACTAAACAATGTTAAACTTTCCGATCGAATAAGCAAACACCCAAAATTTCCCAAATAGCTCAACACTTGAGCGGAGTTCAAAAGGTCCCATAACATGCCACAGTTCCTATGAACCAACCGTAGAAGGGTCAACCAATGCCTCACATGTGGCACCGCTGAACTACCACAAATCCTAGGGTTTAGTGGTGGTTCTGACGGTCACATAATCGAGTTAAGGTTTCGTTCTTCTAGAGGGTTCACAAAATCGCTTGCATGATTTTCTGAAAGTTTTAAACTAAGGAAACATCCAACACTTGGAAAAATTTCTAGCAAGGGCAAAATTGAGTTATTGATATCCGTTCGAACTTTTTAACACCGTCTAAATAAACCAAAAACAAACTAGAATTACGAATACGAAACACTCCGAATCGCTTCTGTAAAAAGATAACATCACATGCAAATTTAGCAAAAAAAAAACAACACCTGAATTTCCAAACCCCAGAGACTTAAACACTGTAAAAATTTGAACCTAGAATTCTACACAAAAATCGAGGTGGTCGGTTTTTTGTTCAAGTGGCCGGCCAAAATCTGAAGGGAGGTGCCCAATTTTCTACAGTGTTCATACTATATCATATATAACATTCTGCAACTGTTTAAAAAAAATTGACTCTCAGAAAATTTCGACAGAAACTAGGGTTCGTATTCGGGTGTTTCGGAGTTATTTCTGTTGGAGTTAGTGCCCTCAGAGTCAATTATTGGATCACAGGCACGTGATTGCAATGATTGAGGGAGGACCTATCCCAGTAGGACAGTCTTACTCGAGATGATAGTATGCTATCTGGTTTACCTTTATCATCGTGTACTGCTTTAGGTGACCTGACATGTCGCTATTACACGTTGATAGAGCCCCTAGGATTCTTGCTTGACTGCCGGCAGTATGATGGCGATCATATACGTGGGAGCTGGTAGTCTATAAGCACATCCCTAAAAGGTCCCTAGTCGTAGGAGTTTCGAGACAGGGCATCGATACTCCATTAGTAGACTAGTGTATACAGTCGAGACCCCGACGAGGGGCGGTGGCCGGTCTCACAAGCCACTGGTGTCAGTTGGTTCACCTAAGATGTATACAGGTGCTCATTGGGTTATGAGTACACCGGACAGGACTCGCCGGGAACCTGCTAGTTGGTCTTATACCAGATGTCAGATAGCAGTTCCCTGGTGACATGTGTACAGGTTAGTTCATCGACCTGAGATCGTCATTTGTCTCGTGTGAGTTCCCACTGTGCTTTGATTACTACCCTACCACGGCTCAAAGGAGTCGTGCAAACAGGTTTTAGTTGGGTACAGTCCCGAGCCACATGGAGGCAGTGAGCGGATCTGCAGGGGTTCGTCTCTCCCGGTATTGGGGGTGAGGTCGCGCTGTGTCTAGGAGAGCCATTACACAAAGCCCTCGGCCGAGGCAGGAGATTTACTGGTAGGTATTCCAGTAGTATCTCAGGGTGTTCTGGGCTACGCTCCGACACGACTTGTACCGCTTTTGGGGGTCTGACTTTTACCAACCCCCTAGGCCCGCCATGCGATACTCATAGACGAACGGACCGGACTGTACGGATATTGTCACTGACAGGCTCAGTTGGGTGTCGGGGTGAGCTTTCTCATCGACGTCCCATTTGGTCAATACCTGGTGGCCCGTCACGTATTGGCTTATACCTCTGACGTGCTAGTGGTTAAATCCACAGCCAAGGTATTGACGAGTCTTTAGAGTCCACCACAGACAGTTACTCAAGTTTCGGGCGAAACGCTGTAGAGGCCGTATGGAGATATGGCAGGGTTCGATCAGATACGTGCGGTATTGCACGGATCGTGATCGGACAGTTTTTACTAGCCGGCTTTGGCTTAAGCCGGATTCTAGTATTTGATAGTGTAGTTTTGTCTCTTTGCATTTGTGTTCAGTGGGAATACAAATGCGGGCATGTATTTGCAGTAGCGGGGTTTTTCTGTAATTTATTATGGGATCGGTTTTCTGGGGTTGCCAGTTTGCATTTCGTTCCGGCCGGTTTTCCTTCATTCCTTCTCGGCCGGACTTTATGATGGAGGGTGTTAATTGCAAGTTTGCAATTAACACTTTGTGAGGGGTTTCTTTGCTTATTTGTGGCATCATGATTTCTATTTCATGATGAGATTCCTTTTAATCTCATCACTTGCTTTTCATTTGATGGTTTGATGAGGTGAAATGTGTGTGACCATTTTTGATAAATGTATTATTCATTCTTTTTCCTTTTTTTTCTCTCTCCAATCTCATTTGTAGAGAGAGTTGGCCGGCCACACCATTTAGAGGAGAGGAGAGGATCATTTTTAGTGGTGGCATTTTTCTATCTCATTCTTGAGTTGCAAAAGATTAGCTTGAAAAGCTTATTTTTCTTTCTCTCCTTCTCTTCTCCATTCCTCCACATCAAGGCAACCCCATAACCCCAAGAGACAAGTTCACTACACTATTCTATAGCAAGCCTTGGACGCGTCGGCTAGCCAACTTCGCGCCCGAGTTGCCTCGGTCAAGAGGCGGGAGCCCGTAAAAGATTCCGGCTACGTGGTGCCCTTTCCGACGAGCGAGGAGGTGACGGAGATTCCGCGGGAGATTGGAGTGGAGACGAAGACCGAAGGACACGGATCGCTTGGTATATCTTCTCACCCCATCTCTAGATAGCTAGCTAGGTTAATGGTTTCGATCCGGGTTTTAATTGTCCGCGGTAGCGCCGTTTTGCAAAGTTCGCAAAAAATTTTTATTCCGCATTTTGGCCTCGAGTACGAGGCCGGGGCGCTGCCGTGGCGCAACAATTTCGGTTTTGTAATCCTACACTAATCCATTTAATTCTCTAGCTAGGCTCTTATACCATTGTTGGGTTGTCTAGCACGGCATCAAGGTTTCAGGTGGCATCGTCCATGCAATTTAAATTTTTTTACCGTTCTAGATAACCTTAATGTAACACCTTACATTTAGATTAGTGTTAGTTTAGGCGGTAATGCGGGTTTTGGATAAAAAGTTTACCAATTTGGGTTCCTCACAATTTATAACATTTAATTAATAATTTATTATTATTTGTTATGGCTTGCACACACTTGTGCATGTTTATGTGAGGGTGTGTTTGTGTTAATCTAGTTTTAGTGACCATGACAACATTAAGCTAATCCAATCCTTGCTCAACCCTTAACCTAAACATCTAGATATTTGTGTAGAGATATTTTTGTTTGTTATGGATTGGGAAGAGGTGGAATGTGGAGTCATGGCCTTGCATTAATGAGAGAGTTAATGTTTGGTATGCTTACCCTCTCACCTTTGCACTCACCTCTCTCTCTCTCTCTAACTCACTCACTCTATATCTTTCTCATCATTTCCTTCATCTCCTCTAAGCCTAAACTGAACCCATATCACTTCCATCACAAAACCTTCACTAAATTTCTTCAAATCTCACAAATATCACATCTTTAGCCTTGTTTTGCCTCATGGATGCCTTGGAGCTTCGAAAGCTAGGATCTTTGAGCTTGTGGAAGTAGGTAATGATCTCTATCTGTTAAGTAGGTGCTTTTTATGTTGTGTAGCCTTGTAGTTTCAGTTTAGAACACTTAGAGTATCGTTTCGTGCACATATCATATTTTTAGTGTCAATATATGCTATCTGTGATCTGCTTTGACCCTGAGAGTATACTAAAAAATCTAGCAGTGTAGTTGTGATGTACTACAGACCCTAAGCCTTCAACTGAAGCACAACCCCTAGGTTCGGACCATGGCCGGCGAAATCCCTTGAAATTCCGGCGAGCTCGTCCGTAGGGTAGAGTCAAGGAGTGGGTTTTTGTGGGTAGTTGTATGCTTTGGTTTAGGTGTGTTTAGTCCTGTTTGATTTTTGTGTTTTCTTTGTATACAAAATCTGGGATCACATAGCTAGTTTCTTGTGTTACGATTATGTGTGTTACGTTATACGACACGGTTTGTGCACTTTGTGTAGTTTTGCTCTTGGGTTGGTTTCGTAGTGTCGCTACGCACGTTAGCCACAATACGAACACTTGAGAGTATGTTTTGAGTTGTCGCGTCGGTCAAACGTAGTTTGTACGTGTTATTGGTCGTTTGCTAATATACATACTTGTTATATTATTTTATGTTTTAGGATCGTAGGCGGAGACTACGGACGCTGCGAAGAAGGGGAAACAGGTGGTTGGATTTACATAGCCAAGAGCGTTGGTGAATAGATTTAACATCTACAGTGGAATCTCCCGCTTGGCGTTATGCGTCTGGGCTAGATTAAATGATATGACTATTAGTTAGAAATATATGGATATTGATTGGGCATGTATACCTTTGTTGCATATCTCATTTCCTATTGTGTATAGACATAGTACTAATGAGACACAACACCATTATTGACGGTTCATGTTTCACGAGCACTAATTGTATGCTACGCACACACCGTCGATAATTGCCATGACACGCACAACACGTATACATATATGATATTGTATTGTTTAGGGATATTGAGACATGATCCTTATTTTCCTTCGTGCATATGACATATAGCATACCTGTATACCTACATACTAACACATATGCCTTGACATGCTTACATGCTAGTTACCTATATACATATATGGTATTGTACCATTAGTGATAGGTATATACACATATGAGACATATCTACATATACATCTTGCATACATACTTACACTTATACCTGGAGGGTATTACATCATTACTTATAGGTCAATACATATACCTTGCTATAACTACATGTCACGACCCGAAAAAGCACGTGACTGGCCCTTGAATCATATGAAGTCTATAGGACCCCATCTAATTCAAGTAAGCCAAAAGCCCAGAAATCTAAAACCATTTTAATTAATAAAGAGGGAAAACTAGTTTTAAAGAAGTGAAGAAAACAAGTTTTAAAAACAAGGTTTTTAAATAAGTAAGACGAATATGCATTTTTAAAACCTCTAGTCTTTTCTGAAAATTTCGGCAGAGTTTCCTTTATAAATACTGGCACCAAACGGGGTACAACAATAATAATATATGCATAAGGATAAAAGGCATCCCCAAGCGGGAGCTAGCTCTTCGTCAATCTATGGTCACAACCACGCAAGCAATATAATATACAACGCCAAAGGGCGAGGATCAAAACTCAAAAAGAAACTCAAAATCAACAAGAAAACTATAATACTACAACGCACGACTCTAAGGTCGAAATAAATATACATGTTTGATTGATGGAATTTACTAGATATAACTGAAAATAAATAAGTACAATGGTGGTCACGATGCGAGTGAACCCACCTACCAAAGCAATCACCCAGAAAGGAAGCAGTGTGCCAAAAAAGCCGCAATGAAACATGTACGGCAAAAACCTGCAAGAACTGTGGCACAACGGGGGTGAGTTGCTGTAGGGTTCCTAGGCACTCTATAGGAGTCTCACAAGTGATCAAACATGGCCAATTGAAATTTTACAAGTGCCTATAAACCCTAATACGGATCGTTAACTAGATATATAGGCGAAGCAAGCATGTAATCGAATTAAATGCTAAGGGAAAGGGGCTACAACCTTTGTAGATCCGGTCCACCACTTCCTAAGCTCCGCGATGATCTCCCTCCGCTGTCCAAATCGAACCCTTGACTCTAGCATTGGCATCATCGAAGAATGGGCGGGCTTGATCGTCGGTTCGTTGCCGAAGATGATATACGTCGAGGCATCACAAGAACAAGCTCCAACTTCACCAAGCCTTGAAAACTTGTGAAGGAAACACCCTATACAACTTGGCAAGAGGTAGAGGATGAAGAAATAGGAAGTGGGTAGACTTTAGTTTTGGATTTCCTACTCTTTTTCATCAATCACCATTGATGTAGCAAGCTTTCTTCTCATGTTGAAGAAGAAGAAGATGAAGAAAAGGAATATGATAAGTATTATGTAAATGATAAATAAATCAATACTTATCATTTACTAACCCTTGGTTAGTTGTAGAGAATGGACCATGGTTAACTTGAATGGTTAGGGTTAAGGATGAGACAAGAATGGTGGACTAATTCAAAGCTTCAAGAATCTTCAACTAGCAAACAAAAATAGCAACCATTCTTTTCTCATCTTTTTCCAAAATAAATAAGAAAAAAGAAAACCCTAATCATAATCTTAACCATGGTCTAATTCTTTACACTAACCCTAGCTTGCATGTATCATCAAACATGATACAATCATATGCACAAAAGTATATCATATATACAACTTGCACAATTCAAGTGAGAAAATCCTTTTAAAGTGAACCAATACTAGTTAATGCAAAGTAATATATCAAATATATAATTATACATTAAATCATTAAATCAACACTTGATTCAATGATCCGGTTAAATCGCATATAACCGGCTAGTATCCAATGTATCGGCTTATCGAATCAATCCTTGATTCGATAACTAGGTTATATCGCATACAACCATTCGACACATTCATCGCAAGAATGAAATATGGTATCACATACACGCATTATTCTCGGTCCCGCACATATCTCATATGCTCTCCTATTTCGTTTCGCTTGAGCCAGGAAACCTCTGTGTAGGACTCTAAAGACTCGTCAATACGCCGGTAGCGGATGATGATCATATCAAACACCCACAAGCCGCAAGCGGTCTGCTAAACGTAACGGCCACCCGGGTATTGAGCGATCAGAAGATCGACGAGCAAGCCCGCTCACACTCCTGTGAATCCAACCAGTAACACTTACCGTACAGTCCGGTCTGTTCGTCTGATATGTCGCATATCTCGCCTAGGGGTGGTAAACGTCAGACCCCAGTAGCTCGATAAGTCATGCCGACTTGAGGTCCATAACATTCGTGAAACTACTGATAACTCTTACCAGTATATCACTGCAACCCTGGCCAGGGATTTCCTGTTATGGCCAGTCGTGCATTGCGCAACATCAACCCCCAATACCGGGAGAGACGAATCCCCTCCTATCGCTCATTGCCTCCATGTGACTCGGGACTGTACCCAAAAACCACCTGTTTGCACGACTCAGTAGAGCCGTGGTAGGGTGGAAATCAAAGCACAGTGGGAGACACACAAGACTCTATGACGATCTCGGGTCAACAGACTAAGCTGTACCAGTGTCACCAGAGAACTGCCATCTGACGTGAGGTATAATACCATCTGGGAGTTCTCGGCGAGTCCGTTCAGTGTACCCAGTCTCCACTGAGCACCCGTATACCATCTCTGATGTCAAACACCAATGGATATGGGATCATCCATCGCCCATCACATGGGTCGAAAAGATACACGCTAGTCTACTCTGGAATATCGATGCCCCGTCTCGATATTCCCACGACTAGGAACAATGAAGGATGTACTCATTGACTACCCAGGCCCCACTAGTATGATCTGCATCATAGTCCTGGAAGTCGGGTACACATCCTAAGGGCTTTATCAACATGTAATCAGAGAGACAGAAAGTATACACGTTAAGATAAAGAGCTACCAGATAGCATACTATCATGTCGAGCAAGAAAGTCCTACCTATATATGTCCCAGCATCCACTACAATATACATCCAATGTACAGTAATGGCCCCTAGGGCATACATATAACTAACAATCTCCCACTTGCACTAGGGCTATCTGTAGCAGTGATTGCAGTATCACATACTCAACCATCCCCTAAACGTCTCTCTTTGGGGAAAAGGCCTTCGTGAGTGGATCCGCCGTGTTTTCCTCTGAGTCTACTCTCCTAACCTCGATCACCCTGGAGATCAACTATCTCCATGATCAGGTGATGCTTCCTCAGAATATGTCTGGGTCACTGATGGGACCAGGGTTCCAGGGCCAAAACCACACTTCCATTGTCATACAATGGCAGGAACCTGGTTCATCTTATGAACCAATATACACCCAAACTTCCTCTTTGGTAGTATCTTTAATAGCGATGTTACCAGCCTTTATCGTCTAGTTTGTCACGGTATCTAGTTTGGAACTCTTCCAACATACCGTCCCTTTACTGAGGGTAAAGACAATGCCTGTGACTGACATTCAGTCGTCTTTATCACCCTGGAACCCTTCCAGTGATTCTCCCCAGGATCGATTGTTACCATTTCACTACAACTAGTGAGTATCCTAACATCCAATTAGATCTATCTCATAGATCCAAAGCTTAGGATTTAGTAGGTATCACTTTGATCCTATATGGAAAATCTTTGTGATAAGCGGAGATTGATCGAGCGTAGCATAGGAAACTCCTTCCCTAACAAGAGTATGTCATCCACGTACTCTACGAGGATCGTCACCATACTCCCTACTATCCTTTTGTTTATACAAGGTTCATCTACCATTTTGATGATGTCAACTTATTTGACTAATCCATCAAAACAGATGATCCAACTCCGTGATGCCTGCTTTATCCTATAAAGCATCTTTCACACGTTTCCGCTGCTCCCACTGTGTACGAGGCCCTCTGGCTATGTTCTTATAGACGTTCTCTTCTAAATCATTATTTAGAAAAGTAGTCATGGCACCCAACCACCAGATATCGTAGTCATGGTATGTAGCCGTGGCAAGTAGGATCTGGATGGATTTAAACATAGTCCCTGGAAAAGGTTTCATCATTATCCGTGCCTGGTTGATGACGAAAACCTTTAACAAGTCTAGCTTTGAAAGTCTCAACTTGTCCATCTACACCAAGTAATCTTCTCAAGATATACTTGCTCCTGACGGGGATTTAACCCTTCAGATATCGCAACCAAAGTCCATACTTTGTTGGTGTATATGGATTCCATCTCAGATTGCTAAGCATCCAGCCATTCTTACAGAGTCCCTACTCTTGATGGCCTGCTCGAATCTAGTTGGGTCATCATCTCATGATGTATTCCATGCTCCCACTGTCATCGAGAAACCGAGGTATCTCTCAGGCAGGCGAGGAACCCTATCAGATCGGCGGAGAGGCTGAGGTTCGTCGGGGACTATAGAATCCTTTGGTTCTGTCAAATCTTCAGCTGTAGTTTCGTATAGCTGGAACCTTTCCAGTTCTACAGAACTGACCTTGCCTCGATCTTGTCCGAATTTTGCTTTTGACATAGGCCGGACAATCCCAAATCTTAACTTACTTAAGAGATAGGATCTTCCCACACCATATCTTATATGGAGTGGTAGGCACTGATTTGATTCGAACCTATTTCAATAGGTATGCAGCTTCTCAAGCGCACAACTCCCAAAAGGAAATAGGTAACTCAGTAATACTCATCATAGAGCACACGATATCTAATATTGTGTGATTGCTCCGCCCCGATACACCATTGTGCTGTGGTGTATTCAGAGGAGTAATACGGAGAGAGAATCTCATTTTCCTTTAGAATAGTCCAAGGATTCCATGCACAAGTATTCTCCTCCCTGATCTCATCATAGGACATAATACTTATACCCGTATTTTGGTTCTCTACTTCCTAGTTATATTCTGTGAATACCTCAAAAGGTTCGGACTTATATTTCAACAGGAATATATGACTGAATCTTGAGAGATTATCAGAGAATATAATGAAGTATAAAGAACCTGTCCTGGCATGTGTAGACAGGATACCTTACATACATCATCATGTATCAGTCCCAAGAGTTCATTAACTCTTTCTCTGTTTCCAATAAACAGGGCTATGGTCATCTTATCTTTGTGACATGACTGGCAAGTTTCACAAGATGTAAATTCAAACTGTTTTAAATATACATCTAAATGTAACTTCAGCCAGTCGGGTCGTATTGATATGACCTAGTCTACAATGCCTCAAGAAGAATTCGTTCATTTCTGAACTCTTCTTCGTGTGTGTGTGCAGTATACAAGGAACTGTAGTTTGATTTAGAACGTCAATGCTTTTAGATAACGTGCCTGAACCGATCAACTTTTGATATAGGAAATGTTCAAAACATTATCCATCAATACAAAATTTTATCATTTCTTTACTAATAAAGAGACTGATATGATTTTGTATATCAGGTTCGATATCTAACAGCATTTGTTCAGAATCAATGTATTCATAATACAGGGTGACAGTGACCAACAGACTTGGCTGCAACACTTGCCCCGTTTTCTGTCTCATGAAACTTATCACCCGATCTCAGTTTTTCTACCTTTTTGTTGCCCTATGTAACAGATTACATATCTGGGATCCTGATCCGGTAACATATACCCAGGATGCAGAGGATACTGAGAAACAGTTCTTTGTAATGAACACACCCGAAGGAGATGCATCACATGCACTGTCTTCGTTTGGGCGGCATAGGAATTCTGGTATTCCCCAATTTCCTGCTCTGTCTCATAACAATTATAAGTTGGAGCGGGACCAACGTTCCCCAGCTCAGTATAACAAGCGGGTTCGGTCAATACATCCATTTTGTTATCTTGATTAAGGCGTGATATGGTCGCTACCAGGAGAGAGAGAGAAGAAAACACTCTGCGTGCGCTCTTGCAAGATCAGATTGGTTATATATTTTATCTAATCAGGATGGCTCCCACTGTTTTTATCAAATCTTCCTTCAAACCCTAAAAGGAAAGATTAGCCGGGATTAATTACACTCTACAAGTTCGCCAATCTTTCAGCCAGGCCAGTGTCGGTACTTTGAGGGAGGTTCCCCGTGCTTTCGCACGGACCTAATTACAGTAAACCTCGTTTTCCCAGAGGCGTAACCCCGTTGACACCTTTCTAGACACCTACTTGATCGGCTAATTGTAAAGTGCAAAATTCTCCCAGGAGTAACAATTACTCGCAGTGGGTATCGGGATCCAACTATCACATAGAAGGTATGCAATCTCATTGCAAATTTCAACACTTGAAACTCCCGATAATGGTTTTTACCCCTAGCACCTATGACCTTGGCTAAGGTCAACAAATCATAGGTACTAGTCAAGTTCTACCCGTCATTTCGTGATTAATTAGACCCACCCACATGACCCTTGGCTAAGGTCAACAAAGCCACATGACTGTCCTAACTAATCGCATCATATGCGGTGTAGGAAGACATCACTTAGCTACCGTACACTGTGCCTTGACTATGGTCAACAAACACAGCACGAATACTAAGTACTCTACTTCCTAAAATGACGGAGGGTTGCGAATGGTTTTTGTGAAAACCTTTAACGCTTTGAACTTGATCTCGTTGTGGAATCAAATGGTTTTTAAATGGAATGTTTTCGAGGCTTTTCTAGTTTTGCTAAAGGGGTCACTCCCGGTGAAGGGATCGTCGGCCCTTTCCTCGTCGATTGAGGTGCGGGATATATCTTATATATCACTGTGCAAAGCGGAAACTATAGAAGCGATCAAAGACAAACCGAGAGTTGTAGCATCTGCCAGTTATTGCTAAAGGAGTCACTCCCGGTGAAGGGATCTCGGTCCTTTCCTCATCGAATAAGGTGCAGGATGTTCTATAATGAACACCACGATGCAAAGCAAGAACTGTAGCTACCTGTTTTATTTTGAAATTCGATTCCACAACATCAATTTGGTTTATTTTCTTTCATTAATCTCATTAATGAATATCCCATCATTTAAATCCACCTAAACATCACAGATAAATATAACGTACGCTTATGCCATCCGCATTCGCCTCGATGTCCCGTCTGCACCGTTAGGTTAGGTAACTAACGGCAGAGCGGGAAGGGCTAGCGCGGGTGTAAAACATAAGCAACGTTTATATAATATATCATATATACTATATATAATATCTGTCACAGAACATCACATGATCACAGATAAATCACAGCAGAAGATACATATGAAATATTGGATATACTAGGACGTCCGTGTTTTCAATACGAGCCAGTATAAAACACGGATTCCACGGTCGTGATGAATAGCCAATCCCACAACCCTAGACCCCTACGAGAGCGGCAAGCAACCCTACCAATTCTAGGGTTAGGAGACCCTGGACTCGACTCCTCGAGTTGGTCTCCCACTGGACCCCAGAACCCGGTTACTTGTGCTCCCCTCCTTGGGTCTATCCTAATGCGGAAAAGTAAATAATATACATCAACGGTGACAACTTTCGCAACCTGGAAGTGCCCCAATAAAAGAATATTACATATAAGTTTTTACATGAATGAAAATGAAAAACACTCATCTCACATAAAAACCCCCCCGGCTATTCAAACACGACGATCCAATATAACATATCTAACAACACATAACATCACATGTCATCAACGTAAGTAAATATGCGCATCCCAATTGTCGTTGACATATAGCAACGAAACCGGCGATATCACATATTACACTTACGGTCACAGAAAAGAAAGTGTAAAACTGCAATAGTTGGAATCCGCAACCACCTCAGACATCGCATGCCTGATCAAATGAATTACTTAGACATCGCATGCCTAACAATTATAAACCCCGCATTTTAGTCTCATTATCGAAAACACTTTTCAATATCAAGTCGGGCAATTCAACAGGATTCCCGACATTCTGATCGAATGCTCGTCGCAAACTTTTAGTAGGCGGCCGCACCCCCGACGCCGTCGACAAAGTGCACCAAGGCGGAACACCGCTGCCGCGAGCACCCGAACGGATGCTTTCGGCGACGGGGTTCTCCTACAGTCACTTGGTCGGGGCTATGGAGTGAGGCTGTCTATTAAGTTTACCCGGCGAGTATCCGCGTACGCTACGTGATTGCGACGGACTTTTGATCACATCAAAACTCCGTGGCAACCGATCAAGTGAGACTAAACTGCTATGTTTATAATATTCATTCAGTTATCTCATAACTATTTGCGAATTCCAAGTATTGTATCACATTCCGGATAAATAGAAAATGTTAAACTTTCCGATCGAACAATCGAACACCCAAGTTTTCCCGATACAGCTCAACACATGAAATAAGTCTAACAACATTCAGTTCGTGCCTCAGTACCAACGGTCCAGCCGTAGAAGGGTCAAGCCAACGCCTCACATGTGGCACGCCGTACTGCCCCAAACCCGAAGGTTCAAAGGGCAGTTCAAGACGGTCACATAATCGAGTTAAGGTATGTTGTCTTCTAGAGGGTCCATCGCGTTGCTTGCACTACTTAGAACGTCGTTAAACTACGGAAAAATCCAACAATTGGAAATTTCCCAGCAGGGGAAAAAGTGGGTATTTATATCCGGTCGAACTTTTTAACATATTCTAAAAAATACCCGGAAAAGCACACCGACAAAAATTAGACAGTCCGATCGAATACACCGAGTCCCAATACAACCCAGAAAATAAAACTCTGGAATAAATATTAAAATATTCCCAGGAAAACCAGCACATTTTACTGAGAATTACGGTGCAAACTTCGATGCACAAAAGGACAAAACAGCCGCGGAACCGCCGGATGAGCATGCTCATGCCGCGGATCCGCGATGATTTTAAGGAATTAGGCGATCTAATTTTCCAGTAACCCTTACAATCCCCTGCTGATTTTTCTGAATATTTTTAATCTACAAAAATCCACATTTTACAGAAATGTCCAGAGAGCATTTTTAAAGTTAGGGGTTTGGGTCGATCGGACTTCTAATTCCGTCGAGACTTCGCCTAAGGCTCTAGCTAGGCTCTGATACCACTGTAGGGTTCCTAGGCACTCTATAGGAGTCTCACAAGTGATCAAACATGGCCAATTGAAATTTTATAAGTGCCTATAAACCCTAATACGGATCGTTAACTAGATATATAGGCGAAGCAAGCATGTAATCGAATTAAATGCTAAGGGAAAGGGGCTACAACCTTTGTAGATCCGGTCCACCACTTCCTAAGCTCCGCGATGATCTCCCTCCGCTGTCCAAATCGAACCTTTGACTCTAGCATTGGCATCATCGAAGAATGGGCGGGCTTGATCGTCGGTTCGATGCCGAAGATGATCTACGTCGAGGCATCACAAGAACAAGCTCCAACTTCACCAAGCCTTGAAAACTTGTGAAGGAAACACCCTATACAACTTGGCAAGAGGTAGAAGATGAAGAAATAGGAAGTGGGTAGACTTTAGTTTTGGATTTCCAACACTTTTTCATCAATCACCATTGATGTAGCAAGCTTTCTTCTCTTGTTGAAGAAGAAGAAGATGAAGAAAAGGAATATGATAAGTATTATGTAAATGATAAATAAATCAATACTTATCATTTACTAACCCTTGGTTAGTTGTAGAGAATGGACCATGGTTAACTTGAATGGTTAGGGTTAAGGATGAGACAAGAATGGTGGACTAATTCAAAGCTTCAAGAATCTTCAACTAGCAAACAAAAATAGCAACCATTCTTTTCTCATCTTTTTCCAAAATAAATAAGAAAAAAGAAAACCCTAATCATAATCTTAACCATGGTCTAATTCTTTACACTAACCCTAGCTTGCATGTATCATCAAACATGATACAATCATGTGCACAAAAGTATATCACATATACAACTTGCACAATTCAAGTGAGAAAATCCTTTTAAAGTGAACCAATACTAGTTAATGCAAAGTAATATATCAAATATATAATTATACATTAAATCATTAAATCAACACTTGATTCAATGATCCGGTTATATCGCATATAACCGACTAGTATCCAATGTATCGGCTTATCGAATCAATCCTTGATTCGATAACTAGGTTATATCGCATACAACCATTCGACACATTCATCGCGAGAATGAAATATAGTATCACATACACGCATTATTGTCGGTCCCGCACATATCTCATATGCGCTCCTATTTCGTTTCGCTTGAGCCAGGAAACCTCTGTGTAGGACTCTAAAGACTCGTCAATACGCCGGTAGCGGATGATGATTATATCAAACAACCAAAAGCCGCAAGCGGTCTGCTAAACGTAACGGCCACCCGGGTATTGAGCGATCAGAAGATCGACGAGTAAGCCCGCTCACACTCCTGTGAATCCAACCAGTAACACTTACCGTACAGTCCGGTCTGTTCGTCTGATATGTCGCATATCTCGCCTAGGGGTGGTAAACGTCAGACCCAAGTAGCTCGATAAGTCATGCCGACTTGAGGTCCATAACATTCGTGAAACTACTGATAACTCTTACCAGTATATCACTGCAACCCTGGCCAGGGATTTCCTGTTATGGCCAGTCGTGCGTTGCGCAACATCAACCCCCAATACCGGGAGAGACGAATCCCCTCCTATCGCTCATTGCCTCCATGTGAATCGGGACTGTACCCAAAAACCACCTGTTTGCACGACTCAGTAGAGCCTTGGTAGGGTGGAAATCAAAGCACAGTGGGAGACACACAAGACTCTATGACGATCTCGGGTCAACAGACTAAGCTGTACCAGTGTCACCAGAGAACTGCCATCTGACGTGAGGTATAATACCATCTGGGAGTTCTCGGCGAGTCCGTTCAGTGTACCCAGTCTCTACTGAGAACCCGTATACCATCTCTGATGTCAAACACCAATGGATATGGGATCATCCATCGCCCATCACATGGGTCGAGAAGATACACGCTAGTCTACTCTGGAATATCGATGCCCCGTCTCGATATTCCCACGACTAGGAACAATGAAGGATGTACTCATTGACTACCCAGGCCCCACTAGTATGATCTGCATCATAGTCCTGGAAGTCGGGTACACATCCTAAGGGCTTTATCAATATGTAATCAGAGAGACAGAAAGTATACACGTTAAGATAAAGAGCAACCAGATAGCATACTATCATGTCTAGCAAGAAAGTCCTACCTATATATGTCCCAGCATCCACTACAATATACATCCAATGTACAGTAATGGCCCCTAGGGCATACATATAACTAACAGTTGCTAACTCGTGAATAGAAAACATCACAGACCAGAAATCGTGTGTATGACTCAATCCTAGGTCAATACGATCAGTAACATATAAATCCTCAATATGATAAAGTCTGAAGCATGATAAGGTAGCAGGGGTAAACATCTATACATAAGTGTAGTACCAAGTGCTCGTGTCAGTGCCTCAGGTAGCAACATATCATAACTATGAGGTATGATCAATGTAATCAATTTCAACTATATCAGGAATTCTATGAGTATATGGATATCATCCACGTGTCACCCAATTATATAAAGCATCATGCATGTAAATATCATAAAGCATATGCATGGAAATATGAGGATATAAATCAACATAGTCCCTCGCGACATATCAAAATCATGGAACATGAGTGTCTAGCATCGACACTCGAAAACATCATGAAAACTATGCTTAGCATCGGCACGTAAATACTCATATATCGGGCTCCATCAGTCCGGATCGGCCCACGGGCTCCTTCAGTCCGGATCGGCCCATATCATCTCTCGACTCAGGTCGGTATCCTCCGGATATCCGCCAAGCCCAAATACTATCACCGGTAGGTATTAGTCCCACTGCCAGGCTCACCGTCTGCAACACAGCGATCCGTTCTCGCCCTGGGGTACTATACCGGGTCCACCATGTACCCGCAATCGGCCTCATTCGCTTCCTCGAATCGGGTTTCACATGTCGCTCTCAGAACCGAGAAAACACATGGTGGACGCACTGAAATAACATATCAAAGGGAATCTGGGTTTTTAAAACAGTACATGCTTTCATTTGAAATCGCCACGGTTCTCAAATCCAGAAATCTCATGAAAACATTATATCTCAATGCGTAAGATCATAAAGCATGATGTATGTGACATAAAAAAGAAATGTAAGCATATCAGTATATCATGCAATGGGTCATATCCTGATTCAACAATACTACTGTGTAGTGACATGGCAATTATCGATGATGAAGTGTGTGAGCCGGCAAGCAGGTGTACGTGGAACATACGCATCATCGATAATGGTGCTGGTGTCCTAACAACATGGATTTAATATAACAATAACACATTTACACCTGCAATGCGATGCGAATAGCAAGAATATGCAGAAATCGAATGATAAACACAACAGTGAAGAATCTACATCAATATATATATATATATATATGTCATACAGTTTTGCCATTTGAAATAAGACGAATCGTGGTGTTTAGAAAAATAAGGGCTGCGGTGTTTTTTTAAGAAAAGATGCGTCTTTTGAAAATATCCGTAGAATCCCTTCGCCTGTTTTTAAAATACTCACGATTCATTAGTTTTAAAAAAAGGTATGACTCCGGTCTAGTCTAACATCTACGAAGTAAATTACAGATCTGAATAACAATCTAATCGAAAGGGGTATGGAAACCGCCTAAATCTGAGTCGATATATATGTAAATATAATAGTCGGTGATCCCGCCTCAATAGTATCACCTACGATACAATATATAATATGAAGTCCTCGAGTAGAGTGCGGATCAATCATCAATATAAAGCTCATACGTAAATCCGTCGTACGGCATCCCAAATTTAGGAACGGGTCAAATATCACATTCATCTCATCATTTATCTGGTATCCTTATCATCATATCTCATGAACTGGGGTACTGATCTAAGTCTAGTACGGACCGATACCATATATATGTGTGTGTGTGTGTGTGCGTGTGCGCGCGCGCGCGTGTATGAAAACGCGCCTAAAGGCCCGCTATAACTCATGTCGTATCTCATAATACGAACCACATCATATCACCGATCTCACGGCACCATGCCCAAACTCATCGACTCATCTCCAAATATCATGCATTATCCTCATCATCCATGTGTAAGTATACGTGTATATATATATAGTCCCATACCTATGTGTGTGTATATATACATATTCCCATATATGCACAAGTATAACAAGTAAGCATGTGTGTGCTTGTGGGTGTAAACCTATTCTAGGGTTTGCGATAAAGAAGCTATACTAGTTCACTTCTACAACCCTAATCTAACCATTTAACTTCTAATCGTATCTTGAATATCCATGTCACACATAAAGTTATCATATATATATAGTATATATAGCATACTAAATATCGAACTACGGGGGTGCTAAACGCCATCCACCCGACTTCCCCCGTAGATATAATCTACTCACCTTGACCTTCGCTTGCCGATGTCGACGTCGTCATGCGCTTGCTTATCGTCTCGAAGTCTTCGCGAGGGTACCTACACATCATAGTCTATCGTATCGCATTAAAAACCAAGTTGAAACTAAAACGACACGCGGAACTCTCATAGGTCAAAACCTATGGTTTGCCCTCGTAAAACAACCCGATATCACTCGATATAGACGTACGAAAGTCATATGATCGAGATAAAGCACAAATACTAAAATCCAGAATTTAAAATTTGCAAAACCATAACTCGAATCAAAATAGCAACACATGTATTCAGTCCCAGATTTTGATTAAGGTGCAAACAATGTTCCAAAACAATACTGGAGTGATGTATAAAGTGTAAATGAGCTATGGAAGCAACCAGGACCCCTGACTCTACAAGGTGGCCGGCCCTCTACCCTAAAATTCCGGCAACATCGGCCCTGGTAGGGAGTTGGGGTGTCATGTTTGTAGGGTAGTCTCCTGGTAGTCAATATAGGGTAATGGTCTTGCTAGTTTTTCCATTAAGTGTCTAGGGTCACTCCAGATTCCCTGTAGGCTACCAATCTAACACAAAAACCAAGATTTGGTATATAAAGTTTAAGTCGTGGCAATGTCGTAATACTACATTGTAGGAAATTGGTCCCATATTTGGATGACGGTGAAAACCATGTGAGAAAACAACACTAGGGTGACCTACAGACGAAACCTAGACCCACACCCTCACTAACTGGCCGAGCCCTCTCTCATGAAAATCTGGGCTCGCCGGCCCTAGGGACTCCATTGTGGTTCATCTTGCTACATGGGTTCCTATGGTCTCAAATGGGTCTCTGGAGTTGTTTATTTTTCCAGTAAAAATCCCAGTTCATTCCAGATTTGCCTGCACACTCAAAGTTCACAAACCGACATCAAAAGTTTCAGTTTTTCCGTATTTTGGGTTTCAGTTTTAATCTAGTGTAAGTTCTGAGTTTGTAACATCATGGGGGATTTAAGGTCACTCAAAACACTCAAGTTCACCACGAAATCTAAACTTAACCCTAACCCTCTCTAGAAATGTCCAAAGTGCACAAAACTACACGAAATTGAAACTAAACTTGAAAAGAGGCTTAAGCAATCGAAACACTACACTATTTGTGAAAGGATATACCTCATTTAGCACCAATGAATCCTCTACGGCGCCAAAATGAAAGCTTTCTTGGTCCATAGTATAGCTTGTGAGCTTGTGCACCTTTTTTTGTGAAGTGGGAATGAGGTTTTGGGTTTGTTTTGGAGATGAAGTGGGGTGATTTGTGGAGGAGGGAGGAGAAGGGCAAAAGCAGCAGAAGCATATAGAGGGAGGGGAGAGGAAATGAGTGATGAAAATGGTGAGATGAGAAGATGGCAAGTCAAAGGTAACCCCCTCACCTTTCTCTCTCTCGCCCATACCTAATATTCTATTCCTTTATCTTTTTCTTTTCTATTTTCCTTCTCTCCTCAATAGTGAACCCAAAGCAAAGAATGAAAAATGATGATAAAGCCATGCAGGAAAATGTAACACAAGTGTGAAAAGATATGGTGCATGTTTTGCACAAAACACGCTTAATCCGCGATTAGCGAATTTTAATCGCGATTAGCACTAAAATAGTGTCAAATAAATCATAAAATTTCATAATTTGCATAAATCACAAAAAGCACCCTCATTTTAGTAATTTCCAAAATTTTTAAAAATTTTCCCCAATTTATCCGTATTTAATTATACCGCCTTTTTAAAATATTCGATATAATATTGTTTAATTATAAAAATTCCCAAAATTAATTTTCTTTTTGAAAGGTCCTTTCGAGGTATCTCTTAAATCTCGTTTCTGCCGAACTGCCCGGAAGTTACCACCCTTCACCATATCTGTTTCTTGTTCCGGAACGGCTGCATTCTCATCGCGACTCCTTCTGGAAGATATATCACTAATCAACGCCTCTGCATGCGTATCACATCTCTGATATTGGCGGAGTGGAACGTCATCTCATCAAGATCTCGTACGAATCTCTTACTCTACTTTTCTCTGCTGTCGACTGCTTCAGACTCGTCTCAGCGTGGCTGCAAAGACTGTGCTCCAACGGCTATACTCGTATCTGGAGTCTCCCAAGCAATGCATCCCAATACATGATATCCGAAAGATGTCGAACCTTTCGATCGATTCATCAAAACCTCATAATCCCCCAAGAGCTCAACATCTTTGGTACAATTTAATAGTATGGAGTACATACCACAGCATCGGTGGACAAGCCGTAGAAGGGCAAACCTAAGCCTCACTAATGGCACCGCGGAACTTCCACACTCCCTAAGGTTCAAAGGCTTTTACACGGTCAATATGTCGAGTTAGGGTTTCATTCTTCTTGAGGGTCCATAGAATTGCTTGCACGTCTTTCTGAATACTGTAAACTTGGAATTGGGTTCCTGACATTCGATCGTCTCCATCGATTCTCAACGTACCTGTGTGAAGTCGTCTCTAGCTGGAATCATTCTATCTGATGACCTCGCATCGGGGTAAGCGAACGAACCACATGTCATAGTCATTCATCCTCGGGCCATCATATCTCTAAGTCTATACTCATGCTGTAGTAGCTCCAACATCTGGGCTATATCTCGTCGATCGCAGCAACAACTGGCTCATTCGTCTGCACGCTGAACAGTGCCTCCATCATCATGAATAAGCGATACATCAATGGTCATTACATCCTGGCTGGTCTCTTTCAATGGCTCAATCCTCTGGTGCTGATCTGCACGTCCAAGAAATCTCATGGAGCGATCCATCAAACGCTCATGACGCGAAAACACAATAAAACGACGCCTCTCTATGCAATCGTATATCCCTTGAATCACGCCCTAGTCAGTCCTCATCCGTGATGAGCTCGTGCTGACCGCGACTCTAGCCGTAGCTCCCTCTGCCCATAATCGTGGCAGCAAAATCATAACCAACATCGATGAGGATAGATCATAGGAATGAATGTAATACTGTGCAAGGAAATGTACATCCTAAGGCTCCTTAAGCGGAGTGGCGTATCGTAAGTATGCCGCGGAACATACACATTATATGTCACTTTCCTTAAGTCACCTACTCCATAAACCAAAGTCAACCTACGCGACGAAAGTCCGGGTCTAATACCCCCTCGACTAATTCTAAGTTCCGTAAGGTCAAGCCTAAGTTCCGTATATATACAAACGCTCTAGGCGTCAAACTTAGACTCGAACCAAGGTTAACCTAGCGCTCTGATACCAACTTTGTCACGACCCGAAAAAGCACGTGACTGGCACTTGAATCATATGAAGTCTATAGGACCCCATCTAATTCAAGTAAGCCAAAAGCCCAGAAATCTAAAACCATTTTAATTAATAAAAGAGGGAAAACTAGTTTTAAAGAAGTGAGGAAAACATGTTTTAAAAACATGGTTTTTAAATAAGTAAGCCGAATATGCATTTTTAAAACCTCAAGTCTTTTCTGAAAATTTTGGCCTGCTCACAGAGTCCCCACTTGTGATGGCCTGCTCGAAGCTAGTCGGGTCATCATCTTCCATGATGCAATCCTCACTCCCACCATCAATGAGAAAACTGTAGTATCTCTCAGGTGGATGAGGAACCCTACTAGATCGGCGGAGCGGCTGAGGTTAGTCGGGAACTTCTGAATCCTCTGGTTCCAACAAATCATCAGTTGTAGATTATGCCGCTGGAACTTCTTCCAGCTCTACCTCTTCGCCACTAATTTCTTTTACAAGAAATTCCTTTTCTAAAAAGGTGGCATATTGAGAAACAAACATCTTTTGTTCCTTACCGTGGTAGAAGATATATCCATAGGAATCTTTTGGATATCCCATAAACTTACATAGACCTGATCTTGCCTTGAGTTTGTCCGGATTATGCTTTTTAACATAGGCCGGACAACCCCATATCTTAACTCGTTTAAGAGATGGTCTCTTCCCATTCCATATCTCATATGGAGTGGTAGGCACCGATTTGGTTGGAACTCTATTCAATAGGTATGCAGCCGTCTCCAGCGCATAACCCCAAAAGGAAAGAGGTAAGTCAGCGGTGCTCATCATTGAGCACACCATATCTAATAGGTTACGATTCCTCCGTTCCGATACACCATTGTGATGTGGTGTATAAGGAGGAGTAAGCTGAGAGAGAATCCCATTCTCTTTTAGATAGTTCTCATTGCTCAAGTATTCTCCTCCTCGATCAGATCGAAGGATCTTAATACTTTTACATGTTTGCTTCTCGACTTCGTGCATATATTCTTTGAATTTCTCAAAAGCTTCAGACTTGTGTTTCAACAGGAACACATGTCCATATCTTGAGAGATCGTCAGTGAATGTAATGAAGTACGAAGAACCATTCCTGGCATGTGTAGACATGGGACCACATACATCACTATGTATCAGTCCCACGAGTTCCGTAACTCTTTCTCCATGTCCACTAAACGGAGTTTTGGTCATCTTGCCTTTGAGACATGACTGGCAAGTATCATAAGGTGAAAATTCGAACGGATTCAAATATCCATACTTATGTAACTTAGCTAGTCATGCCGCATTGATATGACCTAGTCTACAGTGCCACAAGAAGGATTCGTTCATTTCTGAACTCTTCCACTTGTGTGTGTTTTATACATTAAGAACAGTGGTTTGGTTTAGAACGTATATGTCATTATTTAACGAGCCTGATCCAATCAACTTTTGATTCAGGAGGATATTCATAACATTATCTTGTACTACAAAATTATATTCTTCTTTACTTAATAAAGAAACTGATATAAGATTGCATATCAGGGTCGGAATGCAATAGCATTCGTTTAGAATCAATGTATTACCATTTGGTAATACAAGGTGATATTCACCAACAGCTTTGGCTGCAACATTTGCACCATTCCCTACTCTTATGGAATGATCACCTATTCCAGTTCCCTATTTTTCCTTCGCCCATGTAACATATTACATATATGGGATCCCGATCCAGTATCTAATACCCAGGACGTAGAGTGAACTGAGAAACAGTTCTCTATAACAAACACACCCGAAGAAGATGCATCAACATGCTTATTCTTCGTTTGGGCGGCGTGAGAATCCGGATATGTCCTTATTCCCTGCTCGGTCTTATAACAATTATAAGAAAGAATGGAACCAACGTTCCCCTGCTCAGTATAACAAGCGGGTTCAGTCAATACATCTATATTATTATCTTGATTAAGGCCTGTCATGGTCGCTACCTGGAGAGAGAGAGAGAAGAAAACACTTTAGCGTATGCTATTGCAAGATTAGATTGGTTATTATCTTATCTAATTAGGATGGCTCCCACTGTTTTCATCTAATCTTCCTTCAAACCCTAAAAGGTAAGACTAGCCGGGATTAATTACACCTTACAAGTTCGCCAATCTTTCGGCCAGGCCATTGTTGGAACTTTGAGGGAGGATCCCCGTGCTTTCGCACAGACCTAATGAGAATAAACCTCATTTTCCTAGAGGCATAACCCCGTTAACACCTTTCTAGACACCTACTTGATTGGCTAATTGTCGTGTGTAAAACTCTCCCAGGAGTAACTCCTACTCGCAATGGCTATCAGGATCCAACTATCTTATAGAAAGTATGCAATCTCAATGCAAACATCAACACTTGAAATTCCCGATAATACTTTTACTCCTAGTGAGTTATGACCTTAACTATGGTCAACAAATCATAAGCACTAGTCAAGTTCTACCCGTCATTTCTTGATTAATTAGACCTACCCATATGACCCTTAACTATGGTCAACAAAGTCATATGATTGTACTAATGTAAACACATCTTAAGCTATGTAGGAAGACATCACTCAGCAACCGTATATTGCGCCTTAACTATGGTCAACAAACGCAGCACGAATACTAAATACTCTATTTTCTAAAATTACGGAGGGTTACGACAGGTTTTTCAGAAAAACATTTGTGTAATGAACTTGATATCATTGTAAAAACAAGTGATTTTGAAAAGGAGTGTGTTTTAGGCTTTTACAAGTTTCGCTAAAGAGGTCACTTCCGGTGAAGGGATCTCGGCTCTTTCTTTATCGAATAAGGTGTAGGATATTTCACAAATACCACTATGCAAAGAAATAACTGTAGAAGCAATCAAAAACAAAACCGAGTGAGTTGTAGAATCTGCTAGTTTTGCTAAAGGGGTCACTCCCGGTGAAGGGATCTCGGCTCTTTCCTTATCGAATAAGGTGCTAGATATTCTACAAGGAATACCGCTATGCAAAGCAAAAACTAGAGTTACCCTTTTTGAAAATTTGATTCTACAACATCTTTTAGGTTTCTTTTCTTTCATTAATCTTATTAATGACGTACCCTCATTTATGCTTCCGAAGCATCACAGAAGAAACGAAAATACAACTTACGCGTATGCCATCCGCATTCGCCACAGTGTCCCGTTATGCACCATTAGGTTACTTAACTAACGGCATACCGGGGCGGGACTAGCGCGGGTGAAAAACATAAGCGACGTTTATTATATATCAAATATACAATAATAAAGCATTCGTCTCACGCATATAAAATGATCACATCACAGAATATCAGCAGCAGAAGATAACATATGAAATATTGGATATACTAGGAGGTCTGTGTTTTATTATGAGCCTGTACAAAACACGGATTCCGCGGTCGCGATGAATAGCCAAACCCACATCCCTAGACCCCTACGAGAGAGGCAAGCAACCCTACCAATTCTAGGGTTAGGAGATCCGGTCTCGACTCCTCGAGATAGCCTCCCACTGGACCCTAAAACCCGGTTGCTTGTGCTCTCCTCCTTAGGTCTATCCTAATGCAGAAAAGTAAATAATATACAATGGTGACATCATCCTCAACTCGGAAGTGTCCCAATAAAAGAATATTACATATATTGAATTTTACATGAATGAAAATAAAAACCCTCATCTTACATAAAACCCCGGCTATTCAAATCATGACGATCCAATATAACATATCACAGCTACAGATAACATCACATGTCATCAACGTAAGTAAATATGCGTATCCCAATTGTCGTTGATGTATAGCAACGAAACCGGCGATACACTACTT
The DNA here is from genome assembly GCA_030015575.1 of Agapanthus africanus. Lineage (NCBI taxonomy): Eukaryota > Viridiplantae > Streptophyta > Magnoliopsida > Asparagales > Amaryllidaceae > Agapanthus > Agapanthus africanus. The sequence goes on from CM057344.1 coordinate 388,644,675, forward strand.
ATTACACTTACGGTCGCAGAAAAGAAAGTGAAAAACTACAACCTTTGGAATCCACAATCACCTTAGACATCATAAACCCGAAATATCACATATTACGGATTTCATGCCTAACTATATGAATTCCAAATATTGTATCACATTCCAGCTAACTAGACAATGTTAAACTTTCCGATCGAATAAGCAAACACCCAAAATTTCCCAAATAGCTCAACACTTGAGCGGAGTTCAAAAGGTCCCATAACATGCCACAGCTCCTATGAACCAGCCGTAGAAGGGTCAACTAATGCCTCACATGTGGCACCGCTGAACTACCACAAACCCTAGGGTCTAGTGGTGGTTCTGACGGTCACATAATCGAGTTAAGGTTTCGTTCTTCTAGAGGGTTCACAAAATCGCTTGCATGATTTTCTGAAAGTTTTAAACGAAGGAAAGATCCAACACTTGGAAAAATTTCTAGCTAGGGAAAAAGTGAGTTATTGATATCCGTTCGAACTTTTTAACACCGTCTAAATAACCAAAAAACAAACTAGAATTACGAATACGAAACACTCCGAATCGCTTCTGTAAAAAGATAACAACACATGCAAATTTAGCCAAAAAAAAAAACAACACCTGAATTTCCAAACCCCAGAGACTTAAACACTGTAAAAATTTGAACCCAGAATTCTACACAAAAACTGAGGTGGTCGGTTTTTTGTTCAAGTGGCCGGCCAAAATCTGAAGGGAGGTGCCCAATTTTCTACAGTGTTCATACTATATCATATATAACATTCTGCAACTGTTTAAAAAAAAAATTGACTCTCAGAAAATTTCGACAGAAACTAGGGTTCGTATTCGGGTGTTTCGGAGTTATTTCGGTTTCGTAATCCTACACTAATCCATTTAATTCTCTAGCTAGGCTCTTATACCATTGTTGGGTTGTCTAGTACGGCATCAAGGTTTCAGGTGGCATCGTCCATGCAATTTAATTTTTTTTACCGTTCTAGATAACCTTAATGTAACGCCTTACATTTAGATTAGTGTTAGTTTAGGCGGTAATGCGGGTTTTGGATAAAAAGTTTACCAATTTGGGTTCCACACATTTTATAACATTTAATTAATAATTTATTATTATTTGATATGGCTTGCACACACTTGTGCATGTTTATGTGAGGGTGTGTTTGTGTTAATCTAGTTTTAGTGACCATGACAACATTAAGCTAATTCAATCCCTGCTCAACCCTTAACCTAAACCTTTAGATATTTGTGGAGAGATATTTTTGTTTGTTATGGATTGGGAAGAGGTGGTCTGTGGAGTCATGGCCTTGCATTAATGAGAGAGTTAATGTTTGGTATGCTTACCCTCTCACCTTTGCACTCACCTCTCTCTCTCTAACTCACTCACTCTATCTCTTTCTCATCATTTCCTTTATCTCCTCTAAGCCTAAACTGAACCCATATCACTTCCATCACAAAACCTTCACTAAATTTCTTCAAATCTCACAAATATCACATCTTTAGCCTTGTTTTGCCTCATGGATGCCTTGGAGCTTCGAAAGTTAGGATCTTTGAGCTTGTGGAAGTAGGTAATGATCTCTATCTGTTAAGTAGGTGCTTTTTATGTTGTGTAGCCTTGTAGTTTCAGTTTAGAACACTTAAAGTATCGTTTCGTGCATATATCATATTTTTAGTGTCAATATATGCTATCTGTGATCTGCTTTGACCCTGAGAGTATACTAAAAAATCTAGCAGTGTAGTTGTGATGTACTACAGACCCTAAGCCTTCAACTGAAGCACAACCCCTAGGTTCGGACCATGGCCGGCGAAATCCCTTGAAATTCCGGCGAGCTCGTCCGTAGGGTAGAATCAAGGAGTGGGTATTTGTGGGAAGTTGTATGCTTTGGTTTAGGTGTGTTTAGTCCTGTTTGATTTTTGGGTTTTCTTTGTATACAAAATCTGGGATCACATAGATAGTTTCTTGTGTTACGATTATGTGTGTTACGTTATACGACACGGTTTGTGCACTTTGTGTAGTTTTGCTCTTTGGTTGGTTTCGTAGTGTCGCTACGCACGTTAGCCACAATACGAACACTTGAGAGTATGTTTTGAGTTGTCGCGTCGGTCAAACGTAGTTTGTACGTGTTATTGGTCGTTTGCTAATATACATACTTGTTATATTATTTTATGTTTTAGGATCGTAGGCGGAGACTACGGACGCTGCGAAGAAGGGGAAACAGGTGGTTGGATTTACATAGCCAAGAGCGTTGATGAGTAGATTTAACATCTACAGTGGAATCTCCCGCTTGGCGTTATGCGTCTGGGCTAGATTAAATGATATGACTATTAGTTAGAAATATATGGATATTGATTGGGCATGTATACCATTGTTGCATATCTCATTTCCTATTGTGTATAGACATAGTACTAATGAGACACAACACCATTATTGACGGTTCATGTTTCACGAGCACTAATTGTATGCTACGCACACACCGTCAATAATTGCCATGGCACGCACAACACCTATACATATGTAATATTGTATTGTTTAGGGATATTGAGACATGATCCTTATTTTCCTTCGTGCATATGACATATAGCATACCTATATACCTACATACTAACACATATGCCTTGACATGCTTACATGCTAGTTACCTATATACATATATGGTATTGTACCATTAGTGATAGGTATATACACATATGAGACATATCTACATATACATCTTGCATACATACTTACACTTATACCTGGAGGGTATTACATCATTACTTATAGGTCAATACATATACCTTGCTATACCTACATGTTACGACCCGAAAAAGTACGTGACTGGCCCTTGAATCATATGAAGTCTATAGGACCCCATCTAATTCAAGTAAGCCAAAAGCCCAGAAATCTAAAACCATTTTAATTAATAAAGAGGGAAAACTAGTTTTAAAGAAGTGAAGAAAACAAGTTTTAAAAACAAGGTTTTTAAATAAGTAAGACGAATATGCATTTTTAAAACCTCTAGTCTTTTCTGAAAATTTCGGCAGAGTTTCCTTTGTAAATACTGGCCCCAAACGGGGTATAACAATTATAATATATGCATAAGGATAAAAGGCATCCCCAAGAGGGAGCTAGCTCTTCGTCAATCTATGGTCATAACCACGCAAGCAATATAATATACAACGCCAAAGGGCGAGGATCAAAACTCAAAAGGAAACTCAAAATCAACAAGAAAACCATAATACTACAACGCACGACTCTAAGGTCGAAATAAATATACATGTTTGATTGATGGAATTTACTAGATATAACTGATAATAAATAAGTACAATGGTGGTCACGATGCGAGTGAACCCACCTACCAAAGCAATCACCCAGAAAGGAAGCAGTGTGCCAGAAAAGCCGCAATGAAACCTGTACGGCAAAAACCTGCAAGAACTGTAGCACAACGAGGGTGAGTTGCCAACTCGTGAATAGAAAACATCACAGACCAGAAATCGTATGTATGACTCAATCCTAGGTCAATACGATCAGTAACATATAAATCCTCAATATGATAAAGTCTGAAGCATGATAAGGTGGCAGGGGTAAACATCTATACATAAGTGTAGTACCAAATGCTCGTGTCAGTGCCTCAAGTTGCAACATATCATAACTATGAGGGATGATCAATATAATCAATGTCAACTATATCAGGAATTCTATGAGTATATGGATATCATCCACGTGTCACTCAATGATATAAAGCATCATGCATGTAAATATCATAAAGCATATGCATGGAAATATGAGGATATAAATCAACATAGTCCCTCGAGACATATCAAAATGATGGAACATGAGTGTCTAGCATCGACACTCGAAACATCATGCAAACTGTGTTTAGCATCGGCACGTAAATACTCATATATCGGGCTCCATCAGTCCGGATCGGCCCACGGGCTCCTTCAGTCCGGATCGGCCCATATCATCTCTCGACTCCGGTCGGTATCCTCCGGATATCCGCCAAGCCCAAATACTATCACCGGTAGGTATTAGTCCCACTGCCAGGCTCACCGTCTGCAACACAGCGATCCGTTCTTGCCCTGGGGTACTATACCGGGTCCACCATGTACCCGCAATCGGCCTCATCCGCCTCCTCGAATCGGGTTTCACATGTCGCTCTCAGAACCGAGAAAACACATGGTGGACGCACTGAAATAACATATCAAAGGGAATCTGGGTTTTTAAAACAGTACATGCTTTCATTTGAAATAGCCAGTGTTCTCAAATCCAGAAATCTCATGAAAACATCATATCTCAATGCGTAAGATCATAAAGCATGATGTATGTGACATAAAAAAGAAATGTAAGCATATCAGTATTGTAGGGTTCCTAGGCACCCTAATGAGGTCTCACAAGGCATCAACCATGCCAATTTCAAATTTTAACGGTGCCGAGAAACCCTAGAACGGATCGTCGGCTAGATGTTTAGGCGAAAATGAAACTAGTTAACAACTTAACTAAAGTTTAAACGGAAATACAACCTTTGTAGATCCGGTGCGCCACCTCCATATCTCCGCATCGAAGTCCCCTCGCTGTCCAAATGAATTCCCAGGCTCTAGCGTCGGCTTCGTCGGAGAAATGGCGAGCTAGGTCGTCGATGTCCATGGCGAAGATGATCTACGTCGAGGCATCGCTAGATCAAGCTCCACCTTCACCAAGCTATGAAAACTTATGAAGGAAACACCCTATACTACTTGGCAAGAGGTAGAGGATGAAGAAATAGGAAGTGGGTTCACTTTAGAATTGGATTTCTCACTCTTTATCATCACTTGCCATTAATGGAGCAAGCTTTCTTCCATGAAGAAGAAGAAGAGGAAGAAGATGATAGAATATCATAAGTATTTTCCAAAAAGGAAAATAAATCAATCCTTATCATTTAGCAACCATAGTTTGGTGTAGAGAATAAACCATGGTTAGAATGAAGGGTTAGGGTTAAGCATCAAGACAAAATGGTCACAAGGTCAAAGCTTCATGAAGCTTCAATGTACAAACAAAGAAAGCCACCATTTCCTCTTTATGCATAATATTTTCCAATAAGAATAAATAAATAAATAACTAAGAAAACCATAACCCTAACTAATATACAACCATGGTTTAATCTTCACACAAACCTTAGTGAGCATGTATCATCAAACATGATACAATCAAGTGCACAAAAAGTATATCATATATACAATGTGCACATCCGAGCGAGAAAATCCATTAAAAGTGAACCGATACTAGTTAATGTAAAGTAATATATCAAATATATAATTATGCATTAAATCATTAAATCAACACTTGATTTAACGATCCGGTCATATCGCATATAACCGACTAATATCCAATGTATCGATCTATCGAATCAATCCTCGATTCGATAACTAGGTTATATCGCATACAACCATTCGATACATTCATCGCGAGAATAGAATACGGTATCACATACACGCATTATTCTCGGTCCCGCACATATCTCATATGCGCTTCTATTTCGTTTCGCTTGAGCCAGGAAACCTCTGTGTAGGACTCTAAAGACTCGTCAATACACCGGCAGCAGGCGATGATCATATCAAACACCTACAAGCCGCAAGCGGTCTGCTAAACGTAACGGCCACCCGGGTATTAAGCGATCTGAAGATCGACGAGCAAGCCCGCTCACACTCCAGTGAATCCAACCAGTAACACTACCGTACAGTCCGGTCTGATCGTCTGATATGTCGCATATCTCGCCTAGGGGTGGTAAACGTCAGACCCCAATAGCTCGATAAGTCGTGTCGATATGAGGTCTATAACTATTCGAGAAACTATTGGTAACACTTACCAGTAAATCTCAGCAACCCTGGCCAGGGATTTCCGGTTATAGCCAATCGAACACAGCGCAACATCAACTCCCTATACCGGGAGAGATGAATCCCCTCCTATCGCTCATTGCCTCCATATGACTCGGGACTGTACCCAAAAACCACCGTTTTGCACGCCCTCTTGGACGCGGTAAGATGGAAATCAAAGCACAGTGGGAACCACATAAGACTCTATGACGATCTTGGGTCAACAGACTACTCTGTACCAGTGTCACCAGAGAACTGCCATCTGACGTAAGGTATAATACCATCTGGGAGTTCTCGGCGAGTACGTCCAGTGTACCCAGTCTCCACTGAGCACCCGTATATCATCTCTGATGTCAAACACCAATGGATATGGGATCATCCATCGCCCATCTGTATGGGTCGAGAAGGTACACGCTAGTCTACTCTGGTATATCGATGCCCCGTCTCGATACACCCTCGACTAGGGACTTTGAAGGATGTACTTATGGACTACCATGTCCCCATTAGTATGATCCGCATCATAGTCCAGGTAGTCAAGCACACATCCTAAGGGCTTTACCAACATGTAACAGGGAGACAATCAGTGTACACGTTAAGGTAAAGATCAACCAGATAGCATACTATCATGTCGAGCAAGAAAGTCCTCCCTATATATGTCCCAGCATCCACTACAATATACATCCTATGTATAGTAATGGCCTCTAGGGCATACATATAACTAACAATCTCCCACTTGCACTAGGGCCATCTGTAGCAGTGGTTGTAGTATCTCATACTCAACCATCCCATAAAAGTCTCTCTCTGGGAATAGGCCTTTGTGAGTGGATCCGCTGTGTTGTCCTCTGAGTCTACTCTCCAAACCTCGATCACCCTGGAGATCAAGCATCTCCATGATCAGGTGACACTGCCTTAGAATAAGTCTGGATCACTGATGGGACCGGCGTTCCTCGGCATGAGCCACAACTCCATTGTCTCACAATGGTAGGAACGTAGTTCATCTCATGAACTAATATACACCCAAACATCCTCTTTGGTAGCATCTTAAGTAGCGATGTATCCTGCCTTTATCGTCTAGTATGTCACGGTATCTGGCTTGGAACTCTTCCAACATACCGTCCCTTTACTGAGGGTAAAGACAATGCCTGCGACTGACATTCAGTCATCTTTATCACCCTGGAACCCTTCCAGTGATTCTCCCCAGGATCAACTGATACCATCTCACTATAGCTAGTGAGTATCCTAACATCCATTTAGATCTATCTCATAGATCCAAAGTCCAAGATTTAGTAGGTATCACTTTGATCCTATGTGGAGAATCATTATGATAAACGGAGATTGATCGAGCGTACATAAGAAACTCCTTTCTTATCAAGAGTATGTCATCCACGTACTCTACGAGGATCACCACCATACTCCCTACTACCTTTTTGTTTATACAAGGTTCATCTACCATTTTGATGATGTCAAACTTTTTGACTACTCCATCAAAACAGATGTTCCAACTCCGCGATGCCTGCTTTATCCTATAAAGCATCTTGCACACGTTTCCGCTGCTCCCACTGTCTACGAGGCCCTCTGGCTGTGTACTTATAGACGCAATTTTCTAAAACATCATTTATAAAAGCAGTCATGACACCCAACCGCCAGATATCGTAGTCATGGCATGTAGCCGTGGTAAGTAGGATCTGGATGGACTTAAGCATAGCCACTTGAAATGGTTTCATCATAATCCACGCTTGGTCGATGACGAAAAGCTTTAACAAGTCTAGCTTTGAAAGTCTCAACTTTTCCATTTACACCAAGTAATCTTCTCAAGATATACTTGCTCCTGATGGGGATTTAACCCTTCAGATATAGCAACCAAAGTCCATACTTCGTTGGTGTACATGGATTCCATCTCAGATCACTAAGCATCCAGCCATTCTTACAGAGTCCCGCTCCTGATGGCCAGCTCGAAACTAGTTGGGTCATCATTTTATGATGCATTCCTTGCTCCCACTGTCATAGTGAAACCGAAGTATCTCTCAGGTGGGTGAGGACCCTACTAGATCGGCGGAGAGGCTGAGGTTCGTTGGAATCTACTGAATCCTTTGGTTCTATCAAATCATCAGCTGCAGATTGTATAGCTGGAACATTTCCAGTTCTACATAACAGACTTTGCCTCGAGCTTGTCCAGATTTTGTTTTTAGACATAGGCTGGTCAACCCCAAATCTTAACTAACTTAAGAAATGGGCTCTTCCCTTTCCATATCACATATGAAGTGGTAGGCACTGATTTGATTCGAACCCTATTCAATAGGTATGCAACTTCCTAAGTGCATAAACCCCAAAAGGAAATAGATAACTCAATAGTACTCATCATAGAGCACACCATATCATATAGGGTGTGATTGCTCCGTCCCGATATACCATCGTGCTATGGTGTATTCGGAGGAGTAGTGCTGAGAGAGAATCTCATTCTCCTTTAGAATAATCCAGGAATTCCGTGCTCAAGTAATCTCCTCCTTGATCACATCAAAGGACATAATACTTTTACCCGTATTGGTTCTCTACTTCTAACTTATATTCTGTGAATATCTCAAAAGGTTCGGACTTGTGTTTCAACAAGAACATAGATCTGAATCTCGAGAGATTATCAGAGAATGTAATGAAGTACAAAGAACCGGTCTTGGCATGTGTAGACTGGGGACCTACATACATCAACATGTATCATCCCAAGAGTTCACTAACTCTTTCTCTGTTTCCAGTAAACGGAGCTATGGTCATCTTATCTTTGTGACATGACTGGCGAGTTTCACAAGATGTAAGTTCAAACTAATTTAAATATGCATCTTTATGTAACTCTAGCCAGTCGGGTCGCATTGATCTGACCTAGTCTACAATACCTCAAGAAGGATTCGTTCATTTCTGAACTCTTCCTCTTGTGTGTGTTCTGTATACTAAGAACTGTAGTTTGATTTAGAACGTCAATGCTTTTAGACAACGTGCCTGAACCGATCAACTTTTGATATAGGAAATGTTCAAAACATTATCCAACAATACAAAATTTTATCATTTCTTTACTAATAAAGAGAGTGATATGATTTTGTATATCAGGTTCGGTATCTAATAACATTCGTTCAGAATCAATGTATTGGTAATACAGGGTGACAGTGACCAACAGACTTGGCTGCAACACTTGCCCCATTTTCTGCCTCATGAAACCTATCACCCGTTCTCAGTTCTCTACCTATCTGTAGCCCTATGTAACAGATTACATATATGGGATCCTGATCTGGTATCGCATACCCAGGACGTAGAGGATACAGAGAAACAGTTCTTTGTAATGAACACGCCCGAAGATGATGCATCAGCATGCACTCTCTTCGTTTGGGCGGCACGGGAAATCTGGTATTCCCCAATTTCCTGCTCTGTCTTATAACAATTATAAGTTGGAGCGGGACCAACGTTCCCCAGCTCAGTATAACAAGCGGGTTCGGTCAATAATCCGTATTATTATCTTGATTAAGGCGTGATATGGTCGCTACCAGGAGAGAGAGAGAAGAAAACACTCAGTGTGCGCTCTTGCAAGAATAGATTGGTTATTATTTTATCTAATCTGGATGGCTCCCACTGCTTGTTATCAAATCTTCCTTCAAACCCTAAAAGGAAAGACTAGCCGGGATTAATTACACACTACAAGTTCGCCAATCTTTCAGCCAGGCCAGTGTCGGTACTTTGAGGGAGGTCCCCCGTGCTTTCGCACGAACCTAATTAATGTAAACCTCGTTTTCCCAGAGGCGTAACCCCGTTGACACCTTTCTAGACACTTACTTGATCGGCTAATTGTAATGTATAAAACTCTCCCAGGAGTAACTCTTACTCGCAGCGGGTATCGGGATCCAACTATCTCATAGAAGGTATGCAATCTCATTGCAAATTTCAACACTTGAAATTCCCGATAATATTTTGCCCCGAACGATCTATGACCTTGACAAGGTCAACAAACCATAGACCGCAAGTCAAGTTCAACCCGTCATTTCTTGATTGAATCAAACCCACCCGCACGTCCCTTGACAAGGTCAACAAGGCCGCACGACTACCCTAACCCAATCTGCATCATATGCATAAGCAGATAAGTACTGGTTAGCTACCGCACACTGCGCCTTGACAAGGTCAACAAACGCAGCATGAATACTAAACAGGACTTATCTGAAATGACGGAGGGCTACGACAGGTTTTTCTGAAAACCTATTGCGTAATGAACTTGATATCGTTGTAGAATCAAATGATTTTGAAATGGAGTGCTTTTGAGGCTTTTCTAGTTTTGCTAAAGGAGTCACTCCCGGTGAAGGGATCGTCGGTCCTTTCCTCGTCGAATGAGGTGCGGGATATATCATATATATCGCTGTGCAAAGCAAAAACACTTAAAAGCAATCAAAAGACAAATCGAGTGTATAGCATCTGCCAGTTATTGCTAAAGGAGTCACTCCCGGTGAAGGGATCTCGGTACTTTCCTCATCGAATAAGGTGCAGGATATATCACATATACCGCTGTGCAAAGCAAAAAACTGTAGCTACCTGTTTTATTTTGAAATTCGATTCTACAACATCTTAGGTTTCTTTTACTTTCATTAATCACATTAATGAAGTCCCATCATTTAAGTACCTAAACATCACAGATAAATACGACGTACAGTTATGCCATCCGCATTCGCCTCGATGTCCCCTCGTGCACCGTTAGGTTAGGTAACTAACGGCAGAGCGGAGCAGGGCTAGCGCGGGTGTAAAACATAAGTAACGTCTATATAATATATCATATATACTATATAAAGTATCTATCACAGAACATCACATGATCACATCACAGATATCGCAGCAGAAGAATATCATATGAAATATTGGATACACTAGGATGTCCGTGTTTTCAATACGAGCCAGTATAAAACACGGATTCCGCGGTCGTGATGAATAGCCAAACCCACACCCCTAGACCCCTACGAGAGCGGCAAGCAACCCTACCAATTCTGGAGTTAGGAGACCCGGACCTGACTCCTCGAGTTGGTCTCCCACTAAACTCCAGAACCCGGTTACTTGTGCCCTCCTCCTTGGGTCTATCCTAGTGCGGAAAAGTAAATAATATACAAATGGTGACATCATCCGCAACCTGGAAGTGCCCCAATAAAAGAATATTACATACAAGTTTTTACATGAATGAAAATGAAAAACACTCATCTCACATAAAAACCCCCGGCTATTCAAACACGACGATCCAATATAACATATCCAGCAACACATAACATCACATGTCATCAACGTAAGTAAATATGTCCATCCCAATTGTCGTTGACATATAGCAACGAAACCGGCGATATCACATATTACACTTACGGTCACAGAAAAGAAAGTGTAAAACTACAACAGTTGGAATCCGCAACCTCCTCAGACATCGCATGCCTGACCAAATGAATTACTTAGACATCGTATGCCTAACAATTATAAACCCCGCATTTTAGTCTCATCATTGAAAACACTTTTCAATATTAAGTCGGGTAATTCAACAAGATTCCCGACATCCTGATCGAATGCTCGTCGCAAACTTCAGTAGACGGCTGCACCCCCGATACCGTCGACGAAGTGCACCAAGGCGGAACACCGCTACCACGAGCACCCGAACGGATGCTTTCGGCGACGGGGTTCTCCTACAATCACTTGGTCGGGGCTATGGAGTGAGGCTGTCTATTAAGTTTACCCGGCGAGTATCCGCGTACGCTACGTGATTGCGACGGACTTTTGATCACATCAAAATTCCGTGGCAACCGATCAAGTGAGACTAAACTGCTATGTTTATAACATTCATTCAGTTATCACATAACTTTTGTGAATTCCAATTGTTGTATCACATTCCGGATAAACAGAAAATGTTAAACTTTCCGATTGAACATTCGAACACCCAAGTTTTCCCGATATAGATCAACACATGAAATAAGTCTAACAACATTCAGTTCGTGCCTCAGTACCAACGGTCCACCCGTAGAAGGGTCAAGCCAACGCCTCACATGTGGCACGCCGTACTGCCCCAAACCCGAAGGTTCAAAGGGCAGTACAAGACGGTCACATAATCGAGTTAAGGTTTGTTGTCTTCTAGAGGGTCCATCGCGTTACTTGCACTACTTAGAACGTCGTTAAACTACGGAAAAATCCAACACTTGGAAATTTCCCGACAGGGGAAAAATTGGGTATTTATATCCGGTCGAACTTTTTAACATATTCTAAAATTTATCCGGAAGGCCACACAGACAAAATTTGATAATCCGATCGAACATTCGAATCCCCAAAACAACCCCAGAAAACTCAACTGCTTAGCATATATTAAAATTACCCAGAAAATACAGGGATTAATTATAAACATTACTGTGCAAAAAGGAGTCAAAGAGTCAACAATATGGCCGCGGAACCGCCGCGCCACGTGGGCTCAGGCCGCGGTTCCGCGGCGTTATGACGGAGTTAGGTCTCCGTTTTTCACAGTAATTCATAAAAAACCCTGCTTAATTTTCTGCATATTTTTATTATTGAAAAATCCAGATTTTTAAAAATTGGACAGAGAGCATTTTGGAAAATGGGTTTCGGGTTCGTTCGGGTTTCAAATTGCGTCTAGACTTCGCCTAAGGTTCTAGCTAGGTTCTGATACCACTGTAGGGTTCCTAGGCACCCTAATGAGGTCTCACAAGGCATCAACCATGCCAATTTCAAATTTTAACGGTGCCGAGAAACCCTAGAATGGATCGTCGGCTAGATGTTTAGGCGAAAATGAAACTAGTTAACAACTTAACTAAAGTTTAAACGGAAATACAACCTTTGTAGATCCGGTGCTCCACCTCCATAGCTCTGCAACGAAGTCCCCTCGCTGTCCAAATGAATTCCCGGGCTCTAGCGTCGGCTTCGTCGGAGAAATGGCGAGCTAGGTCGTCGATGTCCATGCCGAAGATGATCTACGTCGAGGCATCGCTAGATCAAGCTCCACCTTCACCAAGCCATGAAAACTTATGAAGGAAACACCCTATACTACTTGGCAAGAGGTAGAGGATGAAGAAATAGGAATTGGGTTCACTTTAGAATTGGATTTCTCACTCTTTATCATCACTTGCCATTAATGGAGCACGCTTTCTTCCATGAAGAAGAAGAAGAGGAAGAAGATGATAGAATATCATAAGTATTTTCCAAAAAGGAAAATAAATCAATCCTTATCATTTAGCAACCAAAGTTTGGTGTAGAGAATAAACCATGGTTAGAATGAAGGGTTAGGGTTAAGCATCAAGACAAAATGGTCACAAGGTCAAAGCTTCATGAAGCTTCAATGTACAAACAAAGAAAGCCACCATTTCCTCTTTATGCATAATATTTTCCAATAAGAATAAATAAATAAATAAATAAGAAAACCATAACCCTAACTAATATACAACCATGGTTTAGTCTTCACACAAACCCTAGTGAGCATGTATCATCAAACATGATACAATCAAGTGCACAAAAAGTATATCACATATACAATGTGCACATCCGAGCGAGAAAATCCATTAAAAGTGAACCGATACTAGTTAATGCAAAGTAATATATCAAATATATAATTATGCATTAAATCATTAAATCAACACTTGATTTAACGATCCGGTCATATCGCATATAACCGACTAATATCCAATGTATCGATCTATCGAATCAATCCTCGATTCGATAACTAGGTTATATCGCATACAACCATTCGATACATTCATCGTGAGAATAGAATACGGTATCACATACACGCATTATTCTCGGTCCCGCACATATCTCATATGTGCTCCTATTTCGTTTCGCTTGAGCCAGGAAACCTCTGTGTAGGACTCTAAAGACTCGCCAATACGCCGGCAGCAGGCGATGATCATATCAAACACCCACAAGCCGCAAGCGGTCTGCTAAACGTATCGGCCACCCGGGTATTGAGCGATCTGAAGATCGACGATCAAGCCCGCTCACACTCTAGTGAATCCAACCAGTAACACTACCGTACAGTCCGGTCTGATCGTCTGATATGTCGCATATCTCGCCTAGGGGTGGTAAACGTCAGACCCCAATAGCTCGATAAGTCGTGTCGATATGAGGTCTATAACTATTCGAGAAACTGGTATCCAGTAAATCTCAGCAACCCTGGCCAGGGATTTCCGGTTATAACCAATCGAACACAGCGCAACATCAACTCCCTATACCGGGAGAGACGAATCCCCTCCTATCGCTCATTGCCTCCATGTGACTCGGGACTGTACCCAAAAACCACCGTTTTGCACGCCCTCTTGGTCGTGGTAAGATGGAAATCAAAGCACAGTGGGAACCACACAAGACTCTATGACGATCTTGGGTCAACAGACTACTCTGTACCAGTGTCACTAGAGAACTGCCATCTGACGTAAGGTATAATACCATCTGGGAGTTCTCGGCGAGTCCGTCCAGTGTACCCAGTCTCCACTGAGCACCCGTATATCATCTTTGATGTCAAACACCAATGGATATGGGATCATCCATCGCCCATCTGTATGGGTCGAGAAGGTACACGCTAGTCTACTCTGGTATATCGATACCCCGTCTCGATACACCCTCGACTAGGGACTTTGAAGGATGTACTTATGGACTACCATGTCCCCACTAGTATGATCCGCATCATAGTCCAGGTAGTCAAGCACACATCCTAAGGGCTTTACCAACATGTAACAGGGAGACAATCAGTGTACACGTTAAGGTAAAGATCAACCAGATAGCATACTATCATGTCGAGCAAGAAAGTCCTCCCTATATATGTCCCAGCATCCACTACAATATACATCCTATGTATAGTAATGGCCTCTAGGGCATACATATAACTAACAAGTATATCATGCAATGGGTCATATCCTGATTCAACAATACTACTGTGTAGTGACATGGCAATTATCGATGATGAAGTGTGTGAGCCGGCAAGCAGGTGTACGTGGAACATACGCATCATCGATAATGGTGCTGGTGTCCTAACAACATGGATTTAATATAACAATAACACATTTACACCTGCAATGCGATGCGAATAGCAAGAATATGCAGAAATCGAATGATAAACGCAACAGTGAAGAATCTACATCAATATATATATATATATATATATATATATATATCTATGTCATACAGTTTTGCCATTTGAAATAAGACGAATCGTGGTGTTTAGAAAAATAAGGGCTGCGGTGTTTTTTTTAAGAAAAGATGCGTCTTTTGAAAATATCCGTAGTATCCCTTCGCCTGTTTTTAAAATACTCACGATTCATTAGTTTTATAAAAAGGTATGACTCCGGTCTAGTCTAACATCTACGAAGTAAACTACAGATCTGAATAACAATCTAATCGAAAAGGGTATGGAAACCGCCTAAATCTGAGTCGATATATATGTATATATAATAGTCGGTGATCCCGCCTCAATAGTATCACCTACGATACAATATATAATATGACGTCCTCGAGTAGAGTGCGGATCAATCATCAATATAAAGCTCATACGTAAATCCGTCGTACGGCATCCCAAATTTGGGAACGGGTCAAATATCACATTCATCTCATCATTTATCTGGTTTCCTTATCATTATATCTCATGAACTGGGGTACTGATCTAAGTCTAGTACGGACCGATACCATATATATATATATATATGTGTGTGTGTGCGTGTGCGCGCGCACGCGCGCGTGTATGAAAACGCGCCTAAAGGCCCGCTATAACTCATGTCGTATCTCATAATACGAACCACATCATATCACCGATCTCACGGCACCAAGCCCAAACTCATCGACTCATCTCCAAATATCATGCACTATCCTCATCATCCATGTGTAAGTATACGTGTATATATATATAGTCCCATACCTATGTGTGTGTATATATACATATTCCCATATATGCACAAGTATAACAAGTAAGCATGTGTGTGCTTGTGGGTGTAAACCTATTCTAGGGTTTGCGACAAAGAAGCTATACTAGTTCACTTCTACAACCCTAATCTAACCATTTAACATCTAATTGTATCTTGAATATCCATGTCACACATAAAGTTATCATATATATATAGTATATATAGCATACTAAATATCGAACTGCGGGGGTGCTAAACGCCATCCACCCGACTTCCCCCGTAGATATAATCTACTCACCTTGACCTTCGCTTGCCGATGTCGACGTCGCCATGCACTTGCTTATCGTCTCGAAGTCTTCGCGAGGGTACCTACACATCATTGTCTATCGTATCGCTTTACAAACCAAGTCGAAACCAAAACGACACGTGGAACTCTCATAGGTCAAAACCAATGGTTTGCCCTCGTAAAACAACCCGATATCACTCGATATAGACGTACGAAAGTCACATGATCGAGATAAAGCACAAAAACTAAAATCCAGAATTTAAAATATGCAAAACCATAACTCGAATCAAAATAGCAACACATGTATTCAGTCCCAGATTTTGATTAAGGTGCAAACAATGTTCCAAAATAATACTGGAGTGATGTATAAAGTGTAAATGAGCTATGGAAGCAACCAGGACCACTAACTCTACAAGGTGGCCGGCCCCTACCCTAAAATTCCGGCGACATCGGCCCTGGTAGGGAGTTGGGGTGTCATGTTTGTAGGGTAGTCTCCAGGTAGTTAATATAGGGTAATGGTCTTGCTAGTTTTTCCATTAAGTGTCTAGGGTCACTCCAGATTCCCTGTAGGCTACCAATCTAACAAAAAAACCAAGATTTGGTATATAAAGTTTAAGTCGTGGTAATGTCGTAATACTACATTATAGGAAATTAGTCCCATATTTGGATGACGGTGAAAACCATGTGAGAAAACAACACTAGGGTGACCTACAGAAGAAACCTAGACCCACACCCTCACTAAGTGGCCGAGCCCTCTCTCATGAAAATCCGGGCTCGCCGGCCCTAGGGACTCCATTGTGGTTCGTCTTGCTACATGGGTTCCGATGGTCTTAAATGGGTCTCTGGAGTTGTTTATTTTTCCAGTAAAAATCCCAGTTCACTCCAGATTTGCCTGCACACTCAAAGTTCACAAACCGACATCCAAAGTTTCAGTTTTTCCGTATTTTGGGTTTCAGTTTTAATCTAGTGTAAGTTCTGGGTTTGTAACATCATGGGGGATTTAAGGTCACTCAAAACACTCAAGTTCACCATGAAATCTAAACTTAACCCTAACCCTCTCTAGAAATGTCCAAAGTGCACAAAACTACACGAAATTGAAACTAAACTTGAAAAGAGGCTTAAGCAATCGAAACACTACACTATTTGTGAAAGGATATACCTCATTTAGCACCAATGAATCCTCCACGGCGCCAAAATGAAAGCTTTCTTGGTCCATAGTATAGCTTGTGAGCTTGTGCACCTTTTTTGTGAAGTGGGAATGAGGTTTTGGGTTTGTTTTGGAGATGAAGTGGGATGATTTGTGGAGGAGGAAGGAGAAGGGCAAAAGTAGCAGAAGCATATAGAGGGAGGGGAGAGGAAATGAGTGATGAAAATGGTGAGATGAGAAGATGGCAAGTCCAAGGTAACCCCCTCACCTTTCTCTCTCTCACCCATACCTAATATTCTATTCCTTTATCTTTTTCTTTTCTATTTTCCTTCTCTCCTCAATAGTGAACCCAAAGCAAAGAATGAAAAATGATGATAAAGCCATGCAGGAAAATGTAACACAAGTGTGAAAAGATAAGGTGCATGTTTTGCACAAAACACGCTTAATCCGCGATTAGCGATTTTTAATCGCGATTAGCTCTAAAATAGTATCAAATAAATCATAAAATTTCATAATTTGCATAAATCACATAAAGCACCCTCATTTTAGTAATTTCCAAAATTTTCAAAATTTTTCCCCAATTTATCGGTATTTAATTATACCGCCTTTTTAAAATATTCGATATAATATTGTTTAATTATAAAAATTCCCAAAATTAATTTTCTTTTTGAAAGGTCCTTTCGAGGTCTCTCTTAAATCTCGTTTCTGCCGAACTGCCCAGAAGTTACCTCCCTTCACCATATCTGTTTCTTGTTCCGGAACGGCTGCATTCTCATCGCGACTCCTTCTGGAAGATATATCACTAATCAACGCCTCTGCATGCGTATCACATCTCTGATGTTGGCAGAGTGGAACGTCATCTCGTCAAGATCTCGTACGAATCTCTTACCCCACCTTTCTCTGCTGTCGACTGCTTCAGACTCGTCTCAGCGTGGCTGCAAGGACTGTGCTCCAACGGCTATACTCGTATCTGGAGTCTCCCAAGCAATGCATCCTATCACATGATATCCCAAAGAAGTCGAACCTTTCGATCGATTCATCAAAACCTCATAATCCCCCAAGAGCTCAACATCTTTGGTACAATTTAATTGTATGGAGTACATACCACAGCATCGGTGGACCAGCCGTAGATGGGCAAACCCAAGCCTCACTAATGGCACCGCGGAATTGCCACAATCCCTAAGGTTCAAAGGCTTTTACACGGTCAATATGTCGAGTTAGGGTTTCATTCTTCTAAAGGGTCCATAGAATTGCTTGCACGTCTTTCCGATTACTGTAAACTTAGAATTGGGTTCCTGATATTCGATCGTCTCCATCGATTCTCAACGTACCTGTGTGAAGTCGTCTCTAGCTGGAATCATTCTATCTGATGACCTCGCATCGGGGTAAGCGAACGAACCACATGTCATAGTCATTCATCCTTGGGTGACTAGCGACCTTCCATCATATCTCTAAGTATATACTCATGCTGCAGTAGCTCCAACATCTGGGCTATATCTCGTCGATCGCAGCAACAACTGGCTCATTCGTCTGCACGCTGAACAGTGCCTCCATCATCATGAATAAGCGATACGTATATGGTCATCACATTCTGGCTGGCCTCTATCAATGGCTCAATCCTCTGGTGCTGATCTGCACGTCTAAGAAATCTCATGGAAGCGATCCATCAAACGCTCATGACGCGAAAACACAATAAAACGACGCCTCTCTATGCAATCATATATCCCTTGCATCACGCCCTAGTCAGTCCTCATCCGTGATGAGCTCGTGCTGACCGCGACTCTAGCCGTAGCTCCCTCTGCCCGTAATCGTGGCAGCAAAATCATAACCAACATCGACGAGGATAGATCATAGGAATGAATGTAATATTGTGCAAGGAAATGTACATCCTAAGGCTCCTTAAGCGGAGTGGCGTATCGTAAGTATGCCGCGGAACATACACACGATATGTCACTCTCCTTAAGTCACCTACTCCATAAACCAAGGTCAACCTACGCGACGAAAGTCCGGGTCTAATACCCCCTCGACTACTTCTAAGTTCCGTGAGGTCAAGCCTAAGTTCCGTATATATACAAACGCTCTAGGCGTCAAACTTAGACTCGAAACAAGGTTAACCTAGCGCTCTGATACCAACTTTGTCACGACCCGAAAAAGCACGTGACTGGCACTTGAATCATATGAAGTCTATAGGACCCCATCTAATTCAAGTAAGCCAAAAGCCCAGAAATCTAAAACCATTTTAATTAATAAAAGAGGGAAAACTAGTTTTAAAGAAG
Source organism: Agapanthus africanus (assembly GCA_030015575.1). Lineage (NCBI taxonomy): Eukaryota > Viridiplantae > Streptophyta > Magnoliopsida > Asparagales > Amaryllidaceae > Agapanthus > Agapanthus africanus. The sequence continues at coordinate 388,664,097 of CM057344.1, forward strand.
TGAAGAAAACATGTTTTAAAAACATGGTTTTTAAATAAGTAAGCCGAATATGCATTTTTAAAACCTCAAGTCTTTTCTGAAAATTTTGGCATAATTTCCTTTGTAAATACTGTTGGAGATAGTGCCCTCAGAGTCAATTATTGGATCACAAGCACGTGATTGCAATGATTGAGGGAGGACCTATCTCGGTAGGACAATCTTACTCGAGATGATAGTATGCTATCTGGTTTATCTTTATCATCGTGTACTGCTTTAGGTGACCTTACAGGTCACTATTGCACGTTGATAGAGCCCCTAGGATTCTTGCTTAACTACCAGCAATATGAGGGCGATCATATACGTGGGAGCAGGTGGTCTATAAGCACATCCTTAAAAGGTCCCTAGTCGTGGGAGTTTCAAGACAAGGCATCGATACTCCAGAGTAGACTAGTGTATACAGTCGAGATCCCGACGAGGGGCGGTGGCCGGTCTCACAAGCCACTGGTGTCAGTTGGTTCACCAAAGATGTATACAGGTGCTCATTGGGTTATGAGTACACCGGACAGGACTCGCCGGGAACATGCTAGTTGGTCTTATACCTGACGTCAGATAGCAGTTCCCTGGTGACATGTGTACAGGTTTGTTCATCGACCTGAGGATCATCATTTGTCTCGTGTGAGTTCCCACTGTACTTTGATTACTACCCTACCATGCTCAAATGGGACGTGCAAACAGGTTTTAGTTGGGTACAGTCCTGAGCCATATGGAGGCAGTGAGCGGATCTTCAGGGGTTCGTCTCTCCCAGTATTGGGGGTGAGGTCGCGCTGTGTCTAGGAGAGCCAGAACATGAAAAGTCCTTGGCCAAGGCAGGAGATTTACTGGTAGGTATTCCAGTAGTATCTCAGGGTGTTCTGGGCTGATCTCTGACACGACTTGTACCGCTTTTGTGGGTCTGACTTTTACCAACCCCCTAGACCCGCCATGCGATGCTCATAGACGAATGGACCGGACTGTATGGATATTGTCACTGACAGGCTCAGTAGGGTGTCAGGATGAGTTTGCTCATCGACGTCCCATTTTGTCAATAGCTAGTAGCCCGTCACGTATGGCTAATACCTCTGACGTGCTAGTGGTTAAATCCACAGCCATAGTATTGACGAGTCTTTACTGTCCCCCACATTCAGTTACTTAAGTTTTCGGGCGAAACGCTGTAGAGGTTGTATGGAGATATGGCAGGGTTCGATCAGATACGTGTGGTATTGCACGGATCAGGATCGTACGGTTAATACTAGCCGGCTTTGGTTTAAGCCGGATCCTAGTATAGTACAGTGTAGATTTTGTCTCTTTGCATTTGTATTTCGGTCGGAATACAAATGTGGATGTGTATACACAGTATCGGGGTTTTCCTGTAATTTATTACGGGATCAGTTTTCTGGAGTTTCCAGTTTGTTTTCCGTTTTAGCCATATTTCTTTGTATCTTTCATTGGCTGAAGATTGGTGGAGGAGGGCTTATTTGCATTTGTGCAAATTAGCTTTTGTGGAGGGTGGTCTTTGCATATTCTTGTGTCATGATGGTTGCACTATCCCTTGACCATTTGACTTCTTCTTCTTTCATGATGGCTTGACCTTTGAAGCAATCATGGTTGTTGATTGGTTGGTGGAGTGAGGTTCTTGCTTTGTGATCATTGTTTTTCATCATCACTTTTTCTCTCTCCCTCTTGCATTATTGTGAGACTCTCCCCCATTCACTCACTCTCCCCTCTCTCCATTTTTGGCCGGCCATGCTCATGGGGGGGGCTGTCCAAATTATGGTGGTGGGGATTTTGTTATCTTCATGCTTGCAAAATCCCCAAGTTCATCACAAAATTCCATATATCATTCCTCCACCATAAGGCAACTCCATACAAACCCCAAATGAGACATATGGCACTACACTATTCTATAGAAAATCTTGGACACGTCGACTCGCCAGCTTCGTGCCCGAGTTGCCTCGGACCAGAGGTGGGAGCCCGTTAAAGAAGTCGGCGACGTGGTGCCCTTCCGGCGACGAGGTGGACACCAGACATTCCGCGGGAGATCGGGATGACGACGAGAAGACCAGAGGACTCGGATCACTTGGTATATCTCTCTTTCCCATCTTGTAGTTAGCTAGGACTAGTTTAATGGCCCGATCCGGGTTTATAGTGCGCGGTGGTGCCAGTTTGAAAAGTTAAAGAAAATCACCGCTTCCGCATTCCGGCGTCGGATTGACGGCCGGGGCGCCGCCGTGCACTTACAGTGGTATCAGAGCCTCGCCATTAACATAGTCTAGCTTTGTCTAATGTGTTTACGTTTCCGATCGAACAATTTTCCAAAAACCGTATTTTTCCTAGCATCAGTTTCTGTCGAAATTTTTTGGAGTCCAAAAATTTTTCAGGTTGTTTCAGAATGATGTGCAGGGAATTTTAAGAGTTCTGGGAAAATTTGGTCTCGTGAACAGTCTATACCACCGCGGAACCGCGGCCAAACGCATGCTTGGGCCGCGGTTCCGCCGCAATGTTCACTGTTCATGCCCCTAAAATTTTACAGAATGCTCCTGAGTGGAAAATAGATTTTCTCGAATGTTATTTTTTGGGCCCAGATTTCTTCATGTGCTACAGTAATGCTTGGGGCCCACTTGGTAAAATTTGATCGATTGGATATTTTAAACACATTAGTTCACAGTATTTATATTATATCTGCGACCGTGAATGTCACTTGATCGGTAAATCCTGTCTAACTGCTATAGTCCGGTTAGACGGATTTGCGAACGTGACCTTCACGTTGATGTTCTGTGATTTTGCTGTGAGGTTGCGGATTGGTCGTGGGGATAGGCTGGATGTAATGCTAGTACAGTTTTTTGTTGTATTATGTACATTTGATATTGCGGGACGAGCGTCCGACATGTGGACTGCCGTCACTGCCTGTTTGTATTATTCTTTTGGGGCACGACCAGGTTGCGGTCGATGTACCCGTTGTATGTATATTTTACTTTCTGTACTAGGATTGCCCCGCTGAGGGGTGCACGGATAGCCGGATTCTAGAGGGCAACAAGCCCGCATCTCATGGCATTGAGACGGAGGGGGCTTTACTCTAGAATTGGCAGGCTATTCGCCGCACTCGTAGGGGGTACAGGTTGACCCAGGAGGGGTGCCCAAGTTACCGGATTTCGTGAAGTGCTGTGTGGTCCATTCACGGTGCTGAAGGGGGCTGCCTCGCTTCAGGTTTTGGCGGGTAACTTGCCGCGCCCGTAGGGGTCTAGGATTTCATTGCACAGGCTACGCACACGACCAGGGGAACGTCGGGTTTCAGCGGCTCTGTGAAACCCTGGGATCCCAGATATCTGTATTGTTCTGTGATGCTGTACATTTCTGTGATGTTGTATTTTATCACGCCTTGAGCGAAATATTATATATTGATATATATACTACTAGATATTGTATATGTTTTGCATCCGCGCTAGTCCAGTCCCCGCTCTGTCGTTAGTTAGCTAACCTAACGGGTAATGACGGGACCCAGTGGCGAATGCGGATGGCATATATGTACATCAATATATTTTCGTTCTTTGTGGTGTGATCAGTTGATGGGACTGCATTGATTCAGATCAATGCAAGTTAAAAACAAACCTTATTGATGTTGCTGGAACGTTTTTCAAAAAAAGCTGTTATTGCAAGGACGTTCTCTTTTGTTTTACACCGTGGTATTCAGTTGGAATATCCTGCTCCTCAGTCGACGAGGCAACGGCCGAGATCCCTTCACCGGGAGTGACCCCTTGGACAAAAAGTTTGCATCAGGGCAATAACTTCGCTATAGCCGACTACTTTTGCTTTGCATCGTGGTATTCAGTTGGAATATCCTGCACCTCATTCTACGGGGAAAGAGCCGAGATCCCTTCACCGGGAGTGACCTCTTTAGCAAAGGTTTTCGTCACTATATTTTTATAAAGCTATTCGTTCCTTCAACGATATCAAGTTCATTACATCTAAGGTTTTCGCCAGAAACCATTCGTATCGCTCCGTCGTTTCATATGGGTAGTCAATAGTATTCAAGCTGTATTTGTTGGCCAAAGTCAAGGCACAGTGTTTGGTAGCTGTTGGGTATTCATATGCAGCATAGATAGATGCGTTGGTTTGGGACAGTCGTATAACCTTGTTGGCCAAAGTCAAGTGCTTGTACGGGTGGGTTCAAATTAACCTGGAGAATGACGGGTAGAACTTGACATGTGACTTATGATTTGTTGGCCAAAGTCAAGGTCATAAGAGCATGGGTTAAAAATCCACATCGGGAGTTTCTAAAGAGAATGAAACTTGCCAGATATGCGCATACCTTCTGAAGTGTGATGATGTGAGCGTATTCCGTCACATTATCATGCGATGATAGTTGGATCCCGATTCCCACTGATGAGTTAGTTTACTTCTCGGGTGACCCCGACTAATTCTTCTTTCAGGTTTGGAGGAGAATTTGACGGTATAGTGGGAGGTTTCCAGATTAGATAAATTGGTAACCATTCTGATCTAGGTTAGAGTGCACGCTGAGTGTTTCTTTTCTCTCTCTCTTTGGCAGCGACCATTGACCCGACCCTAAGACTATGACTCAGTGACCAAAATTAACCGAACTTTCTTAAACACTGGCTTTTGGATTCTCAGAGTTGCTAACCTCATTGCCACTCCTACTTTTACCCTTTTCTCCAGGAGACCCCATATTACTACGAACGTCCACTTCCATTGGACAAAACCATCGTATGGTTATATACGAACTCGAAGGGATTTATTCGAGGATGGTTTCCGGTTCTGGAGAAAACGAATAGGACTATTTAGTTGTCTTTTCCTTTTACCTTCTCTCAGGTTGCGAGTACTCCTTGGTTTAGGAGATAGTACACCTATTACGCAAATTGGATAGTCTTCTTCCAAACCTTAGGCTGGTGCCGAACGGTGGGGAATGAAGAAAACTAATTTGCATAACGATGGTGTGCAGAAGGTATTAAGTAAAGACATATCAAGGGATTAGTAATAGGGCAAAGTAAATTGCGACTGACATTCACGACCAAACCAAGTATTTCTTCGCCAATCCTAAATCACTTTGTATTTCTCCAGGACACTACGTATCACTACGAAGATCCACAGTTTATTGGATACTCCATCGTATGGTTATATACGAACTCGAAAGGAACTTGTTCCAGTTCGGGGATGGATTCTGGTTCAGGAGAAATAGAAATAAGGTTTATTCAGTTGTCTTTTATCCTCACCATCACTCGCATTGCGAGTGCTCCTAGGATTAGGACAGTACACCCATTATGCTTATTGGATAGTCTTCTTCCAAACCATAGGATGGTGCCGAACGGTAGGGAAGGAAGAAAACCATTTGGCCTAAAGGGGTGTGCAGAAGGTAATGACTAAAGACATATAAAGGGATTTGGAGAGGTGGCAAAGAATTATACGGTTACAGTCATGAATCTGGATAATGGAAGAGGCATTACTAGGAATACCCGGATACCCCGTCGAAACATTTCAATGTTTCAGTTTCACCGTGTACTGTTAAAAGAAAACTAATTTCCCAATCAGATCTTGCTCCAGGGTATGTATTTACCAGGTATGATTCTCACATCTGTATGGTCTTACAGATGATGAGTGGGAGTAAGTTATTGAGAATTGGGTGATCATCCGCATTATATCGGGATTCGCTGTAATCGGTGATATTTGAGGAAGTCACCTGGGTTGTTTGCCGGACGGCAAATATTTGGTTTTGAATATCCGCTGTTATGCACCATTTTCAAATCGATATATCTGTACGTCTATTTTTATAGAGTGAGATATACCTTTTTGAAATTATGTTGTGACATTTACCTATATCAGTGGATGGTTAGGTAAGGAGCATTAAACAGCGGTGTAATTCTTCTTAACCATAAGTAAAGTTTTCAACCTGCGACACACAGTGAATGAGTTATCAGACTCAAGGGACTTATACAGAGTATTGTATGTTGTCCAGGGTCCATCAGGACAGAGGGATTGGTCCTCGTACTATATTCGGTTTACTTATGACTTCTATAGTTTTTAGACAGGTGTTTCGTGGAAACTCAGGGTCCGAATTTTGAGAAGTTATAGGTATTTGAATAGAGTAGAGAACCAGGTGTAGCAAGTATCGGGATTCTTCAAAGTGATCGAAGATGTAGATACTAGTGTATGGTATTCAGTTGATAGTAATGATTTAGGGAACTTGCTTCTCTTTCAGGTTACTCATAATTGGAAGCATTCCTAAGTTGAGTAACGCTGATAGGCCTCTTTCCATTTAGTTGACATGCGCTGGAGACAGTTGCATGATTTGAATCTGGTTCAATTAAATCAGTGCCTCTGGTTCTATATTGGATATAGAACAGTTCATATCTTAAGGTTGTTAAGATACGGGGAGTTGTCCGGCTTATGATTAAAACCAGACTCTGGATAACTCAAGGCACGTTTCTGTAATGGCTGTTTGTGGGTTGACCCAGGCTATGACGAGGGTTGACTTTCTACCATCTGGAAGATCAATAGTGATATTGTTCTAGACTCGCCACAGTTTTAATAAAAATGGATTTTTTCTGAAAACAGTAGTGGGAGTATGGTAGAACTGGAAGTGATTCCAGAACCGCAAACGATTACTAAAGATTTGATAAGTACCTAATGATTCAATCTGTATTGACATTCCATTGGCCACTCCGCAGATATGGTGGGTAACTTCAGGCACCCGAGAGGTACTTCTGTTGCTCAAGGACGGTGACAGGCAAGTTCTTGTTTACACAGACTTGCCATTGCTGTTGTTCCAGACTGTGAGACCCGGCAGGAGGATGAGTATAGCGTCGTTCTAAACTGGCTTTAGAAGTATACATCTATATGACTCTGGCAGAGGGTTGTCATGGTCAGTGGGAGCAGCGGAAGCATGGTGGACAAGTGGTTTATGTCTATTTATAGACTAAAGCAGATATAGCGGAGATAGATCATCTATTTCTGATGTGACAGTCATAGGTTTGACTTCATCAAAATAGGGGATGGATCTGTTAAGAAGGTAGTAGGGTGTGATGTCCTGGTATATTGGATGACATACACAGAGTAGGAAAAGAAACTCCTATACTACGATCGGTTATAATTTGGTCGTCACACGGTGGTTTCTCCACATGGGACTTGGACATTATAACAGACATACTGGTTACTAGATCTATGGTTTTAGATCTATGATTTGGGTGGTTTCCCAATCAGGGTACTTAGATAGCATTATAAGAGTATTTAGAATGGACGACTCCTGGCATGGTGGTGTACCTGCAGGTGATGGAGTCACCCTCTCTAAAGGTGTCTTACAGACTAAAGGGTAGAGGGATGTGCATGATTGGCAGATCACTTGCTTAGGCAATTGAGTCAATCATGAGATGTCAAGTACCACACCAGATGTTGTTTTTGCACTAGATGCAATAATTTGACATTGATCCAATCCTGGAGAAACAGTCGGAAGCAGTTTTAGAACATAAGTGGGTGTTCCAGGGATATGATAACAACAGCCTCTTTTAGGAGACAGTTATCATTCCAGGCTTCCAAGGTGACCTGGACGACAGAGTGGCTATCAGAGTTATAGTTTTCCCTCTGACGAGGGGCAGTATTTTGGACAGGTGGTCCAAGGCAATACGGAGGGAGGCAAGGCGCAGGATACTGATTAAGTTCAGTTGACGATACAGTCTAAGAAGTTTAGATTTGTAGTTCATTTATGAGCTAGGTCCCATCACACATCCAGACACATTCTAAGACAGGTATTGCTCATTTCGGGAGATGGCTTTCTCCGCGAACTTGAGATATAGAGAGACATAGAAGGAAACATCAAAGCGGATCCACTCACTGAGGCTATTCCTCGAACGCAATAGTTTCGCAAACGAGATTTGTGAGACTGAATAGTAGAGGAGTTCGGTGTTCGGTATCACACGGGCTGTGAGTATGCGACATCGCAATAATTAGCCTTTAGTGCAAGTGGGAGATTGTTGGAGATAGTGCCCTCAGAGTCAATTATTGGATCACAGGAACGTGATTGCAATGATTGAGGGAGGACCTATCCCGGTAGGAAAGTCTTACTCGAGATGATAGTATGCTATCTGGTTTATCTTTATCATCGTGTACTGCTTTAGGTGACCTTACAGGTCACTATTGCACGTTGATAGAGCCCCTAGGATTCTTGCATGACTACCAACGGTATGAGGGCGATCATATATGTAGGAGCTGGTGGTCTATAAGCACATCCTTAAAAGGTCCCTAGTCGTAGGAGTTTCGAGACAGGGCATCGATACTCCAGAGTAGACTAGTGTATACATTCGAGACCCCGACGAGGGGCGGTGGCCAGTCTCACAAGCCACTGGTGTCAGTTGGTTCACCTAAGATGTATACAGGTGCTCATTTGGTTATGAGTACACCGGACAGGACTCGCCGGGAACATGCTAGTTGGTCATATACCTGACGTCAGATAGCAGTTCCCTGATGACATGTGTACAGGTTAGTTCATCGACCTGACGATCGTCATTTGTCTCGTGTGAGTTCCCACTGTACTTTGATTACTACCCTACCACGCTGAAAGGAGACGTGCAAACAGGTTTTAGTAGGGTACAGTCCCGAGCCACATGGAGGCAGTGAGCGGATCTTCATGGGTTCGTCTCTCCCAGTATTGGGGGTGAGGTCGCGCTGTATCTAGGAGAGCCAGAACATGAAAAGTCCTTGGACAAGGCAGGAGATTTACTGTTAGGTATTTCAGTAGTATCTCAGGGTTTTCTGGGCTGATCTCTGACACGACTTGTACCGCTTTTGGGGGTCTGACTTTTACCAACCCCTAGGCCCACCATGCGATGCTCATAGACAAACGGATCGGACTGTACGGATATTGTCACTGACAGGCTCAGTAGGGTGTCAGGATGAGTTCCCTCATCGACGTCCCTTTTTGTCAATAGCTGGTAGCCCGTCACGTATGGCTAATACCTCTGACGTGCTAGTGGTTAAATCCACAGCCATAGTATTGACGAGTCTTTAGAGTCCCCCACATTCAGTTGCTCACGTTTTCGGGCGAAACGTTGTAGAGGCCGTATGGAGATATGGCAGGGTTCGATCAGATACGTGCGGTATTGCACGGATCAGGATCGTACGGTTAATACTAGCCGGCTTTGGTTTAAGCCGGATCCTAGTATAGTACAGTGTAGATTTTGTCTCATTGCATTTGAATTTCGGTCGGAATACAAATGCTGGTGTGTATACACAGTATCGGGGTTTTCCTGTAATTTATTACGGGATCAGTTTTCTGGAGTTGCCAGTTTGTTTTCTGTTTCAGCCATATTTCTTTGTATCTTTCATTGACTGAAGATTGGTGGAGGAGGGCTTATTTGCATTTGTGCAAATTAGCTTTTGTGGAGGGTGGTCTTTGCATATTCTTGTGTTATGATGGTTGCACCATCCCTTGACCATTTGACTTCTTCTTCTTTCATCATGGCTTGACCTTTGAAGCAATCATGGTTGTTGATTGGTTGGTGGAGTGAGGTTCTTGCTTTGTGATCATTGTTTTTCATCATCACATTTTCTCTCTCCCTCTTGCATTATTGTGAGACTCTCCCCCATTCACTGACTCTCCCCTCTCTCCATTTTTGGCCGGCCATGCTCATGGGGGGATACCAAATTATGGTGGTGGGGATTTTGTTATCTTCATGCTTGCAAAATCCCCAAGTTCATCACAAAATTCCATATATCATTCCTCCACCAAAAGGCAACTCCATACAAACCCCAAATGAGACATATGGCACAACACTATTCTATAGCAAATCTTGGACATGTCGACTCGCCAGCTTCGTGCCCGAGTTGCCTCGGACCAGAGGTGGGAGCCTGTAAAAGAAGCCGGCGACGTGGTGCCCTTCCGGCGACGAGGTGGAAACCGGACATTCCGCGGGAGATCGGGACGACGACGAGAAGACCGGAGGACTCGGATCCCTCGGTATATCTCTCTTTCCTATCTTGTAGTTAGCTAGGACTGGTTTAATGGCCCGATCCGGGTTTATAGTGCGTGGTGGTGCCGGTTTGAAAAGTTAAAGTAAATCACCGCTTCCGCATTCTGGCGTCGGATTGACGGCCGAGGCGCCGCCGTGCACGTATAAATACTGGCCCCAAACGGGGTACAACAACAATAATATGTGCACAAGGATAAAAGGCATCTCCAAGCGGGAGCTAGCACTTCGTCAATCGACGGTCACAACCACGCAAGCAATATAATATACAACGCCCAAGGGCGTGGATCAAAACTCAAAAGAAAACTCAAAATCAACAAGAAAACCATAAGACTACAACGCGCGACTCTACGGTCGAAATAAATATACATTTTTGGTTGATGGAATTTTCAAAAAAATTCCGAAATTTATCGGTATTTAATTATACCGTCTTTTTAAAATATTCAATATAATATTATTTAATTATAAAAATTCCCAAAAATAATATTTTAATTTTTTTTTAAATGTTACACTACATGTTTACACATATATCTGGCTATAGCAACATGTTCACCTTTATTTGATGTTATATGGACTTGGAGAAATTATGAACCGCATGATATATATATATATATATGTATATATATATATATATATATTAACTTGTTGCAGTTATATAGGGGCTTTTCCTTTATATCCTCACATTACAGTTTTATGTTGCATATATTATATTCATGGATTTTCGCATTGAGATATGGATTTTTCATGATGTTTTCTGGATTTGAGGACCGTGGTAGATTCATGAAATTATGCATTATTTGAAAAACCCGGTATCTCTTGATATCATATTTCAGCAGCAACCATGAGATTTCTCGATTCTAATATATACCCCATGCGAGGAGGCGTCGTGGGCCGTGTGCGGGTACATGGTGGGGCCCGGATGTACCCCGGGGCAACAAAAGTATGTCGATGGCCCACGCCGATGAGCATGACAGGGGAATCATACCTACCGGTGATAGTATTTGGACTCGGCGGATATCTGGGGATACCAATCGAGGTTGTGTAAGGACATGCCTTGCAAATTTCGGGTGGTGCACACTCAGGTTCTATAAGATGTTCGTACATGATATGGGAGGGCCAGTCCCAGGTGACGGCGCCTCAGAGTTGAGTATTTATGTGTCGATACTAGACACTTGTTTTCATGATATTTTTACTCCTAAGTATATATAACAATGGAATGGGACGCTGTTATATATGCATTTATATATATATATATATATATATATATATATTAGTGGAATGGGACGCTAATATATATGTATACATATCAAATTTATATACATCATCATAATGATTCAGACAAATATACTTATTCATTTCATAGGACTTGCTCGATATTGGATACAGGATATACGAGATTTACTTGATATTGGATACAGGATATACAAGATTTACTTGATATTGGATACAGGATATATGAGATTTATTTGATATTGGACACTCAGGATATATGAGATTTACTTGATATTGGACACTCAGGATATATGAGACTTACAGGATATGAGAGCTAATTTGGGGGCTGATTTGAGGAAATTTGGGATTTTGATTGTCTTGATGGACTTTGGTCCTATCACGAGGTCGGGATTCCGTGAGGATGACATGTTTTATCCCATACTCCGCATTTATTTTATATGCATTGCTTCATGTATTAGTAATACCTGATAGAGTACCTTTCATGACTGTTGCATATACACATTGCCATTTATTGCTTCATATATTAGTGGTACCTGATAGAGTACCTTTCATGAATGTTGCATACATATTGCCATTTATTGCTATCAGCATGCATATGTTAGATTCGCGCTGTACGTGCATACTTGCGATTAGCTGCATATGTTATTTACTATTCACGAGTTGGCAACTCACCCATGTTGTGCCACGGTGTTTTGCAGGTTGTTTCCCAGAGTGGTCGAGGCAGGGCTTTCCATCTATTGTATCATCTTTTGCAGCGGATACCGCTACGGCTGACTGTGCACAGTTTTTCTATAGGTGAGTTTTGCGGTTATCCGATATTGCTCTTGTATATTCGTTGTACCATGTACTCTCCATCTACTACTTTCATGTATGACTTAGAGACTTGATGTGATGACGATATTGTATATTATTTTGTGACTTGGAGGTCTTTTATGCAGTTTTATTTATATCTTCTTTTATTTCTTCGCTATGGCGTCGTATATCTGTTGTGGTGGTCGTTTTCCGCCTTTGGGCGTGTATTTGCTCCCGTTTGGGATGCTTTACTTATTATCTTTGTTGTACCCTTTTTAGGGCTGGTTTTTACAAATGAGGTGCTGCCAAAATTTTAAAGGAAATAAAGTTGGACTTTAAAGAATTTGGTTTGAGATTTCAAAAGTTTTAAAAATGTTATTATCATTTACTACTTTTGATGGTTTGGATTGCTGGGTTTTCGGCTTACTTAAATTGCGTTACGCCTGTAGACGTTGCGTAGTTTAAGGGCCGCCACGTGCCAATTTCGGGTTGTAACACTTAACCATGAATTTTTAACTAGAGATTTAAATTAAACTACATGTTAACAAGTTAACATCTAAGTGATAGGGATTACAACCTTTGTAGTCCGTTCCTTCGCTTCATAAGCTCTGAGTAGTGGTCCCTTCACTGCGATCCATGAACTCCCGGACTTGAGAAGCTCCACAAGTCATATGATGCATCCTTGCTTGTAGTCTTCAAAATCCGAGATGATCTACTTCGAGAAAACACAGACTCAAGATCTCTCTTCACTAAGTAGAAACTAGTGAAGCTAACACACTAACCTATATGGCTAGTATAGAAGAGAATGATGAAGTAGGAATTTTGCTCTCTTTAGTTTTCTTTTTCTCACAATCTTTTATCACAAAAGAAAAAGCTAGAAATGCTTTTGGAGAAAGAAGAAGATGATGTGATTAAAGATTAATTGTTGTGAGGTTAGAAATGCAACCATGGGTTAATATGTGTCATCCTTAACCCTTGTAGAGAATAGACCATAGTTAGAGATTAGGGTTAGGTTAATAAATATCTTTGATATTATCCAAAGGGCGGACAAAGTCAACAAGAAAAATATCCTAGAAATATCCACACAATTTGAATTATCTAAAATGAATATAAATCCAACCATTATCACAAATCATGGTGTCATTCTCTTAAACTCTAGTTGCATGTATAACCTAGCATGTTACAATTATACATATCACATATATATAATTTTGTAATAAAAGAAAAGAATACATTTAACATATATCACATATATATCAATGCATCCTATGTGAGAAAAAGAATTACTTAAGCGAGCTTATATTTATTAATGCAATGTAATATATCACATATATTATTTTACATTAAATTATCGAATCAATACTTGATCCGATAATCCGGCTACATCACATATAACTGACTAATATAAAATGTATCATTTCATCGAATCAACACATGATCCGATGACCCGGCCATATCACATATAAGCGGACGATATCACATATCGTGAGAACAGAATACGTGTAACACTTTGAATTTCCGTTTGAATGTCCTTCGTGATGATTAGTGATCGTATGTGTTATTATATATGTGTTTATAGGATTATTAGTATTATTTAGTAGTGTTAGCATTTTGGGAATTTTTCTTGTGTTAGTGCACACATGCACACTTAGCCATTTTGTGACTTAGGGTTTTGGTATAATGTTAACCCTTCTTGTGTTGCATGGTTGCTAACTTATTCCCCACCATTTTAATCTTTTCAAAACCCCATTTTATAATTCAAATCCAATAAACAAATGAGCATGGTGTTAGGTATGAAACTTTGACTTTTTGACCCCTTTTCTTCTCTCTTCTCTCTCTTTCCCTCATTCTGAAATCCAGCAGCAATTCCAGCAGCAAAAAACCCCCATTTTTCTCCATATTCTTTTCTCTTTTCATTCCCCTTTGATCCATACACAAAACCCTATAGATATCAACTCATTTTCTTCACGAAATCATGGAAAAGTGAGCTTTTTGAGGGAGTTTGAAGCAAATCTGCACACTAGAGGGAAAAGCTGAGACTTTTGGGGTATTACAAGGTTCTTAGAAGGTATTAACTCATATTAGAACTTCTTTTCCTTAGACTTGTTGTATTCTTTAGTAAAAATCTCTTTTTTTGTGCATTTTTGTGATATTTAAGGGTATTTGTGTTTCACATGTTAGATTAGGGTTTTGTTAGTTCTGTTAGCTCTATTATGTGTTATTAGAGCTATCTTAGGCCAGGTTTTGTTTCAGTTTGAACAAAAATACCCTAAAGTTTGATTTTAGTGCAAAAGTGTGGATTTTAACTAGAATTAAGGCCCTGTAGGATCTGCTGCTACCCGAGATATTTCAGAGTGAAACTAGAGGTTACAGTAGCATGTATGGGGGGTATCGAGTGCACACACCAAACCTAGGAGCCCGATTCCCTACCCAGGCCGCCGAAATAATCATTCTGGCCTCAAATTGCGGCCAAATGGGGGAGTTTTGGGTTGGGGTTTGGGGTGTTGGTGTCTACTGCTATGAGGGTTATTTTGGCATATATAGTTTTGCAATATATTTCCTGTATCAAAATCTGGAGCAGAATACCTATTTTCCCGTATTTTTAGTCTTCGCGATACGCGTGATACGTGTTTGTGGGTTTTGGGTTTCTGCGTATCGCGACGCGTCGGAGTGGTTTCAGGCGCGTAATCACATGTTTTAGCGTATCGCGCACACGCGCGCTTGGTTCACGACACGAGTTACTAGTTCGGCCTTAATGTCGTGTTTGTGTGACTTCAAGCTTATGTATGATGTATTGTGTAATTCTAGGTTCGCAGGCGAGTACGACGGACGCCGCGCAGAAGGGGAAACAAGTTGTTGGCTATACATAGCGAGAGACTACGGTGAGTAGATTTAACATCTACGGGGATATCGCCCGCATGGCGTTCTACATCAGGACTGTTAGGACCTTATAGCTATATTCACATACATTGACTGTTCATGGCTACTATTTAGTGCATACTGCATTATCTGCTATATGGATATGAACTAGAATTGATAGAACACCGCACCATTACTAACGGTCCATGTTTCACGAGCACTATCCTGCATGTTACACACACACCGTTAGTAATTGCCATGACACTCACACTGTAGAATTTACATCGGATCATTATATTGTAGCTCATCTATATGTGACATGACTTGATATTCATACTTGATGCATATATCACATCGGATCATTATATTGTAGCTTATCTATATGTGACTTGACATGATATTCATATTTGATGCACATATCATATCGGATCAATGACTTGCTTATTGGTTTGCATTACATGTGATTTCTGGATTTGGGAACCGTGGCTATTTCAAATATGTAATCATTTAAAAACCCGGTTCCCTTGATATGATATTTCGGTGCGTCCACCATGTGTTTCCTCGGTGCTAGAGTGATATATGTGAACCCGAATCGAGGAGCTGGTTGAGGCCGATTACGGGTATATGGTGGACCCGGTATGGTACCCCGGGACGAGAACGGTTTCGCTGTGCAGTAGACGGTGAGCCTGGCAGAGGGACTACTACCAACTGGTGATTGGTTGGACCTGACAGTTATCCAGAGGGTACTGATCAGAGACTATAGATGGATGCGGGGTGACCCGTACTGCTGGGGCCGAGGGCCGATACCGCAGACGGAGCCCGTGGGCTGACCCGGACTGACGGGGCCCGATGGATGAGGATTTGCGTGTCGATGCTGGACACGAGTATTTATGATATTTGGGTGCCGATGTTGGGCACTCGGGATTCTCAGAGATGTACAGGATTTGAGGGCCGATGAGAGTGCTGGCGCCTGAGCTATTTGGGGGATCTGGGTGCATTGATGGACACCGATTATATATTCCACGTTGACATTCCGTGTAGATGTTATTGCCCATGCTCAGCATTTATTATTGTACATCATCCTATAGTTATATTATCTGATAGAGCACTTGCATGATTATTGCACATACTGCTTATCACATATTGATATCATCTGTTAGCATATGATAGAGTAGCGCAGTACGTGCATACTCGCGATTACCTTTATATGTTATCTCTATTCACAAGTTGGCAACTCACCCCCGTTGTGCCACAATGTTTGCAGGTTGCCCTTCGGAGTAGTCATGGCAGGCTGCGCTTGCATCTTTTGACACAGATACCCCCATAGTTGGTGTACTAGCTCTTTTGCTGATAGGAGGGTTTTGTACGGTATCTGTTTATCTTTCAGTTATGTATATTGTTGTATCTAGTATTCTCCATCTACCATGTATGTATTTGACTTAGAGACAGTGTGAGGACGATATTGTATATTATTTCTTTTCTGGTGTCGAGCTCGTTGTGAGCCGACTGTACTTGCAGTTTATCCTATCTGTGATGTTCCCACTTATGGATCTTGATCTTCGCTACGGCGTCGTATATTGCTATCTTGGTGATTGTTTACTTAGATTTCTTATCATGTTAGTAAGTGCTTTCATTTTAAACTTATAACACACTATACTTTCACTGGTTTGATTTCTGGGTTTTCAGTTCACTTGGTCGGGTTACGGCTGTAGACGTTACGTGGTTAAGTGCCGGTCACGGGCCAAACCTTGGGTCATAACAATACGGTATCACATACTCGTATCAATCTCGGTCCCACACATATCATATATGTGCTCTTACTCCATTTCGCCTGAGCCAGGAAAGCTCTGTGTAGAACTCTAAAGACTCAACAATACGCTGGCAGTAGGTGAAGATCATATCAAAAACCCACAAGCTGTAAGCGGTAACCTAAATGTAACAGCCACCGGGGTATTGAGCGATCAGAAAATCAACAAGCAAGCTCGCACACACTCCTGTGAATCCAATCAGTAACACTACCGTACAGTCTGGTCTTTTCGTCTGATATGTCGCATATCCAGTCTAGGGGTTGTAAACGTCAGACCCCAGTAACCGATAAGTCGTGTCGATGTGAGGCTAATAACGGGTCGAGAAACTACTGATAACACTTACCAGTAGATCTCCATATCATCCCTGGATAGGGACTTCCAGTTATAGCAATCGAGCACAGCACAACATCAACCCCCAATACCGGGAGAGACGAAACGCCTCCTATCGCTCATTGCCTCCATGTGATTCGGGACTGCACCCAAAAGCCACCGTTTTGAACGTTCTCATGAACGTGGTAAGGTGGAAATCAAAGCACAGTGGGAATCACACAAGACTCTATGACGATCTCGGATCTATAAACTAACATGTACTAGTGTTACCAGAGAACTGCTATCTGACGATAGGTATAATACCATCTAGGAGTTCTGTCACGACCCGAAATAGCACGTGACTGGCCCTTGAATCATATGAAGTCTATAGGACCCCATCTAATTCAAGTAAGCCAAAAGACCAGAAATTTAAAACCATTTTAAATAATAAATAAAGGAAAACTTGTTTAAAAGCAAGTGGTTTTAATAGCATAAGTCGAATTATGCGTTTTTAAAACATCAAGTCATTTCTGAAAATTTCGGCTGAGTTTCCTTTGTAAATACTGGCCCCAAACGTGGTACAACCTGATAAATATATGCATCAATGATAAAACGCATCCCCAAGGGGAGCTATCTCTTCGTCAATCGACGGTCACAACCACGCAAGCAATATAATATACAACGCCAAAGGGCGATGATCAAAACTCAAAAGGAAACTCAAGATCATCAAGAAAACCATAATACTACAACGCGCGACTCTAAGGTCAAAATAATTCACAACTGGTTTTCTTAGTCTGAAATAAATATACAAGTCTGGTTTATGGAATTACCAGATACAACCGATTAAAATAAATACAGGGGTGGTCACGATTTGAGTGAACCCACCTACCAAAGAAATCACCTAGAAAGGAAGCAGTGTGCCAGAAAGCCGCAATGAGACCTGTAAGGCAAAAACCTGCAAGAACTGTGGCACAACGGGGGTGAGTTGCCAACTCGTGAGTAGAAAACATCATAGAGCGGAAATCGTATGTATGACTCAACGTAGGTCAAACGATCAATAATAATATATATCCTCAATATGATAAAGTCTGAAACATGATAAGGTGGCAAGGGTAAACATCTATACATAAGTGTAATACCAAGTGCTCATGTCAGTGTCTCAGGTAGCAACATATCATAAATATGAGGTATGATCAATGTATTCAACATTAATCAATGTCAACTATATAATGAAGACTATAAGTATGTGGGTATCATCCAACTATGTAATCAATGTCTGTATGCATGTGGATCTCGTCCGCGTGTCAACCAATGACACAAAACATCATGCATGTAAATATCATAAAGCATATGCATGGAAGTATGAGGATATAAATCAACGTGTGACCCTCGCGACACATTAAAATCATGGAACCTGAGTGTCCAGCATCGACGGTCGAAAACATCATGAAACCTGTGCCCAGCATCGGCACATAAATCCTCATATATATATAGGGCTCCATCGGTCCGAATCGGCCCATAACATCTCCCAACTCCGGTCGGTATCCTCCGGATATCCGCCGAGCTCAAATACAATCATAGGTAGGTAGTGGTCCTTCTGCTAAGCTCACCGTCTGTATACACAGCATCCCTTTCTTGCCCCGATGTACCATACCGGGCCCACCATGTACTCGCAAACGGAATCATCCGCCTCCTCGAATCGGGTTTTACATATCACACATCTCAGAACCGAGAAAACACATGGTGGACGCACTGAAATATCATATCAAGAGAAACCGGATTTTTAAAATAGTACATACATTCTTTTGAAATACTCACCGTTCTCAAATCCAGAAATATAATGGAAACAACATATCTCAATGCGTATAATCATAAAGCATGATGTATGCGACATATAATAGAAATGTAAGCATATCAGTATATCATGCAACCGAAACCAGTAATATGCACACATCGAAGGAAAACCGCTCTTTGAAATGAATCCAGTTTTAAAATATATCTTGCGGTTCCCAAATCTCCAAAATCAAGCCAGAATCATCTATGTATGTGCAAATACGTATGTATGCAGTATGGGTGTACAATATGTGTGTACACAAGTATGAGTACAATATGTCTGTGCGCCAATATAGATATACAAGTAGGTATATACGCAAGTATGAGTGTATAATATGCCTGTGCGCCAATATGGATGTACAAGTAGGTATATACGCAAGTATGAGTGTACAATATACATGTGCTCAAATATAGATGTACAAGTAGGTATATACGCAAATATGTGTGTACAATATGCCTGTGCGCCAATATGGTTGTACAAGTTGGTATATATGCAAGTATGAGTGTACAATATGTATGTGTGCCAATATGGATGTACAAGTTGGTATATACGCAACTATGAGTGTACACTATGTATGTGTGCCAGTATGTCATATAAGGAGTCATATCTTGATGCAACAATCCTACTATGTAGTGACATGGCAATTATCGATGATGAAGTGTGTGAACCGGCAAACAGGCGTACGTGGAACATACGCATCATCGATAATGGTGCTGGTGTCCTGACAGCATGGGTTTAATATAACAATAAACACATTTACACATGCAATGCGATGCGAATAGCAAGAATATACGGAAATCGAATAATAATGCTACAGTGAAGAATTCATATCAATATATATATGTTATACAGTTTTGCCATTTGAAATAACACGAATCGTGGTGTTTAGAAAAATAATGGCTACGGTGTATTGAGGAAAAGATGCGTCTTTTGAAAATATCCGTAGAATCGCTTGGCATGTCTTTAAAATATTCACGATTTGTTAGTTTTGAAATAGGTATGACTCGAGTCTAGTCTAACATCTACTAAGTAAATTTCAGATCTAACTAACAAGCTAATCGAAAAGGTATGGAAACCACATAAATCTGAGTCGATATACATATAAATATAATAGTCGGTGTTCCAACCTCAATAATATCACATACGATACAATATAAAATATGACATCCTCGAGTAGAGAGTGCGTATTTATCATCAATATATAGCACGTACGTAAATCCGTCGTACGACATCGCAAATCTGGGTACGGGTCAAATATCACATTCATCTCATCAATCATCTGGTATCCTTATCATCATATCTCATGAACTGAGGTACTGATCTAAGTCTAGTACAAACTGATACCACCAATATATATATGTGTGCGTGTACGAAAACACACGCCTAAAGGCCCGCTATAACTCATGTCGTATCTCATAATACAAACCACATCATATCACCGATCTCATGGAACCATGCCCAAACTCATCGACTCATCTCCAAATATCATCCACTGTCCTCATCAACCAAGTGTAGGTATACGTGTATATATATACTTCGTCCTATACCTATGTGTGTGTGTGTGTATATACGTATCCCCATATACGCACAAGTATAAAAATTAAGCATGTGTGTGCGTGTGGGTATAAACATATTTTAGTGTTCGCAACGAAGAAGCTATACTAGTTCACTTCTAAAAACCCTAATCTAACCATTGAACACCTAAACATATCTTGAATATCCATGTCACACTTAAAAGATATCATAAATATAGTGTATATATATAGCATACTATACATCGAACTGCGGGGGTGCTATATGCCATCCACCCGACTTCCCCCGTAGATATAATCTACTCACCTTGCTCTTCTCTTTCCATTGCCGACGTTGCCATGCGCTTTCTTGTCGTCTCAAAGTTTTCGTGGGGTACCTATACATCATAATGTATCGTGTCGCATTAAAAGCCAATTCAAAATCAAAACGACACGCTAAAAGCCTACAGGTTAGAACCTATGGACTACGCTTTCAAAACCACCAAATAACACTCGATTTCGACGTAAAAACGTCAAGTGATCGAATACGACACAAATCACAAAAATCCAGAATTCAAAATACGCAAAACGAAACCTTGAATCAAAACAGCAACTCTTGAAAATGGTTCCCAGATTTTACCCTAGGTCAAATCAACCAATTTTGCATATGCCAATGATCTAGTTTACTAGAGATAAACCCACAGAACAAATACGAGTCAATTCCTCACTGCTCTGGCTGCAAATTGCGGCCAGAAGGAATTTATTTGCGGCCTGGGTAGAGGGTTAGGGGCCAAGGTTTCAGTGGGGGGTCCTAGGTTTCCTGCATGTATCACTGACTTTGCTAAATAATTTTCAGGTCACCCGGGTGTTAGCAGATTTCTTTATACCCTCACAGACTCCACAATTCTTCCGATATCGGGTTTCTAAATTCATATTCCGGGGTTCTAGTCTCTGGTTTAGGTCTTCAATCAATCACCACAGAGGTTATATAGCCTCTACTAACCTTAATTACAGATCTCATTTTAAATCACACCCTAAACCCTAACTAGAATTTTCGAAGTTCACCCAAACTCCACTTAATCACAACTAAACTTGCAAGGATGATAAAGGAGTTAAATTACAACAATTAAGGTGAAAGACTTACCTCATTTGGGACCCAAGAATCCCCTAGAGCATCAAAATGCAAACTTTCTTGGTCCAAAGTGTAGCTAATGAGCTCATGTACATTTTTTGTGAAGAGGAGATGTGGTTTTGATGTTGTTTTGTGATGGATTGTGAAGAGGTAGAGAGGCAAAGGGAGAGAGGGCAGCAGCAGCAGCAACAATGAGTGGGGGAGAGGAGAGAAATGATGATGAAATGAAGTAGGAATGGGAGCTTGGTCCAAGATTTGACCCCTCACCCTCTCACTCTCTCTCATGCCCATCCCTCCATTATTTATTCCTTTCATTTTCTTTGTTTTCGTTTTCTTTTCTTCTCATTAATTTATAACCATGCATGATAAAAAGAAGAAAGCATGAAAGAAAAATGTAACAAGTGCTAAAAAAAACATGTGCATGTTTTGCACAAAACAAGCTTAATGCGCGATTAGCGATATTTAATCACGATTAGCACTAAATAGCGTATAATTAATCATAAAAACTTATAATTTGCATAATTCACATAAAACAACCCCTTTTTAGTAATTTCCTTAATTTTCCAAATTTTTCCCAATTTATCGTTATTTAATTATGCCGCAATATTAAAATATTCAATATAATATTATTTAATTATAAAAATTCCCAAAAATAATATTTTATTTTTCTGAAATGTTACAATATTCCCTCCTTAAAGAAATTCGGTCCCCTAATTTACATTTAAACCCCTCAATACTAAAAAATTTCAATAAAAGACTAAGCCGCCGGGGTCCCGAAACCATCAATACATAAAACACGTCGTAGCGCAATGCGTGCGCATGAACAATGAGAAGATAACTTAAAACAACACTCCGTCAAGCATCCCGCAATTATCGGAGTCATTGTGAAGACACCAATGTCGAATCCAATACGAAACCAATATGATATACATCAAAACTATACAGGTAAACATCAAATCTCTACATGTAAATATCTGAAAGAAATGCATGCCAAACCTTTCATGTTGCTGTGCGATGAGCGTATCGCGGCACAGTGACGGACGTCTATTGTAAGAAAATAACTATACATATACTTATCCTTTGTTTAATATGTGCGTCCCGCCGTTTTGAAAACAATTTAGAAGGGTTTCCTCGCTTCAAACGTTTCGTGTCATATCAGACACGTAGGTAAATACTGAGACTATAGCTCCCTTTTTGGAAATCCCTTCGATAACTATCAATGCATGCAAAATATATCTAGGTACTGTCCTCTGACTAGTCCTGCTCAGTACGAAAACAAATCGCAAATATCATAAAAACGTACTTCTCCATAAGAAATCAATGCCAAAATGTGCATATGAGTGCTACGTGCGTCTGGTGCGCACGGAAATCGAAATCAACAAATGTGCCCTACGTGTGCATAGAAACAAACATTTAAGTCCAACGGGTGTGCACGAAACACCTGTCAGAGACAACGTGTGTGTCTGACAGCAAAATTAGATGCATCTGATATACACGAAGAATCTTGATTTAGTGCATCTGGTGTGCACCAAAATCGCATCTCATAACATACGCCCAACATGCGTGAAAATCCAAATCAAGTGCATCTATCAAGCACGAAAGAAATTTAAATCAAGTGCATCAAACATGCACGAATAAAATCTAAAGCAAGTGCATCCGCATGCACGAATAAAATCTAAATCAGGTGCATCCAACATGCACAAATAAATCTAAATCAAGTGCATTGAACATGCACGAGTAAAAAATCTCACTCAAGTGCATCCGATGCACACTAAACAAAATATCAAGCACCTAATATGCGCAAAAATCCAACCGAAACGCGTCAGTCCATATAAATGCCCATTGCGGTAAAGCGCACAAAAACATAAATCTGGTAACACAAATGCTCAAAAACATAAATCTGGCAACACAAATGCTTACAAACATAAATCTGGCAACACAAATGCTCAAAAATATAAATCGGATGCAACCATGGTACGGAATGTAAATCTAGTGCAACCAATGCATGAAATACCGATATGGTGCAACCACGCACAAAATGTAAACCCAGTGCAACAAACGCACAAAATATAAATCCGGTGCAACAAATGCACGAAATATAAATCTGGTGCGACAAACGCACGAAACGAAAATCTAGTGCAACAACTAGACGGAATAGAAATCCGATGCATCCTGTGCAAGAAATACAAATCCAGTGCATACACAAAATACCAATACAGTGCATTCTTTGCACAAAATACCAATACAGTGCATCTAGTGCACAAAATACCAATACAGTGCATTCTTTGCACAAAATAACCAATCAAGTGCATCTACTGCACAAAATACCAATACAGTACATCCTGTGCACAAATACCAAACAATAACACAAATGCGTAAATAGCAACACCGAGTGTACCAAGGTGTAAAAATCATAAACGTGTGCAATTGCGTGCACAAAACACATATCAATGCACTATAAGCACATATAAGCTATACCGAGTGCAAAAACCAAATCGTGTGCATACCAAGTGCACAAAATCAACCCAACTGTATAAACTCCATGAAGTCATAAACATGTGCGACCAAGGCACAAAATGATATCAAGTGCAATAACTGTACACAAATCATAAATCAACACAACAGGGTATAAAGCGTATCTCATGTGTAATAACTATGCACAAAATATGAATACCCAGTTGGTGCAACCATGGTGCACGAAAACAAATATCATGAAATTCAGTCATCAAGACTAAATCATGCGAATAGATCGCCCAAAATACCGAAATCCAAGGTGAAGAATACGTGATAATCGAATCACCAAATCACAAATTATAAATACCGTCGTCGATATTTCCTCCTTCAAAGTCGAGAAGGTGTCGGTGCTGTAAGTCCACGTTGCCGTCCCCGGTTCTTGCGGGGAGGCAGAAACGGTAAAAAAATCAAATATTTAGCGCATGGGGCAACATGGACTAACAAAGTCGGGATCTTTTCTAAACTAAACTAGCTAACAAAGCTAAAGGGATTTATCTACTCGGAAAAAGAGGTTATACCTAACTTGAACTCCTTCTTCTTGAAACCTTTGTAGGGGTTGATGGTTCTTTCCTCGTCACCTTCTTCCGTCAAAGATGGATCCACCTGAGGGTTCGACCTTCGGGCTCCTTTCTCGAACTTTGAGAGAACTAGGATCTTTGGCTTGCTAAACCTCTAACCCTAGAGTGAGTAGAGAGTGGCTTTGGGGTGTTTTTATCACAAGGAGAGGGATTCTCAACACATGAGAAGGGATCTCCTTGAACTAGAGGAGGAAGAAGAAGAAGTGAGGAGAGAGAAGAGTTATGATAGAATGAGCCCTTCTTTTCATTTTACAACCATAACTAAAATGAAAAGAATTCTCAAATTAATAATAATAATAAAAATGAAATAGTTGATGGATGGTTTGGAATGACCACTATCATCACATTCATTAAATGAATTTTTCTAAAATCAAAGAGCATCTTTGTAATGTAATGATGATGGTCAAACTTTCAACTATGGTCAACTAGTCAACCTTGGTCAACAAGTCAACAAACCCAACCATAACACAATTTCATTTAATTAATATTATTAATTGATATTTCATAAATTCATTAGGGTTTGGAAAAAGACGACTGTCAACTGTGCATACGCACCCGTTCCGAAACCCTAAAGAAAATCCTCTTCCTCCGCCTCAATCAACTGTGCATACACACCCGCATTCTTGTTCCGAGGAACATGAATACCATGAGATAAAATCAGCCCCAAAACATATACCAGTATCTGTCTCAAACCAGAGCCTGCTAGTAATATCTGTCCGGACTCCAAACGTGCACAAGTGCGCGGATGAGAACGAACCGTGTCGCAAAACCATACGACCTCTACCCTGTTTTGCCCAGAGGCGAATAGCCCTCTGTGTGGGACTCTAAAGACACGACACTACGCTGGCAGTGGGTTTAACCACAGACCGCAAGCGGCACTAGCTGTGCATAACGATCCCCAGGTAGATGTCGATAAGAAGACTGATGAGGTGAACCCCATCTGAACTCCCACTGAGTCTGAATGTGACAGTCTCCGTACAGTCCGGTCTGTTCGTCTGATACATCGCATGTCGGGCCTAGGGGGCGGTAAACGTCAGTCCCCTAATAGCGGTACAAGTCGTGTCGGAGTGAAGCTCAAAACACCCTGAGATAACACTGGAAGCCTACCAGTATATCTCGCTTGCCCTGGCCAGGAACTACTCGTGTAATGGCTTTCCTAGACACAGCGCGATGTCAACCCCCAATACCGGGAGAGACGAATCCTGTCTAACCGTCACTGCCTCCAAGTGCTTCGGGACTGCACCCAACCATTACCTGTTTGCACGAATCCTTTGAGCCGTGGTAGGGTAGTGATCAAAGTGCAGTGGGAACACACTCGAGGCGAAGTGCCAGTGTCAAGTCAGCGGACTAAGCTGTACTCATGTCACCTGGGAACTGATAACTGACGATAGGTATAATACCAACTTGTCAGTTCCTGACGAGTCCTGTCCAGTGTACTCGTAACCTAACGAGCACCCGCATACTATCTCAAGTACGACGTACTGACGGCTGTAGGACAGACCATCTCCCACACTGGGATGAGAAGCGCATGCGCCAGTCTACTCCGGAGTATCGATGCCCTGTCTCGATAGTCCTGCGACTAGGGACCTGTATAAGGATGTGCTTATAGATTACCCAGCCCCCACTAGTGTGACTGCCATCACAACGCTGGTAATCAAGCAAAGATCCTAAGGGCTCCACTAATGCGTATAAGTGATATGATAAAATAAACACATGTACACATTGAAGTAGAAACAAACCAAGTAGCATACTACTATTTTGAGCAAGATTGTATATACAAGGTGAATATCCCTGTTAGTGTATATGCCCTAGAGGCCATTACTGTATCATACTATTTTGTATATTACTTAATGGAAGCTTGGGATATTCACCTTGTATAAACAATCTTGCTCAATATAGTAGTATGCTACTTGGTTTGTTTCTATTTCAATGTGTACATGTGTTTATTTTGCGATATCACCTATACGCATTAGTGGAGCCCTTAGGATCTTTGCTTGATTACCAGCGTTGTGATGGCAGTCACACTAGTGGGGGCTGGGTAATCTATAAGCACATCCTTATACAGGTCCCTAGTCGCAGGACTATCGAGACAGGGCATCGATACTCCGGAGTAGACTAGCGTATGCGCTTCTCATCCCAGTGTGGGAGATGGTCTGTCCCACTGCCATCAGTACGTCGTACTGGAGATAGTATACGGGTGCTCGTTGGGTTACGAGTACACTGGACAGGACTCGTCGGGAACTGACAGGTTGGTATTATACCTATCGTCAGTTATCAGTTCCCAGGTGACATGAGTACAGCTTAGTCCGCTGACCTGACACTGGCACTTCGCCTCGAGTGTGTTCCCACTGCACTTTGATCACTACCCTACCACGGCTCAAAGGAGTCGTGCAAACAGGTAATGGTTGGGTGCAGTCCCGAAGCACTTGGAGGCAGTGACGGTTATACAGGATTCGTCTCTCCCGGTATTTGGGGTTGACATCGCGCTGTGTCTAGGAGAGCCATTACACGAGTAGTCCCTGGCCAGGGCAAGCGAGATATACTGGTAGGCTTCCAGTGTTATCTCAGGGTGTTTTGGGCTTCACTCCGACACGACTTGTACCGCTATTGGGGGACTGACATTTACTGCCACCTAGGCCCTCCATGCGATGTATCAGACGAACAGACCGGACTGTATGGAGACTGTCACATTCAGACTCAGTAGGAGTTCAGATGGGGTTCACCTCGTCAGCCTTCTTGTCGGCATCTACCTGGGGACCGTTACGCACAGCTAGTGCCGCTTGCGGTCTGTGGTTAAACGCACTGCCAGCGTAGTGTCGAGTCTTTAGAGTCCCACACAGAGGGCTATTCGCCTCTGGGCAAAACTGAGTAGAGGTCGCATAGTTTTGCGGCAGGGTTCGTTCCCATCCGCGCACTTGTGCACTTTTGGAGTCCGGACGGATTATACTAGCAGGCTCTGGTTTGAGCCAGATACTGGTATATGTTTTGGGGTTGCTTTTATCTCTCAGTATTCTTGTTCCTCGGAACGAGAATGCAGGTGTGTATGCACAGTTGTTTGAGGCGGAGGAAGAGGTTTTTCATTAGGGTTTCGGAACGGGTGCGTATGCACAGTTGACAGTCGTCTTTTTCAAAACCCTAATGGAATTATGAAATATCAATTAATAATAGTAATTAAAAGAAATTGTGTCATGGTTGATTTTGTTGACTTTTTGACCATGGTTGACTTGTTGACCATGGTTGAATGTTTGACCATCATCATTGCTTTGCAAGGATACTCCTTGATTCTAGCTTACATTCATTTAATGAAGTGATGATAATGGTCATTCCAAATACAACCATCACCTATTTCATTTTGAATTATTATTATTAATTAGATAATTCTTTTTCCTTTTGTTATGGTTGCAAGAAGGAAAAGAGCTCATTCTATCATATTCATTCTCTCTCCTCACTTCATCTTATTCTTCCTCAAGCTCAAGGAGAATCCTTCTCATGTGTTGAGAATCCCTCTCCTTGAAAAGAAAACACCCCTTAGACACTCTCTACTCACTCTAGGATCAAAGGTTTAGCAAGCCGAAGATTCTAGTTCTCTCAAAGTTCGAGAAAGAGCCCGAAGGTTGAACCCTCAGGTGGATCCATCTTTGACGGAAGAAGGCTACAAGGAAAGAACCATCAACCTCTACTAGGTTTAAAGAAGAAGGAGTTCAAGTTAGGTATAACCACTTTGCCGAGTAGTTAACTCTCCTTTGCATGTTTGCTAGTTTAGTTTAGACACGATCCCGACCTTGTTTAGTCCATGCTGCCCCATGCGCCAAAAATTTGATTTTTATACCGTTTCCGCCTCCCCGTAAGAACCGGGGGTCGCAACGTGGACTTACAGTGGTATCAGAGCCTAACTAAACTTAAACTAGCTTGGTAACGAAGTGTATGGAAGTTCGAAACGGAAAAATCACAAAAACCGGAAATCAAAAACCCTAAGTTTCTGTTGATTTTTTTTGTGCTCTAAAAGTAAAAAGTTTTACTCCTAAAATCGGCTCAGGATTTTGTGAGAACACCCACCAAAAACGATCCCATGAATCCTTCAAACCGCCGCGGATCCGCGGCCTCAGCTATTCTCTTCGCCGCGGATCCGCCGCCGTTTGGGCTCTTCATGTGATCGTGTTTTGTGCAGTGTTCTTCTGGTAGGGTTTTGGGATTTTTCAAATATGTTATATGTGCCCAGATTTTCCAGAAAATAAATTTACTTTTAGGGTCCTATAAATCCGTATTTTTTTTCGAACTTCGCTACACTTTGGCTATATTGGTTATATCTGTGATGTTTGTATGTATTGAACGTCGGCTAATCGCTATAAGTCGATTAGTCGGGGTTATACATCTCTGTGATCTGTGTTTGATATTGGAATGTGTATATGAATGTGTTGGACTGTCGCGGGTGAATAGCCGGGGTGGATGTGAGATGAGCTTTTGTTTTACTTTCATTCATTTGTAAATGTAAATTGATGTAATAATATTATTTGTATGGCCGCACAACCGGGTCGGGGTTGTAGCCGTCATTGTATAATTCTTTTTACTGTTTTTGGTCCTAGGATAGACCCATGGAGGGGTGCACAAACTACCGGGTACTTGGCGGGTAGTTTGCCGCACCCGTAGGGGTCTTAGGTGGGGTTAGGCTATTCACCGCGACCGTGTAATCCGCTTTTCGTTGCAGGCTCGAACGGATTGCGGATTCCTAGTATATCCAATGTATTCATCTGTGATCTGTAATGTCTATCATTGCTTTATATTTAGGCGTTGCTTATGTTTTACAGCCGCGCTAGCCCAGCCCCCGCTCTGTCGTTAGTTAAGTAACCTAACGGGTGATGACGGGACCCCGTGGCGAATGCGAATGGCATAAGCGTACGTCATATTTTGGTTGTTTTCTGCAATGGTAGGATTAAATGATGGGACGCATTAAAAGAACTAATGCAAGAATATCACGCATTAAAAGAACTAATGCAAGATAATAAACCAAGTTAAAGTCGTTGGAACACTTTCGAAAAACCACTCGGTTCTTTTCAAAACTAACTTTTAAATGCGGAGCTTGAGCCCCTCCTTCTAAAAGCTATCTCGTTCCATCGATTATATCAAGTTCACTACGTTCACGGTTTCGGCAAAACCATTCGTAGCCCTCCGTCGTTTCGTATGAATATTCAATAGTATTCAAGCTATGTTTGTTGACCTTCGTCAAGGCATAGAGATTGGTAGCTGTTGGGTGTTCATATGTAGCATAGATAGATGCGTTGGTTTGGGACAGTCGTATTGCCTCGTTGACCTTCGTCAAGGGTATATACGGATGGGTTCAAATTAACCTGGAAAATGACGGGCAGAACTTGACATGTGACTTATGATTTGTTGACCTTCGTCAAGGTCATAAGAGCATAGGGTAAAAATCCACATCGGGAGTTTCATAAGTACTGAAACTTGCTAGATTTGCATACCATTTGGAGTGTGATGATTATGGTAGGATTCCTTCATTTTCGTCACGCGATGATATTTGGATCCCGATCCTACTGTGAGTATATGCTACTCCTCGGAAAATTTCTCACTAAACGATCAATGCTATAAACCTAGTAGGTGCCTAGAAAGGTGTTAGCGGGGCTACGCCCCCAGGGAAAAGAGGTTCTTAAATTAAGGAACTTCGCGAAAGCGTTGGAAAACCTCCCTCGAAGTACCGACACTGGCCTGGCTGAACGGTTAAGCAAGTATTGTGCGGTGGGATTGATCCCGGCTAATTCTTCCTTTGTGGTTTGAGGAGGGATTCGAGAGACAGTGGGAGCCATCCTGTTTAGACAAATTAAAAACCATTCTAAACTTGCAAGAGCATCGTGCTAAAGTGTTTCTTCTCTCCCCCCTGCAGCAACCAAATCGAAATGACTGGACTTAAGTTACTTCTAGATAAAAACATACTGACAGGGCCAAACTACAAAGATTGGCTCAGGAATGTCAAAATGGCAATCACTTACGACAAGCTGGGGTATCTTCTTACCACCAAAGCTCCCCCCGTCCCAGGTCCCACCTCCAGCGTCGCGGATAAGGAAATCCGTAAGACTTGGGAGATAGATTGCGCGAAGGCCAGGTGCCTCATGCTTGCCTCTATGGACATCGAACATCAGAGGAGGCACGAGAATATGGACTTGGAATCCATATTTCTTCATACAAAAGAACTGTATTGAGAGCAGTCTCGTATCGCAAGATACGAAGTGTCGAAGAAGTTATTTTCGGCAAAGTTGGCCGTCGGATCATCGGTAGCGGACCACATGCTTAAGATGATTGGCTACATTGAGGAGCTCGCAGAACTTGGGACCACGTTGGAGAGTGAGCTCTATACGGACTTAGTTCTCCAGTTCCTTCCTTCCACTTACGCCCAGTTCATACTGAATTTCAATTTGCAAGAAAAAGAAGTTGAACTTTCAGAACTCCTCAACATGCTGAGGAGTGCATAGGGCACCCTACAGAAAGGTAGGGAAACATCCACTTTGTTTGTAGGAGGATCTTCTTCTTCTAGGTCCAAGGTGAAAGCTAAGGGAAAGAAGAGGAAAGCCCCCGCCAAACCAAGGGGCGGTGTTAGTAAAGTGGATACGAAGGGAAAAGCAAAGGAAAAAAAGATTGCGGGGAAGCTTGTGGGTAAAGAGGAATGCTTCTATTGTCACAAGAGTGGACATTGGAAGAAAGATTGCAGGGCTTGGAAGGCCAGGACACAGGAACTGAAGCAGGTTGCGGCTTCAGCTTCAGGTGTGTATGTTATTGAAAACTGTCTTTCTATAAACTCTACTTCCTGGGTATTGGATACCGGATCAGGATCTCATATCTGTAATTCTTTGCAGGCGTTGAGAAACCGTAGGGTTTTGAAGGCAGGTGACATGACCCTCAGAGTTGCAAATGGAGCTAGCATGGATGCTAAAGCCGTGGGGGACTATCACCTGGGAATGTCAGATGGACATATTTTGGTTTTGCGTAATTGCTTTTTTGTACCCAACGCAACTTGTAATATCATTTCTGTATCTTTGGTTTCTAAAGAAGGTTATGAATTTGCGTTTGTAAGTAATGTTGTAAACATTCACCTTAATCAAGTTCTGATTGGGTCAGGTACACTTAGCAATGGTATATACGTATTAAACCAACCACAGATTTTCAATGTCCAGAATACACACAAAAGAAAGTCTCCAGATATCAATCAGGCTTTCTTATGGCATTGTAGACTGGGTCACATCAATGAGACACGGTTGACTAAGTTACATAAAGAAGGATACTTGGATCCGTTCGAGTATCAGTCTTATGCCACTTGTGAATCTTGTCTCATGGGAAAGATGACAAAGACTCCGTTCACTGGACACGGAGAAAGAGCGAGCGAGCTCTTGGGACTCATACACAGTGACGTGTGTGGTCCAATGTCTACACATACACGAAGCAGTTATTCATACTTCATTACTTTCACAGACGATTTCTCTAGGTATGGACATGTCTTCTTAATGAAGCACAAATCCGAGGCCTTTGAGAAATTTCAGGATTACAAGAATGAAGTTGAAAAACAAACAGGCAAAAGTATTAAGATTCTAAGATCGGATCGAGGTGGTGAATACTTGAGTGCCGAGTTCCTGGACTATTTAAAAGAGAATGGAATTCTCTCTCAGCGTACTCCTCCATACACTCCGCAACATAACGGTGTATCGGAAAGAAGGAATCGAACCCTATTGGATATGGTTCGTTCCATGATGAGTAAGGCTGAGTTACCGCGATCTTTCTGGGGCTATGCACTAGAAGCAGCTGCATATCTCTTGAACAAGGCTCCCACCAAGACTGTGCCTACCACTCCATATAAGATATGGAGTGGGAAGAAACCCTGTCTTAAGTACCTTAAGATATGGGGATGTCCAGCTTTTGTAAAGAAGCAGCATGCGGACAAGCTCGAGGCACGTTCAGTACAGTGTAAGTTTGTGGGATACCCAAAGAACTCCAGGGGGTATCTGTTCTATTCCGCTGAGGAACAAAAGGTTTTTTGTTTCTCAACATGCCCGCTTCTTGGAAATGAGTTTTTGGAAACCTAGATAAGTGGGAACGCAATAGAACTGGAAGAAATTCCAGAACCACAAGCTATTACTGAAAGCTTGGAAGAGCCAGTAAGTTCAAAAGAACAGGACATTCCTACGCCGCTCCGCAGGAGTAGCAGGCAGTCTCATCCGCCTGAGAGATACTACGGTTTTCTCATAGACGGGGATAGAGAGGATTGCATCATAGATTATGATGAGCCTACTAGCTTCCAACAGGCCGTTCAGAGCGTTGACTCGGTTAAATGGCTGGATGCAATGCGGACCGAAATGGAGTCCATGTACACCAACAAAGTATGGACGTTGGACATTACTCCAGACGGGGTAAAACCCGTAGGATGCAAGTGGATCTTCAAAAGGAAGATTGGTGTAGATGGACAGGTTGAGACCTATAAAGCTAGACTTGTAGCAAAGGGTTTCCGTCAAAGACCTGGCTTGGACTATGACGAAACCTTTTCTCCAGTGGCTATGCTGAAATCCATTCGGATCCTTCTTGCCATTGCTGCCTTCCACGATTATGAGATTTGGCAGATGGACGTAAAAACCGCTTTTCTAAATGGAAATTTAGAGGAGTGTGTCTATATGGATCAGCCAGAGGGTTTCATTCAGAGTGGGAGCAGCGGAAAGGTGTGCAAGTTGCTTAAGTCCATCTATGGACTAAAGCAGGCATCGCGGAGTTGGAACATCTGTTTTGACGAGACGGTCAAGGAATTTGGCTTTATCAAAAATCCAGATGAACCATGCATCTATAGTAGATTTGTAGCGAGAACTGTAGTATTCCTCGTTTTATACGTGGATGACATTCTCTTAATAGGAAATGACATTCCTATGCTACAATCAGTCAAGGGGTTCTTGTCACAAAGGTTCTCCATGAAAGACCTGGGTGATGCCTCATACATCCAGGGGATCCGGATCCATCGTGATAGATCCAAGAGGATATTAGGACTTTCACAGTCCAGGTACATCGACACTATACTGAAGAGATTCAGTATCGAAGATTCCAAGCGCGGTAACCTACCGGCTTGTCACGGGATCACCCTCTTTAAAGAGATGTCTCCCAAGACTGATTTGGAGAGGGATCACATGTCTATTATACCCTACGCTTCTGCGGTAGGCTCTATAATGTATGCGATGTTGTGTACCAGACCGGATGTAGCTTATGCACTGAGTGTAGTAAGCCGGTATCAGTCAAACCCTGGGGAGAAACACTGGATAGCAGTAAAAAACATTCTCAAGTACCTGAGGAGGACTAAGGAGATGTTCTTGGTGTATGGCGGAAAAGACCTCCAGATCGAGGCCTTTGCTGACTCCAGCTTCCAGAGTGACAAGGATGATTCCAAGTCCATGTCGGGTTTTGTCTTTACCCTCAATGGAGGGGCGGTGTGTTGGAAGAGTTCCAAACAGGAAACCGTTGCAGACTCGACGATGGAAGCGGATTACATCGCTGCATCTGATGCCGCAAAAGAAGCTGTCTGGATGAGGAAGTTCTTAAAAGAACTTCAGGTGGTTCCGTCCATTGTTGACCCAATACCTCTGTATTGCGACAACAACGGGGCTATAGCTTTAGCAAAGGAACCCAGGTCCCATCAGAGATCCAGGCACATCTTGAGGCGGTATCACCTGATCAGGGAGATCGTGGATCGCAAGGAGATTGAGGTTCGAAGGGTTGCTTCAGAAGAAAACACTGCAGATCCATTCACCAAGGCCCTACCCCAGACTTAGTTCGAGCGGCTGATCGAGATGATAGGTCTTCGATACGCCAGTACATGGCCTTAGTGCAAGTGGGAGATTGTTAGTGTATATGCCCTAGAGGCCATTACTGTATCATACAAGTTTGTATATTACTTAATGGAAGCTTGGGATATTCACCTTGTATAAACAATCTTGCTCAATATAGTAGTATGCTACTTGGTTTGTTTCTACTTCAATGTGTACATGTGTTTATTTTGCGATATCACCTATACGCATTAGTGGAGCCCTTAGGATCTTTGCTTGATTACCAGCGTTGTGATGGCAGTCACACTAGTGGGGGCTTGGTAATCTATAAGCACATCCTTATACAGGTCCCTAGTCGCAGGACTATCGAGACAGGGCATCGATACTCCGGAGTAGACTAGCGTATGCGCTTCTCATCCCAGTGTGGGAGATGGTCTGTCCCACAGCCATCAGTACATCGTACTGGAGATAGTATACGGGTGCTCGTTGGGTTACGAGTACACTGGACAGGACTCGTCGGGAACTGACAGGTTGGTATTATACCTATCGTCAGTTATCAGTTCCCAGGTGACATGAGTACAGCTTAGTCTGCTGACTTGACACTGGCACTTCGCCTCGAGTGTGTTCCCACTGCACTTTGATCACTACCCTACCACGGCTCAAAGGAGTCGTGCAAACAGGTAATGGTTGGGTGCAGTCCCGAAGCACTTGGAGGCAGTGACGGTTAGACAGGATTCGTCTCTCCCGGTATTTGGGGTTGACATCGCGCTGTGTCTAGGAGAGCCATTACACGAGTAGTCACTGGCCAGGGCAAGCGAGATATACTGGTAGGCTTCCAGTGTTATCTCAGGGTGTTTTGCGCTTCACTCCGACACGACTTGTACTGCTATTGGGGGACAGACATTTACTGCCCCCTAGGCCCGCCATGCGA
The DNA here is from genome assembly GCA_030015575.1 of Agapanthus africanus. Classification (NCBI taxonomy): domain Eukaryota; kingdom Viridiplantae; phylum Streptophyta; class Magnoliopsida; order Asparagales; family Amaryllidaceae; genus Agapanthus; species Agapanthus africanus. The sequence continues at coordinate 388,699,381 of CM057344.1, forward strand.
TGTATCAGACGAACAGACCGGACTGTACGGAGACTGTCACATTCAGACTCAGTAGGAGTTCAGATGGGGTTCACCTCGTCAGCCTTCTTGTCGGCATCTACCTGGGGACCGTTACGCACAGCTAGTGCCGCTTGCGGTCTGTGGTTAAACCCACTGCCAGCGTAGTGTCGAGTCTTTAGAGTCCCACACAGAGGGTTATTCGCCTCTGGGCAAAACTGAGTAGAGGTCGCATAGTTTTGCGGCAGGGTTCGTTCCCATCCGTGCACTTGTGCACTTTTGGAGTCCGGACGGATTATACTAGCAGGCTCTGGTTTGAGCCAGATACTGGTATATGTTTTGGGGTTGCTTTTATCTCTCAGTATTCTTGTTCCTCGGAACGAGAATGCAGGTGTGTATGCACAGTTGTTTGAGGCGGAGGAAGAGGTTTTTCATTAGGGTTTCGGAACGGGTGCGTATGCACAGTTGACAGTCGTCTTTTTCCAAACCCTAATGGAATTATGAAATATCAATTAATAATAGTAATTAAATGAAATTGTGTCATGGTTGATTTTGTTGACTTGTTGACCATGGTTGACTTGTGGACCATGGTTGAATGTTTGACCATCATCATTGCTTTGCAAGGATACTCCTTGATTCTAGCTTACATTCATTTAATGAAGTGATGATAATGGTCATTCCAAATACAACCATCAACTATTGCATTTTGAATTATTATTATTAATTAGATAATTCTTTTTCCTTTTGTTATGGTTGCAAGAAGGAAAAGAGCTCATTCTATCATATTCATTCTCTCTCCTCACTTCATCTTCTTCTTCCTCAAGCTCAAGGAGAATCCTTCTCATGTGTTGAGAATCCCTCTCCTTGAAAAGAAAACACCCCTTAGACACTCTCTACTCACTCTAGGATCAAAGGTTTAGCAAGCCGAAGATTCTAGTTCTCTCAAAGTTCGAGAAAGAGCCCGAAGGTTGAACCCTCAGGTGGATCCATCTTTGATGGAAGAAGGCTACAAGGAAAGAACCATCAACCTCTACTAGGTTTAAAGAAGAAGGAGTTCAAGTTAGGTATAACCACTTTGCCGAGTAGTTAACTCTCCTTTGCATGTTTGCTAGTTTAGTTTAGACACGATCCCGACCTTATTTAGTCCATGCTGCCCCATGCGCCAAAAATTTGATTTTTATACCGTTTTCGCCTCCCCGTAAGAACCGGGGGTCGCAACGTGGACTTACAATCCCAAGCTTCCATTAAGTAATATACAAACCAGTATGATACAGTAATGGCCTCTAGGACATATACACTAACAATCTCCCACTTGCACTAAGGCCATGTACTGGCATATCGAAGACCTATCATCTCGATCAGTCGCTCGAACTGTGTCTGGGGTAGGGCCTTGGTGAATGGATCTGCAGTGTTTTCTTCTGAAGCAACCCTCCGAACCTCGATCTCCTCGCGATCCACGATCTCTCTGATCAGGTGATACCGCCTCAAGATGTGTCTGGATCTCTGATGGGACCTGGGTTCCTTCGCTAAAGCTATAGCCCCGTTGTTGTCGCAATACAGAGGTATTGGGTCAACAATGGACGGAACCACCTGAAGTTCTTTCAAGAACTTCCTCATCCAGACAGCTTCTTTTGCGGCATCAGATGCAGCGATGTATTCCGCTTCCATCGTCGAGTCTGCAACGGTTTCCTGTTTGGAACTCTTCCAACACACCGCCCCTCCATTGAGGGTAAAGACAAAACCCGACATGGACTTGGAATCATCCTTGTCACTCTGGAAGCTGGAGTCAGCAAAGGCCTCGATCTGGAGGTCTTTTCCGCCATACACCAAGAACATCTCCTTAGTCCTTCTCAGGTACTTGAGAATGTTCTTTACTGCTATCCAGTGTTTCACCCCAGGGTTTGACTGATACCGGCTTACCACATTCAATGCATAAGCTACATCCGGTCTGATACACAACATCGCATACATTATAGAGCCTACCGCAGAAGCGTAGGGTATAATAGTCATGCGATCCCTCTCCAAATCAGTCTTGGGAGACATCTCTTTAGAGAGGGTGATCCTGTGACAAGCCGGTAGGTTACCGCGCTTGGAATCTTCCATACTGAATCTCTTCAGTATAGCGTCGATGTACCTGGACTGTGAAAGTCCTAATATCCTCTTGGATCTTTCACGATGGATCCGGATCCCCAGGATGTATGAGGCATCACCCAGGTCTTTCATGGAGAACCTGTGCGACAAGAACCCCTTGACAGATTGTAGCATAAGAATGTCATTTCCTATTAAGAGAATGTCATCCACGTATAAAACGAGGAATACTACAGTTCTCGCTACAAATCTTATATAGATGCATGGCTCATCTGGATTTTTGATAAAGCCAAATTCCTTGACTGTCTCATCAAAACAGATGTTCCAACTCCGCGATGCCTGCTTTAGTCCATAAATGGACTTAAGCAACTTGCACACCTTTCCGCTGCTCCCACTCTGAATGAAACCCTCTGGCCGGTCCATATAGACACACTCCTCTAAATTTCCATTTAGAAAAGCGGTTTTTACGTCCATCTGCCAAATCTCATAATCGTGGAAGGCAGCAATGGCAAGAAGGATCCGAATGGATTTCAGCATAGCCACTGGAGAAAAGGTTTCGTCATAGTCCAAACCAGGTCTTTGACGAAAACCCTTTGCAACAAGTCTAGCTTTATAGGTCTCAACCTGTCCATCTACACCAATCTTCCTTTTGAAGATCCACTTGCATCCTACGGGTTTTACCCCGTCTGGAGCAATGTCCAACGTCCATACTTTGTTGGTGTACATGGACTCCATTTCGGTCCGCATTGCATCCAGCCATTTTACCGAGTCAACGCTCTGAACGGCCTGTTGGAAGCTAGTAGGCTCATCATAATCTATGATGCAATCCTCTCTATCCCCATCTATGAGAAAACCGTAATATCTCTAGGGCGGATGAGACTGCCTACTACTCCTGCGGAGCGGCGTAGGAATGTCCTGTTCTTTTGAACCCTCTTGTTCCACTAAGCTTTCAGTAATAGTCTGTGGTTCTGGAATTTCTTCCAGTTCTACTGCGCTCCTACTAATTTCCTTTTCTAAGACCTGGTGTTCTAGAAAGTGGGCATTACGAGAAACAAGAACTTTTTGTTCCTCTGTGTAGTAGAAAAGATACCCCCTGGTGTTCTTTGGGTATCCCACAAACTTGCACAGTACTGAGCGTGCCTTGAGTTTGTCCGCATGCTGCTTTTTGATAAAAGCTGGACATCCCCAGATCTTCAGATATTGAAGATAGGGTTTCTTCCCACTCCATAACTCATATGGTGTGGTAGGCACAGTCTTAGTGGGAACTCGGTTCAAAAGGTACGCGGCTGATTCTAGCGCATATCCCCAGAATGATCGCGGTAACTCAGCGTTACTCATCATGGACCGTACCATATCCAATAGGGTGCGGTTCCGTCTCTCCGATACACCGTTATGTTGCGGAGTGTATGGAGGAGTAAGCTGAGAGAGAATTCCATTCTCTTTTAAATAGTCCAGGAACTCGGCACTCAAGTATTCACCACCTCGATCCGATCTTAGAATCTTGAGACTTTTTCCGGTTTGTTTTCTACCTCATTCTTATATTCCTGGAATTTTCCAAAGGCTTCGGATTTATGTTTCATTAAGAAGACATGTCCGAACCTTAAAAAATCATCCGTAAAAGTAATGAAGTAAGAAAAACCGCTTCGCGCATGTGTGGACATTGGACCGCACACGTCGCTGTGTACGAGTCCCAAGAGCTCGCTCGCTCTTACTCCGTGTCCAGTGAACGGAGTCTTTGTCATCTTTCCTTTGAGACAGGATTGACAAGTGGCATACGATTGATATTCGAATGGATTCAAATATCCTTCTGTATGTAACGTAGTCAACCTTCTCTCATTGATGTGACCCAGTCTACAATGCCATAAGAAAGCCTGATTGATATCTGGAGACTTTCTTTTGTGTGTATTCTGGACATTAAAAATCTGTGGTTGGTTTAATACGTATATACCATTGCTCAGTGTACCTGACCCAATCAGAACTTGATTAAGGTGAATGTTTACAACATTTCTTACAAATGCAAATTCATAACCTTCTTTAGAATCCAAAGATACAGAAATGATATTACAAGTTGCGTTGGGTACAAAAAAGCAATTACGTAAAACCAAAACATGTCCATCTGACATTCCCAGGTGATAGTCCCCCACGGCTTTAGCATCCATACTAGCTCCGTTCGTAACTCTGAGGGTCATGTCACCTGCCTTCAAAACCCTACGGTTTCTCAACGCCTGCAAAGAATTACAGATATGAGATCCTGATCCGGTATCCAATACCCAGGAAGTAGAGTTTATTGAAAGACAGTTCTCAATAACACACACACCTGAAGCTGAAGCCGCAACCTGCTTCAGTTCCTGTGTCCTGGCTTTCCAAGCCCTGCAATCTTTCTTCCAGTGTCCACTTTTATGACAATATAAGCATTCTTCTTTACCCACAAGCTTCCCCGCTATCTTTTTTGCCTTTGCCTTTCCCTTCGTATCCACTTTACTAACACCGCCCCTTGGTTTGGCAGGGGCTTTCTTCTTCTTTCCCTTGGCTTTAGCCTTGGGCCTAGAAGAAGAAGATCCTCCTACAAACAAAGTGGGTGTTTCCCTACCTTTCTGTAGGGTGCCCTCTGCGCTCCTCAGCATGTTGAGGAGTTCTGAAAGTTCAACTTCCTTTTCTTGTAAGTTGAAGTTCAGTATAAACTGGGCGTAAGTGGAAGGAAGGGACTGGAGAATCAAGTCCGTATAGAGCTCACTCTCCAACGTGGTCCCAAGTTCTGCGAGCTCCTCAATGTAGCCAATCATCTTAAGCACGTGTTCCGCTACCGATGATCCGACGGCCAATCTTGCCGAAAATAACTTTTTCGATATTTCGTATCTTGCGATACGAGACTGCTCTCCATACAGTTCTTTTGTATGGAGAAATATGGATTCCAGGTCCATATTCTCGTGCCTCCTCTGATGTTCGTTGTCCATAGAGGCAAGCACGAGGCACTTGGCCTTCGCGCAATCAATCTCCCAAGTCTTACGGATTTCCTTATCCGCGACGCTGGAGGTGGGACCTGGGACGGGGGGAGCTTTGGTGGTAAGAAGATACCCCAGCTTGTCGTAAGTGATTGCCATTTTGACATTCCCGAGCCAATCTTTGTAGTTTGGACATGTCAGTATGTTTTTATCTAGAAGTAACTTAAGTCCAGTCATGTTGATTGGTCGTTGCAATTAGGAGAGAGAGAAGAAACACTCAGCACGATGCTCTTGCAAGTTTAGAATAGTTTTTAATTTGTCTAAACAGGATGGCTCTTACTGTCTCTCAAATCCCTCCTCAAACCATAAAGGAAGAATTAGTCGGGATCAATCCCACCGCACAATACTTGCTTAACTGTTCAGCCAGGCCAGTGTCGGTACTTCGAGGGAGGTTTTCCAACGCTTTCGCGAAGTTCCTTAATTTAAGAACCTCTTTTCCCTGGGGGCGTAGCCCCGCTAACACCTTTCTAGACACCTACTAGGTTTATAGCATTGATCGCTTAGTGAAAAATTTCCCGAGGAGTAGCATATACTCACAGTAGGATCGGGATCCAAATATCATTGTGCGACGAAAATGAAGGAATCCTACCATAATCATCACACTCCAATTGGTATACAAATCTAGCAAGTTTCAGTACTTATGAAACTCCCGATGTGGATTTTTTTGCCCCATGCTCTTATGACCTTGGCGTGAGGTCAAAATGTCATAAGTCACATGTCAAGTTCTACCCATCATTATCCCTGTTGATTTAAACCCACCCGTATCTACCCTTGACATAGGCCAAAATGGCAGTACGGCTATCCCAAAACAACGCATTCTATTTATGCAACAGATAAATATCCGGTAGCTACCAATCACTATGCCTTGGCGTGAGGTCAAAATACATAGCTTGAATACTACCGAATATTTAGCTGAAATGATGGAGGGCTACGAATGGTTTTGGCTAAACCGTGAACGTAGTGAACTTGATATGATCGATGGAACGAGATAGCTTTTAAAAGGAGTGGCTCAAGCTCCGCATTTAAAAATTGGTTTTGAAAAGAACCGAGTGGTTTTTCGAAAGTGTTCCAACGACTTTTGCTTGGTTTATTATCTTGCATTAGTTCTTTTAATGCGTGATATTCTTGCATTAGTTCTTTTAATGCGTCCCATCATTTAATCCTGCCATTGCAGAAAACAACCAAAATATGACGTACGCTTATGCCATTCGCATTCGCCACGGGGTCCCGTCATCACCCGTTAGGTTACTTAACTAACGACAGAGCGGGGGCTGGGCTAGCGCGGCTGTAAAACATAAGCAACGCCTAAATAGTTATTAATATATAGCAATGATAGACATTACAGATCACAGATGAATACATTGGATATACTAGGAATCCGCAATCCTTTCGAGCCTGCAACGAAAAGCGGATTACACGGTCGCGGTGAATAGCCAATACCCCACCGAAGACCCCTACGGGTGCGGCAAACTACCCGCCAAGTACCCGAAGTGGAGCAACCTCCCTCAACGCCGTGAGTAGGCCACTCGGCACTTCGAGATACCCGGTAGTTTGTGCACCCCTCCATGGGTCTATCCTAGGAGCAAAAACAGTAAAAAGAATTATACAATGACGGCTACAACCCCGACCCGGTTGTGCGGCCATACAAATAATAATATTACATCAATTTACTTTTTACATGAATGAAAGAAAAAGAAACACTCATCTCACATCCACCCCGGCTATTCACCCGCGACAGTCCAACGCATTCATATACACAAACCATCATCAAACACAGATCACAGATATGTATAACCCCGACTAATCGACATATAGCGATTAGCCGACGTTCAATACATATAAACATCACAGATATAACCAATATAGTCAAAGTGTAGTGAAGTTCGATAAAAATACGGATTTATAGGCCCCCAAAAACAAATTTCTTTTCTGGAAAACCTGGGCACAAATAAACTATCTGAAAAATCCCAAAACCCTACCAGAAGAACACTGCACAAAACCCGATCACGAGAGGAGCCCAAACGGCGGCGGTTCCGCGGAAAATGCATACCTATTGCCGCGAAACCGCGGCGGTTTGAGTGAATCAGGGGATCGTTTTTGGTGGGTGTTCTCAAAAAACCCTGAGCCGATTTTATGAGTAAAACATTTTAATTTTAAAGCACAAAAATTTTCAACAGAAAGTTAGGGTTTTGTTTTTCCGGTTTTTGCGATTTTTCCGTTCGAACTTCCATACACTTTACTACTAAGCTAGTTTAAGTTTAGTTAGGCTCTGATACCACTGTAAGTCCACGTTGCCGTCCCCGGTTCTTGCGGGGAGGCGGAAACGGTATAAAAATCAAATATTTAGCGCATGGGGCAACATGGACTAACAAAGTCGGGATCTTTTCTAAACTAAACTAGCTAACATAGCTAAAGGGATTTAGCTACTCGAAAAAAGAGGTTATACCTAACTTGAATTCCTTCTTCTTGAAACCTTTGTAGGGGTCGATGGTTCTTTCCTCGTCGCCTTCTTCCGTCAAAGATGGATCCACCTGAGGGTTCGACCTTCGGGCTCCTTTCTCGAACTTTGAGAGAACTAGGATCTTTGGCTTGCTAAATCTCTAACCCTAGAGTGAGTAGAGAGTGGCTTTGGGGTGTTTTTATCTCAGGGAGAGGGATTCTCAACACATGAGAAGGGATCTCCTTGAACTAGAGGAGGAGGAAGAAGAAGTGAGGAGAGAGAAGAGTTATGATAGAATGAGCCCTTCTTTTCATTTTACAACCATAACTAAAGTGAAAAGAATTCTCAAATTAATAATAATAATAAAAATGAAATAGTTGATGGATGGTTTGGAATGACCACTATCATCACATTCATTAAATGAATTTTGCTAGAATCAAAGAGCATCTTTGTAATGTAATGATGATGGTCAAACTTTCAACTAGGGTCAACTAGTCAATCTTGGTCAACAAGTCAACAAACCCAACCATGACACAATTTCATTTAATTAATATTATTAATTGAAATTTCATAAATTCATTAGGGTTTGGAAAAAGACGACTGTCAACTGTGCATACGCACCCGTTCCGAAACCCTAATGAAAATCCTCTTCCTCCGCCTCAATCAACTGTGCATACACACCCGCATTCTTGTTCCGAGGAACATGAATACCATGAGATAAAATCAGCCCCAAAACATATACCAGTATCTGGCTCAAACCAGAGCCTGCTAGTAATATCTGTCCGGACTCCAAACGTGCACAAGTGCGCGGATGAGAACGAACCCTGTCGCAAAACCATGCGACCTCTACTCTGTTTTGCCCAGAGGCGAATAGCCCTCTGTGTGGGACTCTAAAGACTCGACACTACGCTGGCAGTGGGTTTAACCACAGACCGCAAGCGGCACTAGCTGTGCGTAATGATCCCCAGGTAGATGTCGATAAGAAGACTGATGAGGTGAACCCCATCTGAACTCCCACTGAGTCTGAATGTGACAGTCTCCGTACAGTCCGGTCTGTTCGTCTGATACATCGCATGTCGGGCCTAGGGGGTGGTAAACGTCAGTCCCCTAATAGCGGTACAAGTCGTGTCGGAGTGAAGCCCAAAACCCCATGAGATAACACTGGAAGCCTACCAGTATATCTCGCTTGCCCTGGCCAGGGACTACTCATGTAATGGCTCTCCTAGACACAGCGCGATGTCAACCCCCAATACCGGGAGAGACGAATCCTGTCTAACCGTCACTGCCTCCAAGTGCTTCGGGACTGCACCCAACCATTACCTGTTTGCACGACTCCTTTGAGCCGTGGTAGGGTAGTGATCAAAGTGCAGTGGGAACACACTCGAGGCGAAGTGCCAGTGTCAAGTCAGCGGACTAAGCTGTACTCATGTCACCTGGGAACTGATAACTGACGATAGGTATAATACCGACTTGTCAGTTCCCGACGAGTCCTGTCCAGTGTACTCGTAACCTAACGAGCACCCGCATACTATCTCAAGTACGACGTACTGAAGGCTGTGGGCCAGACCGTCTCCCACACTGGGATGAGAAGCGCATGCGCCAGTCTACTCCGGAGTATCGATGCCCTGTCTCGATAGTCCTGCGACTAGGGACATGTATAAGGATGTGCTTATAGATTACCCAGCCCCCACTAGTGTGACTGCCATCACAACGCTGGTAATCAAGCAAAGATCCTAAGGGCTCCACTAATGCGTATAAGTGATATGATAAAATAAACACATGTACACATTGAAGTAGAAACAAACCAAGTAGCATACTACTATTTTGAACAAGATTGTATATACAAGGTGAATATCCCAAGCTTCCATTAAGTAATATACAAACCAGTATGATACAGTAATGGCCTCTAGGGCATATACACTAACAGGTGCATCCAAATCTAGCAGAGCAAGACATCTACTTGCCTGCTGTTCATGGTCTGGCCCCTGGTACTTTTAGGCTCTTGTCTCTCACTGCGAATTGCTAGATATATAGCTCCTCGGCTCAACGGCCCAATGTGGAATGACGACGGAAACAATACCACTCTAGCACATCCTCTAAAGATCTCTGGCCAACTATCTCGTCGACAATGTCGAACTCTGGCCTACTGAGTGTGCGTAATATGACCGATCTTGGGTCCAAATCTTCTCGTATATTATTCCAGAAAGGTTCTGTCAAAGTCTCTACCAAATCTCGATTCTGCCGAATTGCCCGGAAGTCGTCGTCCTTTACTAATGTTGTTTTCTTGTTCTGGAATGGCTGCATATTTATCGCGACTCCTTCTAGAAGGCATATCCATATATCATGTCTCTGCAGGCGTATCACATCTCACAGTCAGCGGAGTGGAACGTCATCTAACAAAGATCTCATGCGAACCGTTTACTCCACTTTTCTTAAATGTCGACTGCTTCGGAATCGTCTCATCGTGGCTGTATGGACTGTGCTCCGATGGCTATATTCGTATCTGGAGTCTCCCAAGCAATGCATCCCATCACATGATATCCGAAAGTTGTCAAGCCTTTCGATCGATTCTTCAAGGTTCCATAATTCCCCCAAGAGCTAAACATCTTGGGTACAGTTTAATAATACTCCAGTACATACCACAGCACATGTGGACCAACCGTAGAAGGGCAAACCCAAGCCTCACAAATGGCACCGCTGAACAGCCGCAAAACCTAAGGTTCAAAGGCGTTCCATGGTCATTACGTCGAGTTAGAGTTTCATTCTTCTTGAGGGTCCATAGCATTACTTGCATTTGTCTCTGAATACTTTAAACTTGGAAAATGGGCTCCTGACATTCGATCGTCTCCATCGACTCTCACCGTACCTGCATGAAGTCGTCTCTAGCTGGAATCAATCTATCTGGTGACCTCGCATCGGGGTAAGCGAACGGACCACATGTCCTAGTCATTCATCCTCGGGTGACTAGCGATCTTCTATCATATCTCTATGTACAACTAGTACTGCAATAGCTCTAACATCTGGGGCAATATCTCGTCTTTCGCAGCAACAACTGGCACATTCGTCTGCACGCTGAACAGTGCCTCAATCATCATGAATAAGAGATACATCAATGGTCATCACATTCTGGCTGGCCTCTATCAGTGGCTCAATCCTCTGGTGCAGATCTGCACGTCCGAGAAATCTCATAAAAGCAATCTATCAAACGCTCATAGCGCGAAAACAAAATAAAACGATGCTTTTATGCAATCGTATATCCCTAGAATCACGCCCTGGTCAGTCCTCGTCCGCGATGAGCTCATGCTGACGCAACTCTTGCCGTAGCTCTCTCTGCCAGTGTAATCGTGGCAGCAAAATCATAACCAATATCGATGAGGATTGATCATAGGAATGAATATAATACTGTGCAAGAAAATGTACATCTTAAGGCTCCTTAAGCGGAATGGCGTATCGTAAGTATGTAGCAGAACATATACACGGTACGTCACTCTCCTTAAGTCACCTACTCCATCAACCAAGGTCAACCTATGCGACAAAAGTTCGGGTCTAATACCCCCTCGACTAAGTGTAAGTTCCGTAACGTCAAGCCTAAGTTCCGAATATATACAAACGCTCTAGGCTCCGCATAGTCAAACTTAGACTCGAACCAAGGTTAACTGTGACGATCCGCAAGGTATGGAACGTGACCGACACTTAAGTCATGAAACGTCTCAAGGCGTCCGTAAAATAAGTAAGCCGAAGCCCAGAAAACAAAACCTGATTTAGAATTAGAGTGAAGGAAATAAACCATTTATTTAAAGCACCTTGTCCTATTAAACCATATCAAGTCTCTTTATTTAAAAAACAAGTTTCCTTTCCAAAATTTCCGGCAAAATCTCCATTGTAAAATAGTCCCCAACAGGTATAAACAGGAATATATAAATAAATAACATGAAAACTGCATCCCCAAGCGGGAGCTAGCTCTTTGCCTCAAGGCGGTCACAAACCCCACGAAATGTAAAATACAATGTGCATAAGTAAGAATGAAAGCACAGATAAAATAATATGTCGACTCAAGTGAGCTCGACACCAAATATAACATATCATCCACAAGTCTCACAATCTCGCCTCCAGGTCAATATACAGTAATCCAAATAAGACTGGTACAGCTGAAATAATAGCAGATGGAGTACTCTAGATACAATGAATGCATAAGGTGGTACAAAATGATAACAACCCATCTATGAGCAAAAGCCTCGAGTCCAGGCAAAAAGAGCAAAAGAGGCAAAAGTGTCCACCGCTACAGTGCTGACGGAACGGACCTACAGAAAAGCTGTGGCACAACGGGGGTGAGTTGCCAGCTCGTGAGTAATAAATAACATCTACAAAAGCTATCGCATGCATGCACAGAAGTATCCTAGCATCTCTAGCAGGCATGGCTATATGTACTAGCAGGTATGTATGCCACATGAATGTACTAACATGTATGTATACTATATGAATCAACTCAAGATCTCAACATGTAAGTACAAGAACTATTCTTTCTTTATTTTTGAAACTTTTTTCAAATATCAGCATAATATCCATGAAATCAACAAAATCCGTGTCCAACAACGACCCCTCAAAACTGTCTCAATCTCATATATCCATGTAAAGTATCTCTGGTCTCAGCTATCCAGCTGATCCATCCCAAATATCCATATCTAAATCTAGTGGCCGCGGTCGATATCCTCTGGATATCTGCCGTGCCAAATGAAGTCACCGGTAGGTAATCCATCCCCTGCCAGGCTCAACGCCATCTCCTGCGATCTTCTTGTCCCGGGGTACGTTACCGGGCCCACCATGTACCCGAGACGGTTCATCCACCTCCTCGAAACGGGTCTCGAAAACCACAGCAAACTCATGGTGCACGACACCTTACAACACTAGAAAACCACAGCTTTTATATTTTAAAAGATCATAAATTTGAAATCATGCGGCATTTCCCCGAAATCCAGAAATATCATAAATCTTATGAAATCATCATGGGTGCATATGTCAATGATAATGAATGCATATGGTATCAATATTCAAGTTGCAATGTATGATTTATACTAGGCATGAGCAAATGATATAATGATATATATGCACGAGAATAGCAATTCTTATGATTTCATTTTAAATATTTATTGCAATAGCACAGGTCTAAGCAATTAACATGTTTCAGATTAATAGTTATATCTAGTGTCGTGATATGGCAATTACCAGGGTGTATGTGTATACAAGAATAGTGCTCGTGCTGCATATAAAAACCTGGTAATGGAGCATATGTTCTACAGAATGAGTTTGCGCATATGGGTACAACATATAGATCCTAACTGCAGCAATTATCATGTAAGTATTATTATTTCTCATGTCACAAGTAAATGTTAAAGCTTACTATTTTCAAGTTTACTAAATCTATTGGGCGACTTGCGCCATCCAAACGATCGTCCCCCATAGATGTGAAATCTACTCACCCGTGATCTCGCGCTAGGTATGTCCGACCACCTGCTTCCCTTTCTCCGCTGCGCTCGAAGTCTCCGCCGGCAAACCTAGAATTTACAAAAGTCACCATATAAGGAAAAATCCTGCAAAACATGATATATCGATAAAAGGGATACGCGTGCGTGAAACTAAACGCGCGTGCACACGACACGTCGCGACGCGCACAACCCACCAGAACCTACTCCGACGCGCTGTGTTGCGCAGCGCGCCACAGAACCACGCGTATCACACGCGTGTCGCACAAGGCTTAAAACATCGAAAACACGTTCATAGCCCCAGATTTTGCCTCTGGGCCTAACTTAAAAAGTTGCAGGTACCAACACACTAATCTACCCAGAACACCCCCACACACCAAATCCTAACCCCCCACCCCCTACTCTGGCCGCAATTTGCGCCCAGAACGAATAAACCGGCGGCTTCAAGTATGAGGTGGGTCCCCGTGCTTTGTGTGTGTGTATGCTAGTCTCACCATGCTACAGTTTTCCCAATTTTATCCTGAAAGGCTTGTTAGTGTATATGCCCTAGAGGCCATTACTGTATCATACTAGCTTGTATATTACTTAATGGAAGCTTGGGATATTCACAGTTGTATAGACAATCTTTCTCAAAATGGTAGTATGCTACTTGGTTTATTTCTACTTCAATATGTGCATGTGTTTCTTTTAGCATATCGCTTATACATATTAGTAGAGCCCTTATGATCTTTGCTTGATTACCAACGTTGTGATGGCAGTCACACTTGTGGGGGCTGGGTAATCCATAAGCACATCCTTATACAGGTCCCTAGTCGTAGGATTATCGAGATGGGGCATCGATACTCCGGAGTAGACTAGCGTATACGCTTATCATCCCAGCACGGGAGGTGGTCTATCCCATAGCCATCAGTACGTTGTACTGGATATAGAATGGGGGTGCTCGTTCGGTTACGAGTACACTGGAGAGGACTCGTCGGGAACTGTTGGTTGGTATTATACCTATCGTCAGTTATCAGTTCCCAGGTGACATGAGTACAGCTTAGTCCGCTGACTTGACACTGTCACTTCGCCTCGAGTGTGTTCCCACTGTATTTAGATTACTACCATACCACGGCTCAAAGAAGTCGTGCAAACAGGTAGTAGTTGGGTGCAGTCCCGAAGCACTTGGAGGCAGTGACGGTTAGACAGGATTCGTCTCTCCCGGTATTGGGGGTTGACATCGCGCTGTGTCTAGGAGAGACATTACACGAATAGTCCCTGGCCAGGGAAAGCGAGATATACTGGTAGGTTTCCAGTGTTATCTCAGTGTGTTCTGGGCTATACTCCGACACGACTTGAACCGCTATTAGGGGACTGACGTTCACCACCCCCTAGGCCCGCCATGCGATGTATCAGACGAACAGACCGGACTGTACGGAGATTGTCACATACAGACTCAGTAGGAGTTCGGATGGGTTTACCTCATCGGCCTTCTTATCGACATCTACCTGGGGACCTTTACGTGCAGCTAGTGCCGCTTACGGTCTGTGGTTAAACCCACTGCCAGCGTAGTGTCGAGTCTTTAGAGTCCCACACAGAGAGTTTCCCTGCACTGAGCGAAACATGTAGAGGCCGTATGGTTTTACGGCAGGGCTTCGATCACTTACGTGCACTTGTGTGCGTATGCTGTTCAGGCAGGCAATACTAGTGGGCTTTGGTTTATTCCGGATCCTATTATTGCACGGATGGATTTGTTTTGTCTTCTGTGCATCCGCATTCTACGGAATGCGGATGCGAGTGTGTATGCACAGTTTTGCGGAGCGGAGAAGGAGGAGGTGCCTCATTAGGGGTTTGGCAGTTGGTTCGGTCAAAACCATTATGAGCCGGGGACATTATTTACTAATCCTTTTATTGATAATTATGTTATGGCTAATTGCTTTGACCATTTGACCATCTTGACTTTGTTGACCGTTTGATCAAAGTTGACTAGGATCTTCTTGAAAGGTCTAAAGTATTCTTTGGTTTTCATTTTCTTTTTGTAATGAAAATGGTCAAGTCAATGTAGCCGTCAACTTTATCATGATAGGATTAGTAATGATGATGTTTAGTATTATTGCAACCATGGTTCATTTTTCTTTAGTTATCATTTTTCATTTCTCTTTTCTCATTCTCTCTTTTAGAAATGAGAAGAAAAGAAAAGCTCCATGGTTGCTAGTTTTTCCTCCTTCTTGCTCCTCTTGATTCTTCCTTTGATCTCATGAGTTGAGAGAAAAAGGATCCCACTTGACAAAACCATCCCTCTACTACTTCTACACTACCTAGGACATCAAGACTAGCGATCTTGTTGCCCTAGTTGCCTCGGATCGAGGTGGAGCTCGGTGTACATCTCTCGGGTGGATCGTCTTCGACTCAAGAAGGCCGCGGAGGTGACCAAGATCCGGATCGACCCTCGGAGCGTGGATGGACGAGCAGGACAGCGGAGAGAGGACCCGAAGGACCAGTATCGTGAGGTATAATTTCTATAGCATAGTAGATAACACCTCCAGTAGTTTGCTAGTTCATAGTTTTGCAAAGATCCGTGTTTTAGTCCATGTTTCCTTTGCGCCAAAAATAGTTTTTTGCCGTTTCCTCCTCCCCGTAAGAACCGGGGTGAGCAAGGTAGAGTTACAGGGCTCGGGTCAACAGAAGATCTAACAGAGGCTAAAATGTCACTAAAACTGCTAAATTATGCCAAGTCGGATAAATCGGGTATTTTTATAAAATCTGGGACCAAACTTGGGTGATCTAGTCTCAACAGTATCTAATAAAGCTACTCTAACCATCACAACCATTACTTTGCCACAACTCCCCTAAATTACACAAAACGTACACTAATCTACATAATAAACACTAAATTAAGCTAGATAACCATAACTTTAGAAATTAGGAGTCGGGTTAAGGGGTTATACCTCTAGAGACCCTAGATGAAGGGGAAGAGAAGAAAGAGGGAGTGTGTGTGCTGCTGCTATAGCTCCTGGTGATGCAAATTTGGCTGAAATGGCGGATCTGCCTCACTGCTACAGGCTGATGCTGCTACTGAACTTGCTGAAACTGCTGCTGTTGTTTTGCTTTCTCTTTGGTGTGGTGTTGTATTATTTTGTGTTGCTGTTGCAGCAGCTGGTGAAGGAGATATTGAAGTATTTGTGGTGTAGGGTTGTGTATAATATGATGGTGTGTGTGTGATTATGAAGTGGGTTGTTGTTGCAGCTGATGTTGCTGTTATGGCTAAAGCTGAGGCTGTTTTGTGATGTTTTGGTGGCTGAAAAGTGCTGAAATGATGATGTATTTGGCTGATGTTTGCCTATGATGTGTGTGTGTGTGAGGGAGAAAGGTGTGAGTGAGGTGAGTGTTTGAGGGCTAAGCATAAAGTTTTGAAAAGAATGGAGTGTGACACAATCCTAGAGCCACCATTCTCTCTTCCCTCATTAAATGCTTGCATGACACCCATCAAAATCTCTCCTTCTCATAACAAGTCAACCCTAAACCCTAATCACCCTTAACCAAATCTAAACTCATAATTAACCCAATTAGCTTAACCAAGTGTGTTAGACCACCATGGTTGGCTAAACATGGTTAACCCACCATGCACACCCAAACTTGGTAACCCTAGGCTTAACCCTAGTTATCATGCACAAGTGTGTGTGGTCGAGATAAAATTCTACAAAAATAACCATAAAACCAGATAAATTATCAGGAACCCGTTTTGGTAAACTTTTTACCAAAAATCCCACATTAACACACAATTACCACTAAACCTAAACTCAGGTGTAACATTTACCTAGTGCTTCGATACCAACATTTTCACGATCCGAAATAGCACGTGACTGACCCTTGAATCATTTGAAGTCTATAGGACCCCATCTAATTCAAGTAAGCCAAAAGACCAAAAATCTAAAACCATTTTAACTAATAAATAAAGGAAAACTTGTATAAAAGCAAGTGGTTTTAATAGCATAAGCCGAATTATGCGTTTCTAAAACATCAAGTCATTTCTGAAAATTTCGGCAGAGTTTCCTTCATAAATACTGGCCCCAAACGGGGTACAACCTAAAAAATATATGCATCAATGATAAAAGGCATCCCCAAGCAGGAACTAGCTCTTCGTCATTCGACGGTCACAACCACGCAAGCAATATAATATACAACGCCGAAGGGCGAGGATCAAAACTCAAAAGGAAACTCAAGTTCATCAAGAAAACCATAATACTACAGCGCGCGACTCTAAAGTCGAAATAATTCACAACTGGTTTTCTAAGTCTGAAATAAATATACATGTTTGGGCTATGGAATTATTAGATACAGCTAATTGAAATAAATACAAGGGTGGTCACGATGTGAGTGAACCGATCTACCAAAGCAATCACCCAGAAAGGAAGCAGTGTGCCAGAAACCCGCAATGAAACCTCTACGGCAAAAACCTGCAAGAACTGTGGCACAACGGGGGTGAGTTGCCAACTCGTGAGTAGAAAACATCATAGACCAGAAATCGTATGTATGACTCAATCCTAGGTCAACCGATCAATAATAATATATATCCTCAATATGATAAAGTCCGAAGCATGATAAGGTGGAAAGGATAAATATCTATACATAAGTGTAATACCAAGTGCTCTTGTCAGTGCCTCAGGTAGAATCAAATCATAAATATGAGGTATGATCAATGTATTCAACATGAATCAATGTCAACTATATCATGAAGTCTATAAGTATGTAGGTATCATCCAACTATGTAATCAATGTCTGTATGCTTATGGATCTCGTCCACGTGTTAACCAATGACACAAAACATCATTCATGTAAATATCATAAAGCATATGCATGGAAGTATGAGGATATAAATCAATGTGTGTCCCTCGCGACACATCAAAATCATGGAACCTGAGTGTCCAGCATCGATACTCGAAAACATCAAGAAACCTGTGCCCAGCATCGGCACGTAAATCCTCATATATATATAGGGCTCCGTCAGTCCGGATCAGCCCATGGGCTCCGTCAGTCCGGATCGGCCCATAACATCTCCCAACTCCGGTCGGTATCCTCCGGATATCCGCCGAGCTCAAATACAATCACCGGTAGGTAGTAGTCTATCTGCCATGCTCACCGTCTGTATACACAGCATCCCTTTCTTGCCCCGGGGTACCATACCGGGCCCACCATGTACCCGCAAATGGAATCATCTGCCTTCTCGAATCGTGTTTCACATATCACACGTCTCAGAACCGAAAAAACGCATGGTGGACGCACTGAAATATCATATCAAGAGAAACTGGATTTTTAAAATAGTACATACTTTCTTTTGAAATACCCACGGTTCTCAAATCCAGAAATATAATGGAAACAACATATCTCAATGCGTATAATCATAAAGCATGATGTATGCGACATATAATAGAAATGTAAGCATATCAGTGTAAGTGCACGGCGGCGCCCCGGCCGTCAATCCGAGGCCAAATTGCGGAAACGATACTTTTCTTTAAACTTTAAAACCGGCACCACCGCGCACTTTAAACCCGGATCGGGCGATTAACCTACTCCTAGATAACAAGAGAAGGGGTAGAGAGATATACCGAGCGATCCGTGTCCTTCGGTCTTCTCGTCGTCGTCCCGATCTCCCTGCGGAATCTCCGGACTTCATCTCCTCGTCGAAAGGGCACCACATCGCCGGGTTCTTTTACGGGCATCCACCTCTGGACCGAGGCAACTCAAGCACGAAGTTGGCCAGTCGACGTGCCTAAGGATACTGTAGATAAAGTGTAGAAAGCTTTGTCTCATTGGGGTTGAAGTTGCCATGGTTTTTGGTGGAGGAATGAGATTCAAGTTTTTTGGATGAACAAAGGGAATTTTTTGCAAACAAAATGAGAACCACCCCACAGCAAAAATTGGGACAGCCCCTTATCATCTTGTGGCTGGCCCCTTGATTGGGAATGAGAGAATTGAGAGCAAGAGAATGAATGAGTCAAGATGATGCAAGGTTGAGTGTGAGGGAAAAAACAAGTCTCACATCCATCATCATAACCCTCCATCATTACTCCAAAAGACAAGAAATCATGATCAAAAGAAAGTCAAGGGATGGTGGAACCATCATGAAACCATCATGATGCAACTACTTGCAAAAACAACCCTCCAAATTGGTAATTTGCACATTTGCAAATTAGCCCTCTTCCACCATTTTTCAGGCAAGGAAAGAAACAAAGGAAAATTGCCGAAACGGAATGCAAACTAGCAACTTCAAAAAACTAATCCCATAATAAATTACAGGAAAACCCCGCGACTGTATTTACATACCCGCATTTGTATTCCGACCGAATACAAATGCAATGAGACAAAATCTACACTGTACAATACTAGGATCCGGCTTAAACCAAAGCCCGCTAGTATTATCCGTAGAATCATGATCCGTGCAATACCGCACGTATATGATCGAACCCTGCCATATCTCCATAAGGCCTCTACAGCGTTTCTCATGAAACTTGAGAAATGGTCTGTGGGGGACTCTAAAGACTCGTCAATACTTTGGTTGTGGATTTTGTAAGTCGATGTACTACACCCCAGTACTTGTGGGGAGGCGGAAATTTCAAAAACGATCATGTTTAAAGAACGAACATCGACTAACCGCTTGAATCGAAGCTAAACTATAAATAACCGTACACAAAGAGTTTCTTAACTATTGTGTTTAGGGATTATACCAAATGAAACTAGTCCTTCGTCTTTACGATCTCCTTGTTCTCCTCGGCCTTCTCTAGGTAGTAGACGATCCACCCGAGAGCAAAACTCCAAGCTACACCTCTAACTTGAGGCAACTAATCTACTTTGATTGCTAATCAAAGAAGAAAGGATGATATAGAGTGAAGGTAATGGATGTTTAAGTCTAACTAATCCTTTGATCTCAACACATGAGGATTAAGGATTAGTCTCTTGAAGATGAGAGCTTGAGGAGAGAGAATGTGAGATGAGATAATGAGATGAGAGAGAGTGTATCATAATATATTATGAAGCATTCTTATTTTAGAATAATGAATAAAAGAAATGAATAAGCATGCTTCATAAATGAAAAGAGGTGATTCATTAACATGAGTCATTAAGCATTTATGGTGCATTAATGACCATGATGAATCACCCTCATGACTCACTAATCTTATCCAAAGCTTATGTCACCTTAACCTCCTTAGTCACATCTTCTAGAAGCTTCTCGTACAATTACGAGAACGCCCTTCCAATCCGCAAAAATACGGAAAAACTTTAGACTGTAAAAATCCAATAACCGGATACCAGTAACTGGCTTAAACCAAAGCCGACTGGTAAAAACTGTCCGAAAGTCGTACGTGCGTAAACGCACGTATGCGTCCGAACCCTTTGTCGCAAAACCATGCGACCTCTATATCGTTTCGCCTGGAGTAGGAAACTCTCTGTGTGGGACTCTAGAGACTCGACTACTACGCTGGCAGTGGGTTTAACCACAGACCGCAAGCGGCACTAGCTGTACGTAACGGTCCCCAGGTAGTTGTCGATAAGAAGGCCGATGAGGAAACCCATCCGAACTCCTACTGAGTCTGATGTGACAATCTCCATACAGTCCGGTCCGTTCGTCCAAGGCTATCGCATATCGGGCCTAGGGGGGCGGCAAGCGTCAGTCCCCTAATAGCGGTATAAGTCGTGTCGGAGTGAAGCCCATTACACCCTGAGAAACTACTGGAACCTACCAGTAAATCTCGCTTGCCCTGGCCAGGGACTTTGCGTAATGGCTCTCTGACACAGCACGATATCTACTCCCAATACCGGGAGGGACGAATCCTGTCTAACCGCCACTGCCTCCAAGTGCTCGGGACTGCACCCAACTGCTACCTGTTTGCACGACTCCTTTGAGCCGTGGTAGGGTAGCAATCTAAGAATAGTGGGACACACTCGAGGCGAAGTAGCAGTGTCAAGTCTGCGGACTACGCTGTACTCATGTCACCTGGGAACTGCTCACTGACGACTAGTATCAAACCAACCAACAGTTCCCTGTGAGTCCTGTCCGGTGTACCCGTAACCTAACGAGCACCTGCATACTATCTCCAGTACGACGTACTGACGGCTGTGGGACAGACCATCTCCCCAACTGTGATGAGAAGCGTACACACTAGTCTACTCCGGATATCGATGCTCTGTCTTGATAATCCAACGACCAGGGACCTGAATAAGGATGTGCTTGTAGACTACCCAGCCCCCACTAGTGTGACTGCCATCACAACGCTGGTAGACAAGCAAGATCCTAAGAGCTCTATCAATACGTACACTCACATATTAAGATAGAAAAACCAAGTAGTATACTACCATGTTTAGCAAGACTGTTATATACATGTGAATATCCCAAGCTTCCATTAAGTAATATACAAACTAGTATGATACAGTAATGGCCTTCTAGGGCATAAACACTAACAATCTCCCACTTGCACTAGGGCCATGTACTGGCATATCGTAGACCAATGATCTCGAGTAGCCTCTCGAACTGAATCTGAGGAAGGGCCTTCGTGAATGGATCAGCAATGTTCTCTTCAGAAGCAACTCTCCGAACCTCGATCTCCTGACGATCAATGATCTCCCTGATCAGGTGATACCGCCTCAAGATGTGTCTGGACTTCTGATGGGACCTTGGTTCCTTCGCTAAAGCTATAGCTCCATTGTTGTCGCAATACAGAGGTATTGGATCAACTATGGTAGGAACCACCTGAAGTTCTGTTAGGAACTTCTTCATCCAGACTGCTTCTTTTGCGGCATCGCAAGCAGCTATATACTCCGCTTCCATTGTCGAGTCAGCAACGGTGTCCTGCTTGGAGCTCTTCCAGCACACCGCCCCTCCATTGAGGGTAAAGACATAACCCGACATGGACTTGGAATCGTCCTTATCACTCTGGAAGCCGGAATCAGCAAAGGCCTCTAACCTGAGGTCTTTTCCGCCGTAAACCAAGAACATCTCCTTAGTCCTCCTCAGGTACTTGAGAATGTTCTTTACTGCTATCCAGTGCTTCTCCCCTGGGTCTGACTGATACCGGCTTACCACGCTCAGTGCGTAAGCTACATCTGGTCTGGTACACAACATCGCATACATTATAGAGCCTACAGCAGAAGCGTAGGGTATAATAGACATGCGTTCCCTTTCCAAATCAGTCTTGGGAGACAACTCTTTGGAGAGGGTGATTCCGTGACAAGCCGGTAGATTACCGCGCTTAGAATCTTCCATACTGAATCTTTTCAGAACAGTGTCGATATACCTGGACTGCGAAAGTCCCAACATCCTCTTGGATCTACCACGATAGATCCGGATCCCCAGAATGTACGAGGCATCACCCAGGTCTTTCATGGAGAACCTGTGTGACAAGAATCCTTTGACAGATTGTAGCATAGGAACGTCATTTCCTATCAATAGAATGTCATCCACGTACAAGACGAGGAATACGACACTTCTGGCCACAACTTTACTATATATGCACGGTTCATCCGGATTTTTGATAAAGTCATATTCTTTGACTGTCTCATCAAAACAGATGTTCCAACTCCGCGATGCCTGCTTTAGTCCATAAATGGACTTAAGCAGCTTGCATACTTTCCCGCTGCTCCCACTCTGATTGAAACCCTTTGGCTGATCCATATAGACACTTTCTTCTAAATTTCCATTCAGAAAAGCCGTCTTTACGTCCATCTGCCAGATTTCATAATCATGGAAGGCAGCAATAGCAAGAAGGACCCGAATGGATTTGAGCATAGCCACTGGAGAAAAAGTTTCGTCATAGTCCAAACCAGGTCTTTGACGAAAACCCTTTGCAACAAGTCTAGCTTTATAGGTTTCCACCTGTCCATCTACACCAATCTTTTTCTTGAAGATCCATTTGCATCCTATGGGTTTTACCCCATCTGGAGCAAAGTCCAAAGTCCATACTTTGTTGGTGTACATGGACTCCATCTCGGTCCGCATTGCATCTAGCCATCGTACCGAGTCGCCGCTCTGGATAGCCTGCCGGAAGTCAGTAGGTTCATCATCATCTATGATGCAATCCTCTCTATCCCCATCTATGAGAAAACCGTAGTATCTCTCAGGCGGATGAGACGGCCTACTACTCCTGCGGAGGGGTGCGGGAATGTTCTGTTCTTCTTGAACCTCTGGTTCTACCAAACTTTCAGTAACAGCTTGTGGTTCTGGAATTTCTTCCAGTTCTACTTCGCTCCCACTCTTCTGATTTTCTAAAAATTCAGTTCTAAGAAGTGGGCATGACGAGAAACAAAAACCTTTTGTTCCTCTGCGTAATAGAAATAATATCCCTTGGAGTTCTTTGGATATCCCACAAGCTTACACAGTACTGAGCGTGCCTCGAGCTTGTCCACATGCTGCTTTTTTACAAAAGCTGGACACCCCCATGTCCTAAAATGTTTTAGACAGGGTTTCTTCCCACTCCACATCTGATATGGTGTGGTAGGCACAGTCTTGGTTGGAACCTGGTTCAAAAGATATGCCGCTGATTCTAGCGCATAACCCCAGAAAGATCGCGGTAACTCAGTATTACTCATCATGGATCGTACCATATCCAATAGGGTTCGATTCCGTCTCTCCGATACACCGTTATGCTGTGGAGTGTATGGAGGAGTAAGCTGAGAGAGAATTCCTTTCTCTTTTAGGTAACCTAGGAACTCGGCACTTAAGTATTCTCCACCTCGATCAGATCTTAGTGTCTTAATACTTTTGCCTGTTTGGTTTTCCGCTTCACTCTTATATTCCTTGAATTTCTCAAAGGCCTCGGATTTATGCTTCATTAAGAAAACATGTCCATACCTAGAGAAATCATCTGTAAAAGTAATGAAGTAGGAAAAACCACCTCTTGCATGTGTAGACATTGGACCGCATACATCGCTGTGTATGAGTCCTAAGAGCTCGCTCGTTCTTACTCCTTGTCCAGTAAATGGAGTCTTTGTCATCTTTCCTTTGAGACAAGATTGACAAGTGTCATAAGATTGATATTCGAACGTGTCCAAATATCCTTCTCTATGCAACTTAGTCAACCTTCTCTCATTGATGTGACCCAGTCTACAATGCCATAAGAAAGCTTTATTTAAATCTGGAGACTTTCTTTTTAGTGTGTTCTGGACATTGAAAATTTGGAGTTGGTTTAACACATATATGCCGTTATTTAGAGTACCGGACCCAATCAAACCATGATTAAGGTGGATGTTAACAACATCTCTTACAAACGTGAAATCATAACCTTTATTTGATAACAAGGAAACCGATATGATATTACACGTTAAACTTGGTACAAAATAACAGTTATGTAAAACCAAAATATGTCCACTCGTCAATCCTAGGTGATAATCCCCGACGGACGCAGCTCCCACGCTAGCTCCGTTAGCAACCCTGAGGATCATATCACCTTCCTTTAGCACTCTACGGTTTCTCAGTGCCTGCAATGAATTGCAAATATGAGATCCTGATCCGGTATCCAATACCCAGGAAGTAGAGTTGATCGACAGACAATTCTCAATTACAAACACACCTGAAGTCGAAGCCACAGCTTGCTTCGGTTCCTGGTTCTTGGCGTTCCACGCCTTGCAATCCTTCTTCCAGTGCCCTTTCCTATGACAATGGAAGCACTCATCCAGGCCAACTACCGGTGCTGCAAACTTTTTCTTTCCCTTCTTTCCCACCTTACTAACACCTCCTCTAGGTTTGGGTGCGGCCTTCTTCTTCCTTCCTTTGGCCCTAGCCTTGGACCCGGAAGAAGATGCACCGCCAACAAACATAGCGGGTGTTTCCCTTGCCTTCTGCAAGGTGCCCTCTGCACTCCTTAACATGTTCAGGAGTTCCGCAAGTTCAACTTCTTTTCCTTGAAGATTGAAGTTGAGGATAAACTGGGCGTAGGTGGGAGGAAGGGACTGGAGAATAAGGTCTGTATAGAGCTCATTATCCAAAGTCGTCCCAAGGTCTGCGAGCTCCTCAATATAGCCGATCATCTGTAGGACATGTTCACCTACCGATGACCCGACAGCCAACCTCGCTCGAAACAATTTCTTAGAGGTCTCGTATCTTGCTATACGAGATTGCTCTCCATAAAGTTCCTTTGTATGGAGAAATATGCCATCTAGGGACATATCCTCGTGCCTCCTCTGATGTTCATTGTTCATCGAGGCAAGCACGATGCACTTGGCTCTCGCGCAATCTAAATCCCAGGTTTTGCGGATTTCCTTATCCGCATTGCTGGATTTGGGACCAGGGACAGCAGGTGCCGTAGCGGTGAGGACGTACCCCAGTTTGTCATCGGTCAAAGCCATTTTGACATTCCGCAGCCAATCTTTATAGTTTGGCCCCGTCAGTATATTCTTTTCTAAAAGTAACTTAAGTCCAGTCATTTTCAGGGTCGCTGCAATTAGGAGAGAGAGAAGAAAACACTTTAGCATGATGCTCTTGCAAGTTTAGAGTGGTTTTTAGTTTATCTAAACTGGATGGCTCCCACTGTTTCTCGAATCCTTCCTCAAACCATAAAAGAAGAATTAGCCAGGACTATTCTCACCGTACAATACTTGCTTAACCGTTCAGCCAGGCCAGTGTCGATACTTCAAGGGAGGTTTTCCAACGCTTTCGCGAAGTTCCTTAATTAAATAACCTCTTTTCTCTGGGGGCGTAACCCCGCTGACACCTTTCTGGACAC
Organism: Agapanthus africanus; assembly: GCA_030015575.1. Taxonomy (NCBI): domain Eukaryota; kingdom Viridiplantae; phylum Streptophyta; class Magnoliopsida; order Asparagales; family Amaryllidaceae; genus Agapanthus; species Agapanthus africanus. Next base: position 388,725,080 of record CM057344.1, read on the forward strand.
CTACTAGTTTTATAGCATTGATCGTTAAGTGACGAATATCCTGATAAGTAGCTTATACTCACAGTAGGATCGGGATCCAAATATCATCGTATGATAATGTTGAAGGAATCCTACCAACATTCATCAAACTCCAAATGGTATGCATCTCTTTGCAAATTTCAGTTTCTTTAGAAATTCCCGATATATGTTTTTGCCCCATGTTCTTATGATCTTGACTAAGGGCCAACAAATCATAAGTCACATGTCAAGTTCTGCCCATCATTATCCTGTTGATTTGAACCCATCCGTATATACTCTTGACTAAGGGCCAACAAAGCAATACGACTGTCCCAAACCAACTCATCTATCTATGTAACAAATGAATACCCCAGCAGCTACCAATCACTATGTCTTGACTAAGGGCCAAACAAACATAGCTTGAATACTACTGACCATTAATAAGAAATGACGGAGGGCTACGACTGGTTTTGGCGAAACCGTGAACGTAGTGAACTTGATATAACCGAAGGAACCTGATAGCTTTTAAAAGGAGTGGTTAAATCTCCGCATTTAAAAATATCTGTTTTAAAAATAACCGAGTGGTTTCTTTTAAATTGTTCCAACGATTTAAATTTGGTTTATTTTCTTTGCATTACAGATAATGCGTCCCATCATTAACCTATCATTGCAGAAAACAACGAAAATACAACGTCCTCTTATGCCATCCGCATTCGCCACTGGGTCCCGTCATCACCCGTTAGGTTACTTAACTAACGACAGAGCGGGGGCTGGGCTAGCGTGGGTGTAAAACATAAATGACGTCTAAATAGCTATCATAAATATAGATATTTTACATTCGTCTGACGCAATGATATTCATTCCAGAACACAGATAAACAATATTGGATTTGCAAGCAATCTGTATTTCTTTTGAGCCTGCAAGAAAAGACAGATTACACAGTTGTGATGAATAGCCGATACCCCACCCTCGACCCCTACGGGTACGGCAAACTACCCGCCCGGCAGTTTGTGTACCCCACCTTGGGTCAGTCCTAGGAGCAAAAACAGTAAAATGAAATAATACAACGGTGGCTACAACCGCAACCTGGATGTGCCCCGCAAAATAATATTACAACAAATTACATTTACAACAAATGAATTAAACTATAACCCATTGCTAAACCCCGGCTATACACCACAACAGTCCAATACAGTTTATATGCACAAACAGATATAACCATTACAGAAATGTGCAACCCCCTGCCAACCGACATACTAGCAGTTAGGGGAGGTTTACGAACACATTAAACAATCACAGATATAATCCAATATGCAAATACTGTACAATTTCGATCGATTAAACAACATCAATATTGCTCCAAAATTTGCTCTGTTAAACTGTAACCTGAGCAAATATTAAATATTCCAGAAAACCCCAAATAATACACAGAAGCAACAGAAGAAAAATCGGTTCCTGACTCGCCAACTCGGCGGCGGAAGCGCGGCGACTCAGTAGGCTGAGGCCGCGGTTCCGCGGCGAGTTAGGCGATTCAGGCGATTCAGGCGACTGTTTTTCTTGGGTGTTCTTCTGGTGTCTTTTCAAGCTCTCTGAACTTACATGAAAAATTTTAGGACATCATTTTAAGTTCGACAGAAACTGAACAGATTTAGGGTTTTCCGGCTTCGTTTTTCCGTTCGAAATTCGTACAAATTTGCAATCAAGTTATTTAGTGTTTAGCGAGGCTCTGATACCACTGTAAGTCGATGTACTACACCCCAGTACTTGTGGGGAGGCGGAAATTTCAAAAACGATCATGTTTAAAGAACGAACATCGACTAACCGCTTGAATCGAAGCTAAACTATAAATAACCGTACACAAAGAGTTTCTTAACTATTGTGTTTAGGGATTATACCAAATGAAACTAGTCCTTCGTCTTTACGATCTCCTTGTTCTCCTCGGCCTTCTCTAGGTAGTAGACGATCCACCCGAGAGCAAAACTCCAAGCTACACCTCTAACTTGAGGCAACTAATCTACTTTGATTACTAATCAAAGAAGAAAGGATGATATAGAGTGAAGGTAATGGATGTTTAAGTCTAACTAATCCTTTGATCTCAACACATGAGGATTAAGGATTAGTCTTTTGAAGATGAGAGCTTGAGGAGAGAGAATGTGAGATGAGATAATGAGATGAGAGAGAGTGTATCATAATATATTATGAAGCATTCTTATTTTAGAATAATGAATAAAAGAAATGAATAAGCATGCTTCATAAATGAAAAGAGGTGATTCATTAACATGAGTCATTAAGCATTTATGGTGCATTAATGACCATGATGAATCACCCTCATGACTCACTAATCTTATCCAAAGCTTATGTCACCTTAACCTCCTTAGTCACATCTTCTAGAAGCTTCTCATACAATTACGAGAACGCCCCTCCAATCCGCAAAAATACGGAAAAACTTTAGACTGTAAAAATCCAATAACCGGATGCCAGTAACTGGCTTAAACCAAAGCCGACTGGTAAAAACTGTCCGAAAGTCGTACGTGCGTAAACGCACGTATGCGTCCGAACCCTTTGTCGCAAAACCATGCGACCTCTATATCGTTTCGCCTGGAGTAGGAAACTCTCTGTGTGGGAATCTAGAGACTCGACTACTACGCTGGCAGTGGGTTTAACCACAGACCGCAAGCAGCACTAGCTGTACGTAACGGTCCCCAGGTAGTTGTCGATAAGAAGGCCGATGAGGAAACCCATCCGAACTCCTACTGAGTCTGATGTGACAATCTCCATACAGTCCGGTCCGTTCGTCCAAGACTATCGCATATCGGGCCTAGGGGGGCGGCAAGCGTCAGTCCCCTAATAGCGGTATAAGTCGTGTCGGAGTGAAGCCCATTACACCCTGAGAAACTACTGGAACCTACCAGTAAATCTCGCTTGCCCTGGCCAGGGACTTTGCGTAATGGCTCTCTGACACAGCACGATATCTACTCCCAATACCGGGAGGGACGAATCCTGTCTAACCGCCACTGCCTCCAAGTGCTCGGGACTGCACCCAACTGCTACCTGTTTGCACGACTCCTTTGAGCCGTGGTAGGGTAGCAATCTAAGAACAGTGGGACACACTCGAGGCGAAGTAGCAGTGTCAAGTCTGCGGACTACGCTGTACTCATGTCACCTGGGAACTGCTCACTGACGACTGGTATCAAACCAACCAACAGTTCCCTGTGAGTCCTGTCCGGTGTACCCGTAACCTAACGAGCACCTGCATACTATCTCCAGTACGACGTACTGACGGCTGTGGGACAGACCATCTCCCCAACTGGGATGAGAAGCGTACACACTAGTCTACTCCGGATATCGATGCTCTGTCTCGATAATCCAACGACCAGGGACCTGAATAAGGATGTGCTTGTAGACTACCCAGCCCCCACTAGTGTGACTGCCATCACAACGCTGGTAGACAAGCAAGATCCTAAGAGCTCTATCAATACGTACACTCACATATTAAGATAGAAAAACCAAGTAGCATACTACCATGTTTAGCAAGACTGTTATATACATGTGAATATCCCAAGCTTCCATTAAGTAATATACAAACTAGTATGATACAGTAATGGCCTTCTAGGGCATAAACACTAACAGATTTAACCACTAGCACGTCAAAGGTATTAGCCATACGTAACGGGCTATAAGGTATTGACCAAAAGAGACGTCGATGAGCGAACTCATCCTGACACCCTACTAAGCCTGTCAGTGACAATATCCGTACAGTCCGGTCCGTTCGTCTATGAGCATCGCATGGCGGGCCTAGGGGGTTGGAAAAGTCAGACCCCCAAAAGCGGTACAAGTCATGTCGGAGTGTAGCCCAGAACACCTTGAGATACTACTGGAATACCTACCAGTAAATCTCCTGCCTTGGCCAAGAACTTCGTGTATTGGCTCTCCTAGACATAGCGCGACCTCACCCCCAATACCGGGAGAGACGAACCCCTGCAGATCCGCTCACTGCCTCCATGTGGCTCGGGACTGTACCCAACTAAAACCTGTTTGTACGTCTCCTTTGAGCGTGGTAGGGTAGTAATCAAAGTACAGTGGGAATTCATATGAGACAAATGACGATCTCAGGTCGATGAACTAACCTGTACACATGTCACCAGGGAACTGCTATCTGACGTCAGGTATAAGACCAACTAGCATGTTCCCGGCGAGTCTTGTCCGGTGTACTCATAACCCAATGAGCACCTGTATACATCTTAGGTGAACCAACTGACACCAGTGGCTTGTGAGACCGGCCACCGCCCCTCGTCGGGGTGTCAACTATATACACTAGTCTACTCTGGAGTATCGATGCCCTGTCTCGAAACACCCACGACTAGAGACCTTTTAAGGATGTGCTTATAGACCCCAGCTCCCACGTATATGATTGCCATCATACTGCTGGTCATCAAACAAGAATCCTTTGGGCTCTATCAACGTGTAATAGTGACCTGTAAGGTCACCTGAAGCAGTACACGATGATAAAGGTAAACCAGATAGCATACTATCATCTTGAGTAAGACTGTCCTACCGGCATAGGTCCTCCATCAATCATTGCAATCATGTGCCTGTGATCCAATAATTGACTCTGAGGGCACTATCTCCAACAATCTGTATATCATGCAACATAAACCAGTAATATGCACACATCGAGGGAAAACCGCTCTTTGAAATGAATCCAGTTTTAAAATATATCTTGCGGTTCCCAAATCTCCAAAATCAAGCCAGAATCATCTATGGATGTGCAAATACTTACATATGCAGTATGAGTGTACAATTTGTGTGTACGCAAGTATGAGTATACAATATGTCTGTGCGCCAATATAGATGTACAAGTAGGTATATACGCAAGTATGAGTGTACAATATGCCTGTGCGCCAATATGGATGTACAAGTAGGTATATACGCAAGTATGAGTGTACAATATACCTGTGCGCCAATATGGATGTACAAGTAGGTATATAAGAAAATATGAGTGTACAATATGCCTGTACGCCAATATGGATGTACAAGTAGGTATATACGCAAGTATGAGTGTACAATATGTCTGTGTGCCAATACGGATGTACAAATAGGTATATACGCAAGTATGAGTGTACAATATGTATGTGTGCCAGTATGTCATACAAGGAGTCATATCCCGATGCAACAGTCCTACTAGGCAGTGACATGGCAATTATCGATGATGAAGTATGTGAGCCGGCAAACAGGTGTACGTGGAACGTACGCATCATCGATAATGCTGGTGTCCAGACAGCATGGGTTTAATATAACAATAAACACATTTACACATGCAATGCGATGCGAATAGCAAGAATATACGGAAATCGAATAATAACGCAACAGTGAAGAATTCATATCAATATGTATATGTCGTACAGTTTTTCCATTTGAAATAACACGAATCGTGGTGTTTAGAAAATAAAGGCTACAGTGTTTTTAGGAAAAGATGCGTCGTTTGAAAATATCCGTAGAATCCCTTGGCTTGTCTTTAAAATATTAATGATTCGTTAGTTTTGAAATAGGTATGACTCGAGTCTAGTCTAACATCTACAAAGTAAACTACAGATCTAACTAACAAGCTAATCCAAAGGGTATGGAAACCATCTAAATCTAAGTTGATATACATATAAATATAATAGTCGGTGACCCCGCCTCAATAGTATCACATATGATACAATATAAAATATGACATCCTCGAGTCGAGAGTGCGGATCTATCATCAATATATAGCTCGTACGTAAATCCGTCGTACGGCATCCCAAATCCGGGTACGGGTCAAATATCACATTCATCTCATCCTTTATCTTGTATCCTTATCATCATATATCATGAACTGGGGTACTGATCTAAGTCTAGTATAAACTGATACCATATATATATATATATATATATATATATATATGCATGTATGAAAACACACGCCTAAATGCCCGCTATAACTCATGTCGTATCTCATAATACGAACCACATCATATCACCGATCTCATGGCACCATACCCAAACTCATCGACTCATCTCCAAATATCATGCACTATCCTCATCATCCAAGTGTAGGTATACGTGTTTATATATACATCGTCCCATACCTATGTGTGTGTATATATATATGTATCCCCATATACGCACAAGTATAAAAAGTAAGCATGTGTGTGCGTGTGGGTGTAAACCTATTCTAGGGTTCGCAACTAAGAAGCTATACTAGTTTACTTCTAAAAACCCTAATCTAACCATTGAACACCTAAACATATCGTGAATATCCATGTCACACTTAAAAGATATCATATATACAGTATATATATAGCATACTATACATCGAACTGCGGGGGTGCTATACGCCATCCACCCGAATTCCCCCGTAGATATAATCTACTCACCTTGCTCTTCGCTTTCCGTTGCCGACATCGCCATGCGCTTGCTTGTTGTCTCGAAGTCTTCGTATGGTACCTACACATCATAATGTATCGTGTCACATTAAAACCCATTTCAAAACCAAAACGACACGCTAAAAGCCTATAGGTTAGAACCTATGGACTACGCTTTCAAAACCACCAAATAACATTCGATTTCGACGTACAAATTTCAAGTGATCGAATACGACAGAGATCACAAAAATCCAGAATTCAAAATACGCAAAACGAAAACCCGAATCAAAATAGCAACTCTTAAAAATTATCCCATATTTTACCCTATGTCAAATCAGCCAATTTTGCATATGCCAAAGGTCTAGTTTACTGGAGATAAAGCCACAGAACAAATACGAGTCAATTCCTCACTGCTCTGGCCGCAAATTGCAGCCAGAATGAATTTATTTGCGGCCTGGGTAGAGGGGTAGGGGCTAGGGTTTCAGTGGGGGTTCCTAGGTTGCCTGCATGTATCACTGTCTTTGCTAAATAATTTTCAGGTCACCCGGGTCTTAGCAGATTTCATTATACCCTCACAGAATCCACAATTCTTCCGATATCGGGTTTCTAAATTCATATTACGGGGTTCTAGTCCCTGGTTTAGGTCTCCAATCAATCACTAAAGGGGTTATATAGCCTCTACTAACCTTAATTATACATATCATTTTAAATCACACCCTAAACCCTAACTAGAATTTTCAAAGTTCACACAAACACCACTTAATCACAACTAAACCCGCAAGGATGATAAAGGAGTTAAATTACAACACTTAAGGTGAAAGACTTACCTCATTTGGGACCCAAGAATCCTCTAGAGCATCAAAATGCAAACTTTCTTGGTCCAAAGTGTAGCTAGTGAGCTCATGTACAATTTTTGTGAAGAGGAGATGGGGTTTTGATGTTGTTTTGCGATGGATTGTGAGGAGGTAGAGAGGCAAAGGGAGAGAGGGCAGCAGCAGCAGCAATGAGTGAGGGAGAGGAGAGAAATGATGAAGAAATGAAGTAGGAATGGGAGCTTGGTCCAAGGTTTGACCCCTCACCCTCTCACTCTCTCTCATGCCCATCCCTCAATTCTTTATTCCTTTCATTTTCTTTGTTTTCCTTTTCTTTTCTTCTCTTTAATTTATAACCATGCATGATAAAAAGAAGAAAGCATGAAAGAAAAATGTAACGAGTGCAAAAAAAACACATGTGCATGTTTTGAACAAAACAAGCTTAATGCGTGATTAGCGATATTTAATCGTGATTAGCACTAAATAGCGTATAATTAATCATAAAAACTTATAATTTGCATAATTCACATAAAAAACCCACTTTTTAGTAATTTCCATAATTTTCCAAATTTTCCCAATTTATCAGTATTTAATTATACCGCAATATTAAAATATTCAATATAATATTATTTAATTATAAAAATTCCCAAAAATAATATTTTATTTTTCTGAAATGTTACAAGTTCTCGGCGAGTCCATTCAATGTACCCAGTCTCCACTGAGCACCCCTACACCATCTTTGATGTCAAACACCAATGGATGTGGGATCATCCATCGCACATCATATGGGTCAAGATGCGTATACGCTAGTCTACTCTGGAGTATCGATGTCCTGTCTCGATACACCCTCGACTAGGAACAATTATAGGATGTACTCTTAGACTACCCTGGCCCCACTAGTATGATCTGCATCATAGTCCTAGTAGTCAAGTACATATCCTAAGGGCTTTATCAACATGTGTGAGCAAGACAGTAAACCAATACAAGTCAACCTGTTTAGACAAAGTGAAACCAAATAGCATACTATCATATCGAGCATGAAAGTCCTCTCTATATATATCTAAGCATCCACTATAATATACATCATATGTACAACAATGGCCTCTAGGGCATATACATAACTAACATTTTAGTATGGAGCTGGAGCCATGAATCACATCCCTCGGGTGGATCATCTTCGACGGAGGAAGACCGGCGGTCAAGCTCGATCAAGGAGACCTTAAGGAGCTAAGGAAGAGGGTAAAAGACCAAAGGACATGGATGTTTTGGTAAAACAACTCTATCACAGTATATAACTTCTTTGTAGTTTGCTAGTTTCATATTTGGTTTCGATTCTAGGTAGTTGTTTCTAGCGCCAAGTTTTTAAACCCTAAATTTTTCGTTCCGCAATGGCCATAGTCGATGGCTAAGGCACTAGGAACCCCAACATCCTCATCCAACTGAGAGATACTACAGTTTTCTCATAGACGGTAGAAGTGAGAATTGCATCATGGAAGATGATGACCCAACTAGTTTCGAGAAGGCCATCACAAGTGGGGACAAAGTGAAATGGCTAGATGCTACGCGATGTGAGATGTAATCCATGTACACCATCAAAGTATGGACTTAGGAAGTTTCTCCTAAAGGGGTAAAACCCATTGTGAGCAAATGGATCTTCAAGAAGAAAATTGGTGTAGATGGAAAGGTTGAGACCTTCAAAGCTAGACTTGTAGTAAAAGTTTTCGTCAATGACCTGGTGTCGACTATGATGTGTTGTGGTTTGCTTAGCACCCTCACTAGGTTTTAACAAGCATCAAGTATGCAACTTTAAAAAATCTAGGGTGCTAACCAACCCGAACAAAGAATTGAACTCAAAAATTAGGCATAAAGCTACAAGTATCATATATTAGCAAGTGTCTAACACTAAGAGGAAAGAAATACAACCTTTGTAGACCTCTCCGCCTTGACTCCTTGGTTATAGTCAAAACTTGAACGGGTCCACTTGAGGCCTTTGAAGTCCACGGTGATCCACCACGGAGTTCCATTGCTCAAGCTGCTTGCTTCACTTGACCTAAGTAGAAGTGAGGCAAACAACCTACACTAGTGGGCTAGACTAATATAAATTGGTGAAGTGGGTAATGAGCTCACTAAAAAAACATTTCTTTTCTTTCTCTTTTACTCACAAAGAAATGGTAGAGAGCTTGGAAGAAGAAAGAGATGCAAATGGCTAAGCTTTATCTTATAAGAGATAAGAACAAGAGTAACAAAAAAATATGAGAGAGAGAGTCACACTCACTCTTAACCCATGGAATGAAAATATCTAGATATTTTAGTAGTTGAGTCAGTGGAGGATTAGAAATAAAACCATAGTTACATGAGATATTTTAGGAAGTGTGTAGATACAAAATGTCAACCATGGATTTGTTCCTAATTTCCATTAACTCAAAAATAAAAATACTACAAATGTTTCTATGTGAGTCTTGCATTGCCATCTCCAATGTATCATCAACCATGACACATGTATACATGCATGTGTGCATAGATATCAATATAAACATACATACATAGATGCATACAAATAAAGAAAGGATTTAATAAATGAGGTAATGGTCACATGATATTAAATCAAAACTTGATTTAATAATCCTGTCATATCTCATACAACCCGACCAATAGAAAACGCCAGATTAAAATACGGTATCATATACTCGTATTTAATCAAGCTCCCATGCATAACCCCGTATACGCCCCACATCGTTTCGCCTGAGCTCGGAAGCTCCTTTGTGGGACTCTATGACACTTCAATACACTAGCAGTTGGCAATGATCATATCACATACCCATAAACCATCAGCGGTACTAACTGCACGTAACAGATCCCAGGTATTGAGCGAACAGAAGAACAACAAGCGAACCTGTCAAAACTCCCGTAGAGCCAACCAGCAACACTTACCGTACAGTTCGGTCTCTTCGTCAGATATGCTGCATATTGAGTCTAGAGATGGTATCATCGACCCCAATAACTCAATAAGTCATGCCGATGTATGGCTTATAACAGATCGAGAAACTACTGATAACACTTATCAGGAAATCTCATCAGCCCTGGCCAGGTACTTCCAGTTATAGCCAATCGAGCACAGCGCAACATCAACCCCTAACGGGAGTGACGAAACCCCTCCTATCGCTCATTGCCTCCATGTGCCTCAGGACTGTACCCAAAAACCACCTATTTGCACTACTCAGTTGAGCCGTGGTAGGGTGGAAATCAAATTACAGTTGGAAAACACATAAGACTCTATGACGATCTTAGGTCTACAGACTAAACTGTACAAGTGTCACTTGAGAACTGCAATCCGACGATATATATAATACCATATAGGAGTTCTCGGCGAGTCCGTTCAGTGTACTCAGTCTTCACTGAGCACCCGTATACAATCTTTGATGTCAAACACCAATGGATATGGGATCATCCATCGCCCATCAAATAGGTCAAGAAACATATACGCTAGTCTACTCTGGAATATCGATGCCCCGTCTCGATACACCCATGACTAGGAACATTTAACTATATGGTTATAGACCAGTCATGCCCCACTAGTATGATCTGCATCATAATCATGATAGTCAAGCGGATATCCTAAGGGGTTTATCAACATGTACCAAGTGAATAGTATACACAATCAAGTGAACATGTTAAGATAAAGAGTAACCAGATAGAATACTATCATTTCGAGCAAGAAAGTCCTCTGAATATATATATACATGTCAAGACATCCACTATCAAATAATAGCTTCTAGGGCATACATATATCTAACAATCCCCCACTTGCACTGAGGCTAATTATTGGCGTATCTCATACACAACATCTTAAAAAGTCGCTCATGCTGCAGCTATGGGAGGGCCTTGGTGAGTGGATCTGCCGTCTTATTCTTTATATCTACTCTCCGAATCACGATCTCGCGGCGATCAACTATCTCCCAGATCAAATGATATCGCCTCAGGATGTGTCTAGATCGCTGATGGGACCTATGATTTTTGGCCAACGCCATAGCCCCATTATTATCATAATACAATGGTATTAGATCAATAATGGTTGGGACTACTCCTAGCTCCGAGATGAACTTCCTCATCCAGACGGCTTCTTTGGCATCATCATTTGCAGCAATATACTCATCTTCTATCGTGGAGTCTGCAACGGTATCCTGATTGGAACTCTTCCAACATACCGCCCATCCATTGAGGGTAAATACAAACCCTGAGATAGATTTGCTATCATCCTTATCACTCTGGAAGCTCGAATCGGTAAAGGCCTCCATTTGGATATCCCCGTTACCATACACCAAGAACATTTCTTTAGTCCTTCGCAAGTACTTAAGAATGTTCTTCACAGCTGTCCAGTGTTTCTCCCCTGGGTTGGATTGATAACTGCTTACTACACCTAGTGCATAAGCTACATCAGGTCGAGTACATAACATCACATACATTATAGATCCTACGGCTGAAGCGTAGGATATAATGCTCATGTGACTCTCTCTTCATCAGACTTTGGGCAAAAGCCCTTGGAGAAGGTGATTCCGTGACAAGCGGGTAAGGCACCCCGCTTGGAATCTTCCATACTAAACCTCTTTAGGATGGTGTTAATGTACCTGGATTGGGACAATCCCAACAACCTTTTAGATCTATCTCTATAGATCTTAATGCCTAATATGTACGAGGCAGCTCCCAGGTCCTTCATGGAGAACCTTTGTGATAAGAACAGTTTGACCGATTGCAGCATAGGAACATCGTTTCCTATCAGGAGAATATCATCCACGTACAATACGAGGAACGTGACAGTACTCCCTACAATCTTCTTATAAATGCAAGGTTCATCTGGATTTTTGAAGAAATCAAACTCTTTGATCGCATCATCAAAACAGATGTTCCAACTCCGTGATGCCTTCTTTAATCCATAAATGGATTTAAGCAATCTATATGCTTTCCCGTTGCTCCCACTATCAACGAAACCCTCTGGCTGATCCATATAAACACACTCTTCTAAATCACCATTTAGAAATGTAGTTTTAACGTCCATCTGCCAGATTTCATAGTCGTAGTGAGCAGAAATAGCAGGTAGGATCCGAATGGATTTAAGCATGGCTGAAGGAGAGAAAGTCTCATCATAATCCAGTCCTGGACTTTGACGAAATCCTTTCACCACAAGCCTTGCCTTATAGATCTCCACCTGCCCATCTCTTTCTTTTAAAGATACATTTGAACCCTATGGGTTTTACCTTAAAAGGTACAACTTCCAAAGTCCATACTTTGTTGGTGTACATAGACTCCATTTCGGATCTCATGGCATCCAGCCACTTCACAGAGTCACCACTCATGATAGCTTGCTGAAAACTAGTTGGGTCATCATCATCCATGATGCAATCTTCTCTATCACCATCAATGAGAAAACCGTAGTATCTCTCCAGTGGGCGAGAAGTCCTACTAGATCTACAGAGTGGCTGAGTTTCATAAGATTCTATTACAACACCAAGTTCAACCACTTTGTCATTTATAACTTGTGGCTCTAGAACTTCTTCTAGTTCTACCGCATTGCCATCAGTGTTATTTGAAAAAAATTCATTTTATAAAAATGTGGCATGTTGAGAAACAAACACTCTTTGTTCCTCCTTATGGTAGAAAAGATATCCATATGAATGTTTTGGATATCTCACAAATATACACTGAACCGATCGTGTCTCGAGTTTGTCTGAATTCTGCTTTTTGACAAAAGTCGGACAACCCCAAATCCTAACTCGTTTAAGAGATGATCTCTTTCCATTCCATATCTCATATGGAGTGGAAGACACGGTCTTGGTTGGAACCCTGTTCAACAGATATGTTGCAGTCTCCAATGCATGCCCCCAAAAGGAGAGATGTAACTCAGCATCACTCATCATGGATCGCACCATATCTAATAGGTTACGATTCCACCGCTCTGACACACCGTTGTGTTGTGGTGTGTAAGGGGGAGTGAGCTGAGAGAGAATCCAATTCTCTTTTAGGAAGTCTGAAAACTCTGTACTCAGATACTCTCCACCTCGATCTGATCGAAGTTTCTTGATGCTCAAACCTGTTGTTTTTCTACTTCAAGTTTGTATTCTTTGAATTTCTTGAAAGCTTCAGACTTATGCTTTAACAAAAACACATGTCCGAACCTTGAGAAATCATTAGTAAAAGTTATGAAGTAAGAAAAACCGCCTCTAGTAAGTGTAGACATTGGTTCGCATACATCACTATGTATGAGGCCTAAGAGTTCTCTAGCTCTTTCTCCGTGTCCTGTAAACGGAATTTTGGTCATTTTACCTTTGATACAAGACTGACAAGTGGCATTAAATTTATATTCAAAAGTATTTAAATATTCATCTTTATGTAGCTTGGTTAGTCTTATTTCGTTAATATGACCAAGTCTGCAATGCCAAAGAAAAGCTTCATTTATATCTGAAAATTTTCTTTTATTTATGTGTTGTATGTTTAAAACTGTGTGTTAATTTAGAACGTATATACCGTTATTTAGTATACCATACCCAATCAACTCTTAATTCAGGTTAATGTTCATAACATTATTTTGCAACACAAAATTTTATCATTCATTGTCAAACAAAGAAACAGATATTATATTACACAGCATGCTTGGTACATAATAACACGGGTTCAAAACCAATATACATCCCGATGGCAACCCCATCTTTACTCTCACACTGATACTGCATGTACATTGGTACCATTTCCAACCCAGAGAGTGTGATCCCCAGTCTTCAAAACTTTGCTATTTCTCAATCCCTGCATACAATTGAAGATGTGAGAACCCGAACTGATATCCAATACCCAGGAAGCAGAGTTTATAGAAAAACAGTTTTCAGTCACAAACACACCTGAAGCGGAAGCATCACTATGCTTTTTTTTTCTTGAGATCAGCGATGTACTCAAAAAAAAAACCATTTGTAGCTCATTGGTAAAGCCTTACACTGCTGTGATATACCTCCTGTGTTCGACTCCTCCAGCCATATATATTTAAACCCACCGTTGCCGGTCCCAAGTCCGGATGAGAAAGGGTGAGGGTTGTGGTAGGCTTGTGACAGCCAACGTAAAACTTTGTCACATTCTATGACATGAACCAGAATCAGAATATCGTTGGGGCGTCCCCTACTCAGCGACGCGCTACATCGGATCCCGGGTGTAGTGTTAAATATGCAAGGGCTTGGTCGTCGTCCAGATGCGGCGCGCTACATCGGACCCCGGGTGTAGTGACAAATAAGCAAGGGTCGTCGTCCAGAGACGGCGCGCTACACCGGACCCCGGGTGTAGTGACAAATAAGCAAGGGTCGTCGTCTACAGACGGCGCGCTACATCGGACCCCGGGTGTAGTGACAAATAAGCAAGGGTCGTCGTCCAGAGACGGCGCGCTACATCGGACCCCGGGTGTAGTGACAAATAAGCAAGGGTTTCATAGGATCCGTCTAGCTTCCTGGAATATAGGTTCCCTTACGGGTAGACTAATAGAATTAGTGGAGGTGATGATTAGGAGGAGAGTTGGTATTATGTGTTTGCAAGAAACTAAGTGGGTAGGTGAAAAGAGTAGAGTCATAGAGCCTTGGGGTTATAAACTTTGGTATACGGGTAGAGATAAAAATCGTAATGGGGTAGGTATAATCATAGATAGACGGTTACTTGAGGATGTAGTTGAGATTAGGAGAAAAGGTGATAGAATTTTACTGGTTAAGCTTATTCTAGGTGGAGAGATCTTTAATGTTATTAGTGCTTATGCACCACAGATAGGTCTTGATGACGCTAGTAAGCGTCTATTCTGGGAGGATTTAGACGAGGTGGTGCAAAGTATACCCAGTGGAGAGAAGTTATTTATTGGTGGTGATCTTAATGGATATGTAGGTACTAGTCGTAGTGGGTTTGATACTATCCATGGAGGTTTTGGTTTCGGACAAAGGAATGAAGTAGGTGACTCGATTCTAGATTTTGCTTTATCTTATGACTTGATCTTAGCAAACACCTGGTTTAGGAAAAGAGAGTCCCACCTTATCACTTTTAGGAGCGGATCAAATGCTAGTCAAATAGACTTTTTTCTGACGAGAAGAATAGATAGAGGTTGTTGTATCGACTGTAAGGTAGTGCCAGGTGAGAGTGTAACTACTCAACATAGACTTTTAGTTCTAGATTTTCGATTTAGAAGAGAACCTAGGAAGATTAGACGTAAGGTAGAGCCTAAAATTAAATGGTGGCGATTGAAAGAAGGTAATCAAAAGGCTTTTATAGATCGTGTAGTACAAGAAGCGGATTGGCAGTCGGAAGATGATCCAGACAAAACATGGAACAAAATGGCTAGTTGTATCAAGAAAGTAGCTAGAGATCTACTTGGTGAGTCGAGAGGTGGTGCTCCACCATCTAAGGACATATCATGGTGGAATGAAGATGTAAAGGCTGCTATTAAAATTAAAAGAGATTCTTATAAAGATTTGAAGAAAAGTAGAGATGTGGAGAGATTTGAGAAGTACAAAATGGCTAAAAAGGAAGTTAAGAAAGCTGTTCGGGAAGCTAAATCTAAGGTCTACAAGGAGGTGTACGAGAAATTAGACACTAAAGAGGCTTCAAATGATATATACCGGATTGCTCGAATGCGGGAAAGGAAGACTAGAGACTTATGTGCGGTGAAGTGTGTCAAAAATGAAAATCAGAAGGTTTTAGTTCGAGATGAGGATATCAAGGAAAGATGGAGAGATTATTTTGACAAATTGTTCAATGAGAGCTTTACTAAGAATTTGGATGGACTTGTCATTCAATCTCAAGATATAAATCGTGATTTCATGCGTAAAATAAGACTTACTGAGGTTAAAGAAGCTTTGAACAGAATGGGTTTAAGAAAAGCGGTTGGTCCCGACGGGATTCCTATCGAGATTTGGAGATGCTTAGGAGAAATAGGCGTTAAATGGCTGACAGATCTGTTTAATAAGATTTGGCAGACAAAAAAGATGCCAAATGAATGGAGGAAAAGTATCCTTGTACCTATCTACAAGAATAAAGGTGACATTCAAAGTTGCTCAAACTACCGTGGAATAAAACTAATGTGTCACACCATGAAACTTTGGGAGAGAGTGATTGAACACAGGCTAAGGAAGGATATTAAGATAACAGAGAACCAATTTGGTTTCATGCCTGGACGATCGACGACAGAGGCGATCCATTTGCTTCGTCAACTTGTCGAGCGCTTTCGAGAGAGGAGAAGAGATTGCATATGATATTTATTGATTTAGAAAAAGCGTACGACAAGGTACCTAGAGAGGTATTATGGGGGACAATGATGAAAAAGGGGGTCCCCGTCAAGTATATTGACATAATCAAGGATATGTACGACGGAGTAGTGGCAAATGTCAGAACTTGCGGTGGCTTAACAAGTGATTTTCCGATTACTATTGGTTTACATCAAGGATCTGCATTAAGTCCTTTCCTGTTTACCATCGTGATGGATGAGCTTACTAGAACTATCCAAGATGAGGTCCCTTGGTGTATGCTATTCGCTGATGATATTGTTCTAGTAAATGAGACGAAAGCAGGGGTTAATGCAAAATTGGAATTATGGAGACAAACATTGGAATCTCGGGGATTCAGATTGAGCAGGTCCAAGACAGCATATATGCACTGCAAATTTAGTAGCCAGAGAAGTCAAAACCATATTGGTATAACATTGGAAGGGCAAGAGATATCACCGAGCGACCAGTTTAGATATCTAGGTTCCATCATCCAAAGGAATGGGGAGATCGATAGTGATGTTAATCAAAGGATCCAAGCTGGTTGGTTGAAATGGAGGAGTGCAACAGGGATTTTGTGTGATCGTAACTTTCCGTTAAAATTGAAAGGGAAGTTTTATCGGAGCGCTATTCGGCCTGCCTTATTATATGGTACAGAATGCTGGGCTCCTAAGAAGCATCATACACAGAAGATGCACGTAGCGGAGATGCGCATGCTTCGTTGGATGTGCGGTAACACTAGAAAAGACAAGGTGCGAAATGAGGATATTCGTGCAAAAGTTGGTGTAGCACCGGTGGAGGAGAAGATGCGGGAAAACCGGCTTAGATGGTTTGGTCATGTGCGACGCAGACCTATGGAAGCACCGGTTCGACGAATAGATACTCTCGATATGGGTAATGGCAAAAGGGCAAAAGGGAGACCGAAGAAAACATGGATGGAGGTGATACGAAACGATATGGTTGCCAAAGGACTCAATGAAAGTATATTGTTCGATAGAAGTGAGTGGAGACAGAGGATTCATGTGCTGGACCCGGCGTGATTCTCATGTTGGTTCATGTAGCCTACCCCATATGCTTGGGATAAAAGGCTCAGTTGTTGTTGTTGTTGTAGCGATGTACTCAATACAATTTCGCTTCCAGTGTCCTGACTTTTTGCAGTAGAAACATTCTCCTTTTCCTGACTCCTCAGCCCTGGATTTGTCTTTCCCTTTTGCCTTTTTCTCTCCATATCTTAGTTTGGTGGGTTTCTTCTTCACCTTTCCCTTGGCGTTGTCTTTTAGAAGAGAAGAGGAAGATGGTCCAGCAAGCAAAGCGGGAGTTTTCGCTGTCTTAAGCGTGCTTTCTACACTTCTCAACATATTAAGAAGTTCAAGTAGTGACTTCTCCATGTTTTGCATGTTCAAGTTCATTATGAATTGAACAAAGGCAGGGAGGAGGGACTGTCGAAAAACATAAATATATTGTTCATTCTCCATAGTCCATCTGAGGCCCTCAAGCTCTTCAATAAGAGCTATTATCTTTAAGACATGATCACCTACAGGTGTGCCAGGAGCCATTCTCATCTGAAACGACTTTCTAGATGCCTCGTAGCGCAGGGTACGGGATTGCTCTCCATACAACTCCTTTGTATGGAGAAAGATGGATTGAATATCCATCTTCTCATGCTGCTTTTTATGTACATTATCCATCGAGGTGAGCGTAAGGCATTTGGTAGTGGTACGGTTATTATCACATGTCTTGCAGATCCCCCTATCCGCAACATAAGATTCAGGGCCTGGGCTGGGAGGGGCTGAGGCAGTGAAGGCGTATGATACCTTATCATATGTAAGGGCAATATTTATGTTCCTCAGCCAGACTTTATAATTGGTCCCCGTCAGTTTATTTTTTTTAACAGAAGCTTAAGTCCAGTCATGGGTATATGCCATTAGGAGAGAGAAAAGAATACACTCAGCGAAAGCTCTTTCAAAAATTAAATTGTTTTATTATCTTATCTAATCGATGTCTCCCACTGCTTTTATCAAATTTTCCTTTCAAACCTTAAAAAAGAAAATTAGCTAGGATTAATTACATTCTACAAGTTCGCTAACTGGTCAGCCAGGCCAGTGTCGGTACTTTGAAGGAGCTTCCCCATGCTTTTGCACGGACTTAATTAAAGTAAACCTTGTTTTCCCAGAGGCGTAACGCCGTTGACACCTTTCTAGACACCTAATAGGTTTGCTAATTGTAAAGTGCAAAACTCTCCTGGGAGTAACTCTTACTCACAGTGTGATCGGGATCCAACTATCATATAGAAGGTATGCAATCTCATTGCAAATTTCAACTCTTGAAACTCCCGATATGGTTTTTACCCCTAGCATCTTATGACCTTGGCTATGGTCAACATATCATAAGCACCAGTCAAGATCTACCCGTCATTTCATGATTAATTAGACCCATTCACATGACCCTTGACTATGATCAACATAATCACATGAATGTCCTAACTAATCACATCACATGTTGTGTAGGAAGACATCACTTAGCTACCGTACACTACGCCTTGACTATGATCAACATACGTAGCATGAATACTAAGTACTCTACTTCCTAAAATGATGAAGGGTTGTGGATGGTTTTTAAGAAAACCTTTAACGCTTTGAACTTGATCTTGTTGTAGAATCAAATAGTTTTAAAAGGAGTGGCTTATTTCATGAAAAGGCCGAGTGAGTTTCAAATTCGATTCTGCAACATCTTTTAGGTTTCTTTATCTTTACATTAATCTCACTAATGTAGTCACATCATTTAAGTCATTAAGCCATCACAGAAAAGAAACGAAAATAGAACGTATGGTTATGCCATCCGCATTCGCCACGGGATCCTGTCATGCCTTGTTAGGTTACATAACTAACGGCAGAGCGGGGGCAGGACTAGCGCGGATGCAAAACATAAGCAAAGTTTATTATATATCACATATATAATATACCATTCGTCTCAGTATATAAAGTGATCACATCACAGAATAACAACATCAGAAGCACATATATGAAAATATAGGATATTCTAGGTGCTCCGTTTTTTGTATTTAGCCAACAATAGAAAATACGTATTCCACGGTCGCGACGAATAGCCAAGCCCACACCCCTAGACCCCTACGAGAGCGGCAAGTGACCCTACCAATTCTAGAGTTAGGAGACCCAGTCTCGACTCCTTGAGATGGTCACCCACTAGACTCTAGAACCCGGTCACTAGTGTTCCCCACCTTGGGACCATCCTAATGCGGAAAAGTAAATAATATACATCAATGGTGACATCATTCTCAACCCGGAAGTGCCCCAATAAAAGAATATTACATACAATGAATTTTACATGAATGAAAAGAAAAACTCTCATCTCACATAAAACCCCCGGCCATTCAATCACGACGATCACATACATCATATCACAGCAACACATAACATCACATGTCATCAACGTAAGTAAGTATGCGTATCCCAATTATCGTTGACGTATAGCAACGAAATCGGCGATACACCACATACTACACTTACGGCTGCAGAAAAGAAATGTCAAACTACAACATTTGGAATCGTTACTTTTTTTAGACATCATAAACTTAGAATATCTCATATTCCGGCTTTCATGCCTAACAATGTAGATCTTACATTTGGGTCCCAAAAATGAAAACACCTTTTCAAAAGAAATCGGGTAATTCTGTAAGTCTACGGTAGCGCCCCGGCCGTCTGTTCGAGGCCAAAATGCGGAAACGAAAACTTTTTCAAAACTTGAAACCGGTGCTATCGTACACTATAAACCTGGATTGAACTATTAACCTACAACTAGCAACTAGAGAATGGATAAAAAGGCTATACCGATCGATCCGTGTCCTTCGGTCTTTGGCCACCATCCCAAACTCCTCACGGCATCTCCGGTCTCGATCTCCTCGTCGGAAAGGGCACCACATCATCGAGTCTTTTTACGGGCTTCCGCTTCATTCGAAGCAACTCGGGCATGAAGTTCGCTAGCCGACGTGTCCAAGACGATGTAGAGAATGTGTGTGATAACTTTGTCTCAAGCATCCATTGATTCTCATCACATGAGAGTGTATGGATGGAGGTTAGAGATGATGTCATTAATGGAGGTTGTGAGCTAGAGCAAGAAGAAGAAGAAGCCTTTTCTTTTCTTGTGTTCTATGATGAAAATGAGAGTGAGAATCAATAATACAAGAGCAAACCCAAAGGGATATGGCTGCCCTTCTCTCTCTTCCTATCATTTCATCTCACAAAACAATCACATAATGTGACATTTGCACAAGAAATGAGACCATGAGTCACCCATGAAGTACATGTCTCATTTAATGAACAAAATGATGAAATAAGCTTACAATTTCCATTTGTAAACATTAACCCAAATGTTTACAACAATAACAAGATACGGCAACATCTAAAGTAAACTCGTGACGGATCACAAGGATACCCCTCACCTGTATGTACATACCTGCATCCGCATTCCGACTGAATGCGAATCCGATTAGACTAAAGTAATCCAACAAATCTAATACTAGGATCCAGCTTAAACCAAAGCCTACTAGTATGATCCGTCCGATCATGATCCGTGCACTACCGCACGTATATGATCGGACCCTGCCATATATCAAACGGCCTCTACAACGTTTCGCCCAAAACTTGAGAAACTGTCTGTGGGGGACTCTAAAGACACGTCAATACTTTGGCTGTGGATTTATCCACTAGCACGTCAGTAGTACATAACGGGCTACCTGGTATTGACCAAAAGGGAGGTCGATGAGCGAACTCATCCTGACACCCTACTGAGCCTGTCAGTGACAATATCCGTACAGTCCGGTCCGTTCGTCTATGAGCATCGCATAGCGGGCCTAGGGGGTTGGTAAAAGTCAGACCCCCAAAAGCGGTACAAGTCGTGTCGGAGTGTAGCCCAGAACACCCTAAGATACTACTGGAATACCTACCAGTAAATCTCCTTCATTGGCTAAGGACTTCGTGTAATGGCTCTCCTAGACACAGCGCGACCTCACCCCCAATACTGGGAGAGACGAACCCCTGATGATCGGCTCACTTCCTCCCTGTGGCTCGGGACTGTACCCAACTAAAACCTGTTTGCACGACTCCTTTGAGCCGTGGTAGGGTAGTAATCAAAGCACAGTGGGAACTCACACGAGACAAATGACGATCTTAGGTCGATGAACTAACCTGTACACATGTCAACAGGGAACTGCTATCTGACGTCAGGTATAATACCAACTAGCATGTTCCCGGCGAGTCCTGTCCGGTGTACTCATAACCCATTGAGTACCTGTATACATCTTAGGTGAACCAACTGACACCAATGGCTTATGAGACCGGCCACCGCCCCTCGTCGGGGTCTCGACTTTATACACTAGTCTACTAATAGAGTATCGATGCCCTGTCTCGAAAACTCCCACGACTACGGACCACTTTAAGGATGTGCTTATAGACCCCAGCTCCCACGTATATGATCGCCATCATACTGCTGGCAGTCAAGCAAGAATCCTAAGGGCTCTATCAACACGCAATAGTGACCTGTAAGGTCATCTGAAGCAGTATACGATGATAAAGATAAACCAGATAGCATACTATCATCTCGAGTAAGACTGTCCTACCGGCATAGGTTCTCTGTCAATTATTGCAATCACGTGCCTATGATCCAATAATTGACTCTGAGGGCACTATATCAAATAATCTCCCACTTGCACTCAAGGCTAATTATTGCGATGTCGCATACTCACAGCCCGTGTGAAACCGAACACCCAACTCCTCTACTAATCAGTCTCACAAAGCCCGTTTGCGAAACTATTGCGTTCGAGGAATAGCCTCAGTGAGTGGATCCGCCCTGATGTTTATTTCTATGTCTCTCTTTATCTCAAGTTCGCGGAGAAAGCCATCTCCCGAAATGAGCAATACCTGTCTTAGAATATGTTTGGCGGTCTTATGGGACCTAGTTCATAAATGAACTCCAAATCCAAACTTCTTAAACAGTATCGTCAACCGAATTTAATCAGTATCCTGCGCCATGCCTCCCTCAGTATCCTCTTGGACCACCTGTCCAAAATACTGCCCCTTGTCAGAAGGAAAACTATAACTCTGATAGCCACTCTGTCATCCAGGTCACCATGGAAGCCTGGAATGATAACCGTCTCCTAAAAGAGGCTGTCCTTATCAGATTCCTAGAACATCCACTTATGTCCTAAAACTGCTTTCGATCGTTTCTCCAGGATTGGATAAATATCAACTTATTGCATCTGGTGCAAAAAACAACGTCTGGTGTGGTACTTGATATCTCATGATTGACTCAGTTGCCTAAGCAAGTGATCTGCCAATCATGCACATCCCTCTCCCCTTTAGTCTGTAAGACACCTTTAGAGAGGGTGACTCTATCACCTGCAGGTACACTACCGTGCCGGGAGTCGTCCATTCTAAAACACCTTTAGAATGCTGTCTAAGTACCCAGATTGGGAAACTACCCAAATCTAGATCTAAAACCATAAATCTAGTAACCAGAATGTCTGATATAATATACAATTCCTATGTGGAGAAACCACTGTGTGACAACCAAAGCATAACCGATCGTAGTGTAGGAACTTCACTTCCTACTCTGTGTATGTCATCCAAATACCAGGACATCACACCCTACTACCTTCTTAACAGATCCATCCCCTATTTTGATGAAGTCAAAGCTATGACTGTCACGTCAGAAATAGATGATCTATCTCCGCTACATCTACTTTAGTCCATAAATAGACATAAGCTACTTGTCCACTATGCTTCCGTTGCTCCCACTGATTACGACAACCCTCTGGCAGAATAATATACACGTGCACTTCTAAAGCCAGTTCAGAACGACGCTATACTCATCCTCCTGCCGGGTGTCATAGTCTGGAACAACAGTACTGTCAAGTCTGGGTAAACAAGAACCTCCCTGTCACCATCTTTGAGCATACCGAAGTACCTCTCGAGTGCCTGAGGTTACCCACCTTATCTGCGGAGTGGCCAATGGAATGTCAATCCAGATTGAATTTTTAGGTCCTATTAAATTTTCAGTAATCGTTTGCGGTTCTGGAATCACTTCCAATTCCACCATACTCCCACTGCTGTTTTCTGAAAAATCCATTTTACTAAAACTGTGGCGAATCAAGAACAATATCACTATTGATCATCCATATGGTAGAAAGTCAACCCTCGTCATAGCCCGGGTCAACCCACAAACTGCGATTATAGAAACGTGCCTTGAGTTATCCAGAGTCTGGTTTTAAGCATAAGCCGGACAACTCCCCGTACTTTAACATCGTTAAGATATGAACCATTCTATATCCAATATAGAAACAGAGGTACAGATTTAATAGGAACAAGATTCAAATCATGCAGCTATCTCCAGTGCATGTCAACTAAATGGAAGGAGGCCGTTCAGCGTTACTCAACTTAGGAGCGCATCCAAAACATGAGTAACCTGAAAGAGAAACACGTTTCTCAAAAACCATTACTATCAACTGAATACCATACACCAATATCTACATCTTCGATCATCTTGAAGAATCCCGATACTTGCAATACCTGGTTCTCTACTTTACTCTTATACCTACAACTTCTCAAAACTTGGACCTTGTGTTTCTACGAAACACTTGTCTAAAACTAGAGAAGTCGCAAGTAAACAGAGTATAGTACGAGGAACAACCCCTCTTTCCTAATGGACACTGGACAATATACAATACTCTGTATAAGTCTCCTGAGTTGAATAACTCAAACCCTGTGCGTCGTAGGTTGAAAACTGTACTATGGTTATGAAGAATTACACCGCTGTTTAATGCTCCTTACCTAACCATCCACTGATATAGGTAAATGTCATAGACATAATTTCAAAAAGTTATATCTCACTTTAATAAAATAAACGTACAGATATATCAATTTGAAATTGGTGCATAACAACGGATATTCAAAACGAAATATTTGCTTTCCGGCAAACAGCCCAGGCGATTTTCTCAAATATCACCAATTTCAACGAATTCCGATATAATGAGGACAATCACCTAATTCCCAATAACTTACTCCCACTCATCATCTGTAAAACCATACAGATGTGAGAATCATACCTGGTAAATACATACCCTGGAGCAAGGGTCAAATTGGGAAATCAGTTTTCTTTTAACAATACACAGTGAAACTGAAACATGATAATGTTTCGAAGGGGTATCCGGATATTCCTAGTAATGCCTCTTCCATTATCAGATTCATGACTATAACCGTATATTCCTTTTCCATCTCTCCAAATCCCTTTATGTCTTTAGTCGTTAACTTCTGCACACCATCGTTAGGCTAAATGGTTTTCTTCCTTCCCTACCATTCGCCACCAGCCTATGGTCTAGAAGAAGACTATCCAATAAGCGTAATAGGTGTACTGTCCTAATCTTAGGAGTACTCGCAATGCGAGAGAAGGTAAAGATAAAAGACAACTGAATAAACCTTATTCCTATTTCTCATGAACCAGAATCCATCCCCGAACTGGAACAAGTCCCTTCGAGTTCGTATATAACCATACGATGGAGTATCCAATAAACTGTGGATCTTCGTAGTGATACGGGATGTTCCGGAGAAATACAAAGGTGAAGTAGGAGTGGCGATGAAATACTTGGTTTGGTCGTGAATAGCAGTCGCAATTTACTTTGCCCTCTTACTAATCCCTTTATTTGTCTTAACTTATTACCTTCTGTACACCATCGTTAGGCTAATTGGTTTTCTTCATTCCCCACTGTTCAGCACCTGCCTATGGTTTGGAAGAAGATTATCCAACTAGCATAATAGGTGTGCCGTCCTAATCCAAGGAGCACTCGCAACTTGAGAGAAGGTAAAAGGAAAAGACAACTGAATAGTCCTATTCATTTTCTCCAGAACCGGAAACCATCCTCGAATAAGTTCCTTCGAGTTCGTATATAACCATACGATGGTTTTATCCAATGGAAGTGGATGTTCATAGTGATACGAGGTGTTCTGGAGAAAAGGGTAAAAGAAGGAGTGGCAATGAGGTATACAACTCTGACAATCTAAAAGCCAGTGTTATAAGAAGGTTCGGTCAACTCGGTTACTGAGTCATAGTCAAGGGTCGGGCCATGGTCGCTGCCAAAGAGAGAGAGAAAAGAAACACTCAGTGAGCACTCTAAACTAGATCAGAATGGTTATCACTTTATCTAATCAGGAAACCTCCCACTGTAACCTCAAATTCTCCTCCAAACCTGAAAGAAGAATTAGTCGGGATCACCCGAGGAGTAAACAAACTCATCAGTGGGAATCGGGATCCAACTATCATCGCATGATAACGTTATAGAATCCACTCACGTTATCACACTCCAGAAGGTATGCGCATATCTGGCAAGTTTCGGTTTCTTTGGAAACGCCCGATGTGATTTTTACCCCATGCTCTTATGACCTTGACTTTGGCCAACAAGCCTTAAGTCACATGTCAAGTTCTACCCGTCATTATCGAGGTTAATTTGAACCCACCCATACCTACCCTTGACTTTGGCCAACAAAGCAGTATGACTGTCCCAATCCAACGCATCTATGCAACAGAAAAGTAACAAATAGCTACCATACACTATGCCTTGTGTCATGACCCGAAGAAATAGGGTAATCCTAATTAGGGGTCGCCTCGCGCCATCCAGACGATTCCCCCATAGATGAATTCATCTACTCACCTGAATGCCTCGCTAATCCGATCCGACCACCGCCTTGCCTTTACGCGCCGTGTCCCATATTTCCCCGACCGATCATATATTTGCACAACACCAAGCATAAGATTACATATCCTAAAACGATGCAAGTCACAATATACAAATATCGACGCTCCCGAATTAAACATAACGTGCACTCGGTGCGCGGGAAAACACATGAAAATCGCTAAATCTTAACTAGAATCGTGTTTTCGGGGAAAATCGACAAAACTAAAACCCGACTAGACAAAACCCCGCGTTCGCGCACACTAATAGTTGTTTATGAAGCTAATTATATCGCTAATATAACACAATTAGATCACATTCTAATTTTTATAAAAATCTAGTAAGCAAAAAGCATACCGATTCGATGCAAATATCGCAATTTTATCGATCTAGCGAGCGCAACATCGCACAATTCACCACTCTAACTAATTAGATAACCAAACCCTAACTTAACTCCATCAACCATGCTACAAACCCTAATTTGAAATCAAATCCCTCTCTTGATTTGCATTAACAAGTAATTACAACTAAATTAATACTTCAAAATTCAATTTTTAGCACATTCAATCTACAATTTAACAACTAGTTCAGAAATTTCACCTCACAAGTTGAATCCTAGCATGCTCAAGCCACCAAAGAAGTCTCCTTTCTTAAAGTTTTGAACTAATTTGGCTTGAGGAGAGAGTGGATTAGGGTTTTGTTTTGAATTGGAGAAGTAATTTATGAATTTTTTATGGATTTTGTTATGAAATTGAAGCAAGAATGAAGTGAGAAGATGAGGGATTTTCTGCAGTTTTGGTCGGCTAGAAGCAAGAAGTGGGAAGTGTGGGATTTTTGTGGAAGTTTCTAGGTCAAAAAACCCCTTATGTTCTCATTTAATGCTTTTCACATCAAGCTTTTTACAAAAAAAAACCCCATTTTACTTCATTTTCTTCATAAATTTCAAACCCTAAAACTAAAATGTTGCAAGCCATGACACAATTTATTAACACTATATTTTATCTTATAAAGATTCCTAATTATGAAATTTACCTAATTAAATTTGTATTTATCACTAATTTAATGTATTTTTAAAAGCCTAAAATAATACAAAAAAATAATTAATTACGAAAAAAAATTTATTTAACTAGAAAATTATAAGTGGCATTTTAGTGACAAAATTATAGTAATATCTTATCTAAATTTTGTATAATTAGCTCTACAATGAAAAATACTTAATTTGACTTTTTACGGAAAAGCCGAAAAATTAGCCGATTACCGAAAAACTGCTTAAACGATTTTCGAAGGGTTACAATCTTCCCCCCTTAAAGAAATTCGGTCCCCGAATCTAGAATTTAACTACGCGTACCTTTAGAAAGATGGGGATATCTCTTCCTCATCTCGACCTCGGCCTCCCAGGTGACATCCTCGCTATTCGGGCCACGCCAAAGGACCTTGACGGACGGTATAACCTTCGACCTCAATTTCTTCACCTGCCGATCCAAAATGACCACCGGCTGCTCGGTGAAAGAAAGATCACGCTCTAGCTGGATCGTTTGGTGCTGAATCGCCTGCGAAGGATCATGAAGGTACTTGCGGAGCATCGAGACATGGAATACGGGGTGAACATCGGGGAAGCTGGGCGGAAGAGCTAACCGATAAGCGACTGGACCAACACGCTCTAGGATCTCGAAAGGTCCAACATATCTAGGACTCAGCTTCTCTTTCCGCCCAAATCTCATTACACCTTTCATCGGAGAGACCTTCAGGAAAACATGATCGCCAACAGCGAACTCTAGTCGGCGACGGCGTCTGTCAGCATATGATTTCTGCCTGCTCTGTGCCGCTCTCATCCTGTCCCGAATCTGCTGTATCTTTTCGGTCATCTCCTGTACGATCTGCGGCCCCAAAATACTGCTCTCCCTGAGCTCTGTCCAACATACAGGCGATCGACATCTCCTCCCATATAAAGCCTCAAAAGGTGCCATCTGAATCGTCTCCTGGAAGCTATTATTGTAAGAAAACTCGATCAAAGGCAAATGACGATCCCAGCTACCACCGAAATCTAAAACACAAGCTCTGAGCATGGCCTCAAGAGTCTGAATAGTATGCTCCGACTGACCGTCAGTCTGCGGATGAAAGGCTGTGCTAAAACTCAATCGGGTGCCCAAAGCTTCATGAAGTTTCTGCCACAATCGGCTGGTAAACTGGGTGCCCCGGTCGGACACGATGCAAGTCGGAACACCATGCAGTTGCACGATCTCATCAATATAAACCTGGGCATACTGAGAAAATCCAAAAGTGGTCTTCACTGGCAGGAAGTGAGCCGCTTTCGTCAGTCGATCCACAATCACCCAAATAGAGTCATACCCTCGACTGGTCCTGGGTAGACCCACAATGAAGTCCATGGAGACCTGCTCCCACTTCCACTCAGGGATAGGCAAAGGCTGTAACTCGCCGGCTGGCCTCTGTTGCTCGGCCTTGACTTGCTGACAAGTCAGGCATCTCGACACAAAGTCTGTAACATCCTTCTTCATCCCGTCCCACCAGTAAAGCTCTCTCATATCACGGTACATCTTAGTGGAACCTGGGTGAACACTGTATACCGATCCATGTGCCTCCTCGAGAATATCACGCCTCAGTCCCTCTGAATCTGGCACGCACAGTCGAGTCCCAAATCGAAGTATCCCCGGATCATCAATCATGAACTCGAAAACTCTGCCCTGCCGAATCTGCTCAATAATCTCTAATATACGGGCATCGCCGGACTGTGCCTCACGGATACGGTCAAGTAACTATGGGCGTGCTCTGAAAAGGGCTAGCTGTCGCCCTATAGGAGTAAACTTGAACTGCACTCTGCTATCACATAAAACCTGCCAATCCGCCGTCGACTGCATCTGCACTGCGCTCAAACAAGATAAGCTACCTCCGGGCCTTCTACTCAAAGCATCTGCCACCACATTCGCCTTGCCCAGATGGTATAGAATCTCGCAGTCATAATCCTTCACCAACTCCATCCAACGGCGCTGTCTCAGGTTCAGATCTCGCTGCTGGAAGATATACTTCAAACTCTTGTGGTCAGTGAATATCTGGCACGACTCACCGTATAGGTAATGTCTCCAGATCTTAAGTGCCAATACCACTGCAGCCATCTCTAAATCATGGGTGGGGTAGTTCTGTTCGTGTTTCCTTTGCTGCCGAGAAGCATACACGATAACTCAGTCGTGCTGCATCAATACACAGCCCAGCCCCACTCGAGAAGCATCACAATATACTACGAACCCGCCTGATCCTGAAGGCAATGCTAATACTGGTACAGTAGTCAGACGAGTCTTCAACTGCTGGAAACTATCCTCGCATGCCTGGGTCCAATCAAAAGGAACCCCCTTCCGGGTCAATCCGGTCAACGGTGCAGCAATGCGGGAGAAATCCTGGACAAAACGTCGATAGTAGCCGGCCAGACCTAGAAAACTGCGAACCTCTGTAACTGATACTGGTTTAGGCCAACGCTGAACTGCCTCGATCTTCTTCGGGTCCACACAAATACCATCTCTCGTCACAACATGACCCAAGAAGTCGACACTGTCTAACCAGAATGCGCATTTAGAAAATTTGGCGAACAACTGATGCTCCCTCAAAGTCTGCAATGTGATACGTAAGTGCTGCTCATGCTCCTCCCGGCTCCGAGAATAAACCAAGATGTCATCAATGAACACAATAATGAACTGATCGAGATACGGCCTGAATACACGGTTCATCAAATCCATAAATGCTGCCGGGGCATTGGTGAGCCCGAACGACATCACCAAGAACTCATAATGACCATATCGAGTACGGAAGGCGGTCTTCGGAATATCCTCCTTCTGAACCCGCAACTGGTGATAACCTGACCGTAAATCAACCTTCGAGAAAAACCCTGCACCCTGGAGCTGATCGAATAAGTCATCAATGCGGGGTAGGGGATACCTGTTCCGCACAGTAACCCGGTTCAGCTGACGATAATCAATGCATAAACGCAAACTTCCGTCCTTCTTCTTAACAAACAAGACGGGAGCACCCCAAGGTGACACACTCGGTCGGATAAGCCCTTTGTCCAGCAAGTCCTGTAACTGATCCTTTAGCTCTCTCAGCTCTGCCGGGGCCATCCAATAAGGCGGTATAGAGATAGGCCCCGTGCCGCGGATCAAGTCAATACAGAACTCAATCTCGCGCTCTGGTGGCAGACAAGGCAGCTCGTCGGGAAATACATCAGGGAACACTCTCACAACAGGAACCTGGTCCAACGGAACCTCTGTGGAACTAGTATCACAAACATAGGCTAAGAATCCCTGACACCCTTTTCTTAAGAGCTGACCAGCGCGAAGAGAAGAAATCAAGCTGGGATGGGTAGCGCTACGATCTCCCTAAATAACAAGTACCGGCTAACCAGGAAAACTGAATCTGACTGCTTTTTCACGGCAGTCCACGGATGCATAACAGGTGGCTAGCCAGTCCATACCAAGAAGAACGTCAAAGTCTAGCATATCGAGGAGAATCAAATCAACTGAAGAATCTCTCTCCCCAATACGAATGGAACACAATTGGTACACAAAACGGGCAACAAAAAACTCGCCTACCGGTGTAATAACGACAAGCAGTTGATCTAACGGAGAAGACTCTTGGCCCAACCTCGGTGCAAAGTACGTGGATACATAAGAATGTGTGGAGCCTGGATCAAATAATACCCGTGCATCAAAATAACATTCTGGCAGAGTACCTGTCACGACGGCATTGGATTCCTGTGCATCCTAAAGTGTCAATGCGAACACTCGGGCCTGTCCACCACTAATAGCTGGCTGTCCTCTTCCTCTACCTCGGCCTCGGCCTCTGCCTCTGTCGCCTCGTCCTCTTTGAACCAGACCGCCACGCCCACGGCCTTTAGAAGCATCCGGCTGGCGTGGAGCATCATCAGGAGTAGGTAGTAAAGCTCTCTGAGGAGGTGGTGAGGGTGGTAAGGTCACATGCGGGACTGTCGCCATGCCCTGACGTCCCATGGTACAGTCTCTGATACGGTGGTACTGACTCCCGCACCGAAAACATCTTGGAGACGACTGCTGGGTCTGTGGATATGAACCAAATAACTGACCTCGTCTCAATCCTCTGCCTCCCCCATCTCCCGGAAATAATCTATAACGATGTCTGCCCATCTGTCGCTGAGCTGGCGTATCAGTACGGATCCTCTTCGGCCCAGAAACGACCGGAGTCTCAGAAATACGCTCCTCCAAAAGTAAGGCTGCATCCATCGCGGCTGCGTATGTATGAAAGTGCTGGGTGCCGATGGCAAGGAATAGCTGTGTATCAAGCCCTCGCACAAACCTCTTTATTCTCTTCTCTTCTGTGTCTACTAGGTACGGAGCATATCGAGACAACTGGGTAAACTGTATATCATACTCCGACACTATCATCCCAGGAGTCTTGCGCAAAGACTCAAAACTACGGGCTCGAGCATCTCGGACACTCTCCGGAAGAAAACGGGCAAGAAATGCAGATGTAAACTCATTCCAGGTCATAGAAGGCAGACCTGCAGCTCGGCCTCTCTCTACTGAATCGTACCATGTCTGGGCAAGACCTTCCAGACGAAAACTCGCAAACTCCACCAAACCATCCTCAGAACACCTCAACGAACGGCAAATTCGAGCCATCCTATCAAGAAATTCCTGTGGGTCCTCTGTCGCATCCGTACCGGTAAAAGCTGGAGGTCTCAATCTCATGAACTCCTGTAGTGAAACAGGGATAGTCTCCGTACTAGCAGCAGGAGTGACCATCTGTGCAGCAGGTACAATCGTGGTCTGTGCGGTGGAAGGAACGTCCTCGGATCTCTGTGCCCGGCTGGACTCAACTAAAGATCCCATCATCTGTCGCAACTCTTGCATGCCGGCCTCTAGTCTGGCAATACGGTCTGGATAAGACGGATCGGTATGACACTGAGGGGTAGGCGTATCATCCCGCTAGATCCTCGCCTCAGACGGGCCCGCCCGAATCTCATCCCTAGCGGCAGCCCGCTGAGCTCTCATAGTCTTTGGCGGCATCGAAGATGGAATAAGAAACAGGACTGATAAGAACATTGCAATTGAATCAAGGAATGCAAGGAATCAAGAAAGGAAAAACAAGCAATTATTTCCTAAGGTCACTTAGGAGGAGTACCGTATCGTAAGTATGCCGCGGATCATACCCACGCTATGCCACTCTGCTTAAGTCACCTACTCCATCTACCAAGGTCGTCCTACACTCAGAAAGGTATAACCTACGCTCTGATACCAACTTTGTCACGACCCGAAAGTACGGAACGCGACTGGCACTTAGATTACGAGACGTCTAAAGGCGTAACGTAACCTAAGTCAGCCAAGCCCAGAAAAATCTAAACCAAAATCAAAAGAGAGTGAAGGAAAACCTTACATGAAAGCAATTTTTTTAAATCAATCAAGTTGCATAGAATCCCTTTTTAAAAACATCAAAAATTTCTGAAAATTTCGGCAGAGTCTTCCCTGTATTTTCTAACCCCCAAAATGGGTACAACAAGATATATACAACCTGTAATCATAAATGGCATCCCCAAGCGGGAGCTAGCTCTTCGCCCAAGGCGGATCACAACCACATGCAATATATAAGTAATATCAAGAAAAGAGCATAAAAGAAACGCAAAATATCAGAAAACACAACGCCGGCTCAAGTGAGCTCGACCCAAAAGAAACCCCAAATATACAAATCTCTCAGTCTCATCACTAGGTCGCATATACAATATAAACTGGTAGATGGAGAATACTAGATACAATGATAGAGCAAAAAGAAACAAAGTGTGCTCGCAACCCACCTACGGGCGATGTCGCGAGTCTGAGCAAAAGGAGCTGATGATAAGATAGCCCGCCGCTACAAGGGTGAAGGGTCCGACCTGCAAGACACTGTGGCACAACGGAGGTGAGTTGCCAGCTCGTGAGTAGAATATAACATCTAATAAGGCAATCGTAAGAATGCACGGAAATGCGTCACAGCATGTATGTTCAGATGTGATATAATACCTCTAGTATGCATGCACATGTATGCAATGTCATTACTAAATCTTTAAGTGTTTTAAATGCTAAGGGTACTGCATTCTTAACTTTAGAAAATGAATATCTATATAATAGCTAAGTACCAACAAGAAACCATCTGAAAACCTGTGTCAAGCATCGACACCAAATATGAAATCATATCTGTCTCAATATCTCACTGTATCAATGTCTCAAATATCGGGCTCTGTCAGTCCGGATCGGCCCATATCATCAAATCTCACGACAACGGTCGGTATCCTCCGGATATCCGTCGTGCCAGACATCACCGGTAGGTAGTCTTCCCCTGCCAGGCTCATCGTCTACAACTCGATCTTCTTGCCCCGGGGTACCATACCGGGCCCACCATGTACCCGAGACGGTTCATCCACTCCTCGAATCGGGTCTCGAAATCCAACAGAAAACATGAAAACTCATGGTGGACGACACAGACATCATGAGAAAACCAAAACTTTGGTTTCAAAATGATAAATATAAGCTTTTGTTAAATTCTTGCGGTTTTCCCGAAAAATCCAGAAATCGCAGCAATACTGAAATCCTCAAGAAAAATCATAATGTCCACATGTTATATATGATAAATGTCTATGATAACAAGGTATGCAATGTGAATTATGGCTAAAAATCCATGTAAGTATGATGATGATGCGAGGTATATACATGCTATGCAATTTCATATATCATGTATGATGCAAGTGGCGATACTAAACTAAACAGGTTCTATGGTGCACGTGGCATGGCAATTACCAAAGGCGTGTGTGTCACATGAATAGTGCGCGTGCAACAGATGCCAATGGTAATGGTGTTCGTGTCCTACGAAGTGATATCGCATATGTGTATATGAATGTTATATGAATGTCCATGCAATCTAGTATACGGTTAGCTGTGAGGGTATGCAATGTAAATAAAGAGGTAAGCTATCTAGCAATACAAGTCATGCAAGAAATAGCGTAATCCTAACTAGGGGTCGCCTCGCGCCATCCATACGATTCCCCCATAGATGAATACATCTATTCACCTGAATGCCTAGCTAATCCGATCCGACCACCGCCTTGCCTTTACGCGCCGTGTCCGATGTTTCCCCGACCGATCCTATATTTGCACAACACCAAGAATAAGATTACATATCCTAAAATGATGCAAGTCACAATATACAAATATCCACGCTCCCGAATTAAACATAACGTGCACTCGGTGCGCGGGAAAACACACGAAAATCGCTAGATCTTAACTAGAATCGTCATTTCGGGGAAAATCGACAAAACTAAAACCCGACTAGACAAAACCCCGCGTTCGCGCACACTAATAGTCATTTATGAAGCTAATTATATCGCTAATATAACGCAATTAGATCACATTCTAATTTTTATAAAAATCTAGTAAGCAAAAAGCATACCGATTCGATGTAAATATCGCAATTTTATCGATCTAGCGAGCGCAACATCGCACAATTCACTACACTAACTAATTAGATAACCAAACCCTAACATAAATCCATCAACCATGCTACAAACCCTAATTTGAAATCAAATCCCTCTCTTGATTTTCATGAACAAGTAATTACAACTAAATTAATACTTCAAAATTCAATTTTTAGCACATTCAATCTACAATTTAACAACTAGTTTAGAAATTTCACCTCACTAGTTGAATCCTAGCATGCTCAAGCCACCAAAGAAGTCTCCTTTCTTCAAGTTTTGAACTAATTTGGCTTGAGGAGAGAGTGGATTAGGGTTTTGTTTTGAATTGGAGAAGTAATTTGTGAATTTTTTATGGATTTTGTTATGAAATTGAAGCAAGAATGAAGTGAGAAGATGAGGGATTTTCTGCAGTTTTTGTCGGCCAGCAGCAAGAAGAGGGAAGTGTGGGATTTTTGTGGAAGTTTCTAGGTCAAAAAGCCCTTATGTTCTCATTTAATGCATTTCACATCAAGCTTTTTACAAAAAAAACCCATTTTACTTCATTTTCTTCATAAATTTCAAACCCTAAAACTAAAATGTTGCAAGTCATGACACAATTTATTAACAATATATTTTAGCTTATAAAGATTCCTAATTGTGAAATTTACCTAATTAAATTTGTATTTATCACTAGTTTAATGTATTTTTAAAAGCTTAAAATAATAAAAAAATAATTAATTACGAATTTTTTTTTATTTAACTAGAAAATTATAAGTGGCATTTTAGTGACAAAATTATAGTAATATCTTATATAAATTTTGTATAATTAGGTCTACAATGAAAAATGCCTAATTTGACTTTTTACGGAAAAAGCCGAAAAATTAGCCGATTACCGAAAAACTGCCTAAACGATTTTTGAAGGGTTATACCTTGACTTTGGCAAACAAACATAGCATGAATACTAAGTGCTACCCGTCTGAAATGACGGAGGGCTACGAATGGTTTTTGGCGAAAAACCTTTAACGTAATGAACTTGATATCGTTGAAGGAACCGGATAGCTTTTTATAAAAATATAGTGGCGAAAACCTTTGCTAAAGAGGTCACTCCCGGTGAAGGGATCTCGGCTCTTTCCCCTTAGAATGAGGTGCAGGATATTCCAACTGAATACCACGATGCAAAGCAAAAAGTAATCGACTATAGTGAAGTTATTACCCTGACGCAAACTTCTGTCCAAGGGGTCACTCCCGGTGAAGGGATCTCGGCCCTTGCCTCGTCGACTGAGGTGCTGGATATTCATAACCGAATACCATTGTGCAAAACAAAAGAGAACGTCCTTGCAATAATAGCTTTTTGAAAAAAGTTCCAACAACATCAGAATAGGTTTGTTTAGCATGCATTGATCCGAATCAATGCATTCCCATCAATTAATCACACCACAAAAAAACAAAAATATAATGTACGTATATGCCATCCGCATTCACCACTGGGTCCCGTCATCACCCGTTAGGTTACTTAACTAACGACAGAGCGGGGACTGGACTAGCGCGGGTGTAAAACATATACAACATCTACTAGTAAATATATATATATATATATATATATATATATATAATAATCGCTCCAGGCATGCTAAAATGCAACATCACAGAGAGGTAATAAGCATCACAGAACAATACAGATAATCTGGGGTTCCCGGGTTTCATAGAGCCTCTATTGAAACTCGACGTTCCCCTGGTCGTGTGGATAGCCTGTGCAATGAAATCCTAGACCCCTACGGGCGCGGCAAGTTACCCACCAAAACCTGAAGCGAGGCAGCCCCCTTTAACAAAGTGAATGGACCACCCTGCACTTCACGGAATATGTTAACTTGATCACCCCTCCTTGGGTCAACCTATACCCCCTACGAGTGCGGCGAATAGCCCGCCAATTCTAGAGTAAATCCCCCTCCGTCTCAAAGCCATGAGATGCGGGCCCGTTTCCCTCTAGAACCCGGCTATCCGTGCACCACTCCGCGGGGCAATCCTAGTACAGAAAGTAAAATATACATACAACGGGTACATCGACCTCAGCCCGGTCGTGCCCCAAAAGAATAATATACAAACAGGCAGTGACGACAGTCCACATGTCGGACGCTCGCCCCGCAATATCAAATGTACAAATACAACCAAACTGCACTACCATTGCATCCAGGCTATCCACCACGACAAATCCGCAACATCACAACACAACACACAACATCAACGTGAATGTCACGTTCGCAAATTCGTCTTAAAGAGCTATAGCAATTAGACAAGATTTACCGATCAAATGACATTCACGGTCGCAGATATAATGTAAATACTGTGAACTAACATATTTAAATTTTCGATCGACAAAATTTCCCGAAGTGGGCCCCAAGCACAATTCCCAGTACTCAAACAAATCTGGGCCCAAAAAAAAATACCAGAAACCCCAATTCCGAGTCAGAGACCACTGCAGAAGGTTTGGTGCATTGATGCTACAGGAGTGCGGCGGAACCGCGGCCAAAACAAGGGTAATGCCGCGGTTCCGCGGCGCTATAGTGGGTTCATGCTATGCAATTTCTGCAGTGTTCTAAGAAAAGCCAGCCTGTTTTTCTACAATACTCAAAATAATTTTTTGACGATAAAAAATATTCGATAGAAACTTCATGAAATGGAATCGCGGTTTCGGAAATTTCGTTCGATCGAAGTACTAAACACGTTAGAGCAAGCTAGTAAAGGTTAATGGCGTAGCTCTGATACCATGTAATTCTACGGTATTGCTCCGGCCGTCTGTCCGAGGCCAAAATGCGGAAACGAAAACATTTTCAAAACTTGAAACCAGCGCTATCGTACACTATAAACCCGGATCGAACCATTAACCTACAACTAGCAACTAGAGAAGGGATAGAAAGGCTATACCGATCGATCCGTGTCCTTCGGTCTTTGGCCACCATCCCAAACTCCTCACGGCATCTCCGGTCTTGATCTCCTCGTCGGAAAGGGCACCACATCATCGAGTCTTTTTACGGGCTCCCGCTTCATTCGAAGCAACTCGGGCACGAAGTTCGCTAGCCGACGTGTCCAAGGCGATATAGAGAATGTGTGTGATAACTTTGTCTCAAGCATCCATTGATTCTCATCATATGAGAGTGTATGGATGGAGATTAGAGATGATGCCATTAATGGAGGTTGTGAGCTAGAGCAAGAAGAAGAAGAAGAAGCCTTTTCTTTTCTTGTGTTCTATGATGAAAATGAGAGTGAGAATCAATAATACAAGAGCAAACCCAAAGGGATATGGCTGCCCTCCTCTCTCTTCCTCTCATTTCATCTCACAAATCAATCACATAAGGTGACATTTGCACAATAAATGAGACCATGAGTCACCCATGAAGTACATGTCTCATTTAATGCTCAAAATGATGAAATAAGCTCACAATTTCCATTTGTAAACATTAACCCAAATGTTTACAACAATAAAAAGATACGGCAACATCTAAAGTAAACTCGTGATGGATCATAAGGATACCCCTCACCTGTATATATATACCTGCATCCGCATTCCGACTGAATGCGAATGCGATGAGACTAAAGCGATCCAACAAATCTAATACAAGGATCCGGCTTAAACCAAAGCCCACTAGTTTGATTCGTCCGATCATGATCCATGCACTACCGCACGTATATGATCGAACCCAGCTATATATCATACGGCCTCTACAGCGTTTCGCCCGAAACTTGAGAAACTGTCTGTGGGGGACTCTAAAGACTCGTCAATACTTTGGCTGTGGATTTAACCACTAGCACGTCAGTGGTACTAGCTGTACGTAACGGGCTACCTGGTATTGACCAAAAAGGAGGTCGATGAGCGAACTCATTCTGACACCCTACTGAGCCTGTCAGTGACAATATCCGTACAGTCCGGTCCGTTCGTCTATGAGCATCGCATGGTGGGCATAGGGGGTTGGTAAAAGTCAGACCCCCAAAAGCGGTACACGTCATGTCGGAGTGTAGCCCAGAACACCCTGAGATACTACTGGAATACCTAACAGTAAATCTTCTGCCTTGGCCGAGGACTTCATGTAATAGCTCTTCTAGACACAGCGTGATCTCACCCCCAATACTGGGAGAGACGAAACCCCTGCCGATCCGCTCACTGCCTCCATGTGGCTCAGGACTGTACCCAACAAAAACCTATTTGCATGACTCCTTTGAGCCATGGTAGGGTAGTAATCAAAGCACAGTGGGAACTCACACGAGACAAATGACGATCTCAGGTCGATGGACTAACCTGTACACATGTCACCAGGGAACTTCTATCTAACGTCAGGTATAATACAACCTAGTATGTTCCCGGCCAGTCCTATCCGGTGTACTCATAACCCAATAAGCACATGTATACATCTTAGGTGAACCAACTGACACCAATGGCTTGTGAGACCGGCCACCGCCCCTCGTCGGGGTCTCGACTGTATACACTAGTCTACTAATGGAGTATCGATGCCCAGTCTCGAAAACTCCCACGACTATGGACCACTTTAAGGATGTGCTTATAGACCCCAGCTCCCACGTATATGATCGCCATCATACTGCTGACAGTCAAGCAAAAATCCTAAGGGCTCTATCAACGCGCAATAGTGACCTGTAAGGTCACCTGAAGAGGTACACGATGATAAAGATAAACCAGATAGTATATACTATCATCTCGAGTAAGACTGTCCTACTGGCATAGGTCCTCCCTCAAT
Source organism: Agapanthus africanus (assembly GCA_030015575.1). Classification (NCBI taxonomy): domain Eukaryota; kingdom Viridiplantae; phylum Streptophyta; class Magnoliopsida; order Asparagales; family Amaryllidaceae; genus Agapanthus; species Agapanthus africanus. The sequence continues at coordinate 388,764,495 of CM057344.1, forward strand.
CATTGCAATCGCGTCCCTGTGATCCAATAACTGACTCTGAGGGCACTTTATCCAACAATTTCAACAAGATTCCCGATTCCGACCGAGACCGAAATGTTTGATTTACAAGCAACTAATTAATTTTCTCAAAACTAATTAGTGTAGATTCCAAATATTGTATCACATTCTTGAAAACTAGACGATATTAAACATTTCGATCAATCTTTCAAAACCCACAATTCTTAGAGACCTCAACACTTGAGACAGATCAAAAATACCCCGACTGAGCCAATGGTATATATGGACCAGCACAAGAAAGCACGTCCCTTGCCTCACCAACGGCGTCGCGGAACCGCCGCTAAAAGCACCATTTGGTCGCGGTTCCACAGTTGTTAGGTCGTGTTAGGGGGTCGTTTTTCTTGGGGTCCCACACGATACCGTGCATGATCTTCTGAATATTTTTAAAACCAAAAATTCCAACTTTTGAAAATTTTCCATAAAGCATGTCAAGCATGGGTTTCGATGTTCGTTCGAACACTTTAATGTCATCTAGGTCACGCCTACTACTCTATCCTGGCTATGATATCACTGTTGGTGTTTGCTTAGCACCCTCACTAGGTTTTAACAAGCATCAAGTATGCAAGTTTAAAAAATCTTGAGGGCTAACCAACACGAACCAATAATCGAACTAGAAAATTAGGTGTAAAGCTACAAGTATCACATACTAGCAAGTGACTAACACTAAGAGGAAAGAAATAAAACCTTTGTAGACCTCTCATCGTTGACTCCTTGGTTCTACTGAAAACTTGAGAGGGTCCGCTTGAGGCCTTCGAAGTCCATGATGATCCACCACGGAGTTCCTTTGCTCAAGCTCCTTGCTTCACTTGACCTAAGTAGAAATGAAGCAAACAACCTGCACTAGTAGGCTAGACAAATATAAATTGGTGAAGTGGGTAATGAGATCACTAAATAAAACCTTTCTTTTCTTTCTCTTTTACTCACTAGGAAATGATAGAGAGCTTGGAAGAAGAAGGAGATGGAAATGGCTAAGCTTTAGCTTATGAGAGATAAGTACAAGAGTAACAAAAAAATATGAGAGAGAGAGAGAAAGTCACACTCACTCTTAACCCATGGCATGAAAATATCTAGATATTTTAGTAGTTGAGTTAGTGGAGGATTAGAAATAAAACCATGGTTACATGAGATATTTTAGGAAGTGTGCAGAAACAAAATATCAACCATCGATTTATTCATAATTTCCATTAACTCAAAAATAAAAATACCACAAATGTTTTCATGTGAGTCTTGCATTGCCATCTCCAATGTATCATCAACCATGACACATGTATGCATGCATGTGTGCATACATATCAATATAAACATACATACGTAGATGCATACAAATAAAGAAAGGATTTAATAAATGAGGTAATGTCACATGATATCAAATCAACACTTGATTTAATAATCCGGTCATATCTCATACGACCCGACCAATATAAAACGCCAGATTAAAATACGGTATCATATACTCATATTTAATCAAGCTCCCATGCATAACCCCGTATGCGCCCCACATCGTTTCGCCTGAGCTCGGGAACCCTTTTGTGGGACTCTAAGACTCGTCAATACGCTAGCAGTAGGATGTGATCATATCATATACCCATAAACCATCAGCAGTACTAGCTGCACGTAACGGCTCCCAGTTATTGAGCGAACAGAAGAACAACAAGTGAACCTGTCAAAACTCCCGTAGAGACAACCCGCAACACTTACCATACAGTCTGGTCTCCTCATCGGATATGCTGCATATTGAGTCTAGGGATGGTATCGTCGACCCCAATAACTCAATAAGTCATGCCGATGTATGGCCTATAACAGACCGAGAAACTTCTGATAACACTTACCAGTAAATCTCATCAGCCCTGGCCAGGGACTTTCAGTTATAGCCAATCGAGCACAGCGCAACATCAACCGGGAGAGTCGAAACCCCTTCTATCGCTCATTGCCTCCATGTGCCTCGGGACTGTACCCAAAAGCCACCTATTTGCATGAATCGATAGTGTCGTGGTAGGGTGGAAATAAAATTATAGTGCGAGAACAAACAAGACTCGATGACGATCTTAGGTCTACAAACTAACTTGTACAAGTGTCACCTAAGAACTGCTATTCGACGATAGATATAATACCATATATGAGTTCTCGGCGAGTTTGTTCAGTGTACCCAGTCTCCACTGAGCACCCGTATACAATCTTTGATGTCAAACACCAAAGGATATGGGATCATCCATCGCCCATCAAATGGGTCAAGAAACGTATACGCTAGTCTACTCTGGAATATCGATGCCCAGTCTCGATACACCCACGGCTAGGAACATTTAAGGATACGCTTATAGACTAGTCATGCCCCACTAGTATGATCTGCATCATAATCATGATAGTCAAGCGGATATCCTAAGGGCTTCAGCAATATGTACTAAATGAATAGTATACACAATCAAGTGAACATATTAAGATAAAGAGTGACCAGATAACATACTATCATGTCAAGCAAGAAACTCCTCTGAATATATATATATATATATGTGTGTGTGTGTGTGTCAATACATCCAATATCAAATAATGGCCTCTAAGGCATACATATATCCAACAAGATGAGACCTTTTCTCCAGTAGCTATGCTTAAGTCCATCAGGATCCTACTTGCCATTGCTTCATACCATGACTATGAAATCTGGTAGATGGACGTCAGGACCGCTTTTCTAAATGGTGATTTAGAAGAGAGCGTGTATATGACACAACCGGAGGGCTTCGTAGATAGTGGGAGCAGCGGAAAGATATGCAAGCTGCTTCAATCAATCTACGGATTAAAGCAGGCGTCATGGAGCTGGAACATCTGTTTTGATGCAGCAGTCAAAGAGTTTGACTTCATCAAAAACGTAGATAAACCATGTATATATAAAAAGGTTGTAGAGAGTAAGGTTTCATTCTCGTATTATACATGGATGACATACTCTTGATAGGAAATGATGTTCCAATGCTGCACTTGGTCAAACTCTTCCTATCACAAAAGTTCTCCATGAAAGATATGGGTGATGCCTCCTCCATCCTGGAGATAAATATCTATAGAGATAGATCGAAAAGGATATTGGGATTGTCCCAATCCAGGTACATAGACACCATACTAAAGAGGTTTAGTATGGAAGATTCTAAGAATGGTAATTTTACCGCTTGTTCAGGAATCACTCTCTCCAAAGAGATGTCTCTCAAGACTGATTTGGAGAGGGCTTGCATGCACGTGATACCCTATGCTTCCGCAGTTGGGTCCATCATGTACGCAATGTTTTGCACCAGACCGGATGTAGCTTACACACTTAGTGTGGTAAGTAGGTATCAATCAGACCCAGGAGAGAAGCGCAGGATAGCTGTGAAGAACATTCTTAAGTACTTGAGAATGACTAAAGAGATGTTCTTGGTTTATGGTAACGGTGAACTCCAGGTGGAGTCCTTTAACGATTCCAGCTTCCAGAGTCATAAGGACGGCAGCAAGTTTGTCTCAGGTTTTGTCTTCACCCTCAATGGAGGGGCGGTATGTTGGAAGAGTTCCAAGCAAGATACCGTAGCAGACTCGACGATGGAGGCTGAATACATCGCTGCTAACGAAGCTGCCAAAGAGGTTGTCTGGATGAAGAAGTTCATTACTGAACTTGGTGTGGTTCCATCCATTGAGAATCCAATACCTTTGTATTATGATGACAATGGAGTTGTGGCTTTGGCCATGGAACCTGTCACGAACCGAAATTATTAGCTCGCGACCGGCACTTAAATTACGCCACGTCTATAGGCGTAACGTAGTTCAAGTAAGCCGAAGCCCAGAAATCTAAACCTTTTTAATGAAAATAGAAGAGGTGAAGTTTTGAAATAAAGGTATGATGAAATCAAAAGTTTTCTTAAATGCATAGATAATGGAACATGAAAAATGCAAGTGGATTTACTAGTGGAAAACATGTTTCGTCTTTTAAAAATTTGGGCAGCACCTCCCTTTTATATTTTGATCCAAAACAACATATACATGATAATATAAAAGGCATCCCCAAGCGGGAGCTAGCACTTCGCCAATCTTCGGAATCACAACCACGCAAGACAGAAATATACGTATACGACGTCCTACGGCGAAGATCAACACAAAGGATAAAGTAAAGAAAGACATCAACCCACCAAACGAACATATAACCCATCGCTCTAAGCCTCGCAACTACAAGTCTTTCTATATATACAAATACTATTCCGATGGATGGAGTTAACTAAATACAACAGGAATAATAATACAATAGGGGTACGATCCAACATGTACCACCTACTGAAGCAAATCACCCGAATCCAAGCTGTGTGCCAGCGATGCCGCTACTGATCCTTGCGGTCAACTTGCAAGAACTGTAGCACAACGGGGGTGAGTTGTCAACTCATGAGTAGAAAACATCATCAGGTAGAAATCAAAAAAAAATATTCCTAGGTCAAATATATCATAAAGGTAATACTATGATATCTAGGGTGACCGTATCTGCAAATTTGCCAACAATATATTCACTGCCTAACTGCATGTGGCTAACATCTACGTGTCTATCAATGACACAACAACATCATGCATGTAAGTATCATGAAAGCATATGCATGTAAATATGAGGGTATCTACTAACGTGTGTCTATCAATGACACATCAAAAATTATGGAACCTGAGTGTCCAGCATCGACACTCGAAACATCATGAAACCTGTGTCCAACATCGACATGTAAATCCTCATATATCTCGGGCTCCAATCAGTCCGTATCGGCCCACGAGCTCCGTCTTTCCGGATCGGCCCTCGGGCTCCGGCAGTACGAATCGGCCCATATCTATCTCTTGACTTCGGTCGGTATCCTCCGGATAACCGCCGAGCCCAAATGCTATCACCGGTAGGTAGTGTTCCTTCTGCCAGGCTCATCGGCTAATCATCGACATACCTTTGTTGCCCCGGGGTACTATACTGGGTCCACCATGAACCCGCAAATGGATCATCGAGCTCCTCGAATCGGGTTTCTATCACACGTCGTAGAACAGAGAAAACGCATGGTGGACACATTAAAATATCATATCAAGAGAAACTAGGTTTTTAAAACAATACACGTTTTCTTTTGAAATATCACCACGGTTCTCAAATCCAGAAATCTCATGAAAACAGCATCCCAATGCGTATAGCCGTAAAGCATGATGTATGCAAACATATAACAGAAATATGAGCATATCCATATATCATGCAACATGGAACAGTGATGTGACAATATCAGTATATCATGCGACATATCATAATGATGTGAGCATAGCAATATATCATAGCATGATGTAGCAATCCAACCGTGTAAGTGACATAGCAATTATCGATGATGACGTGTGTGAGCCGGCCAATCTGTGGAAGTGTAACATACGTATCATCGATAATGGTGTAGGTGTAATAGCACATGTATATGTAATGCAATGAGAATAACATGAACATAGCATAAAGTAAATCGTGAGCGCAATGCTATAAGGTATGCGTCTCTACAATATGTCCGAGTCGGTGAATCTATCAATCGGCATCCGGCCACATAACATCACGTACGGTACAACCATTGTACGACAGCCTCTAGTCAAGGGTATGGATCAATCATTAGTTAAAACTCATCATGTACTGTAAATTATCGTACGGCGGCATTAAACCATTAAGGATCCTATCAACCTATATGACAATGAGGGTATGGACCTAACGTCTCGTACGGCATATCACTCCTGATTCACAACATTATATATATCTATATACCTATAACCCATGTCACATCCGTAACAATCTCATATCGTGGGACCGAAAAAGGTATCAACTATCTCATATCGACTCGCATCATTATAACGACATATCACACCAAATCATCATATCACATCGTATACATTTTTCATCACATCAATATCTCACATCAAGTTATTTTACATATACATTCTATCTTATAAATCTTATTTCATGCTACTCTAAATCTCATACTTAATCTTGTGCAACTACATGTCTATATATCGTGATTCACATTCACTTTTCCTATCCTTATATATATCAATTCGAGACATCATTTCTTTCATATCATGCCACACTAAACCTTTAATCACATCCATAGGTTCCTAGAATAGGTTTCTCTAACCATACACTATATATCGGTTTCCATTTATAATTGCGGGGGTGCTATACCCCATCCACCCGACTTCCCACGTAGATATAAATCTACTCACCTGCGGATCTTCTTATTCAGCCGTAGTCGATATGCTTCGTCGTCTCGGAATCCACACGAAGGTACCTACAATAAATACACAATCACAAATGCTATTAACATCAAGTCCAGAAAACCAATACAGCACACGGTGCGCTCATAGGTTAGAACCTATAGCCTATGCATGCAAAACAACCAAACAACCCTCGTCGTTGACGTACAAACATCCAACGACCCAATACAATATCAATATCAAAAACCAAGTTCATAAATCGCAAATACCAAATGCAGCAACGAAGGAAATCACTCCCAGATTTCACCTAAGGCCAAAATGGGGAATTTTGCATACAGGAGAGGTCTAATTAAAAGATATAGGAGCCATGGACCAAGTACGAACCATTTCGAGCATACCCAGGCCGCAATTTGTGGCCATATTGGATTTATTTGCGGCCAGTAAATGGGGTGGAGGTCTCAGATTTCTAGGATAGGTTCTTCAGTGCCTGCACGTATCTCTGTAATGGCAACTTATTTTATAGTAGTCTCGGGTCATCCAAGATTCCCATATATATTCACAAACTGTCAATTAACCAAAGTCGGAAAGTTCTAAGTTCATGTTTTGGTTCTAATCCCGGGTCTAAGCCAGTAACAACACCACTAGGGTCTTTTAGACACCCACTAAAGATCATGATCCCACACAAATACCCAAACCCTCTCTTGAATTTTCCAAACATCACTAATCAACACCGATTTAAGTCTAAACTAACAATAGGGTATATACTACACATAATAACTTAACTATGGTTTAGAATTATACATCATTTGGCAACTCAAGAATTTTCTTGAGTTGCTCAAAGTCTTCAAAATCCAACTTTGATTGGTTCATAGTGTTGAGGGTGAGGTGGGGATCATTTTTAATGAAGAGGGCGTTGGGTTTTAGCAAAGTTTTTGAGATGAGAAATTGAGGTGGGGGTGGAGGGAGACGAGGAGGAAGAAGATGAAGGAAAATAATGGGGAGGGGAAAGTTATGGCTGCCATCTCTCTCTCTCTTATCCCTGTTAGTTATATGTATGCCCTAGAGGCCATTACTGTACATATGATGTATATTATAGTGGATACTTAGATATTTATATACAGAGAAAACTTTCTTGTTCGACATGATAGTATGCTATCTGGTTACCTTTATCTCACGTAGTAATAAAGCCCTTAGGATAAGTACTTGACTACCAGGAATATGATGCAGATCATACTAGTGGGGCCAGGGTAATTCATAACTACATCCTTCAATTGTTACTAGTCGAGAGAATATCGAGACAGGGCATCGATATTCCAGAGTAAACTAGCGTATACGCCTCTTGACCCATATGATGGGCAATGGATGATCCCACATCCATTGGTGTTTGACATCAGATATGGTATACGGGTACTCAGTGCAGACTGGGTACACTGAACAAGACTCACCGAGGACTCCTATGTGGCAGTATACCTATCGTCAGATAGCAGTCCTCTGGTGACACTCGTACAGGTTAGTCTGTAGACCCGAGATCGTCATAGAGTCTTATGCGACTCCCATTGTGCTTTGATTTCCTCGCTACCACGCTCAAGAGGAGTCGTGCAAACAGGTGTATTTTTGGTACAGTCCCGGGTAGTATGGAGGCAATGAGCGATAGGAGGGGTTTCGTCTCTCCCGGTGTTGGGGGTTGATGTTGTGCTATGCTCGATTGGCAATAACTGGAAGTCCCTGGCCAGGGCTGATATGGAGATCTACTGATAAGTGTTATCAGTAGTTTCTCGACCTGTTATGAGCCACAAATCAGCATGACTTATAAAGTTACTGGGGTCTGACATATACCACTCCTAGACTTCATATGCGACGTATCAGACGTAGAGACTGGACTGTACGGTAAGTGTTGCTTGCAAGCTCGTTGGGGGTTGTAATGAGTTCGCTCGTCGGACAGCTTTTCATCATGTACCTGGGTAGCCGTTACGCACAGCTAGTGCCGCTGACGTACTTGTGGTTAAACCCACTTCCAGCGTACTGTCGAGTCTTTAGAGTCCCACACAGAGGGTTCCCTCATTCAGGCGAAAGATGTAGAGGCCGTAAGTTGTTACGGCAGCCGTAAGGTGATCGCACGCTTTTGGCGTGTCGGATGTTCAATGTTCTAAAGTTTACCGCGATCAGGACGGTGTCGCTATGCAGCTAGCCGGTTGAGCATGGGTCGATCTACAGGGAGATGGTTGTATGTCCTTTCTTGTTTTAGACAAGTCAATAAAGAATTGTATGAGTTTGTTCAAGTCTAACCTATGTGTAATATTTGCAAGTATAAAGTTGTTAAGAAAAGATACGATAATGTAAGCTAAAGAAATCCGCACTCAAAATCTTTGAGCCGAGTCTTGACCAATTGAAGCTAGAGCAATTGGCAACAACGTGGATTAGGGGAGTTAAGCGCGGTATTCGTGGAATCCGGCTTATTTACCCTTGTCCTTCCGTTCTTGTCTCTTGCTTTCGCCTCCGGCCAAACCGAACGCAACCGGTCGCGGTTAGGAATCACCGTTACCTTGTTAGGGTAGGGTGCCTAACGGAGCGCTTGCGTATGGTTTGGGCGGAGATCAATGGAAAATAACGGGAAAAGGAAATGAGCAAGGAAGTATTAACTTACAATATCGTATTGATTCTTAACAACAACAATAATTACAACCATTCACAAAATGAGCAAAAAAGAGAGAACAAAATGAACAAAGAAAAGAAAAGATTACAAGTAAATAAGTGCATGAATTTAAATTGCAAATAAGTAAAGACAAGAATGAAAAATGCAAGAAAGTAATTACAAGAACCATAGAACTCAAAACAAGCATGGGATCAATAGCCAACCCTTAAACTTGCAAGCTCAATCAAGAGGTTGCAAGATCAAGAGAAGGGTAAAGAACGCATGTGAAATGAAGCACTAAAGAAAGAATACGACCCTTGAGATCAATAACAAACTCTTAACCTTTCAAGCTCAATGAAGAGGTTGAAAGATCAAGAGAAAGCAAGAATCTCAAGGGGAAGTTAAACAAAAGAGAATGATACAAAAGCCCTCATCTTCATTGATCTTCCACTCAAAAAGCTCTCACTACAATTTTCATGGAGAAAAGATGAAGAAGAAGAAGAAAAAGACTAAAACTACACTAAAGAGGAACAAAGAATGAACACAAAATTGGACCCTTGGCTTAGCTCAGTTCTGGAGTATTTATAGGCTGCTTACAGAAACCCTAGAGCAAGACTATGGCATAAAATGAAGTACCCAAACTACCCCTGAAACACGACCCCCTGCCGACACTATACGGCCGCGGTTCCGCGGCCTAAGTATGCTTAGGCCGCGGTTTCACGGCCATAGTAGGGAATTGGGCAGTGGGTTTTTGTGGGGATTCCTGGTTTTCTGTTGTCTGCTGTGTGGTATATGACTTTTCTCATAAACTCTTAACAATTATTCCAGAATTTTAGTAGAACAAAAAGGTGATGTGATGTGGATCTTTTGCCATGATTTCCTCGAGCTCCGCGTAGATTTCTTGGATCTTGTGTTGCCATTGAGCCTTGTGCATGACATGACAATCGATTTGCCATTTTGTACCTTAACTGGTATGTGGCAACACACGGATAGAGAGCGGAGACCGTGTTTTATCTGTTGTTGGCAGTAATCCGGAATTTGTCGTACTTTTCCATGGATTTCACTGTTTAGAATTGAGAACCAGTATTCTGCAAATATGTAGCAAACACTGATTAAAAGCACCTGCCTATAAATAAACGAGCGTAAGAATGGGCGGTATAAAATGCAATATTCTGATATGAACAAATACCCCCAAACTTAACTTTTGCTCTTCCCGAGCAAAACCAATTATTCACAAAAATAAAATCCTAACCGCACTTTCGCAGGGAACGCGATTGCACTGAGCACGTGCAACAAGCCGTTAAACCTCTAGGTGTCCCTAGTAGGAGGAGTGTTGTCTCCTGAGGGTTTTCAGCGGATACTACTCACAAAATCCCTTCAAGCTAGTGTCATAAGTTAACATCGATTCTACTCCTACAGTTTAGTATTTACGTTTAGAAATTCTATCATCCTAAGTTAGAAATATCCAACCCTTATGTTTCACACCTCCTATCTATTTTAACTTTAGATCCTATACGTTCCAAAAAAGTTTAGAAAGATGTTGGTTCTCCTGAGTTTTCCTTCTAAAGTGCGGCCTCAAATCAGGGATTTTTATCAACTTTACAGAAAACACAAGTCTTATTCTTTATTTCTATCTCTTATCCAAACATCAATTGTATACCCCTACGTGTGTGTATATTTGCACCCCTACACTCAAGAATTCAATTCAAGCTATAATACCCTTGCCTTAATACCTAATACTACTTCTTTTCGTTTAATGATGGACGGTGTTGCTCACATACCTTTCATGCGACTATTAATGCTTCTTGAGGCACTAACGGCCGATTACTGAATGTGTGAGCTTAAAAGCGTAAATAGTAGTTTCCAGGTCTTGACTTTATTCTTTTTTCCTTTTTCTTTTTCTTTTTCTTTTTCTTTTTCTTTTTCAAGACCGGATATATTTTTCAACATGCTCTTTTGGTGTTTAGCTTTAACTACCGTTTTTTCTTTCATACTAGGCTTTCAGGCAAGAGTATTTCAAGGTATCCTCTACTATCCCAAGTTTCAAGGTGCGTGTAAGTGCAGTTTGTAGGGTATATACTTTCTAAATTTGAACTCAAGAAAAGAAATTATTTTTTAGACTTATCCTTCAGTAAAGCTTCAATACTTTCCCTTCGTCTTGACTTAACTCAAGAACTGAACTCAAGATTACCTATTTCTCAAAAAAAAAAAAAAACTGTAAGGACGTATACTTACCAAAGTTAGACAGAATGAGGGTTATTTTTAGGGTTTTCAATCCCTAAGCCTAGAATTTAGTTATTTCTATCATATCAACTAAACTTTTGGAATAAAGATCTAAGTTACCCTATTAGCTAACTTGACGACAAAGTTTTTATATTTTTTTGGAAAATTTTCAATTTTTGTGGGTTTTTAATAGGGTATGCAAATGCAAAATATACAAATGAATGCGAAGGAAGAAAGCTTACCGAGCACACCCCCAAACTTAAACTTGACAGTGCCCTCACTGTCAGGCTACACCAAGAGGGTCAAAAATGTCGGCGCTCCCTAGAAATAAATTATATACAAAACAAAAAGGAAAACAAAAAATATATACAAAAAAGAGTCCCCCCCAAACTTAAGTAAAACAGTGTTTCCACTGTTAAGTGTCGAAGTTCAGGATTAGGGGGGAAAGAGAATAGTATCAAGCTATACAAGGCCTTACAAAGGCCAAAAGTGAGCACCAACCATTCAAAGATCTTATCATGATAAAGCAGTGGTTGGTCAAAGAAGGCGTAGAGAAAAGAAATGGAGAATACACGAGACCGTATGGAGATAGAAGCGGGATACGGTCTCGGTATATCAGAAGAAGAAGAATGGCGGAAGGGAAAAAGAAGTGGAGTATGAACTTGAGGGTGCAAATAGAGTGAATAGATTAGCACAATTTGTGATGAGCGATGTGTAAAAAGCGGTTGTGCTAATCTATTAACCCGTCGAGAAATGGGGTCAAATCCCTCAAGATTCGTGAGAAACCATGGGTACGCCGAACTTGGTAAACCAGACATATGAAATGAAAGTGAGACCGGTTCTTGCAAGGTCGGAACGATGGAAAGGATGGAGGTAGGTGACTGAGGAAGGTTATCGGTTAAAGGTTCAGGAGGGTGTACACAGTCAATGAAAGGAACAGGATGAATTGGAAAATCCGACTCATCAATTAAAACTGGTTCATCCTCAAAGCTATCCTCAAAATTCTCTTCAAAATTCAGCACATCCATGCATTTCTCTTCAAAATTCAGACGCATATGGGGTTCGGGAAAAACTTTTAATGACTCGGGATGATGATTTGAAGAGAAAAACTCAGCCAAATCTACAGGTTCATCATCCAAAATATTCCCGGCGTCAATATCCTCAATCAAGTGAAAGTCAATTTTCTCAGACACCTCATCAAAAGCATGGATTTCAATCGATTCTGGTTCTAAGATGGAGGTGTAGAGGTCAAAAGGTTTAGGATTGGTTTCACTTGGAAGGGACCCTTCACAATTAGGTAAATCAAACACTACGAAGTCACACAACTCATTATCAGTTCTATCTGTAATTGATGAATCGGTTGGAACACTAGATAGACATTCAAAACCGGTGTTGTGGGAGTCAAGATGAATTGGGTAGGATTGATTCGGAAGGGGGTACATCTCACTCTCTCCACTCAAATTCTCAGCCTGTCCTACCGCCTCATCATACATTGGAAAATTTGGAGCTAGCTGAAAACTAGCTACCGGGTCACTAGGTTGTATGAGGGCGGCCATGGATGCATTCAAATCCATCATTTGTTGGCTTGACGCTACCCTAAAGTCTTCCAACGACTGTTCTAGACTAGACATTGGTTGTGAAGGGGTTTCAGTAAAAGATTCAAAGTTGTTTGGATACTGAAAACTCCCAAATGGCTGTTCTGATGCAATGTCTAGGGAAGGTGCAAAAGTAGGGTAGGATTGGTAGGAATTGAATGGCGGGACAGGAGCAGGATCAACATTTGGATAGGAAGGTGAATGGAATTGTTGATCCCAAGAATTTGAAGTGGTGAAAGGAGTGAAAGATCGGCTACGGGATTGTTCAATACGTTCAGCGATGGACAAAGGACGACTTGTAAAAGGGGTATCAACATAAGCGGGTGTGGGAGGTTGAAAAGGTTGATACAAAGTGGAATGAGGAGTGCAAGTGTTTGTCCTAGACGCTGCTATGCGATCTTTCAGTGAAACTTTGGGCATGGAGGGGTCGTTCGATGTTTGGCCAAAGCAAGAACCATAAGAAGTAATGTCTGGTTGTGGGTACCAAAGTTCGGCAAGAGTTTTGCGAGGTGGGGTACCCATGATATGAAGAGAGAAGGAAAGAAAGGAAGAGAAAAGGAAGGAAAAAGAATGTGATTTTTTTTAATTTTTTTTTTAGTTAGTTGTTAACAAAAGAATGAAATATACAAAAAAAAATATGGACAAAAAAAATCACCACACAAAAATACCACACACCTAATCGTTCTAGGGTTCACCTAGGTCAACTAGACCTGCTCCAGAACTTGATTGTCGAAGTAAAACTGTGTCGAGAAACGGGCTCAAGATACACTTATCACGAGGCCAGGTAAGTGCAGAGATAAGGGGAGGTTTTCCAACGCTTTCGCGAAGTTCCTTAATTAAATAACCCTTTCTCTTTTGGCGGTTTCTCCATTAACACTTTCCTAGACACCCCGTAAACAATGTACCGTTAAGCGAGGTTCTAAACACAGTTAACTTCTCCTAGTGAGCGCGAAGCCCTTAAAGCTTAAAGTCTAGTTTCTTTTAAAGTTTGTGCGGGTAAACGTTATGCTCAAGCTCGTGATTTGTGGGCCACGGAAAAGGTGATGAAATCCTTTACCGTATATTGTGGGGTTCGCTTGCCCTTAAGTCCGTATTAATGTATGCAATGCGCAATTCAATAAAAATTCTATAAAGAATCAAAAAATCGTTTTTTAGTTTAAGCACGGCACTGCAACAAATACGGGTTAGTCAATTTGTAGCGTTTGCTAGCGAACTTGCAAAGAATCCTACAAAGAATAGTATATTGGACGCGTCGGATTTGAGAATAAGGTGTTAGTAAAGTACGTACCGTTAAGTTTTTGGGTTAGGAAACCCCCGTTGAATCAAATCCAGTAAGCTTGAAAAAGTTCGCTTGCGCGGGTCAAACTACCCGGATCTTTGGCACTGTACTTTGCAATCACCTTAGCCTTGAATGCGCACTTTGCTCCCCACCATCGCAGTTTGCAAGTCTGCAAAAATCTGCACTCTTGCCCACAAAAATGATCAAATATAACAAAAAGATTTTTTTTTTTAAATATATACAAAAAGAATATTAACCCGAATAACAAGAAAGAAAATACGCTACCGTCTCCCCGGCAACGACGCCATTTGATCGCACGCTTTTGGCGTGTCGGATGTTCAAAGTTCTAAAGTTTACCGCGATCAGGACGGTGTCGCTATGCAGCTAGCCGGTTGAGCATGGGTCGATCCACAGGGAGATGGTTGTATGTCCTTTCTTGTTTTAGACGAGTCAATAAAGAATTGTATGAGTTTGTTCAAGCCTAACCTATGTGTAATATTTGCAAGTATAAAGTTGTTAAGAAAAGATACGATAATGTAAGCTAAAGAAATCCGCACTCAAAACCTTTGAGCCGAGTCTTGACCAATTGAAGCTAGAGCAATTGGCAACAACGTGGATTAGGGAAGTTAAGCGCGGTATTCGTGGAATCCGGCTTATTTACCCTTGTCTTTCCGTTCTTGTCTCTTGCTTTCGCCTCCGGCCAAACCGAACGCAACCGGTCGCGGTTAGGAATCACCGTTACCTTGTTAGGGTAGGGTGCCTAACGGAGCGCTTGCGTATGGTTTGGGCGGAGATCAATGGAAAATAACGGGAAAAGGAAATGAGCAAGGAAGTATTAACTTACAATATCGTATTGATTCTTAACAACAACAATAATTACAATCATTCACAAAATGAGCAAAAAAGAGAGAACAAAAAGAACAAAGAAAAGAAAAGATTACAAGTAAATAAGTGCATGAATTTAAATTGCAAATAAGTAAAGACAAGAATGAAAAATGCAAGAAAGTAATTACAAGAACCATAGAACTCAAAACAAGCATGGGATCAATAGCCAACCCTTAAACTTGCAAGCTCAATCAAGAGGTTGCAAGATCAAGAGAAGGGTAAAGAACGCATGTGAAATGAAGCACTAAGGAAAGAATACGACCCTTGAGATCAATAACAAACTCTTAACCTTTCAAGCTCAATGAAGAGGTTGAAAGATCAAGAGAAAGCAAGAATCTCAAGGGGAAGTTAAACAAAAGAGAATGATAGAAAAGCCCTCATCTTCATTGATCTTCCTCTCAAAAAGCTCTCACTACAATTTTCATGGAGAAAAGATGAAGAAGAAGAAGAAAAAGACTAAAACTACACTAAAGAGGAACAAAGAATGAACACAAAATTGGACCCTTGGCTTAGCTCAGTTCTGGAGTATTTATAGGCTGCTTACAGAAACCCTAGGGCAAGAATATGGCATAAAATGAAGTACCCAAACTACCCCTGAAACACGACCCCCTGCCGACACTATACGGCCGCGGTTCCGTGGCCTAAGCATGCTTAGGCCGCGGTTCCGCGGCCATAGTAGGGATTTGGGCAGTGGGTTTTTGTGGGGATTCCTGGTTTTCTGTTGTCTGCTGTGTGGTATATGACTTTTCTCATAAACTCTTAACAATTATTCCAGAATTTTAGTAGAACAAAAAGGTGATGTGATGTGGATCTTTTGCCATGATTTCCTCGAGCTCCGCGTAGATTTCTTAGATCTTGTGTTGCCATTGAGCCTTGTGCATGACATGACAATCGATTTGCTATTTTGTCCCTTAACTGGTATGTGGCAACACACGGATAGAGAGCGGAGACCGTGTTTTATCTGTTGTTGGCAGTAATCCGGAATTTGTCGTACTTTTCCATGGATTTCACTGTTTAGAATTGAGAACCGGTATTCTGCAAATATGTAGCAAACACTGATTAAAAGCACCTGCCTATAAATAAACGAGCGTAAGAATGGGCGGTATAAAATGCAATATTCTGATATGAACATAAGGTGTTGCGGCAGGTTTTCGATTATGTTCGTGTAATAGTTACAGGAATAATAATCGGAACGATAATACTGGTAGGCTTTGGTTTAAGCCAGATACCGGTATTTTATTATTGGATTATTGGTATTCGTATTTTTCGGAATTCGGATACGGGTATACGGTACATGGGATACGGCATACGGAGGAGGGGTATTCTTGTAATTGTTACAAGAATACCTTCTAGCAGATTCCACCTCATAATACATTATTTATTTTATGAAAATAAATAAATGAGGTGGAAATTAGAAAGTCCAAGCATGGTTGTGAGAATGGGTTGTTTTATATTTTAATCTTTTGGAGCTACTATTGAAGTATGGTGCTAATTTTATATTCCATGCTTCAATTATTTCCATTTAAATATATCATTTTCTCATGCTTGAATTTTCTGATTATGAAAAACTCTTTCTCTCTCCTTCTTCTCTCCTCCTTCTTCTTCCTTGCTTTAACACTCACATGAGATGTGAATCAAAAGCCAAGGATCAAAGATAATCAAATACATTAATCTCTACATAATCCTTGTGACCATTTTTAGCAAACTTGATCTCTACGTTTAGCTCTTGAAAAGGATTTTAGCTTGCACGACAACTCTCGCGTGGATCATCTAGGTCTTGGGGTGGCTGGAGATCGAGCACACCGACTATATCCAAGGAGCCAAGGAGATCATCAAAGAAGACCCGAAAGACCGGATCATCAAGTTATAACCCCTAACATAGTAGATAAGACCTCTAGTTAGGGTTTTCTAGTTGTGGTTTAGACATGATCTAATGGCAAGTGAATGTTGTATGCAAAGAAAATTTTCGTTTATCACTTCCGCCGCCTCACAAGAGTTATGGGAGCATGCAACATGAACTAACATGGTATCAGAGCCTAACTAAAGTATAATTAGATTGTTAGCCAAAAGTTAGAACTTCGATCGACGCATTTTTTCCCGAAAAACACATTTTCTGTCCCTGTTTTCTGTCGATTTTTAAAGTGTTCAAAAAATTATTTATGAGGCCTTAAATATACATATAGGATTTTCTAAGCACACTGCAGAAAAATGAGACTCTAACTCGCCTGGAACGCCGCGGATCCGCGGCCAAACTCAGTGTTTGGCCGCAGATCCGCGGCCGAGTCGTGGCCGAGTTCACTCGTTTTTCAGCAGTTTGCTTAGATTAAGAAAATGGTGTTTCTGGGATATCTGGAATTTTCACAAAGTTGTTTGTTTGCTGGAACATGTCAAGTGTTGGCATGGTTTAAAATTATCGATCGAAATTCTAAGTGATTGGCTAATCGGGTTTGTTGTTTTTCGATGTGTGTTTGAAACGTCGACTAATTGCTATAAAACGATTAGTCGGGGTTGCACACTTCTTTGATGGTTTGTGTATATGAATATGTTGGATTGTCATGATGAATAGCCGGGGTGTGTGAGAAGAGTGTTTTTTCCTTTTCTTTCATACAATGTAATTTGTAAAAAGCCATGTAATATTATTTTGCGGGGCACATCTGGGATGAGGTTGTAGCCACCGTTGTATAATTTCTTTTTACTGTTTATGCTCCTAGGATAGACCCAAGGAGGGATGCATAAACTACCGGGTTCTCGAAGTGCCGAGTGGCCTACTTACTTTGTTGAGGGAGGTTGCTTCACTTCGGGAATTTGGCGGGTAGTTTGCCGCACCCGTAGGGGTCTAGGGTAGGGATTTGGTTATTCATCACGACCGTGGAACCTGTCTTTCATTAAGGCTTGAATGAAATGCGGAATTCCTAGTATATCCAATATATTCATCTGTGATCTGAAATGGCTATATTTATATATGAGATATATAATAAATGTTGCTTATATTTTGCACCCGCGCTAGTCCAGCCCCCGCTCTGCCGTTAGTTAAGTAACCTAACGGTGCATGACGGGGCCCCATGGCGAATGCGGATGGCATAAGCGTACGTTCTATTTTCGTTTCTTTTCTATGATGTTTAGGAAACGTAAATAATGGGACAACATTAATGTGATTAATGTCAAGAAAAAGAAACCTAAAAATGTTGTAGAATCAAATTTTCAAAAAGGGTAGCTCTAGTTTTTTCTTTGCATAGAGGTATTCCTTGTAGAATATCCAGCACCTTATTCGATAAGGAAAGAGCCGAGATCCGTTCACAGGGAGTGACCTCTTTAGCAAAACTAGCAAATGCTACAAATCACTCGGTTTAGTTTTTGATTGCTTCTATAGTTCTTACATTGCATGGCATTATTCCTTGTAGAATATCCAGCACCTTATTCTATAAGGAAAGAGTCGAGATCCCTTTACCGTGAGTGACATCTTTAGCGAGACTAGAAAAGCCTCAAAAACACTCCTTTTCAAAATCACTAGTTTCTACAACGATATCAAATTCTTACGCTCATAGTTTTTCTGAAAAACCTATGTAGCTCTCAGTCATTTCAGATAGGTACTATTTAGTATTCGTACTACGTTTGTTGGCTTTCATCAAGGTGTAGTGTGCGGTAGCAAATTAGTGCTTATCTGTTAAAGCATGAGATGTGATTGGATTAGGGTAGTCGTACGACTTTGTTGGCTTTCGTCAAGGACCGTACGGGTGGGTTTAATTCAATCAAGAAATGTACGGATTGAGCTTGACTAGCGTCCTTTGGTTTTTTGGCTTTCTTCATGGTCATAGGATGCTGGGGGTAAAAGTATTATCGGGAATTTCAAGTGTTGAAATCTGCAATGAGATTGCATACCTTCTATGAGATAGCTAGATCCCAATATCCACTACGAGTAAGAGTTACTCCTGAGAGAATTTTACACATAACAATTAGCTAATCAAGTAGGTGTAAACGGGGTTACGCCCCTGGGAAACCGAGGTTTACTCTAATTAGGTCCGTACGAAAGAACGGGGAACCTCCCTCAAAGTACCAACACTGGCCTAGCTGAAAGATTGGCGAACTTGTAAGGTGTAATTTATCCCGGCTAATCTCAACTTTTACGGTTTGAAGGAAGATTTGATAAAAACAGTTAGAGACGTCCTGATTAGATAAGATAATAACCAACCTAATCTTGCAAAGAGCGCACGCTAACGCGTTTCCTTCCATTTTTCTCCAGGCAGCAACCAATGTCACGCCTTAATCAAGATAATAATGTGGATATATTGACCGAACCCACTTGTTATACTGAGCAGAGGAACGTTGGTCCCGCTCCAACTTATAAGTGTTATAAGTCCGAGCAGGGGATAAGAACATATCCGAATTCCCACGCCACCCAAACAAAGAATAAGCATGTTGATGCATCTTCTTCGGGTGTGTTAGTTACAGAGAACTGCTTCTCAGTACACTCTACGTCCTGGGTATTAGATACCGGATCGGGATCCCACATATGCAATTGTTTGTGTTTATGCCCTAGAAGGCCATTACTGTATCATACTAGTTTGTATATTACTTAATGGAGATAATCACATGTATATAACAGTCTTGCTGAACATGGTAGTATGCTACTTGGTTTTTCTATCTTAATATGTGAGTATACGTATTGATAGAGCTCTTAGGATCTTGCTTGACTACCAGCGTTGTGATGGCAGTCACACTTGTGGGGGCTGGGTAGTCTACAAGCACATCCTTATTCAGGTCCCTGGTCGTTGGATTATCGAGACAGAGCATTGATACTCCAGAGTAGACTAGTGTGTACGCTTCTCATCCCAGTTGGGGAGATGGTCTGTCCCACAGCCGTCAGTACGTCGTACTGGAGATAGTATGCAGGTGCTCGTTAGGTTACGGGTACACCGGACAGGACTCACAGGGAACTGTTGGTTGGTTTTATACCAGTCGTCAGTGAACAGTTCCCAGGTGACATGAGTACAGCATAGTCCGCATACTTGATACTGCTACTTCGCCTCGAGTGTGTCTTACTGTTCTTAGATTGCTACCCTACCACGGCTCAAAGGAGTCGTGCAAACAGGTAGCAGTTGGGTGCAGTCCTGAGTACTTGGAGGCAGTGGCGGTTAGACAGGATTCATCTCTTCCGGTATTGGGGGTTGATATCGCGCTGTGTCAGAGAGCCATTACGCAAAGTCCCTGGCCAGGGCAAGCGAGATTTGCTGGTAGGTTCCAGTAGTTTCTCAGGGTGTAATGGGCTTCGCTCCGACACGACTTATACCGCTATTAGGGGACTGACCCTTGCCGCCCCCCTAGGCCCGATATGCGATAGTCTTAGACGAACGGACCGGACTGTACGGGGATTGTCACATCAGACTCAGTAGGAGTTCGGATGGGTTTCCTCATCGGCCTTCTTATCGACATCTACCTGGGGACCGTTACGTACAGCTAGTGCCGCTTGCGGTCTGTGGTTAAACCCACTGCCAGCGTAGTAGTCGAGTCTCTAGAGTCCCACACAGAGAGTTTCCCTACTCCAGGCGAAACGATATAGAGGTCGTATGGTTTTACGACAAGGGTTCGGACGCATACGTGTGTTTACGCACGTACGACTTTCGGACAGTTTTTACCAGTCGGCTTTGGTTTAAGCCAGTTACTGGTATCCGGTTATTGGATTTATGCAGTCTAAAGTTTTTCCGTATTTTTGCGGAAAGGAGGGGCGTTCTCGTAATTGCGCGAGAAGCTTCTAGAAGATGGTGACTAAGGAGGTTTAGGTGGCATATACAATGAATGTGATTAGTGAGTCATATGGATGATTCATCCATGTCATTAATGCTTCATAATTGCTTAATGACTCATGGAGATGAATCACCACTAGATATTTATCAAGCATGGTTGTAAATCATTTTCTTTTCTTTTCTTGATAAAAAGAAATGCTTGATATATATTATGATAACTCATTATTCTCACTTCATTATTATCTTCACCTTCTCTCTCCTCAAGTTCTCCCTCTTCGAACCCTAATCCTCCCCTCTCATGTGTTGAGTACAAGGATTAGTTAGACTAATTAAACCATAACCCTCACTTGATTAGCACTTAAAGAAGGTTAGTTGCCTCAAGTTTAGAGGCTAAGCTTGGAGTAAAGCTCTCGGGTGGATCGTCTACTACTTCGAGAAGGCCGAGGAGGAGGAGGAGTTCGCAAAGGCGAAGGACACGATTCGTTAGGTATAATCCCTAAACATAGTAGTATAGAACTTCTATGTTTCTTGTTAGTTATCGTTTAGCTTCGATTCGTGCGGTTAGTCGATGTTTAAGCAAAGAACAAGATCGTTTTTCATATTTCCGCCTCCCCGCAAGTCGTGGGGTGTTGTACATCGACTTACAGTGGTATCAGAGCCTCGCTAAACAATAAATAACTTACTTGCAAATTTGTATGAATTTCGAACGGAAAAAACGAAACCGGAAAACCCCGAAATCACTAGTTTCTGTCGAATTTTAAATGAAGTCCTAAAATTTTTCAGGGAGGTTCAGAAAGCTTAAAAAGACAGTAGAAGAACACACAAGAAATTTGGGCCCCTGAATCGCCTAAAGCGCCGCGGAACCGCGGCGGATCGCACCGATCCACCGCGCTTCCGCCGCCGAGTTGGCGATTCAGGAACCCAAATTTCCTGTGTTGCTTCTCTGTGATATTTGGTATTTTCTGGAAGTTTTTATTTTTGCTCAGGTTTCAGATTTACCGAGAAGTATTGGAGCAAAATTAAAAGTGTTTAATCGATCGAAATTATACAGTATTTGCTTGATGGATTATATCTGTGTTTGTATAATGTGTTCGTAAACCTCCCCTAACTGCTAGTATGTCGGTTGGCAGGGGGTTGCACATTTCTGTAATGGTTTTTACTGTTTGTGGATATGAACTGTGTTGGACTGTTGTGATGTATAGCCGGGGTTATGTGATGGGTTATTATTTAATTCATTTGATGTAAATGTAATTTGTTGTAATATTATTTTGCGGGGCACATCCAGGTTGCGGTTGTAGCCACCGTTGTATTATTTCATTTTACTGTTTTTGCTCCTAGGATAGACCCAAGGTGGGGTGCACAAACTACCGGGCGGGTAGTTTGCCGTACCCGTTGGGGTCTTGGGTGGGGTAATGGCTATTCATCACAACTATGTAATCCGTCTTTTGTTGCAGGCTCAAAACAAACACGGATTGCTTGCAAATCCAATAAAGTTCATCTGTGATCTGGAATGCCTATTATTGCGTTTGATGAATGTAAAATATCTATATATGATAGCTATTTCGACGTCACTTATGTTTTATACCCGTGTTAGCCCAGCCCCCGCTCTGTCGTTAGTTAAGTAACCTAACGGGTGATGACGGGACCCCGTGGCGAATGCGGATGGCATAAGAGGACGTTGTATTTTCGTTGTTTTCTGCAATGATAGGTTAATGATGGGATGCATTATTTATAATGCAAAGAAAATAAACCAAAAGTTTAATCGTTGGAACAATTTAAAAGAAACCACTCGGTTAATTTTAAAAACTAGATATTTTTAAATGCGGAGCTTTAACCACTACTTTTAAAAGCTATCAGGTTCCTTCGGTTATATCAAGTTCACTACGTTCACGGTTTCGCCAAAACCATTCGTAGCCCTCCGTCATTTCATTTGGGTATTCAGTAGTATTCAAGCTATGCATTTTGGCCAAAGTCAAGGCATAGTGTTTCGTAGCTGCTGGGTTTTCATTTGTTGCATAAGATAGATGAGTTAGTTTGGGATAGTCGTATTATCATTTGACCAAAGTCAGGGGTATATACGGATGGGTTCAAATTGACAAGATAATGACGGGTAGAACTTGACATGTGACTTATGACATTTTGACCAAAGCCAAGGTCATAAGAGCATGGGGCAAAAACTTATATCGGGAATTTCTAAAGAAACTGAAATTTGCAAAGTCATGCATACCATTTGGAGTTTGATGAATGTTGGTAGCATTCCTTCAACATTATCATACGATGATATTTGGATCCCGATCCTACTCTGAGTATATGCTACTTATCAGGAGATTCGTCACTCAACGATCAATGCTATAAACCAAGTAGGTGTCCAGAAAGGTGTCAGCGGGGTTACGCCCCCAGAGAAAAGAGGTTATTTAATTAAGGAACTTCACGAAAGCGTTGGAAAACCTCCCTCGAAGTATCGACACTAGCCTGGCTGAACGGTTAAGCAAGTATTGTACAGTGAGAATAGTCCTGGCTAATTCTTCTTTTATGGTTTGAGGAAGGATTCGAGAAACAGTGGGAGCCATCCAGTTTAGATAAACTAAAAACCACTCTAAACTTGCAAGAGCATCATGCTAAAGAGTTTTCTTCTCTCTCTCCTAATTGCAGCGACCCTGAAAATGACTGGACTTAAGTTACTTTTAGAGAAAAATATACTGACAGGGTCAAACTATAAAGAATGGCTGCGGAATGTCAAAATGGCTTTGACCTATGACAAACTGGGGTACGTCCTCACCGCTACGGCACATGCTGTCCCTGGTCCCAAATCCAGCAATGCGGATAAGGAAATCCGCAAAACCTGGGATTTAGATTGCGCAAAAGCCAAGTGCATCGTGCTTGCCTCAATGAACAATGAACATCAGAGGAGGCACGAGGATATGACCCTAGATGGCATATTTCTCCATACAAAGGAACTTTATGGAGAGCAATCTCGTATAGCAAGATACGAGACCTCTAAGAACTTGTTTCGAGCGAGGTTGGCTGTCGGGTCATCGGTAGGAGAACATGTCCTAAAGATGATCGGCTATATTGAAGAGCTCGCAGACCTTGGGACGACTTTGGATAATGAGCTCTATACAGACCTTATTCTCCAGTCCCTTCCTCACACCTACGCCCAGTTTATCCTGAACTTCAACCTTCAAAGAAAAGAAGTTGAACTTCCGGAACTCCTGAACATGTTAAGGAGTGCAGAGGGCACCTTGCAGAAAACAAGGGAAACACCCGCTATGTTTGTTAGCGGTGCATCTTCTTCCGGGTCCAAGGCTAAGGCCAAAGGAAGGAAGAAGAAGGCCGCCACCAAACCTAGAGGAGTTGTTAGTAAGGTGGGAGGGAAGGGAAAGAAAAAGTTTGCGGTACCGGTAGTTGGTCAGGATGAGTGCTTCCATTGTCACAGAAAAGGGCACTGGAAGAAGGATTGCAAGGCGTGGAATGCCAAGAACCAGGAACCGAAGCAAGCTGTGGCTTCGACTTCAGGTATGTTTGTAATTGAGAATTGTCTGTCGATCAACTCTACTTCCTGGGTATTGGATACCGGATCAGGATCTCATATTTGCAATTCATTGCAGGCACTGAGAAACCGTAGAGTGCTGAAGGAAGGTGATATGACCCTAAAGGTTGCTAACGGAGCTAGCGTGGGAGCTGCGTCCGTCGGGGATTATCACCTAGGATTGACGAGTGGACACATTTTGGTTTTACATAACTGTTTTTTTGTACCAAGCTTAACGTGTAATATCATATCAGTTTCCTTGTTATCAAATAAAGGTTATGATTTCACGTTTGTAAGAGATGTTGTTAACATCCACCTTAATCATGGTTTGATTGGGTCCGGTACACAAAATAACGGTATATATGTTTTAAACCAACTCCAAATTTTCAATGTCCAGAACACACTTAAAAGAAAGTCTCCAGATTTAAATAAAGATTTCTTATGGCATTGTAGACTGGGTCACATCAATGAGAGAAGGTTGACCAAGTTGCATAGAGAAGGATATTTGGACTCATTCGAATATCAAACTTATGACACCTGTCAATCTTGTCTCAAAGGAAAGATGACAAAGACTCCATTTACTGGACAAGGAGTAAGAGCGAGCGAGCTCTTAGGACTCATACACAGCGATGTATGCGGTCCAATGTCTACACATGCAAGAGGTGGTTTTTCCTATTTCATTACTTTCACGGATGATTACTCAAGGTACGGATTCATTTATCTGATGAAATATAAATCCGAGGCTTTTGAGAAATTCGAAGAGTATAAGAATGAAGTAGAAAACCAAACCGGCAAAAGTATCAAGACACTTAGATCTGATCAAGGTGGTGAATACTTGAGTGCCGAGTTCCTAGGTTACCTAAAAGGGAAAGGAATTCTCTCTCAGCTTACTCCTCCATACACTCCACAGCATAATGGTGTATCGGAGAGACGGAATCGAACCCTAATAGATATGGTACGATCCATGATGAGTAATGCTGAGTTACCGCGATCTTTCTGGGGTTATGCGCTAGAATCAGCGGCATATCTTTTGAACAGGGCTCTTACCAAGACTGTGCCTACCACTCCATATCAGATGTGGACTGGGAAGAAACCCCATCTTCAGCATATGAAGATTTGGGGATGTCCAGCTTTTGTTAAAAAGAAGCATGTGGACAAGCTCGAGGCACGATCAGTAAAATGTATGTTTGTGGGATATCCAAAGAACTCTAAGGGATATTATTTCTATTACGCAGAGGAACAAAAGGTTTTTGTTTCTCGTAATGCCCATTTTCTGGAATATCGGTCTTTAGAGAAGGAAATAAGTGGGAGCGAAATAGAACTGGAAGAAATTCTAGGACCACAAACTGCTACTGAAAGTTTGGTAGAACCGGAAGTTCAAGAAGAACAGGACATTCCCGCACCCCTTCGTAGGAGTAGTAGGCCGTCTCATCCGCCTGAGAGATACTACGGTTTTCTCATAGATGGGGATAGAGAGGATTGCATCATAGATGATGATGAACCTGCTGACTTCCAGCAGGCCATCCAGAGCGGCGACTCGGTACGATGGCTAGATGCAATGCGGACCGAAATGGAGTCCATGTACACCAACAAAGTATGGACTTTGGACTTAGCTCCAGATGGGGTAAAACCCATAGGATGCAAATGGATCTTCAAGAAAAAGATTGGTGTAGATGGTGTAGGGTTCCTAGGCACTCTCAAGAGGTCTCACAAGGCATCAACCATGCCCGTTTCAAATTTTACGGTGCCGAGAAACCCTAGACTAGGATCGTTGGCTAGAAATCTAGGTGAAAAAGAAAACTAGTTAACACTTAACTAAGAGAATACGGAAATACAACCTTTGTAGATCCGGTTCTCCACCTCCATAGCTCCGCAATGAAGTCTCCTCGCTGTCCTCATACAATCCCGGGCTCTAGCGTCGGCTTCATCGGAGAAGAAGCGGGCTAGGTCATCGACGACGTGCCGAAGATGATCTACGTCGAGGCATCGCTAGATCAAGCTCCAACTTCACCAAGTCAAGAAAATTTGTGAAGGAAACACACTCTACTACTTGGCAAGAGGTAGAGGATGAAGAAATGGGAGTTGGGTTCACTTTAGAATTGGATTTCTCACTCAAATACATCAATCACCATTGATGAAGAAAGCTTTTTCTTCATTGAAGAAGATGAAGAAGATGAAGAAAGAAATATGATAAGTTAATTAAAAAGAATAGAAAAACAATACTTATCATAATTCTAACTATGGTTATGTGTAGAGAATTGACCAAGGTTAAAGGAATGGTTAGGGTTAAGGATGAGATAAGAATGGTGGACAAAGTCAAAGCTTCATGAAGCTTCAACTAAACAACAAATAAAGCCACCATTCTTTTCTCTTTTCCATTTATTTTCCAAAATGTATAAACAAATAAATAAATGAATAAATAAGTAATGGAAAAATAAAACCCTAATTATATGTTTAACCATGGTTTAATTCTTTACACTTAACCAAGTAAACATGTATCATCAAACATGATACAAACAAGTGCACAAAAGTATATCGCATATGCAATGCGCACATCCGAGTGAGAAAATCCATCTTAAGTGAACCGATACTAGTTAATGCAAAGTAATATATCAAATATATAATTATGCATTAAATCATTAAATCAACACTTGATTTAACGATCCGGTCATATCGCATATAACCGACTAGTATCCTATGTATCGGCTTATCGAATCAATACTTGATTCGATAACTAGGTTATATCACATATAACCAATCGATACATTAATCGCGAGAATGAAATACGGTATCACATACACGCATGATTCTTGGTCCCGCACATATCTCATATGCGCTCCTATTCCGTTTCGCTTGAGCCAGGAAACCTCTGTGTAGGACTCTAAAGACTCGTCAATACGCCGGCAGCAGGTGATGATCATATCAAACACCCACAAGCCGCAAGTGGTCTGCTAAAAGTAACGGCCACCCGGGTATTGAGCAATCAGAAGATCGACAAGCAAGCCTGCTCACACTCCAGTGAATCCAACCAGTAACACTACCGTAGGGTCCGGTCTCATCGTCTGATATGTCGCATATCTCGCCTAGGGGTGGTAAACGTCAGACCCCAATAGCTCGATAAGTCGTGTCGATATAAGGTCTATAACAATTCGAGAAACTACTGGTAACACTTACCAGTAAATCTCAGCAACCCTGGCCAGGGATTTCCGGTTATAGCCAATCGAACACAGCGCAACATCAACTCCCTATACCGGGAGAGACGAATCCCCTCCTATCGCTCATTGTCTCCATGTGTCTCGGGACTGTACCCAAAAACCACCATTTTGCACGCCCTCTTGGACGTGGTAAGATGGAAATCAAAGCACAGTAGGAACCACACAAGACTCTATGACGATCTCGGGTCAACAGACTACTCTGTACCAGTGTCACCAGAGAACTGCCATCTGACGTGAGGTATAATACCATCTGGGAGTTCTCGTCGAGTCCGTCCAGTGTACCCAGTCACTACTGAGCACCCGTATATCATCTCTGATGTCAAACACCAATGGATATGGGATCATCCATCACCCATCTGTATGGGTCGAGAAGGTATACGCTAGTCTACTCTGGTATATCGATGCCCCGTCTCGATACACCCACGACTAGGGACTTTGTAGGATGTACTTATGGACTACCATGTCCCCACTAGTATGATCCGCATCATAGTCCAGGTAGTCAAGTACACTTCCTAAGGGCTTTACCAACATGTAACAGAGAGACAAACAGTATACACGTTAAGGTAAAGATCAACCAGATAGCATATTATCATGTCGAGCAAGAAAGTCCTCCCTATATATGTCCCAGCATCCACTACAATATACATCCTACGTACAGTAATGGCCTCTAGGGCATACATATAACTAACAATCTCCTACTTGCACTAGGTCCATCTATAGCAGTGGTTGTAGTATCTCATACTCAACCATCCCATAAAAATCTCTCTCTGGGAACAGGCCTTTGTGAGTGGATCCGCTGTGTTGTCCTCTGAGTCTACTCTCCTGTCCTCGATCCCCTGGAGATCAACCATCTCCATGATCAGGTAATATTGCCTTAGAATATGTCTGGATCAGTTATGGGACGGACGTTCCTTGGCATAAGCCACAACTCCATTGTCTCACAATGGCAGGAACGAAGTTCATCTCATGAACTAATATACACCCAAACAGCCTCTTTGGTAGCATCTTAAATAGCGATGTATCGAGCCTTTATCGTCTAGTATGCCACGGTATCTAGCTTGGAACTCTACCAACATACCGCCCTTTTACTGAGGGTAAAGACAATGCTTGTGACTGACACTCAGTCGTCTTTATCACCCTGGAACACTTCCAGTGACTCTTCCCAGGATCAATTGATACCATCTCACTACAGCTAGTGAGTATTCTAACATCCACTTGGATCTATCTCATAGGTCCAAAACCCAGGATTTAGTAGGTATCACTTTGATCCTATGTGGAGAATCGTTGTGATAACCGGAGATTGACCGAGCGTAGCATAAGAAACTCTTTTCTTATCAAGAGTATGTCATCCACGTATTCTACGAGGATCGTCACCATACTCCCTACTACCTTTTTGTTTATACAAGGTTCATCTACCATTTTGATGATGTCAAACTCTTTGACTACTTCATCAAAATAGACGTTCCAACTCCGCGATGCCTGCTTTATCACATAAAACATCTTGTTCACGTTTCCGCTGCTCCCACTGTTTACGAAGCCCTCTGGCTGTGTACTTATAGACGCTCTCTTCTAAATCATCATTTAGAAAAGCAGTCAAGACACCCAACCACCAGATATCGCAGTCATGGTATGTAGCTGTGACAAGTAGGATCTGGATGGACTTAAGCATAGCTACTTGAAAAGGTTTCATCATTATCCACACCTGGTCAATGATGCAAACTTTTAACAAGTCTAGCTTTGAAAGTCTCAACTTTTCCATGTACACCTAGTAATCTTCTCAAGATATACTTGCTCCTGATGGGGATTTAACCCTTCAGATATAGCAACCAAAGTCCATACTTTGTTGGTGTATATGGATTCCATCTCAGATCACTAAGCATCCAGCCATTCTCACAGAGTCTTACTCCTGATGGCCAGCTCGAAACTAGTTGGGTCATCATCTCATGATGCAATCCTCGCTCCCACTGTCATAGAGAAACCGAAGTATCTCTCAGGAGGGTGAGGAACCTCACTAGATCGGCGGAGAGGCTGAGGTTCGTTGGTAACTATTGAATCCTTTGGTTCTATCAAATCATCTGCTGTAGTTTGTATAGCTGGAACATTTCCAGTTCTACATAACAGATCTTGCCTCGAGCTTGTCCGGATTTTGCTTTTAGACATAGGCCGGTCAATCCCAAATCTTAACTAACTTAAGACATGGGTTTTTCCCATTCCATATCACATATGAAGCGGTAGGCAACTGATTTGATTAGAACCCTATTCAATAGGTATGTAGCTTCTCAAGTGCATAACTCCCAAAGAGGAAACAGGTAACTCAGTATTACTCATCATCGAGCACACCTTATCACATAGGGTGTAGTTGCTCCACCCCGATATACCATCGTGCTATGGTGTATACAGAGGAGTAATGCTGAGAGAGAATCTCATTCTCCTTTAGAATAGTCCAGGAATTCCATGCACAAGTATTCTCCTCCCTGATCTCATCATAGGACATAATACTTATACCCGTATTTTGGTTCTCTACTTCTAACTTATATTCTGTGAATATCTCAAAAGGTTCGGACTTGTGTTTCAACAGGAACAAATGTCTGAATCTAAAGAGATCATCAGAGAACGTAATGAAGTATAAAGAACCAGTCTTGGTATGTGTAGACAGGGGACCTACATACATCAACATGTATCATCCCAAGAGTTCACTAACTCTTTCTCTGTTTCCAATAAACAGAGCTGTGGTCATCTTATCTTTGTGACATGACTGGCGAGTTTCACAAGATGTAAATTCAAACTAATTTAAATATGCATCTTTATGTAACTCTGCTAGTCGGGTCGCATTGATATAACCTAGTCTACAATACCTCAAGAAGGATCCGTTCATTTCTGAACTCTTCCTCTTGTGTGTGTTCTGTATACTAAGAACTGTAGTTTGATTTAGAACATCAATGCTTTTAGATAACGTGCCTGAACCGATCAACTTTTGATATAGGAAATGTTCAAAACATTGTCCAACAATACAAAATTTTATCGTTTCTTTACTAATAAAGAGACAGATATGATTTTGCATAACAGGTTCGGTATCTAATAACATTCGTTCAGAATCAATGTATTTGTAATACAGGGTGACAGTGACCAACAGACTTGGCTGCAACACTTGCCCCGTTTTCTGCCTCATGAAACTTATCACCCGTTCTCAGTCCTCTACCTTTCTGTAGCCCTATGTAACAGATTACATATCTGGGATCCTGATCCGGTATCATATACCCAGGATGTAGAGGATAGAGAGAAACAGTTCTTTGTAACGAACACACCCGAAGATGATGCATCAGCATGCACTCTCTTCGTTTGGGCGGCACGGGAATTCTGGTAATCCCCAATTTCCTGCTCTGTCTTATAACAATTATAAGTTGGAGCGGGACCAACGTTCCCCAGCTCAGTATAACAAGCGGGTTCGGTCAATAATCCGTATTATTTATCTTGATTAAGGCGTGATATGGTCGCTACCTGGAGAGAGAGAGAAGAAAACACACAGCTTGCGCTCTTGCAAGAATAGATTGGTTTTTATTTTATCTAATCAGGATGGCTCCCACTGCTTTTTATCAAATCTTCCTTCAAACCCTAAAAGGAAAGACTAGCCGGGATTATTTACACACTACAAGTTCGCCAATCTTTCAGCCAGGCCAGTGTCGGTACTTTGAGGGAGGTCCCCCGTGCTTTCGCACGAACCTAATTAATGTAAACCTCGTTTTCCCAGATGCGTAAGCTCGTTAACACCTTTCTGGACACCTACTTGATCGGCTAATTGTAATGTGTAAAACTCTCCCAGGAGTAACAATTACTCGCAGCGGGTATCGGGATCCAACTATCTCATAGAAGGTATGCAATCTCATTGCAAATTTCAACACTTGAAATTCCCGATAATATTTTGCCCCTAGCAGCTATATGACCTTAACATAGTCAACAAATCATAAGTGCTAGTCAAGTTCAACCCGTCATTTCCCGATTGAATTAAACCCACCCGCACGACCCTTAACATAGTCAACAAAGTCGCACGACTACCCTAATCCAATCACATCATATGCTTATGCAGATAAGCACTAATTAGCTACCGCACACTACGCCTTAACATAGTCAACAAACGTAGCACGAATACTAACTAGTACTTATCTGAAATGACGGAGGGCTACGACAGGTTTTTCTGAAAACCTATTGCGTATTGAACTTGATATCGTTGTAGGATCGAATGAATTTTGAAATGGAGTGTTTTTGAGGCTTTTCTAGTTTTGCTAAAGGAGTCACTCCCGGTGAAGGGATCGTCGGTCCTTTCCTCGTCGAATGAGGTGCGGGATATATCATATATATCACTGTCCAAAGCAAAAACACTTAAAAGAAATCAAAAAACAAACCGAGTGTGTAGCATCTGCCACATATTGCTAAAGGAGTCACTCCCGGTGAAGGGATCTCGGTCCTTTCCTTATCGAATAAGGTGCAGGATATATCGTATATACCGCTGTGCAAAGCAAGAACTGTAGCTACCTGTTTTATTTTGAAAATCGATTCTACAACATCTTAGGTTTCTTTTATTTCATTAATCACATTAATGAAGTCCCATCATTTAAGTACCTAATCATCACAGATAAATACGACGTACACTTATGCCATCCGCATTCGCCTCGATGTCCCCTCGTGCACCGTTAGGTTAGGTAACTAACGGCAGAGCGGAGCAGGGCTAGCGCGGGTGTAAAACATAAGTAACGCCAATATAATATATCATATATACTATATACAGTATCTATCACAGAACATCACATGATCACATCACAGATATCGCAGCAGAAGAAACATATGAAATATTGGATATACTAGGACGTCCGTGTTTTTAATACGAGCCAGTATAAAACACGGATTCCACGGTCGTGATGAATAGCCAAACCCACACCCCTAGACCCCTACGAGAGCGGCAAGCAACCCTACCAATTCTGGAGTTAGGAGACCCGGACTCGACTCCTCGAGTTGGTCTCCCACTGGACTCTAGAACCCGGTTACTTGTGCCCTCCTCCTTGGGTCTATCCTAGTGCGGAAAAGTAAATAATATACAAACGGTGACTACTTCCGCAACCTAGAAGCGCCCCAATAAAAGAATATTACATACAAGTTTTTACATGAATGAAAATGAAAAACACTCATCTCACATAAAAACCCCCGGCTATTCAAACACGACGATCCAATATAACATATCCAGCAACACATAACATCACATGTCATCAACGTAAGTAAATATGCGCATCCCAATTGTCGTTGGCATATAGCAACGAAAGCGGCGATATCACATATTACACTTACGGTCACAGAAAAGAAAGTGTAAAAC
This sequence comes from Agapanthus africanus, assembly GCA_030015575.1. Taxonomy (NCBI): domain Eukaryota; kingdom Viridiplantae; phylum Streptophyta; class Magnoliopsida; order Asparagales; family Amaryllidaceae; genus Agapanthus; species Agapanthus africanus. Next base: position 388,797,214 of record CM057344.1, read on the forward strand.
TACAACAGTTGGAATCCGCAACCACCTCAGACATCGCATGCCTGACCAAATGAATTACTTAGACATCGCATGCCTAATAATTATAAACCCCGCATTTTAGTCTCAAAATCGAAAACTCTTTTCAATATCAAGTCGGGCAATTCAACAGGATTCCCGACATCCTGATCGAATGCTCGTCGCAAACTTCAGTAGGCGGCCGCACCCCCGATACCGTCGACGAAGTGCACCAAGGCGGAACACCGCTACAGCACCCGAACAGATGCTTTCGGCGACGGGGTTCTCCTACAGTCACTTGGTCGGGGCTGTGGAGTGAGGCTGTCTATTAAGTTTACCCGGCGAGTATCCGCGTACGCTACGTGATTGCGACGGACTTTTGATCGCATCAAAATTCCGTGGCAACCGATCAAGTGAGACTAAAGCGCTATGTTTATAACATTCATTCAGTTATCACATAACTTTTGTGAATTCCAATTATTGTATCCCATTCCAGATAAACAGAAAATGTTAAACTTTTCGATCGAACAGTCAAACACCCAAGTTTTCCCGATACAGCTCAACACATGAAATAAGTATAACAACATTCAGTTCGTGCCTCAATACCAACGGTCCAGCCGTAGAAGGGTCAAGCCAACGCCTCACATGTGGCACGCCGTACTGCCCCAAACCCGAAGGTTCAAAGGGCAGTTCAAGACGGTCACATAATCGAGTTAAGGTTTGTTGTCTTCTAGAGGGACCATCGCGTTACTTGCACTACTTAGAACGTCGTTAAACTACGGAAAAATCCAACACTTGGAAATTTCCCGATAGGGGAAAAATTGGGTATTTATATCCGGTCGAACTTTTTAACATATTCAAAAAATTATCCGGAAAGCCACTTAGACAAAATCTGATACTCCGATCGAAACACCGAATCCCCAAATCAATCCCAGAAAATTCAACTCTATAATAAAAATTAAAAATTCCCAGAAAATCCAGCATATCAAACCAAGAATTACTGTGTAAATTTCTATGTATAATGAGGCAGTACGGCCGCAGAACCGCCGCACGAGCCATGCTCGTGCCGCGGAACCGCGGCGCAATAATCGAATTATGGCATACGATTTCACAGTAACTCTTAGATCTCCCTGCATGTTTTTCTGCATATTTTTAATATAGAAAAACTCACTGTTTTCAAAAAAGTACAGAGAGCATGATCGGAATTGGGTTTCGGGTTCGTTCGGACTTCAAATTGCGTCTAGACTTCGCCTAAGGCTCTAGCTTGGCTCTGATACCACTATAGGGTTCCTAGGCACTCTCAAGAGGTCTCAAAAGGCATCAACCTTGCCCGTTTCAAATTTTACGGTGCCGAGAAACCCTAGACTAGGATCGTTGGCTAGAAATCTAGGCGAAAAAGAAAACTTGTTAACACTTAACTAAGAGAATACGGAAATACAACCTTGGTAGATCCGGTTCTCCACCTCCATAGCTCCGCAATGAAGTCTCCTCGCTGTCCTCATGCAATCCCGGGCTCTAGCGTCGGCTTCATCGGAGAAGAAGCGGGCTAGGTCATCGACGACGTGCCGAAGATGATCTACGTCGAGGCATCGATAGATCAAGCTCCAACATCACCAAGTCAAGAAAACTTGTGAAGGAAACATACTCTACTACTTGGCAAGAGGTAGAGGATGAAGAAATAGGAGTTGGGTTCACTTTAGAATTGGATTTCTCACTCAAATACATCAATCACCATTGATGAAGAAAGCTTTTTCTTCATTGAAGAAGATGAAGAAGATGAAGAAAGAAATATGATAAGTTAATTAAAAAGAATAGAAAAACAATACTTATCATAATTCTAACTATGGTTATGTGTAGAGAATTGACCAAGGTTAAAGGAATGGTTAGGGTTAAGGATGAGATAAGAATGGTGGACAAAGTCAAAGCTTCATGAAGCTTCAACTAAACAACAAATAAAGCCACCATTCTTTTCTCTTTTCCATTTATTTTCCAAAACGTATAAACAAATAAATAAGTAATGGAAAAATAAAACCCTAATTATATGTTTAACCATGGTTTAATTCTTTACACTTAACCAAGTAAACATGTATCATCAAACATGATACAAACAAGTGCACAAAAGTATATCGCATATACAATGCGCACATCCGAGTGAGAAAATCCATCTTAAGTGAACCGATACTAGTTAATGAAAAGTAATATATCAAATATATAATTATACATTAAATCATTAAATCAACACTTGATTTAACGATCCGGTCATATCGCATATAACCGACTAGTATCCTATGTATCGGCTTATCGAATCAATACTTGATTCGATAACTAGGTTATATCGCATATAACCAATCGATACATTTATCGCGAGAATGAAATACGGTATCACATACACGCATGATTCTCGGTCCCGCACATATCTCATATGCGCTCCTATTTCGTTTCGCTAGAGCCAGGAAACCTCTGTGTAGGACTCTAAAGACTCGTCAATACGCCGGCAGCAGGTGATGATCATATCAAACACCCACAAGCCGCAAGCGGTCTGCTAAACGTAACGGCCACCCGGGTATTGAGCGATCAGAAGATCGACGAGCAAGTCCGCTCACACTCCAGTGAATCCAACCAGTAACACTACCGTAGGGTCCGGTCTGATCGTCTGATATGTCGCATATCTCGCCTAGGGATGGTAAACGTCAGACCCCAATAGCTCGATAAGTCGTGTCGATATGAGGTCTATAACAATTCGAGAAACTACTGGTAACACTTACCAGTAAATCTCAGCAACCCTGGCCAGGGATTTCCGGTTATAGCCAATTGAACACAGCGCAACATCAACTCCCTATACCGGGAGAGACGAATCCCCTCCTATCGCTCATTGTCTCCATGTGACTCGGGACTGTACCCAAAAACCACCGTTTTGCATGCCCTCTTGGACGTGGTAAGATGGAAATCAAAGCACAGTGGGAACCACACAAGACTCTATGACGATCTTGGGTCAACAGACTACTCTGTACCAGTATCACCAAAGAACTGCCATCTGACGTGAGGTATAATACCATCTGGGAGTTCTCGGCGAGTCCGTCCAGTGTACCCAGTCTCTACTGAGCACCCGTATATCATCTCTGATGTCAAACACCAATGGATATGGGATCATCCATCGCCCATCTGTATGGGTCGAGAAGGTATACGCTAGTCTACTCTGGTATATCGATGCCCCGTCTTGATACACCCACGACTAGGGACTTTGAAGGATGTACTTATGGACTACCATGTCCCCACTAGTATGATCCGCATCATAGTCCAGGTAGTCAAGTACACATCCTAAGGGCTTTACCAATATGTAACAGAGAGACAAACAGTATACACGTTAAGGTAAAGATCAACCAGATAGCATACTATCATGTCGAGCAAGAAAGTCCTCCCTATATGTCCCAGCATCCACTACAATATACATCCTATGTACAGTAATGGCCTCTAGGGCATACATATAACTAACAGATGGACAGGTGGAAACCTATAAGGCTAGACTTGTTGCAAAGGGTTTTCGTCAAAGACCTGGTTTGGACTATGATGAAACTTTTTCTCCAGTGGCTATGCTCAAATCCATTAGGGTCCTTCTTGCTATTACTGCCTTCCATGATTATGAAATCTGGCAGATGGACGTAAAGACGGCTTTTCTGAATGGAAATTTAGAAGAATGCGTCAATATGGATCAGCCAGAGGGTTTCAATCAGAGTGGGAGCAGCGGGAAAGTATGCAAGCTGCTTAAGTCCATTTATGGACTAAAGCAGGCATCGCGGAGTTGGAACATCTGTTTTGATGAGACAGTCAAGGAATATGACTTTATCAAAAATCCAGATGAACCGTGCATATATAGTAAAGTTGTAGCCAGAAGTATCGTATTCCTCGTCTTGTACGTGGATGACATTCTATTGATAGGAAATGACATTCCTATGCTACAATCTGTCAAAGGATTCTTATCACACAGGTTCTCCATGAAAGACCTGGGTGATGCCTCTTACATTCTGGGGATCCGGATTTATCGTGATAGATCCAAGAGGATGTTGGGACTTTCGCAGTCCAGGTATATCGACACTATACTGAAAAGATTCAGTATGGAAGATTCTAAGCGCGGTAATCTACCGGCTTGTCACGGAATCACCCTCTCCAAAGAGATGTCTCCCATGACTGATTTGGAAAGGGAACGCATGTCTATTATACCCTACGCTTCTGCGGTAGGCTCTATAATGTATGCGATGTTGTGCACCAGACCAGATGTAGCTTACGCACTGAGCGTGGTAAGCCGGTATCAGTCAGACCCAGGGGAGAAGCACTGGATAGCAGTAAAGAACATTCTCAAGTACCTGAGAAGGACTAAGGAGATGTTCTTGGTTTACGGCGGAAAAGACCTCAGGTTGGAGGCCTTTGCTGATTCCGGCTTCCAGAGTGATAAGGACGATTCCAAGTCCATGTCGGGTTATGTCTTTACCCTCAATGGAGGGGCAGTGTGCTGGAAGAGCTCCAAGCAGGACACCGTTGCTGACTCAACGATGGAAGCGGAGTATATAGCTGCTTGCGATGCCGCAAAAGAAGCAGTCTGGATGAAGAAGTTCCTAACAGAACTTCAGGTGGTTCCTACCATAGTTGATCCAATACCTCTGTATTGTGACAACAACGGAGCTATAGCTTTAGCGAAGGAACCAAGGTCCCATCAGAAATCCAGACACATCTTAAGGCGGTATCACCTGATCAGGGAGATCATTGATCGTCAGGAGATCGAGGTTCGGAGAGTTGCTTCTGAAGAGAACTTTGCTGATCTATTCACGAAGGCCCTACCTCAGATTCTGTTCGAGAGGCTACTCGAGATCATCGGTCTTCGATACGCCAGTACATGGCCCTAGTGCAAGTGGGAGATTGTTAGTGTTTATGCCCTAGAAGGCCATTACTGTATCATACTAGTTTGTATATTACTTAATGGAAGCTTGGGATATTCACATGTATATAACAGTCTTGCTGAACATGGTAGTATGCTACTTGGTTTTTCTATCTTAATATGTGAGTATACGTAATGATAGAGCTCTTAGGATCATGCTTGACTACCAGCGTTGTGATGGCAGTCACACTTGTGGGGGCTGGGTAGTCTACAAGCACATCCTTATTCAGGTCCCTGGTCGTTGGATTATCGAGACAGAGCATCGATACTCCAGAGTAGACTAGTGTGTACGCTTCTCATCCCAGTTGGGGAGATGGTCTGTCCCACAGCCGTCAGTACGTCGTACTGGAGATTGTATGCAAGTGCTTATTAGGTTACGGGTACACCGGACAGGACTCACAGGGAACTGTTGGTTGGTTTTATACCAGTCGTCAGTGAACAGTTCCCAGGTGACATGAGTACAGCATAGTCCGCAGACTTGACACTGCTACTTCGCCTCGAGTGTGTCCCACTGTTCTTAGATTGCTACCCTACCACGGCTCAAAGGAGTCGTGCAAACAGGTAGCAGTTGGGTGCAGTCCCGAGCACTTGGAGGCAGTGGCGGTTAGACATGATTCGTCTCTTCCGGTATTGGGGGTTGATATCGCGCTGTGTCAGAGAGCCATTACGCAAAGTCTCTGGCTAGTGTTGGAGTTAGTGCCCTCAGAGTCAATTATTGGATCACAGGCACGTGATTGCAATGATTGAGGGAGGACCTATCCCGGTAGGACAGTCTTACTCGAGATGATAGTATGCTATCTGGTTTATCTTTATCATCGTGTACTGCTTTAGGTGACCTGACATGTCGCTATTACACGTTGATAGAGCCCCTAGGATTCTTGCTTGACTGCTAGCAGTATGATGGCGATCATATACGTGGGAGCTGGTAGTCTATAAGCACATCCTTGAAAGGTCCCTAGTCGTAGGAGTTTCGAGACAGGGCATCGATACTCCATTAGTAGACTAGTGTATACAGTCGAGACCCCGACGAGGGGCGGTGGCCGGTCTCACAAGCCACTGGTGTCAGTTGGTTCACCTAAGATGTATACAGGTGCTCATTGGGTTATGAGTACACCGGACAGGACTCGCCGGGAACCTGCTAGTTGGGTTTATACCATACGTCAGATAGCAGTTCCCAGGTGACATGTGTACAGGTTAGTTCATCGACCTAAGATCGTCATTTGTCTCGTGTGAGTTCCCACTGTGCTTTGATTACTACCCTACCACGGCTCAAAGGAGCCGTGCAAACAGGTTTTAGTTGGGTACAGTCCCGAGCCACATGGAGGCAGTGAGCGGATCTGCAGGGGTTCGTCTCTCCCGGTATTGGGGGTGAGGTCGCGCTGTGTCTAGGAGAGCCATTACGCAAAGCCCTCGGCCGAGGCAGGAGATTTACTGGTAGGTATTCCAGTAGTATCTCAGGGCGTTCTGGGCTACACTCCGACACGACTTGTACCGCTTTTGGGGGTCTGACTTTTACCAACCCCCTAGGCCCGCCATGCGATACTCATAGACGAACGGACCGGACTGTACGGATATTGTCACTGACAGGCTCAGTTGGGTGTCGGGGTGAGCTTCCTCATCGACGTCCCATTCGGTCAATAGCTGGTGGCCCGTCACGTATTGGCTTATACCTCTGACGTGCTAGTGGTTAAATCCACAGCCAAGGTATTGACGAGTCTTTAGAGTCCACCACACTCAGTTACTCAAGTTTCGGGCGAAACGCTGTAGAGGCCGTATGGAGATATGGCAGGGTTCGATCAGATACGTGCGGTATTGCACGGATCGTTATCGGACAGTTTTTACTAGCCGGCTTTGGCTTAAGCCGGATTCTAGTATTTGATAATGTAGTTTTGTCTCTTTGCATTTGTGTTCAGTGGGAATACAAATGCGGGCATGTATTTGCAGTAGTGGGGTTTTCCCGTATTTTATTACGGGATCAGTTTTTCTGAAGTTGCCAGTTTGCATTCCGTTCCGGCCGGTTTTCCTTCATTCCTTCTCGGTCGGACTTTCTTGATGGAGGGTGTTAATTGCAAGTTTGCAATTAACATTTAGTGGAGGGTTTTCTTGCAATTGTGGTGCCATTGTTTTTCTCTCTCCAATCTCATTCTTGAGATGAGGGGCCGGCCATTCTTGAGGAGAAAAAAATGAGAGGATCATTTTTCTAGTGGTGGAAATATATCATCTCATTCTCATGCTTGCTTGCTTGAAAAATTACACAAATCCCTCCATAGTTTTTTATTCCTTTCCTTGACCTCCACATCCATGGCATCTTCAAGAACCCTAAAGAGACAAGTTCACTACACTATTTCTATAGTAAGCCTTGGACGCGTCGGCTAGCCAACTTCGCGCCCGAGTTGCCTCGGTCAAGAGGCGGGGAGCCCGTAAAAGATTCCGGCTACGTGGTGCCCTTTCCGACGAGCGAGGAGGTGACGGAGATTCCGCGGGAGATCGGAGTGGAGACGAAGAACGAAGGACACGGATCGCTCGGTATACTTCTCGCCCTATCTCTAGTTAGCTAGTATAGGTTAATGGTTTACGATCCGGGTTTTCTTTGTCCGCGGTAGCGCCGGTTTCCGAGCAAGGAAAATTTTTGATTCCGCATTTTGGCCTCGAGTACGAGGCCGGGGCGCTGCCGTGGCGCAACATGGTATCAGAGCCACGCCATTAACCTTTCCTAGCTTGTTCTAATGTGTTTTTCAGTTCCGATCGACCGAAATTCCAAAAACCGTATTTTTCCTTCACATCAGTTTCTGTCGAAATTTTTTGGAGTCTAAAAATTTTTCAGGTGGTCTCAGAATGATGTGCAGGGAGTTCTAAGAACTCTGGGAAAACTCGAGACAGTGATCACTCAACAAGAGCGCGGAAGCGCCGCAGAAACCCCATTTGTGCCGCCCTTCCGCCGCAGTTTGGTGGGGTCACTGCTTCGAATTTCTCCAGTGGGCTTCTGGGCTATAATTAGGGGTTTGGAATATTAAAATTGGGCCAATTATTTCTGTGAGTGCTACAGTTTTCTTTGGGGCCCACTTGTTAAGGTTTGATCAATCGGAAAATTTTAAACACATTATTTCACAGTATTTACATTATATCTGCGACCGTGAATGCCACTCGATCGGTAAATCCGGTCTAACTGCTATAGCTCGGTTAGACGGATTTGCGAACGTGACTTTCACGTTGATGTTCTATGTTTATGCTGTGATGTTGCGGATCGGTCGTGGGGGATAGCCTGGTTGCAATATAGTACAGTTTTGTTGTATTATGTACATTTGTTATTGCGGGGCGAGCGTCCGACATGTGGACTGCCGTCACTGCCTGTTTGTATTATTCTTTTGGGGCACGGCCTGGTTGCGGTCGATGTACCCGGTGTATGTATATTTTACTTTCTGTACTAGGATTACCCCGCGGAGGAGTGCACGGATAGCCGGGTTCTAGGGGGCAACGGGCCCGCATCTCATGGCATTGGGACGGAGGGGGCTTCACTCCAGGATTGGCGGGCTATTCGCCGCACTCGTAGGGGGTACAAGTTGACCCAGGAGGGGTGCCCAAGTTACCGGATTCCGTGAAGTGCTGGGTGGTCCATTCACGGTGCTGAAGGGGACTGCCTCGCTTCAGGTTTTGGCGGGTGACTTGCCGCGCCCGTAGGGGTCTAGGTTTTCATTGCACAGGCTATCCACACGACCAAGGGAACGTCGGGTTTCAGCAGCGGCTCTGTGAAACCCGGGGCTTTCAGATATCTGTATTGTTCTGTGATGCTGTACATTTCTGTGATGTTGCATTTTATTCACGCCTTGAGCGAAATACTATATATTGGTATATATATTAGTAGATGTTGTATATGTTTTTCATCCGCGCTAGTCCAGTCCCCGCTCTGCCGTTAGTTAGCTAACCTAACGGGTGATGACGGGACCCAGTGGCGAATGCGGATGGCATATACATACATCAGTATATTTTCGTTCTTTGTGGTGTGATCAATTGATGGGACTGCATTGATTCGGATCAATGCAAGATAAACAAACCTAATTCTGATGTTGTTGGAACATTTTTCAAAAAGCTGTTATTGCAAGGACGTTCGCTTTTGTTTTGCATCGTGGTATTCATTTGGAATATCCTGCTCCTCAGTCGACGAGGCAAGGGCCGAGATCCCTTCACCGGGAGTGACCCCTTGGACAGAAGTTTGCGTCAGGGCATTAACTTCACTATAGCCGATTACTTTTGCTTTGCATCGTGGTATTCAGTTGGAATATCCTGCACCTCATTCTACGGGGAAAGAGCCGAGATCCCTTCACCGGGAGTGACCTCTTTAGTAAAGGTTTTCGTCACTATATTTTTATAAAAGGCTATGCAGTTCCTTCAACGATATCAAGTTCATTACGTTAAAAGTTTTTCGCCAAAAACTAGACGTAGCCCTCCGTCATTTCTTACAAGTATTACTTAGTATTCGTGCAGCGTTTGTTGACTGTGTCAAGGCGTAGTGTGCGGTAGCTAAGTAGTGTTTGTTTGCAGCATATAAATGGGATTGGTTAGGACAGTCGTGCGGCCTTGTTGACTGTGTCAAGGGCTCGTACGGGTGGGTTTAATGCAATCCAGGATAATGACGGGTTGAACTTGACTAGGACTCTTTGATTTGTTGACTGTGTCAAGGTCACTTGAGTCCTAGGGGTAAAACACACATCGGGAGTTTCAAAAGAACTGAAACTTGCCAGGCATGCGCATACCTTCTGGAGTGTGGTGACGTGAGTGGATTCCGTCACGTTATCATACGATGAGAGTTGGATCCCGATTCCCACTGATGAGTTAGTTTACTCCTCGGGTGACCCCGACTAATTCTTCTTTTAGGTTTGGAGGAGAATTTGAGGTACAGTGGGAGGTTTCCAGATTAGATAAAGTGATAACCATTCTGATCTAGGTTAGAGTGCACGCTGAGTGTTTCTTTTCTCTCTCTCTTTGGCAGCGACCATTGACCCGACCCTGGACTTTGACTCAGTGACCAAGTTGACCGAACCTTCTTAACACTGGCTTTTGGATTGTCTGAGTTGCAGACCTCATTGCCACTCCTACTTTTACCCTTTTCTCCAGGACACCCCGTATTACTACGAACGTCCACTTCCATTGGACAAAACCATCGTATGGTTAGATACGAACTCGAAGGACTTCGAGGATGGTTTCTGGTTCTGGAGAAAACGAATAGGACTATTCAGTTGTCTTTTCTTTTCACCTTCTCTCCGGTTGCGAGTACTCCTTGGTTTAGGAGTAGTACACCTATTACGCAAATTGGATAGTCTTCTTCCAAACCATAGGCTGGTGCCGACCGGTAGGGAATGAAGAAAACCAGTTAGCCTAAACGGTGTACAGAAGGTATTAAGTTAAGACAAAGCAAGGGATTAGTAGGAGGGCAAAGTAAGTTGCGACTGCTATTCACGACCAAACCAAGTATTTCTTCGCCAATCCTAAATCACCTTTGTATTTCTCCAGGACACTCCGTATCACTACGAAGATCCCATTTTATTGGATAATCCATCGTATGGTTATATACGAACTCGAAAGGAACTTGTTCCAGTTCGGGGATGGATCCTGGTTCAGGAGAAATAGGAATAAAGTACATTCAGGTGTCTTTTATCTTCACCTTCTCTCGCATTGCGAGTGCTCCTAGGATTAGGACAGTACACCCTTTATGCTTTTTGGATAGTCTTCTTCCAAACCATAGGCTGGTGCCGAACGGTAGGGAAGGAAGAAAACCATTTGGCTTAAAGGGGTGTACAGAAGGTAATGACTAAAGACATATAAAGGGATTTGGAGAGGTGGCGAAGAATTATACGGTTATAGTTGTGAATCTGGATAATGGAAGAGGCATTACTAGGAATACCAGGATACCCCGACGAGACATTTCAATGTTTCAGTTTCACTGTGTACTGTTAATGGAAAACTGATTTCCCAGTTAGACACTTGCTCCAGGGTATGTATTTACCAGGTATGATTCTCACATCTGTATGGTTTTACAGATGATGAGTGGGAGTAAGTTACTGGGAATTGGGTGATCATCCTCATTATATCGGGATTCGTTGTAATCAGTGATATTTGAGGAAGTCACCTCGGTTGTTTGCCGGTCCGCAAATATTTGGTTTTGAATATCCGCAGTTATGCACCAATTTCAAATTGATATATCTGTACGTCTATTTTCATAGAGTGAGATATACCTTTTGATATTATGTCGATGACATTTACCTATATCAGTGGATGGTTAGGTAAGGAGCATTAAACAGCGGTGTAATTCTTCTTAACCATAAGTACAGTTTTCAACCTACGACACACAGTGAAAGAGTTGTTAGACTCAGCGGACTTATACAGAGTATTGTATATTGTCCAGTGTCCATTAGGACAGAGGGGTTGGTCCTCGTACTATATTCTGTTTACTTTTAACTTCTCTAGTTCTTAGACATGTGTTTCGTGCAAACACAGGGTCTAAGTTTTGAGGAGTTATAGGTATTTGAATAGAGTAGAGAACCAGGTGTAGCAAGTATCGGGATTCTTCAAAGAGATCGAAGATGTAGATACTTGTGTATGGTATTCAGTTGATAGTAATGATGAAGACAGATTGCTTCTCTTTCAGGTTACTCATAATTGGAAGCATTCCTAAGTTGAGTAACGCTGATCGACCTCCTTCCATTTAGTTGACATGCACTGGAGACAGCTGCATGATTTGAATCTGGTTCAATTAAATCAGTGCCTCTGGTTATATATTGGATATAGAACAGTTCATATCTTAACGATGTTAAGGTACGGGGAGTTGTCCGGCTTATAATTAAAACCAGACACTGGACAACTCAAGGCACGTTTCTGTAATGGCTGTTTGTGGGTTGACCCAGGCTATGACGAGGGTTGATTTTCTACCATCTGGATGAACAATAGCAATATTGTTCTAGACTCGCCACAGTTTTTATTAAAAATGGATTTTTTCAGAAAAAGTAGTGGGAGTATGGTAGAACTGGAAGTGATTCCAGAACCACAAACGATTACTGAAGATTTGATAAGGAACCTAAAGATTCAATCTGTATTGACATTCCATTGGCCACTCCGCAGATACGGTGGGTAACTTCAGGCACCCGAGAGGCACTCCGGTAGCCTCAAGGACGGTGACAGGGAAGTTCTTGTTTACCCACACTTGCCATTGCTGATTGTTCCAGGCTGCGAGACCCGGCAGGAGAATGAGTATAGCGTCGTTCTAAACTAGCTTTGGAAGTGCACGTCTATATTACTCTGCCAGAGGGTTGTCGTAGTCAGTGGGAGCAGCGGAAGCATTGGTGGACATCAGGCTTATGTCTATTTATAGACTAAAGCAGATGTAGCGGAGATAGATCATCTATTTCTGATGTGACTGTCATAGGTTTGACGTCATCAGAATAGGGGATGGATCTGTTGAGAAAGTAGTGGGAAGTGATATTCCTATACTACGATCGGTTATACTTTGGTCGTCACACAGTGGCTTCTCCACACAGGACTTGGATATTATATCAGACATTCTGGTTACTAGATCGATGGTTTTAGATCTAGATTTGGGTGGTTTCCCAATCTGGGTACCTTGACAGCATTCTATGAGTATTTAGAATGGACGACTCCTGGCATGGTAGTGCACCTGCAGTTGATGGAGTCACCCTCTCTAAAGGTGTCTTATAGACTAAAGGGGAGAGGGATACTCATGATTGGCAGATCACTTGCTTAGGCAATTGAGTCAATCATGAGATGTCAAGTACCACACCAAATGTTGTTCTTGCACTAGATGCAATAAGTTGATATTGATCCAATCCTAGAGAAACAGTCGGAAGCAGTCTTAGAACATAAGTGAATGTTCTAGGGATATGATAACGACAGCCTTATTTGGGAGACAGTTATCATTCCAGGCTTCCAAGGTGACATGGACGACAAGGAGGTTGTCAGAGTTATATTTTTCCTTCTGACGAGGGGCAGTATTTTGGACAGGTGGTCCAAGGCAATACTGAGGGTGGCATGGCGCAGGATACTGATTAAATTCAGTTGACGATACAGTCTAAGAAGTTTGGATTTGAAGTTCATTTATGAGCTAAGTCCCATCAGACATCCAGACATTCTAAAACAGGTATTGCTCATTTCGGGAGATGGCTTTCTCCGCGAACTTGAGATATAGAGAGACATAGAAAGAAACATCACAGCGGATCCACTCACTGAGGCTATTCCTCGAACGCAATAGTTTCGCAAACGAGCTTTGTGAGACTGACTAGTAGAGGAGTTGGGTGTTCGGTATCACATGGGCTGTGAGTATGCGGCATCGCAATAATTAGCCTTGAGTGCAAGTGCGAGATTGTTGGAGTTAGTGCCCTCAGAGTCAATTATTGGATCACAGGCACGTGATTGCAATGATTGAGGGAGGACCTATCCCGGTAGGACAGTCTTACTCGAGATGATAGTATGCTATCTGGTTTATCTTTATCATCGTGTACTGCTTTAGGTGACCTGACATGTCGCTATTACACGTTGATAGAGCCCCTAGGATTCTTGCTTGACTGCTAGCAGTATGATGGCGATCATATACGTGGGAGCTGGTAGTCTATAAGCACATCCTTGAAAGGTCCCTAGTCGTAGGAGTTTCGAGACAGGGCATCGATACTCCATTAGTAGACTAGTGTATACAGTCGAGACCCCGACGAGGGGCGGTGGCCGGTCTCACAAGCCATTGGTGTCAGTTGGTTCACCTAAGATGTATACAGGTGCTCATTGGGTTATGAGTACACCGGACAGGACTCGCCGGGAACCTGCTAGTTGGGTTTATACCATACGTCAGATAGCAGTTCCCAGGTGACATGTGTACAGGTTAGTTCATCGACATGAGATCGTCATTTGTCTCGTGTGAGTTCCCACTGTGCTTTGATTACTACCCTACCACGGCTCAAAGGAGCCGTGCAAACAGGTTTTAGTTGGGTACAGTCCCGAGCCACATGGAGGCAGTGAGCGGATCTGCAGGGGTTCGTCTCTCCCGGTATTGGGGGTGAGGTCGCGCTGTGTCTAGGAGAGCCATTACGCAAAGCCCTCGGCCGAGGCAGGAGATTTACTGGTAGGTATTCCAGTAGTATCTCAGGGCGTTCTGGGCTACACTCCGACACGACTTGTACCGCTTTTGGGGGTCTGACTTTTACCAACCCCCTAGGCCCGCCATGCGATACTCATAGACGAACGGACCGGACTGTACGGATATTGTCACTGACAGGCTCAGTTGGGTGTCGGGGTGAGCTTCCTCATCGACGTCCCATTTGGTCAATAGCTGGTGGCTCGTCACGTATTGGCTTATACCTCTGACGTGCTAGTGGTTAAATCCACAGCCAAGGTATTGACGAGTCTTTAGAGTCCACCACACTCAGTTACTCAAGTTTCGGGCGAAACGCTGTAGAGGCCGTATGGAGATATGGCAGGGTTCGATCAGATACGTGCGGTATTGCACGGATCGTGATCGGACAGTTTTTACTAGCCGGCTTTGGCTTAAGCCGGATTCTAGTATTTGATAATGTAGTTTTGTCTCTTTGCATTTGTGTTCAGTGGGAATACAAATGCGGGCATGTATTTGCAGTAGTGGGGTTTTCCCGTATTTTATTACGGGATCAGTTTTTCTGAAGTTGCCAGTTTGCATTCCGTTCCGGCCGGTTTTCCTTCATTCCTTCTCGGTCGGACTTTCTTGATGGAGGGTGTTAATTGCAAGTTTGCAATTAACATTTAGTGGAGGGTTTTCTTGCAATTGTGGTGCCATTGTTTTTCTCTCTCCAATCTCATTCTTGAGATGAGGGGCCGGCCATTCTTGAGGAGAAAAAAATGAGAGGATCATTTTTCTAGTGGTGGAAATATATCATCTCATTCTCATGCTTGCTTGCTTGAAAAATTACACAAATCCCTCCATAGTTTTTTATTCCTTTCCTTCACCTCCACATCCATGGCATCTTCAAGAACCCTAAAGAGACAAGTTCACTACACTATTTCTATAGCAAGCCTTGGACGCGTCGGCTAGCCAACTTCGCGCCCGAGTTGCCTCGGTCAAGAGGCGGGAGCCCGTAAAAGATTCCGGCTACGTGGTGCCCTTTCCGACGAGCGAGGAGGTGACGGAGATTCCGCGGAAGATCGGAGTGGAGACGAAGACCGAAGGACACGGATCGCTCGGTATACTTCTCACCCTATCTCTAGTTAGCTAGTATAGGTTAATGGTTTACGATCCGGGTTTTCTTTGTCCGCGGTAGCGCCGGTTTCCGAGCAAGGAAAATTTTTGATTCCGCATTTTGGCCTCGAGTACGAGGCCGGGGCGCTGCCGTGGCGCAACAGCTAGGGCAAGCGAGATTTGCTGTTAGGTTCCAGTAGTTTCTCAGGGTGTAATGGGCTTCGCTCCGACACGACTTATACCGCTATTAGGGGACTGACGCTTGCCGCCCCCTAGGCCCGATATGCGATAGTCTTAGACGAACGGACCGGACTGTACGGAGATTGTCACATCAGACTCAGTAGGAGTTCGGATGGGTTTCCTCATCGGCCTTCTTATCGACATCTACCTGGGGACCGTTACGTACAGCTAGTGCCGCTTGCGGTCTGTGGTTAAACCCACTGCCAGTGTAGTAGTCGAGTCTCTAGAGTCCCACACAGAGAGTTTCCCTACTCCAGGCGAAACGATATAGAGGTCGTATGGTTTTACGACAAGGGTTCGGACGCATACGTGTGTTTACGCACGTACGACTTTCGGACAGTTTTTACCAGTCGGCTTTGGTTTAAGCCAGTTACTGGTATCCGGTTATTGGATTTATACAGTCTAAAGTTTTTCCGTATTTTTGCGGAAAGGAGAGGCGTTCTCGTAATTGCGCGAGAAGCTTCTAGAAGATGGTGACTAAGGAGGTTTAGGTGGCATATACAATGAATGTGACTAGTGAGTCATATGGATGATTCATCCATGTCATTAATGCTTCATAATTGCTTAATGACTCATGGAGATGAATCACCACTAGATATTTATCAAGCATGGTTGTAAATCATTTTCTTTTCTTTTCTTGATAAAAAGAAATGCTTGATATATATTATGATAACTCATTATTCTCACTTCATTATTATCTTCACCTTCTCTCTCCTCAAGCTCTCCCTCTTCAAACCCTAATCCTCCCCTCTCATGTGTTGAGTACAAGGATTAGTTAGACTAATTAAACCATAACCCTCACTCTATATCACCTAGCTTCTTTGATTAGCACTTAAAGATGGTTAGTTGCCTCAAGTTTATAGGCTAAGCTTGGAGTAAAGCTCTCGGGTGGATCGTCTACTACTTCGAGAAGGCCGAGGAGGAGGAGGAGTTCGCAAAGACGAAGGACACGATTCGTTAGGTATAATCCCTAAACATAGTAGTATAGAACTTCTATGTTTCTTGTTAGTTATCGTTTAGCTTCGATTCGTGCGGTTAGTCGATGTTTAAGCAAAGAACAAGATCGTTTTTCATATTTCCGCCTCCCAGCAAGTCGTGGGGTGTTGTACATCGACTTACAGCAATATGTTGCATGGGCTAAGGAAAAGCAGAGAACTAGGAAAAAGTGATCATTCCCTAAAAGTAGGAAATGGTGCAAATGTTGCAGCCAAAGGAATTGGTAAATATCACCTTGTATTACCAACAGGGAATACATTGATCCTGAACTACTGTTACTACGTACCCTCTATGATATGCAATTTAATATCAATCTCTTTATTAGATAAAGAAGGATATAACTTTGTAGTAGAGAATAATGTTATGAACATTTACCTAAATCAAGTGTTGATTGGGTTTGGTGTGTTATGTAACGGATTGTAAGTTCTAAATCAAAACACAGTTCTTAACGTACAAAACACACATAAGAGGAAGAGTTCAGAAATGAACGAATCCTTCTTGTGGCATTGTAGACTAGGTCATATCAATGTGACACGACTAGCTAAGTTGCATGAAGATGGATATTTGAATCCGTTCAAGTTTTCATCTCATGACACTTGCCAGTCATGTCTCAAAGTCAAAATGACCAAAACTCCATTTAGTGGACACGGAGAAAGAGTTATGGAACTCTTGGGATTGATACATAGTGATGTATGTGGTCCCATGTCTACACATGCCAGAAATGGTTTCTCGTATTTCATTACATTCACTGACGATCATTGAAGATATGGACATGTGTTCCTGTTGAAACACAAATCTGAAGCTTTTGAGAAATTCAAGGAATATAAATCCGAAGTCGAGAACCAAACTGTCACGACCCGAAATTGGCACGTGATGGCCCTAATACTACGCAACGTCTACAGGCCTAACGCAGTAAAAGAAAGCCAAAACCCAGAAATCTAAACCATTAAAAGACAAGAAAAGATAAGAAACATTGTTTTAACATTTGAAATCGCAACCCAAATTCTTTAAAAGTCCAACTTTATTTCCTTTAAAATTTTCGCAGCACCTCCGTTATAAAAACTAGCCCCAAAAATGGGTACAACATAAATATAAATAAAGCATCCCCAAACGGGAGTAAATAAGCGTCCAAAGGCGGAAAACAACCACCACAACAAATATGCGACGCCGTAGCGAAGAAATAAAAGACGATAGAAAGGAACTGTATAAAAGACAACAAGTCACAAATAATATACAATATCGTCCTCACCAAGTCTCTAAGTCAACAAGAAAATATAGTAGATGGAGAGTATAAGGATACAACGAATATACAATACAACAATGCGGATAACCACAAAACCCACCTAGCCAAAACTGCACACTATGAGCTGAAGCGGTATCCGCAGCAAAAGATGATCAGATAGATGAATAGCCTGCCTCGACTACTCTGGAGAACACCGTGAAAAACAACTGTGGCATAACGGGGGTGAGTTGCCAACTCGTGAATAGTAAATAACATATGCGGGTGATCGCAAGTATGCATGTACAGCGCGAATCTAACATATGTAATTAATAGCAATAAAAGGTCATATGAATGCAATAATCATGAAAAGTACACTAGCAGGTACAACTAATACATAAAGCAACAACATATGAAAATTAATATGCAATAATCATGCAATAATGATATGAAAATGTATATATGCAACAGTCATTAATGGTACTCTAGCAGGTACAACTAACATATGAAGTAATGCATATAAATAAAGGTATGTAAATGCAACAGTCATGAAAGGTACACTAACAGGTACTACTAATACATGAAGAAGTGCATAAAAAATAAATGTGGAGTATGGAATGAAAAAAATGCCATTCCCACGGAATCCTGACATCGTGGTAGGATCACTGTCACGACCCGAAAGAGCACGTGACTGGCCCTTGAACCATATGAAGTCCATAGGACTCCCTCTGATCCAAGTAAGCCGAAAGCGCAGAAATCTAAAACCATTTAAAGAGTAAATAAGGGAACTGGTTTTTAATAAGTAAAGAAATCATGTTTGAAATCAAAGTTTTCAAATAACTAAGCCGAAAATGCATTTTTAAAATGGTAGTCTTTTCTGAAAATTTCGGCAGAGTTTCCATTGTAAAAACTGGCCCCGAACGGGGTACAACAAGAATAATATATATGAAATGATAAAAGGCATCCCCAAGCGGGATCTAGCTCTTCGTCAATCGACGGTCACAACCACGCAAGCAATAATAATATACAACGCCAAAGGGCGAGGATCAAAACCCCAAAAGGAACCCAAAACAGCCAGAAAACCATAATACTACAAGCGCGACTCTAAGGTCAAAATAATACATCACTGTGTCTAAGTCTAAAACAATATACAAGTTTTGGTTGATGGAATTTCTAGATAAAATGAATAATACATGTACAATGGCGGTTCTGATACAAAAGAACCCACTAACCAAAGCAAGTCACCCGTATGAAAGCAGTGTGCCAGAAAGCCGCTATGGAGTCTGTGCGGCAAAACCTGCAAGAACTGTGGCACAACAGGGGTAAGTTGCCAACTCGTGAATAGAAAATATCTACAAGCAGAAATCGAATATATGACCTATCCTAGGTCAATACGATCAGATATAAATAAACCTCAATATGAATAAATCTGAAGCATGCTAAACTGGCAATGTAATCTCTATACATGAGTGCAGTACCAAGTGCTCGTGCCAGTGCCTCAAGTAATAGCATATCATAAATATGAGGTATGATCAGTGTAATCAAATCTTTATGTACGTGGATCCCGTCCACTCGTCACCCAATGACAATAACCATCATGCATGTAAATATCATCAGCATATGCATGGAAATATTAGGATATAAACCACTTGTGTCCCTCGCGACACGTCAAAATCATAGAACCGGAGTGTCCAGCATCGACACTCGAAAACATCATGAAAACTGTGCCCAGCATCGGCACGTAAACCCTCATATATCGGGCTCCGTCTGCGGAATCGGCCATCGGCCCCAGCAGTACGCCCATATCCAACTATCGACTATGGTCGGTATCCTCCGGATAACCGCCAGGTCCAACCAATCACTGGTAGGTACTCGCCCACCTCCAGGCTCAATCGGCAAAGTCCTTCGATCATCTTACCGAGGGGAACCATACCGGGTCCACCATGTACCCGCAATCGGCTCGTCCACTCCTTGAATCGGGTTTCATATGTCGCTCTCAGCACCGAGAAAACACATGGTGGACGCACTGAAATATCATATCAAGGGTAACCGGGTTTCTAAAGCAATGACATATTCTCTTTTGAAATACCCACGGTTCCCAAAATCAAGAAATATCATGGAAACAGCAACTCTCAATGCGTATAATCAGAAAGCATGATTTATGCGATATGTAAAAGAAATGTTAGCACATCAGTCTGTCATGCAAGAATCTTATCCTGAATGCAACAGTACTACAGTGTAATGACATGGCAATTATCGATGACGAAGTGTGTGAGCCGGCAAACAAGTGTACGTGGAACATACGCATCATCGATAATGGTGTTGGTGTCTTAGCAGCATGACTGTAATATATCAATAAACACAAGCAATTCAGTGCACATTGCATGAGTATGCGGAATCGAATAATCAACGCAACAGTACAGACTCTATCTCAATAAATATATCATGCTGCCTTGCCTTTTGAAATAAGACGAATCAGGGTTTTTGGTAAAATAAGAGCTACGGTGTTTTAAGAAAAGATGTGTCGTTTGAAAATATCCGTAGAATCCCTTTTGCCTATCTTTAAATTATCCCCGATTCATTAGTTTTGAAATGGGTATGACTCGGGCCTAGTCTAATGCCTACTATGCGAAATACGGACCCAACTATCAAGTCAATCGGGAGGGGTGTGAAAACCACCTAAATCCGAGTCGATATACATATATATACACAACATTCGGTGATCTCGCCTCATTAATATCACGTATGATATAGTATATCATATAACATCCTCGAGTTATGGGTGCAGATCTAACATCAATATAAAGCTCGTACCGTAAATCGTCGTACGGCATCCCAATAGCTGGGTACGGGTCAATATCACATTCATCTCATCACATATCAGGTATCACTACCATCATATCACATAATCTAGGGTACAAGTCTAAGTCTAGTACCATCGATACCATCTACATAAATATGAATGCGGGGTAAAACACATGCCCAAAGGCCCGCTAAAACCATCACGTCGCATCTCAAATACGAACTCTGTCATATCGCCGAATCTTACGGCCTCAATCAAACCTCATCGACTCATCTCAATCCCACGTATCATCCTCAAATCCCGTATATGAACACATAGTCTTAAACCCATGTGTAGGTATACACACCTCCAAATGCGCACAGATAAAAGAAAGAATGTATGCAAGTATATGTGTACGTGTATGTGTGGGTGTGCAACCCCTACTCTAGGGTTTCGCACAATACTAAACCAATACATCCTTATCATCAATAACCTATTATTACCATCAATAATCTTAAACAACACATAAAAAATATACGTGTGTATACGTATTCGTATACATCACCACGGACTGCGGGGGTGCTATACGCCATCCACCCGACTTCTCCCCGTAGATATAAATCTACTCACCTTGCTTCTCGTGTGCCGATGCCGATGTCGCCATTTTCATCTTCTTCGCCTCAACATCACGTAGGGTACCTACAAGTATATCACAAACGCTAAAGCACATGAAAATCACATCGGAAAGCCAAAACAGCACACGCTATTCGCATAGGTAAAAACCTATCGTGTCGCATGAAAACACGATTAATATCCACTTTTCGTTGACGTCCAAACGCCACCCGACACAAACGAATCACCAAATACCAAAATCCATGCTAAAACAAGTCGTAAATCATGCGCCAACATAGGAAAATCAACCCAAATTTTACTCTAGATGGAATCGGACAAAATTGCATATGCCATGGGTCAAGACTACTGGAAATAGGGCCATGCACCAAAAACGAGGCCATACCCCCTGCTCTGGAAGCAATTTGCGGCAAGAAGGATTAAATCTGCGGCCTGGCGAAGTAGGTAGGGGCTAGGGTTTGGTGTGGTGGTTCCAGGGTGCCTGCACATCTCACTGTCAACTCAATTTTATTTTAGGGTTCCCGGGGTGATAGCAGATTCCAAAACACACTCGCAGAAATATAGTTTTTCCCCGATATCGGTTCCATAAATCCGTATTCTGGGTTAAAGCTTCAGGTTAAGGTCCAATATAATATCACACAAGAATTTTAAGGTCACAACAAGTCTCAATTTCACTTTACAACTCAAATTTACCTTAATCCTCTCTAGGGTTGTCCAAGGTGTACAAAGCTTCGTCGAAACGACATCAAACTTTAAAAGAGGCTTAATCACAAGAAATGATACAACAATTGTGAAGGAATTACCTCAATAGAGACTCATGAATTCTCAACAGCGCCAAAACACAAACTTTCTTGGTCCAAATGGTTGCTTGAGGGCTCGTGCACACTTTTTGTGAAGAGGGAGTGAGGTTTCGGAGTTGTTTTGAGTGTGATGGAGATGATATTGTGAGGAGGGAGAGCAAGGGGGCAGCAGCAGCAGCAATTGAAGAAGAGGGAGGGAGAGGAGAGAAAATGAAGGAGATATTGAAGGGAGACTAAGTCAAGAGACCCCTCACCTCACTCTCTCTCTCTCTCTCTCATCCACCTACTACCCCATTATTCTGATTCATCCATCTTCTTTTCTTTTCTTGTTTTCTTCTCACTCAAATAGTGAACCCAAAGCAAAGCCATGGTAACAAAATATAACACAAGTGTAAAAAAAGATGAGTGCATGTTTTGCACAAAAATGCCAAAAATCCGATTAGCGATTTTTAATCGTGATTAGCACTAAATTAGCATATAACTAATCATAAAAACTTAAAAATGACATAATTCCATAAAATACCCTATTTTAGAATTTTCCATAATTTTTCCCATTTATTTGTATTTAATTATACTTGAATATTAAAATATTCATAAAAATAATACTAAATTATAAAAATTCCCAAAAATAATATTTTATTATTTTGGAAACGTTACAATCTACCCCTTTAAAGAAATTCGGTCTCCGAATTTAAATTGAAACCCCCGAATACTAAAACATTTCGATACAAATTCCAAGTCGTCGGGGCTCCGAAATCATCAATACAAAAAAAACATCATAGCGCAATGCATGTGCGTAAGTACTGAGCAGATAACTTAAAAGCAAAACTCCGTCAAGCATCCTGAAATCATCGAAGTCATGGTAAAGACACAAATGTCAAATCCAATACTAAACCAATATGATATAGATCAGAACTATACATGTAGACATCCAATCTATAAATGTGAAAAGCTTATGTAAATGTCAGTGTATATGCCCTAGAGGCCATTACTGTATCATACTAGTATGTACATTACTTGATGGAAGCTTGGGATATTCACAGTTGTATATACAATCTTGCTCGAAATGGTAGTATGCTACTTGGTTTGTCTCTGCTTTAATGTGTGCATGTGTTTCTTTTATTATATCACCTATACGCATTAGTAGAGCCCTTAGGATCTTTGCTTGATTACCAGCGTTGTGATGGCGCTCACACTCGTGGGGGCTGGGTAATCCATAAGCACATCCTTATACAGGTCCCTAGTTGTAGGACTATCGAGACAGGGCATCGATACTCCGGAGTAGATTAGCGTATGCGCTTCTCATCCCAGCGTGGGAGACGGTCTGTCCCACAGCCGTCAGTACGTTATACTTGAGATAGTATGCGGGTGCTCATTAGGTTACGAGTACACTGGACAGGACTCGTCGGGAACTGTTGGTTGGTATTATACCTATCGTCAGTTATCAGTTCCCAGGTGACATGAGTACAGCTTAGTCCGCTGACTTGACACTGTCACTTTGCCTCGAGTGTGTTCCCACTGTACTTTGATTACTATCCTACCACGGCTCAAAGGAGTCATGCAAACATGTAGTAATTGGGTGCAGTCCCGAAGCACTTGGAGGCAGTGACGGTTAGACAGGATTCGTCTCTCTCGGTATTGGGGGTTGACATCGCGCTGTGTCTAGGAGAGCCATTACACAAGTAGTCCCTAGCCAGGGTAAGCGAGAAATACTGGTAGGTTTCCAGTGTTATCTCAGGGTGTTCTGGGCTACACTCCGACACGATCTGTACTGCTATTAGGGGACTGACGTTTACCGCCACCTAGGCCCGCCATGCGATGTATCAGACGAACAGATCGGACTGTATGGAGACTGTCACATACAGGCTCAGTAGGAGTTCAGATGGGGTCACCTCGTCAGTCTTCTTATCGGCATCTACCTCGGGACCGTTACGTACGGCTAGTGCCGCTTGCGGTCTGTGGTTAAACCCACTGCCAGCGTTGTGTCGAGTCTTTTGAGTCCCACACAGAGAGTTATTCG
Source organism: Agapanthus africanus (assembly GCA_030015575.1). Taxonomy (NCBI): domain Eukaryota; kingdom Viridiplantae; phylum Streptophyta; class Magnoliopsida; order Asparagales; family Amaryllidaceae; genus Agapanthus; species Agapanthus africanus. The sequence goes on from CM057344.1 coordinate 388,821,029, forward strand.
CCTTTAGGCAAAATGAGTAGAGGTCACATGGTTTTGCGACAGGGTTCGTTCACATCCGCGTACTTGTGCACGTTTGCTGTCCGGACAGCTTATACTAGCGGGCTTTGGTTTAAGCCAGATCCTAGTATATGATTTGGGATTGGTTTTATCTCATTGTATTCATGTTCCTCGGATCACAGATACGGTTGCGTATGCACAATTGACTGAGACAGAGGGAGAGGACTTTGATTAGGGTTAATGACCATTGCCATTTTGTTAACCCTAATTCTTTTGTGTGTATTACGATTAATTGATATTAGTTAAATATAATTGTGCATGGTTATGGTTGTTGACCATTTGACTATCTTGACTTGTTGACTTAAGTTGACATGTTGACCATCATCATTCCACATAAAACATGCTTTTTGATCCTTGCAATTTGCATTTAATGTGAAATGATAATGGTCAAGTCTTGATTAACCATGACAATTAACTAGCTAATTATCTAATTTACAAAATTCACACATATATGTGAGAATGGTTCATTATTCTCCTCATTCGATCATATAGATTCTCTCTCCTCCTCTTCCTCTCTCTCGAGCTCTCCCCTCTCATGAGTTGAGAAACACTTGAGGTTGAGATAAACCATTCTAAGATACTCTCTACTCTCTTCTAAGGTTTTAGGATTACCACTTCTAGCATCTTAGTTACTTCTAGCTTGAAGTTGAAGCCAAAGGTTGAGGCTCTCGGGTGGATCCTTCTTCGACTAGAGAAGGCGACAAGTAGATCACATCTTTTACTCCAAAGGAGCAAGGAGAGAAGGACATAAATCCCTAGGTATAACCTTTTTTCCATGTAGCTAAAACTAGTTAGCTTTGTAGTTAGTTTTTGTTTAGCAAAGATCCTCCTTTAGTTAGTCCATGTTGCCTTGAGTGTTAAAAATCCGATTTTTATACCGTTTCCGCCTCCCCAAACCTCCGGGGTGGGCAACGTGGACTTACAGTGGTATCAGAGCCTAACTAAACATAAACTAGCTAGTTAGTAAAGTGTATAGAAGTTCGATCGGTAAAAATCGCAAAACTTGTTTTTCAAAACCCTAAGTTTCTGTTGATTTTTTTTCTGCTCTAAAAATAATAAATCATACTTCAAAAATCAGCTCAGGGTTTTGCTAAGAAACACACCAAAGACGATCCAGTGAGCCATTCGAAGCGCCGCGTTTCCGCGGCAATAACATGCTTATTGCCGCGGAACCGCGGCTGAGTTGACTCGGTTCTGGACCGAGTTTGGTGCAGTGTTCTTCTGATAAGGTTTTGGGATTTTTAAGATATTTTATTTCTGCCCAGATTTTCCAGAATAGAAATTTGAATTTGGGGTGGCTATAAATCCGTATTTTTTATCGAACTTCACTATACTTTGACTATTGGGTTATATCTGTTATGTTTATATGTATTTAACGTCTGCTAATCGCTATACGTCGATTAGTGGGGGTTATACATATCTGTGATCTGTAATGCTTATTGGTTTGTGTATATGAACTCGGTGGATTGTAGCGGGTGAATAGCCGGGGTGGATGTGAGATGAGAGTTTCTTTTTTCTTTCATTCATGTAATATGTAAATTGATGTAATATTATTTGTTTGGCTGCACAACCGGGTCGGGGTTGTAGCCGTCATTGTATAATTTCTTTTTACTGTTTTTGCTCCTAGGATAGACCCATGGTGGGGTGCACAAACTACCGGGTATCTCGAAGTGCCGAGTGGCCTACTCACGTCGTTGAGGGAGGTTGCTTCGCTTCGGGTACTTGGCGGGTAGTTTGCCGCACCCGTAGGGGTCTTGGGTGGGGTATTGGCTATTCATCGCGACCGTGTAATCCGCTTTTCGTTGCAGGCTCGAACGGATCGCGGATTCCTAGTATATTCAAAGTGTTCATCTGTGATCTGGATTGACAATCATTGCTATATATTTATATATGATAACTATTTAGGTGTTGCTTATGTTTTGCATCCACGCTAGTCCAGCCCCCGCTGTGTCGTTAGTTAAGTAACCTAACGGGTGATGACGGGGCCCCGTGGCGAATGCGGATGGCATAAGCGTACACCATATTTTGGTTGTTTTCTGCAATGGTAGGATTAAATGATGGGACGCATTAAGATTAATGCAAGTAAATAAACCAAGTAAAAGTCGATTGGAACACTTTGAAAACCACTCGGTTCTTTTCAAAACTAAACTTTTAAATGCGGAGCATGAACCACTCCTTTTAAAAGCTATCTCGTTCCATCGATTATATCAAGTTCACTACGTTCACGGTTTCGCCAAAACCATTCGTAGCCCTACGTCATTCCACATGAATGGTCAAAAAGTATTCAAGCTATGTATGTTGGCCAAAGTCAAGGCATAGTGATTGGTAGCTATTGGGTATTCATGTGCAGCATAGGTAGATGCGTTGGTTTGGGACAGTCGTGCTGCCATTTTGGCCAAAGTCAAGGGTAAGTACGGGTAGGTCCAAATTAACCAGGAGAATGACGGGTAGAACTTGACATGTGACTTATGATATTAATGGCCAAAGTCAAGGTCATAAGAGCATGGGGCAAAAATCCACATCGGGAGTTTCTTAAGTACTGAAACTTGCTAGCGTTGCATACCATTTGGTGTGTGATGATTCTGGTAGGATTCCTTCGGTTTTATTATGCGATGATATTTGGATCCCAATCCTACTGTGAGTATATGCTACTCCTCGGGAAATCTCTCACTTAACGATCAATGCTATAAACCTAATAGGTGTCTAGAAAGGTGTTAGCGGGGCTACGCCCACAGGGAAAAGAGGTTACTTAATTAAGGAACTTCGCGAAGGCGTTGGAAAACCTCCCTCGAAGTACCGACACTGGCCTGGCTGAACAGTTAAGCAAGTATTGTACGGTGAGATTGATCCCGACTAATTCTCCCTTTATGGTTTGAGAAGGGATTCGAGAGACAGTGGGAGCCATCCTGTTTAGACAAACTAAAAACCACTCTAAACTTGCAAGAGCATCATGCTAAAGTGTTTCTTTTCTCTCTCCTAATTGCAGCGACCATTCAACATGACCGGACTTAAGTTATTACTAGATAAAAACATACTGACAGGGCCAAACTACAAAGATTGGCTCAGGAATGTCAAGATGGCAATCACTTACGACAAGTTAGGGTATATCCTTACCACCAAAGCTCCCCCTGTCCCAGGTCCCACCTCCAGCGTCGCGGATGTAGAAATCCGTAAGACATGGGAGATCGATTGCGCGAAGGCCAAATGCCTCGTGCTTGCCTCAATGGACAACGAACATCAGAGGAGGCATAAGAATATGGACCTATAGTCCATATTTCTCCATACAAAAGAACTGTATGGAGAGCAGTCTCGTATCGCCAGATACGAAATGTCGAAGAAGCTATTTTCGGCAAGATTGGCCATCGGATCATCGGTAGCGGAACACGTGCTTAAGATGATTGGCTACATAGAGGAGCTCGCGGACCTTGGGACCACGTTGAAGAATGAACTCTATACTGATTTGATTCTCCAGTCCCTTCCTTCCACTTACACCCAGTTTATCCTTAACTTCAACATGCAAGGAAAGGAGGTTGAACTTTCCGAACTTCTAAACTTGTTGAGGAGTGCTGAGGGCACCCTACAGAAAGGTAGGGAGACATCCATTTTTTTGTAGGAGGATCTTCCTCTTCTAGGTCCAGGGCGAAAGCCAAGGGAAAGAAGAAGAAAGCCCCCGCCAAACCAAGGGGCGGTGTCAGTAAAGTGGATACGAAGGGAAAGGGAAAGGCAACAAATGTAGCTGGAAAGCTGGTGGGAAAGGAAGAATGCTTCAACTGTCACAAAAGTGGACACTGGAAACAGGATTGCAAGGCTTGGAAGGCCAGAACCCAGGATCTGAAGCGAGTTGCGGCTTCAGCTTCAGGTGTGTATGTTATTGAAAACTATCTATCAATAAACTCTACTTCCTGGGTATTGGATACCGAATCAGGATCTCATATCTGTAATTCTTTGCAGGCGTTGAGAAAGCGTAGGGTTTTGAAGGCAGGTGATATGACCCTCAGAGTTGCAAACGGAGCTAGCATGGATGCTGAGGCCGTGGGGACTATCACCTGGGATTGTCAGATGGACACTTTTTGGTTTTGCGTAGTTGTTATTTTGTACCAAATGCAACTTGTAATATCATTTCTGTATCTTTATTATCTAAAGAAGGTTATGAATTTGCATTTGTATGTAATGTAGTGAACATTCACCTTAATCAAGTTTTGATTGGGTCAGGTACATTAAACAACGGTATATACGTATTAAACCAACCACAGATTTTCAATATCCAGAATACACACAAAAGAAAGTCACCATTAATCAATAAGACTTTCTTATGACATTGTAGACTGGGTCACATCAATGAGAGGAGGTTGACTAAGTTATATACAGAAGGATATTTGGATCCGTTCAAATATCAATCATATGCAACTTGTCAATCCTGTCTCAAAGGAAAGATGACAAAGACCCCGTTCACTGGACACGGAGTAAGAGCGAGCGAGCTCTTGGGACTCATACATAGTGACGTGTGCGGTCCAATATCTACGCATGCAGGAAGCGGTTATTCTTACTTCATTACTTTTACGGATGACTTTTCAAGGTACGGATATGTCTTCTTAATGAAACATAAATCCGAGGCCTTTTAAAAATTCCAGGAATACAAGAATGAAGTAGAAAAACAAACAGGCAAAAGTATCAAGGCACTAAGATCTGATCGAGGTGGTGAATACTTGAGTGTCGAGTTCCTGGATTAATTAAAAGAGAATGGAATTCTCTCTCAGCTTACTCCTCCATACACTCCGCAACATAACGGTGTATCGGAGAGACGGAACCGAACCCTATTGGATATGGTACGGTCCATGATGAGTAACGCTGAGTTACCGCGATCATTCTGGGGATATGCGCTAGAATCAGCTGCATAACTTTTGAACCAAGTTCCAACTAAGACTGTGCCTACTACACCATATCAGATGTGGTGTGGGAAGAGACCCTATCTTAATCACATTAAGACATGGGGATGTCCAGCTTTTGTCAAAAAGCAGCATGCGGACAAGCTCGAGGCACGCTCAGTACAGTGCAAGTTTGTGGGATATCCAAAGAACTCCAAGGGATATTTCTTCTATTGCGAAGAGGAACAAAAGGTTTTTGTTTCTTGCCATGCCCACTTTCTAGAACACCCGTTCTTGGAAAAGGAAATTAGTGGGAGCGCAATAGAACTGGAAGAAATTCCAGAATCTCGAGCTATTACTGAAAGCTTAGTAGAACCTGAGGGTTCGAAAGATCAGGACATTCCCACGCCACTCTGCAGGAGTATTAGGCAGTCTCATCCGCCCGAGGGATACTACGGTTTTCTCATAGACGGGGATAGAGAGGATTGCATCATAGATTGTGATGAGCCTACTAGCTTCTAGCAAGCCATTCAGAGCGTTGACTCGGTAAAATGGATGGATGCAATGCGGACCGAAATGGAGTCCATGTACACCAACAAAGTATGGACGTTGGACATTGCTCCAGATGGGATAAAACCCATAGGATGCAAGTGGATCTTCAAAAGGAAGATTGGTGTAGATTGACAGGTCGAGACCTATAAAGATAGACTTGTTGCAAAGGGTTTTCGTCAAAGACCTGGTTTGGACTATGACGAAACCTTTTCTCAAGTGGCTATGCTGATATCCATTCGGATCCTTCTTGCCATTGCTGCCTTCCACGATTATGAGATTTGGCAGATGGACGTAAAGTCCGCTTTTCTAAATGGAAATTTAGAGGAGTGTGTCTATATGGACCAGCCAGAGGGTTTCATTCAGAATGGGAGCAGCAGAAAGTTGTGCAAGTTGCTTAAGTCCATTTATGGACTAATGCAGGCATCGCGGAGTTGGAACATCTGTTTTGATGTGACGGTCAAGGAATTTGGCTTTATCAAAAATCCAGATGAACCATGCATCTATACTAGATTTCTAGCGAGAACTGTAGTATTCCTCGTTTTATACGTGGATGACATTCTCTTAATAGGAAATGACATTCCTATGCTACAATCTGTCAAAGGGTTCTTGTCACACAGGTTCTCCATGAAAGACCTGGGTGATGCCTCATACATTCTAGGGATCCGGATCTACCGTGATAGATCCAAGAGGATATTAGGACTCTCACAGTCCAGGTACATCGACACCATACTGAAAAGATTCAGTATGGAAGATTCCAAGCGCGGTAATTTACCGGCTTGTCACGGGATCACCCTCTCCAAAAAGATGTCTCCCAAGACTGATTTGGAGAAGGGATCGCATGTCTATTATACCCTACGCTTCTGCGGTAGGCTCTATAATGTATGCGATGTTGTGTACCAGACCAGATGTGGCTTATACACTGAGTGTGGTAAGCAGGTATCAGTCAAACCGTGGGGAGAAACATTGGATGGCGGTAAAGAACATTCTCAAGTACCTGAGAAGGACTAAGGAGATGTTCTTGGTGTATGGCGGAAAAGACCTCCAGATCGAGGCCTTTGCTGACTCCAGCTTCCAAAGTGACAAGGATGATTCCAAGTCCATGTCGGGTTTTGTCTTTACCCTCAATGGAGGGCGGTGTGTTGGAAGAGCTCCAAACCGGAAACCGTTGCTGACTCGACTATGGAAGCAGAATACATCGCTGCATCTGATGCCGCAAAAGAAGCTGTCTGGATGAGGAAGTTCTTGAAAGAACTTCAGGTGGTTCCGTCCATTGTTAATCCAATACCTCTGTATTGCGACAACAACGGGGCTATAGCTTTAGCGAAGGAACAAAGGTCCCATCAGAAATCCAGACACATCTTGAGGCGGTATCACCTGATTAGGGAGATCGTGGATCACCAGGAGATCGAGGTTCGGAGGGTTGCTTCAAAAGATAACACAGCAGATCCATTCACGAAGGCCTTACCCCAGACTCAGTTCGAACGGCTGATCGAGATGATAGATCTTCGATACGCCAGTACATGGCCTTAGTGCAAGTGGGAGATTGTTAGTGTATATGCCCTAGAGGCCATTACTGTATCATACTAGTATGTATAGTACTTGATGGAAGCTTGGGATATTCAGAGTTGTATATAAAATCTTGCTCGAAATGGTAGTATGCTACTTGGTTTGTCTCTGCTTTAATGTGTGCATGTGTTTCTTTTATTATATCACCTATACGCAATAGTAGAGCCCTTAGGATCTTTGCTTGATTACCAGCGTTGTGATGGCGCTCACACTCGTGGGGGCTGGGTAATCCATAAGCACATCTTTATACAGGTCCCTAGTCGTAGGACTATCGAGACAGGGCATCGATACTCCGGAGTAGACTAGCGTATACGCTTCTCATCCCAGCATGGGAGACGGTCTGTCCCACAGCCGTCAGTACATTGTACTTGAGATAGTATGCGGGTGCTCGTTAGGTTACGAGTACACTGGATAGGACTCGTCGGGAACTGTTGGTTGGTATTATACCTATCGTCAGTTATCAGTTCCCAGGTGACATGAGTACATCTTAGTCCGCTGACTTGACACTGTCACTTCGCCTCGAGTGTGTTCCCACTGTACTTTGATTACTACCCTACCACGGCTCAAAGGAGTCGTGCAAACAGGTAGTAGTTGGGTACAGTCCCGAAGCACTTAGAGGCAGTGACGGTTAGACAGGATTCTCCTCTCCCGGTATTGGGGGTTGATATCGCGCTGTGTCCAGGAGAGCCATTACACAAGTAGTCCCTGGCCAGGGCAAGCGAGATATACTGGTAGGTTTCCAGTGTTATCTCAGGGTGTTCTGGGCTACACTCCGACACGACTTGTACTGCTATTAGAGGACTGACATTTACCGCCCCCTAGGCCCGCCATACGATGTATCAGACGAACAGACCGAATTGTATGAAGACTGTCACATACAGGCTCAGTAGGAGTTCAGATGGGGTCACCTCGTCATTTTTCTTATCGGCATCTACCTGGGGACCGTTACGTACAGCTAGTGCCGCTTGCGGTCTGTGGTTAAACCCACTGCCAGCATAGTGTCGAGTCTTTAGAGTCCCACATAGAGAGTTATACACCTTTAGGCAAAATGAGTAGAGGTCGCATGGTTTTGCAACATGGTTCGTTCACATCCGTGCACTTGTGCACGTTTGCTGTCCGGACAGCTTATACTAGCGGTCTTTGGTTTAAGCCAGATCCTAGTATATGATTTGGGATCGGTTTTATCTCATTGTATTCGTGTTCCTCGGATCACGGATACGGGTGCGTTTACACAGTTGACTGAGATAGAGGGAGAGGACTTTGATTAGGGTTAATGACCATTGTCATTTTGTTAACCCTAATGCTTATGTGTGTATTATGATTAATTGATATTAGTTAAATATAATTGTGCATGATTAGGGTTGTTGACTATTTGACTATCTTGACTTGTTGACTTAGGTTGACATGTTGACCATCATCATTCCATATAAAAGATGTTCTTTGATCCTTGCAATTTGCATTTAATGTGAAATGATAATGGTCAAGTCTTGATTAACCATGACAATTATCTAGCTAATTATTTAAGTTACATAATTCACACATATATGTGAGAATGGTTCATTATTCTCCTCATTCTATCATATAGATTCACTCTCCTCCTCTTCCTCTCTCTCTAGCTCTCCCCTCTCATGAGTTGAGAAACACTTGAGCTTGAGATAAACCATTCTAAGATACTCTCTACTCTCTTCTATGGTTCTAAGATTAGCACTTCTATCATCTTAGTTACTTCTAGCTTGAAGTTGAAGCCAAAGGATGGGGCTCTCGGGTGGATCCTTCTTCGACTAGAGAAGGCGACAAGTAGATCACATCTTTTACTCCAAAGGAGCAAGGAGAGAAGGACATAAAGCCCTAGGTATAACCTTTCTTCCATGTAGCTAAAACTAGTTAGCTTTGTAGTTAGTTTTTGTTTAGCAAAGATCCTCCTTTAGTTAGTCCATGTTGCCTTGAGTGTTAAAAATCCGATTTTTATACCGTTTCCGCCTCCCCGCAAGCACCGGGGTGGGCAACGTGGACTTATAGTAAATGCATGCCAAATCTTTTTAAGTCGCTGTGCGATGCATATAACACTGCACAGTGGCGGATGTTTTTCATAAGAAAATAACTATATATGAATATATCTTTTGTTTACTATGTACGTTCCGCCGTTTTGAAAACAATTTAGAAGGGTTTCCTTGTTTTTAAAACGTTTCGTGTCATATCGGACACATAGGTATAAATGCTGAGACTATAGCTCGCTCTTTGGAATTCCCTTCGATAACTATCAATGCATGCAAAATATATCCAGGTACTGTCCTCTGACTAGTCCTGATCAGTACGAAACGAATATCAAATATCATAAAAATGTAATGCTCCAAAAGGAATAAATCCTAAAAAATGCACATAACACCACCACGTGCGTCTGGTGCGCACGGAAATCAAAATCCATATATGTGCCATACAGGTGCACAAAACAACATCTAGGTGCAACGGGTGTGCATGAAGAATCTGTCATAGGCAACGTGTGTGCCTGATGGCCAAATCAGGTGCATCTGACATGCATGAAGAATCTCGATTTAGTGCATCTGGTGTACACCAAAATCGTATCTCAAAACATGCGCCCAACATGCGCAAAAATCCAAATCGGTGCATCCATCGTGCACGAATGAAAATCTAAACCCTGCGCACTCAGCATGCATGGAATCACGAAATCCAATAGCAAACGCCGAACATCCGTAAGTCCAATCAAAAGCATCGAGTGCAAGAATCAATCATCAATATCAGGGTCAAAATCGACGATATAATGCGGCTCAATCAAAATCAGGTGTAGCGCGATGGAAAATCTCACAACCGTGTGCATCAGCGTGCACAAATCAAATCAAAACACTAAAAAGTGCATGAAAACTATGCTGGAAGCGTAAATCAAATCACCGGCATAAAGTAGGCATGAAATCACAATCAATACCTCAAGAATAATAACTATGCGCAAGGTATAAATACCCAGTATGTGCAACCATGGTGCATAAAATCAAATATCATGGAACCCAGTCATCAAGACTAAATCATGCGAATAGATCGCCCAAAATACTTAAATCCAAAGTGACGGATACGTGATAGTCAAATCACAAAATCACAAATCATAAATACCGTCGTCGGTATGTCCTCCTTCGTAGTCGAGAAGGTGCCGGTACATCCAATGCTAGCGGCGCAAGATATCTACTTGCCTCATGCTCGCGGTTGGCGTCCTCTGCCTCTGGTTCCTTATCTTCCCTGTGTATTACCAATCTCGCAATCCATCGGCTCATCGGCCCGGTCAGGTGTGCTAACGGGAACGATTCCGTTCTGGCACTTTTCTGGTCATCTCTCGGTCAATCCTCACAACCGCTCATAAAGCAGCACACCTCTGGCGCCGACCTCGGGTCCTCTGAATGGTAATTCACTCATCGCCTTCTGGTGCAAATCTTATTGCAGCAGTGTACTGGAAGGAATTCCTGCTCAAGGTCTCTTCTGATCTCGCCTAAGCCAAACTGTACGGAGGCTGGTACTCTGGCATAATCTTTTCTCGCTATATGGACATCTGCGTCCTTAGTACAACATCTACTCGGAAGCTGGTCGCATCCCTGCGCCTCTGTATGCATATCCAACCTTTAATCTTAACGGGGAGTAGTAACAGCTCGTCTGTATCTCGCACGAACTTCTTGTCCCGCTTGTCTGTATCATCGTCCATTTCGACGTCGCGTCTCTATCTGCGCACTGTAATGCCTTCGGCTACGGTCCATCCGAAGCCCCTCACACGGACTCGAAATCACGAACTCGGTATCTTCATTACTCAGTAGAATATATCTAGCCGAACACGTCCTCAGCGTGCGTATCGCATCTCTAATGTCAGCGGAGTGATACGTCATCTCGTCGAAATCTCGTGCGAACTATTTACTCCACTTGCTCCAATGTCGACTGATTCAGACTCGTCTACTCGTGGCTGCATGGACTACGCTCCAACGGCTATGTTCGTATCTGGAGTCTCCCAACCAGTGTCCCATCACCATATCCGAAAGATGTCGAACCATCCGATCGACTCGTCAGAACCTCAAAATCCCCCAAGAGCTCAACACCTTGGGTACAGTTTAATAGTCTCGAGTACATACCACAGCATCGGTGGTCCAGCCGTAGAAGGGCAAACCCAAGCCTCACTAATAGCGCCGTGGAACTGCCGCAAACCCTAAAGTTCAAAGGATTTCATACGGTCATTATGTCGAGTTGGAGTTTCATTCTTCTAGAGGGTCCATAGAATCGCTTGCATGTCTTTCCGAATACTTTAAACTTGGAAAATGGGTTCCTGACATTCGATCGTCTCAATCGAATCTCAACGAATCTGCGTGAAGTCGCCTCTAGCTGGAATCAATCTATCTGGTGACCTCGCATCGGGGTAAGCTAACGTACCACATGTCCTAGACATTCATCCTCGGTGACTAGCGACTCACCGTCAAATCTCTAAGTATATGCTCAAGCTGCAGTAGCTCCAACATCTGGGGTGATATCTCATCATTCGCAGCAGCAACTGGCTCATTCGTCCGTACGCTGAACAGCGCCAAAATCATCATGAATAAGCGGTAAATAAATGGTCATAACATCCTGGCTGGCCTCTATCAGTGGCTCAATCCTCTGGTACCGATCGGTACGCCCGAGAAATCTCGTAAAAGCGATCAGTCAAACGTTCATGGCACGAAAGCATAATAAGACGGCGCCTCTAAATGCAACCGTATGTCTCTGGAATCATGCCCTGGTCAGTCCTCATCCACGACGAGCTCATGCTGACGCAACTCGAGCCGTAGCTCACTCTACCCGTGCAATCGTGGCAACAAAACCACAACCAATATCGATGAGGATAGATCATAGGAACGAATATAATATTGTCTAAGGAAATGTTCATCCAAATGTTTCTTAAGCGGAGTGGCGTGTCGTAAATATGCCGCGGAACATACGCACGGTACATCACTCTACTCAAGCTACCTACTCCATCAACTAAGGGTCATCCTATGCGATGAAAGTTCGGGTATAATACCCCCTCGACTAAGTCTAAGTTCCGTAAGGTCAAGCCTAAGTTCCGTATATATAAACACACTAGGCTCCACATAGTCAAACTTAAACTCGAACCAAGATCAACTTAGCGCTCTGATACCAACTTTGTCACGACCCGAAAGAGCACGTGACTGGCCCTTGAACCATATGAAGTCTATAGGACTCCCTCTGATCCAAGTAAGCCGAAAGCCCAGAAATCTAAAACCATTTAAAGAGTAAATAAAGGAACTGATTTTTAATAAGAAAAGAAATCATGTTTGAAATCAAAGTTTTCAAATAACTAAGCCGAAAATGCATTTTCAAAATGGGTAGTCTTTTCTGAAAATTTCGGCAGAGTTTCCTTTGTAAAAACTGGCCCCGAACGGGGTACAACAAGAATAATATATATGAAATGATAAAAGGCATCCCCAAGCGGGAGCTAGCTCTTCATCAATCGACGGTCACAATCACGCAAGCAATAATAATATACAACGCCAATAGGCGAGGATCAAAACCCAAAAAGGAACCCAAAACAGCCAGAAAACCATAATACTACAAGCGCGACTCTAAGGTCGAATAATACATCACTGTGTCTAAGTCTGAAACAATATACAAGTTTTGGTTGATGGAATTTCTAGATACAATGAATAATACATGTAAAATGGCGGTTCTGATACAAAAGAACCCACCAACCAAAGCAAGTCACCCGTATGGAAGCAGTGTGCCAGAAAAGCCACTATGGAGTCTATGCGGCAAAACCTGCAAGAATTGTGGAACAACGGGGGTGAGTTGCCAACTCGTGAATAGAAAATATCTACAAGCAGAAATCGAATGTATGACCTATCCTAGGTCAATACGATTAGATATAAATAAACCTCAATATGAATAAGTCTGAAGCATGCTAAACTGGAAATGTAATCTCTATACATGAGTGCAGTACCAAGTGCTCGTGCCAGTGCCTCAGGTAATAGCATATCATAAATATGAGGTATGATCAGTGTAATCAAATCTGCATGTACGTGGATCCCGTCCACTCGTCACCCAATGACAATAACCATCATGCATGTAAATATCATCAGCATGTGCTTGGACATATAAGGATATAAACCACCTGTGTCCCTCGCGACACGTCAAAATCATGGAACCGGAGTGTCCAGCATCGACACTCGAAAACATCATGAAAACTGTTCCCAGCATCGGCACGTAAACCCTCATATATCGGGCTCCGTCTGCGGAATCGGCCCTCGGCCCCAGCAGTACGCCCATATCCATCTATCGACTCTGGTCGGTATCCTCCGGATAACCGTCAGGTCCAACCAATCACCAGTAGGCACTCGCCCACCTCCAGGCTCAATCGGCAAAGTCCTTCGATCATCTTGCCGAGGGGAACCATACCGGGTCCACCATGTACCCGCAATCGGCTCGTCCACTCCTCGAATCGGGTTACACATGTCGCTCTCAGCACCGAGAAAACACATGGTGGACGCACTGAAATATTATATCAAGGGTAACCGGGTTTCTAAAGCAATGACATATTCTCTTTTGAAATACCCACGGTTTCTAAAATCCAGAAATATCATGGAAACGGCAACTCTCAATGCATATAATTAGAAAGCATGATGTATGCGACATGTAAAAGAAATGTAAGCACATCAGTCTGTCATGCAAGAATCATATCCTGAATGCAACAGTACTACAGTTTAGTGACATGGCAATTATCGATGATGAAGTGTGTGAGCCGGCAAACAAGTGTACGTGGAACATACGCATCATCGATAATGGTGCTGGTGTCCTAGCAGCATGACTGTAATATATCAATAAACACAAGCAATGCAGTGCACATAGCATGAGTATGCGGAATCGAATAATCAACGCAACACTACAAACTCTATCTCAATAAATATATCATGCAGCCTTGCCTTTTGAAATAAGACGAATCAGTGTTTTTGGTAAAATAAGGGTTACGGTGTTTTAAGAAAAGATGTGTCGTTTGAAAATATCCGTAGAATCCCTTTTGCCTATCTTTAAATTATCCCCGATTCGTTAGTTTTGAAATGGGTATGACTCGGGTCTAGTCTAACGCCTACTATGCGAAATACGGACCCAACTATCAAGTCAATCGGGAGGGGTGTGAAAACCACCTAAATCCGAGTCGATATACATATATATACACAACAGTCGGTGATCTCGCCTCATCAGTATCACGTACGATACAGTATATCATATAACATCCTCGAATTATGAGTGCGGATCTAACATCAATATAAAGCTCGTACGGTAAATCATCGTACGGCATCCCAATAGCTGGGTACGGATCAATATCACATTCATCTTATCACATATCAGGTATCACTACCATCATATCACATAATCTAGGGTACAAGTCTAAGTCTATTACCATCGATACCATCTATATAAATATGAATGCGGGGTAAAACACATGCCCAAAGACCCGCTAAAACCATCATGTCGCATCTCAAATATGAACTTTGTCATATCGCCGAATCTCACAGCCTCAATCAAACCTCATTGACTCATCTCAATCCTATGTATCATCCTTAAATCCCGTATATGAACACATAGTCCCATACCCATGTGTAGATATACACACCTCCAAATGCGCACAGATAAAAGAAAGAATGTATGCAAGTATATGTGTACGTGTATGTGTGGGTGTGCAACCCCTACTCTAGGGTTTCGCACAATACTAAACCAATACATCCTTATCATCAATAATCTATTATTACCATCAATAATCTTAAACAACACATAAAAAATATACGTGTGTATACGTATTCGTATACATCACCACGGACTGTGGTGGTGCTATACGCCATCCACCCGACTTCTCCCCGTAGATATAAATCTACTCACCTTGCTTCTCGTGTGCCGATGCCGATGTTTCCATTTTCATCTTCTTCACCTCAACATCACATAAGGTACCTACAAGTATATCACAAACGCTAAAGCACATGAAAATCGCATCGGAAAGCCAAAACAGCATACGCTACTCGCATAGGTAAAAACCTATCGTCTCGCATGCAAACACGATCAATATCCACTTGTCGTTGACGTCCAAACGCCACCCGACAGAAACGAATCACCAAATACCAAAATCCATGCTAAAACAATTCGTAAATCATGCGCCAGCATAGGAAAATCAACCCAGATTTTACCCTAGATGGAATCGGACAAAATTGCATATGCCATGGGTCAAGACTACTGGAAATAGGGACATGCACCAAAAACGAGGCCAAACACCCCTGCTCTGGCAGCAATTTGTGGCCAGAAGGATTAAATCTGTAGCCTGGGGAAGGAGGTGGGGCCTAGGGTTTGGTGTGGTGGTTCCAGAGTGCCTGCACATCTCACTATCAACTCAATTTTACTTTAGGGTTCCCGGGGTGATAGCAGATTCCAAAACACACTCGCAGAAATACAGTTTTTCCCCGATATCGGTTCCATAAATCCGTATTCTGGGTTAAAGCTTCAAGTTAAGGTCCAATATAACATCACACAAGAATTCTAAGGTCACAACAAGTCTCAATTTCACTTTACAACTCATATTTACCCTAATCCTCTCTAGGGTTGTCCAAGGTGTACAAAGCTTCGTCGAAACGACATCAAACTTTAAAAGTGGCTTAATCACAAGAAATGATACAACAATTGTGAAGGAATTACCTCAATAGAGACTCATGAATTCTCAACAGCGCCAAAACACAAACTTTCTTGGTCCAAATGGTTGCTTGATGGCTCGTGCACACTTTTTGTGAAGAGGGAGTGAGGTTTCGGAGTTGTTTTGAGTGTGATGGAGATGATTTTGTGAGGAGGGAGAGCAAGGGAGCAGCAGCAGCAGCAACTGAAGAAGAGGGAGGGAGAGGGGAGAAAATGAAGGAGATAATGAAGGTAGACTAAGTCAAGAGACCCCTCACCTCACTCTCTCTCTCTCACCCACCTACTACCCCATTATTCTGATTCATCCATTTTCTTTTCTTTTCTTGTTTTCTTCTCACTCAAATAGTGAACCTAAAGCAAAGCCATGGTAACAAAATGTAACACAAGTGTAGAAAAAGATAAGTGCTTTTTTTGCACAAAAATGCCAAAAATCCGATTAGCGATTTTTAATCGCGATTAGCACTAAATTAGCATATAACTAATCATAAAAACTTAAAAATGGCATAATTCTATAAAATACCCTATTTTAGAATTTTCCATAATTTTTCCCATTTATTTGTATTTAATTATATCGGAATATTAAAATATTCATTAAAATAATACAAAATTATAAAAATTCCAAAAAATAATATTTTATTATTGTGGAAATGTTACAATCACAATCCATCAAGATAAATCCAAATCCCAATTTCCTCAAATCAGCCCCCAAATTGGCTCTCATATCATATAAGTCTCACAAATCCTAAATGTAAAATATCGAATAAATCTCATATATCCTGAATGTACAAAATCAGCAATCTCATATATATCCTGTATCAAATCTCAAATAAATCCCCTATATCCCAAATCCAATATCAAGTAAAATTTTAACACCCTAAATATAATTGCATGAATAAATATGATGATGTATATAAATTGATACCAATACACATATATTAGCGTCCCTTTCCACTAATATTGGTGTAAAGGCATATATAATAGCGTCCCATTCCACTGTTATATATACTTAGGAGTAAAAAGAAATATCATGAAACCAATGTGTCAAGCATCGACACAGAAATGCTGATCTATCAGGTGCTGTAACCAAGATTGGCACCCTGATAGGTACGTATCATATGCTATACCGAAAGCACGAGTGCCTAGCTCTGACCCTCGCCTCTCGACGTATCTATACGTACATGACTCCCATCGGTATCCCCATGATAACTGCTGAGTCATGGTAATGTCACCGGATGGTATGGTTCCCCCACTAACTCATCGTCTACTCCACGATTCTTGCCCTGGGGTACCTCCCGGGCCCCACCATGTACCCACAGACGGTGCCTCCCGCTCCTCGAATCGGGTATATAATCAGAACCGATAAATCTCATGGTGGATGCTGCAATATCATATCAAGGGAAACCGGGTTTTTCAAATAATGCATAATTTCATGAACTCCCACGATTCCCAAATCCAGAAAACATCATGAAAAATCCATATCACAATGCGAAAATCCATGAATATAATATATGAAACATAAACTGAAATGTAAGCATATAAAGGAAAAGCCGCTAATTAACTGCAACAAGTTAATATAAATATCATGCGGTTCCTAATTTTCTCCGATTCTAAAATAACATCAAGTAAAGGTAAACATGTAGCTATAACCAGATGTATGTGAAAACATAAAGGCATAGCAAGATATACGTATCTACCTATGAGTAATGATATAGTATACCCCCTGGGTATAAGGGAAATATGTGTGCAAGGTATACCTGTAGCTATGTCATAAAGTGTGTATGTACCTATCACTAATGGTACAATACCCTATAGGTATACAGGTATCTAGCATGTAACTATGTGTCACGACCAAAAATTGGCCCGTGACGGCCCTAATACTACGCAACGCTTAAAGACGTAACGTAGTAAAAGAAAGACAAAACCCAGAAATCTAAACCAAGAAAATACGGAAAAGATAATATAAGTTTTTGAAACATTTGAAATCGCAACCCAAATTCTTTAAAAGTCTTACTTTCTTTCTTTAAAATTTTGGCAACACCCCCTTTTTGTAAAAAGTAGCCAAGAAGAATACAATACAAATATACGACGCCGTAGCGAAGAAATAAAGACAATAGGAAGGAAACTGTATATAAAAGGCAACAAATCCACAAATAATATACAATAGCGTCCTCACCAAGTCTCTAAGTCAACAATACAATAGTAGATGGAGAGTACAAAATACAACGAATGTACAATATGAAATACAGATAATCATCCAACCCACCTAAGCAAAATGGTATACTGTGAGCTGATGCGATATCTATAGCAAAAGATGATAGATGAGAAGCTGAATAGCTGAATAGCCTGCCTCGACTACTCTGGGGAAAAACCTGAAACACCTGTGGCACAACGGGGGTGAGTTGCCAACTCATGAATAGTAGATAACATATGCAGGTAATCGCAGGAATGTACGTACAACATGAATCTAAGATATGCGATTACAGTAATAACATGTCATGTGAATGCAAGGTAATGGAAAGAACACCAGCAGGTACAATCAATATGTGAAGCAATGATGACATGATAATAATATACAATAACTATGCAATAGGGATATGAAAAAGTAGATATGCAACTATCATAAGGGTACGCTAACAGGTACAGCCAATATATGAATCTGTGCAAAGAATAGATAAGTGTGAGGTATGGGGTGGAATATGTCATTTCCACGGAAACCTGACATCGTGGCAGGATCACAATCCATCAAGACACTCAAATCCCAAATCCTCAAATCAGCCCCCAAGTTGGGCTCTCATATCATATAAGTTTCACATCTCCTCAATGTACAATATCGAATAGATTTCCTATATCCCGAATGTACAAATCATAAATCTCTTTCATATCTAATATCCAATCTCAATGAATCACCTATATCCCAAGTGAAATCTCAAATAATATCTAACATCCTATATATATATATGCAGAAATAAATATTATGGGGGCAATATACATATATTAGCATCCCATTCCACTAATATTGGTGTAAGGGTATATATAACAACGGCTAAATCCCCTGTTATATATACAAAGGTATTAAAAGAAATATCATGAAAACCAATGTGCCAAGCATCGACACAGAAATCCTGATCACGTATCATACGCTATCCCGAAAGCACGAGTGCCTAGCTCTGACCCTCGCCTTTCGACGTATGCATACGTACATGACTCCCAGCGGTGTCTCCGTGATCCCCTGCCGAGTCATGGGTACTGTCACCGGTAGGTAGTCGCCCGCCTCCAGGCTCAATCGGCAAAGTCCATCGATCTTCTTGCCGAGGGGAAGCATACCGGGCCCCACCATGTACTCTCATACGGCAACCACACCTCGTATGGAGTATATAATCAGCACCGATAAAACTTATGGTGGACGCGCAAATATCATCTCAAGGAAACCGGGTTTTTCAATGTATGCATAATTTCATGAACTCGCACGGTTCCTAAATCCAGAAAACACCATGTAAAATCCAAATAAAACAATGAGCAAATCCAGGAACAAATAAATGCGATGTATCTGAATGTGAGCATATAAATGAGAACATGTAGCTGAAACCAGATATATGCGAAATCAATAAGGTACAGCTAGGTATAGGTGTCTACCTATAAGTAAAATATGAGCATGGTATACCTGTAGCTGTATCGCAAGGTGTATATGTACCTATCACTAATGGTAAGATACACTACAGATATACCGATAAGCTAGATGTCATGTATGATAAGCAATATAGTATCTATAAAGGGTTGTGTGTGACATGGCAATTATTGACGGTGTGTGTGTAGCATACAATCCGTGCTCGTGCAATATGAACCGTCAATAATATATGCAGTGTCATACGGCTGCTAGTCACAGTACAACTATATCAAGGAAATAAAGTAAAGGCGCAATTCTGACAATGACGTAGAATATGCGACAGGTATTTGAATCCTAGCCCCGACGCATAACGCCATGCGGACGATTCCCCTGTAGATGTTAAATCTACTCACCTACGCTCCACGCTAGGTGAATCCTACCATCTGCTCCCCCTGTAGCCGTGTCCGTAGTCCCTGCATGCAAACCTGCAAATAAGATATGGAAATTATACATAAGCCAAATATTCCGCGAAACGCGATATCGAACCAAAACGAGAAACTCGCGTCGCGAACTAAACGCGCGTGTGCACGATACGCTAAAACGTGTGTATACGCGTCTAAAACCATCGCGACTCGCCGCGATACGCTGGATCACAGAACCCACTCACGTATCGCGCGTATCGTGCAAACACAACGGACACAAAAAACGATATACAGTCCCAGATTTTCCTACAGGCCAAACTTACAAAACTAGACATGCCAAAGCACTACACATAACAGTGAACTACCCCACACAAAAACCCAATACCCCAGTCCCCTACTTGGCCACAAATTGCGGCCAGAACTAATAAACCGGCTGCCCAATTTAGGAGATAGGGTCTCATGCTCAGGTGGTGGTATCTAGACCTAATGTACATGCCCCAGTTTCCTCAATTTTGTCCTGAAGGCCCCGGGTCAAAAGCAGATTCCAGATTGCTAATATATCGCTTTAAAATCACCAATTTGCACAATTTAGAAACCTTATGGTATTTTAGTGAAATCTGGGGAATTCTCAGTTCAAGTGACCCTAACAACACTTAAATAGATAGGGTTTGACAACACAATCATCACTTAAACAATATCTCACACAAATAACCATAATCTAGCACTAAACTAGCTTTATGTGCATACCGAAGCTAATCACTGCACAACTTAAGCAAACTAGGATGTAGGGTTAAGAAGTATACCCCACACTCGACCCAGGAAGGCAGGAGGAAGAAGAAGGAGGGGATCTGGAGCTGCTGTGGCTGCTGGAGCTGCTGTTGTTGCTGCTGTCCCAAGTTGCTGATGTGCTGTTGCTTGCTGCTGCCAATGGTGCTGTTGTTGCTAATGAGGCTGCTGCTGCTGCTAGAGAGGTGTGGGTGTGTGTGAGTGAGTGGGAGTGAAGTGAGAAGGAAAATTCAGAGGTAAAGAATGATGGCACAAGAGGTCAACCCCTCTCCCTCTCTCTTCATTTAATACAAGCATGGCCTTTGCCATGATGCCTATTCTCACTCTCTCTCTCTCTCACTCACCAAGTCAACATTTCAACCATAATAAAAACCCATTTAAAAAAAATCATTTTTCACTTAATATTAACAACCATAACACTTAAAACCCATAATACTTAAAACAAAACTAAAAGCTAGACTAGAGAAAATGGTTAGTTAACCATGATTGCTAATCATGGTTAAACCCCAAAATCAACCCTAGTTATCATGCACAAGTGTGTGCAAGACTAGAAAAAATCTAATAAAATATTCATTAAATAGGATAAAATATTTAAAAACCAATTTGGTAAACTTTTTTAGTAAAAACCATATATATAAAATATAATTAACCACAAAACACATTCTAAGGTGTTACAATCTCCCCCCTTAAAAGAAATTCGTCCCCGAATTTAAAATATACTGTTACGCGTACCTTCAAAGAGAAGATTACAACTCTCAAATCTCGCTCGCAGCCTCCCAAGTGACTACCTCACTATATGGCTACCCCCAAGAAAAACCCTTCACAGATAGCAAGACTCTTGACCGATGTTCCTTCACCTGCTGAGCCATTAACACAATGGCTGCCGGTGAGCGAAACGATCGCGTCCAAGCCAAATGGTCTGGTGCCAAATTATGTGAGAAAGGTCATGAAGGTTGTCACGACCTGAAATTAGCACGTGACGGCCCTAATACTACGCAACGCCTCCAGACGTAACGCAGTAAAAGAAAGCCAAAACCCAGAAATCTAAACCATAAAAATACGGAAAAGATAATAAAAGTTTTTGAAACATTTGAAATCACAACCCAAATTCTTTAAAAGTCCAACTTTATTTCCTTTAAAATTTTGGCAGCACCTCCTTTGTAAAAGCTAGCCCCAAAAATGAGTACAACATAAATATAAAGTAAAGCATCCCAAACGGGAGCAAAATCCACGCCCAACGGCGGAAAACAACACCACAACAGATATACGACGCCGTAGCGAAGAAATAAGAGACAAAAGAAAGGAAACTGTATAAAAGACAACAAATCCAACATAATATACAACATCGTCCTCACCAAGTCTCTAAGTCAATATGAAAATAGTAGATAGAGAGTACAGGGATACAACGAATATACAATACAACGAATAACCACAAAACCCACCTAAGCAAACTGCACACTGTGAGCTGATGCGGTATCCGTAGCAAAAGATGATAGATGAATAGCCAGCCTCGACTATTCTGGGGAACACTCTGTAACACCTGTGGCACAACGGGGGTGAGTTGCCAACTCGTGAATAGTAAATAACATATGCAGGTAATCGCAAGAATGTACGTACAGCATGAATCTAATATATGACAATTGCAGTAATAACAGGTCATGAGTACGAAATAATGGAAAGTACACTAACAAGTACCACCAATATATAAAGCAATAATGATATGACAACAGTATGCAATAATCATGCACTGGGGATATGAGAAAGTAAATGTGCAACACTCATGAAAGGTATACTCATAGGTACTCCTAATACATGGAAAAGTGCACAAGTATATAAAGACGAGGTATGGAGTGAAATATGTCATTTCCACGGAATCCTGACATCGTGGTAGGATCACAATCCAGCAAGAAAAATCAAAATCCCAATTCCTCAAATCAGCCCCCAAATTGGCTCTCATATCATCTAAGTGTCACATCGCCTCAACTGCACAATATCAAGTATATCTCGCATATGTATCGAATGTACAACATCAAATAGATCTCACCTATCTAGTATGTACAATATCAGGTATATCTCACATATATCAAATGTACAACATCAAGTGGATCTCACATATCTCGTATGTACAATATCAGCATATCTCACATATATCAAATGTACAACAGCAAGTGGATCTCACATATCTCGTATGTACAATATCAGTATATCTCACATATATCAAATGTACAACAGCAAGTGGATCTCACATATCTCGTATGTACAATATCAGTATATCTCACATATATCAAATGTACAACAGCAAGTGGATCTCACATATCTCGTATGTACAATATCAGTATCCAATCCCAATGAATCTCTTAAGTCCCAAATCAAATCTCCAGCACAGTTCTAACATCCTAATATAATATCATAAATAAATATGATGAGGGCAATACACATATATTAGCGTCCTATTCCACTAATATTGGTGTAAGGGTATATATAACAGCGGCTCAATCCCCTGTTATATATACAAAGGAGTAATTAGAAATATCGTGAAACCAATGTGCCATGCATCGACACAGAAATGCTGATCCATCAGGTGCTGTCTCCATGACTGGCCCCCCTGATGGGTACGTATCATACGCTATCCCGAGAGCTCGAGTGCCTAGCTCCGACCCTCGCCTCTCGACGTATCCATACGCACATGACTCCTGTCGGTATCCACTCGATAGCCGATGAGTCAATGGTCCTGTCACCGGAAAGTATGGTTCCCCTAAGCCTCATCGCCTAGCACCGCGATGTCGACTCACACAGCGACAACATTCTTGCTTCAGGGTACCTCCGGGCCCCACCATGTACCCATACACGGATCCTTCCTTTCCTCGCGTAGGGTATATATATCAGCACCGATAAATCTCATGGTGGCTGCTAAAATATCATATCAAGGAAACCGGGTTTTTCAATGTTTGCATAATTTCATGAACAACCACGGTTCCCAAATCCAGAAAACATCATGAAAAATCCATATAACAATGCGATAATCCATGAATAAAGTATACGCAACATAAAAACTGTAATGAAAGCGTATAAAAGAAAAGCATAGCATTCACCAGATATAAATGAACACATGAATGGTATAGCAGAAATATAGGTATCTACCTATATGATGATGTGATATACCTATCAGGTATAAGTAAAGTATAAAATGCAAGTACACCTGTAGCTATGTCCTTAGGTGTGTATATACCTATCACTAATGGTACAATACCCTATAGGTAAACAGATAACTGTATGTCAATGTGATAAGAAATATGAATCAATGTCACAATGTCCCTAACCAAGCAATATAACATCTATAAGTGGTTATGTGTGTCACATGGTAATTATTGACGGTGTGTGTAGCATAAAAACAGTGTTAGTGCAACATAAATCGTCAATAATATGTGTAGTGTCCTACTACTACTAGTCCAGGCACACTACAATCTAACTAATAGGGTAAATGCGCAATTCTAAACATGACATAGAATATGCGACAATGTAAATATTTCTGGCCCAGACGCATAACGCCATGCGGGCGATTCCCCTGTAAATGTTAAATCTACTCACCAACGCTCCAAGCTAGGTGAAGCCTACCACCAGTATCCCCTTGTCGTAGCGTCCGAAGTCCCCGCTTGCGAACCTAAAATTTCACAAACACAACACATAAGCTAAATATCCTAAAATGACGAAAAGACAACGAAACGCGACGAAAACGTCCGGAAAAATTACACTGCACGCTTAGCGCATCTATCGTGCACGATACCGGCCAAAACCCTAATTGGGGTCGCTAAACTACAAAACACCAATTCTGGAACCCGATCGTCCCGATCGCGCAACACATCACAAAAATTACGAGGAATACACTGGATATAACCTCGCAACTACCAAAAGAACCCTACGTCGGAAAACCCCCGAAATCTAGTAAGCAACCTATCGCAATATATCGCACTAGATTCAAGATAACACAAATCTAACAATTACAAATACCTTAAAATAGCTTAACTAAGCTATCTAAACCAATCCTATATTTTTAAACTTAATTAAGTTTTAGCAAAAATCTAGTAAGCAAAAACCCTTAATTAGACAAAGTAGTAATTAGCAAAAATTAGCCTTTTCTACTAGGTTAAGCTTTTCCAATTCACAAATTAACACATAAATTAAATATTAAATACTTAAATTAAGCTTTAACCTTAACTTGAATTTCTAAAACCATTTCTAGAATTTTGAAACATGAAATTTAAAGCTTAAACTAATATCTAATTAAGCTAGCATAAAGTATTAAGCAACTAAAAAAAAGATTAGAGTTAAGGTTTTATACCTTCAAGAACACTCTTGAATCAAGGATAAAACCAAACATTATCCTCCAAAATCCTCACTAGAATGAAGATCCAAGCAACTTTTGTGAAGAAGAATGAAGGTTTTGGAATTTATTTGAATTTCTATGAATTTATTTGGATTATTCATGATTATTTTGAAGAAAAATGAGAAGAAATGATGTGAGAAACTTCATGGAAAGCAAGAGGAAGGATGTGGCCGGCCAAATGATGAAGGATATGATTTTTGGTGAATTATACAATTTTCTAGAAGAAAAAGGGAATAATTGGATAATAAAACAAAGCTTATGTTCACACTACTTTTCTTTTTCTTTATCTTTAAAAAAATAAATCCTTTGACCAAAAAAAATCTAGATATTTAAAAAGAACCTTCTAAAATAATTCTAGTGACAAAATTAATTTATTCACAAAATAGAAATTTTCCCGATTTACGTGCACATAATACCGCTTAAAATAATATTTTTTTCGGGAAAAAATCTATCTAAACCAAAACCTCCCAAATACTCCCAAAGTTCGCGCACGAGCTTTATTTTGGCTAAATTAGGTGTCGGTAAGCTTATACGGTCGTTTGATCGAAATCGGGTTAAAACGGGAAAAACCGACAATTTTGCCCTAAAACGGGAAAATTCGCAAAACGATTTCTGAAACGTTACAAAGGTAATTGTAAAGCATCATCACAAGGAATACGGGGTGAAAATCCAATAATCTGGGCGGAAGAGCCAAATTAAAGGCAACGAAACTAACTCGCCTATAGGATCATAAAAGGACCTAAAATCCTGGGATAAGCTTCCCAAAATCCAACACGTTATTCATCGGAAGTCCATAGGAATACATGATCTGTCCCTGCGAACTCGAGTCTATGGCTAACACAGTCGGCATAAGACCTCAGTTCGCAATGGACAATTTCCATCCTGGCCTAACACAACTGGATCATCTCCGAAACTCTAGACTAGCTGGGGTCCCAAACCCTACTTACGCAGAGTCAGAAGAACAGACTGGTGATCGACATGACCTAACCCCTAAGCCTAAGGGTGGCCAATTGGAGTGTCTCCTGATAACAGCTATCGAAGGAGAACCCTAACGATGGCGAGTGACGATCCCCAACTGCCGACAACAATCAAAACAAACACACCACTAAAAAAAGAACAACTGAGCAAACTGAGTATAACCGGACGACAAGAATCCGAATGGAGTCACACCCTTACTAAACTTGGGTAGAAACCATAACGAAATTCATGGAGATCTGCTCCCACTCCTACTTCGGAACGGTAAAAGATTGCAACTCTCCAGCCGGCCTCAGATGCTCGACCCAAACACACAATAAGACAGACACCTTGAAACGAAACCTGAAATTTCTCTTTACATCCCTGTCCACCCGTAACTATCTCACAAGTCACGTCAAAGCTGGTGGAATTGGAATGCATAAAGAGAGTTGACAGATGTGCATGTTCTAGGATTTCACGTCTCTACCTGATAATGTCAGGTACACAAACGTGTCACTAACTTAGCACGTCATTGTCACAAATCAAGGACTCCGAATCATTACCCAGCCGAGTATGCTCAAGTATCACTGACGAACGAGCATCGGCGGGCAGTGTCTCATGAAAACGATTTAAGGAAAGTGGTCGGGCGCGGACATGAGCAAGCTGTCCCCTCTGTAGAGACGAACTTAAGCTGTACTCGACGATCACACAAGAACTGTAAATCTGTAGGGTTCCTAGGCACTCTCAAGAGGTCTCACAAGGCATTAACCATGCCAATTTCAAATTTTACGGGTGCCGAGAAACCCTAATACGGATCGTTAACTAGAAATTTAGGCGAAAAACGAATCTAGTTAACAACTTAACTAAAGATGAGAAGCTACAACCTTTGTAGATCCGGATATCCACTTCCTTAGCTCCACGTTGGTGTCCTCTCGCTGTCCATCTCGAATCTCGGACTCAATCGTCGGCTTGATCGGAGAAATGGGCGGACTAGGTCGTCGGCTTCGTGCCGAAGATGATCTACGTCGAGGCATCACAAGTTCAAGCTCCGACTTCACAAATTTGTGAAACTTGTGAAGAAAACACCCAAAACAACTTGGCAAGAGGTAGAGAGTGAAGAAATAGGAGGTGGGTTCACTTTAGAATTGGATTTCTCACTTTAGATCTCAAGTTGCCATTGATGGCATCAAGCTTTCTATTTTTGAAGAAGAAGATGAAGAAGAAGAAAGAATATGATAAGTGTTGAATTAAAATGAAAAATAATTCAATACTTATCATAAGCTAACCATAGTTGAGTGTAGAGAATAGACCATGGTTACTTGGATGGGTTAGGGTTAAGCATGAAGACAAGAATGGTTAAGAAGTCAAAGCTTCATGAAGCTTCAACTAAAAACAAACATAGCCACCATTCTTATCTAAATCTTTTCCAAATAAATAAACAAATAAATAAATGAAAAATCAAAACCCTAATCATCTCTTAACCATGGTTTAATCCTTTACACTTAACCACATGATCAAGTATCATCAAACATGATACAAATATGTGCACAAAAGTATATCACATATACTTCTTGCACATCAAGTGAGAAAATCCATTTAAAGTGAAGCAATACTAGTTAATGCAAAGTAATATATCAAATATATAATTATACATTAAATCATTAAATCAACACTTGATTTAACGATCCGGTCATATCGCATATAACCGACTAGTATCCTATGTATCGGCTTATCGAATCAATCCTTGATTCGATATCTAGGTTATATCGAATATAACCAATCGATACATCCATCGTGAGAATGGAATACGGTATCACATGCACGCATCATTCTCGGTCCTGGACATATCTCATATGCACTCCTATTTCGTTTCGCTTGAACCAGGAAACCTCTGTGTAGGACTCTAAAGACTCGTCAATACGCCGGTAGCAGATGATGATCATATCAAGCGCCCACAAGCCGCAAGCGGTCTGCTAAACGTAACGGCCATCCGGGTATTGAGCGATCAGAAGATCGACGAGCTAGCCCGCTCACACTCCTGTGAATCCAACCAGTAACACTTACCTTACAGTCCGGTCTTTTCGTCTGATATGTCGCATATCAAGTCTAGGGGTGGTATACGTCAGACCCCAATAACCGATAAGTCGTGCCGATGTGAGGCTCATAACGGGTCGAGAAACTACTGGTAACACTTACCAGCAAATCTCTGATCAGTCCTGGCCAGGGACTTCCCTGTTACGGCCAATCGAGCACAGCGCAACATCAACCCCCAATACCGGGAGAGATGAAACCCCTCCTATCGCTCATTGCCTCCATGTGACTCGGGACTGTACCCAAAGACCACCGTTTTGCACGCCCTCATGGACGTGGTAAGGTGGAGATCAAAGCACAGTGGGAATCACACAAGACTCTATGACGATCTCGGGTCTACAGACTAACCTGTACAAGTGTCACCTGAGAACTGCCATCTGACGTGAGGTATAATACCATCTGGGAGTTCTCGGCGAGTCCGTCCAGTGTACCCATTCTCCACTGAGCACCCGTATACCATCTCTGATGTCAAACACCAATGGATATGGGATCATCCACCGCCCATCTCATGGGTCGAGAAGCGTATACGCTAGTCTACACTGGTATATCGATGCCCCGTCTCGATACACCCACGACTAGGGACCATGAAGGATGTACTTATGGACTACCATGTCCCCACTAGTATGATCTGCATCATAGTCCAGGTAGTCAAGTACACATCCTAAGGGCTTTATCAACATGTAACTATAAGACAGTTTAAAGAGACAAGTGTACATGTTAAGATAAAGAGTAACCAGATAGCATACTATCATATCGAGCAAGAAAGTCATCTCTATATATGTCCAAGCATCCAATATAATATACATCATCTGTACAATACTGGCCTCTAGGGCATACATACAACTAACAATCTCCCACTTGCATTAGGGCCAGCTGCTGTAGTATCGCATACCGAGCATCCCGAAGAGTCTCTCAAACTGTTTCTGGGGAATGTCCTTCATGAGTGGATCCGCCGTGTTGTTCTTCGTGTCAACCCTCCTGACCTCGATCTCCCGGCAATCAACTATCTCCCGGATCAGGTGATACCGCCTCAGAATATGCCTGGATCGCTGATGGGACCTGGGTTCCTTGGCCAAAGCCACCGCTCCATTGTTATCACAATACAAAGGTATTGGATGCTCAATGGATGGAACCACTCCAAGTTCAGTAATGAACTTCTTGATCCAGACAGCCTCTTTAGCAGCATCGTTGGCAGCGATGTATTCAGCCTCCATCGTCGAGTCTGCCACGGTTTCCTGCTTGGAACTCTTCCAGCTAACCGCCCCTCCGTAAAGTGTAAAGACAAATCCCGACTGTGACTTAGAGTCGTCCTTATCACTCTGGAAGCTCGAATCGGTAAAGGACTCCACTTGGAGTTCTCCGTTACCATACACCAAGAGCATCTCTTTAGTCCTTCGTAAGTACTTGAGAATGCTCTTCACAGCTGTCCAGTGACTCTCTCCAGGATCAGCTTGATACCTGCTCACTATACTTAGTGAGTATGCTACATCGGGTCTGGTACACAGCATCGCATACATGATAGAGCCCACTGCCGAAGCATAGGGTATCCCTTGCATGCGAGCTCTCTCCAAATCAGTATTGGGAGACATCTCTTTGGAGAGAGTGACTCCAGAGATCGTGGGCAGGTTCCCACGCTTGGATTCTTCCATACTAAATCTCTTTAGTATGGTGTCAATGTACCTGGATTGGGACAATCCCAAAATCCGTTTGGATCTATCTCTATAGATCCTTATTCCCAATATGCAGGAGGCATCACCAAGATCTTTCATCGAGAATCTTTGTGATAAAAACAGCTTGACCGATTGCAGCTAGGAATATCATTTCCTATCAAGAGTATGTCGTCCACGTACAATACGAGGAAGACAACCTTACTCTCTGCTACCTTCTTGTAGATACAAGGTTCATCTGGGTTTTTGACGAAATCAAACTCTTTGATAACGACGTCAAAGCAGATGTTCCAACTCCGCGATGCTTGCTTTAATCCATAAATGGATTTAAGCAGCTTGCACACCTTGCCGCTGCTCCCACTGTCTACGAAGCCCTCTGGCTGAGTCATGTACACGCACTCTTCTAAATCACCATTTAGAAAGGCGGTCTTAACATCCATTTGCCAGATTTCGTAGTCATGATATGCAGCGATGGCAAGCATGATCCGGATGGATTTAAGCATAGCCACTGGAGAAAAGGTTTCGTCATAGTCCACACCTGGTCTTTGACGAAAACCTTTTGCTACAAGTCTAGCTTTGAAAGTCTCCACTTTCCCATCTACTCCAAGTTTTTTCTTGAAGATCCACTTGCTCCCAATGGGTTTTATCCCTTCAGGAGCAACTTCCAAAGTCCATACTTTGTTGGTGTACATGGATTCCTTCTCGGACCGCATAGCATCCAGCCATTTCACTGAGTCCCTACTCGTGATGGCCTGCTCGAAGCTAGTTGGGTCATCATCCTCCATGATGCAATCTTCGCTTCCACCGTCAATGAGAAAACCGTAGAATCTCTCAGGTGGACGAGAAACCCTGCTAGATCGGCGGAGAGGCTGGGGTTCGTCGGGTACTACTGAATCCTCTGGTTCTACTAAATCTTTAGTTATAGTTTGTGTTGCTGGAACCTCTTCCAGTTTTACCTCAATGCCACTAATCTGTTTCATAAGAAAACCTTTTTCTAAGAAAGTGGCATGTCGAGAAACAAACACCTTTTGTTCCTCGGGGTGGTAGAAGATATACCCTTGTGAATTTTTGGGATATCCTACAAACTTACATAAGACTGATCTTGCCTCGAGTTTGTCCGGATTTTGTCTTTTGACAAAGGCTGGACAACCCCATATCTTAACATACTTAAGAGATGGTCTCTTCCCTTTCCATATCTCATATGGAGTGGTAGGCACTGATTTGGTAGGAACCATATTCAATAGGTGTATGGCTGTCTTAAGCGCATACCCCCAGAAGGAAATAGGTAACTCAGCTGTACTCATCATTGAACGCACCATATCTAATAGGGTGCGATTCCTTCGTTCCGATACACCGTTGTGCTGTGGTGTATAAGGTGGAGTAAGTTGAGAGAGAATCCCATTCTCTTTTAGATAATCTTGGAACTCATTGCTCAAGTATTCTCCTCCTCGATCAGATCGAAGGATCTTAATACTTTTGCCCGTTTGGTTCTCTACTTCGTGCTTATATTCTCTGAATTTCTCAAAAGCTTCAGACTTGTGTTTCAATAGGAACACATGCCCGTATCTAGAGAGATCGTCAGTGAATGTAATGAAGTAGGAAGAACCGTGTCTGGCAAGGGTAGACATAGGACCGCATACATCACTATGTACCAGTCCTAAGAGTTCAGTAACTCTTTCTCCGTGTCCACTAAACGGAGCTTTGGTCATTTTTCCTTTGAGACATGAATGGCAAGTATCATAAGATGATAATTCGAATGGATTTAAATAACCATCCTTATGTAACTTAGCCAGTCGTGTCGCATTGATATGACCAAGTCCTCAATGCCACAAGAAGGATTCGTTCATTTCTGAATTTTTCCTCTTGTGGTGTTTTGTATATTGAGAACTGTATTTTGATTTAGAATGAATATGCCATTATGTAGTGAGCCTGATGCAATCAACTTTTGATCTACGAATATATTCATAATATTATCCTTTACTACAAAATTATATCCTTCTTTACTCAATAAAGAAACTGATATAATGTTGCACATCATGTTCGGTATATAATAGCACTCATTCAGAATCATTGTATCACCACTTGGTAATACTAGGTGATATTCGCCAACTGCTTTGGCTGCAACATTTGCACCGTTTCCAACTTGAACGGAATGATCACCTTTTCCCAGTTCTCTACCTTTTCGTAGCCAATGTAACTGTTTACATATATGGGATCCTGATCCGGTATCTAATACCCAGGACGTAGGGTGAACTGAGAAACAGTTCTCAATAACTAACACACCTGTAGAAGATGCATCAACATGCATGTTCTTTTGGGCGGCTTGAGAATCTAGATATTCTGCTATTCCCTGTTCAGTCTCATAACTCTTATAAGAAAGAACGGATCCAACGTTCCCCTGCACAGTATAACATGCGGGTTCAGTCAATACATCCATATTATTATCTTGATTAAGGAATGAAATGGTCGCTACCTGGAGAGAGAGAGAAGAAAACACTTTAGCGTATGCTCGTGCAAGATCAGATTGGTTATTATCTTATCTAATCAGGATGGCTCCCACTGGTTTTTATCAAATCTTCCTTCAAACACTAAAAGGAAAGACTAGCCGGGATTAATTACACACTACAAGTTCGCCAATCTTTCAGCCAGGCCAGTGTCGGTACTTTGAGGGAGGTCCCCCGTGCTTTCGCACGAACCTAATTAATGTAAACCTCGTTTTCCCAGAGGCGTAACCCCGTTGACACCTTTCTAGACACCTACTTGATTAGCTAATTGCAATGTGTAAAACTCTCCCAGGAGTAACTCTTACTCGCAGTGGGTATCGGGATCCAACTATCTCATAGAAGGTATGCAATCTCATTGCAAATTTCAACACTTGAAATTCCCAATAATATTTTACCCCTAGTGTTCTATGACCTTGACGAATGCCAAACAACCCATAGTCCACTAGTCAAGTTCAACCCGTACATTTCTTGATTGAATTAAACCCACCCGCACGACCCTTGACGAATGCCAAACAACGCCGTACGAATACCCTAATCCAATCTGCATCATATGCATAAGCAGATAAATACTAGTTAGCTACCGTACACTACGCCTTGACGAATACCAAACTACCGTAGCACGAATACTAAATAGTACTTATCTGAAATGACGGAGGGCTACGCAGGTTTTCAGAAAACCTATTGCGTAATGAACTTGATATCGTTGTAGGATCAAATGAAGTTTTGAAATGGAGTGATTTTGAGGCTTTTCTAGTTTTGCTAAAGGGGTCTCTCCCGGTGAAGGGATCGTCGGCCCTTTCCTCGTCGAATGAGGTACAGGATATATCATATATATCACCGTGCAAAGCAGAAACTATAGAAGCAATCAAAAGCAGACCGAGTGTGTAGCATCTGCCAGTTATCGCTAAAGGAGTCACTCCCGGTGAAGGGATCTCGGTCCTTTCCTCATCGAATAAGGTGCAGGGTATATCATATATACCGCTATGCAAACCAAGAACTGTAGCTACCTGTTTTGTTTAAAATTTGATTCTACAACATCTTAGGTTTCTTTTCTTTCATTAATCACATTAATGAAGTCCCATCATTTAAATACCTAAACATCACAGATAAATACGACGTACACTTATGCCATCCGCATTCGCCTCGATGTCCCCTCGTGCACCGTTAGGTTAGGTAACTAACGAAAGAGCAGGGCAGGGCTAGTGCGGGTGCAAAACATAAGTAACGTCTATATAATATATCATATATACTATATGCTGTATCTATCACAGAACATCACATGATCATATCATAGATATCGCAGCAGAAGAAACATATGAAACATTGGATATACTAGGACGTCCGTGTTTTCGATACGAGCCAGTATAAAACACGGATTCCACGGTCGTGATGAATAGCCAATCCCACACCCCTAGACCCCTACGGGAGCGGCAAGCAACCCTACCAATTCTAGGGTTAGGAGACCCGGACTCGACTCCTCGAGTTGGTCTCCCACTGGACCCCAGAACCCGGTTACTTGTGCTCCCCTCCTTGGGTCTATCCTAATGCGGAAAAGTAAATAATATACAAAAGGTGACAACTTCCGCAACCTGGAAGTGCCCCAAATAAAAGAATATTACATACAAGTTTTTACATGAATGAAAATGAAAAACACTCATCTCACATAAAAAACCCCGGCTATTCAAACACGACGATCCAATATAACATATCCAGCAACACATAACATCACATGACATCAACGTAAGTAAGTATGCATACCCCAATTGTCGTTGACGTATAGCAACGAAACCGGCGATATGAACATACTACACTTACGGTCACAGAAAAGAAAGTGTAAAACTACAACAGTTGGAATCCGCAACCTCTTTAGACATCACATGCCTAATCAAATGAAATACTTAGACATCACATGCCTAACAGTTATAAACCCCGCATTTTAGTCTCATTATCGAAAACACTTTTCAATATCAAGTGAAACTAAACCGCTAGATTTATAACATTCATTCAGTTATCTCATAACTGTTTGTGAATTCCAATTATTGTATCCCATTCCAGATAAACAGAAAATGTTAAACTTTCCGATCGAACAGTCGAATACCCAAGTTTTCCCGATACAGCTCAACACATGAAATAAGTCTAACAACATTCAGTTCGTGCCTCAGTACCAACGGTCCAGCCGTAGAAGGGTCAAGCCAACGCCTCACATGTAGCACGCCGTACTGCCCCAAACCCGAAGGTTCAAAGGGCAGTTCAAGACGGTCACATAATCGAGTTAAGCTTTGTTGTCTTCTAGAGGGTCCATCGCGTTACTTGCACTACTTAGAATGTCGTTAAACTACGGAAAAATCCAACACTTGGAAATTTCCCGACAGGGGAAAAGTTGGGTATTTATATCCGGACGAACTTTTTAACAAATTCAAAAATTATCCGGAAACCACATAGACAAAATCTGATAATCCGATCGAATCATCGAATCCCCAAAACAACCTGGAATATTCAACTCTTGAATAAATATTAAAAATACCCAGAGAACTCAGCACTGTTAAATAGGAATTACTGTGCAAATTGATAGGGATGACGTCATCAAGTGGCGGCGGAACCGCCGCACGAGCCAGCTCTTGCCGCGGTTCCGCGGCTGTTTGAGCTCCAAACAGTGTCGTATTTGCACAGTAATTCTTACAATTTCCTGCTGAATTTTTTAGGAATTTTTAATCTGGAAAAATCCCAGTTTTTAGAAAAAGTCCAGAGAGCATCAAAAAGTTAGGTTTCCGGGTTCGATATGGTTTCAAACATCATCTAGACTTCGCCTAAGGCTCTAGCTAGGCTCTGATACCACTATAGGGTTCCTAGGCACTCTTAAGAGGTCTCACACGGCATCAACCATGCCAATTTCAAATTTACGGGTGCCGAGAAACCCTAATACGGATCGTTAACTAGAAATTTAGGCGGAAAACGAATCTAGTTAACAACTTAACTAAAGATGAGAAGCTACAACCTTTGTAGATCCGGATATCCACTTCCTTAGCTCCACATAGGCGTCCTCTCGCTGTCCATCTCGAATCTCGGACTCAATCGTCGGCTTGATCGGAGAAATGGGCGGACTAGGTCGTCGGCTTCGTGCCGAAGATGATCTACGTCGAGGCATCACAAGTTCAAGCTCCGACTTCACAAATTTGTGAAACTTGTGAAGAAAACACCCAAAACAACTTGGCAAGAGGTAGAGGGTGAAGAAATAGGAGGTGGGTTCACTTTAGAATTGGATTTCTCACTTTAGATCTCAAGTTGCCATTGATGGCATCAAGCTTTCTATTTTGAAGAAGAAGATGAAGAAGAAGAAAGAATATGATAAGTGTTGAATTAAAATGAAAAATAATTCAATACTTATCATAAGCTAACCATAGTTGAGTGTAGAGAATAGACCATGGTTACTTGGATGGGTTAGGGTTAAGCATGAAGACAAGAATGGTTAAGAAGTCAAAGCTTCATGAAGCTTCAACTAAAAACAAACATAGCCACCATTCTTATCTAAATCTTTTCCGAATAAATAAACAAATAAATAAATGAAAAATCAAAACCCTAATCATCTGTTAACCATGGTTTAATCCTTTACACTTAACCACATGATCAAGTATCATCAAACATGATACAAATATGTGCACAAAAGTATATCACATATACTTCTTGCACATCAAGTGAGAAAATCCATTTAAAGTGAACCAATACTAGTTAATGCAAAGTAATATATCAAATATATAATTATACATTAAATCATTAAATCAACACTTGATTTAACGATCCGGTCATATCGCATATAACCGACTAGTATCCTATGTATCGGCTTATCGAATCAATCCTTGATTCGATATCTAGGTTATATCGAATATAACCAATCGATACATCCATCGCGAGAATGGAATACGGTATCACATACACGCATCATTCTCGGTCCTGCACATATCTCATATGCACTCCTATTTCGTTTCGCTTGAGCCAGGAAACCTCTGTGTAGGACTCTAAAGACTCGTCAATACGCCGGGTAGCAGATGATGATCATATCAAGCACCCACAAGACGCAAGCGGTCTGTTAAACGTAACGGCCATCCGGGTATTGAGCGATCAGAAGATCGACGAGCTTGCCCTCTCACACTCCTGTGAATCCAACCAGTAACACTTACCTTACAGTTCGGTCTGTTCGTCTGATATGTCGCATATCAAGTCTAGGGGTGGTATACGTCAGACCCCAATAACCGATAAGTCGTGCCGATGTGAGGCTCATAACGGGTCAAGAAACTACTGGTAACACTTACCAGCAAATCTCTGATCAGCCCTGGCCAGGGACTTCCCTGTTACGGCCAATCGAGCACAGCGCAACATCAACCCCCAATACCGGGAGAGACGAAACCCCTCCTATCGCTCATTGCCTCCATGTGACTCGGGACTGTACCCAAAGACCACCGTTTTGCATGCCCTCATGGACGTGGTAAGGTGGAGATCAAAGCACAGTGGGAATCACACAAGACTCTATGACGATCTCGGGTATACAGACTAACCTGTACAAGTGTCACCTGAGAACTGCCATCTGACGTGAGGTATAATACCATCTGGGAGTTCTCGGCGAGTCCGTCCAGTGTAACCAGTCTCCACTGAGCACCCGTATACCATCTCTGATGTCAAACACCAATGGATATGGGATCATCCACCGCCCATCTCATGGGTCGAGAAGCGTATACGCTAGTCTACACTGGTATATCGATGCCCCGTCTCGATACACCTACGACTAGGGACCATGAAGGATGTACTTATGGACTACCATGTCCCCACTAGTATAATCTGCATCATAGTCCAGGTAGTCAAGTACACATCCTAAGGGCTTTATCAACATGTAACTATAAGACAGTTTAAAGAGACAAGTGTACATGTTAAGATAAAGAGTAACCAGATAGCATACTATCATATCGAGCAAGAAAGTCATCTCTATATATGTCCAAGCATCCAATATAATATACAACATCTGTACAATACTGGCCTCTAGGGCATACATACAACTAACAAAATCTGCAGAAGACTGTTACAACAATCAAATCCGCTGCAGGAAGATGTACATTAAGCTCTGGTGGTCCGTGAAAATCTGACATGATTCTCGAATAGATAGTGTCTCCAAATCTCCAACGCAAAACCACCGCGGCCATCTCCAGATCATGAGTGGAACATCCTTCTTGTACTTCCTCTAAATGTAGGGAAGCAAAAGCGATAACTCTATAGTGTCACCTCAGTACACAATCGAGCCCACTCAAGAAACATTACAGTTAAACAACAAGGTCGCCCGAACCAATAGCAAAGAAAGAATTGATGCATTTGTTTAACAGAATCTTCAACTGCCGAAAACTCCGTACACATGCCTCAGTCCACAGAAAAGAAACCTCCCTTCCGGTCCATTCAGTCGACGGTGCAGCACTAGTCTAGCAATCCTGCATGAAACGGCGGTAAAAACCTGCTAAGCCCAACAATCTGCGGCTCTCCGTCCTGCACACAAGTCTGGGCCTAAGCTGTACGGCCACGATCTCCCTCGGAACCATACGAAACCGTCTCCCGTGACTACAAGACCTAGGTGTCAAACAAAACAAGCCTGAAGAAACACTCCGAGAATCTAGCAAACTGCTGGTACTCTCCCAGTATCTGCACAACAAATCCCAAGTGCTACTCCTGTTCCTCAAGACACATTAGATAGACCAGAATTTCATAAATAACACAACAATAACTGGTCGAGAAATGGCCTGAAGAAATCTGGTTCATCACATTTACAAATGCTGCCAGGGCATCAGTGAATCCAATGACTCACCAAAACACCCCAAGCCCGTAGCACGCACAAAGCAGTCTTCGGAATGCCGTCACCCTGAATCCGCAATAATGATGACCTGATCCCAAAAAAACTTAGAAGATGTCTCGCACTCTGGAGCTGATCGAAGAAATCGTCACGGCGAGGTGAAGGATACCTATCCGCACCGTAAGCCGGTTCAATTAACGATCCGTCGATACGCAACCCTAAACTGCCGTCCTCCTCCTTGACGAACAGAAATAGGGGCTTCCTAAAACGAAACACTCAGACGCACACAACTCCCCAAACCATAACTCTGCAGCTGATCCTTTAGCTCCCAGCTTCGCCGGCTCATCCGGAACACGTCGGAAAAACTCTCGCACGAAAGGAACCCGGTCCAACAATCCCACTGCAGCTCCGGTATCACAAATGAACGCCAAGAATCCACGACATCTCATCAGTAGCCGACTAGCGAAAAAGGCTGAATTCAAGCTATGAGAGGCGGCACAACTATCCACCTGCACAACAAGAACTGACCTGCCGGGAAAACAAACTTGACTGTTTCCTCACAGTAGTCCACAGACGCCTAGCACGTAGTTAACCAGTCCGTGCCTAGGAGAACGTCAAATCCAACATCTCTAGAAGGACCAAAACGACGGACGAATCTCTATCTCCTATCCGATTGGCACACAACTGAAATACGTGTCGCGTAACAAAAGAATCGCTGACAGAAGTTAACACAACTACGACTAATCTACCCAACCACGGTACAAGCAAGAAAACAAACGAATACGTCAAAAGAACATATAAATAAAAGATACCTGAAAACTCCACATTGGACGTCTGCGCGTCCCGATGAATAGAAGCAAACTCCTGTGTCTGCCCTCTACTCGCAGCTGGATGAACTCCTCTAGTAGACTGAGCCCTCTGAGCGAATCTTCCACGTCCACGGCCTCTCTGAATACGACTCTGACGAGGTGCTAAGGAACAATCCCTGACGAAGTGCTGAAGGCTCCCGCATCGAAAACATCCACGCGCTGACTGCTGACCATCCTGAGGATGAGAGCTGAACGACTGTCCTTGTCCTAAGCCTCTGCTACTCCAGCGACGGCCATGAAATCTGCCTCGATGACCAAACCTCTGTCTCTGGGCTGGTGTACTGGTACGAGTCCTCCACTGTCCTGGAATTCTCTGAGCCTCTGGAATATACGCCTTGTCAGCTGGAGCCGCAACCACTGGTGCTATGTAGGTGACGGACTGCTGCATGCTGACCGTAAGTGATAACTGAGTAACAGGGGTGACAACCTCCTGTCGTAGCTCCCGAACGATATCAACCAATGAACTCAC
Source organism: Agapanthus africanus (assembly GCA_030015575.1). Classification (NCBI taxonomy): domain Eukaryota; kingdom Viridiplantae; phylum Streptophyta; class Magnoliopsida; order Asparagales; family Amaryllidaceae; genus Agapanthus; species Agapanthus africanus. Next base: position 388,860,349 of record CM057344.1, read on the forward strand.
CGTCTGGCGGAAGTCCTGCATCTCTGCCAAAAGTCTATCAATAGTTTATGTCGTAGGCTGATCCGTCTGCACCTGTGCAACTAGAGTGCCATCCTGGTTAGTACTCGTCTTAACCAAGCCAACTCTGACCTCGGCCCTCGCTGCAACACTCTGAGTCCCCATAGTCATCGGCGGCAAGGCTATAAGTAGATATAAGATTCGATGAGAATAAGGAATCGAATCTCAAGGATATGAATCATCAAGGAAGGAATTTCAAGCAAATTCTACTTAGGTCACTTTAGGCGAAGTATCGCATCGTGGGTATGCTGCAGACATACACACACTACGTTACTCTGCTTAAGTTACCTACTCCATCATACTAAGGTCATCCTACACTCCGAAAGGTAAAACCTAGCGCTCTGATACCAACTTTGTCACGACCCAAAATTGGCCCGTGACGGCCCTAATACTACGCAACGCCTAAAGACGTAACGTAGTAAAAGAAAGCCAAAACCCAGAAATCTAAACGAAGAAAATACGGAAAAGATAATATAAGTTTTTGAAACATTTGAAATCGCAACCCAAATTCTTTAAAAGTCTAACTTTCTTTCTTTATAATTTTGGCAACACCCCATTTTTGTAAAAACTAGCCAAGAAGAATATAATACAAATATACGACGCCGTAGCGAAGAAATAAAGACAATAGGAAGGAAACTGTATATAAAAGGCAACAAATCCATAAATAATATACAATAGCGTCCTCACCAAGTCTCTAAGTCAACAATACAATAGTAGATGGAGAGTACAAAATACAATGAATGTACAATATGAAATACAGATAACCATCCAACCCACCTAAGCAAAATGGTATACTGTGAGCTGATGCGATATCTGTAGCAAAAGATGATAGATGAGAAGCTGAATAGCTGAATAGCCTGCCTCGACTACTCTGAGGACAAACCTGAAACACCTGTGGCACAACGGGGGTGAATTGCCAACTCGTGAATAGTAGATAACATATGCAGGTAATCGCAGGAATGTTCGTACAGCATGAATCTAAGATATGCGATTACAGTAATAACATGTCATGTGAATGCAAGGTAATGGAAAGCACACCATCAGGTACAATCAATATGTGAAGCAATGATAACATGATAATAGTATGCAATAACTATGCAATAAGGATATGAAAAAGTAGATATGCAACTATCATAAGGGTACGCTAACAGGTACAACAAATATATGAATCTGTACAAAGAATAGATAAGTGTGAGGTATGGGGTGGAATATGTCATTTCCACGGAAACCTGACATCGTGGCAGGATCACAATCCATCAAGACACTCAAATCCCAAATCCTCAAATCAACCCTCAAGTTGGGCTCTCATATCATATAAGTCTCACATCTCATCAATGTACAATATCGAATAGATCTCCTATATCCCGAATGTACAAATCATCAATCTCTTTCATATCCAATATCCAATCTCAATGAATCACCTATATCCCAAGTGAAATCTCAAATAATTTCTAACATCCTATATATATATGCAGAAATAAATATGATGGGGGTAATACACATATATTAGCGTCTCATTCCACTAATATTAGTGTAAGGGTATATATAACAACGGCTAAATCCCCTGTTATATATACAAAGGTATTAAAAGAAATATCATGAAAACCAATGTGCCAAGCATCGACACAGAAATCCTGATCACGTATCATACGCTATACAGAAAGCACGAGTGCTTAGCTCTGACCCTCGCCTTTCGACGTATACATACGTACATGACTCCCAGCGGTGTCTCCGTGATCCCCCGCCGAGTCATGGGTACTGTCACCGGTAGGTACTCGCCCGCCTCCAGGCTCAATCGGCAAAGTCCATCGATCTTCTTGCCGAGGGGAACCATACCGGGCCCCACCATGTACTCTCATACGGCAACCACACCTCGTACGGAGTATATAATCAGCACCGATAAAACTCATGGTGGACGCGCAAATATCATCTCAAGGAAACCGGGTTTTTCAATGTATGCATAATTTCATGAACTCCCACGGTTCCCAAATCCAGTAAACACCATGTAAAATCCAAATAAAACAATGAGCAAATCCAGGAACAAATAAATGCGATGTATCTAAATGTGAGCATATAAATGAGAACATGTAGCTGAAACCAGATGTATACGAAATCAATAAGGTACAGCTAAGTATAGGTGTCTACCTATAAGTAAAATATGTACATGGTATACCTGTAGCTGTATCGCGAGGTGTATATGTACCTATCACTAATGGTAAGATACACTACAGATATACCGATAAGCTAGAAGTCATGTATGATAAGCAATATAGTATCTATAAAGGGTTGTGTGTGACATGGCAATTATTGACGGTGTGTGTGTAGCATACAATCCGTGCTCGTGCAACATGAACCATCAATAATATGTGCAGTGTCCTACGGCTGCTAGTCACAGTACAACTATATCAAGGAAATAAAGTAAAGGCGCAATTCTAACAATGACGTAGAATATGCGACAGGTATTTGAATCCTAACCCCGACGCTTAACGCCATGCGGGCGATTCCCCTGTAGATGTTAAATCTACTCACCTACACTCCACGCCAGGTGAATCCTACCATCTGCTCCCCCCTGTAGCCTGAAAGGTTTGTCTAGCACCCTATAAAGAGTTTTGAAGCATCGCATGACCCAAAGTTTAAATTTTTATGGTGCTAAACGAACATGCAAAGGAATCGATCCTAGAAAATTGGGGTTTCGAAATATAAAGCGAACTAATCTAGGGTTTCGAGACTACAACCTTTGTAGCTCCCTTTCGCTGGACTCCTTGGTCTCTAGGGTGTTGAATGGAGGTCCTCTTGAAGTCCTCTTGTGTCCACGACGATCCACCACGGAGTTCTCCGTCCAAGCTCGCAACTTCGTAAAACCGAAGAGAACACTCTAAACAAGACGGCTAAGCTTGTGTAGAATGAAGTTGTGGTTAAGGTTCTCACTTCAAAAACCTTTCTTTAAGTAGTATTTACTCACTAGAAAAAACTAGAGAGCAAATGAGAAAGAGGAAGAAGATGGTGGCAATATTTTTCACAAGAGGTAATGAGATAAAAGATAACTCATTAGAAGAAAAAGAAATATATCAATATATATTTTATTTCTTCTTACTATGAACCATGGTTAAAGTGATGGAGACATTATTTAACTTGAGTTTTAAATGATAAAGAGAAGGATAACTCAAGTTAAGAGGTAGGTAAGCATAGTTAGGTCAAAGGAAGAATGTAGAAGCTAGAATGATTATCCTTTCCTTTTTCATTTTTTTTAAAACCAAAATTAAATAATAATCCATAATTTAATCCATGGTGTGAGTCTTATATTGCCACCATTTCCATATGCTAACAACCATGATGGATGGGTGTATGTATGTATGCATGTATGCACATCCACATGTGCATGAAACTAGAATGAAAGAAAGAAACACATGCATGCATGCATACATCCATCAAACCCTAGAAAGGTTTCAAGTGAGAAAACTAATGGTTAGATGATAAATCAACACTTAATTTATCAATCCGGTCATATCTCATACGTCCCCACCAAAAGCAGGCCACCCGATCAATGTTCGGTATCATATACGCACATTTTAATCGGGTGCATGCGCATATCGCATACGCGCACCACAACGTTTCGCCTGGACTGGTTAACTCCTTTGTGGGACTCTAAGACTCGTCAATACGCCGACAGAGGGTGATGATCATATCAGGTACCCCCAAACCACAAGCGGTCAGCTAAACGTAACGGCCACCCGGGTATTGAGCGATCAGAAGAAAACAAGCGAACCTGCTACAACTCCCGTCGAGCCATCCGGCAACACTACCGTACAGTCCGGTCTCTTCGTCAGATATGCTGCATATCGAGCCTAGGGATGGTCACGTCGACCCTAATAACTCAATAAGTCATGCCGGTGAATGGTCTATAACAGATCGAGAAACTACCGATAACACTTATCAGCAAATCTCAGCAGCCCTGGCCAGGGACTTACTGATATAACCAGTCGGGCACAGCACAGCATCAACTCCCAATACCGGGAGAGGCAAAACCCCTCCTATCGCTCATTGCCTTCGTGTGTCTCGGGACTGTACCCAACGGCCACCTGTTTGCACGACTCAGTAGAGCCGTGGTAGGGTGGAAATCAAAGTACAGTGGGAGAGCACACAAGACTCCATGATGATCTCGGGTCCACAGACTAACCTGTACCAGTGTTACCTGAGAACTGCTATCCGACGATAGATATAATTCCATATAAGAGTTCTCGGCGAGTCCGTCCAGTGTACCCAGTCACCACTGAGCACCCGTATATGATCTTGATGTCAAACACCAATGGATATGGGATCATCCATCGCCCATCACATGGGTCTAGTATCATATACGCTAGTCTACTCTGGTATATCACTGCCCCGTCTCGATATACCTACGACTAGGGACTTTCCAGGATATGCTTATAGACTACAGATGTCCCACTAGTATGATCTCCATCATAATCAGAGCAGTCAAGCCAATATCCTCAGGGCTTTATCAGCATGTATGAATGAATAAAAGCATGATCAAATCAACATGTCAGATAAAGAAGAACCAGATAGCATACTATCATGTCGAGCAAGAATGCATACTGAATATATATATGTATAGATACATCCACTATCATATAATGGCCTCTAGGGCATACATATATCCAACAATGTCCCACTTGCACTAAGGCCAGTTATTGGCGTATCTCATACCCAACATCTCAAAAAGTCGCTCATGCTGCGGCTGAGGGAGGGCCTTGGTGAATGGATCCGCGGCGTTGTTCTTTGTGTCTACCCTCTTAATCTCGATCTCGCGGCGATCTACAATCTTCCGGATCAAATGAAAGCGCCTCAGGATGTGTCTGGACCGCTGATGGGATCTGGGCTCTTTGGTTAACGCCATCGCCCCATTATTGTCACAATACAAAGGTATTGGATCAATAATGGTTGGAACTACGCTTAGCTCCGAGACAAACTTCTTCATCCAGACGGCTTCCTTGGCGGCATCATTTGCAGCAATGTACTCAGCTTCCATCGTAGAGTCTGCAACAGTATCTTGTTTGGAACTCTTCCAACTTACCGCCCCTCCATTGAGGGTAAATACAAACCCTGAGATAGATTTGCTGTCATCCTTATCGCTCTGGAAGCTCGAATCGATAAAGGCCTCCATTTGGAGATCTGTATTACCATATACCAAGAACAATTCTTTAGTCCTTCGTAAGTACTTAAGAATGTTCTTCACAGCTGTCCAGTGGTTCTCCCCTGGGTTGGATTGATACCTGCTTACAACACTAAGTGCATAAGCTACATCTGGGCGTGTACATAACATCGCATACATTATAGATCCTACTGCCGAAGCATAAGGTATAATGCTCATGCGAGCTCTCTCTTCATCGGTCTTTGGACAAGAATCCTTGGAGAGAGTGACTCCATGGCAAGCGGGTAAGGCACCCCGCCTGGAGTCTTCCATACTAAACCTTTTTAGGATGGTGTTGATGTACCTGGTTTGGGACAATCCCAATAACTTTTTGGATCTATCCCTATAGATCCTTATGCCCAGGATGTATGTGGCATCCTCCAGGTCCTTCATGGTGAACCTCAGTGATAAGAATGATTTGACCGACTGTAGCATAGGAATATCATTTCCTATCAGAAGAATGTCATCTACGTACAATACGAGGTATGTGACAACTCTTCCTACAGCCTTCTTATAAACACAAGGTTCATCTAGATTTTTGATGAAATCAAACTCTTTGATAACATCATCGAAACAGATGTTCCAACTCCGAGATGCCGCTTTAACCCATATATGGATTTAAGCAGCCTGCACGCTTTCTCGCTGCTCCCACTGTCAATGAAGCCCTCTGGCTGATCCATATAAACGCATTCTTCTAAATCTCCATTTAGAAATGCTGTTTTAACGTCCATCTGCCAGATTTCATAGTCGTAGTGAGCAGCAATAGCAAGTAGGATCCAAATGGATTTAAGCATGGCTACGGGCGAAAAAGTTTCGTCATAGTCCAAACCTGGTCTTTGACGAAAACCTTTCGCCATAAGTCTTGCCTTATAGGTCTCTACCTACCCATCCACACCAATCTTTCTTTTAAAGATCCATTTGCACCCTACAGGTTTTACCCCAGGGGGTACAACGTCCAAAGTCCATACTTTTTTGGTGTACATAGACTCCATTTCGGATCTTATGGCATTCAACCACTTCACAGAGTCACCACTCGTGATAGCTTGCTGAAAACTGGTAGGATCATCATCATCCATGATGCAATCTTCCCTGTCACCATCAGTGAGGAAACAATAGTGTAAGTCCACGTTGCGACCCCCGGTGCTTACGGGGAGACGGAAAACGGTATAAAAAACAAATTTTTATCGCAAGGGGCAACATGGACTAAACAAGGTCGGGATCGTGTCTAAACTAAACTAGCAAGCATACAAAGGAGCGTTAGCTACTCGGATGAAGAGTTATACCTAACTTGAACTCCTTCTTCTTGAAACCTTGTAGAGGTTGATGGTTCTTGCCTCGTAGCCTTCTTCCGTCAAAGATGGATCCACCTGAGGGTTCAACCTTCGGGCTCTTTCTCGAACTTTGAGTGAACTAGAATCTCCGGCTTGCTAAACCCTTGATCCAAGAGTGAGTAGAGAGTGTCAAAGGGGTGCTTTTCTTTTAAGGAGAGGGATTCTCAACACATGAGAAGGGTTCTCCTTTTGCTAGAGGAAGAAGAAGATGAAGTGAGGAGAGAGAAGCAAAATGAAAAAGTGAGCTCTTTTCATTTTGCAACCATAACATAAAGCAAAAGAATTATCAAATAATAATAATAATGAAAATGAAAAGGTTGATGGAAAGTTTAGGAATGACCATTATCATTTCAAACATTAAATGAATTTGCTAGAATCAAAGAGCATCTTTCTTTTGTAATGATGATGGTCAAAACTTCAACCATGGTCAACAAGTCAACATAAAAACCAACCATGACACAATTTCATTTTATTAATATTATTAATTGATATAACATAAATCCATTAGGGTTTGGAAAAAGACGACTGTCAACTGTGCATACGCACCCGTTCCGAAACCCTAATGAAAGTCCTCTTCCTCTTCCTCTAATAACTGTGCATACACACCTGCATCCTTGTTCCGAGGAACATGAATACTGAGAGATAAAAAGCAACCCCAAAACATATACCAGTATCTGACTCAAACCAGAGCCAGCCAGTAATATCCGTCCGGACTCCAAACGTGCAGAAGTGCGCGGATGAGAACGAACCCTGTCGCAAAACCATGCGACCTCTACTCTGTTTTGCCCAGAGGCGAATACCCTCTGTGTGGGACTCTAAAGACTCGACACTACGCTGGCAGTGGGTTTAACCACAGATCGCAAGCGGCACTAGCTGTGCGTAACGATCCCCAGGTAGATGCCGACAAGAAGGCTGACGAGGTGAAACCCCATCTGAACTCCTACTGAGTCTGAATGTGACAGTCTCCGTACAGTCCGGTCTGTTCGTCTAATACATCGCATGTCGGGCCTAGGGGGCGGTAAAACGTCAGTCCCCTAATAGCGGTAGAAGTCGTGTCGGAGTGAAGCCCAAAACACCCTGAGATAACACTGGAAGCCTACCAGTATATCTCGCTTGCCCTGGCCAGGGACTACTCGTGTAATGGCTCTCCTAGACACAGCGTGATGTCAACCCCCAATACCGGGAGAGACGAATCCTGTCTAACCGTCACTGCCTCCAAGTGCTTCGGGACTGCACCCAACCATCACCTGTTTGCACGTCTCCTTTGAGCCGTGGTAGGGTAGTGATCAAAGTGCAGTGGGAACACACTCGAGGCGAAGTGCCATTATCAAGTCAGCGGACTAAGCTGTACTCATGTCACCTGGGAACTGATAACTGACGATAGGTATAATACCAACCTGTCAGTTCCCGACGAGTCCTGTCCAGTGTACTCGTAACCCAACGAGCACCCGTATACTATCTCCAGTACGACGTATTGATGGCTGTGGGACAGACCATCTCCCACACTGGGATGAGAAGCGCATACGCTAGTCTACTCCGGAGTATCGATGCCCTGTCTCGATAGTCCTGCGACCAGGGACCTGTATAAGGATATGCTTATAGATTACCCAGCCCCCACTAGTGTGACTGCCATCACAACGCTGATAATCAAGCAAAGATCCTAAGGGCTCCACTAATGCGTATAAGTGATATACTGAAATAAACACAAGTACACATTGAAGTAGAAACAAACCAAGTAGCATACTACTATATTGAGCAAGATTGTTTATACAAGGTGAATATCCCAAGCTTCCATCAAGTAATATACAAACTAGTATGATACAGTAATGGCCTCTAGGGCATATATGTTAGTTATATGTATGCCCTAGAGGCCATTACTGTACATAGAATGTATATTGTAGTGGATGCTGGGACATATATAGGGAGGACTTTCTTGCTCGACATGATAGTACGCTATCTGGTTGCACTTTATCTTAACATGTATACTTTCTGTCTCTCTGATTACATGTTGATAAAGCCCATAGGATGTGTACTCGACTTCCAGGACTATGATGTAGATCATACTAGTGGGGCCTGGGTAGTCCATGATACATCCTTGAAATGTTCCTAGTCGAGGGAATATCGAGACGGGGCATCGATATTCCAGAGTAGACTAGCGCATATCTTCTCGACCCATGCGATGGGCGATGGATGATCCCATATCCATTGGTGTTTGACATCGAAGATGGTATGCGGGTGCTCAGTGGAGACTGGGTACACTGAACGGACTCGCCGAGAACTCCCAGATGGTATTATACCTCACGTCAGATGGCAGTTCTCTGGTGACACTGGTACAGCTTAGTCTGTTGACCCGAGATCGTCATAGAGTCTTGTGTGTCTCCCACTGTGCTTTGATTTCCACCCTACCACGGCTCTACTGAGTTGTGCAAACAGGTGGTTTTTGGGTACAGTCCCGATTCACATGGAGGCAATGAGTGATAGGAGGGGATTCGTCTCTCCCGGTATTGGGGGTTGATGTTGTGCAATGCTCGACTGGCCATAACAGGAAATCCCTGGCCAGGGTTGCAGTGATATACTGGTAAGAGTTATCAGTAGTTTCACGAATGTTATGGACCCTACGTCGGCATGATTTATCGAGCTATTGGGGTCTGACGTTTACCACCCCTAGGCGAGATATGCGACATATCAGACGAACAGACCGGACTATACGGTAGTGTTACTGGTCGGATTCACTGGAGTGTGAGCGGACTTGCTCGTCGATCTTCAGATCGCTCAATACCCGGGTGGCCGTTACGTTTAGCAGACCGCTTGCGGCTTGTGGGTGTTTGATATGATTATCATCTGCTGCCGGCGTATTGACGAGTCTTTAGAGTCCTACACAGAGGTTTCCTGGCTCAAGCGAAACGAAATAGGAGCGCATATGAGATATGTGCGGGACCGAGAATAATGCGTGTATGTGATACCGTATTCTATTCTCGCGATGAATGTGTCGAATGGTTGTATACGATATAACCTAGTTATCGATTCAAGCGTTGATTCGATAAGCCGATACATAGTATACTAGTCGGTTGTGTGCGACATGACCGGATCATTGAATCAAGTGTTGATTTAATGATTTAATGCATATTTATATATTTGTTATATTACTTTGCATCAACTAGTATCGGTTTACTTTAAATGCATTTTCTCACTCGGGTGTGCGCATTGTATATGCGATATACTTTTGTGCACTTGATTGTATCATGTTTGATGATACATGTCATGCTAGGGTTCAAGTGTAAAGATTAAACCTTGGTTAATGAAATGGTTAGGGTTTATTATTTATTATTCATTTATCTTATTTAATTATGCTTTTTATTTTTGATAAATGAATAAAAGAAATGAGAAAAAGAATGGTGGCTTCTTTTGTTCTTTAGTTGAAGCTTCATGAAGCTTTGTTCAAGTCAACCATACTTATCTCATCCTTAACCCTAACCATTCCCACTAACCATGATTCATTCTCTACACTTAACTCTAGTTAAAATTATGATAAGAATTCATTTTCTTTTCATTTTCTATTATCTTATCATAACCTTTTCTTCTTCTTCTTCCTTGCTTCAAGTGAAGAAGCTTGAAGTCCATCAATGGTGATTGTTGGAAAAGAGTGAGAAATCCAAAAATAAAGGCTACCCACTTCCTATTTCTTCATCCTCTACCTCTTGCCAAGTAGTAGAGTGTGTTTACTTCACAAGTTTCTTGACTTGGTGAAGTCGGAGCTTGATTTAGCGATGCCTCGACGTAGATCATCTTCGGCATGGACATCGACGACCTAGCTTGCCCATCCTCCGACGAAGCCGATCCTAGAGCCCGGATTTGATTTGGACAGCGGAGAGGACCTCGTTGTGGAGCTATGGAGGTGGAGCACCGGATCTACAAAGGTTGTATTTCCGTTTTCTCATTAGTTAAGTGTTAACTAGTTTGCTTGTTTCGCCTAAATATCTAGTAAACGATCCGTAGTCGGGTTTGTAGGCACCCGTAAAATTTTATTTGTGCATGTTTGATCACTTGTGAGACTTAACTAGGGTGTCTAGGAACCCTACAGTGGTATCAGAGCCTAGCTAGAGCCTTAGGCGAAGCGTAGACGGAGTTTGAAGTCCTATCGAACCGAAATACGATTTCCAAATTGCTCTCTGTACTTTTTTGTAAAATGTTGATTTTTGCAAATTAAAAATATGCAGAAAAATAAGCAGGGAAATATAAGAATTACGGTGCAAAAATTACCTAATGATCCCTCAAAAGTGCGGCGGAACCGCGGCATTAGAGTGCTAATGCGGCCCTTCCGCCGCCGTTTTGTCTTATTAGGCACTCAATTTTGCACAGTAACTCCTATTTTTCAGTGTTGGTTTTCCTGTAATATTTTTTTCTGAAATCAAGAGTTGAGTATTTTGGGTTGTATAGGGGGTTCGTACATTCGATCGGATTGTCAAATTTTGTCTATGTGTTTTTCCGGATAATTTTTGAATATGTTAAAAAGTTCGACCGGATATAAATACCCAATTTTTCCCCTGTCGGGAAATTTCCAAGTGTTGGATATTTCTGTAGTTTAATCACGTTCTAAGTAGTGCAAGTAACACGATGGTCCCTCTAGAAGACAACAAACCTTAACTCGATTATGTGACCGTCTTGAACTACCCTTTGAACCTTCGGGTTTGGGGCAGTACGGCGTGCCACATGTGAGGCGTTGGCTTGACCCTTCTACGGCTGGACCGTTGGTACTGAGGCACGAACTGAATGTTTTTTGACTTGTTTCATGTGTTGATCTGTATCGGGAAAACTTGGGTGTTCGATTGTTCGATCGGAAAGTTTAACATTTTCTATTTATCCGGAATGTGATACAATAATTGGAATTCACAAGAAGTTATGAGATAACTGAATGAATGTTATAAACATAGCAGTTTAGTCTCACTTGATCGGTTGCCACGGAATTTTGATGTGATCAAAAGTCCGTCGCAATCACGTAGCGTACGCGGATACTCGCCGGGTAAACTTAATAGACAGCCTCACTCCATAGCCCCGACCAAGTGACTGTAGGAGAACCCCGTCGCCGAAAGCATCCGTTCGGGTGCTCGCGGTAGCGGTGTTACGCCTTGGTGCACTTCGTCGACGGTATCAGGGGTGCGGCCGTCTACTGAAGTTTGCGACGAGCATTCGATCAGAATGTCGGGAATCCTGTTGAATTGCCCGACTTGATATTGAAAAGTGTTTTCGATAATGAGACTAAAATGCGGGGTTTATAATTGTTAGGCATGCGATGTCTAAGTAATTCATTTGGTCAGGCATGCGATGTCTGAGGTGATTGCGGATTCCAACTGTTGTAGTTTTACACTTTCTTTTCTGTGACCGTAAGTGTAATATGTGATATCGCCGGTTTCGTTGCTATATGTCAACGACAATTGGGATGCGCATATTTACTTACGTTGATGACATGTGATGTTATGTGTTGCTGGATATGTTATATTGGATTGTCGTGTTTGAATAGCCGGGGGTTTTTTTTTTTTTTTTTTATGTGAGATGAGTGTTTTTCATTTTCATTCATGTAAAAACTTGTATGTAATATTCTTTTATTGGGGCACTTCCAGGTTGCGGGAGTAGTCACCGTTTGTATATTATTTACTTTTCCGCATTAGGATAGACCCAAGGAGGGGAGCACAAGTAACCGGGTTCTGGGGTCCAAAGGGAGACCAACTCGAGGAGTCGAGTCCGGGTCTCCTAACCCTAGAATTGGTAGGGTTGCTTGCCGCTCTCGTAGGGGTCTAGGGGTGTGGGATTGGCTATTCATCACGACCGTGGAATCCGTGTTTTATACTGGCTCATATTGAAAACACGGACGTCCTAGTATATCCAATATTTCATATGTTTCTTATGCTGTGTTTTATCTGTGATCATGTGATGTTCTGTGACAGATATTATATATAGTATATATGATATATTATATAGACGTTGCTTATGTTTTACACCCGCGCTAGCCCTGCCCCGCTCTGCCGTTAGTTACCTAACCTAACGGTGCACGAGGGGACATCGAGGCGAATGCGGATGGCATAAGTGTACGTCATATCTATCTGTGATGTTTAGGTAACTTAAAATGATGGGATATTCATTAATGAGATTAATGAAAGAAAATAAACCTAATTGATGTTGTGGAATCGAATTTCAAAATAAAACAGGTAGCTACAGTTCTTGCTTTGCATCGCGGTGTTCATTATAGAACATCCTGCACCTTATTCGATGAGGAAAGGACCGAGATCCCTTCACCGGGAGTGACTCCTTTAGCAATAACTGGCAGATGCTACACACTCGGTTTGTATTTGATCGCTTCTATAGTTTCTGCTTTGCACAGTGATATATATGATATATCCCGCACCTCATTCGACGAGGAAAGGGCCGACGATCCCTTCATCGGGAGTGACCCCTTTAGCAAAACTAGAAAAGCCTCAAAAACATTCCATTTAAAAATCATTTGATTCCGCAACGAGATCAAGTTCAAAGCGTTAAAGGTTTTCACAAAAACCAGCCGCAACCCTCCGTCATTTTAGGAAGTAGAGTACTTAGTATTCGTGCTGTGTTTGTTGACCATAATCAAGGCACAGTGTACGGTAGCTAAGTGATGTCTTCCTACACCGCATATGATGCGATTAGTTAGGACAGTCGCGTGACTTTGTTGACCTTAGTTAAGGGTCATGTGGGTGGGTCTAATTAATCACGAAATGACGGGTAGAACTTGACTAGTACTTATGATTTGTTGACCATAGTTAAGGTCATAGGTGCTAGGGGTAAAAACCTTTATCGGGAGTTTCAAGTGTTGAAATTTGCAATGAGATTGCATACCTTCTATGTGATAGTTGGATCTCGATACCCACTGCGAGTAATTGTTACTCCTGGGAGAGTTTTGCACTTTACAATTAGCCGATCAAGTAGGTGTCTAGAAAGGTGTCAACGGGGTTACGCCTCTGGGAAAACGAGGTTTACTGTAATTAGGTCCGTGCGAAAGCACGGGGAACCTCCCTCTAAGTACCGACACTGGCCTGGCTGAAAGGTTGGCGAACTTGTAGAGTGTAATTAATCCCGGCTAGTCTTTCCTTTTAGGGTTCGAAGGAAGATTTGATAAAAACAGTGGGAGCCATCCTGATTAGATAAAATATATAACCAATCTGATCTTGCTAGAGCGCACGCAGAGTGTTTTCTTCTCTCTCTCTCCTGGTAGCGACCATATCACGCCTTAATCAAGATAATAATACGGATGTATTGACCGAACCCACTTGTTATACTGAGCTGGAGAACGTTGGTCCCGCTCCAACTTATAATTGTTATAAGACAGAGCAGGAAATTGGGGAATGCCAGAATTCCTATGCCGCCCAAACGAAGAAAGTGCATATGATGCATCTCCTTCGGGTGTGTTCATTACAAAGAACTGTTTCTCAGTATCCTCTGAATCCTGGGTATATGATACCGGATCAGGATCCCAGATATGTAATCTGTTACATAGGGCTACAAAAAGGTAGAAAAACTGAGAACGGGTGATAAGTTTCATGAGACAGAAACCGGGGCAAGTGTTGCAGCCAAGTCTGTTGGTCACTGTCACCCTGTATTAAGAATACATTGATTCTGAACAAATGCTATTAGATACCGAACCTGATATACAAAATCATATCAGTCTCTTTATTAGTAAAGAAAGGATATAATTTTGTATTGATGGATAATGTTTTGAACATTTCCTATATCAAAAGTTGATCGGTTCAGGCACGCTATCTAAAAGCATTGACGTTCTAAATCAAACTACAGTTCTAAGTATTCAGAGCACACACAAGAGGAAGACTTCAGAAATGAACGAATCCTTCTTAAGGCATTGTAGACTAGGTCATATCAATGCGACCCGACTGGCTGAAGCTACATTTAGATGTATATTTAAATCAGTTTGAATTTACATCTTGTGAAACTTGCCAGTCATGTCACAAAGATAAGATGACCATAGCTCCGTTTACTGGAAACAGAGAAAGAGTTAGTGAACTCTTGGGATGATACATGTTGATGTATGTAATGTCCCCTGTCTACACATGCCAGGACTGGTTCTTTATACTTCATTACGTTCTTTGATGATCTCTTCAGATTCAGACATATGTTCTTGTTGAAACACTAATCCGAACCTTTTGAGATATTCACAGAATATAAGTTAGAAGTAGAGAACCAAAATACGGGTATAAGTATTATATCCTTTGATGTGATCAAGGAGGAGAATACTTGAGCATGGAATTCCTGGACTATTCTAAAGGAGAATGAGATTCTCTCTCAGCATTACTCCTCCGAATACACCATAGCACGATGGTATATCGGGGCGGAGCAATCGCACCCTATATGATATGGTGTGCTCTATGATGAGTACTACTGAGTTACCTTTTTCCTTTTGGGAGTTATGCACTTGAGAAGCTGCATACCTATTGAATTAGGTTTGAATCAAATCACTGCCTACCACTCCATATAAGATATGGTATGGGAAGAGCCTATCTCTTAAGTAAGTTAAGATTTGGGATTGTCCGGCCTATGTCAAAAGCAAAATCCGGACAAGATCGAGGCAAGATCAGTTCTGTAGAACTGGAAAGGTTCCAGCTGTACAAAACTGCTAATGATTTGGTAGAACCAAAGGATTCAATAGTTTCCGACGAACCTCAGCCTCTCCGCCGATCTAGTAGGGTTCCTCATCCGCCTGAGAGATACCTCGGTTTCTCGATGACAGTGGGAGCGAGGATTGCATCATGAGATGATGACCCAACTAGATTCGAGCAGGCCGTCAAGAGTAGGGACTCTGTAAGAATGGCTGGATGCTTAGCGGTCTGAGATGGAATCCATATACACCAACAAAGTATGGACTTTGGTTGCTATATCTGAAGGGTTAAATCCCCATCAGGAGCAAGTATATCTTGAGAAGATTACTTGGTGTAGATGGAAAAGTTGAGACTTTCAAAGCTAGACCTGTTAAAGGTTTTCGTCATCGACCAGGCGTGGATAATGATGAAACTTTTTTCCAGTAGCTATGCTTAAGTCTGTCCAGATCCTACTTACCACGGCCACATACCATGACTACGATATCTGGCGGTTGGGTGCCATGACTGCTTTTCTAAATACTGATTTAGAAGAGAACGTCTATAAGAACACAGCCAGAGGTCATCGTAAACAGTGGGAGCAGCGGAAACGTGTGCAAGTTGCTTTACATAATGAAGCAGGCATCGTGGAGTTGGAACGTCTGTTTTGATATGATAGTCAAAGTGTTTGACTTCATCAAAATGGTAGATGAACCTTGTATAAACAAAAAGGTAGTAGGGAGTATGGTGACGATCTTCGTATTGTACGTAGACAACATACTCTTGATAGGAAAAGAGTTTTCTATACTACGATCGGTCAATCTCCAATTATCACTAGGATTCCCCAAATAGGATCAAAGTGATACCTCCTAAATCCTGAGTTTTCATCTATGAGATAGATGTAATTGGATGTTAGGATTCTCACTAGATGTAGTGAGATGGTATCAATCGATCCTGAGGAGAATCACTGGAAGTGTTCCAGGGTGATAAAGACGACTGAATGTCAGTCACGGGCATTGTCTTTACCCTCAATAGAGGGACGGTATGTTGGAAGAGTTCCAAGCTAGATACCGTGGCAAACTAGACGATTAAAGGCTGGTAACATCGCTATTAAAGATACTACCAAAGAGGAAGTTTGGGTGTATATTGGTTCATAAGATGAACTAGGTTCCTGCCATTGTATGACAATGGAAGTGTGGCTTTGGCCCTTGGAACCCTGGTCCCATCAGTGACCCAGACGTATTCTGAGGCAGCATCACCTGATCATGGAGATAGTTGATCTCCAGGGTGATCGAGGTAAGGAGAGTAGACTCAGAGGACAACACGGCGGATCCACTCACGAAGGCCTTTTTCCCAAAGAGAGACACTTTTATGGGATGGTTGAGTGTGAGATACTACAACCACTGCTACAGATGGCCCTAGTGCAAGTGGGAGATTGTTAGTTATATGTATGCCCTAGAGGCCATTACTGTACATAGAATGTATATTGTAGTGGATGCTGGGACATATATAGGGAGGACTTTCTTGCTCGACATGATAGTACGCTATCTGGTTGCACTTTATCTTAACATGTATACTTTCTGTCTCTCTGATTACATGTTGATAAAGCCCATAGGATGTGTACTCGACTTCCAGGACTATGATGTAGATCATACTAGTGGGGCCTGGGTAGTCCATGATACATCCTTGAAATGTTCCTAGTCGAGGGAATATCGAGACGGGGCATCGATATTCCAGAGTAGACTAGCGCATATCTTCTCGACCCATGCGATGGGCGATGGATGATCCCATATCCATTGGTGTTTGACATCGAAGATGGTATGCGGGTGCTCAGTGGAGACTGGGTACACTGAACGGACTCGCCGAGAACTCCCAGATGGTATTATACCTCACGTCAGATGGCAGTTCTCTGGTGACACTGGTACAGCTTAGTCTGTTGACCCGAGATCGTCATAGAGTCTTGTATGTCTCCCACTGTGCTTTGATTTCCACCCTACCACGGCTCTACTGAGTTGTGCAAACAGGTGGTTTTTGGGTACAGTCCCGATTCACATGGAGGCAATGAGCGATAGGAGGGGATTCGTCTCTCCCGGTATTGGGGGTTGATGTTGTGCAATGCTCGACTGGCCATAACAGGAAATCCCTGGCCAGGGTTGCAGTGATATACTGGTAAGAGTTATCAGTAGTTTCACGAATGTTATGGACCCTACGTCGGCATGATTTATCGAGCTATTGGGGTCTGACGTTTACCACCCCTAGGCGAGATATGCGACATATCAGACGAACAGACCGGACTATACGGTAGTGTTACTGGTCGGATTCACTGGAGTGTGAGCGGACTTGCTCGTCGATCTTCAGATCGCTCAATACCCGGGTGGCCGTTACGTTTAGCAGACCGCTTGCGGCTTGTGGGTGTTTGATATGATCATCATCTGCGGCCGGCGTATTGACGAGTCTTTAGAGTCCTACACAGAGGTTTCCTGGCTCAAGCGAAACGAAATAGGAGCGCATATGAGATATGTGCGGGACCGAGAATAATGCGTGTATGTGATACCGTATTCTATTCTCGCGATGAATGTGTCGAATGGTTGTATATGATATAACCTAGTTATCGATTCAAGCGTTGATTCGATAAGCCGATACATAGTATACTAGTCGGTTGTGTGCGACATGACCGGATCATTGAATCAAGTGTTGATTTAATGATTTAATGCATATTTATATATTTGATATATTACTTTGCATCAACTAGTATCGGTTTACTTTAAATGCATTTTCTCACTCGGGTGTGCGCATTGTATATGCGATATACTTTTGTGCACTTGATTGTATCATGTTTGATGATACATGTCATGCTAGGGTTCAAGTGTAAAGATTAAACCTTGGTTAATGAAATGGTTAGGGTTTATTATTTATTATTCATTTATCTTATTTAATTATGCTTTTTATTTTTGATAAATGAATAAAAGAAATGAGAAAAAGAATGGTGGCTTCTTTTGTTCTTTAGTTGAAGCTTCATGAAGCTTTGTTCAAGTCAACCATACTTATCTCATCCTTAACCCTAACCATTCCCACTAACCATGATTCATTCTCTACACTTAACTCTAGTTAAAATTATGATAAGAATTCATTTTCTTTTCATTTTCTATTATCTTATCATAACCTTTTCTTCTTCTTCTTCCTTGCTTCAAGTGAAGAAGCTTGAAGTCCATCAATGGTGATTGTTGGAAAAGAGTGAGAAATCCAAAAATAAAGGCTACCCACTTCCTATTTCTTCATCCTCTACCTCTTGCCAAGTAGTAGAGTGTGTTTACTTCACAAGTTTCTTGACTTGGTGAAGTCGGAGCTTGATTTAGCGATGCCTCGACGTAGATCATCTTCGGCATGGACCTCGACGACCTAGCTTGCCCATCCTCCGACGAAGCCGATCCTAGAGCCCGGATTTGATTTGGACAGCGGAGAGGACCTCGTTGCGGAGCTATGGAGGTGGAGCACCGGATCTACAAAGGTTGTATTTCCGTTTTCTCATTAGTTAAGTGTTAACTAGTTTGCTTGTTTCGCCTAAATATCTAGTAAACGATCCGTAGTCGGGTTTGTAGACACCCGTAAAATTTTATTTGTGCATGTTTGATCACTTGTGAGACTTAACTAGGGTGTCTAGGAACCCTACAATATACACTAACAATCTCCCACTTGCACTAAGGCCATGTACTGGCGTATCGAAGACCTATCATCTCGATCAGCCGCTCGAACTGAGTCTGGGGTAGGGCCTTAGTGAATGGATCTGCAGTGTTCTCTTCTGAAGCAACCCTCCGAACCTCGATCTCCTTGCGATCCACGATCTCCCTGATCAGGTGATACCGCCTCAAGATTTGCCTGGATCTCTGATGGGACCTGGGTTCCTTCGCTAAAGCTATAGCCCCGTTGTTGTCGCAATACATAGGTATTGGGTCAACAATGGACGGAACCACCTGAAGTTCTTTCAAAAACTTCCTTATCCAGACAGCTTCTTTTGCGGCATCAGATGCAGCGATGTATTCCGCTTCCATCGTCGAGTCTGCAACAGTTTCCTGTTTGGAACTCTTCCAACACACCGCCCCTCCATAGAGGGTAAAGACAAAACCCGACATGGATTTGGAATCATCCTTGTCACTCTGGAAGCTGGAGTCAGCAAAGGCCTCGATCTGGAGGTCTTTTCCGCCATACACTAAGAACATCTCCTTAGTCCTTCTCAGGTACTTGAGAATGTTCTTTACCGCTATCCAGTGTTTCTCCCCAGGGTTTGACTGATACCTGCTTACCACACTCAGTGCATAAGCTACATCCGGTCTGGTACACAACATCGCATACATTATAGAGCCTACCGCAGAAGCGTAGGGTATAATAGACATGCGATCCCTCTCCAAATCAGTCTTGGGAGACATCTCTTTAGAGAGGGTGATCCCGTGACAAGCCGGTAGATTACCGCGCTTGGAATCTTCCATACTGAATCTTTTCAGTACGGTGTCGATGTACCTGGACTGTGAAAGTCCTAATATCCTCTTGGATCTATCACGATGGATCCGGATCCTCAGGATGTATGAGGCATCACCCAGGTCTTTCATGGAGAACCTTTGTGACAAGAACCCCTTGACAGATTGTAGCATAGGAATGTCATTTCCTATTAAGAGAATGTCATCCACGTATAAAATGAGGAATACTACAGTTCTCGCTACAAATCTACTATATATGCATGGTTCATCTGGATTTTTGATAAAGCCAAATTCCTTGACCGTCTCATCAAAACAGATGTTCCAACTCCGCGATGCCTGCTTTAGTCCATAGATGGACTTAAGCAACTTGCACACCTTTCCGCTGCTCCCACTCTGAATGAAACCCTCCGGCTGATCCATATAGACACACTCCTCTAAATTTCCATTTAGAAAAGCGGTCTTTACGTCCATCTGCCAAATCTCATAATCGTGGAAGGCAGCAATGGCAAGAAGGATCCGAATGGATTTCAGCATAGCCACTGGAGAAAAGGTTTCGTCATAGTCCAAGCCAGGTCTTTGACGGAAACCCTTTGCTACAAGTCTAGCTTTATAGGTCTCAACCTGTCCATCTACACCAATCTTCCTTTTGAAGATCCACTTGCATCCTACGGGTTTTACCCCGTCTGGAGCAATGTCCAACGTCCATACTTTGTTGGTGTACATGGACTCCATTTCGGTCCGCATTGCATCCAGCCATTTTACCGAGTCAATGCTCTGAACGGCCTGCTGGAAGCTAGTAGGCTCATCATAGTCTATGATGCAATCCTCTCTATCCCCGTCTATGAGAAAACCGTAGTATCTCTCGGGTGGATGAGACTGCCTACTACTTCTGCGGAGCGGCATAGGAATGTCCTGTTCTTTTGAACCTTCTGGTTCCACTAAGCTTTCAGTAATAGCTCGTGGTTCTGTAATTTCTTCCAGTTCTACTGTGCTCCCACTTATCTGGTTTTCCATAAACTCAGTTTCCAAGAAGTAGGCATGACGAGAAACAAGAACTTTTTGTTCCTCCTCACAGTAGAAGAAATATCCCTTGGAGTTCTTTGGATATCCCACGAACTTACACTGTACTGAGCGTAGCCTCGAGCTTGTCCGCATGCTGCTTTTTAACAAAAGCTGGACATCCCCAAGTCTTGATGTGACTGAGATGGGGCCTCTTCCCACACCACATCTCATATGGTGTAGTAGGCACAGTCTTAGTAGGAACTCGGTTCAAAAGGTACGCAGATGATTCTAGTGCATACCCCCAGAATGATCGCGGTAACTCAGCGTTACTCATCATGGACCGTACCATATCCAATAGGGTTCGGTTCCGTCTCTCCGATACACCGTTGTGTTGCGGAGTGTATGGAGGAGTAAGCTGAGAGAGAATCCCGTTCTCTTTTAAATAATTCAGGAACTCGGCACTTAAGTATTCTCCACCTCGATCCGATCTTAGAATCTTGATACTTTTGCCGGTTTGTTTTTCTACTTCATTCTTATATTCCTGGAATTTTTCAAAAGCTTCGGACTTATGTTTCATTAAGAAGACATAACCGTACCTTGAAAAATCATCCGTAAAGGTAATGAAGTAAGAATAACCGCTTCGCGCATGTGTAGACATTGGACCGCACACGTCGCTGTGTACGAGTCCCAAGAGCTCGCTCGCTCTTACTCCGTGTCTAGTGAACGGAGTCTTTGTCATCTTTCCTTTGAGACAGGATTGACAAGTGGCATACGATTGATATTCGAACGGATCCAAATATCCTTCTGTATGTAACTTAGTCAACCTTCTCTCATTGATGTGACCCAGTCTACAATGCCATAAGAAAGTCTGATTGATATCTGGAGACATTCTTTTGTGTGTATTCGGGACATTAAAAATCTGTGGTTGGTTCAATACGTATATACCATTGCTCAATGTACCTGACCCAATCAGAACTTGATTAAGGTGAATGTTTACAACATTACTTACAAACGCAAATTCATAACCTTCTTTAGAAACCAAAGATACAGAAATGATATTACAAGTTGCGTTGGGTACAAAAAAGCAATTACGCAAAACCAAAACATGCCCATCTGACATTCCTAGGTGATAGTCCCCCACGGCTTTAGCATCCATGCTAGCTCCGTTCGCAACTCTGAGGGTCATGTCACCTTCCTTCAAAAACCTACGGTTTCTCAATGCCTGCAAAGAATTACAGATATGAGATCCTGATCCGGTATCCAATACCCAGGAAGTAGAGTTTATAGAAAGACAGTTTTCAATAACATACACACCTGAAGCTGAAGCCGCAACCTGCTTCAGTTCCTGTGTCCTGGCTTTCCAAGCCCTGCAATGTTTCTTCCAGTGTCCACTCTTATGACAATAGAAGCATTCTTCCTTTCCAACAAGCTTCCCCGCAATCTTTGTTGCCTTTTCCTTTCCCTTCGTACCCACTTTACTATCACCGCCTCTTGGTTTGGCGGGGGCTTTCTTCCTCTTTCCCTTGGCTTTCGCCTTGGACCTAGAGGAAGAAGATCCTCCTACAAACAAAGCGGGTGTTTTCCTACCCTTCTGTAGGGTGCCCTCTGCGCTCCTCAGCAGGTTGAGGAGTTCTGAAAGTTCAACTTCCTTTTCTTGTAAGTTGAAGTTCAGTATAAACTGGGCGTAAGTGGATGGAAGGGACTGGAGAATTAAATCCGTATAGAGTTCACTGTCCAACGTGGTCCCAAGTTCCGCGAGCTCCTCAGTGTAGCCAATCATCTTAAGCACGTGGTCCGCTACCGATGATCCGACGGCCAACTTTGTCGAAAATAACTTCTTCGACACTTCGTATCTTGCGATACGAGACTGCTCTCCATACAGTTCTTTTGTATGGAGAAATATGGACTCAAGGTCCATATTCTCATGCCTCCTCTGATGTTCGTTGTCCATAGAGGCAAGCACGAGGCACCTGGCCTTCGCGCAATCAATCTCCCAAGTCTTACGGATTTCCTTATCCGCGACGCTGGAGGTGGGACCTGGGACGGGGGGAGCTTTGGTGGTAAGAAGATACCCCAGCTTGTCGTAAGCGATTGCCAATTTGACATTCCTGAGCCAATCTTTGTAGTTTGGCCCTGTCAGTATGTTTTTATCTAGAAGTAACTTAAGTCCAGTCATTTCGAATTTGGTCGCTGCAGGGGGGGAGAGAAGAAACACTTTAGCACGATGCTCTTGCAAGTTTAGAATGGTTTTTAATTTGTCTAAACAGGATGGCTCCCACTGTCTTTCGAATCCCTCCTCAAACCACAAAGGAAGGATTAGCCGGGATCAATCCTACCGCACAATACTTGCTTAACCCGTTCATCCAGGCCAGTGTCGGTACTTTGAGGAAGGTTTTCCAACGCTTTCGCGAAGTTCCTTAATTTAAGAACCTCTTTTCCCTGGGGGCGTAGCCCCGCTAACACCTTTCTAGGCACCTACTAGGTTTATAGCATTGATCGTTTAGTGAGAAATTTCCCGAGGAGTAGCATATACTCACAGTAGGATCGGGATCCAAATATCATCGTGTGACGAAAATGAAGGAATCCTACCATAATCATCATACTCCAAATGGTATGCAAATCTAGCAAGTTTCAGTACTTATGAAACTCCCGATGTGGATTTTTGCCCCATGCTCTTATGACCTTGACTTTGGCCAACAAATCATAAGTCACATGTCAAGTTCTTCCCGTCGTTCTCCAGGTTAATTTGAATCCACCCGTACATACCCTTGACTTTGGCCAACAAGGCAGTACGACTGTTCCAAATCAACGCATCTATCTATGCTGCACATGAATATCCAATAGCTACCAATCACTATGCCTTGACTTTGGCCAACAAACACAGCTTGAATACTATTGACTATTCATGTGAAACAACGGAGGGCTACGAATGGTTTTGGTAAAACCGTGAACGTAGTGAACTTGATATAATCGATGGAACGAGATAGCTTTTAGAAGGAGTGGCTCAAGCTCCGCATTTAAAAGTTAGTTTTGAAAAGAACCGAGTGGTTTTTCGAAAGTGTTCCAACGACTTTAACTTGGTTTATTATCTTGCATTAGTTCTTTTAATGCGTGATATTCTTGCATTAGTTCTTTTAATGCGTCCCATCATTAAATCCTACCATTGCAGAAAACAACCAAAATATGACGTACGCTTATGCCATTCGCATTCGCCACGGGGTCCCGTCATCACTCGTTAGGTTACTTAACTAACGACAGAGCGGGGGCTGGGCTAGCGCGGCTGTAAAACATAAGCAACGCCTAAATAGAAAGCAATGATAGACATTACAGATCACAGATGAATACATTGGATATACTAGCAATCCGCAATCCTTTCGAGCCTGCAACGAAAAGCGGATTACACGGTCGCGGTGAATAGCCAAATACCCCACCCAAGACCCCTACGGGTGCGGCAAACTACCCGCCAAGTACTTGGCAGTTTGTGCACCCCTCCATGGGTCTATCCTAGGAGCAAAAACAGTAAAAAGAATTATACAATGACGGCTACAACCCCGACCCGGTTGTGCGGCCAAACAAATAATAATATTACATCAATTTACATTTACAATGAATGAAAGAAAAACAAAAGCTCATCTCACATCCACCCCGGCTATTCACCCGCGACAGTCCAACACATTCATATACACAATCCAATATCAAACACAGATCATGTATAACCCCGACCAATCGACTTATAGCGATTAGCCGACGTTCAATACATGCAAATATCACAGATATAACCATCATAGTCAAAGTGCAGTGAAGTTCGGAAAAAATACGGAATTATAGGACCCCAAAAGTAAATTTCTGTTCTGGAAAATCTGGGCACATATAATATATCTTAAAAATCCCAAAACCAACACAGAGACACACTGCACGAAAAACGATGACGAGAGGACAACAAACGGCGGCGGTTCCGCGGCAAATGCCTACCTCATGCCGCGGAACCGCGGCGGTTTGAATGAATCATGGGATCGTTTTTCTCGGGTGTTCACACAAAACCCTGAGCCGAATTTAGGTGTATAACAAATCTCGTTTTGACCAGAAAAATTTTTAACAGAAACTAGGGTTTTGTGAAAGTTTGGTTTTTGGATTTTTTCGGTTCCGAACTTCGTTACACTTCACTACAAAACTAGTTTAAGTTTAGTTAGGCTCTGATACCACTATAAGTCCACGTTGCGACCCCCGGTGCTTACGGGGAGGCGGAAAACGGTATAAAAAACAAATTTTTATCGCAAGGGGCAACAAGGACTAAACAAGGTCGGGATCGTGTCTAAACTAAACTAGCAAGCATACAAAGGAGCGTTAGCTACTCAGATGAAGAGTTATACCTAACTTGAACTCCTTCTTCTTGAAACCTTGTAGAGGTTGATGGTTCTTGCCTCGTAGCCTTCTTCCATCAAAGATGGATCCACCTGAGGGTTCAACCTTCGGGCTCTTTCTCGAACTTTGAGTGAACTAGAATCTCCGGCTTGCTAAACCCTTGATCCTAGAGTTAGTAGAGAGTGTCAAAGGGGTGCTTTTCTTTTAAGGAGAGGGAATCTCAACACATGAGAAGGGTTCTCCTTTTGCTAGAGGAAGAAGAAGATGAAGTGAGGAGAGAGAAGCCAAATGAAAAAGTGAGCTCTTTTCATTTTGCAACCATAACATAAAGCAAAAGAATTATCAAATAATAATAATAATGAAAATGAAAAGGTTGATGGAAAGTTTAGGAATGACCATTATCATTTCAAACATTAAATGAATTTGCTAGAATCAAAGAGCATCTTTCTTTTGTAATGATGATGGTCAAAACTTCAACCATGGTCAACAAGTCAACCATGGTCAACAAGTCAACATAAAAACCAACCATGACACAATTTCATTTTATTAATATTATTAATTGATATAACATAAATCCATTAGGGTTTGGAAAAAGACGACTGTCAACTGTGCATACGCACCCGTTCCGAAACCCTAATGAAAGTCCTCTTCCTCTTTCTCAAATAACTGTGCATACACACCTGCATCCTTGTTCCGAGGAACATGAATACTGAGAGATAAAAAGCAACCCCAAAACATATACCAGTATCTGACTCAAACCAGAGCCAGCCAGTAATATCCGTCCGGACTCCAAACGTGCACAAGTGCGCGGATGAGAACGAACCCTGTCGCAAAACCATGCGACCTCTACTCTGTTTTGCCCAGAGGCGAATACCCTCTGTGTGGGACTCTAAAGACTCGACACTACGCTGGCAGTGGGTTTAACCACAGATCGCAAGCGGCACTAGCTGTGCGTAACGTTCCCCAGGTAGATGCCGACAAGAAGGCTGACGAGGTGAAACCCCATCTGAACTCCTACTGAGTCTGAATGTGACAGTCTCCGTACAGTCCGGTCTGTTCGTCTAATACATCGCATGTCGGGCCTAGGGGGCGGTAAAACGTCAGTCCCCTAATAGCGGTACAAGTCGTGTCGGAGTGAATCCCAAAACACCCTGAGATAACACTGGAAGCCTACCAGTATATCTCGCTTGCCCTGGCCAGGGACTACTCGTGTAATGGCTCTCCTAGACACAGCGCGATGTCAACCCCCAATACCGGGAGAGACGAATCCTGTCTAACCGTCACTGCCTCCAAGTGCTTCGGGACTGCACCCAACCATCACCTGTTTGCACGTCTCCTTTGAGCCGTGGTAGGGTACTGATCAAAGTGCAGTGGGAACACACTCGAGGCGAAGTGCCAGTATCAAGTCAGCGGACTAAGCTGTACTCATGTCACCTGGGAACTGATAACTGACGATAGGTATAATACCATCCTGTCAGTTCCCGACGAGTCCTGTCTAGTGTACTCGTAACCCAACGAGCACCCGTATACTATCTCCAGTACGACGTACTGATGGCTGTGGGACAGACCATCTCCCACACTGGGATGAGAAGCGCATACGCAAGTCTACTCCGGAGTATCGATGCCCTGTCTCGATAGTCCTGCGACCAGGGACCTGTATAAGGATGTGCTTATAGATTACCCAGCCCCCACTAGTGTGACTGCCATCACAACACTGGTAATCAAGCAAAGATCCTAAGGGCTCCACTAATGCGTATAAGTGATATACTGAAATAAACACAAGTACATATTGAAGTAGAAACAAACCAAGTAGCATACTACTATATTGAGCAAGATTGTTTATACAAGGTGAATATCCCAAGCTTCCATCAAGTAATATACAAACTAGTATGATACAGTAATGGCCTCTAGGGCATATACACTAACAATTAGTACCTCTCCGGTGGGCGAGAAGTCCTACCAGACCTTCGGAGTGGCCGAGGTTCCTCAGTTTCTGTTGCAACAGCCGGTTCAACCAAATCGTCATTTGTAGTTTGTGTCTCTAGAACCTCTTCTAGATCCACCACCTTGCCATCATCTTTATCTGTGAAAAACTCTTTTTCCAAGAATGTTGCATACTGGGAAACAAACACCTTTTGTTCCTTTTTGTGGTAGAACAGATATCCATAAGAATTCTTTGGATATCCCACAAAGTTACACATGATTGACCGTGTCTCGAGTTTGTCCGGATTCTGCTTTTTAACATATGCCAGGCAACCCCAAATCTTAATTCTCTTAAGAGATGGTCTCTTCCCATTCCATATCTCATATGGCGTGGTAGACACGGCTTTGGTTGGAACCCTGTTTAGCAGAAACGCTGCAGTCTCCAATGCATGCCCCCAAAACGAGACTGGTAACTCAGCGTCACTCATCATGGACCGGACCATATCTAATAGGGTCCTATTCCGTCGTTCTGACACACCGTTGTGCTGTGGTGTGTAAGGAGGAGTGAGCTGAGAGAGAATCCCATTCTCTTTTAGGAAGTTTGCAAATTCTGTACTGAGATACTCACCACCTCGATCTGATCGAAGCATCTTAATACTCAAGCCGGTTTGTTTTTCTACTTCTTGTTTATATTCAATGAATTTCTCGAAAGCGTCGGACTTGTGCTTTAATAAAAATACATGACCGAATCTTGAGAAGTCGTCAGTGAATGTAATGAAGTATGAAAAACCGCCTCTAGCCTGTGTAGACATTGGCCCACATACATCACTATGTATGAGGCCAAGGAGCTGAGTAGCTCTTTCTCCGTGTCCGGTAAACGGAGTTTTGGTCATTTTACCCTTGATACAAGACTGGCAAGTCGCATAAGATTTATATTCAAAAGAGTTTAAATATCCATCTTTGTGTAACTTGTTTAGTCTTGTTTCGTTAATATGACCAAGTCTACAATGCCAAAGAAAAGCTTCATTTAATTCTGAAAATTTTCTTTTATTAGTGTGTTGTATACTAAAAACTGTGTGTTGATTTAGGACATATATTCCGTTATTAAGCGTACCATACCCAACCAACATTTGATTCAGGTGAATGTTCATAACATTGTTCTGCAACACAAAATTATATCCTTCATTGTCCAACAAAGAAACGGATATTATATTACATAGCATACTTGGTACAAAATAACATGGATTCAAAATCAAAATACATCCAGATGGCAACCCCAAGTGATACTCTCCCACTGCGACTGTATGTACATTGGAACCATTTCCAACGCGGAGAGTATGGTCACCTGTCTTCAAAACCTTGCTATTTCTCAGCCCCTGCATAGAATTGCAAATGTGAGAACCTGAACCGGTATCCAATACCCAGGAAGCAGAGTTTATAGAAAAACAGTTTTCAGTCACAAATGCACCTGAAGCAGAAGCATCACCATGCTTCTTCTTGAGACTTAAGTACTCCGTGCAATTGCGCTTCCAATGTCCTGTCTTGTGGCAATGAAAACATTCGCCTTTCCAGGAGTCTCCAGCCTTGGACTTTCCCTTTCCTTTCACCTTTTTAACTCCGCCCTTAAGATTAGTGGGTTTCTTCTTTTTCTTTCCCTTGGCCTTGGCTTTCGGGCGAGAAGAGGAAGAATGTCCAATAGTCATAACGGGAGTTTTTGCTAACTTCTCTCTGCACTCCTTAACATATTAAAGATTTCAGGGAGGTCCTTCTCCATGCCATGCATGTTGAAGTTCACTATGAACTGAGCAAAGGTGGAGGGGAGGGACTGCAGAATAATATCTATATATTGTTCATTGTCCATCGTCCATCCAAGGTCCTCAAGCTCTTCTATAAGAGCTATCATCTTCAGAACATAGTCTCCTACTGGTTTGCCAGGGGCCATTTGCATCTGAAACAATTTCTTTGATGCTTCATATCGTAATACG
Organism: Agapanthus africanus; assembly: GCA_030015575.1. NCBI lineage: Eukaryota > Viridiplantae > Streptophyta > Magnoliopsida > Asparagales > Amaryllidaceae > Agapanthus > Agapanthus africanus. The sequence continues at coordinate 388,889,284 of CM057344.1, forward strand.
CGGGATTGCTCCCCATACAACTCCTTTGTATGGAGCAATATACCGTGAATGTCCATGTCCTCGTGCTGCTTTTGATGTGTGTTATGTAAGTGCACGGCGGCGCCCCGGCCGTCAAACCGACGCCGGAATGCGGAAACGGTGAATAACTTAAATTTTGCGGACTTAGCAAACCGGCACCACCGCGCACTAAACACCCGGATCGTTACCATTAACAAGTCTAAGCTACAAGAAGATGGGTTAGAGATATATACCGACGATCCAAGTCCTCCGGTCTTCATCTCCACTCCGATCTCCTCGCGGGATCTCCGTCCGTCTCCTCCTCGTCGCCGGAAGTGCACCACGTCGCCTACATCGTTTACGGGCTCCCACCTCAATGCCGAGGCAACTCGGGCACGAAGCCGGCTACTCGACGTGCCCAAGGTTCGTTGTAGAATATGTAGTGAGCTTGTGTCTCTTTTTGGGGTAGTGGAGGTTGCCATTGGTGGAGGGATGAAACAAGAACAAAGTGTGGAGGAGCTTGGGGTATTTTGGAGCATGATATGAACAAAAATACCTCCCCAAATAATTTGGACAGCCCACCCCAAATGAGTGGCCGGCCATGCACCTCTAGAATGGAGAGAATGAGATGGATAGCTAAAAGAATGGGGGGGAAACTCAATCATGCAAGAGAGAGGGAAAAACAATCATGTGAACCAATGATAGCAAGGTGAAAACCACACTCTTCTATCACTCATCAACCATGATGATATCCAAAGTCAATCCATCATGAAATATGAAGTCAAGCAAGTCAATGGATGGTGCTATAATCATGACACGATAATATGCAAGGACCCCCTCCACAAAAGTCTATTTGAAACAATGCAAATAAACCCTCCTCCACCAATCTTCGGCCAATGAACGGACCAATGGAAATTGGCCGAAACGGAAAGCAAACTGGCAACTCCAGAAAACTGGTCCCGTAATAAATTACAGGAAAACCCCAATACTGTGCATACACACCCGCATCTGTATTTCGACCGAAATACAAATGCAATGAGACAAAATCTCCACTGTACTATACTAGAATCCGGCTTATACCAAAACCGGCTAGTAATATCTGTTCGATCCTGATCCGTGGAATACCGCACGTATCTGATCGAACCCTGCCATATAACCATACGGCCTATAGTACAGACTGTCCGATCCTGATCCGTGCAATACCGCACGTATCTGATCGGACCTTGCCATATCTCCATACGGCCTCTACAACCTTTCGCCCGAAAGCTGAGTAACTGTAAGTGTGGTGGACTCTAAAGACTCGTCAATACTATGGCTGTGGATTTAACCACTAGCACGTCAGAGGTATATGCCAATACGTGACGGGCCACCAGCTATTGACCAAAAGGGACGTCGATGAGGAAGCTCACCCCGACACCCAACTGAGCCTGTCAGTGAAAATATCAGTGCAGTCCGGTCCGTTCGTCTATGAGCATCGCATGGCGGGCCTAGGGGGTTGGTAAAAGTCAGACCCCCAAAAGCGGCACAAGTCGTGTCGGAGTGTAGCCCAGAACACCCTGAGATACTACTGGAATACCTACCAGTAAATCTCCTTGCCTCGGCCGAGGGCTTCGTGTAATGGCTCTCCTAGACACAGCACGACCTCACCCCCAATACCGGGAGAGACGAACCCCTGAAGATACGCTCACTGCCTCCATGTGGCTCGGGACTGCACCCAACTAAAACCTGTTTGCACGACTCCTTTGAGCCATGGTAGGGTAGTAATCAAAGTACAGTGGGAACTCACACGAGACAAAAGACGATCCCCAGGTCGATGAACTAACCTGCACACATGTCACCAGGGAACTGCCATCTGACGTCTGGTATATGACCAACTAGCATGTTCCCGGCGAGTCCTGTCCGGTGTACTCATAACCCAATGAGCACCTGTATACATCTTAGGTGATCCAACTGACACCAGTGGCTTGTGAGACCGGCCACCGCCCCTCGTCGGGGTCTCGACTGTATACACTAGTCTACTAATGGAGTATCGATGCCCGGTCTCGAAACTCCCACGACTAGGGACCTTTTAAGGATATGCTTGTAGACCCCCAGCTCCCACTTATATGATCGCCCTCATACTGCTGGTGGTCAAGCAAGAATCCTAGGGGCTCTATCAACGTGTAATAGCGACGTGTCAGGTCACCTAAAGTAGTACACGATGATAAAGGTAAACCAGATAGCATACTATCATCTCGAGTAAGACTGTCCTACCGGGATAGGTCCTCCCTCAATCATTACAATCACGTACCTGTGACCTAATAATTGACTCTGAGGGCACTATCCCCAACAATCTCCCACTTGCACTCAAGGCTAATTATTGCGATGTCGCATACTCACAGCCCGTGTGATACCGAACATCCAACTCCTCTACTAGTCAGTCTCACAAAGCTCGTTTGCGAAACTATTGCGTTCGAGGAATAGCCTCAGTGAGTGGATCCGCTTTGCTGTTTCTTTCTATGTCTCTCTATATCTCAAGTTCGCGGAGAAACCCATCTCCCGAAAAGAGCAATACCTGTCTCAGAATATGTCTGGATGTCTGATGGGACCTAGCTCATAAATGAACTCCAAATCCAAACTTCTTAGACTGTATCGTCAACTGAACTTAATCAGTATCTTGCGCGCCATGCCTCCCTCAGTATTGCCTTGGACCACCTGTCCAAAATACTGCCCCTCATCAGAAGGAAAACTATAACTCTGACAACCTCCTTGTCGTCCATGTCACCTTGGAAGCCTGGAATGATAACTGTCTCCTGAATGAGGCTGTTGTTATCATATCCCTAGAACATCCACTTATGTTCTAAAACTGCTTCCGACTGTTTCTCCAGGATTGGATTAATGTCAACTTATTGCATCTAGTGCAAGAACAGCATCTGGTGTGGTACTTGACATCTCATGACTGACTCAATTGCCTGAGCAAGTGATCTGCCAATCATGCACGTCCCTCTCCCCTTTAGTCTGTAAGACACCTTTGGAGAGGGTGACTCCATCTTCTGCAGGTACACTACCGTGCATGGAGTCGTCCATTCCAAATACTCTTAGAATGCTGTCTAAGTACCCAGATTGGGAAACCACCCAAATCTAGATCTAAAACCATAGATCTAGTAACCAGTATGTCTGATATAATACCCAATTCCTATGTGGAGAAACTACTGTGTGACGACCAAAATATAACCGATTGTAGTATAGGAGTTTCTTTTCCTACTCTGTGTATATCATCCAAATACCAGGATATCACACCCTACTACCTTCTCAACAGATCCATCCCTTATTCTGATGAAGTCAAACCCATGACTGTCACGTCAGAAACAGATGATCTATCTCCGCTACATCTGCTCTAGTCTATAAATAGACATAAGCAACCTGTCCACCAATGCTTCCGCTGCTCCCACTGACTACGACAACCCTCTGGCAGAGTCATATAGACGTGCACTTCTAAAACTGGTTTAGAATGACGCTATACTCATCCTCCCGCCGGGTCTCGTAACCTAGAGCAACAGCAATGGCAATTGTGGGAAAACAAGAACTTCCCTGTCACCGTCCTTGAGGCTACCGGAGTACCTCTCGGGTGCCTGAAGTTACCCACCTTATCTGCGGAGTGGCCAATGGAATGTCAATCCAGATTGAATCTTTAGGTTCCTTATCAAATCTTCAGTAATCGTTTGTGGTTCTGGAATCACTTCCAATTCCACCATACTCCCACTACTGTTTTCTGAAAAAATCCATTTTTAATAAAACTGTGGCGAGTCTAGAACAATATTGCTATTGTTCATCCAGATGGTAGAAAGTCAACCCGCGTCATAGCCTGGGTCAACCCACAAACAGCCATTACAGAAACGTGCCTTGAGTTGTTCAGTGTCTGGTTTTAATCATAAACCGGACAACTCCCCGTACCTTAACATCGTTAAGATATGAACTGTTTTATATCCAATATAGAAACAGAGGCACTGATTTAATTGAACCAGATTCAAATCATGCAGCTGTTCCCAGCGCATGTCAACTAAATGGAAGGAGGCCGATCAGCGTTACTCAACTTAGGAATACTTCCAATTATGAGTAACCTGAAAGAGAAGCAAGATCTCTTTATCATTACTATCAACTGAATACCATACACAAGTATCTACATCTTCGATCTCTTTGAAGAATCCCGATACTTGCTATACCTGGTTCTCTACTCTATTCAAATACCTATAACTTCTCAAAATTTGGACTCTGTGTTTCCGCGAAACACCTGTCTAAAAACTAGAGAAGTCATAAGTAAACCGAATATAGTACGAGGACCAACCCCTCTGTCCTAATGGACCCTGGACAACATACAATCCTTTGTATAAGTCCCTTGAGTCTGATAACTCATTCACTGCGTGTCGTAGGTTGAAAACTGTACTTATGGTTAAGAAGAATTACACGCTGTTTAATGCTCCTTACCTAACCATCCACTGTATAGGTAAATGTCATCGACATAATTTCAGAAAGGTATATCTCACTCTATGAAAATAGACGTACAGATATATCAATTTGAAATTGGTGCATGAAAGCGGATATTCAAAACCAAATATTTGCCGACCGGCAAACAACCCAGGTGATTTTCCTCAAATATCACCGATTACAACGAATCCCGATATAATGAGGATGATCACCCAATTCCCAATAACTTACTCCCACTCATCATCTGTAAAACCATACAGATGTGAGAATCATACTTGGTAAATACATACCCTGGGAATAAGTATCTAATCGGGAAATCAGTTTTCCTTTAACAGTATACAGTGAAGCTAAAACATTGAAATATTTCGATGGGGTATCCTGGTATTCCTATAATGCTCTACCATTATCCAGATTCACAACTATAACCGTATAATTCTTTGCCACCTTTCCAAATCCCTTCATATGTCTTTAGTCATTACCTTCTGTACACCCCTTTAGGCCAAATGGTTTTCTTCCTTCCCTACCGTTCGGCACCAGCCTATGGTTTGGAAGAAGACTATCCAATAAGCATAATGGGTGTACTGTCCTAATCCTAGGAGCACTCGCAACGCGAGAGAAGGTGAAGATAAAAGACACCTGAAATGTACTTATTCCTATTTCTCCTGAACCAGGATCCATCCCCGAACTGGAACAAGTCCTTTCGAGTTCGTATATCACCATACGATGGATTATCCAATAAACTGTGGATCTTCAGTAGTGATACGGAGTGTCCTGTGAGAAATACAAAGGTGATGAGGGAGTGGTAACGAAGTATTTGGTTTGGTCGTGAATATCTGTTGCAATTTACTTTGCCCTCTTACTAATCCCTTGCTTTGTCTGAACTTAATACCTTCTGCACACCATCGTTATGCTAATTGGTTTTCTTCATTCCCTACCGGTCGGCACCAGCCTAAGGTTTGGAAGAAGACAATCAATTTGCGTAATAGGTGTACTACCCCTAAACCAAGGAGTACTCGTAACCTGAGAGAGGGTAAAAGGAAAAGACAACTGAATAATTCTATCCGTTTTCTCCAGAACCGGAAACCATCCTCGAATAAATTCTTTCGAGTTCGTATCTAATCATACGATGGTTTTGTCCAATGGAAGTGGACGTTCGTAGTAAAACGGGGTGTCCTGGAGAAAAGGGTAAAAGTAGGAGTGGCAATGAGGTTTGCAACTCTGACAATCCAAAAGCCAGTGTTTAGAAGGTTCGGTCAACTTGGTCACTGAGTCAAAGTCTTAGGGTCGGGTCAATGGTCGCTGCCAAAGAGAGAGAGAGAAAAGAAACACTCAGCGTGCACTCTATCCTAGATCAGAATGGTTACCAATTTATCTAATCTGGAAACCTCCCACTGTACCGTCAAATTCTCCTCCAAACCTGAAAGAAGAATTAGTCGGGATCACCCGAGGAGTATACTAACTCATCAGTGGGAATCGGGATCCAACTCTCATCGCATGACAACGGTGACGGAATCCGCTCACGGTATCACACTCCAGAAGGTATGCGCATATCTGGCAAGTTTCAGTACTTTTGAAACTCCCGATGTGATTTCTGCCCCATGCTCTTATGACCTTGACTTTGGCCAACAAATCATAAGTCACATGTCAAGTTCTACCCGTCATTCTCCAGGTTGATTTGAATCCACCCGCACAAGCCCTTGACTTTGGCCAACAAGGCTATACGACTGTCCCAAACCAACGCATCTATCTATGCTGCATATGAATAACCAACAGCTACCAAACACTGTGCCTTGACTTTGGCCAACAAACACAGCTTGAATACTATTGCCTACCCATATGAAACGACGGAGGGCTACGAATGGTTTCTGGCGAAAACCTTTAACGTAAAGAACTTGATATCGTTGAAGGAACTGATAGCTTTTTGAAAATATAGTGACGAAAACCGTTGCTAAAGAGGTCACTCCCGGTGAAGGGATCTCGGCTCTTTCCCCGTAGAATGGGGTGCAGGATATTCCAAATGAATACCACGATGCAAAGCAAAAGTAATCGGCTATAGTGAAGTTAATGCCCTGACGCAAACTTTTTGTCCAAGGGGTCACTCCCGGTGAAGGGATCTCGGCCCTTGCCTCGTCGACTGAGGAGCAGGAATATTCCAACTGAATATCACGATGCAAAACAAAAGTGAACGTCCTTGCAATAACAGCTTTTTGAAAAGTGTTCCAACAACATCATATTAGGTTTGTTTTTAAACTTGCATTGATCCGAATCAATGCAGTCCCATCAATTGATCACACAAAAAGAACGAAAATATACTGATGTACGTATATGCCATCCGCATTTGCCACTAGGTCCCGTCATTACCCGTTAGGTTAGCTTACTAACGACAGAGCGGGGACTGGACTAGCGCGGATGTAAAACATATACAACATCTACTAATATATACCAATATATTATATTCGCTCAAGGCGTGAATAAAATGCAACATCACAGAGAATGAACAGCATCACAGAAACAATACAGATATCTGGGATCCCCGGGTTTCACAGAGCCACTACTGAAACCCGACGTTCCCCTGGTCGTGTGGATAGCCTGTGCAATGAAAACCTAGACCCCTACTGGGCGCGGCAAGTTACCCGCCAAAACCTGAAGCGAGGCAGCCCCCTTCAGCACCGTGAATGGACCACCCAGCACTTCACGGAATCCGGTAACTTGGGCACCCCTCCTGGGTCAACCTCTACCCCCTACGAGTGCGGCGAATAGCCCGCCAATCCTAGAGTGAAGCCCCCTCCGTCTCAATGCCATGAGATGCGGGCTTGTTGCCCTCCAGAACCCGGCTGTCCGTGCACCCCTCCGCGGGGTAATCCTAGTACAGAAAGTAAAATATACATACACCGGGTACATCGACCGCAACCAGGTCGTGCCCCAAAATAATAATACAAACAGGCAGTGACGGCAGTCCACATGTCGGACGCTCGCCCCGCAATAACAAATGTACATAATACCACCACAACTGTACTAGCATTGCATCCAGGCTATCCCCCACGACCGATCCGCAACATCACAGCAAATACATAGAACATCAACGTGAAAGTCACGTTCGCAAATCCGTCTAACCGGGCTATAGCAGTTAGACCGGATTTACCGATCGAGTGACATTCACGGTCGCAGATATAATGTAAATACTGTGAAAAATGTGTTTAAAATATTCCGATTGATCAAACTTTAACAAGTGGGCCCACAAACAATACTGCAGCAGTTAAAGAAATCCTGGGCCCAAATTTAATATTCCAAACCCCCACTTTTAACCCCAGAAAGCCACTGGAAAAAAATGGTGCAGTGATCCCCACAGTGTGCGGCGGAAGGGCGGCGGGAAGGGGGGTTTCGCGGCGGTTCCGCGCTCCCACTGTGGAGTCACCTCATCGAATTTTTACAGAGCTCTTAGATTTTCCAGTACATCAATATTTTACAACCTGAAAAATTTTTTCGAGACCAAAAATTTCCAACAGAAAACTGATGTGATCAAAATACGGGTTTTGGAACTTTTTGATCGATCGGAAATGCAAACACATTACACAAAGCTAGACTAAGTTAATGGGGAGGCTCTGATACCACTGTAAGTGCACGGCGGCGCCCCGGCCGTCAAACCGACGCCGGAAGATGCGGAAACGGTGAATAACTTAAATTTTGCGGACTTAGCAAACCGGCACCACCGCGCACTAAACACCCGGATCGTTACCATTAACAAGTCTAAGCTACAAGAAGATGGGTTAGAGATATATACCCGACGATCCAAGTCCTCCGGTCTTCATCTCCACTCCGATCTCCTCGCGGGATCTCCGTCCGTCTCCTCCTCGTCGCCGGAAGTGCACCACGTCGCCTACATCGTTTACGGGCTCCCACCTCAATGCCGAGGCAACTCGGGCACGAAGCCGGCTACTCGACGTGCCCAAGGTTCGTTGTAGAATATGTAGTGAGCTTGTGTCTCTTTTTGGGGTAGTGGAGGTTGCCATTGGTGGAGGGATGAAACAAGAACAAAGTGTGGAGGAGCTTGGGGTATTTTGGAGCATGATATGAACAAAAATACCTCCCCAAATAATTTGGACAGCCCACCCCAAATGAGTGGCCGGCCATGCACCTCTAGAATGGAGAGAATGAGATGGATAGCTAAAAGAATGGGGGGGGAAACTCAATCATGCAAGAGAGAGGGAAAAACAATCATGTGAACCAATGATAGCAAGGTGAAAACCACACTCTTCTATCACTCATCAACCATGATGATATCCAAAGTCAATCCATCATGAAATATGAAGTCAAGCAAGTCAATGGATGGTGCTATAATCATGACACGATAATATGCAAGGACCCCCTCCACAAAAGTCTATTTGAAACAATGCAAATAAACCCTCCTCCACCAATCTTCGGCCAATGAACGGACCAATGGAAATTGGCCGAAACGGAAAGCAAACTGGCAACTCCAGAAAACTGGTCCCGTAATAAATTACAGGAAAACCCCAATACTGTGCATACACACCCGCATCTGTATTTCGACCGAAATACAAATGCAATGAGACAAAATCTCCACTGTACTATACTAGAATCCGGCTTATACCAAAACCGGCTAGTAATATCTGTTCGATCCTGATCCGTGGAATACCGCACGTATCTGATCGAACCCTGCCATATAACCATACGGCCTATAGTACAGACTGTCCGATCCTGATCCGTGCAATACCGCACGTATCTGATCGGACCTTGCCATATCTCCATACGGCCTCTACAACCTTTCGCCCGAAAGCTGAGTAACTGTAAGTGTGGTGGACTCTAAAGACTCGTCAATACTATGGCTGTGGATTTAACCACTAGCACGTCAGAGGTATATGCCAATACGTGACGGGCCACCAGCTATTGACCAAAAGGGACGTCGATGAGGAAGCTCACCCCGACACCCAACTGAGCCTGTCAGTGACAATATCAGTGCAGTCCGGTCCGTTCGTCTATGAGCATCGCATGGCGGGCCTAGGGGGTTGGTAAAAGTCAGACCCCCAAAAGCGGCATAAGTCGTGTCGGAGTGTAGCCCAGAACACACTGAGATACTACTGGAATACCTACCAGTAAATCTCCTTGCCTCGGCCGAGGGCTTCGTGTAATGGCTCTCCTAGACACAGCACGACCTCACCCCCAATACCGGGAGAGACGAACCCCTGAAGATACGCTCACTGCCTCCATGTGGCTCGGGACTGCACCCAACTAAAACCTGTTTGCACGACTCCTTTGAGCCGTGGTAGGGTAGTAATCAAAGTACAGTGGGAACTCACACGAGACAAATGACGATCCCCAGGTCGATGAACTAACCTGCACACATGTCACCAGGGAACTGCCATCTGACGTCTGGTATATGACCAACTAGCATGTTCCCGGCGAGTCCTGTCCGGTGTACTCATAACCCAATGAGCACCTGTATACATCTTAGGTGATCCAACTGACACCAGTGGCTTGTGAGACCGGCCACCGCCCCTCTTCGGGGTCTCGACTGTATACACTAGTCTACTAATGGAGTATCGATGCCCGGTCTCGAAACTCCTACGACTAGGGACCTTTTAAGGATATGCTTGTAGACCCCCATCTCCCACTTATATGATCGCCCTCATACTGCTGGTGGTCAAGCAAGAATCCTAGGGGCTCTATCAACGTGTAATAGCGACGTGTCAGGTCACCTAAAGCAGTACACGATGATAAAGGTAAACCAGATAGCATACTATCATCTCGAGTAAGACTGTCCTACCGGGATAGGTCCTCCCTCAATCATTACAATCACGTACCTGTGACCTAATAATTGACTCTGAGGGCACTATCCCCAACATGTTATCCATCGATGCAAGCGCGAGGCATGTGGCCGTGGCACAGTCAGCGTCCCATGTCTTGCGGACTTCAATGTCCGCAACTGAGGATTTTGGACCAGGGACGGGCGGGGCTGAAGCCGTGAGGACATATGATACTTTATCATAAGTCAAGGCGATTTTCAGATTCCTCAGCCAGTCTTTATAGTTGGTCCCATTCAGTTTGTTTTTATCTAGTAAAAGCTTGAGTCCAGTCATGGGTATCTGCCATTAAGAGAGAGAAAAGAATACACTCAGCGAAAGCTCTTGCATAGATTAGATTGGTTTATTATCTTGTCTAATCGATGTTTCCCACTGCTTTTATCGAGTTTTTCTTTCAAACCTCAAAAAGAAAAACTAGCCAGGATTAATTACAGTCTACAACTTCGCTAACCGTTCAGCCAGGCCAGTGTCGGTACTTTGAGGGAGGTTCCCCGTGCTTTCGCACGGACCTAATTAGAGTAAACCTCGTTTTCCCAGAGGCGGAGCCCCGTGAACACCTTTCT